>CM037587.1:119799183-122199183 GCA_021018995.1 Chloranthus sessilifolius | reverse complement strand
TCTCCTTGATCTCTCTCTCTCTCTCTTCTTAACTCTCTTCACCAACCAAACAAGAGAAATAACTTCTCTTTTAGGTTTTTAAAACCCTTATAACTCCTCTTGCTTAGGTGTTGAGCACATACACCAGAGATAGGTGTACATGACTCTCAACTAACCTCTAATTCATGCCTAGGTCACATTTACATCACAAACATTTTCTTTCTCGAGTCCACTATTTGAGCATCACTTGGTCAACCTACGACCAATCGGACACAGATCCCGAGGTCACTGTTTATCGCTCAATTTTCGGGGAAATTACAATATCTCTAGTATGCTTGTTGATAGAATTTTGAGTCGAAAGTGTATCATCTTCTCCCATGTCAAAATCTTCTCTTTCCTTGCAAAGATGAATTGAACATCTTATGACATGCTAATGCATGACCAAAGAATTTTTTTGCCATAAACTTTACTCCATAATGATCCGAAACCTCCTTCAAAATCGAAAATATTATCAACATTCCCAACCACTCGATAAATTCCTCTAAATTCATTCTCTTATGAAATTCCGGTATCCCCACTTTAATTCTATAATCCAGCTCACGATCTAGAGCCTGATGGCAATAATCCTCACCTCTAAATGGTCTCGGAGTCCCTTGCCGATGAGGAATATCAATTATAGACTGATTGTAGTCACTCTCATAGCCATCCAAACGAACTTAAACTTCTGGTTCTTCTCTACACATCCAAGTAAGAAAGATTTAGCCCTTGGGTGATGTCATCTATTTCTTTTACTAAAGGAGATCCAACTGTTGACCAGAAATTCCTGGAAAATAAACGGAATTATATTCCTTAAAATGTTGTGATAGGATTAGAGCGAAAAACAATAATCTATTTCTTGCCTATTTATTCTCCATGTGACGTTGGTGTCGATGATCATTTTAAGTTATCATGTGACATCTCATGCCACTTGAAATTTATGGATTCACGCAAGTTTTTAAAACCTCACGTGTGTCTCTAAAATTTTTGTAGCCACAATCTTTAAATAGGACCAAAAATTCTTTGGCCCGTAGTTTAGCATCCTTTATCTTCTTCTTCTTTTTCTCTTTGTTGTTCTTCTTGTCGTTAGCTGCATCACTAAAGAGAGAAAGGTCAAGAAAAGAAGAGGGGTTTAATTGAGATTTCTATTTTCAACTTTAATTAACCAAAGAGAAAGGGAGAAAAAGAGGGGCAATCATGGAGGAAATATTGGGTATTATAGGTTTGCGATCCTGATCTTCTTATTTCAATCATCACATATTCATACCGATCGGAAATGATGTTGGCTCATATTCAAGAGAGCCGATCTGAGGGAAGCATCTGACTAGCTTCACCATTTAAAAAATGTACACAGCGGACACATTATAAAACATATTAAACGGAGATGCATGATCACAAAGATCCTTGGAGAGCTCCTAACATAAACACAAAAGATGACTCTCAAAATATATTATTGTGTATCCTTGACATAGATAAATGACCCTTTTATAGACTTCTAGGACCTAAACTTAGTACATCACAATTAATGCACCTTTTACACTTTTCACAATACTCATTTCAATTTCAATACAAATATTAACATCACACACATTTCAAAATGAATCTAACTTAATTAACACACTTAACTAGGAATAACTCTTAGTAAACTACCCATTACACTTCTATTAACTCAAAACTTTTAATTTTGATTTACAACTTCCAACAAATGACCCTTTGAATTAGATCATGAGATCCAGTTGGGGGGAGGGTTCAAGTAACCTAATCCAAACAGATCCAACAAAGGTGCTCCAAACCTCCAGTTCTCATGTGTCTATAATGTTTGCATAAAAAGAGAAACTAATCCCATTAAAGAGACTTGATTCGCGTCACCACATGATAAAAGAGCGTAAAATAAATGAATGTTTCCTTACTGTTTTTGTAGCTGAAGCACATATTGAGCATGCAAATTTTTGTTTAAAAATGAGAAATGCCAGAGAATGTGAACAATACATCAACATCTAAAACTAACTAACATCACCAATTGCTTAGCGGCATGACATGAGCAACCTCCTTAGGCTTCAACCAAGAACCAGAATCTAAAGGGACATTTCGTACTTATTGCGTTAAGAAAGGCGCCTCATATCAATTATAGGGGTTGAGAGCACAGCTACAATGTACAAAGTAAAATACATTTACATCACCTTATTCAAATATATTAGTGCTTATGCACCCCAAGTTGAGCTATGTGAAAACATGAAAAAAGAATATTTGGCAATCAATGGCTGAACTAGTACAAGGCATACCCAATAGTGAAAGTATAGCTATTAGAGTTGACTTTAATGGACACGTGGGGAGGATAGGATATAGGTATGAAAAGTTCTATGGAGATCTTGGAGAAAGGAATGAGATGGAGGAAGTTATCCTTGATTTCGCAGTGACTTTTGAACAAGTAATAGCAAATATGTTTTTACAAAGAGAGAAGAACATCTCATAATTTTTAGGAGTGGAGCAATAAAACTTAAATAGATTATTTTTTATTAAGGCGAAGACAATAGGTAAACTGCAAGGATTGCAAGGTCATTCCAGGAGATTCTTACGACCCAACATAGATTGATCGTTTTGGATTGTTCTTATCAAGAGCCAGGTGACTAAAAAATGACTAAGGACTATCCAAAATAAAATGGTGGGACATTAAAAGGAGAAAGAATAACAACCGCCTAGAATAGGTGAACTGGATGCAAGTTGAGCGACCTACGTAACGAGATGTCCAGTTCGTCAAACTTAAGATCAATAAATAAAGTGAAACCGAAATCATTTTCTCTCAATTATTTTGTCTTATAAGTTGTCACTTGCCACATCAACCATTGCTTTATAATTTATATTATATTGCAAAAAACTATATTAAAAAGAAAAAAGATAAAGGGTGACTTTTTGTCTTGTCTTTTGTGACAAGCTATCACATATTTACATCAAGCATTGCTTTATATTTAAAATTTTAATTTAAAAAGATAATGAATTGAGTTTTATGGTTGTTTTATATTTTTATAAAAAAAAAAAAATGAAAAAAGCCAAAACGTGCACTCCATGTATTCTATTTGATCAAATCTTCTTTGCTACTTTCTTGTTCACTAAACTTGCACGCCTATATCACAACTCTTTTCCACTAATTTTCAAAGCCCTCAACTCTTTAAAACCTTTGTCCATAGTCCTAACTTATCATTTAGTTATTTCGTATCTGTCCAATTAACACAACACCAAGAGCAAACAACATACACTAAGAAACCACATCATGTATTTCTAGCATCAAGAACAAACAGCATACACTACGAAACATGGATCAAAATATCGTCCAATACATATCTGTTTTGGACCTGGACGATACGGTAAATTGGGTTTTTCTCAAGGCCCCTTAAAAACAATCAAATTATCGTTTGTATCGTCCATATCGTCCAATTGATTGTCCGATAATTTCAAATTATCATCCAATGAGGCCCCCAGTTTCAAGTGATGAAGGGAAAATACCGGTATGCATCATCCGGAACCGATACGTATCGTCCGGTACGTATCGGTTTTGGAGCTGGACGATACGTATCGATTTTCCGAGATTTTGACCCATGCTACGAAACCACATCTGGTATTTCCGGCATCAATGCATCAGCAATACAAACAAACAAGAACTTAACAATATTTCTGTTCCAAGTTGTTAAAAAATGTAGCAGTAAGTTGGGAGCAACTGGAAGGAATACCCTGCATGCTCAAAGTAACATAATTACTGCAGAATGGATGTGTTTATATTTGCAAATAAAAATGAAGGTGTTCGAATAGAATCGAAGAAGACCAGCAACACACTACCATCAGCTAGTTGACAAAAAACCTAAGCACATGCCTCATAAATAGAGACTTGGTTTGAACGCTGATAATCTCAAAGATGTAAACTTCATTAAAAGATGAAAGATACATCCAGCTCAAAGCTCTGCGAGCAGCTTAGGGGCTTGAGCCTTGAGAAACCCAAAAAACAAAAGGAAAGAGAAAAGGAACACAAAAAAGCTGAGTATCAGAAAGGCCGGAAGGCAGCCACAAAACAGAAATCAAGCACCAATCAAAGAATTTCAAAATACCCTGATATCCATGACAGAGCAGTGTCTGAATTCTTTGCAGGAAAGAGCACACCTGGTAGACAGTGGAATGACATCATGCTAGGAATTCCGATGACCCGTAAAGATTCTCTCGTTTATTTCCTCCCATATGGACTAGAAGATTATTATGATTTATGATAGTCACTAATCTGATGCTTTGATCTTAGAAGTTAGAACAGGTAGAGAACAGCAAAGAGTCCACCAGAATTTATTTGCAGGCGCTCAGAAGGCATCCAACCCGACCGAGTATGATATTGTCCTGTTCTGCCACACTAGGCTCCCCAGTTTTAAGATGTGTCATAATACTGGGGATCCTAGTGTGGCAGAACTGGAAAATATCATACTGGGTAGAGTTGGGTCGTCACAGGTTCAGTGCTGATAATTTTGAGCATCAAATCAGTGAAAGTTCAAAAGTGAACTTTCACTGATTTGCATGCTCATACATAGCAATGCAGCTCCCAGGCTTGATCATTTGGACAAAAAGAGATTGACCCAAGTGCCACCGCTGGTACTCGGGTTGGGTACTTAATACCAGCTCCATGCACAGAACAGCAGCAATTTTTTTCCTAATGGTCACATACCTGGAAATTCATCTGATGTAGTGAATTACATTACCGTAACGGTACATCACCCTTATGGAACATTACCCGTACGGAACAATGCCCTTACGGTACGTCACTCTTACGGTACATTACTCTTCCGGTACACTACTCTTCCGTACATTACCCTTATGGTCCATTACCCTTACAGTACATTACCCCTACGGTACATCACCCTTATGGATCATTATCCTTATGGTCCATTACCCTTACGGAACATTACCCTTACGGCAAACTACCCTTACGGTACATAATTTTGATCAACTTGTAATCATGAGCATAGAATAATAGCAATTGAGTAACTCCAAAGAAAGGCCCCTGCTTTTAAGTATCAAAGAAAACACAAAGGTGATCCAAGTCCATGGTTTCATACATTTCCAAGCAACTGTTGCATGTACAGTGCCAGCTTTTAAACAAATAAATAGCATAGAATGGTCTTAAAAGTGGATTCATTCATGAAGATTAATATATACATACATACATACATACATACATACATATATATATATATGTGTGTGTGTGTGTGTGTGTGTGTGTGTGTGTGTGTGTGTGTGTGTGAGAGAGAGAGAGAGAGAGAGAGAGGACACTATGATTGAACTGGAAAAGAAGTAAAATCCTGATCCCTGAGAGAGCAAACATTGAGAATACAGGTTACCTAGAAACGTGGGATTGAAAAATAACCATTTATCACCAATCGAAGAAAAAAAAAACTATGAATGTGAGTCTATGATGTCCATGTGCAAAATTTGACACATGCAGTGGTAGAAAATGCTCCACTTCCTTTTTCTTCTATCAGTACATACTCTCCAGTTCCTCAATAACTACTCTCTGATGTATAAGTCTGCATCCATTTCTAGTTATTGATAAAATGAGAATCATGACCAAAGGTCTGTGAAAATAAAAGAAGAAGTGGATATTGTAAGCACATAAGAAAAGGCATCGATAACCAGTTCGACAAGATCAAACATCATATACAACTTATTTAAAATGACATTAGTGACTTCTTTGGTGAGATCAGACACCATACGCTCTTTATAGAATAAAAAGGAAGAGCCAGCATTGTTGAGTCTTGAGCTTGAAACACAGGGCAGGGATAAGCTGATTGCACATAACAGTTTAAATTTGTCATAAGACCATATGTGTCTGAAAAGATGCAGTTCGGCATCTTGCACAAAAAATTCATCACATAAAACCAATCATTTTTAGTCTCAGTCCAAACAAGTCCATTCGTGGGAACATAGCCACAGTACTTTCTAAGTGATTTTTTCCTCTGGATACCAACCAAAACTAATTTCTGGGTCACAAAGTACAGACTAAGGAAACAACTTAAACACATACATAATTGATTGGTCTTTACGCTGGTTAAGTTTAGGGAAATTATGTGCCAACATGTGTACAGAAATATGAACGCATAATTATGTTAGAACAAGAAGGAAATCTCAGAGTAGCCAACTATTTATTAAAAAAAATAAGAAAAACCTTTCCAAAGTAATCAACAAAATATGTATACCTGTAAGTACCATTCTATGGTTCTTCAATTCATGAGAAGACCTTACCTTGTAATTTTCTAATGCAAACCGGCTATCAGGTGGTATAACTCCTTTGTTGTATTTTCCAGTGAGCACCCCTGATGCAAGCGGGCTCCATGTAGTAAGACCTAGACCGTAGTTGCTGTAAAGAGGTAGGTAGTCAACTTCCACCTGCATCAATCCACAAATGAGATTTAAATCCCAAGTCATAACCAACATCAGGTATTGTGTACTATGTAGTGACTAGTGAGATGCTCTAAAGAAGTCAACCTCAACCAATATTTTTTTTTTTTTTTTTTTTTGTTCAATAAAGAGAATTGTATTAATAACCAGCAAGGTGTTGAAACCCAATACAATCGAAACACACAATCAAAAGAAAGAAAAAGGGAAAAAGAAGGCTACACAAAGGAAAGAAAGGAGAACCAGTAGCAGCCAAATAGGGAACGAAGACCCCTTAACCCGGGTCCCACAAGAAATTGCAGCAGCTGTCCCCAAGCGTCCCCCACCCAGCCCAAAACCTGACCAGGTCCACAACCGACCTTATGACCATGCTGACAGGTTTAGATATCTCTTCAAAAATTCTGAGGTTTCTCTCACGCCGTAGGCACCAGAAAACGGCAAACATTGCCGCCCTCCAAGTGAGCCTACCTTCCCCCATCAGCTTCACTTCATCCCAACTGAGCAACAGTGAATACAGCGACTGCGACATAGACCAAGACATACCAAAATCTTTTAGGACGGCTCTCCACAACTCATTAGCCATACGACAATGTATGAAGAGGTGAGACGCAGACTCCTCCCCTTCAGAGCACATGACACACGAACTCTGGACATCCTTTCCTCGCCGAGTCAGCTGGTCCCTAGTAAGAATTATGTTCTTGCACAACGCCCAAACAAAGAACCGGATTTTAAGGGAGATAGGCTCTTTCCACAACCACCTACCCTCAAACCTGATAAGCGGACGACGCGACAGCCATCGGTATAGTGATTTGGCGTTGAACTTCCCCTCTCGATTTATGACCCAGATCCTTTGGTCAGCCAGTGATCTGTTTTGCTTTGCCTCATACAGCGTACTCAATAGATCCAGATAAAGCCCCACCTCGCAATCCCTAAGGCGCCTTCTGATAACAACATCCCAAACACACCTCCCACCAATGGTCGACACAAACTCGTCTACCCTGCCCTCTAGGTTCATCGATAAGGCATAAATATCCGGATATATATCTTTAAGCAGCCCCACCTCCAACCAATTATCGTTCCAAAATCGAATCCGAGAGCCACAGCCCCAGCTATATCTAACTCCTTTTGCCATAAACTCCCAGACACGTGAAATCTCTCTCCACCATCGCGAGGTGCTCCTGTGGATAGAAAGCTCAATCCCCCAACCACCCCAGGAAAGCCCATACTTCTCGCTAAGTACCCGCCACCACAGACTTCCCCTTTCCTCCTCCCTCCCTGCTCTCCAAATCCATTTACCTAGAAGCGCCAGATTGGTTCTTTTAAGGTTCCGGATCCCCAATCCGCTGCAAGCAATCGGCAACTAACAAGTGTCCCAATTAACTAAGTGATATTGCCTATTTAAGCCAGCCCCCTCCCAGAGAAAAGACCTTGGGATACTCTCCAGACGACCGAGAATCTTGGTGGGACATCTGATAATAGACATGAAGAAGATCGGTGTCAAAGATAACACCGCTTTAACCAATATCAGCCTCCCCCCAGTACTCAAAAGCCTTCCTTTCCAAGAAGACAGCCGCTGCTCAAACTTCTGCACAACCGGCTGCCAATCGTGGCTCGAAGGCTTTCTAATCCCCAGCGGCAGTCCAAGGTATCTAATGGGCAGCCTCTCAATACCACTTCCCACCGACTCCGCGAGAAGCGCCAGAGACTCCTCATCCACCCCAATGTCAGAGACAGTAGATTTAGAGAGATTGATCCGCTATCTCGACACTGCCTCGAACACCGAAAGCACATCAGCCATAGTGCGAAGCTCTGTCAAATCAGCCGACCCAAATAAAATAGTATCATCCGCATATTGCAAGTGCGTGATGGCTCTGCCCTGCTCTCCAACCTGAATTCCAGCAAGCCTGCCCAAGCCCTTTGCACGACCAATCAGCCCGGATAAAGCCTCCCCAACCAAGTTGAAAAGAAAAGGGGAAAGAGGGTCCCCCTGCCTGAGACTCCTAGAGCTCTTGAAATACCCAGCAGACGTACCATTCACCAATACCGAAAACCACGGAGACGAATAGCAGTCACGCATCCACTTCCTCCAAGTAGCCCCAAAACCCACCCTTTGCAACATGTAATCCAAGTTCTCCCAGCTCACCCGATCATAAGTTTTTTTCATATCCACCTTCCAAACCACAGCCGGCCTTCGGTAAACAAAGGCCGAATGAATAGTCTCGTTAGCGACCGCCACTAAATCCGTCAGCTGCCTACCACGAACGAAGGCCCCCTGATGCTCCGAAATGATAAGGCCCATCACCCATTTCATCTTGTTGGCCAACACCCTTGATATAATTTTATACAGGCAATTAGTCTGGCTGATAGGTCGATAGTCGGAAATATCCTCAGCCCCCTGCTTCTTTGGGATAAGGGTAATAAAGGTAGAGTTTAAAGCTCTCCCGACAAAACCAGTCGAGTGGAACTCGCAAAAAACCTCCATCAGATCCGTCTTAATAACTTCCCAGAAAGTGTGGTAAATTTCCATAGTAAACCCGTCCGGCCCCGACGCTTTGTTTCTGCCCCCGAATCTGATCGTTGTCCAAACTTCATCCTCCGTAAAAACACTCTCCAACCCCATGCTGATCTCCTCCGAGAGAGTAGGAAAAACTAGCTCATCCAAACCCGGCCTCGGGAGGCCGTCATCAGAGTACAATCGCTCGTAGAAGCCAACGATCGTCCCCGCACTGCGTGTCCCACCATGATGCTCCCCAGATACTTTTGCTTATTATGAGCATTAGCAACCGCATGAAAGTACTTCGTATTGGCATCCCCCTCTTTGAACCATCGGGCCTTCGCCTTCTGCATCCAAAGCACTTCCTAGGCCCTACATACCTCTCTGAATTCCACCTTAGCCTGCAATGTGCTCTCCCTCTCCTCCCCCGACAAGTTTCTGGTTTCCTCCAAATTGTCGAGCACTCTCAGCTTAGAAAGTAGGATTTCTTTCCTAACTTGCACCCTTCCATACTCGTCTCTGTTCCAGGCCTTGATGTTATCCTTTAACCGCCGAAGCTTAGAGATGAACCTGAAGGCAGCCGTCCCGTTGGGCATATGCTCCGACCACCATCCCCGAACCTTCTGCCGGAACACCTCATCCATTAACCACTTGTTTTCGAACCAAAAAGGGGACGGACCCTTTCCGTGGGATTCGCAAGTAAGCCCAATAGGGCGGTGGTCTGAAATGGCCCGTGCGAAAGCTTCCAGGTGAGCCCCTTGGAATATGTCAAGCCAATCCGTAGAGCACAGGAATCTATCCAACCTGCTGAGGGACGACGAAGCCTGTAAACTCGACCACGTGAACTGCGCCCCAACCAGTGGAATATCAAACAAACTCCAGTCCCCAATGAAGGAGTTAAAATCCCTCATAACCCCCTGATTAGCGGGACCACCCTGCTTCTTAGAATCCCATCGGATAGCATTGAAGTCCCTTGCGAGGAAGAGCGGGAAATCCCATCGAGCAGCCAGAGCATGTAGTTCTAACCAGAACTCTTCCCTCTCCCGATCAGCCGCTGGTCCATAAATACCTGCAAAACTCCATAATTTCCTCTTCACTTTTTCCCGTAGCACCACAGAGGCCGAGTACCAACCCAATTCCTTGTCAACCTTGTCAAATAGAACCGTCGACCAGGCCACAAGAATCCCTCCAGAAGCACCAACGGAGTCAACTCCAACCCATCCCAAATGTATTCCCCCGACTGAAGCAACCTTCATCACACAGCACCCACTTAGTTTCTTGGAGTGTGACAATAACAAGATTAAACCCCGCAATCACCTGCTTAGCCCCCGCCCGCTTCTGCCGATCACATAATCCTCTTACATTCCAAGATAAGACCTTCATTCTATAACTAAATCATGCCCGCCCAACCAAAAGGAGACAAATTATATCCCCCCCGCCCTCCTCCCATCGGACATGTCCCATCGCAGAGCCTCAGTTCCATGACCCGCCGCTTTCGTAAGTAGTTACCAGACGTAATAGCAAACATGAATACCTGACGCAGTTCATCCTGAGAGCCCTTAAATGGCATCCCAAGATTTCGCCCCACTTCTATCAACCGGTCTATTTCCACCAGCAATTCGGCCTCCAAGGCACATCGAGGGGGATCTTGACATAGTTGCACCTGCATCTCCTCTATCGCTAAACAGTTTAAGTTGCTCTTCCCAACCTCTATCGTATCGGGCCAGCACATTCCTTGGATCTCCATCCCCAAATCATCAGAACCCGAATCGATCACCACCTCCGAGCACGTGTCGACACCCCTGGCAATGATGTTGTTCCATGAGAGGACCCCCGTCTTCCGTAGGTAGCTCCTCCCCGTCGTCCCCATCCTAAAATTAGAAAGGGAGAGACGGGTCCCCCCATCCATACCGTAGGATACGATCTAGGCCTCCGTGTCGATCCATCTCTTGGGAGAACCGCCTAAAACCCCAGTCCCGTCGGACAACCGTGTTGGCCCGCTGGAATACCCCGGTCCAAAAAGTCCTCCAGATCCACAGGCAGTCGTCGGGTCCCCGATATCCATGAAGGCCCAACAGACGAGGGCTCCAGAATCGGGTCGCGCAAACCCCCTAAAAGCCTGCGAAGAATGCCAGCTCAACCTGCCACGTGTCGTCCCCCCCTGCGTGGTTAAAGCCCCCCTCCTCCTACCAGTTCCACAATCAAAAGTCAAAAAGGCCCCCGAAGACCGTTTGGAACCTTCCAGGACTTGGCCACATGTCGACCGTAGAAGGGTGCTCGCTCCCCAAGGCCCCCTCCAGGGTCGTCTTCGTCTAATATAAACCCTCAGCTGCTTCCTATTTTCAGATGCAGCAGATCTCCGAAAAGGGCCGACCACATCGAGAAGCATCGGATCCCAGGTACAATCCCTTACCTCTTTCGTCCCTTCCGACAATCCCCAGAGTACATTCCACACCCCCCCCCCCCAGAGTGCTTGCATTTTATGTCAACGACAGTTAGAGAGAAATTCTCATGATTAATCATTAACATAGAGGCTTTTTTATGTTAAATAAGTGTGTCATGTCTAAATCATGTGAAGAAACCAACAACCATCTCCCACCACATTGTGAGAAGGAAAAGGCTTATTTGATTTGCTCTTTCTTCGTGATTCTCTCCAGAATCCAATGGCACCCAGTTAGCATCTGACTCCTAGTGGATACAAAAAAGTAAATTTTGACAGCTGCTCTTTGCTATTCAGAGCCCAGTGGATTTAAAGGGTAAGTTAGAGACCACAATAGATCTGTTGTCTTAGAATTTACCAGTCCACTTGGCTAGGAAATTCTACCGAGCCGAAGCGTGGGGGTTATTACATAATTTGAAAGCTTTAAGAACCAATAGAAATGATGTGACAACTGTCGAGGGTGACTCTTACAAGGTCATTAGTCGAGCTCAAAGTGGTAGATCTTCGCTCGGAGGCTTGCTAATATATTTAATAAAATTGATGACCTTTACTTTTGGGGATTTTCGACCTTCTGCATGCGTTAAGGGAGAAAAACATCTTAGCCAATCAACTTGCTAATAGTGGGGCTTCGCTAGACAGACACAATTCTAGTTAGATAGACTTTCCATTTACCCTTCTGCTGTTGTAGAAGTTCAGTTGTCTTTGGCCAATTGCACTCGAGGGGGCCAGGCTGGCGGCCCATCAAGGACTAGATATGTGACAACATTTTGGCCTGTTGGGTCGGGCTTGGGTTTAGAGATCCAGATTGTTTGATTGGATTGACCCACGGGTATCTCAAAAATTGAAAAAAAAAAAAAAAAGGTGACCAAAATTTGAATGTAAATTCATATCAAAAGAAGAGGTGGAACTGTGTCTCCACAGATTTAGGACATAACCAGCACCTAGAGGCAATTGGAATCTTGCGAGCTTTGCTGACCGAGTCAACAGTGATAGCCCCGTACACAAGTCTCCACGCAAAACCTTTAATTCCAAATCCAGTTCCATTTACTTTCTTCAATATGCTTGTGCCGAATGATATTCCAAGCTGAGTAGAAGAGAAGTTCCCCGGCATTGTAGGCTGCCATATGACTATATATACGATCTTCTGGCAGAGGATTTTTGTTCTTCATAAACAGTTTCAACTCTCAATTTTTCTTCTAAAATTCCGTTGTTCCATTTCCCATTTGATATTGCTTCGGTGATTTCTTTGATAATCGGCCCAGATCCTGTCCAATTATGCAGCAGTAAAAAGGTGGTATCCCCCGTTTGCAACTTCCCATTTACTAATCTTAAATGTTGTTTGCAATGAAGGAACAATAACCTTCCAAATCTTAGAAGATCAAGAATTTTGCTTAGCTACCCAAAAAAATTTTGGGCCCTATTATTCATACATCTTGCCCACATGGAATCCTCCAAAATCAATTGTGGTGGATAGGGATCCCATGAAAACTTCTTTCGAGGAATGGACCAGACCTGGCCATTTCTCAAGAACAGTGGCTAAGGGCCACGGTACTACCACTTGGATCTTCCAACTCAACTACACCATCCATGTTTCATGAACATCATTGAGTCTACAAATTCCTAACCCACCTTCTTT
Organism: Chloranthus sessilifolius; assembly: GCA_021018995.1. Taxonomy (NCBI): domain Eukaryota; kingdom Viridiplantae; phylum Streptophyta; class Magnoliopsida; order Chloranthales; family Chloranthaceae; genus Chloranthus; species Chloranthus sessilifolius. The sequence goes on along the minus strand of CM037587.1, from coordinate 122,186,175 downwards.
ATGTGTTCTAGCAATATTAGCCCATGATACCCAATGGGTTTTGTTTTTCCTTCATTTTGACCCAATAAAAATTAGCAAAGGCATTTACATTTCTTTTTTGTTTTATCGGTAATAAAAGATATATTGAAAAAACAGCAAGACACTGTACAGACCAATACAAGGCACGACAAAAAAAAAAATGAAAATAGCAACAGAAAAACACAAATACAAGTGTGCCCCGAACAGCCACCAAAGCAGGAAAACAATCTTGCAGGCAAGCGGATCAGCCAAGCCCACTCCCAAATTAACCCAGGTCCCAGGGCGAATTATTGCCACTAACTACGCCACCACCTCTAGCGACCCAAAAGCACATCAGATCTCTAACAGCCTTCATAATCATCCCCACATGCTCTAAAATCCGCATGTTTCTCTCGAGCCATAAGCTCCAACAGACCGCAAGAAAGCTGCCTTTCAGTAGTCTCCTAGTTGGCCCTCAAAACTGACAGAAGACCACGCCAGGAACTGAAGATAACTCGTCGAAGGGGTCACCCAATTCATGCCAAAGTATTTTAGGATTACGCTCCCAATCTTGTGGGCAGCCTCGCAGTGAAGAAAAAGATGCGCTGTAGACTCTTCCCCCTGAAGGCACATCATGCAACTGTTGGGAACATGGGTCAAAATATCGTCCGATACCGACACGTATCGGTTTTGGCATGAACGATACGATAAAATGGGTTTTTACCGGGCCCCTTAAAAAAGAGTCAAATTATCGTCCAATGTATCTTAGTATCGTCCAATGTATCATTCGAAAATTTCAAATTATCGTTTTGTTTGTGTTTTTTTTTTTGGCAAAATACCGGAAAGTATCGTCCGGTACCGATATGTATCGTCCGGTACGTATCAGTTTTGGGGTTGGACGATACATATCGATTTTCCGAGATTTTGATCAATGTTTGGGAATATCCTTCCCCCGCCGAACGAGCTGATCTATCGTTAGAATTTTCTCTTTGAATAGCATCCACACGAAGAACTTTACTTTGGGCAGGATGGGAGCCTTCCACACCCCCACTCCTTGAAATCTGATCAGCAATCGTCTCGAAAGCATTCGGTGGTATGACTTGACGCTAAAACTACCATCTTTGCTAGGATTCCAAACCCACTCGTCCTGACCATGAGAGTTCCGAGGCACCTCGTAAAGAGAGAGCAGCTTGACAAAAGAGTCCATCCCCTCTTAGGAGCCTTCGAGTGGTAACATCCCACAGCCTTCCTCTCGTGGTCTCTATAACAAATTCATCAATCAGCCCAAGAGGGTTCGAGGAGATGGTGCAAATGTCGAGGAAAGAATATTTGAGAGGGCCGCATTCTGTCTATGCATCTTCCCATAACCGAATCCGGATACCACAACCCCAACTGAAACGATTCCCTCTAGCATAAAGATCCCATGTACCACTGATATTTTTCCACCAAGCCGATGTGCCTCTGTGAACCGATGTGTTAATGCCCAAATTTCCAATTGATTGCCCATACTTGTCGGCCAACACAACACGCCAAAGACTGTCTCTTTCGCCAACTATGCTCGCTCGCCAGAACCATTTTCCTAAGAGCGCAATGTTGGTTCACCTCAAACTGCGAATACCGAGGCCTCCACAACTAGCGGGCAGTTGACAAGTGTCCTAGTTAACAAGATGGTAACATTTATCAAGACTAGGGCTGCAACAGAGCCGAGCCAGCTCGACAACTCGGCTCGGCTCGGCCTGAAAAATAAGAGTTTTTCTCTTTAGAGCTCGGCTCTCCGAGCTAAGCAATTTGTAGCTCGAATGAACAGAGCCGAGCTAGAGCTATATATATATATATATATATATATATATATATATATATATATATATATATATATATATAAAAGTAATTAACTTTGAGAGGTCTATTTTACCCTTCAAAGTAACCGTTTAAGTTTATCTAACGGTTACTTTGAAGGGTAAATAGGAATTGCCCCCACTTGCCCTAGTTTATCTAACGATTTATTTATTTCATATGTTGCGTGATTGTGTTTAATCATGCATTTAAATCTTTTATAGAATGGATATTTAATTGAGTAGAAGTTTTTAAAGCGTACTAGGGGAAGATTTTTTATAATAGAACATACTTGGCTCGAAGCTCGGTCCGAGCTCGATTCAAGCTCGGTGAGCCGAGCTGAAACTGAAACTAGAGCCGACCTCACTTCATCAGCTAATCAAGACTCAACCCCTCCCAAAGGAAGTTTCGTTGGATTTGCACGAGCCGATTGATCACTCCTATCAAGCATTTGAACATTAACATATAGAAGATGGGCATACTGGCTAGGACTGATTTTACCAGGACAAGACGACCTCCACTGCTGAGTAGTTTCCCCTCCCACGAGGACAGCCATTGTTCAAATCTTTGAATAACCGGATCCCAAGCTCTAGCTGAAGGTTGTCTTAGCCTGAGGGGTAGGTAAGACAAACTTCCAAGTACTTGATTGGAAGCTTCTCGATCGCGCAGTTCACAGTAGTCGCTAATTCAGCCATCAATATATCGGTGCTCCCGACACCGGTGATTGCAGACTTGTGTAAATTAATTTGCTGCCCCGAAACAGCCTCGTACACAGAAATAACCTTAGATAGCGTTCTAAACTCCGCTACCTCAGCCTTCCCAAATAGGATTGTATCATCAGCATATTGAAGGTGCGAGAAGGATCATCCCTGCGATCCCACCTGAATTCCGGATATGAGATGAAGTTGATGTGCTCACGCAAGGAGACCAAATAGCGTTTGCCCACCATATTAAATAAAAAGGGGGAGAACGGGTCTCCCTGACGAAGCCCTCTTGAGCTTTTGAAGTACCCTGTTGGCGACCCATTAATCAACACCGAGAACCAGGCCGAGGAATAACAGGCCCACATCCACCCCTTCCAGGTAGACCTGAACCCGAATATGTCGAGCATATAGTCTAAGCAATCCCAACTCACACGGTCGTACGCCTTCTGCATATCCACTTTCCAAAGGGTTGTTGGTTGACGCACATGACTGGCCGAGTGAATCACCTCCTGGGCCACCACAACCAGATCCACTAGATGTCTTCCATGAACGAAAGCTCCCTGATTCGCCGATATGATCTTGCCCATTAACGGTTTGGGAGTCTGTTGGCCAACACTTTGGAGATAATCTTGTATAGGCAGTTAATAAGGCAGATTGGACGGAAATTTATTGGGTTCTCTGCACCCTCTCTTTTGGGAATGAGAGTGATGAAGGTGGAGTTGAGGCTTCGCTCAATAAAGCCAGTGGCGTGGAACACGTGAATCACCTCCATCAGGTCCACCTTTAGTATAGCTCAAAAGGAACAGAAGAATTCCATGGTGAACCCATCAGGCCCCGGCGATTTGTTCTTGTCACCAAATTTGATGGCCCGCCCAACCTCGTCTTCACTAAAATGCTGCTCCACATCCGCACATTCTTCGCCTGAAATGGATTGAAACACCAAGCCGGCCAAACCAGGCCGGGCCAGGCCTTCGTCGGAATACAGATTAGAATAGAAAGCTACGACTTGGTCCCGAATCTGCTCATACTCGGAGTAGTTGACTCCCTCAACAACAATGTTGCCCACGTAATTGATTTTGCTCCGCGTGTTGGCAACCGGATGGAAGAATTTGGTGTTGTGAACCCCGCTTTAAGCCACTTCACTTTAGCCTTTTGTTTCCAACACACCTCCTCAGCCATGCATTTGTTATTGAATTCCAGCTTCTTCTGAGATTTTTCTTCTCTTTCCTCCTCCAACAAATCCCTATGTTCCTCCAGATTGTCAAGCTCTTTCAACCGCAAGAGCAAAGACTCTTTCGAGATGTGGACCAGCCCGAACACCTCTTTGTTCCAAGCTTTGATAGGGCCCTTGATTCGCTATAGTTTGGAAATGAACCTGAATGTTGCCGTCCATGGAGGTGCCGATTCGCTCCAAGAAGGAACCGTCGCTTGAAATCTGTCATCAAGCAACCACCTGTTTTCGAATCGAAACGGGGACGGCCCCTTCCCCCATGAGTCACGACTCAACAGTAAAGGCCGGTGGTCCGAGGTCCTTGCTAATCCTTCTAGCTTTGCATCCGGAAAGATGTCCAGCCATTCAATAGTGCAGAGGAACCTTTCCAGCCGATTTAACGAAGGGGTTTCTTGAAGGTTGGACCAAGTGAATCTCAATCCAGTTAGTGGGACGTCCATCAGCTCCCAATCATCGATGAAGGAGTTGAAATCTCGCATCATCGCCACATCCGGCGGCTCACCCTGCTTTCGTACACCCATCTAATTGCGTTGAAATCTCCCCCCAGACATATAGGATGGTCCCATCTGGCTGAGACAGCTGCAACCTCAAACTAGAAATCACCCTTGTACCTGTCGTCTGATGGACCATAAATTCCGAAAAACGGCTGCACTTTGCCTGTGTCTTTATTCTGAAGAACAACCGAAGTCGAGTAAATCCCCAAATCCTCATCCATTTTGTCAAACAGAAGGGAATTTCAGGCCACCAAAATACCACCCGAAGCGCCCATTGAATCAACACCGATCCAATCTCCGCGATTCCCACCGAGCACAGATGAAACTTTGACCCTGTCATTGCTGCCCCATTTAGTTTCTTGAAGCGTAATGACTGCCAGATTGATTGACGCGATGATCCACTTAACTCCGGCACGCTTTAGCCCATCACATATACCCATAACATTCCATTAGCATCTTCATAATCAGTTAATTCACAGCCCACCCACGACAGAAAACTGGGTGTTAGGTACCCCCAGCTCCCCTCCCGTCTGACATCCCCCACTTAAGTCGGGAGAGTTCTCGAGAAACTACGCTACGCTTCTTTTTGTTATTGTCGTGCCGGCTAACAAGAATGGAGCGAAACACCTCCCTGAGGGCCTCGTCGGACCCTTGAAAGACATTCCGAGGTCGCAGCCTACACGAATTAGCCGATCAATTTCTTCTGAATTTCCAGGTTCTTCGCGGAGACTGCATCTCGAAGGCTCCGAGAAGTTGACCGAGGTGGCATCTCTAGAGGAACCGAAAGAACCCCAATCTCTGGTTTCAATTTGACGATGCGAGGTCACCTACAGCATTTCCGATGCCGGAGCCGAGGAGACGAAGGGCGCAGAGCAAGGGTTCATGGCAGAGGCTTGCTTCAGCCATCATGTGAAAATGGCGAAGAAGTTCCAAAGTGGACGTTGAAGCAGATGAGTCAAGGTGGGTGAGGGCATTGACTTGCTGGGCCACCACGCCATCAGAGCTGACCCAAATCTCTATCTTCAATATGTCGTGAACCTGAGGCATTAGGCCCATTTTCAAAGGCCCCGCCCACAGCAGAACCCTAGTCGGAATAGGCCCCTGCCCGGCTTAAGAAGGTTAAAATATGGGCCAGACCCACCTAAAGCCCAAATTGATTCGCCAGCCAGCTGAACCCCAATAACGTTATAGATACCACGTGTCACCCGCATGTGGTTTCCTTCAATACCACGTGACTGGAGCACGTGACAGTGTCGAGTAGCGTCAGATTGAAAAGGTCGTAGTACCCAATTAGTGAATTCAAGAATACCAGTTGTAATATGGCCGAGCCCCATCGAAACCCTGAGCTAGTTTCCGGAACCTTCCAGGCTACCCTGAGATGTCAATTCCCCAGTACCACGTCGTGTCGACTCCCCAGTGGTGCGCGAAAACCGAGGCACCCTATTTCTGTCGCTAGCGATGGAAAACCAAAAAACATCTTTTGCTTCCTCTATTCTTCTTCAGTGGGTACACCGAAGCCTTGATGACCATCGAATCCCAGGGCCGATTCTGCACGACGTCCTTCACTGGCGGCATCCACGTCGGCTCACTTACTTTCCCAATCTGCTCTTGTAGGATGGTGTCCTCAGTATACGACACAATCCCAACCGTTGGGAACATCGACAGTGCGAGATCTCGATCATAGGGGATCAGAGAATCTTGGTGGTTCACCGGCTCCAGGTGTTGCAGCTGATCGAAAGGTTCCTCACCACCGTCCATCTAATCAGTACCCGAGGTACCACGACCCCTCGCCGGTGCGGGCGACCTCCTATGGTGCTGCGAATTCGCGGACGAGCACCCCTCCGAGCATCGCGACGATGGCTAACCGGTCCTTTCCACCCCGTTCCTGAGTGGTTCGATCTCCGACGAGATTTTTTCTGCGGAACCACTGAATATGTCTACGTCAGTATTCCGGGACCTGCGGATACATCGCTCGATTGATTCGGGACGAACACCCTCTCCAGCAACTCCATTTCTATGAAGACCATGTGTTTTTGGCCGCCGACGCGGACCTCGCAGCTTCTCAAGATGCGTACCCAACAGTCGACGGCAATGAGAATCCGAGCGGAACCAATTTCCCAAAAATCGTCAGACAATCTGCCACACAGATTGCCAATCCCCTTGAGGACCTCAAGGGACCAAGCATGGATCGGTAGGTCAAACAATCGGATCCAAACTCCTCCATCCCACCGCACTGCACCGGTACTCTGTCAATCTGGAAGGATTTTTTGTAGCGGAGAGCCCAGGCCTCCTCCCTCTGACGGAAATCGAAGTAGAAATTTAGTAGTAGATATAGCCGAGAGAGCTAATCTTTTGTGTAATCCTCAGAACCTTGTATCCCTTTGTGTAAATGAAGAAGTCAATCGAGTCTTTGATAGTGTACAACACCACCCAGTAATCTTGTAAGTTCCTGGCCAGAGAGAGAAACTGAGGGGAGTTAAATTCGAGTTGATCTTTTCTAGCTCCCGACTCCGAAGAATGAGTCGGGGTAGAAACAATCGACACCGCTGAGGCGGGAAAAACGTCTAACTCCCCCTAGTTCCTCTCATCATTTCCAGCGACATCGGTAAACGATACCCCATGTCGATTAGTCGCATTGACAATCAAACCAGAACTCCTATTGAAACGTCTACCTGCGATAGACCATCCGTGGTGCAGGTCTCGCATCTGACTCCCTTTCAAGACCGTCTGATGCTTGCTACCCAACCAGGGAGTACCATCATCGGGGGTTTTAACCATCACTCCTTCAGCCCTGGATGATATGCAGCCAAATCTGTGGCAAACCACCCTACGTCGGAAATTAAGGTTACGGCATTTTGAGCAAATCCAGTCCCCAGCCCTAAGCATCAGAGGAGGGGGGGAGACGGGCATTTTTTCATGTTTTTTACCAGCTTTTTAATTTCTACTGTGACATATTTGGGGATTGGCAAAATTGAAAGAAGGTATATAGGGATGCTTGATAAAATATGTTTCAACAAGGTGATTTATCCTCCTTGCGAAGGGGATTTAGAAGATATATATATATATATATATATATATATATATATATATATATATATATATATATATGGTTTAAAATTTTGGTTTTCTGATATGTATTGTCCAGCTTCAAAACTTATATGTATCATCCGATACATATCGGTTTCGGACGAAACATTAGTATGTATCGTCGGACACATACCTATAATATATGTAATGCACCGGCACGATACATTCGAAGTATCGTACCAGTGACCTCCGAAACCGGAACATATTAGACGATACATACTGGTTTCATCCGTTATTTTGAACAATGTCTATATATAGTCTATATATATATATATATATATATATATATATATATATATATATATATAGGGAGAGAGAGAGAGAGAGAGGGTCGGGATGCTACCCATGAGGGTAGCGTTTTGGTGCCACCTTCAACCCAATTGGGCACCAAACCTGAAAACCCGGTGCGACGGAAACATGTATATATATATAGGGAGAGAGAGAGAGAGGGTCGGGATGCTACCCATGAGGGTAGCGTTTTGGTGCCACCTTCGACCCAACTGGGCACCAAACCTGAAAATCCGGTGCAACAGAAACTTGTATATATGTATATATATATCGGAGGAGAGAGAGAGAGAGAGAGAGAGAGAGAGAGGGTCTGGATGCTACCCATGAGGGTAGTATTTTGGTGCCACCTTTGACCCAACTGGGCACCACGTGGCACCCAACCTGAAAATCGGGTGCAACGGAAACTTGCTCAAGGTCGATCAGGCACAATCTTAAAAAATAGATAGAAAAGGTGCTTTTTCCACTGTGGAATATTAGGTTGAAGTTGGTAAAAATTCAATGCACCAAGTTGGCGCTGTGAACGACAATATTTGACCTATGATTTGAAAGGCCAAAAAAGTTAAAATAAATTTTATTCTTTTTCTAAAAACCTAAGGGATTGACTGAACCCTTAGAGGCTGTGGTGCAACTCGTGATCATGTGCCACGTGGAACGTGATCTAGCACTCGAAGGTGGCGCGAAAAAGCTACCTTCATAGATATCATCCCTTTTTCCATATATATATATATATATATATATATATATATATATATATATATATATATATATATATATATATATTGTTTGCATACATGTCACTTGTAGAATATTCCAAAAAATATAACAGTTATAATTTTACCACATTTTTTTAAATCAAAAAAGGAAAAATACAAAATAAAAAGATGTCCTCTCTCCCTCCCTTATTTGAGTTTGTGATGATTTGATGTGGCAAATACGAGTACTATCAATGGTGCTTGAGCCAATCTCATCTATCAAAATGGTTAATCCTCAAGCGTACATAGCAATTTATAAGCAAAAATAAATAAATAAATAAGTGACGGAATGCTTTTGAGCTTTCACTGATGTGGTACTCAAAAATATCCGGGCATCGCACAGATTCTTCCTTTTCTCAATCTCGTGTGTTGCACGGCTGCCTACTAGATTTATACAATATAAGATATATTATCTCACATAATGTGACATTTTATATAACATTATATTTTTTGAGGCAAATTGCAGCTTGCTCGGACAAAGATTGATCATTAACTGAAGCAATAAGAATATCCAAGAAAACTAGATGATAAAAGAAGTAAAATTTGCCGTTTTACTATTAATTTCTGTCAAAAGACCAAAGTGCGCATAAATCAACTCTTCGCAGCACTTAAATAATCTAAAACAACGTCAACCTAGGGCTCCTATTTTATTTAAATGACCAATAAAACATCTAATAAAATAACCTAAACATTAATTAGAAATCAACTAATGAACGCCAATGTTGACTTGCACAAACCTGAGGCATGATTCTCGGATTTGCATAGTTCTTATTTAATTGGTGGCACATTATCTTTAGGTGATCACGTGACATAGAAATCCCTCAAACTTTTATCTGCAACTCATTTTCTCATTTTCACGTAAACCTCCTGATTTCCAGCACTTAATTCCTATCTTTTAACTTTCTCTTCTTGCTTCAGCCAACCACTGATCTCTTAAACTTCTGCATCCTTTTCTTTCTTTCAGATATCCCTATCTTTTCTACATATCACGTGCCTCCATATCAGCTTCTTGGTTTCCCTATCTTTTTTTGTGTCAACTAATCAAACATTACCTTTATTTTATTAAGCAGTAATATAACAGCAGACTGTTATCATTCAAATCGCAAGCCACAGATTATGTTCTCAAATACTTTATTTTTTATCTTCCTTCTGTTACTTATTTCTTTCCATATATGCCTGAATTAATCACGGTATTCTTATCCCCCAACAACCAATAAACAACTCTTTCAACCTTTTACCTAATCGCATACCCTCTCTAACCAGACGCATGCCTTCAAAAAAAACACTGAAGAGCCCTTAGGTGATTTATTTCAGTAATCGCATGAAACTTTAAGTAATTAATCACTTAAGGCATCATGTGCCACTTCAGTGGATAACATGAGTTTAATTACGTCTAGTTGGGCCTTGTTAAAATTAATAACAAAGCCAAAAATCTCCCTTTTAACCGGCCAGCACTGTTATAGAATAATATCAGGCCTGTTTACTTAATTTTTTCTTCCTCTTCTTCTTCTTCTTCCTCCTTGCAATCGTCACCTTCCTTTTCCTTTTCTTCTTCCTTGGTGTAACGGCTGCATCATTATTATATAATTTAAATATAATATATATCTTACGTATAATATAAAAATGTGTTTACAACAAATTTGCATTGGCAATGAATTTCATTTTGAAATGTATTATGTCAAATTTTTCTGGGTATCGCCAACAATACTCCGTTACTTTACACTTCCCTCGATGGCAAGAATACTTTTAAAGATCTTTTAAACACGGAATATGCGAAAGAAGTAGATCAAAAAAGGAAATCAAATCAAGGGATATCAAAAAAATGTCGGAAGCAAAAGTAAAAGCAGATTACCAAAAATGAAGGAAAGAGAAGCACTAAAACAAGTTTGGCTTGTGTTGAGGAATTGGTTGACTAAGGTATTCAATAAAATACTAAAAACGAAAAAAAAATGCATGAGGAATGGAGGAAGAGCATTGTGATCCCTTTCTAAAAAAACAAAGAAGACATCCAAAACTGTGCCAACTATCAAGACACGAACTAAATGAGCCAGATTATGAAACTTTAGAAGACAACAGTGTTAGAACAACGACCAAGGCAAGAATCAAATGTATCAAAGAACCAATTTGGACTCTTGCCAAGAAGATCAACAATAGAAGTTCTTTTCCTATTGAGGAAACTAATTGATCAGTTCAAAGAGAGAAGGAAAATCTGGATATGGTATTCATTGATTTGGAGAAGCCTTATGATAGAGTGGCAAGACAAATAACTCGGTGGAGGTTGAAGAAGAAATGCATCCTGAAATTATATATTTGAGATTATCCAAGACATGTATGAGAGAGCACTACATAGTGTAAGAACGACATGTGGAGAGATGAGTGAGTTCCCTGTCAGAGTTAGGTGGCATCAAGGATCTGCCTTGAGCCTTAATTTGTTTACTCTCTATGATAATGGATTCATTAATATAAACATGCAAGAAGAGATTCCATGCAGCATGTTATTTGTTGATGACGTAGTATTAATTGATCAAACAATGAATGAAATAAATGATAAGTTAAAATTAGGAGAAAAGCCTTGGAGTCGAGCTCTTTAAAAATTAGCAAAACAAAGACAGAATATATAGAGTGCAAATTTAAGAACATGATAGTCTGGAGGAAGATTTAGTTAAATAGAAAACCATCTCATGCCAAATTGTCATAGATTCCGCTATGGGGGCCATTACTTGCACACGCTTTTCAAGTGATTGCAACAATTTAAACAAAATTTGTCCTTGCACAACATTCTTGTGATTGCACCTAAAACTTTAAAAAAAAACCTTAATTAAGTTTTGTGTTGGCTTTTTCTCTCTCTCTCTCCCTTTCTTTCTCTCTCCACCGTTCTCTCCCTCTTTTCTTTCTCTATAGAAACTCCATAATCACCTACCCCCAACCATCTCTCTCTCTCTCTCTCTCTCTCTCTCTCTCTCATATATATATATATATATATATATATATATATATATATATATATATATAAGCTCCATGCTCGCCTATTTTAAATGATTAACAAATTTCCAACCCCCACCCAACACATGCAATAGAAGTTGCCACTGCTGTTCCCATTGCAGCAGCAATGAAAGACACAAAAAGGGGGGGGGGGGAGGGGTGGTATTGCCATGGTAGTCAAGGCGTTGCCATGGCGAATGGTGCGACAGATCGCCATATAGGCCCCAATAGCGAGAGTTTGCCATACAACCTCCATCCCCACACGCTATTTATAATATATTATATAAGCTATAATAATATACCTATAAGTTATTAGATAAGCCATACTACTTATATTATATATAATAAGTTATAAAATATAGATTATTTAACTTATAAAACTCCTATAAAAGCGATTGGGAGTTGGGACTTAGGGTTATTAGAATCATCTCTCGCTACTCTCTCGCTGCTCTCGATCTCCCTGGCTCTCTCGCTCTCGACGAGGTAAGTTGGATTTTTTATTTTTGTGTGTTTTTTTTTCTCCTCTTCCTTCACGGCTTTCACTGTTCAACTCCTTCACGGCTTCACCAACACCAACAGTCTTCAACAGCTCATTCGTCAACACCAACACCAAGGGTCTTCAGCGGCTCCTTCAACTCAACGAGGTATGCCATTTTTTTATATTTTCTTTTCTATTTTCTTTTATGTTTTATTTTCTGTTTTGTTTTGTGTTTTTTTTTCCTGTTTTATTTTTTGATTTTTTCCTTTTTTTATTTCGATTTTTTGTGTATTTTTTCTCTGTTATTCTATTTTTTTAATGTTATTTTTTCCTCTATTTTTCTATTTTTTTCTCTATTTTTATTGTTTTTTTTCTATTTTTTTCCTTTGTTTTTTTCTGTTTTTTTTCTCTGTTTTTTCTGGGTTTTTTCTATTTTTTTTCTGTTTTTCCTGTGCATTTTTTTTTTTGTGTTTTTTTGTTTTTTCTTTTTTTTTCCTTGTTTTGTCCCTGTCTTTTTTTCTTGGCCTGGTAAATAATTTATATGAAATAATTTTTTTGATTCTTGGTTGATATTAAACTTTAATTTGTTGCTTTTTTTTTCTAATTCTTGGTCTGATATTTTTATATTAAACTTCAATTTTTCTGGTTGGTTTACTGTCTGATTTTTGAGAATTGTAACACGTGGAGCGTGATCTATATCATTTGATTTGGAGGCAATCAATTATTCAATCAGATGATTGTCTTTGACTATGTTGAATAAAATGATAGAGATCACCATGGCCATCAAATCAGACGGTAAGTCTTTTGACATGCCACGGTGTAGCTCTCATATTAATATTAATATGAATTCTGAAACTATATTTTATGGAGGACTCAAGTTCGTCTTTTGTGAACATAAGGAAAGACCACGAGTGAAAATATGCTCATCTTGTGGATGAGAGGAACACAAATACCGTGACATACAATTTTTGTAAGAAGACTACAAAGGGAGGAATAACCTGGAAAAAGCAACATCTTGTTGGGGTAGAGAATAATGCAACAGGATGCCTTAAGTGTCCGCCAGACGTGAGAAAGGAAATGAGACAAGTTTTGGGTGTGTCAAAAATACAAAAAGTGATGAAGAAAAGGATGGTATGTGACTCGATAGATGAGTGTGATGTACTTGGGAGAGTTATTGAGGAAGATGCGTATACAAATATTGGAGATATAGATGTTGAAGAAATACACGGATCAATCGGTTCTAGGAAAAAGGGATTCTTTTCAATATCGCTCGCTTGAAAAGTTTTGCAACGGCCTTGCAAGCAATGGGACAATTTGGTCTTGGGATAAAGCATGAGCTAAGAGTGAGCATATTAAAGAAGGAGGTGACCTTTACTCATTTCATATTAAAGAAAAGAGAGAGTTGGGATAAATATAGGTGCACCTTAATGTCTGATGGTTGGACAGATAAGAGGGGAAGAAATCTCATTAATTTTTTAGTGAATAGTCCAAATGGGACAGTGTCTTTGGAATCAATTGATGCATCATCATACGTGAAGGACGCTCATACTCTATTTACCATGTTAGATGGCATGGTGGAAAAGTATGTAGTTCAAGTTGTAACAGATAATGCTGCTAATTATGTGACAGCTGGAAGAATTTTAATGCAGAAAAGATTGTCTTTATTTTGAACTCCGTTTGATGTTCATTGTCTTGATCTTATTCTGGAAGACATTGGGAAGCTACCATTGGTGAAAAAGTATGTAGACAAAGCCTCCACATTGACGGTATTTTTATACAATCATAGTTATATCTTAAACATGATGAGAAAGTTTACAAAACAACGTGATTTGGTGCGGCAAGCTGTAATGCGCTTTGCAACCGCGTTCCTCACTCTTCAAAGCATCTATTTACATAAGAAAGCTTTGAGAAATATGTGTGTATCCGAGGAGTGGGCTACACATAGGTTGGCCATCACGGAAAGAGGTAAAAGGGCATGTAATACAGTCTTGAATCCTAAGTTTTGGACCGACATAGAATATGTTTTGAAAATATCAAGGCCCTCAGTGAAAGTGTTGAGGTCGGTTCATGAGGAAAAGCCTGCTATGGGATACCTCTATGAGGCAATGGATGTATGGAAGATGCATTAAAAATCGCTAAGGATCAAAGGTTATATGAGCCACTTTGGCAATTGATTGATAAGAGATGGGATGATCAAATGCATAGTCCCTTGCATGCTACTGGTTACTACTTCAATCATGTGTTCTATTATAAAAATCCCAACATTGAAATAGACACAGAGGTTAATGAAGGTCGCATTGCTGTCACTGAACGCCTTGTGCCGGATCCTAAGTTGCAAGATGCAATAGTAATGAAACTTGAGAGGTAACAATATAACTTAGTTTATTGATTATTTGAATTTGCTTGAGTTTATCAATCAATCTCTTACACTTTTCAGTTATGCACATGCGAAAGGGAGTTTGGGTGGGTCAATGGCAATAAGACACAGGGAGTTGCTTACTCCTGGTTGTAAGCAAGTAGCGATGTACAATTGACTTTCTCACCTTCTCGGTTTCTCCTATTCAACACTTCAATTTTAATATTCAGAGTTAATAATTGACGTAAATATTTCAATATGTGAACAGTTTCATGGTAGAGACAGTATGGAAGTTGTTATAAAAATTTACAATGGTTGGCAATCCGTGTGTTGAGTTTGACATGTAGTTCTTCTAGTTGCGAGCGCAACTGAGCACTTTTGAGCATGTGAGTGACTAAGTTACTTATATTAGACGTTGATTTAGTTATCTTATTATTATTACTTTATAATAAATAAACATACTTGTATTATTTATTTTACAGATTCACTCTAAAAGGAGGAATAGATTGGAGCAAAAAAGACTGAACGACTTCGTGTTTGTTAAATATAACCAAAAGTTGATGGAAAGACATCAAAATCAAGATATTATTAATCCAATTAGACTCGAAGATAATAAAGAAAGTGAGTGGATTACTCCTGAGGAGGACCTTGTCTTTGAGGGAGAAGATTTGACTTGGTCACATGTAGTTAATGCTACTAGTGCATGTGAAACAAGGAGTTTAAGGACACGAACAAGGTCTCGATTTCAAAGTGCTCAAACTCAAACTCAAAGAGGAAAGCAACCTCTAGTGGAAGAATGTGAAGAAAGTGATGTTGATGCGTCTGAAGGAGAGGAGGACGAGACTTATCTAGAAAATGATAGAGATAATGAAGATGTTGACCTCACTGACGAAGCATTAGGACTCGTGGGCATCGATATGGATTTCAACGACTGTGATTGAATTATGAATATTTTATTTTTCTTTTTGTTATATTTGAATAATTGAATTATGATCTAATGTACTTGAACATAATAACACTTTTATGTTTTTTTTATGTGGTTGTGCTTAAATGTTTTAATTAATAATTATGGAATTATGGTAGAGTAATTGATGGACATAGATGATGGCAGTAATTAATATTTAGGTAGGTAACTAGGTATACTTGATTTTTATAATTTTATTGTTAGTTAATTACTTAATTATACTCTTTTTCTTTTACAGGTTTCTTGCAACTTCTATGGCTCTATCACGAATTGAGTGATGGGCCGCGTCACTCACTACATACCCGTATGTGTACTTGATATTTCATAATTCATATTTTTCAATATTTCTATATTTGTTTATATTTGATATTTATATGTGCTCATGTTGCAAATTTATTGATGTACCAGATTTGATTTCTATTTATTGGTATTTATTTATCATTTTCCATAGTTGAATTTTTTTTATCTTCTATTAAAATATAAAAAAATTTAAAAATAGTAAAAAAATTAGAAAAAAGAAATAATAATAATTAATTAATATAAATAAAAAATTATAAATAAATAAATAAATATAACAAATAGTCTTACTATGGCCTCGCTATGGCCTGACGAGTCTCTTCGCCATAACCTCGCCACACCGCCTTAACTACCTTGGCTATTGCAGCCCCTCTTCAACCATGTACTACCACAGCCCCCACAAACCATCGACCCCTATAAACAACCCAGCACGGCCCCCAAACTTTTTCCTGACATCTCTTAATCAAAATCCGGCCATCTAATTCTTCCCTTTTGCTCAAATCGGGTGAAAACTGTCCCATATTTTCCTGCAAAAAATAGCCCCAAACTATTTTTCCCACCCACTTTCTGGCAACGCAGACCAAACCCATTTGTTCATGACAGCCACACTCTTCCCCTGTTGCCCCTCTTTGATCCCCAACTAACCCCCCCTCGCCCTACTAGACCAAAATGGCGCCAGAAAAGCACCAAAACCATGAACATAAAACAGAACAAAAGGAACCCCTATATTCCCATATTTCGGTGAATGCTAGCTACTACCAGACCCCGCACCACCTCGAATCCCTTCTCATCCCCTCTCCACTTTTGACCTGAACAAAGTCACTAGAAACCTTCTTGACAATGAAGCCAATTGGCAAAGAGAGAGAGTCATGCACGGTATCCCATATGGAAATCTACAAGAATCTTCCTTCTCCAGGGCTAGGTTCACCATCAAAAACTCGTCAGAGTATAGCCTCATCTCCGAACTCAAGATTGACATTGTCAGGGTTTGGCGGAGCTTACCGTCTTTGGTGCATTTTAATCAGTGAAATAGCATATTTTAAGTTCAAGTGCAATCACATGGGTATTGTCGTCATTTGGAAAAAATATAAAAAAGAAGAGTTTTTTTGCAATCCGATGCAAGGACAGGGAAGTTGCGTACCATTAATGGCTCCCTTTCGCTATTTAGGCTCTACTTTACAATCAGATGATGGATTTGAAGAGGTACTGCAAGTTGGATTAAATGAAGGCAAGTGGAGTATTGTCCCACCCAAGAGTTCCAATTAGATTGCAAGGATGTTTTCATAAGACAAGAGTTAGACCTGCCATATTATATGGTGCGGAGTTGGGCAAAGTAAAAGCGACAAAGATAAGTACATTTGGCTAAGATAAAAGTGTGGAGTAACAAAAAAGAACAAGCACAAGGAAATAGAAGAAGAGGAAGCCAATAAAGACCTAGAGGGAAGCCGTGAGAAGGGACATGAAGGATTGCGAAGTTATAGAAAGCTTCACGATGATCAAAAATAACTGGAGAAACAGGACTTGCAAAGCCGACCCCAAATAGATGGAATGATAGTGATGATGATAACGATCAATCCACCTAATAAAGTGTCTTATTTTGTTCAATTCTTTTATCGAAATTTTAATTTTCAATGTTATGTACAATGAATGAATGTCTTTCACACTAAGTATATCGTGAAAATGATCATAGATTGTTATATATTTCATTTTATAATTTTTAGATAGTTTATACATACACTTCTCTATTCCCCCCTATTTATTTATAAAAATCTGAGTGTACCTTATGATGCACAATACAACACCATACACAATATGATAAGACGGTACACGATTTGACAACCTTCAAATTATCCAACCGCTATATAGAAGCATCCAAGTTTTCTAGCTTTCCCTTTTGCCCTTCTCATCCATAGCACAAACAACCCATTTCTCAAAAAATTATAACCAAGCAATTAACCCTTCAAAATGAAATTCCATCACCCACTTCCCGATGACAGTTGGTATTAGAGCATCTCCAAGAGGTATCCCAAATTTGGTATCCCATTTTTGCCATGTGGCAAATTTGGGGTACCAAATTCGGGATACCTATGAACCTCAAGAGGTACCCCAAATTTTTCTTTTTTAATAAATAAAAAATATATTAATCCTAAAATTAAACCCTAAATATAGTTTAAAAGAAAAAAAATATATAGTAAATTGATTAAACAAATCATTTATTCAAAAAATGGGGTATGAATAGTGGTATCCCAAAATGAGATATGGGATACCTGTTGGAGATGCATTCTATCCCATAACTAGCCGTTGGGGTGCCCATGTGGCACAACAGCTAGTTATGGGATACCTGTTGGAGATGCTATTAGGTACCCAAACCAAGTGCGAAGGCTCCAAGTGGTAGCCTTGGCATTCATGTCAATCTCCTTCTTATCAAATGGTCAAACGTCAAGAAGAGGCTGCAAATCAGTCAAATTGTACTTTTGACCTTTCACTGATTTAACGCTCAGTAATATAAGTGCATTCCCTAAGTTGTCGGATGGAGATTAATTGCACCGTTGGGTACCTAATTCCAACTCTTCCCTCTAAATAATTCAACTATCGTCTACATCTATCTACATTCTACATATCTAAGACCCTACTATTCTTTGCTAATTGGCAACCTACTGATCAACAGTACACCAAAGCTAATACAAAATGTTATCTTCCGACCCCAAAATAATAAAGGCTTAACTTTCTGCTCCATTAACACCTAAATGCTGCTTTTGATGTATTGATTAGGTCTTTTAACACAAAATTTTCAGGTCTAAACCAAAATAAGCAGAGAAGAAAACATTAAATAAAAAAAAACAAGCAGAACTAAATTCAAACAAACTAAATCCAGATCTGCACATAAGAAAAAAAAAATTGCTATCACCTTATGGCGAGTAAGCAAATTATACTCAGGCTGCTCGACGACAGGTCCAACGAGATCCAACCGCTCAGCGACCCCCCACGCCTCAGTGATCTGCTGGGCGTTCCACTCGCTCGTCCCCCAATAGAATGCCCACCCCTGATCAATCACATAGTTCATAGCCCTAACCGTCTCTTCGATCGGCGTCGACGCATCGGGCCGGTGACAGTAAATGAGGTCGACGTACTCCATATCGAGCCGCTTGAGGGACGCTTTGGTGCCCTCGACGATGTGCTTGCGGGAGAGCCCCTTGTCGTTGGGTCCCTGCCCGCCCCAAAAGATCTTGGTAGAAACTACGAGATCCGAGCGCTTCCAGCCGAGCTCGCGGATGGCTTGGCCCATGATCTCCTCCGCGCGGCCGTTGGCGTAGACCTCGGCATTGTCGAAGAAGTTGACGCCGTGGTCGCGGCAGCATTGGAGGAGGGATTTGGCATCTTTTACGTCGAGTTGGTTGCCGAAGCTAACCCATGCGCCGTAGGAGAGTTGGCTCACTTTTAGGCCTGATCTGCCTAGGTTTTTGTATTGCATCTTCTTCCTCTTCTGTGAGGAAGATCAGAATTTGCAGCGAGGTTTAATGGCGGGTCGAACTTGGCTTCTGATGTCAGCTTGGGGAGGGAATCTATGAGATTTTTCTAATCTATTGGGGAGCACGTGCGATATGTCATGGCAGGTTGGAAAGAGACACAAATAAGTTGATGGTGAGCTGTTATGACCGAAATAATGGCCACGTCACTGCTGCTAAACAGATTATTTTAAAGTTGGGTTAGTCTACGATCGGTGTACACGGCTGTCCACATGTATGCGTGACTCGAAGGCATGCTCGGATTTCCAATGCATGGAAGGCCGTGCACACCATATTGTCGCAAAAATTAATGTCACATGATGGGTCAATAATCACTGTAGACTAACTCTTATTTTAAACGGTACGGCTTTTCTCACTCATTTTCAGAGTAAATACCACATTTTTTTACGAATAAAAATTATACATTGATTTGAATGAGCATTGAGATTGATTTTTATTCTAATCTCCCCACCATAAGTATGAAAAAGAAAATTTATATTTTTAGCCCTATAATTTTACTTATTTATAAAAATGGCTCTATAGTTTCAATTTTTGTGCAATTGGCAAGCTCCAAGTCAAGTCGTTTTCACGTCAGCACCAATATAAAAAAGTCTAAAAAACCCTTTATATATTTAAACTAAACTATATATAACTTTATAACTTTTTACTTTTTCCTTTTTATTGAAATTACTATAAACTCTCAGAAACCAGCAAGAAAGCGACGACAAAGCGGAGAAAAGGCGAAAGATAATTTTCAAGTATTTTTTTTTTTCAATAAAATTTATTAATCCATAATTATTCTCAAACACTCCGCTAATCTTCCGCTATCTTACCGCTATCATAGGATAGCAGAACGCTACCTTAAAATAGCGGAACACTACCCTAAGATAGCATTTCACTACCCTAAGGTAACGGTAAGATAGCGAAAAGAATCCTAAGATAGCAAAATTATTTTTTAATTAATTAACTATTTATATGTTCTATGCAGTTTCCACTCACTGTTTCTAAGATGTCGAAGCCTTTAAAGGCCTATCGGAAAGTGTCCAGGTATTAGTATTATAAAATTTTACTTGCATTGCAATGAAGAGAAGAAGATATTAGATGAATCAATTTTTGGTCATCTATTTAGAATTTCTAATAAATTAGTCTTTATTGGAGACTTCGTTGACGCAATTTTGAGTTTATGAATTAAAGATAACATGTTTAAGGTAAAGAATACCAAAGTAGCTCTGGAAGATGTCGATATATCATTGATTTTAGGCCTTAATATGTTTAAAAAAATTGAGTTTGAGCATGTGGCTATGACAGAGGAAGAAACCATTAAATACAAACTCTTTCGTTAACAATCAGCTAAAAGGACTCGTATTGAAGAAATAGTTGATAGTGCCCAGCTTTCTAACGATGAATTTTTAAAATTATCATTCTTGTTTCTCGTATGGTCATTTTAACTTCTAGACACATACCAGAAAGTGGATAGTAAATACTTAAACTTAGTCGATAACTTCGATGAGTTTAACAAATATCCGTGGGGGCTGGAAGTTTTCAATAATTTAGTTAAGTATATAAATAAAGCGATAATTAGAAGAAAAGCGGTAAAAATGTCGCCAAAAGGACAATATAACATCTATGGGTATACTATCGCCTTACTGATTTTGGCATTTAAGCACTTTCCAGGAGTCGACCCCGCTCGTGCACAACTGAAAAATCTATTTCCAAGGCTGATGAAATAGGAAGCAATGAAATTCAATCGGACTCCAAATTACTACCGGGAAAAAATTATTAACTCTCCTGTCATCGTCAACCTCGATGTTGAGAAATACGAATTATAATATCAATCAATTTAACACTTCTTCAGGCAAAGAGAGATGAAAAGAGAACGGGAAAGAGAATATCCGACCCAAAACAGGGAATACCCAACAAAAAAAAAGAGCATGAGGTATATGATGATTACGATGATGATAATGACGATGACGATAACAATGATGAAAGTGACGATGATGACGAATATGAGGTCGTTTTACCTCACCAAGTGGAATCAAAAGGGAAATAATCGGAAAGTAGGCAGCAGCCAACTAAAGAATAGTCGGCTAGGCATCCACAACTTATATATGAAGTAATGGAGCTTAGGAAAGAGTGCTCCTTTCTCCAGATAGCTGTGAAAAAAATAAAAGGCGATTTCAATCGGACCTTGAATGTTTTAAAATGATAGGCGATAATAATTGAGTAGTTCGGAGGAGAGAAGATCCTACAGGCGCAAGTTGGGGCTTTAGAAGATCAAGTAGTCTACTTGAAGAGCAAAAATGTTGCCATGAGGAACGATCTTGCAAAAGTCAAATTTCATTTGTTAAAAGTATAGAATCTAACTTTAATTCAATTAATTTTTTTTCAAATCATTATATAAGGAAGCGTTTTAATTCGCCGCTATCTTAAGGTAGCGGGTTGCTACCCTAAGATAGCGACTCACTATCTTAAGAAAGCGGATGATGTACTTAAGGTAGCAGATCGATATCTTAATTAATGTTTTGTACTTTTATAGGATGAAATTCTTTCTTCAGTCTTATTTGATGCTTTTGTTAAACCCAAATCCCCTGCCTCTCATCACCCTGCCCAAAATCCCTCTATACCAAAATCACTTGCTTCTCAACCCCTGCCCATGAGCCCTTTGAACACGCACCAGCTGCCTTTGTACCCTATCCCGAAGCCTTCTGCCCTTCAACCCTCTCCACCACAACTTTCTTCCTCTCAACCCCTTTACCCTCAAACCTTTGCACCCCAACCGTTGGTCGAGGGCTTCGACCTAGTGGTTGATGCTCCAGTAACCCAGCCTACTCATGAGTCACAGCCAGCATCTCTTAAATCATTATTAGTAAAGCATTCTACATCAAAGAGTAAAGTCGAAGGATAAAGAAAGTGCACGAGATACGAGCTGCGAGCACGAAAGAAAAGAAAGACGCCAACTAAGAAAATTTGTATAAAACAACAAAGAGTGGTCGGCATAGAAGAAGAGGTTGAGCCACAGTCCATGAAACATAAATTTATGGTCAGTATGTGGAACCGACTTGCGGATGACGATTCTATGATTGTGAATGCTATCGTGGGTATTGACATCACTGTAGGAAAATTAAAGGTTCTCAAGGGAAGGACGTGGCTTGACAATGAAGTGATGGACGCATACTTCAAGGTCTTAAAGAGTAAGAATGACTCTATATTTACGAAAATGACGGACAAGAGCTGGTTTGTATCGGTCGCGGCACTGGTATCATTTTTATTCTTTATTATTTTATTTATTTATCTACCTTTATTTATTTACGTCATTCACACGTTTCAATTGATGATTTATTTTAATAATCAATTTCAGACCCTGGTTATAGGGGACCAATCAAAATTTGAAAAATTTGTCCGTGATGAAAATATGGGACCTCCCAACGACTTAGATAAATGGGAGGCGTACTGTGACAAGTGGCAGGTTCGTCACCATTACAAGCCACTTGAGACCTTGCTTAGGAGTACGACACGCAGTATTGATGCTGTCGATCGTGGGACGGTAAATTCTCTTTTAAATTATATTAACACTTTTTATATTTCTTAATTAACATAGTACTAATTAGATATCCGGTTGCACACATATTTATTTTCCAATACATAGCCAGTGACATCAACATTGGACATTGGCTATTGTGTCCGTAGCAGATCACGTTGTGAAGCTGATAGACCCGACTGACCAAGATTATTCAAGGAAGTTTGAAGCGCATAAAGATTGTTTGTTACATCACCTGTTGCGACTTCTTCATGTTGTCGGATTGAGTTTTGCTCTCGATCAACTGTGGCAGCTAACGGTGATGAACAGTGTCAATCTTCCCCGCCAACACAACGGTTAGGATTGTGATATTTTTATACTGAAGTATGTTGAATACTTTTCTGAACAGCGGACAATAGATTTCGAGGAGAAAGACATGTCGCAATTTCAAACTGAAATCGGACATTCATTGTCCACGTTTGAAACTATAACTACTTAGTTTTTTTTCACTTGTATATTTTTGTATATATTTTGTAACAAGTTTGTGATAATGAATGTATATTTTTTTTTTTTTGGCTATTGTTGGAAGTTACAAACTAAGAAATAGGTTTTATATTCTAACAAATTTGTAAGTTACAAACTAAGAAATAGGTTTCATATTCTAACAAATTTACATGAGTGGCAATTATGTCTGTATTCGTTATAATTTTTATATCGTAGTGGTCGAACTTCGCTTTTAAATCTTATCATTCTTTTCTTCAAGTGACCGGCTTAACGTATCTTGTGTGGAGGTAAAACCTCGATGTCTTCCCTTCGAACGATTCATTGCCGCTTATCAACGGGCAGAACAAAGTGTTCTTTGTAAGTTTTCCTAAATAAAGCACTAGTAAACCAATACTCACAAAATTGATAAATCTCTTTATCTTTGTTCCTGCGTGATATTACAGCGATCGCATGCGAACATGGTAATCCAAGGATAGCCCAACGTCTGTATGTGCATGTTCGTTTCTCTAAATCGATATTGTGAGTGTATTGCCCTCATTTAAATTAAAATGTATCGCGACTATAGGGAATAACGTTCTTTCGACAGGCCCACCCTGAATTTCGTGTTATGTGTTTTTCCTTCATCGGTGCCAACACGCGTGTCATTTTATTTCCTTCATCCTGACACCGAAAATAAAATTCGGCTACCTTCGTGCGAATGGTTTCTAACATTGTCATGATCGGTTCCTCTCTAACTATCTTCAACACACTGTTGATGTTTTCAGTTATATTTGTTGTCAGCATATCATAACGCTTTCCTGAAAAATATGCACCCCCCCAGAAATAGTCACCGACTTCTTTAATAGATGTATATTCCAGAGGGGCCCCGTCTTCTATTTTTTATAAAATTCTTTTAAATTTTGCCTCCAAGAATGCACGGGCAGCAACCCAAAAAAGCAGTCGGGAAATTGTATCCTTATATGTATAAAAAAGATTCAAAGCTGGGTGTCACATACAGTAGATGTGGAATGCGTTAGGAAAAATATTATGCACAACTACCATCAACCCTTTCTGTCATTCTGATATCAATACAAACTGCTCTTCAAAGTCCCCGATTACGCGACTCCCTAATTGATCAAGGAATTATGTCCAATGATCTTTATTTTTAATGGTACAGCACCAAATGCTATAGGAAATAAATGTCTATTCATGTCTATCCCCGTAGCTATTAACACTCCTTTGTATCATCCCTGCAAATGCATTTCATCTACTATAATTATTTTTCGCAAAGTATTACGAAAGCTCCTAATGCAAGGTCCAAATGCCACGAAGAACCTCTTAAAGGCATTATCAGGCTCGCGACATAATTCGGTTTGTCCATCTGGATCAACCCGCTGTAATTCGGCGATATAAGACGGTAACATTTCAAATTGCTCCTTCCAGCTACCTCAAATGTCATTCAACACCATTTCTTTCCCTCTCCATTCTTTCCAGTAACCTACTGTTACACCGTATTTTTTTTAATATAAAAAATTATTGAAGCAAGACTCTCGTCAAAGCCTTTTAATAATTTATCTCTCACGAAGGAAGTTATCCACGATGTCGTACACTGGTGATGTCCTCTTCTGAAAGCTGATATTTTGCACGTATGTTTCGGGTGAAAAGTCTTTACGATAAACGTGTCCACACCAACTAATTTTGATGCATATATTCGTCAAACACATCATACTTCAATACACCTCACCGTAACTCGAAGAGGACTGGTTTTTATTGGTTTAACTTGAAAATTATTTATCATGGCAAACTCTTTAAGGGCTTTTTGAAAAAATTTCTTATTTCTGAATGCCTGACCAATAGTAATTGGCCCTCCTTCATAGAGTCCCTCATCATCAGAATTCATATACTTGCCTTTCGAGTCATTAAGCTTATAATCTTCATCCACCAGAGGTTGATCAATTCCCCTATTAGTATCAACAGGCGAAGTGGGTAAGGGCATTGCTTCAGTATTTTCAGGATCACTATCACCGTCATCGACTGAATTATTATTACGTGCTTGGGGTTGAGTCTGTCGAGGTATGGCTAGTTGAGGTGCAGTTGTTTTGGTAGCAGTTTGCCGAGGTCGGGATGTTTGGCGTGCAATAGGCTCTTGTGTTTTGGCCTCAATTACCGTTGGCTCCGAAGCTATTGGTTCAGAAGGCTATTGGTATGGACTAAGGCCTCTCAAAAATATTTTTCACTGATTCCAATCGAATGTGTTGGTTATCGATTCGAGGTGAAGCTGACATGCATTGTGCATCGGATTCATTTGAGGAGAATATCTTTGATCTTCATCGTCTTCTCTCATTGGAATGTCTGAAGATGGTTGCTCCTGTGGCCTACGGTCATCTTCTCTCATTGGAATGTCTGAAGATAGTTGCTCTTGTGGCCTACGGTACGAGCGCAATCCTATATTTATATTTATATTATCATCGACTATTATTGGTGCAACGATGTTCTTCTCCTCAAACCATATTTCTTGATTTTCAATCGAATGCTCTGGTTCCCTACTACCATCATCTTCTAATCCTACGTATTCCTCAAACTCTTTATAATCTTAGTTTGTTTCCTACTGGAATGGTTGAAATGCTTCGAAAGACGATAAAATTTTTGTGACAGAAGTGATTAATGATTTTTCGATATAAACATTTATTACACCATCAACAATACAGTATGCTCTAAATAAGTTCGCAAAATCATTGGAGTCCGACAATTCGGCAAACACCAACTCCTTTCTTATGCACAATGAAATCGATAATTTAATTGAATGTTCTTTCGATCGAGTCTTACTGACATTGTGTATTTTCTGCGTAAATTGATCAAATGATATCTTCTCTTTAATAACGACAATCTTCCGATGTCCACCGTTGTAATTATTATCGCCAACACAAACTCCATCAAAATGACAAAATAGGGGAACATCCATCTCAATCTAAAATATAAAAAATAATGAAAATTAAGCATAAAAAATATCCTACTTAACTACTCACTTAGAAATATGAATAACGCTATCTTAAGGTACCAGGTCGTTATCTTAAGGTAGCGGTCGCTAACATAAGGTAGCGATCGCTACTTTATGTTAACGTATCGCTATCTTAAGGTAGCGAAACTATCTATTATGGCGTATTATTGAAATTTTTTATACTTACTATCAAAAACGCTATATTACCTGTGCTCGTTGCCTTTGACAAAGATATAGAGTGGTCTGAACTGGTACAAGTATATATAATGAGTGTGGACTACAGAAAATAAAAAAATATAGAGGAGAGTACTCATATATATAATGAGTAAATATATATTAAGTCAGTGCTGACGTGGAAACGGCTTGGCTTGGAGCTGGCCTATTGCGCAAAGATTGAAACTATAGGGCCATTTTTATAAATAAGCAAAATTATAGGGCCGAAAATGCAAATTTTTCATCTTAAAATCATTATTCTCCTATCATATGGTAAGATGTTGAATCCGCATAGCACACATCCCCAAAAGTGTGACATGTGGAATCAACATATGACTGTTTGATAAGTGCATCGTGATCTTCAGATCTATCGTTGGGAAGATTGAAACAAAAAAATAATCTCTATCGTTGGGTTCAAATCAATTAATGATTTTCATTCGTGAAAAATTATGTGGCACTTACTCTGAAAATGAGTGAGAATTTTCGTACTCTATGCTATAAATGTTTCTTGATTGGGCCACCAAATCATCAAAAACTATAGTGGTGAGGGTTGATGAGAATCGAACCCAATGAGGCCATTTGATTGGATGTTTAATTTTTTTTCTTTTTTATTTTACTCTTTTTTCACTACAACCAGTACCCCCATGGTATATAGATAATAATGAGACTACTGTCACGGACTTAGTTGTCGCGCCTCGACAATCAGAGCGATTTTTGCGCTTAGTCACTCTCTAGCGTTGCAAGATCAGCCTAACTACTGAAAAACTCACAAGAGCAAGAAGAGAACTCAAGAGAGGAAATGCAAAGAACTCTTTGTATTGAAACTCTCAAATGCTTACAAGTTGTGAGTTGCTTTGCAAATGAGGACCTCTACCCTATTTATAGTTTACAAAGTGTACAATGGACGGTATATGATTAGTCCATGTGTCATTCATCCAATGGTTGGAAATGTTCTAGAGTTTCCTCTAGAAGCTTCCCCATCCTTCCATTTTCTACACTCTTCCTTGGTCTTTTCTCTAGGTTTCTAGAGTCTCCCTTAGAGCCTCCCATATACCTTCTTTACTTGTATATATTTATGGTACAAGTAGAGTGGGGAAAGATCCGGTGTTGTGCACGGGATGTGACACTCTCCCCCACCTATGCTGGCGACGTTCTCGTCACATCTTCTTCTTCGAATCGCCGTATTTGCTCCTCGAACTGCCACAGTGTGTCGGCGGGCTCCCAACTAGCCTCATTGTCTGGTAACCTTTTCCACTTCACGAGGTACTCCTTGTAGGATCGAACACCTCGATGTCGAATTGTTCTATCAGCGAGGATATTTTTAACTTCCTTCTCAAATGAAGTTGTTATGGAGGCTAAGGCTCGTTTGGAGATGCCCCGAGTTGGGTCATCCGTGTCTTCATGGTATGGCTTTAAGTTGCTGGCATGGAAGACCGGATGGATCTTCAACTTCTCGGGAAGTTGAACTTGGTAGGACACCTTGCCTAACTTTTTATTGATTGGGAAGGGGCCTTCGTATTTTCGCACCAACCCCTTATGCACCTTCCGAAAGACCTTGAATTGTTGTGGTATGAGCTTGATCATTACCAAGTCACCTACATGGTATTCGACTGATCGTCTCTTCACATCTGCCCATTTCTTCATTCTCTTGGTGGCTTTCTCAAGATGTGCCCTAGCCATGTCTGCTTTTTCTTGCCATCCTTTTGTGAATTGGTAGGCGAATGGGCTCTTCCCTGCGTAACTTGTCACGATGGGCTCTTTCCTTTGTAAGTTATACGAGAATTGGGCGATATCCAGCAACTTTACCCAATCTCTTTGATTGGAACTCACAAAGTGCCGCAAATGTAACTCTACTAGAGCGTTGATGCACTCTCTTTTCCCGTCCATTTGGGAGTGAAAACTCGTAGAAAAATATAATTCCGACCTGAATAATTTGAACAACTCGGTCCAAAACCTCCTTGTGAACCAAGGATCTCAATCACTAATGATAGTTTGTGGTACGCCCTAGAGCTTCACTACATTTATGATAAATAGGCGTGTAACTCCTTCGGTAGTACAGTCGGTTGGGGCGGCAATGAAAGTACCATATTTTGAGAATCGGTCCACCACTACCATGATCGACCCACATCCCTCCAATTTTGGCAATGCATTAATGAAGTCCATGGAGACACTCTCCCAAGGGTTCGTAGGGATCGGTAGGGGTTCCAACAACCCCCTTGGTTGTTGTTGCTCAATCTTGTCTTGTTGGTATACAAGACAAGTCTTCACATAGGCCTCGACATTGTTTTTCATCTGAGGCCAATAGTAAGCTAACTCGAGGAGGGCCACCGTGCGACTTTGGCCAGAGTGACCAGCCTACCGAGTGTCGTGACACTCCTTGAGGAGCCCCTTCCTTAGGTTACCCCATTTAGGAATGTAGTGACTCCCTCTTTTGGCATAGAGTAATCCATTGTCCTCCCATAACCGTTTCGTAGCTCCTCGTGCGAGCCATTTCTAGCAATCCCTTTGCTACAGGGTTTTCCTTTAACCCTTCCCTTATGCGGTCTGGGAGCGAGCCTTGTAGTCAACTAATCGTCCAACTCTTCTTTCTTCATTGTTGCCAATTCCCCTTTTCTGCTTAGTGCGTCGGCCATCAGGTTGGTTCTTCCTGGCTTGTATTCGAACACTAAATCGAACTCCGCCAAAAGTCTTACCATCTAGCTTGCTTGAGACTTAATTTCTTTTGAGACTAGAAGTAGCTAGTGGCAACGTTGTCAGTCTTCACCATGAATTTGAATCGTAAGAGGTAGTGTCTCCAAGTCTTTAAACAATGCACCACCGCGGTCATCTCCTTTTCTTGGGTGGTGTAGCACCTTTCCATGTCGTTGAGTTTCCAACTTTCGTAGGCTATTGGATGTCTCCCTTGTACTAACACTCCGCCGATAGCAAAGTCGGATGCATCCGTTTGGACTTCATAGGGTTGACTAGGATCTGGCAGGCTCAAAATCGATTCTTTCATAATTGCCTTTTTCAGCCCATCAAAGGCATGTTGGCACTTGTCTGTCCATGCCCATGCTTTATCCTTCTTTAGAAGGTCAGTGAGGGGTACTGCTTCCCCTGAGTACTCCTTTATTAACCTTCGATAATAATTTACCAGGCCTAAGAAGGATCTAAGCTCGGTTACCTTCGTAGGTGGCTCTCATTCTTGGATGGCTCTTACTTTGTTACTATCCATGCTCAACTTGCCATCACAAATTTTATGCCCCAAGAACATCACTTCTGGCTACGCAAAGGAGCACTTTTCTTTCTTTATGTACAACTCATTTTCTCGAAGCAGCTGAAATACCTTCCTCAAGTGTTCGATGTGTCCCTCTAAGGTGTTACTATAGATGACGATGTCGTCGAGGTACACCACAACGAACCGATCGAGGTAGGGGTGGAATATTTTGTTCATGAGGGTGCAAAATGTGGTAGGTGCGTTGGTGAGACCAAAGGGCATTACAAGGAATTCATACGATCCATACCTAGTTACGCATGTAGTTTTTGACTCATCCCCCTCTGCGATGCGTACTTGGTAATATCCCGATCTCAAGTCGAATTTCGAGAAGTAACGCGCTCCTCCTAGCTGATCGAAGATATCGACGATAAGCGGTATAGGATACTTGTTCATGATTGCGACCTTGTTGAGTGCCCTATAGTCGATATATAGTCGTAGCGAGCCATCGTGTTTCTTCTGGAACGATACTGGTGCGCCATATGGGCCCTTGGACGGCTGGATGTAGCCTGCTTGCAACAAATTTTTGAGTTGTTTCCTCAACTCTTCTAACTCTAGTGGGGCCATTCTATATGGTGCTTTTGTAGGTGGTTTAGCCCTAGGTTCCAACTCAATCTTATAATCCACCTCTCTCCTAGGTGGTAACTTCTTGGGTAATTCCGGAGGCATCACATCTTAAAATTGGTTTAGCACCTTCTCGATCTCCTTGGGCACTTGGTCCGTGGTGCCATCCTCTTTCTGATTGAGGGTGGCTAGAAATGTCACCTCACCTTTCTTTATACCTTTGGCCAGCTGTAAGGCAGATATGGTCTTCATAGGTGTCGTTGGTCCTCTTACCGCGGGAACCATGTATGGAGTGCTTTCCTCCATGATGCAAACTGTGTTTACGAAGGGCATAAGAACCTCTTTTACTTTGTTGAGGAACTCTATCCCCAACACTACTTGAAAATCATCCATTGGAACCAATGACAAGTCTACGATCCCTTTCCACTCTCCAATGGTTATCACCACTCCTCGTGTCGTGCCGTGAATTGGTTTTGCTTCTGAGTTAACGGTTTTGCTTTTACTCCAATGGTTTGCCACCCCTGCTGTATGGTCACCTTTACGCCTAACCGATTTGCCTCTTCCACTAAGACGAAGTTGTGAGTACTCGTGTCCACCATAGCACGTGTGGCTTTTCCGTTGAGGGTTACTTCAACATACATGAACCTTTTGTTTGGGGACTTTGTGTTCTGGCGTTGCTTTGGGGGCTCAGATTGCTTCTTAACTGCATTCAAGAGTCATAAAGATCCCATCATCGTGTCTACTGCATCATCTTTCTCTTCTAACTGAGAGGCAAGGGTTGTAAGGGCTCTTCTTTTCGAGCAATCCCTTGCCATGCACGGTCCGTCACATAAGAAACACTTCAAATCGCGAGTCCTAATGTTGTCGTACTTTGGTCTCTCGCTTCTCAAAGACTTTTCATACACTGTCCTACCAGCATCCTCTTTTGAATGTGAATGGTTGTCTCCCCCACTTTTGCCATAGTTTCCCTTGGGAGTCGGCTTTTTGGATGTCTTGGACCTCTTGAATTCTATGAGGGACTCGGCAGCGGCCATGGCCGAAGTAAGGTCTTGGACACCCCTGCGTTGTAATTCCTGCTCCGCCCATGGCTGTAGGCCATCCATGAAATTGAAGAAGAGGTCCTTGTCTAGCATGTCGGGGATGTCAAGCATGAGTGTGGAGAACTCTTTCACATAGTCTCGGATTGATCCCGTATGCCGTAATCGTTTCAAACTTTTGCGGGCCAAGTAATCGACATTTTCGGGATAAAATTGCTTCTTTAGTTCCTTCTTGAAATCTTCTCAAGTGTCGATGGTGCAAGTGCCTCATTCAATATCCGCCTCGCGCCTCCTCCACTACAACATGGTTGTGTCATGGAGGTAGAGCGTGGCAGCTTTCACCTTTTGGTTCTCATCGATTAGGGAGATTGTTTTGAAATATTGTTCCAAGTGTCATAAAAAGTTATCAATCTCCCTAGCATCTCTAGATCTGCTGAATGGTTTGGGCTCGAGTGCCTTTACTTTTAGAGCATCCCGAGTCGTGACCACACCACTGGTCACGGCCTTTTTGCATAAGGCCCAATCGCCTTTCATTTCTTCTAATTATGCATGCACGACATTGAGGGCATCCCATACCTTAGCCTCGAAGCTTTCGCGTGCCTTCTGTTCCATGTGCGTTATGACGTTAACTTGGCCTTACATCTCTCCACGTAACTCTTCGAGTCACTAGAGCCGAGATGTTTTGGTCAACTTCCTCAAACTGATTGTTCCAATTGGCAATGGCTAGCTTCACCCTGCCTAGCCGCATGTCAAAGTTAGCGATCACGTCGCGAGATCTCTCCCTTCTCGGCTTGCTGCCATTGTTGTCGCGTTCTTCCTCTTGCACAATTTTGGATGACATGGTGATCTCCTACTCCGATTAATCTCCCTTAAACTAACATGACTTTCCCCTAACCGACGTGGCTTTGATACCAATTGTTACAGACTTAGTTGTTGCGCCTCGACAATTCGTGCGGCTCTTGCGCTTAGTCGCTCCCTGGCATCGCAAGATCAGCCTAACTACCGAAAAACTCACAAGAGCAAGAAAATAACTCAAGAGAAGGAATGCAAAGAACTCTTTGTATTGAAACTCTCAAATGCTTACAAGTTGTGAGGTGCCTTACAAATGAGGACCTCTATCCTATTATAGTTTACAAAGTGTACAATGGATGTATAAGATTGGTCCATGTGTCATTCATCCAACGATTGGGAATGTTCTAGAGTTTCCTCTAGAAGCTTCTCCATCCTTCCCTTTTCTACACTCTTCCTTGATTTTTTCTCTAGGTTTCTAGAGTCTTTCTTAGAGCCTCCCATATACCTTCTTTACTTGTATACATTTATGGTACAAGTAGAATAGGGAAAGATTCGGTGTTGTGCACGGGACATGACACTACGTTCTTGTTCCATGGTAAAAGGTGGAAGACTAGGATGTTTCCAAAACATATTAAGGATGGTGTGTTTGGTCATCCATACTTAGGTGTCACAAGAACTTGGGTACCCACGAGGCGAGGCGGAGGGCGGGTACACCGCCGAAGTAGCCCTCATAGAGCATGAACCAATTGGCGGATGGTTAGAAGCCCAACAGCTTCATGAGCTAGAAGTTAGCTCCATGCATGGATGCGTTGATATTGTTGCAGAAGAAAATTTAACATTTTGTGGAAGGTTAAAGGTAGGGTTAACATGCATATGATGGCAGGAGTTGAAGATCACAATAATGAAGAGGATAAAGTTGGCGCGTCAGTATTTGGGAATTTTAGAAAAACATGTTTACTTTCAATCAATTTTAGAAAAACATGCATACTTCAACGAGTTTTGGGAAAAAATGCTTTTGGGATTTTAGAAAAACATGTTAGTCCGTTTGTGAGCTACATGTGGCCCATATGGCATCCGGTGCTACGACAACTTGCCCAAAGATGATTAGGTACCGTCCAAAAACTTGGGCAAGATGTGATGCATATCCATCATTGATTATGTGCTCAAGTGCTCAAATTCAATGCTCCAAATTAGTTGATTGCTACCCTATCTTTGACTCATCGAATAAAGGGAAAAAATGTTAATTTTTTTTTTCCGAAATCACATCTCAAATGGCTGATCAACCCAAAATGGGTGTTGTTCTAGGTTAAATAATTTATCGAAAAATGCATAAACATTGTTTTCCTATAGCTGTTTGAAGAAAGGAATCAAATTTCGGCCGATACCAATACATATCGGTTTTTTGGTCAACCGATACGTATCAGTTTTGGCAGCCATCTGTGTTATTTTTTCGTTTGTGCCAATGTTACATCAAGTATCAGGGTATTGGCGATATGTACCGTACTTACTATAGTTTTCTCACTTGTGCCAGTGCTTTTCCACTGCTGTCAACCGATTGAGAAGAGAACCTCTTTTTCCTCTATTGGCAGTCGGATGGAGAAGAGTACCTCTTTTGGCGCCCACAGGTTTATGAAAAGCGCCCACATCCTAAAACCCTTAAACCCCATTGATAGAGTCGAATCATATAATGAAAGTTATATTTTACCCTGATCTTTCACACAATAGATCTTAACATCATGGCGCATCCATCAGACGGTCAGTGTTTGATTACATGTATCAAATATCCCCAAAAAAATGACCCTTGAATCATATGGCTCATGTCCTGCCCAAACATGATTTTAAGGATATTTTTTTGGGATATGTGATACATGGAATCAATAACTTATTGTCGGATAGGTGAGATATGATCTCAAGATCTATTGTGTGAAAGATTTGCATGAAAAGGTGCCTCCATCATATGATCGGACACAATCAATGGTTTTGAAACCATGGCTTGGGATGTGGGCGCTTTCAATAAATAAGTGGGTGTGAAAAGAGGTACTTGTTAGTAGGAACCTGGTCACATCACCTCTCTATTCATGACATTTGTACAACAACTTATCTCTTTTCTATGTTTGAAAAAATCGGTATGCATCACATGTAGACCATTAGTATGGGATTTTGGTGCTACACCAATCTACATGGGCAACATGGCAACATTTATTTATTTTTTAACATGAAAATATCTGATACGTATCGGTATCGGCCGAGTTGTATCGGTCCTCCAAGGACTGATACCTGATACCAAGTCTGATTTGGACATCTTGGTTTGAAGGATATATATTTTCCTAAAATTGATTGAAAGTAGGCATGCTTTTCTAATTATATCTAAGTATTAATTGAAAAAAAATAGGAGTTTATAAGTTTTTAATAAAAAAAAAAAAAGGAAAAGAAATTTCTTTTAAGAGAGTGGCTATAATATGAAAGGGTGTGTTACTAACACTTTCCTTACAAAACCTTCTAGCTCATATATTGCTGGCTTATTTTTTGGGGCTACTACAAGCACACTAATTTAGCTTGTATCTTTATGCACACTAGTTAATGAAATTTCTACATGATTTAGAAACTTGTGGGTGGATATGAAGTTTTCTTGATTCTGTCTCCCTTTTTCTTAAATAAAATAAGTGCTCAAGTCCCTTGTCAACTTTTGCTATTTGCACGCTACTTTAATTTTCTTTTTGGGTGCATAAGAAGAAAAGGTGGTATGTTCAGTAGTAGTTTCCATTTTTTGGGAGTTGCTATTTGGTGTACAAACCATGTACCAAGGGTGGCACACAGGTCAATCACTCTCTGCCAACCTTAGGAAACTGATTTATTTGAAACTCAAAATTTGTTGCAGAACATTGACCAGTACACAACCTCAGCCAAAATGGTCGAAATCTTGTGAGACACAAATATATTAATTTTACTTATCAGACGCTTAAAATAAGCATTAGGTATGCAAGCTTTGAACCGAACACCGAAACTGAATAAAAAATTGAGGGTCCCAAATTGGACCGAACCGCACCAAAAACTGACTGAAACCAAACCAAACCCAACCCCAATTTGGTTAGGTTTCGGTTTAGGGTGGCAAAAACCAAAAAACATGGGGTGTACCCACACTGAACCGAACTGAATCGTTTTCGCTTTCAAAAAAAAGAAAAAAAATACATTCCGAACCAAACTGAATGGGTTTTGGTTTTGGTTTGGGGTGTACCAAACCGATAACCGAAAAATTCAGGTTCGGTTTGGTACACCGAATTTGCATCCCTAAAACAAGGTAACAAACTCGGTATCGGTATCGGGTATCAGTCCTTGGAGGACCAATACGAATCGGGCGATATCGATACGTATCAGCCTCTTATTTATTTATTTATTTTTAAATAAATTTTTTTGCTATCGGTCGATATCGGATGCGTATCGGCCGTCGATACAATGTCAGACGATACCGATCGAAGTTGGATACTCGATCGACGATTCTTTGAAAAAGCGATGTGTCGGTGTCAGCCAATATTTGATACCTTGGCTTTAAAATATCTATAAGGCTGCGTATGGCATAGCTCTCTACTAGCCCCTGCCATAGCAGAGTTCACCTGCTTTAGCAGGTTCTCTTTTCTTTGCTAATATCCTGCTACCTATTTTAGCAGATACCCCTTCTCCTTGATAACTCCTCGCATAACAAGATTTATCTGTTCAGCAGTTCTACCCCCCTCTCTACTCACTCCTTGCCAAAGTAGATTTTATTTGGTCTAGTAGGGAGTTAGTAGAGAGTAGGGAGGTTGCTGCTAGAGCAGGTAAATCCTCCTTTGCAAAGAGTTATAAAAGAGAATGAGAACCAACTAAAGAAGGTGAACTCTGCTATGACAGGGGTTATTAAAGAGCTATGCCATATGCATCCTAAATATCTTTAGATTGGCTTCCGAGAAGATTTTCTTCTTACTAGCCGCGAGTTATGAACTTGTGATTGTAAAAAAAAAAAAAGAATTGAGTTAGCATTACTTAGTAAGCGCTAGTTTAGGTAAGCTGCACAAGCATCACGCAACTTGGCACTCATGTCACATTTTGAGTTGTGAACCATGTGGAATTAACATGTCTATCATTTGATAGGTGGGCCATGATCTAAAGAATTGATGATGCTTTCTACACTTGTCTTACTTTTCTTTTGAAGTATGGGTAGTATTTATGTCCGCACATGTCAAAAAGTAAGAAAAATAAGATTTATGAAAAAAGGAAAATTATAATATGCCGAGCATTGTAGATAGAGGGACACCAAAAGCACATATTTTTGCCCACAAATTAATAAAAAAGTAAGAAAATAAGATTTATGAAAAAGGAAGCATTTGTAGACACAGAGAATCAAAAGCATGAATTTTAGACGAAGTGACATATCCTTTGAGCAATCCTAGGTCATTAAAATGTAGCTCATGTTAAGAGCTATTGGTAGCAAGGTATTAAAAATCAGCCGATACCGTAGGTATTTGCGATACGCATCGATTTTTTGGCAAACCGATACATATTGGTGCCGATATTTTATCAACTCAATTTTTGGTATCGGTTTCGGCCGATACGGCCCGTATCGGCCGATACCTCCACTTTTCTTTTTTTCTTTTTTATATTCATCGAGTCAACTTGGTATCGGACTATTCGTATCGGTCTTCCTTAGACCGATACCCGATACCAGTACTAGAGTTGACACCTTGATTGTGAGCCCAAAATATATGGTCATTGAAAATTTGAACTACCGTCATCCATGCACTCTAATGAGGAAAATAGTGCATCTTTTTTGTGGTTGCATAGTAAATTAATAATGCACTCTAATATGGTGGTTTTCTGTAAAAGTGATGCTCATACACAAGAAGTACTAAAATTAAATAAAGATTTAAGATACATATGATGGAGAAAGACAAGATATGTTAATTGGCTCTAATTTGTTGAAGTTGCTCAAGCGGGAATCAAATCCGCTCGAGCGAGGTGTGCACTCCTCAAGAGTGAAATTATGGGTGAAAGTCGGTCGAGCAGTTTTGGTTCTCGCTCAAGCGACTGGTGCACAGTTCAAAGGAAAAAGTTTCGGGTTTTAGTCACTCGAGCGACTTCTATATATAAGGAAAGCTCATAGACAGAAAAAGAGCCTTTGAAAAGAGAGATATTATTGTAAAGCCTTGGAAAACCTATCTAGGGTTTTGATGAGAGCTTTGGTGAGGCTTAAGTGTTCATGTATTATTGTGTAATCATTAATATAGTGGATTATCGCTGCCCGTGGACGTAGGCATATTGCCGAATCACGCAAATATTATCTCTTGTGTGTTTGTGGTTGATTTTCTTCTATTTTTGTATTTTTATTTGACCGTTCATCGTGAGATCATTTGTTAATTTGAAAGCTTTCGCACAACAAATTGGAATCAGAGACATGTTTCTATTTTACGATCGAGATTGAGAAATTCGACGGGAAGATCAATTTCGGCTTGTGACAAGTACAATCCAAGATATCTTGATTCAGCAAGATTTTCACAAGGCATTGAAAGGGCATTCAGGAAAGCCGGCGGATATGTTCGATAGTGATTGGGAAGAATTCGAATTTCAAGAGTATAGTACAATTCGGCTATGTCTAGTAAAGGAGATTACATATAATGTGATGCAGGAGAACTCAATAGCCTCGCTATGGGCCAAATTGGAGAGTCTCTACATGATAAAATATCTGACGAGTCTTTTATATCACAAGAAGCAACTGTACAAGTAGCACATGAAGGCAGGTGTTTCTCTCAACAAACATCTTAATGAATTCAATAGAATAATATCTGAATTATTAAATATTAGAGATGAAGTTAATGGTGAAGACAAGACTATTACTTTTGTCTTCCCTCCCCGATTCCTATGAGCACTTTATTACTGCGCTACTCTATAGGAAGGATATTATTGAATTAGAGTCGGTTACAATGGCATTTCTTTGTAACGACATGAGGAAGAAAGGTTCGGATAGTGATACACAAGCAGATGGCTTGTTGGTTAGGGGAGAGCAGAGGATCGTAAATTCAGAAAGGATATATCAAAGTTCAGATCTAAATCTAAAAGCATAAAGATAGTAGAATGCTACAAGTGTCACGAAAAGGGTCACATCAGAAGACATTGTCTATAATTATAAATAAAGAGGGACGATGTTCAAGATAAGAAGCAGAAAGGGGTCGTTGATGAAGTTGGTATAGCCGAACAAGCTTTGGATAATGATGGAAACGTGTTGTCATTGGTTTCAGATAAATACTCGTAGAATGTATGGATGCTTGATTCAGGGTGCTCCTACCACATGTGTCTAAATAGGGACTGGTTCGGGTCTTATAAAAAAGTGGATGGTGGAACGATTTTGATGGATAACAATATGGCCTATAAAATAATTGGAAATGGGAGTATCATAATAGAGATGCACGATGGGGTTGTGAGAACATTGACCGATATATGTCATGTTTAAGAACTGAAGAAGAACCTCATATTGCTTGGCAGATTAGACTCCAATGGGCTCAGGTTTACAGGTCAAGGTAGAGTTTTGAAAGTGACAAAGGGATCTTTGATTGTGATGAAAGCGGAAAAGGTTGGGAACCTTTACTTTCTACTAGAGAGTACAGTGACAGGTGGAGCAGCAGTATTTACGTCAGATGATAGTAGTTTGTCCTCTATACAGCTATGGCACATACGCCTAGGGCACATGTCAGAGAGAGGGATGACAAAGTTGAGCAAGCAAGGCTTGTTGAAAGGTGTAAAGGCCAGCAAAGTTGACTTTTGTGAGTATTGTGTCTTCGAGAAATAGTGCAGGGTTAAGTTCAACACAACGATTCACACTATAAAAGACACACTAGATTATAAATATTCAGACGTATGGGAGCCTTTAAAGGTTCCTTCTAAAGGTGGTATCAGATATTTCGTCTCTTTCATCGATGATTACTTTCGGTATATATGAATCTACAAAGGCTCTTTTTTCATCCATGAGATTTCCCTTTATATAGAAGTCTCGAATCCTACTTCTAACCCAAGAGAAATTGCCCAAAAAATGGAGTCGGTACGCAACTTGATGTCATGGGTCATCGCGGGTCGCTTGAGCGACAACCAACGTCGCTCGAGCAACTAAAACCTGAAACTTTTCCCTTTGAACCATGCGCAGGTTGCTCGAGCGAGAACCAAAACCGCTCGAACGACTTTAACCCGTAAGTTCGCTCTTGAGGAGTGCACACCTTGCTCGAGCGAATTTGGTTCCCGCCCGAGCAACTTCAACAAGTTAGAGCCAATTAACAATTTTCCATCGGGCTCTAAGCTTCAGCATGTATTCTGTCTTTCGATCATCGTAAAACTTATATTACTGCTACCACGAGCACCCCCAGGGCACTCAAACCTGCTGAACATTAATAAAATCCAAACGTTGTTTATTCTTGACCACCGGTACCACCTTTGTCATTATATCCACAGGATTGCCCTTCGTACTCATCTTCTTCAAAGATATCTCGCCATTTTCGATTATTTTCCATACAAAGTGATATCGTATATTAATGTGTTTGATATAAGCATGCTATACGTGAGTCTTTGCTAAGTAAATAGCACTCTGGCTATCGTAGAACACATCGACACTTTCCTGTGCGATTCTCAAATCACAAACTAAGCCCTAAAACCATAACTTTTCTTTCACTACCTTTGTTACTGCCATTTACTCTGCCTTTGTAGTAGACAAAGTCATTGTATCATGTAACATCAACCTCCAGCTAATCGGACCTCCTGATGACGTAAACACATATCCTGTTATAGACACTTATCCAAATCACCTGCGTAATCTGAGTCTACGTATTCGCATAACTAATAATCTGTACCACTGCGAAAAACCAAACCAACATCCTTGGTACCGCGTATGTGCCTCATAATCCATTTCACATATCTGCTGACCACGCTAACGACCTGTGAAATATCTAGTCAAGTATATACCATAGTGTACATCAAGATATCAATGGCACTCGCGTAGAGAACACGAGTCATGGACTCACGCTCTTCATCTGTAGTAGGAGATATGCTAGCCAAAAGATAGAAGTGAGTTGCTAATGGAGTACTCACAACTTTTGAGTTCTCCATCCCAAATCGTAAGAGTACATTTTCTAGATAACTCTTTTGTGTCAGACACAACTGCCATTTCTTTTTGTCTCTCAAAATTTTTATCTCAAGAATCTTTCTCACTGTACTGAGATCCTTCATCTTAAACTTCATGCCAAGTTGATATTTTAACTTGTTGATCTCCACCATGCTCTTTACAGCTATGAGCATGTCATCAATATACAAGAGAGGGTAAATAAATGAGTCATCCGCTAGCCTCTTGAAGTAAACACAGTTATCATATTTACTTTGAATATAATTTTGGTCCACTATGAACGTGTCAAACCGCTTGTACCATTGTCTCGGTGACTGTTTCAACCCATAAAAAGACTTCTTCAATTTGTACACTAACCTCTCTTTTCCAGGAGACTTGAACCCTTCAGGTTGGTTTATATAAATTTTTTTATCCAGATCACCGTATAGAAACGTTGTTTTCATATCGAGTTGCTCAAACTCTAAGTCCAACTATGCTATAATTGACAAAAAAATTAGGATTAAAATGTGTTTCACAACCGGTGAGAACACCTCATTGTAATCAATGCCTTCCTTTTGTGCATAGTCTTTTGCTATCAACCGTGCTTTGTACCTTACACTACTACTTTTCGGAGAACCTCTCTTCTTATAATCCCACTTGAACTCAATCCCTCTCTTCCCTTAGGTAACTCTGCCAGTCCTCAAGTTTGATTCTTGTAAAGAGAGTCCATCTCTTCACTCATTACTTTCTTCCACTCAAGTACACATCTATCACTTATTGCATCCTTGAATAAAGACGACTCATTACCATCCAACGTCAACGCGTAGGCGGCCATATCCTCGTAACCGTAGCGAGTGTGATTGATATCTTGATGTACACTATGGTATGTATTTGACTAGATATTTCACAGGTCGTTAGCGTAGTCAGTAGATATATGAAATGGATTATGAGGCACATACGCGGTACCAAGGATATCGATTTAGTTTTTCACAGTGGTATAAGTCATTGGTTATGTGAATACGGAGACTCAGATTACGCTGGTGATTTGGATAAGCGTCTATAATAAGATATGTGTTTACGTCATCAGGAGGTCCGATTAGCTGGAGGTCGATGTTACAGGAAACAATGATTTTATCTACTATAGAGGCAGAGTATATGACAGTAACAGAGGTAGTGAAAGAAACATTATGGTTTTAGGGCTTAGTTTGTTATTTGAGAATCACATAGGAAAGTGTCGATGTGTTTTGCGATAGCCACATTGCTATTTACTTAGCAAAGAATCATGTATATCATGTTTATATCAAACACATTGATATACGTTATCACTTCGTACGGGAAATAATCGAAAATAACAAAATATCTTTGAAGACGATGAGTACAAAGGACAATCCTACAGATATAATGACAAAGGTGGTACCGGTGGTCAAAACTAAACAGTGTTTGGAGTTTATTAATGTTCAACAGGTTTGAGTGCCCTCGGGGTGCTGGTGGCAACAATAATATAAGTTTAACGATGATCGGAATAAAGAGCACATGCTGAAACTTAGAGCCCGATGGAAAATTATTAATTGACTCTAACTTGTTGAAGTCGCTCAAGCGGGAACTAAATCCACTCGAGCAAGGTGTGCACTCCTCAAGAGCGAACTTACGGGTTAAAGTCACTCGAGCGGTTTTGGTTCTCGCTCGAGCGACCTGCGCACGGTTCAAAGGGAAAAGTTTTGGGTTTTAGTTGCTTGAGCGACATTGGTTGTCGCTCGAGCGACCCGCGACAACCCACAACATCAAGTTACGTACCGACTCTGTTTTTTGGGTAGTTTCTCTTGGGTTAGAAGCAGGATTCGAAGCTTCTATATAAAGGGAAAGCTCATGGACGAAAAAAGAGCCTTTGAAGAGAGATATCATTGTAAAGCTTTGAAAAACTTATCTAGGGTTTTGATGAGAGCTTTGATGAGACTTGAGTGTTTTTGTATTCTTGTGTAATCATCAATATAGTGGATTATCGTTGCCCGTGGACGTAGGCATATTGCTAAACCACATAAATATTGTCTCTTTTGTGTTTGTGGTTGATTTTATTATATTTTTACATTTTTATTTAATCGTTCATCGTGAGATCGTTGGTTAATTTGAAAGCTTCCGCGCAACAGGATATAAGAAGAATATGTCGAAAAAGGATAAAAAAATAAAAAATAAATAATATATATATATATATATATATATGGATGGGTAATGGTCCCCTGGTAGCCCTATTTCAATCACAATTATTATGTGAGGTAATTCAAGATGGGCAATGGGACTTAGAGAAAATCAAGAACTCGTTCAGTGCTGAATTAGCTTCTGAACTGGCTAATGTTGGTGTCCCCCATCATACTGTCGAAGAGATAGCTTGGAAAGATTCAAAATCGGGCAGGTTCTCTTTTTCGTCGGCTTGATATGGTCAGGGTTCCTTAAAAAATGGAGCTGGTTTTGGATTAGTGAGTGCCCTGCTAAAATCCAAAATTTTGCGTGGAAGCTCCTTAAAGCTGCTGTTTCGGTCGATGCACTAGTTAAGACTCCGAAAATGCCCCCAATTTGTGAAAAAAGATAGGGAAACTATAGTTCACTTTTTTTTTCATTGCCAACTTGCAAAACTATGCTGGGTTTCATTATCCGCAAATGTTGATGTTTTAATGGTGGGAAGGCATCATTCTTATAGATTGGCTAAATGGTTCAAAAAGTTTGATACATCTCAAACTAATATAACTCGAAGAATACTTCCATAACTTTTGATATGGGAAATTTAGAATCTTAGGAAAAGCTTAAGGCATGGTTAGAACATATGGTGTTCCCAAGAAACTATTCAAAAAGTGTTATTATGGGTTAATGATCTCCGGGGAGGAAATTAAAGGTAAAAAAGAAAGGTTCAAGAAAAGAAGAGCAATTACTTAAAGGAGGTACGAATTCGCCTTATTCACCACCCGAGCAAAGAATTCAAATTATTAAATCGGAAAAGCCACCTATTTTGGCAGCTAAGCTTAATCTCCTCAAGTACCATTGTGAAGACATCAATCAAGGCTTCAGAGGAGGTGCCATCCCTAACACACCAATCAAGGCTTCGGAGTGTCTGTCGTCTCTTCATAATCCTCGAATCTGATTCTAACGACCTTATCGCAGCAGTGACCAATAGGCAATTTATTTGGTCTCATGACAGCATCTTTGAACGGTGCTTCAATCATCTTGAAGGGATGCAATGGTCTTCTCCAATCTCTTGTACCAAAGCCATTGCGTTGGCTAAGGATCTAGCTGATTTTGCATTCTCATCAGGCTCTTCTCACATCTTCAGGAATTTTGAAGATCTTCCGGCGAAAGCTAGAGGAAAATACATGGAGTGTATTTTACAATTAGGGAAATTTAGAATAGTTTAAATTACCAAAAGAAAAAAAGAAATTTAGAATAGTGTAATTTATTTAGTTTTTTGCCGCGGACAAAACCTAGTTCTAATTGGGTGATGGCAATGCCGAAGCTCAATTTTGACCTCTCATTTTGTCCGGCTTGTATTTTGGTTTTTTGTCCGGCTTGTATTTTGGTTTTTCTCTTTAATATAACTTGCCTACTTATATATATATATATATATATATATGTCCTTACTACTCTATGAAAGAAAAAAGAGTTTTTATCAATTTATCATGCCTAAATTATCCCTAACTCATATCTCAGCAGATTGAGTTACATGAAGTTCTACTTTTATTTGGAGTCTAACTTAGGGATTATTTCAATTAGGATTAAGCGATACGTTAAGATATATATGTCTATTTATTTTTTTTACAAAACTTTAAAACAGAATTTATTTTAATAAAAGTTTCTTTCACTGTTGTTTACACTGATGTGCTTGGTATTATTAGTGTGTTGTTGATCATCTTGTGGCTATTAACTTAATTCATTATCTAGAAACTGTTGCAGTCTTTCTTCTTCAATCAACAATTTCTTTGCGCATTTTTTTTTTTTTCTGAATTAACTATTGATATAGAGAGGATTATCACCCCTCTTAGTTATATCTGATGTTCTTTGATGGGTTGATGCTAATTTTATTGAATTTTGAAGCTTTCGATTGGAATCTTGATGTTTTAGTTTTTTTTATATTCCTCTATTACATATTCGATAATTATCATTTTAATATATGTTATATTATTCAATATTGCTTCCGAGTCAATCTCAACTTACCCAAATCTTTACTATTATATAAAAGTGGTAAAAAATTTATTTCACTTAGCACACAACTCAGAAAGTGACTCTAAAATCATATGACCTATATCACTTTTGTTAGAACAATAGGTTCGGGTTGCAAAAGAAGATAAAGATCGGAA
The DNA here is from genome assembly GCA_021018995.1 of Chloranthus sessilifolius. Classification (NCBI taxonomy): domain Eukaryota; kingdom Viridiplantae; phylum Streptophyta; class Magnoliopsida; order Chloranthales; family Chloranthaceae; genus Chloranthus; species Chloranthus sessilifolius. Next base: position 122,141,899 of record CM037587.1, on the reverse strand, counting down.
TTAAAATATACGCTGATCCGATTCGAGGCACGTTAAATATCGTTGTCTTTAAACCGAGATTTGCCCCTACCACTATGATCTAGTGGTCACCAATAGGTTACCGGCAAATCGGTTCTAGGATACAACGAACCGGCAGCGTATCCGTATGATCAGATTTGATAAATCTGATCACGCAACCAGAACACCAAAAAACTAAAGCGGAACTCTGAGAAGGAGAAAGCTTAAAGTCGCGAAGAAGAAATTTGCGAAAATATGCAGTGTAACAAATGAGGGGTCTTGGGGCCCTTTTATAGATAAAACAGGTATAACCGAACGGACATATCCGTAAAACAGGTGTAACCGAACGGACATATCCGTAGCATATAACTGAACGGTCGGACAAGACATATCCGTTTAAAATTCAAATGGGTGGTTACACACTTATTCAAAAGTTTAATTAAATTACCGTATCGCCACATACACATACACGCATGCTCGTGCTCATGCTCGTCCCGACCCGACTCGGCTCGGCTCGGCGCGTGCGCGCGCATGTGTGTGTGACTGATGGGTTGCATGGCGGTGGAAGCTACAAAATTTGGTGCCCCCTGGGTGAAGGCTACAAGCCTTGAGCCAAGACAAAGATATATAAGCCAAACCCAAAAAAGAGTTTACACGATGTGGGACAAATCCCAATTTCAAAAGCTTAATTTTTAAAACCTTTAAAATATCCAACAATCCCTCACTATTTTAAAGATTTAAAATAAAAATAAAATTAAAAACTTTTCTTAAAAAAATAAACAATCCCTCACTATTTTAAAGATTTGAAATAGAGCAACGCTAGAAAAATATGCATAAATGAAAATGTCTTACATATTTGAATTTTCACTTTAGTGAAAATAATTCAAAATTTATCAAGATCTTTAGTGAAACTAAGTCTTGAACTAACGATCTTATATGACAAATCGAAATTATGTCACACACATATTTCACATATTTTGGTGTTCAATAAAAGGTTAGCACATTTAGGCCTTATGCTAGTACCCTGGTTTTCGTAAGTGTTTATGAGATAAAGCCAAGTCTCATTGAAAGCGGCTCCACCTTCACACTTATATAGGCAGATCTATAAGAGATGTCCCTGTAACTGTAACATCTCAACACATAGTGTTATAGGACTTTTAAGAGCAATGCTCTACCTCCCCTTATCCATTACAGGTGAAGCACTACCCTTCCTGGGATATAAATGAGATTTATTTCTCATCAATGTAGTGTCCTTTAGCTGTCACGGATTTACGATTTATTTTTCCCTTTGAACCTAAACATTGATTAAACAAATATTAGGTAGGGTTCCCATCATAAGTGGCTGTTTAGGTTTAATGGCTTTAAACCCATCCCGATTGAAGTTTTATTAATCCCATCTCTGACAAGGCTTTTAGTAAACGGATCAGTCAGGTTTTCTGCAGACCTGACCCCAATTACTGAGATTACTCCATCTCAAAGTAATTATTTTACATAGCTATGTCTTAGACCAATGTGTCTATTTTTTCCATTATACGTTTGACTATAAGCCTTTGATAGTCTTGCTTCACTATCACAATGTATAGAGATAGGTGGCAATGGTTTAATCATAATTGAAACTTATAGTAGTAAATTTTGTAATCATTCTGCTTCTTTTCCATTTGCCGCTAAGGCAATGAATTCTGATTCCATAGTGAAATGTGTGATGCAAGTCTGCTTCTTTGATCCCCATGAGATCGCAGCACCTCCAAAAGTGAATATTCATCCACTTGTAGACTTTGATTCTTCTGAACCAGATATCCAACTTGCATCGCTATATCCTTCTAAAACGTGAGGATATCCAAAAAATTGTAAACCATAAGTACCCTTTAAATATCTAAAAACATGCGAAATGACATTCCAATGAACAGAACTAGGGTTACTTGTAAATCTACTTAACTTACTTACTGCAAATGCAATGTCCGGTCGTGTACAATGCATTACATACATAAGGCTACCAATAACCCTTGCATATTCTAACTATTGCACACATCGTCCATCATTTTTAGTCAATTTAAGATTAATATCTAAAGGTGTATTGGCAGATTTTAAATCAAAATAATTAAATCTTTTCAAAATCTTTTCAACATAATGAGATTGAGTTAAAGTTAATGTATTTTTATTTATTATAATTTTGATTCCCAAAATTACATCTGCCTGACACATGTCTTTCATGTTAAAAGATGAACTTAAGAAGTTTTTAGTTTCTAAAATAACTTCTAAATTAGTTTCAAAAATAAGTAAATCATCTACATAAAGACATATAATAACACCATTATTATGAGAAAATTTATAATACATACATTTGTCGGCTTCATTAGTTTTGAATCCAAAATTAGTAATAGTATTATCAAACTTTTCATGCCACTATTTTGGTGCTTGTTTTAGCCCATATAGAAATTTAATAAGTTTACAGACTTTCTTTTCTTGTCCAAGTAGAACAAATCCTTCTGGTTGTTCCATATAGACCTCTTCTTTTAAATCACCATTTAAAAAAGCGATTTTAACATCCATTTGATGGATTTGTAACTTATGTATAGAAGCTAAGACAATTAGAAGTCTTATAGTCGAAATTCTAGCAACGGGTGCGTAGGTGTCAAAATAATCAACCCCTTCCTTTTGTCTATATCCTTTGGCAACCAATCTTGCCTTAAATTTTTCTATAGTTCCATCTATTATAAGTTTTCTTTTAAATATCCATCTACATCCAATGGGTTTAGATCCTTCTGGTAAGTCTACTAATTTCCATGTTTTGTTTCCCATTATTGAATCAATTTCATCATTGATAGCTTCTTTCCAAAAAGCACTATCTCTAGATTTCATTGCGTCGTTAAAAGTGATAGGATCATCGTCTACATTTAGACACAAATGTTTCTTAGTACTTTTGGTCCTATTTCCTCCAATCAAATAGATATAATAGTCTTTTGAAAGACTAGTTTCAAATCGTTGACGTTTACTTCATCGAGGTTCAATGATGACCTCATCATCACTTGAAGATTCAATAACTTCTTTAGATTTAGAAGATTTTCCATCTTCATAAGATTTACTTTCAATATTTAATTTATTAGTTAGAGTAGTAAACTTAGATTCATAGAATATAGCATCTCTAGATTCTATTATAGTATTTTTATCGATGTTATCATTAGATTCCATAACTAGAAATCTATAAGCTTTACTATTTTGTGCATAGCCAACAAATGCACACTCAATAGATCTAATACCTATCTTAGGTCTTTTAGGATCGACTAATCTAACAAGTGCCCTACACCCCCACACTTTAAAATAGGCTAAACTAGGTTTTCGATTCTTCCAAAGTTCATAAGGTGTAGTTAAACTTTTTTTATGTGGAATTCTATTCAAAATATGAGTAGCAGTTAATAAAGCTTTACCCCATAAATTTTTATCGGAATTAGCGTTAACTAATAATGCATTAGTCATTTCTACTAATGTTCTATTTTTTCTCTCGGCAACTCCGTTTTGTTGTGGCGTATAAGGAGCCGTCACCTCATGACGAATTCCATGAATTTCACAGAAGTCGGAGAATTCATTTGACATGTATTTTCCACCCCGATTAGATCTAATGACTTTTATTCTTTTATTTAATTGATTTTCTACTAAAGCTTTATAAACCTTAAATTTTTCAAAAGCCTCATTTTTAGTATTTAATAAATATATATGAGCATATTTTGAAAAATCATCTATAAAAGTAATAAAATATCGTTTTCCTCCTCTAGTAGGAAAATTATTTAAATCACAAATATCAGTGTGTATTAAATCTAATAAACATGAATTTCTAATAACACTAGGAAAAAGTTTTCTAGTAATTTTAGTCTTAGCACATATACTACAAGCACTACTAGCAAAAGATTCATGTTTTGGAATTAAATCTAAGTTAGCCATACATTTCATAGACCTATAATTTACATGTCCTAATCTATCATGCCATAAATTATAAACAGAGACCAAGTAAGAAGAAGAAGAGATTTTATTGATAGGATCAGTTACATTGAGTTTGAGCATGCCTCCCATGGCATATCCTTTTCCAACAAATTCACAATTTTTGGATAAGATAAACTTATCTGATTCAAATACAAGTTTAAAATTATGTTTGATCAGTAAACCACCCGAAACAAGATTCTTGCGGATATCGGGTACATGGAGCACATCAATAAGTGTAACGACTTTTCCGGATGTGAAATTTAATTTCATTTTTTCACGTCCTATGATCTTTGCCGTAGATGAGTTTCCCATGAAGAGATCTTGATCATCATCAGCTTTTTCATAAGTCACAAATATGTCACGATTATTACACACATGTTTTGTGGCACCAGTGTCAATCCACCATTCATTGACTTCCGAAAGAACGGCTACGAAGTTATTTTTCACTTCCACTGCATTCGCTTGATTCTTCAACTTCTTGAAGAGGCGACAATCCCTTTTGAAATGTCCGAGTTTCCCACAGTGATAGCAACCACCATTCTTCGGTACCATGGTCTTACTCTCCTTGGAATAAGAATATCCTCTCTTCCTCTTCTTGGATGGTCCACTAACAACCTTAGACTCAACCAAGTGTGCCTTTGATGTCATATCAATGTGATCTTCTGTTTTGTCCCTAACTCGGGATTCTTCCTCAATACGCAAATGAAGGAGAAGATCTTCCATAGATATCTTCTCATTATTACGCTTAAGGATTTTTCGGTAATCTTTCTATGATGGAGGCAACTTGGCGATTACTGCACCAATCAGAAAATCCTCATCGAAATGAGAACCATTAGCAACCATATAATTAATAATAACTTGAAAATCATGAACTTGGCTAAGAATAGGTTTATCATCAACCATCGTAAAATTGAAAAACTTACTGATAATATAAGAATTATACCCTGCATCTTCAGTTTTGTATTTCTTCTCGAGTGCATCCCAGAGTTCTTTTGAAGTGTCGTAAGTGCGGTAGACGTCGAACAAAGAATCCGACAGTGAATTCAAAATGTAGCCTTTGCAAGTGTAGTCGTCATCGTCCCATTTCTGCTTTTTACGGCCTTCAGCAAGGGTGAATGATTCGGTAATAGTCGGACACGGAGTTGTGATAACGTATACAACTTTCAGTATGGCTAACAGAAAATGTAATTTCTGTTGCCACTGTTTAAAATTCGAACCATCAAAACTGTCTAACTTGTGGATGTTGTTAGGCAGCGCTGGATGAATCTTATCATTCACTAGAGCAGAAGTGGAGGACAGAATATGAGCCATAAATCTCGGTTTAAAATTGTTAGAACAATAGGTTCGGGTTGCAAAAAAAGATAAAGATCAGAATTAAAATATACGCTGATCCGGTTCGAGACACGTTAAATATCGTTGTCTTTAAACCGAGATTTGCTCCTACCACTATGATCTAGTGGTCACCACTAGGTTACCGACAAATCGGTTCCAGGATACAACAAACCGGCAGCGTATCCATGTGATCAGATTTGGTGAATCTGATCACGCAACCAGAACACCAAAAAACTAAAGCGGAACTCTGAGAAGGAGAAAGCTTAAAGTCGCGGAGAAGAAATTTGCGAAAATATGCAGTGTAACAAATGAGGGGTCTTGGGGCCCTTTTATAGATAAAACAGGTGTAACCGAACGAACATATCCGTAAAACAGGTGTAACCGAACGGACATATCCGTAGCATATAACTGAACGGTCGGATAAGATATATCCATTTAAAATTCAAATGGGCGGTTACACACTTATTCAAAAGTTTAATTAAATTACCGTATCGCCACATACACGTACACATACATATACATATACACATACACGTGCACATGCCCGTCCCGTCCCGTCCCGACCCGACTCAGCTCGGCTCGGCCCACACGCGCACGTGTGTGTGTGTGACTGATGGGTTGCATGGCGGTGGAAGCTACAAAATTTGGTGCCCCCTGGGTGAAGGCTACAAGCCTTGAGTCAAGATAAAGATATATAAGCCAAACCCAAAAAAGAGTTTACACGATGTGGGACAAATCCCAATTTCAAAAGCTTAATTTTTAAAACCTTTAAAATATCCAACAACTTTCACATATGATTTTAATATCATTTTGAGACATGTGTCATGTAAAATAAAAAATCGATGGTCTAATGATACTCTCATGATCCCAAAACCATTTGGGTAAAAAATGAGGATAAACAATGATCTTCATCTTCTGATTCAAAGTGGTCATTTCATACCTACTAAAGGATATAGATGAGGTCACAATTTTAAGGGGTGTAAATAATGATACCCAAATAGAATCCCTTTTCCAATGAGAATACGTAAATAATGGTATCCAAATAATTTCTCTTTGGGAGCCATTACTTGCACACGGTTTTTAAGTGATTGCACCGAATTTAAAAAAAGACTTGGTATTTTAGTGACATGTGATTTGTAAAAAAGCAATATAGGCCATCTAATTTGAAGTTCATGATCAATAGATCTCTAGTACATAAAATTAGAGCAAAACACGAAACTTTTCATATGATCTATTGTAGTCAACTATTTAATTATATAATAGTCTTTGACTCAATTTAATCAAATGATGAAAATTATTTTGTTCTAATCTTTTTCCATTGATACATTTAAATCATGACCTTCAAATCAAACGGCTTAGATGGTGTTTTCACATAATAGAAGTCGCCAAACTTGCAAATCTTTTTTTAAATTCAGTGCAATCCGGTGCATTCACTTGAAAAGCGTGTGCAAGTAATGGCTCCCTTTCTCTTCCTTCCATATTTGACTTGCTTTGAATTATGTGGCATAGATCACATTAAAAATAGCCCAAAAAGTAAATTTGAGCATAATGTATGCCATATAATTTTAGGGCCATATTTTGGGACATGCGCTGCATGAAATAAAAAAATGATCGTCGAATGGTAAGCCCATGATATCAAGATCCCTTATGTGAAAGGTTTGGCCGAAAAATGATCTCCATCAACTAATACAAAGAGTCGATGATTTTTTACATAGGTGCCCTCTAAGATTTCGTGGGTGTTAATAAAGCTACCCAAATAATATTTACTGAAAAATTGAAATCCTTTGAGCCACGATTAATGTACCCCTGATCAAATTTTCTCATCCTACCTAATTGGTTCAGTCTGAATCAATTTTTCAGGTCGATTGTGGCTGGTTCAATTCGTTAGGTTTTCAGGTTGGGTTCGGATTTTGGTTTAAAACTTAGGCGAGACTTAACTTTATTTGACTTGAAGAGCACTTAACTTTATTTTACTTGGACAAGCATATGATACTTCTACTTAGGACTTTCAACATATCGGGTAGACTTGATACTCGACTTGCTTGAGAAGACTTTTTATTAGGCTATGTACTAAACTTGAATTAGAAGATGGAGATCGTTTGTCACTCAGTCTTCTTCATAATGCATGAGATCATGGGTGCACCGACAATCAACTTTTTATTTCAGGTGTTGCACGTTTTGAAATGTGATCGAAAATCATGTTTGAGCATAATGTCTGCCACATGATTTTCATATACTGTTTTGGGATGTGTGTCACACAAATTATAAATTGACTGTTTAATGGTACACCACTTACCTCTGGATCATCATGTAGAAGATTGAATTGGAAATCAATTTTGAAGGACATCATAGCCAAATACCATTAATTGTTTTGAATCAAATAATAACGATCGTTTTCGTCCAAATCGTAGATCTTGAGATCATAAGTGTACTAACAGTCAATTTTTTATTGCACGTGATACAAATAAAACATTTCAAAAAGTGATCAAAAATCACGTTTGAGTATAATGTGTGCCCCATGGTTTTCGATCACTCTTTTGGGATGTATCCCACAGGAACCATAAATTGACCGTCTGATGGTACACCATTAATCTCAAGCTCCATTATGTGAAATATTGAAAAGAAAATCGATCTCCATCATCAAGTTCACAGCAGTTAACGATTTTTCGAATGTAGTGCACTCAGAGATCTATTTGGTATAACTAGAGCTATCATTTAAAGGAAAGACTTACTATTTGGAGGACTTAGGCTAAGTGGAAACTTCATCTTAGCCATCGGATTTGAAAGTTATAATCTAAAAATGTTTAATGCAAAAGATTAGTATAAAATAAATTCTCTATTATATAATTCAAATCAGTCAAATAGGGATGAGATGATGGCCATATATTGTGTTAAGTCATATGATAGAGATCGAAGGTCTTTAGAATATGACATTTATATCAGGCGAATTCGATGGTGTCTCCACATTTATATTAACATGTGCAACGCACGTGCACTTTTACTAGTGTATATATATATATATATATATATATATATATATATATATATATATATATATATATATATATATATATTCCAAATAAAACATGTTTTATATAGAAAAAAAATGTATAAAATGTATTTCATATATTTGTTGGTATAAAACAACTCTTTATCCGTTTCTTGAAAATCGCTTTTCATACATGTTTTTCAAAAAATGCTATTTTTTTTACTATGCTCAGAGGTGCATATTTTTTTTACAAATATTATTATAGTATACTGATATGATGATTCCAATATTCTCGTAAACGTGAATCTTTGACTAAGACATGTGTAGATTGATTAGATTAGTCAAAAATAGATTTCATGTAACATAAAAATGAGATGTAATGGCTTTATATACCTATATATACAAGCTTTGAGAACACTGGGTCCTTTGTGATTAGGGTTCTCAACTCTCTCTAAAAGAAATGGACAGGGTGTGAAGTGTGTATACAATAAACCATAAGTTTCATATTAATTGTTTTCACAGGCAAGTTCATATGTTTCACGCCATGCATTTGACATAAATTATGTAAAGTGTCAATTCAGGGCAATGATCAGGTCCGACTGGCTGAACCTGATTTCGTATTCATTTGCAGCCATTAGATATTAGAGAATCTTGATTAAATGTCATCCAATGAAAATGGAAACAATGAAAGTCGGGATTCTCTCTTATCTAATGGCTGCAAATATGGTTGAACATGAAATCCGGCTCAACCGAATGGACAGGACCATTGCCCATCAACTCTCGCTAGAAGCTTCATAATCATACGATAATGCAACATCTTTTGGGCTCGTTCAAGAGTTTTTTTTGTCCGAAATCTGAGATTTTATGCAAACTCTGAGTCATTCTTGTGTTCGAGAGTTTTGGTCGGGAATTGAGAATCTGAGGTATTTCCGAGTGAAAGGGACGTTTGAATGTCCGAGCAAATTGCTCGGATTAGCTCAGATTGTCGGCAGCAAGTATACTTGAATTCATTGTATACATCATATCACACCTAAGTTAACGGTCATATACCCTTTAAAAGTATGTTTTCTTCCCCAAATATGTGGCTTCTGCGACTCCTGCTACGAGCGTTCATGTGTTGCTCAAATGCCCAGTTTGCACCAATTCTATGTATCCTCCAATACACCAGGTATAATTTTTTTTTCGGGGACTCTTTTGGTTTTTGTGTTTTGAGTTTAATGGGAGATGGGTTTTATAGATTTTATTTGATTTGTGAATGAAAATGGGTGCTTGAAAAAAAAAAGGGTTTTTATTGCATTAATTCTATGTACCCACCAATTTATTAGGGGTTTTTGGGGGGATTTTGTAGGGTTTTGATTTTCTTTGTTTAATGGGAGATGGGTTTTGTAGATTTTATTGGATTTGTGGAAGAAAATGTGTTTTTTGGAAAAAAATTGCTTTTTTATTGCACTAATCCTATTACCTAGCAATTGACTGGTAGATTGTTTTGGGGGATTTTACTGGGTTTTCATTTTTGAGTTTAATGCGAGATGGGTTTGTAGATTTTATTGGATTTGTCAAAAAAATGGGTTTCAGGAAAAAAAGAGAGGCTTTTGATTGCACCAATTCTATGCACCTACCAATTCATCAAGGATATTGTTTTGTGGGATTCTATTGGGGGTTTGATTGGTGAGTTTGATGGGAGATGGGTTTTGTCAATTTAACGTGATTTGTGGAAACAAATGACCTTTGCTTGCACCAATTCTTTGTAATTATTGATTCACCATGTCTTTTGTTTGCATGATTTTGTTAATAGGAGATGGGTTTTGTAGATTTTATGTGATTTGCAAAAAAAAAAATATGGGTTTTAAAAAAAGTTGGGGATTTTGGTGAGATTTTGTAATTGGATTTTGATTGTATAGTTAAATGGGAGATGAGTTTTGTGAAAGACACGGCTTTCGAAAAATTGTTTTGCAACAATTCTATGTTGTTTGATTGGTTTTGTGTTTGTTTTTTGGGGATTTGTTTGATGGTTGAGTTTAACGGGAGCGGTGTTTTGTAAATTTTATGGGATTTATGAAATAAATGGCTTTTGATGATGGAATTTTTTTCTTCACCTAAATGGAGCAGAATGTTACATAATTTCAAAGATTTGTTAATCCGAATAGGTTTTGTGAGATTATTTATTTATAATAATTTGGTTTTTTGTTGAGTGACAACTTTTTATTATGGGTTTTGAAATTTTTGTTGATTTGCATGTGTTTTTGATGATTTGATGTTCTAGTTGAATCTAATTTTCTTTATATTACAAAGGAATATATTGAACTTAGAACAAAATGCAGCATGGGCTTTAGATACTAATGTTGATCCAAAATTCATTCTTTTTTAGAATTTAGTTCACTTTTTTATTCACAAGGGATCAAGTTTGGAAAGAGTGAAACATGAGTTAAAGAATCAAATTAGAATAAAACCATTGATGCCTAGGCACTTCTACTTTAAGGTATTTTTTTTGTAGTGTGTTCTTCGTAAGACGATAAATTGACTAACTTTTCAATTGGTATTAGTGGTTCAATTTTCAGTAATGGACATTAAATTAGATTTGAAAAAATACTCCATCAAATATGTTTATCTCCATCTCGATTAGTTGCCCTTAAATTTTGAGAGAAATCTGAGTACGGTACATAAATCGATGATTAGATCACGTTTCTACTGTCATATCATAACCATTGATTGAATCGATTCTGAAGATTTTCTGAGATGAACTTAAAAACAAAGGATTTTGAGTTTTATAAGAAATGTCAGAAATCTGAGTAACTTAGCATATAGGAAAAGTCAGGAATCTGAGTCTGCTAAGAATCTGCCAAGAATCTGAGTGTCCAAAAATCTGAGCTTTTCTGGGAAAAATCAAGAAACACCTGAATGGGGCCTTTAGCTCTCTTTAAGGTCCAGGCGTATAGATTTCACCGCCGCTGAAATGACTGTACAACTTTGGATTCAAGGCCCCTGAAACTAGTGACATTCAAATTTGGATTCCATGGCTAGAAAGCATTTAATTAGCAAGATCCTGAGCTTTTGATACCCAATTAATCTATGGGAGCTACAACTGGCACACGAGATTTGTACCGTAGAATCATCTAAAAAAAAAGACTTGATATTTTTTAGATTGGTGCGATGTGGAACCCCATCTAAGCCTTTTGATCTGAAGGTCATGGCGTAAAGATCTTACCTCCCAAAGATCAGCAATAAATCAAATGGTAGAGATGATGTTTCGTGCCAATCTTGGGCAGCGATGATCTTTATATCACGGCCTTCAAATCAAATAGATGGATGTCCAAATGGCTCAGATCTCAAAAATATCAAGTCTTTCTTTTTTAGCTTTGTGCCATGGTACAAATCTCGGGTGCAAGTTGTAGCTCCCTTAATCTATTGGGTACCTCTATTCGCACAAACAAGTTTACGGAAAGCGCTAACGTCGGAAACCCCCCTAGAAACCATTGATCACTCCAGATCAAATGATGGAGATCGTTTTTAACCCTGATCTTGAAATCATAAGTGTATCATCAAACGATTAGTTTGTTATTTCACATGGCACAAATAGTTAAAAAGTGGCCGTAAAATCATATGGCACATATTATGCTCAAACGTGACTTTAGGGCCATTTTTTTAAGGATCCGTGACATGTGTAATAAAAAATTTGACCGTTTGATTGAAAGATCATAGTCTCAAGATCTATTATTTGGAAGACCAGGATGAAAAATGATCTCTATCGACTAATCTAATACAATCAATAGGCTTCAAAGAGTTTCTGTTGTTGGTGCTTTTATCAAACCCGTTGGCGCAAATAGTTGCATCCTAATCTATTATGAAACTGAATAAAATCATTTCCGTTGGGAGCCACGATAGAGATCACCCACAACGTTGACTGGTTCCAGATAAATTGGTGGCGGTCCTTACATCAAAGAAAGAGAGGACCCTCGAAACCAACGTGAATGAACCTACATTCTCTAGATGAGAGCCCACGTAGAAATTGGTGGCCGTCCTTACTTTTAAGTTTTAAGATCATCAAAGTGAGAGAGAGAGAGAGAAGAGAGAGAGAGCATCAAAACCAATGACCTACATTCACTAGATGAAGTGACCATCAATTTCCCCAAGCTTTTTCTCCTTACACAAATTTTTGGAAAACTATACACCTATGACGGATTTGTTGAGGACAAAGTGTAGGCGGCTGATGTGGCGCGACTTGACTGGCTGCATTGACCTACATTAATTGAAACCAATTGCGTCGCCAACATAAAATCTCTCCACCATCTATCACTGTCCTAATTTATTTTAGCTTGTTTTTGGTTTTTTTTTTTTTTAAGACAAAGGCGGCAACCTGTGCAATGGGCTCAAGCAGATTATGTCCACCTCGTGAAACATGCCCTTACGGCTAGCATTCGACTATAGCACTATAGCATGAGGGCTGCACATGCCAACTATATTGTGATCAAGGATAAAAATTTCAGCCGAAATGATTGAAATTTCGGCTAAAATTATCAGTTTCGGTCCCCACTGAAAAGATAATTTGGACCGAAATTTCGATCATTTTTGTATGGGACCTAAATTTTCGGCAAAATTTCAGCCAAAATTTCGGTTTCGGTCCCCTCTGAAACCGAAATGATACCTGAAATTTTGATCCTTGATTGTGATGGCCTGAAATTTAGGCTGGAGCTTGATGAGAGCACATGTTGGTAGTTAGGGCTGTCAATGTGTCGGATCAACTCATTATTTGACAAAATTTTCCAATTAGGTAAGGCAAAAATTTGTCCAACCCGACTGTATAGGTGGGGGCGTCGCCAGGATTTTCTATCGATATATGGTGGCAATTGGTGGTCGACATATATCTTGTTACTTGTTAGTGCCAGAAGTAGGGATGCAAGTTCGGTGTACTGAACGGAACCAAAACTAATTTTTTCGGTTTTCAGTTCGGTACTATTTTTTTCTGAAATCGAAACCGGTTCGGTTTGGTGTGGGTATTTTACATACTTTTTTTATTTTTTTAATGTATTTTTTCATATTTTTTTTAATCTTTTTTTGGGTTACTCATCCTAACCCCACGGTTTTCGGGTTTTGCCATCGTAAACAGTATATTTATGCTCCATCTCTAGTACCTCCAATGTTTGAAAGTTTAGTGGAGCATGATAAGAAATTCAGCAGGCCTAATTTAATCTCACAAAACCGACTTATAAAGTGAGGAGTGCCTAAATTATATATAGCCCATAACCTTCGAGCCCATAGACAATGTGAGACTATTCTAATAGGGTGACCACCGCCGCATGGCTCTATGTGGCTCCGTCCTTGAACCGTGGTCAGTTTTTCCTCATTGGATTTGGCATAAATACTGCTGATCAAAGGGTCAAACAACAATAATTTTGGCCCAAACTTTTATAGCCCCGTCTTTTTTTTGGGTCTTTTGAGGGCAATATCCCTGATTAGCCATAACATTAATTTTTTATTTTGTCCGATTTTTATCACTCTTCTCCCGAATTGTGTGAACCAATTTATTCCCGAATTTGATACCTACAACGTGAGCTACTGCTCACGTTTAACATGCATTTATTAACGATGATCAAATAATAATGGGGTGTTACCACTTACCTGCATGAAAACCCAAAAACACTTGTAGCCGAACATTTTAGAGTAAGTTAACCGACTTTGTTTTCTTTTCAAAAGGTGTTACAATAGTCCCACATTGGTTGTGGGTTGGAGGCCGCAAGTTATATATAGAGTACCTTTAATTCCACCTAGCCAATCTTTGAATTTACCTAAGTATGATTTCATAAAACTTATGGCATTAGGCCCATAGAATTCTACAAAATGAGCCACCAAAATTGAACATGTGACATTTTTATAAATTATTAGTAAGATAATATTCATAACTAATTAACTATTGTTATTTGACCTTATTGAATCACATATTTGAGGGTTATTTTTTTTAATTTATTTATTTTATTAAATTCTATTATACAATCTTCAATACACAAGATCTAAGCACGATATAACATATACGTCTTCTCCATTATTACCCGGGCCATGTGGAAAATGAGAAATAAAATGGGCAATAGTGAAACTCCGAATGAAGTTTTGCAAACGGCTGAAATGGCTGAAAGCTTTTTACATGAAAATCATTACAAAAAATAAGATAACTGGCGGCAGCCAAAACTTCTCCTAGTAACAAAAAAACTACTAGCCTTAAAAAGAAATTTTGTTAATTGCTTGCTGCCGTTAATAGTCTTATTTTTTGCAGTAACAATATAGCAGTCACCTCTTTCATATAATTTTGAATTACAAATAGATACTCGATCCTAGCGCCAACCCTCTTAGCAATCGAGTCACTATTTGAGATGTAGCAATTGAGTCACTATTTGAGATGTGTGACACGTGCAATCATCATATGTTTAAGATGATTTTATGCTAATGATCTTAAAGGTAAGATCCATTAAAAGATTGGAATGGAAAAATATCTTCATCTTCTCAATTAATGGTCAAATGTTATCTAAATTTAGAGTTATGCTGGATTTACATTGTAGCTATTAATTTTAGAGGATATATGATTGCTTTGAATCAAATGCTGAAGATTATTTCTTCCTAATTTTTTACACAAAATATCTTTAAATCTTAGTGCACCTTTCACATAACACACGTATCAAAGAGTGACTTGAGTTTAAGTCATCTGGTGCGCATACCACCTACTCAGTACTATCTCATTTTCTCTATGGATCATATCTTGGCCCCTCGGAAGAAAGTCTTGGCTTTGCCCCGGAGCAGGATTGAGTTTTAAAGACCAGGGGCAGGTTAGGTCTCACAAAGTAGAAGACTGCCGAAACTTTCAAAATTATAGTGAGATGGATCCTTAGAGGATGAGAGCCAACTCGCAATTAAGTGCCACATGGCACGCCACCTAGCATTCAAACCCACCGCCAAGCAGTGCATAATTCCCTTCATGCGCTCCAATGGAGTTATCTTTTATGTACACTACAGTCTACATCGAGATTAATGTGACATCTAAACCATGTTATGGGTGTCGTGTGGAGCATGGTAGCATTGCTTAGTTTACTTTAGAAAAAAGTTACATCAACAACTTTATTATATTTTTATAAAGAAAAGTATGAAAATATGCTCCATTTATATTTTTATTATAAAAAAGGTTAAAAAAAAATTAATTATGAAAATGTGCCTCATACAGGCCCATATTCGCACGCATTCTTCATGCATGTGTTAAATGCCTAATATAAAAAAAGTTTTAAAAAAATAATTTGTTGGCAAAGGTGATATTATAATTATTCATTAAAATTGATCAGTGTCCTACGTGGGTTGATATATATGGTTGCTTGTTTCAAGTACATGAGGGCATTGCTTCGAATGAAAAAACAACATTTGATTTTTTTGTGATAAAAAATGATGCATAGCGCTGTTTTGTAAAAGGCTCATTTTCAAAATCTTAAATCAGGACCACGAAATTACAATCAAAATTTAATTTTCAATTTTAAAATTTGACTTTGAGTTTTTTTTTTTTTTTCAAAATTGATCTATAGGACTTGTTTAGACTCTCCGTGGAACTAAAAAAGTGGAGCTTTACACGGCACCAAAACAATATTTTAGATGCCACATGAACTTGGTGCACCTATCTCATATACCCCATTAGTGTACCTTCTCTTTGCCCATAAATATAATGAATATATATAATGCACTTATCAAAAAATATATATATATAATTATTATATTATATAAAAGAACAAAAAAGTATAGGGACCGACTCTCCCCACCACCATTTAAGCACCAAAATGGTGTTTAAATGATCTTACACCATCAATGGTTTGAGATGTGGGTGATCCAAACCATCAAAGTGATGGATCATAGATTGAGGTGCAATCCAAAAATAGTGTTTTAGAGAGATTTAAACCATCCAATCTGTTGACTATAATATCAACCGTTATTTTTAGTTTTAATGGATGATATTAAAGTTCGTCAATCGAATGATTCACATTCACTTATCGGCATATTTTATTGGGCTGAGACGTATTCCAATGATAGATTGCCACTTGGAAATTTAGAATGATCATAGATGTGTGTCACGTTGCATAAGGATAAATTACACTTAAATAGAGTGAGATAAAAAGTAATATTTTAATAATGTAAGATCATTTAAACGCCATTTGGTGGATTGGTATAAGGTACCCTTTCCATTAGCTGATGGTTTTGATTCATGAGTCACTCTTTGAAACACATGACTAGCAGTATGCATATGATTTGATGGACATAATCTAAAGATCTATGATGTAGAAGATAATTAGGATGAAAACCTATTTAAAATGACTGACTATATATTTTAGAGATTTGCATGATAATTGTTCTTTTCAAAGCACTTGACCGCTTTGAGGACATGAGTATATTTTCATTCTAATCTTCTAAGCCAAAGATTTGTAAATCATGATCATCAAATCACGTGACCCAATTGATACAATAATACTCTCATTCATCGATTCTAGGAAACAATGACTTATTTATTAATTATTTCTTGGAAGCATCGTTTGTTTGAAACAATTTGTTTTGTCCACTATTGCTATTTTTTTAATTCTTCTTTTTCTATAATAAACTTTGTAAAGAGAAAAAAAGAAGAGGAAAAATATAAGGTAAAAAAAGAAATGTGTTTGTAGACAATTATCTTTATATTTACGGGTTGGCCCATTTTTATTTTTAAAAAAATACAGGTATCGACCGATACCTGATATATATCAGCTGGTACAAGCTTGTATCGGCTAATACCGATACCAAGTTAGATACTCATTAATATTAATGCCAATGTATATTGATTTGCCAAAAACCAATACGTATTAGTTTCAGCCGATATTTAATATCATGATTATGCACCTCGTGAAGCTTAATTATTTTGGTGAAGAAGATTAATCGAAACATTGTTCATGATGCTAAATAAGATATCTAATACCAACTCCTTAATTATATATATTTGTTTGTGCGGTACAGACTTGTTAAAGTAGATTAAAGAAATAAAATATAAACCAAATAAACACCTAAGAAATATTAAACAAATGAACAAACTAGACAAGCATATCCACAATTTTATTCTCATTCGCATTGATAATTAAAAAGCATCAAGATTTTTGTTCCCTAATCTGGGGTTAGCATCATAAAAAGGAAAATATTAGATAATATATAGGTTTTAACTTTTATGTTGCCATTATTATAATAGCTACTCATATAATATAATATTCTATAGTGTCATAGATAGGTTTTGTGTTGCCATTATAATATGAATTGGTATTAGGTACTCGACTTCGGCTTCAAGCACCCTGCTGGTGGTACTTAGATCAATCACCCTTTTGCCGACCTTGAAAGCTTAATGCACGAAGAATTTTGGCTGCGAAATCAGTCGAAAGTCGAAAGTCGAAAGTCGAAATTCGAAATATGCTTTACCCATTTTCATGTTCATGAATAGCCGTGCACGTCCTGAGGCTTGACTATTTTGTTAGAAAGAGATTATTGAAGCATCTCGGGTCCGCTACCTAATACCAACTCTTACAATATTATTATATGCAAAAGATTGAATAATGGTAGGGAGGGACAAGAAATTCAAATGTTTAGAGAGGTGAATCAAAGGTGAGCTTGCTTGATTACTCCTAAAACCCCAGCATTGGGCAGCTTTAATCAGACCAGCTTTGTTAAAAAAATGGCCTTTTGCTTAGTTTTATGCGTTTTCCTTCCCCATACACACAACATTGTTAGCTTCAAGCTGAATTCAAACAACTTTTATGGTCTTTAAAAGTTGTCTAGGAGATCTTTTCTCAAAATCAAAGTTTGATTTTTGTTAGTCTCCCTTTTTTTTTTCTTTTATTTATTTATTGGAAGTTACATTGGTCTACTCATGTAACTTTTAATGTGCCTACCCATTGCTTTTAATGATGGGTGATTAAAGTTGGAGCTTTCATGTGCCACTAATCAATTGTCTTACAAAAAAAAAGATTAATGGTATTTGCAGTTAAAGATTTGGTCTCTGCAACGAGGGTTTTCATACGTGAAAATCATTGACTACCTTGAATCAAACGATAGAGATATTATTTTGTTCGAATCTTCTACACAACTCATCTTTAGATCATGGCTCACCCATCAGAGGGTCGGATATTGATTCCATGTGACACATCCCTAAAAATAACTTTGGTCATGAAAATATCATGAGAAGGGTTCAACATCTGCCCGTCTAAAAAGGTGAGCCATGATCTTAA
This sequence comes from Chloranthus sessilifolius, assembly GCA_021018995.1. Taxonomy (NCBI): domain Eukaryota; kingdom Viridiplantae; phylum Streptophyta; class Magnoliopsida; order Chloranthales; family Chloranthaceae; genus Chloranthus; species Chloranthus sessilifolius. The sequence goes on along the minus strand of CM037587.1, from coordinate 122,123,347 downwards.
GATCAAGTTTTTGAAAGATTGGACTGAAAAATAATATTCATTATTTGATTCAAAGCAATCAATAGTCTTCACGCATGAAACCATGGTTGCAGAGACTGAGCCGTCAATTGCAACCAAATAAGTAGGTACATAGTGACCAAATCGAGGGAATAAATCGGTTTAGGAAAATTTCAAAAAAATATAAAAATTCAAAAAAATTTGGGAAAAATTAAAAGAAAAGTTATTAAATTAAAAGAAATAAAAAAAAAAATTTAAAATTTGAGAAAAAATTAAGAAAAAGAAAAAAAATCATGTTTTATTCACAAATTTAGCAATCTTTTGAAATGGTCTCCATCTTTTTAATTTTCTCAAAAACTCATTGGTCACCATTGATATGTTGGTGGTCAATTATGTTTTATTTTTACAATCTTTGATCTCACCTAATAACAATCCATAACAACTGCAAGAGAACCCACCCAAGTTGCCTAATTAATTCATTCTCAGTGATCATATATGCCAATAGAGTTTGAGTTGCCTAATTAATTCCTTCTCAGTGATCATATATGCCAATAGAGTTTTTCGGAGCCGCTTACCTACATTGAAGAAAAAGTAAAAAGAGTTAGTCTGTAATCTATTATGGGTGGACATGATAGTCCACACATCTGTGACGGCATAATATGCACAGATTTTTAATATATGAAAGTTCCTGCAGGTCATATAGTCACACAGATATGTGGACTGATTTAATGTACTTAATGAGTAACCACTCATTGTGAACTACAATGCAAGAAGTATCTATACGAGCTGGATGCATGGGATCATATTTGAGATGATGAAGAATATTAGTGACTAAAGATTATTCAAAGGTGGTTCCACAGTTTAGAAAAAAAAATTCTACACTGTTTGGTACTGGTGGGGCCCACGCGTTTAACTTAGCTACCAGCTTCAAAGGAACCCTATAAAGTGAAAGTCATTTATGAAGTAGTGGCTTTTAATTAGGATTTTAGAACCGAGTGAGCAAACTGGTTGAACGCTATGTTGGATTAAACCCATTTTAGAAAGCTTTGGTTGTAAGACAGAGAGGGGTAACAGTTGAACCAACCCTTCATGGGGTTCAACCGCCAGTGGGGACACATCGCTACTCCTTTTTATCATGTGTACCATAAATTTTGAAGACCCTAACTTAAAACCTATGGTGTAAAGGATTGAGGCATCTCTAAAATGTGATTCAAAACCGTCAATGGCTTTTAAATAAGTATCAAAGGTAGGTTGTCAATAGGGCGGGGAACAGGCTGGGCCAGACTTATTTGCTAGGGCTCAGGATTTGGGTAAAAGGTCGGGCTAGTGCCTCAAAAACAAAAGCCGTTTTGCTTGGGGCAAGATAAAGAGGTTAAAGCCCAGCCCGTACACCTCTTTTAAATATATATATATATATATATATAGGTATGTCATACATTTTAAAATTCAATTATCAAAATGTTACACGAAAGCTTTCAAATTAACTAATGATCTTACGATGAACAATCAAATAAGAACACAAAATATAATAAAATTAATCACAAACACATAAGAAATAATAATTACGTAGTTCGACAATATGCTTATGTCCACGGTCCGATCCCGTCCGGCGATTGTTCTATACAATAGTCAGCGTTTGTTTAACGCTCTTCCAAGACATAGGCCCACCTGCAAGCATAAAAATATAATCCGATGTGGACCTACGAGTGTCTTGACACCCAGCATAGTCAGCATCTGAATAACCAATAACTTCAAGGTTATTCGACCTTTTATATGTGAGCATGTGTCCTTTAGTCTCTTGTAAATAGCGAAAAACCTTCTTAGCTGCTTTCCAATTATCCAAATCAGGATTACATTGGTACCTGCCAAGCATGCCAACTATATACGCTATATCTGGACGAGTACAGACTTGTGCATACATGAGGCTCCCAACTGCCGATGCATAGGGAATTGTCTCCATCTTTTTTCTCTCCAGATCGATCCTGGGACTCTGAAGTAGACTAAATTTATCACCCTTAATGACAGTAACAAATGGGTGACAATTGTGCATGTTAAACCTTTTAAGAACTTTATCAATATAAGCTCTTTGAGACAATCCCAATATGCCACGGGCTCTATCTCGATGAATCTCAATTCCTATCACGTAGGAAGCTTCACCAAGATCTTTCATATCAAAACTCTTTGATAAAAAATTCTTTGTTTCATATAACATGCCCAAATTGCTACTCACAAGTAAGATATCATCAACGTATAAAATAAGGATGATAAACTTACTCCCACTGATTTTAAGATATATGCATTGATCCACAGTATTTTCTTTAAAACCAAAATTTGAAATGACTTCGTGAAATTTTAAGTACCATTGTCGAGATGTCTGCTTTAAACCATATAGAGACCTTTTGAGTCTACAAACTAAATGACTCTCCCCCTCAACCTGAAAACCTTCAGGTTGTATCATAAAGACATCTTCATGCAAGTCGCCATTCAGAAAAGCAGTTTTAACATCCATTTGATGCAATTCTAAGTCAAAATGAGCTACTAATGCCATGACTATCCGAAAAGATTCCTTTCTAGAGACAGGAGAAAATGTCTCTTTATAGTTTATTCCCTCTTTTTGAGCGAAACCTTTAGCGACTAACCTGGCCTTGTATCTTTCTATATTACCTTTGGAGTCTTGCTTGGTTTTAAATATCCATTTACAGCCTACAGGCTTGACTCCATTAGGTAACTCACAAAGATCCCAGACCGAGTTATGTTTCATTGATTCCAACTCATCTTTCATGGCTTCCAGCCATTGAGTGGATTTGTCGCTCTTCATGGCTTGGCTAAAGGAAACAGGATTTGATTCATTTCTAAAATCAAACTCACTCTCATTTAGGTAAACTATATAGTCATCAGAAATGGAAGGCTTCTTTGCTCTCTCTGATCTACGCAATGGTAGATCATTGGCAGTCGCCATGGGAGCAAGAGCCTCCTCAATGTGGGGTGTGTCAATAGGTATAGCCACAGGTACATCAACACTGGCTTGAATAACTGGTGTTGGTGCCACTTTTTCTTAGATAAAAGGGATAGAAATTATAATCCGATTCTCCTCAAAGGTGATTTTCCTAAGCTCTATACTCTCACTGATCTCACGATCCTCAAAGAATTTTGCATGTCTAGTCTCAACAATCCGGGTACTATGAGTGGGGCAATAAAATCGGTAGCCTTTTGATCTATTAGGGTAACCAATGAAATGACAACTTATAGTTTTAGGGTCAAATTTTCCTAATTGTGGGTTGTACACTTTTGCTTCAGCCAAACAGCCCCAAATGTGTAAATATCTTAAAGTCGGTTTTCTGCTTATCCATAGCTCATAAGGAGTTTTGGGAACTGCCTTACTAGGAACTCGATTGAGGATATGTACCGCTGTTTTCAAGGCTTCTCTCTACAAGAACGTAAGCAACGTAGAGTTGCATAACATGCTTCTCACCATATCCATAAGAGTACGATTTTGTCGTTCAGCTACACCGTTCTGTTCAGGTGTTCCCGGCATGGTGTATTGAGCGACAATGCCATGCTCTTGTAGATACAGGGCGAAGGGTCCTGGATTGCGACCTGTTTCAGAGTATCTACCATAGTACTCTCCGCCTCTATCAGATCTCACAATTTTAATCTTCGAATTGTGTTATAACTCAACTTCGGCTTTATAGATTTTAAACATATCCAGGGCCTCAGATTTCTCGTGAATGAGAAATATATAACCAAAACGAGAATAATCATCAGTGAAGGTAATAAAATACTTTTGACCACTAATAGCGGGAGTTGGAAACGGTCCACAAATATCAGTGTGGACTATTTCCAGCAAACTCGTGCTTCTGAGAGCCCCTTTCTTATTAGTCTTTGTGAGTTTCCCTTTAACGCAATCAACACAAGTATTGAAATTAGAGAAATCGAGCGCATCGATTATATCATCTTTAATTAACCTCTTCATTCTATCCTTAGATATATGGCCTAAACGTTTATGCCATAAAATGGAGGAGTTATCGAGTGCTCGTTTTCGTTTCTTACTTATTTTATCATTCACATGCATAGAAACTAAAGATTGGGCGTAAGATGAATCCAAGTTCAACTGATAAAGATTGCTCACTAATGAGCCACCACCCACGATATCGGAATTAAATAATAGAGTAAACATATTATGTCCAAATTTAAATTCAAAACCTAATGAATCCAATTTAGAAATTGAGATAAGGTTTCTAGTGATACTGGGAACATAAATAGTATCAACTAAATCCAAAATGAAACCACTATCTAAAATGAGACGGAGAGTCCCAATGGCCTCCACGTCTGCTTCTACTCCATTTCCGAGTTTGATGGTACGTTCGCCTTTACTTAGCTTCCTGCTGGATCGAAATCCCTGCATTTAATTACTTATGTGAATAGTTGCACCAGAATCTATCCACCAAGTATTGTGTGGAGCATCAACATAAAGTGATTCAAAACACACAAAAGCAAGGTCATTACCTTTCTTAACTAGCCAATCTCTGTATTTCTGACAATTCTTCTTAATGTGTCCCTTCTTCTTACAGAAGTGACACTTGATGTCAGAAGTAGATGTGCTAGCTTCTCCTTGTTTGGTTTCCGGTGGAGGAGCTTTTACGTTCTTTCCTTTATATTGTCTCGGTTTTCGCTTGAAATTTTGTTTCGATGGGCCAAGAGCGACGTAATGGACACTTTCAGGTTTTTCAGCCTGAAGTCGTTCTTCTTCTTGGACACAGTGAGCAATTAGCTCGTTTATCTTCCACTTCTCTTTCTGCGTATTATAATTGATCTTGAACGGGCCAAATTGTGCAGGAAGGGAAGTCATAATGAAGTGAACAAGATAACCCTCAGAAAAACCTATGTCCAGTTCTTTCAATTGAGTTGCCATGCCACTCATTTTCATAATGTGCTCCCGGACGCCGCTATGACCATCATATTTCATGGTTCCCATTTTAACAATTAGACTACTGGCAAGGGCTTTAGAAGTCCCTTGAAATTATTCCTTAATGGCTTGCATGTATTCCTTTGCAGTGTGCGAGTCAGGAATACCTCCCCAAATCGCATCAGCAATGGAACTCTTGATGATCATGAGGCTCATACGATTTGATCTATCCAATTTTTCTAAATCAAGTATGGTTCTGCGGATCGGATCCTCGGTAGGCATCGCCGTGAGCACCTTGGGTTTATCAGATCGTATAGCATAGTCAAGATCCATGCAGCCTAGAACAATTGTAACTTGTTCCTTCCATTTCTTATAATTTGATCCACTCAAAAGTTCAATTCCACCAATCATACTGGTTATGATAGATGGGTTCAATGCTGCACAATAATTAAGGGCTTTATTATGTCCACATATAATCGAAATAATTATCAATTCCACAAGGTTATAATTATAGTATGTGACGCGAAAATTAAAATATGTCAAGGAATATAAAAATTAAAATCAATGTGGTTTTATTGAGAAACGATTTGTGTCATTATAACCCTCCGTTGGGTCGAGCCATAACACACTAGTCGCTTCCTCAATCTATATTAATGATTGTGGTACTAATTGTGTCGTTATGATCCTCCGTTGGGTCGAGTCACAACACGCTAGCAGTACCCACACACATAAAATAATGAATAGTGAAATACAGCCATCATATAACATTAAGTGATTCATCACTGTTGGGCAGAAGAATCCCTTATGTTGTGACGCCAATGTTCACTATACACTTTCAATGGATTTGTAACACGTTTTTGGACAAAATTAAACCTCACTATGAAAACCACGACACTAGGAAAGGTCATCACCGTTGGGCAGAAGAATCTTTTCAAGTCATGTTTTCAAATTAGGTTTGATAATATTTTAGATGATCACAAAATGTGTTATGAGGAGGTGTCAAAATAGACAATAAACGAGCATTATAATGTGTAAGTACCAGTCATGGTGGTGGAGCACAACCTCCACTACCCAATTCTAATGAATGATACAAAAAAAATTGATTACACAATTAAAAAATGGAAAAAATAACATCAGGTCATGAAAATATCATAATAGAGAGCTCATTATCAAAAATAGACCTCAAAAACAGATCCGAAATATCCGAGATAGTCAAAATGCATATATAATGTCCGAAAATCGGACCTGTAAATAGCCCAGAAAATGCCCGAGAAGAATAAGAAATTTAAAAGGTCATAATTGGGCCGGGTATCGGGCTGCGGGTCGGGCCATGGTCCAAAAGGCCAGACAGGTCAAGGCCAGGGGCCAAAAGGGCTAGACGGGTCAGGCCAAGGGCCAGGCGGGTCGGGCTAGGGGCCAAAAGGCCAGACGGGCCAAGGCCAGGGCCAAGTAGGCCGAAGCGGGTCGGGTGGGCCAAATAGGCCCAGCAGGTCGGGTGGGCCAAATAGGCCCAGGCGGATCGGGTCGGGGGCCACAAATCAGGAGTTGGGTTCTTAAGGCTTTATATGGGAAGCACCAACTTTTGTGCTCCCATTTCACATGCTATGAAAACAATTAATGCACCCACTACTTTAGAAAAGGAAAGAAGAACCAGCGTCCTACGACTAGTGTAGTCGTCTTCTCCAAAGGAGCTAACAATCATAGACCTTGGAAACCTTTTATTGGCAACCACTATAAAAGGAGAAAACATGGCTGTCATTTAAAGAATAAGACCCACTAGGTCTCTTTCTTTTTCCCATGGGTAACAGAGACGTGGTCTCTTCAAATACAATTAATAAGAGATTTCCAAACCATGCAACTAATAAAATACAGTTGGGCTATCTTCCAAAACGACATAGAACGTCTTGAAAACAGAATCCCAAAACAGCCTTGATAATCCGACGCCGAAAAACATATATATAAAAAAAAAAGGAATGTGGATTCGTGTGCACACTCAAATATTTCGGCAGCCAAAAACAAGGTACACAAGATTAAACTCATATTCTAATGCTTTGATCGATCAAACACCAGTCATGGCTCTGATACCAATTGATGGAATCTAAATGGATCTGACGATCCGACCATCCAAAATTAAGCCTAAAGATCTAGGCGCACGATCAATAAAAAATAATAAATATATAAACTATAAATATGCGCACCTTGAGCGTTAGCCATCGATGGTTGGTTGCCGATCTTCAACGATGTTCTCGCGTTCAATGTCTCCTAGCACAATGGGGATGCTCTCGCCAATAGGGAGGATTGAATTATATCGAGCTATCGTTGGGACCAGACACCCCTTATATTTATAGCCAAAGAGTCCTATCCCATTAAGGACTAAAATTGCTAATTGTAGTGTGATTAGAAATCACAATCATACCTTAACTGAAAGACTCAACAATCAGTTGCCTATTCTCTTCAAACTCACCAGAATAGCAATTGTACATCTTAAGGTTGATCTTATACCATTCATCGGTCAACGGGTTTGACCATAGTGATGGCTACCAAAATAGGAACGTCTAACATAGAAAACACAAACCATATTTCTAATCTAAGATAAACTAATCTTATATAGAGTCTAAATGTAACTGAACCATCACAAGTTAGAGTCAAACTACAATTCATCCTCCAAGTTAGAGTCAAACAGCAATTCAACCTCCAAGTTAGACTCAAAGAACAATTCTCCACCTAGCTCTAAACTTGACCATATACTCTTTCTTAATTCCAATCATATACTCTTTCTTAATTCCAATCATCGCTATGCTCATATCATCGTTGCCACTAATGCTCTGAGGGCACTCAAACTTGTCGAACATTGATTATCTCTAAACAATGCTTAGTTTTGATCGCCAGTATCACCTTTGTCATTATATCTGTAAGATTTTTCTTCGTACTTACCTTCTTCAAAGATATATCGCCATCTTCGATTATTTTTAGTACGAAGTGATAGCCCTTTGCTACCAATCGTGCGTTGTATCTTGTAACACTAATTTTCGGAAAACTCTATTTCTTCTTATAAACTCACTTGCACTCAATCGCTCTCTTTCTTTTAGGTAACACTATCAGTTCTCAAGTTTGATTTTTGTAAAGATAATTCATCTTTTCACCTATTGCAGTATTTCATTCTCGTGCACATCTACTACTGATTACATCCTTGAATGAAGACGACTCATTGTGAGTTGGTGCTCTAACATTCCTTTTGGGTCTTCCACTTGTTAAGAATTATTCCGGCTCTCTTTGTACTGTTTCTACACCTTCCTCTGATGTAATAACTATAGGAGTTTCTAACTCCACCTCAAACAGATCTTCGACTATCTCTTCTCTAATTTTCATGATCTGTTTGCAAGTAATTCGCATAACATATTCATCAAAGGTCACATCTCTACTGATCACAATTTTATTCTACTCAGGACACCATAACCTGTATCCTTTAGCACCATTTGCTTACCCTAAGAAAATCGATTTCTTAGCCTTTTGGTTAATTTTACTGTCTCGGCATGACATGAAGTTGTGCAATAAAAAACCCTCAATGCACTGTAATCTGGAGGCTTCCTTGACCACTTCTTAATCGGAGTCTTGCACTCTATTGTTGTAGACGATGATATGTTTACTAGATAGCACGTTGTACTGATTGTCTCGCGCCAGAACTCTTTATCCAATCCCGCATTGGATAACATACATCTTATTTTTTCAAGTAAATTTTATTCATACGTTCTACTACCCCATTCTGTTGAGATATATTTCTCACTATGAAGTGTCTAGTAATACCGTTCTCTTCACAGAACTCCTGAAACTGTCTACTGATGTACTCACTATCATTATTGGTTTTCAACTGCTTGACCTTCCTTTCAGTCCAATTCTTAAATAATATTTTTTATCTCTTGAAGATTTTCAACACCTCATCTTTACTCTTCATCATATAGATCTATACATACTGAGAGTAATCATCGATGAAGGAGACGAAATACCTGACACCACCTTTAGAAGGGACCTTTAAAGGCCCCCATATAGCTGAATATATATAGTCCAATGTGTCTTTCGTTATGTGAACCGTTGTGTTGAACTTAATTCTGCACTGTTTCTCGAAGACACAATGCTCACAAAAGTTAACTTTTTTAGCCTTTATACCTTTCAACAAGCCCTGCTTGCTCAACTATATCATCCATCTTTCTGACATGTGTCCCAGACGCATGTGTCATAATCGTGTAGAAGACAAACTACTATTATATGACGTAGATACTGCTGCTCCACCTGTCACTGTACTCCCTAATAGAAAGTAAAGGCTCTTAACATTTTTCATTTTCATAATGACCAGAGATCCCTTTGTCACATTCAAAACTCTACCTTGAACTGTAAACTTGAGCCCATTGGAGTCTAGTGTATTAAGCGATATGAGTTCCTTCTTCAGTTTCAGAATATGGCGTCCATCGATCAATGTTCTCACAATCCTATCGCGCATCTTTATTATGATACTCTCATTTATAATTATTTTATAGACCATATTGTTACCCATCAAAATCATTTCGCCATCTATTTCTTTATAAGACGTGAATTAGTCTCTATTTGGATACATGTAGTAGGAGCACATTGAATCAAATATCCATGCATTTTGTGAGTATTTATCTGAAACTACTGACAAAACATTTCTATCATCATTCGGAGTTTGTTCGGCTATACCAACCTCATCAATGATCCCTTTCTGTTTCTTATCTTGAGCATAATCCATCTTTGTTTATAACTGTGGACAATATCTCCTGATGTGACCTTTTTCATGATACTTGTAATATTTTACTGTCTTTTTATTTTTAGATTTAGATATGGACTTTGATCTATCTCTTCCGAATTTACAGCCCTCTGCTCTCCCCCTAGCCAACAAGTCATCTGCTTGTGTATCACTATCTGAAACTTTCTTCCTTTTGTCGTTACAAAGCAGTGTCGCTGTAATCGAATCTAGTTCAATAATATCATTTTCATAGAGCAATGTAGTAACAAGCTGCTCATAGGAATCGAAGAGGGAAGACAAAAATAATAGTAATTTCATTTCATCCTTAACATCTTCTCTAACATTTAATAGTTCAGATATTATTCTATTGAATCCATTAAGATGTTCATTGCGAGAAGTAACTGTCTTCATGTGCAATTTGTACAGTTTCTTCTTGAGATATAGACGACTGATCAAAGATTTTGTCATGTAGAGAGTTTCTAATTTGGCCCATAACTAGGCCGCTGAGTTCTCTCGCATTATGTTGTACGTAATCTTCTTCGCTAGACATAGCTGAATCGTACTACGAGCCTGAAGTTTGAATTCTTCCCAATCACCATCCGATATATCCACCGGCTTACCCGAAAACTTTTTCAATGCCTTGTGCAACCCTTGTTGAATCAAGATATATCGGGCTTGTACTTGTCATAAGCCGAAATTGATTTTCCCGTATAATTTCTCAACCTCGAACCTCACGTTCAAAACTTTTACGGATTTCGATGTCATCTCCGACCGTAAAACAAAACCTAATATCTCTAATACCAATTTTTTACGCGAAAGCTTTCAAATTAACCAACGATCTCACGATGAACGATCAAATAAGAATGCAAAATAGAAGAAAATCAATCATAAACACACAAAAGATAATATTTACGTAATTTGACAATATGCATACGTACACGGACAACGATAATTCACTATATTGATTATTACACAAGAATACAAGAACACTCAAGTCTTACCAAAGCTCTCCTCAAAATCCTAGATATGTTTTCCAAAGCTTTACAATGATATCTCAACTCTATAATTTGGTTAAGAGTTTTCCTTTTATATAAAATACACAAATCCTACTTCTAATCTAAGAGAAACTAGTCTTATATAAAGTCTTAATGTAACTGGATTGTCACAAGTTATAGCCAAACTACAATTCACCTTCAAGTTAGAGTCAAACAACACAAAATACTCCTCAATATCCCCATAAATTCATCAAGCGGATAATTGTAAAGATATTTTGATAATTATTTAAATATTTATAAAAAGAGGTCTTCAGTTTTGTTTTCCATCATTAGAAATATCTCTTTTTCTATGGAACAAGAATTTTTTTTGTATAAATAACAATAAGGAACAAAGCTCAATTAAAGCCTCATCGACGCCTGCCCCGGCCTTCACCCTCCTAGGTTAATAATGGGCATTTCAAAGACAGCCTAAGTTAAAATCGGGCTAGGTTTTAAGTGAGGTCGGTCCCGTTGACAACCCTAGTCTTTAGTACTATAAAAAGACGTTGGTAAGTTTGAAAACCTTTAACTGCTTTGAATTAGACGAATTAGACGATGGAACTGTTTTTTGTCTCGATGTTTTTATACTACATATCTGTAGATTAAGATCTCAAATCACATAGCATGTATTTTGGTTTCGATCTTTTACGCTACAGCTGTTTAGATTAGGGTCTTCAAATCAGAGAGCGCACATTTATGTAAGTACTTGAATAATAGTTCGCATTATTCTATGAAGGTAGTAAGAAGATGGGAAAGTCAAGATTCCCTTGTTTCTAAAGGGTTGTTTTTAAAGCAACTCTTTTAAACTTCACCATTGTCGCATAAGGGATTCTGATTTGATAAGGCATTATTTAGTGCCAACCGAGTTTATAGTGCACTCCTCTGAAGCGCAGCTAACACGTGTGATCATCTCATCTGTCCTAATCGTATCGACGGCCTAGATTCATCATATATCACTTTGTTAGACCGACTATTCAAGCATAAGTAGTAGAGGCGAACCACCTTGTTTTCTGAGGTTAACTAGTCAAGTAAAGGTACAACCAAGGATTGATTCTCTCCTCAAAGGGGCATAATAAGGTAGATGATAAGAAAAATTATAAACGGTGGACAATTATGTAGGCAGCTTATGTGGTGCGATGTGATTGCCTACAATGCTCGAGCCTCACTACCATGCCATACTCATGGCACATTGCACCACATAAGTTGCTTGTCAAATTGTCCATAAAAAAAAAAGTCCAATGTATAACACTGTCCATATGATAAAAGTGAAGGATTGTGGCTGATTTGCCCGTCTTAAAAGACATAGGCTGCGTATGGCATAGCTCTTTGGTAGCCCCTGCCATAGCAGAGTTCACCTGCTTTAGTAAGTTTTCATTCTCTTTGTTAATATCTTGCTACCTGCTTTTGCAGGTATCTCTTTTCCTTTATAACTCCTTGCATTGTAAGATTTTATATAAGATTTACTTATTCAGTAGTTCCACCCTCATCTCTACTTACTCCTTGCCAGAACAAATTTTATTTGCTCTGATAGGGAGTTGCTAGAGAGCATAGAAGTTGCTGTTCGAGCAGATAAATTCTCCTTTGTAGGGAGTTAGAAAAGAGCATGAGAATCAACGAAAGCAGATAAACTCTATTGTGGCAGAGGCTAGCAAAGAGCTATGCCATACGCAACCATAGTCACCAAAAAGTCGTGATTTAGGCTATGTTTGATAACTTGAAATTGTCAAAAGTGGTGGAAAAAAAATTTAGTTTCCCTCCAATTTTGTTTGATAGCGTCATAAGGACATGAAAAGGAAATTAAGTGGGCCTAACATAGAAACTCAATTTTCATGCCCCAAACTATTCTAGCTAAAAGAAATCGTTTCAATGGGCTTACCATAGAAACTCAATTTTCATGCACCAAACTATTTTAGGTAGAATAAATGGTTTCAACCCAACTAAAATTGAGTTTTTCACCAACACAATAAGGGTACATTTATTTGTGCCTACCAGATTATTGGTGGACACCGATACTAAAACCTCTTGACCGCCTTAAATCAGATGACCGCGATCATTTTTTATGCCAATCTTTGACACAACGGATCTTGAGACCATGGGGGTGCCATCAGACGGTCGAGTTTACATTATGGATCTAAAATCATATGGCACACATCACACTTAAATGTAATTTTAGGGCCACATTTTGGGATCTGTGACACGTGTAATAAAAAACTTGATCGGTTGATGGCACACTCACAATCACAAGACCGATTATGTTGAAGATTTGTAAAGAGATGCATACAATGAGGTGTATAAAATGCTGTCGTTTAATGATATTTCTAAAAAAGGTCTAACATGCTGAACTATTATGTGAGCATGGGTCAAAATTTCGGGTATCGGATACGTATCGTTCGAGCTCAAAATCGATACGTATCGGAATAATAAAATATCGGACGACACATTGAATGTATCGTCCGGACATTTACATACAAAATGGTAATATGATATATTAAATATACCGTATCGTCCAAGTTTGATACCAATACATATCGTCTGATTAATATCGATATCGGACGATATTTTGATCCATGTATGTGAGAGCTATTTTGTGAGAAGCAATATGGGTAAGTTTCTCAACACAACACAACACAAAGTTTATTAGATGTGGTCTGGTCTTAGGTGAAATATGCTTTTCACCTAATATATTTTTCATTAAAAGTACTTTTAGGAAAGAGGTTAGTAAATATGGTCTAATTAAATAATAGAGATTAATTTTTAATAATTTTTTTATCAAATAATCTAATCAAATAATAAATTTTTTATGTCCACGTAAAGACCCGGCCCTTTCACCAGGAATCAATAGGGAAAATAATTTTATTTCTATTTTGAAGTTTTCCAACTCTCAAGTAGACCTATTAATCGAAATTTAATATCAATTGTCAAAAAGTCATGATTAAAAAGCGACTTTTTTTAAAAGTCGATGACTTTGGTCAGAGCGCTCATAAAATCACTGGCTGGCCACCTTTCATTCTTTAATTTTGGATGTGCTTGTGCCCTATCTTATTTAAGGGTTTGGATTTATATTTAATTATGAGAAACTATGGTTTTATTTATTTATTATTTTATTTAAATACTTGTGATCGAGATTTGACAACAAGTATATTTTAAATAGAAATTAAAATATGTTTAGCTGCAAATCGCAAATCAAACTTAAATGAGATTTACTTAGGCGGGACTAACATGATTTATGCGACAAATAACGCTCCTCACTACCATTAACAAACCTCATCTCCCATTGAATGAAAATAAAAATAAATAAAAAACAAACCTTATCGATAGCAATTTTTTTTTTTATAATTAAAATTAAAGTGCAATAATTGAATAATTTAAATCTTTTAATGGATTTAATTTTTCTTAAGCAATCTAAATCAAGATAGTGGCTCGTATATTGAGCTAAAGTGTACTAAGAATTTTCACTTGTTAATGAATGTAAATCCTACTATTTATGTACTCTAAGATGGTTAATAATATATTTTTCAGTCAAAGTTAAAATGTATTAATTGAATGATTCAAATCTTCTAAAAAATAATTTGAGACATGTCTTAATAATAAGCTAACTAATAAGCGGCTATTTGGATCATATTATTAAAAATAGATTATATAAAAGCAGGTAACCTACGCGGGAGCCATACAATCTAGTTGTACCTAACTCAGCTGTGTGCATCTAGTCGGGTTAATGGACTTAAAATGCCATAATTCTTTGGTAGTAGGCTCAGAGCTGTGATTTTTAGATCAGGTGTTTCATGCACATATACTAAGTCGATCAACAATCATCCGATAAAATGTAAATTTTAAAGGATAAAATATTTAGATGAAAAAAATTGCTATCTTTGACTCATGAAATAAATAATAGAAGAGTCTAAATTTTATTTTTTATAAAATCTTAGGGAGACTAATAATTCCTCCTGTTTTAGTCTCACTAACCTTGTAGTTAAATGTAAGATTCCGTTGACGAGTTGCCATAAGTTGTGTTCGAAGGTAGCTTTTAGACTGTACCTTTGTGGCCTGTATACGTAATAAGTTTCCCTTGGTGACTAAGGAGGACGCGTGGAAATAATAATAATTTCGCGTATCTAAAATTTCAGTGGTATAATTATGAGAAATATCGTCGTGTGGGTCCCACTTTGACGGTGGACTGTCGCCGTGGCAACACTAATATTGGTCGCGACCCGGACACCAACGGCCATTCCCAAAACTCGGACTTGAAACATCCTCTATAAAAAACCCCAACCGCTTAGCTGTCGTCAACTATGCCAACCAGCGGGACCATCTTTCCCGCCCTTCCCGCGGATCCTGTCGGCCAACCTTCTTTAAAAGTGACACGTGTTTAAACACGTGACATTAGTCCCCATTTTGTCGGGTTGTCTCTTGATGCGACGGCTAGTGGGGTCGTCTGACTCCCTACTCCCAAACTAAGCTAATTGAAACCAGCAAATAAACCCGCCCTCGGTGACCAATCCCTCCTCTACAGTCTACACTTTTACGAGATAATGGGCGTTGCCTCAGACATTTTTGCACGATATTTTAAAAGCATGATTCTGATGCCGATCAATGTTGATCGTCCGATCTGTTGGAGATGTGCCAAAGTGCTCCGAAACTTTTAGGTGCTCCTATAAACTCAGAGGATATATTTGTCCTGGAAGAAGTGCACGTCTGACGTGGCGCGATTTGAGTGTCAATATAAAATCTATCTTCGGTATAATACTGTCCGCAAATAAATGGCCTAAAATGGTTTAAACATCATTTTGTATTTAAATGACGTCATGAGCCATTAACTAAATGATTTTGGGTCATGGGTAAAAATATGGTTTGAAACCAATATAAAACAGTTTTGTTCCAAACTAATATGAAACAGTTTTATATATAATCGAGTGGGTACATCGAATAAATCAACTATATTGATATAAGTTAGTATATATTAACATATTAATTTTTGGAGCTGGCCGTACATAGCAGAATATCTAAGATTTTGAATCTTGTTTTGAAGGTAAGGAGGAGCACCTAATTAGTGCTGTTAATTGGCCAAGTCCAGCGATCCGATAATTTACCGGGTCAGGTCGGGTGTAAGAATCAGCACGGCCCATTGGCTTGAGTGCACGGTTAGGTGGAGCACCGTTGGGATTTTTTGACCCGACCGACCCGACCCGACGCAACCAAGCTTCTGGCTGAGTAGCGTGAAAATCATTCACTTTCCATCCGTATAGGCATCTAGAAAGAACAAGTGGGCCCCACACCCATAGCCGTGGTCCTGGTCCTCGCTCACCCTACCTTCTTTTCTTGATAATAGCTAACTGGTTTAAACACTTAATACGCAATAGCTCCTCTTTGTAAGTTCTGAAGTCGTAAACCTCGAACATCTTCCCTTCCCCCCGGTACTAATCCCAACCCAAAACTTATTAAATCGCCTCCTCTTGTATACCTGAATCCTTCTCTTTATTTTTTTCTGATTTCCTTCAACACTCTGGTTTGCTCGTCTGGTTAAAAGTCGAACGGTTTTAACGAGATGATGCAAGGTGGTGGTGGCGGTGGTTCGAACGAGGGTTCGATGTCGACGGTTTCAAAGGCGGAGGTGGTGGAGCAGGACTACGTGGGTCTCTCTGAGGTCTCTTCGTACCCATCTGCGCATGTTAACAAGAGGGGGGTGGAGGATGAAGCCGAGCTTGAGCTTGGGCTTGGTCTGAGTCTTGGTGGTGTGAAGCTTAAGCAGTGCGCACCCGCGGATTATTGTAGGATATTGACTGCCAAGGATTTTTGTGGTGTTCTTGGGACTAAGAGGGCTGCTGATTCTGTCTCCCAGGAGGTTGGCTCTAATGTTGCAAGGTGACCATTTTTTTTATTTTTATATTTATAGAGTGGTTTTCTTGTCTTTTATTGTTTATTTTGCTATTTATGGTTGTTTTTTTTGTGGTTTCTTTGTTTTTTTGTTTTGTAAAATTTGGTGCAAATGTTGAGGTTTTTTTATTTGGTTTTTGATTTTTTTTTTTTTTGTGTAACTGTATGTTTATGTTTATTTATTTTTATATATGAACTGTATGTTTATTTTCTGTTTGGTTGTTTTTGGTGATTATGGTGATTTTGGTTTGAGGACTGGATCCAACTGTTTATTTATTTATTTTATTTTTTATTTTTTATTTTGGGTACGTTCATATATTTTGTGGATTTCTGCTGTTTTCTTTCGATATTATTTTATGTTGTATTTTAATTTACCCGTTGCTGGTTTAATGGTTTAGGGTTTAACAGTTACTGCTTTCTTTCTGTTTTCCACTTCTTTTCTGAAACTGGTTGTTTTGAAATTTGAAAACCTATTGCTTCCTTATTTTTTTAATTTAAATGCTGCTGTTTATTAATTACTATTTTGGTCTCCTATATTCTTATGATTATTATATATTTTCCTAATTTTCTTTAGTAATTTCTGCGACTGATTTTGAGCATCCACTGTTTTTTTTTTTTTTTTTTCATTTCTGTCAGCAATCAAGTTGTGGGATGGCCACCTATAAGGGCTTACAGGATGAACAACTTGGTTAACCAGGCCAGAGTTCCAGCTGAGGATCACAACACTCAGAGAGATAGTACTGAGAAAACTACTTTGAAAATCAATAACACCAAAAATAATATTAATATTAATAATAACAATAATATAAAAATTAAGGGGCATGTGAGTTCTCTATTTGTGAAGGTGAATATGGATGGAGTTCCTATTGGAAGGAAGGTGGATCTGGTTGCTAATGGTTGCTATGAAACCCTAGCTAAAGCATTGGAGGACATGTTTCAGAGACCCAGCATCCATACCCTTAGTGAGTGTCTATTTTTCTTGCTCTATTTTATTTTTGAAATAGAAGATGGCCCATTAGACTGAAATAGAAGATGACCCATTAGACTATTTCTTTGGTCACCTTATTAATTTATTTCTATGTTTGAGTTGTAGTTATATCATGATATTGTGATCAGTATACTGCCCAATACATGAGACCATTCTTGAACAATAACTTAGGAGGATCATGGTCCAAAATTCCAGACTAAAGTGATACGATATCGTCCGATATGTATTGGTTTTCGAGCAGACAGGGTTGATACATTGAATGTATCAACCATATATTTTTGTATGTATCAATGTGTATCGGCTGATATATATACCAATGTATGGTCTGGAACTGAAAGGTATCAGTTTTGGAGCTGGAAAATATGTACCAGGAAACTGAAATTTTGACCCATGTTTAGGATGATACAGAAAATTTAAAGTTTGTACAAATAAGTGTTGCAGTAAATAATCTGGGTGGGTTCGTATTGCTGGGTACAAGCAATATGCGATTCACATCTGTAAAATGCCTTGCCCGATATGGATCGTTTCGGGGGAGGCTATAAACTATGCGACTGTTAGATGATGGTGCTTTACCACTATCAAAGGTAGTGCCTTAACCATTGTGACAGGAAATTGGTGCCTGTGCCTGCTCATCAGCCCATGCCAGCGGCTAATTGATTTACCATGTCTTGGAAGGAACATGTCCCAAAGATTTCATACACTAATCGGATGATTCTATCGGTTTAATCAATTCTTGGTCTTGATAGACTTCTTGGATCTATGGATGGTCACGATCACTCAATCGGTGCATTTTCTTGGTTATGACTATTCCAAGAGTTAGCTGACCGATTGATTGTTCCAATAACCATGTGTGCTCCCCAATCGGTGGTTAGAGATGGAAGAAGACTATCATCTTTGGTGGGGCTGAGCACCGTGCTGCATGTATAGAGCCTTTTCCATTTTTGTTTGTTCTATAAATGCTTTTATGATCTTTGATCTTTATAGTTTATACTTCATGTCTATGCCGATATTATTAAGTTTGTGAGAGGAACGATATACTGTGATCCACTATTAGATCTATGGGGTACATGGGTCCACCAGGTCATTGATTCATGCGGCCTATTTCATGAGCTATCATCCATTGGATGTTTGTGGACCATCCAAAAGATGGCCATTGAAGGTTGGTAAGATCTAGGGCGATGAACATGATGACCATTGTGGCTCCTTGATAAGACAACCGTGGAGTATAATGGCATGATGCATTATGCCAGCTTTTCTCACATTACAAAATCATACACCCACAGTTATACTCGATCATGCGATGTAGATTCCTATACTATTTTTCAAGTACTGTAAGTGATTTTTTTCCTATACTGATTTTGAGATTTGGTTTGTGTGATTAGGATCAAGTGGTGCTCAATCTGGATTTGAAAATGAACATGGGATGGTAGTTGAAGGAACAAAACCTTCAAAACTCTTGGATGGATCTTCCAAGTACGTGCTCACTTACGAGGACAAGGAGGGAGATTGGATGCTTGTAGGAGATGTTCCATGGGGGTATTACATTTTATCTCTATCCAACTGAAATTAGGTTATAGAATATTTAAAGTTCTCTATTCTTAATTCTTTGGCATTTGGTTCGATTTAATTCCCATGCTTTCTTTTGATCACACCCAGTAGTGGGTTCAGCCTTTTTCTATGGTGCTTGCTCATTTTTTATTTCTTTTTGATGTGATGTTTTTAGAATGTTCTTGAGCACTGTGAAGAGACTTAGAATTATGAAGACATCTGAGGCTAATGGACTTGGTAATTACAGTTCTACTTAACCTCCATTAATTGTTGAAGGGCTCCTTTATTATTTGGCCGTCAATTTGGGAATGATAGTTGCACTTCTTCATTCATTCGATCTATGGGATGACATGCCAATATACAAATCAAACAATAACTCTGGACCATTGTTTAATTTGTATTGCCGCCCTAGAACAGGAATTAGATGTATTGCACACAGATTTTAAAATTCGATGCATATTGACATTGGCTGGGTCTCAAGCCAATACGGAACAGATATATCAATACGTAATCAGCCAAACTGGCTGATATTAAAGTGCTTTCTTTTTTCAATTTTAAGATATTACAAAAAACTACAGCAATTTATTTTTTACACAAACGGCATTTTTGGTATTATGTCAGGTTACTGATATGAGCGGATATAGGCCAATATGCATGGCTGATATTGAATTGGGAGGTGTATATGGGATCGATGGGGCCCTAACCCGATATGTATCGATATGTATCGGGTATGGCTGATATTTAAAACCATGGTTGCACATACATCTAAGCAGCCTCTAATTAGGGCTATTTCACATCATTCATCAATCTAGATTATTGCTTCTGCAGCTCCCAGGTTTCAAGAGCAGAGAAGAAAGCCACTCTAAAGAGATTGATTCATTAAAGCAGGAGAACAACAGCCATAGAAATTATATATAGAGGAATGGAGAGCAAAGCGACACTTACCCATTTGTTTGCACTCCCGTTTTTTTGTTGAGAATTTCAGTTCTTTTTTTTAACCCTATTTCTTCTTTTGGTGGCTCCCTCATACACAAGTTCTTTCCCTTTTTTTTTTAGTTTTTTTCTTTTTCAATTCTCTTTTGTAATGGCATAAGTATATATAAGGTATCTGAATGCTGCCTGGTCGTACTGTAAATAGTGATGTTCTTGATTGCTTTTGAGTGTGAGATTGCAAAGGAATGAGTGCACTATGTGACTCGTTTTTCTCTATTTTAATAATTTTTTGGTTAGTTATGGTTGGGTCACTATGCGCTGGAATTAAATACATAAACCGTTTTACGTTGAACTTATTTTTCCTCTTAAAAACCTTTTTAAACTCATTGATTTCCCTTTTTTTTTTTTTGGAGATACAATGGGCACATAGGGGGATTGAACTGAAAATTTATACTATTGAGCCCCTAAATAAATTGATCTAATATCACTTCACGCTCCTAATCATTGATGGTTCAATCCATTTTTCTTGGGCGAAACAGAGGATATCCCGATGAGGGAGAGAATGGAGAAATCCCATATGACCCAATATGTGAACTTAAAACTTTATTGTTGTTTCTACTCGTGCATCCCTTTCTACCTCCCATCTATATCACATGGAACCGTATTAAAGGTCATGGATCGATCCTATGATTGATTGTCTAATGGAACTGGTGGTATCGTGGTTCTTTGATGAATAGGTCTGTACCTCTTAAGAGACTTGAGCTTC
Source organism: Chloranthus sessilifolius (assembly GCA_021018995.1). Lineage (NCBI taxonomy): Eukaryota > Viridiplantae > Streptophyta > Magnoliopsida > Chloranthales > Chloranthaceae > Chloranthus > Chloranthus sessilifolius. Next base: position 122,102,545 of record CM037587.1, on the reverse strand, counting down.
GCATTTTGTTGTTCAATTTGTCCAATTCAAAATTCCATTATTTTCGACCTTCCCCAGCTTCCAACAAGGTGAGTCAAGATACTATTGTTTGGACTTTGGATGTGCGTCTGATGGCCTTGATGCATTGTTTGGTCCCGGATATATATATATATATATATATATATATATATATATAGAGAGAGAGAGAGAGAGAGAGAGAGAGAGAGAGAGAGAGAGAGAGAGAGGATGGTGCACGTGTGTAGGGTATCAGCGCTGCACATGCATGTTGTGATCATATGGCACGTGAACTTGCTTTAAATTTTCAGCTTCTCGAGAAAAGAGAGTCGTTTAACCTAACCAACACAGACGGTAGTGTGGTTTTGATGCACATGACCTCAAGATTTATGGTGTGAAAGATTGGATTGGAAGATCTATTATCATCTCATTCAAAGCAGGCCAAGGCTATCTAAACTAAATCAATATCTTGGATTTTCATGGTAGCTGTTAATTATGGATGGCATTTGACGTCTTTGGCTCAATTGATAGATGTTTTTTATTCTTATTTTTTGCACGAAAGATCTTTCGATCACAGCACACATGATTCCACGTAGCAGACATTCCTAAAAGCGACCAGAGCACCAAGTCACCTGGCACTTGGGCATTCTTGTCATCCCATTTCAGCATGAAATGGCACGTAGCCAATAGTTTCCTTGGAAGTAATTATAAGGAGAGAAAGAAGGGTACCAAAGTTGGGCTCCCTCCAAGAAAGTGTGATTCCGGCCTGAGTCTATATTGAACTTTTCAGTAGTAGAGCAAAGCATAGTCTTTTAAAGAAGCGTTTGGACCGAAAGGGTTTCGAGGGGAAGCTCTCGCACCTCCCCACCTAGCTCAATCAGTCGAGGTATCACATGGCTTGAGGCTTTGGACCATGCTCAAAACCACTTCTGCTTCTGCATCACCCGAATGAATTCAGTGTTTCCCTGTGATGCCCCCTATAATCTACACACCGCAATCACTGCACTCCATGCCTCTATATTCACTGTAATTTTCCGGGTATAAACAAATTGATGGAAACTTAGATAAACTCAATTAGCTATCATCATCACCACCAGTCTTATACCATCTGTTTGGGGCCAGCTCTGTAAGTCTTCTTTCTCTATTGGTTCAGCTGTTTTTTGTGACTTTGCAATCCTTCATCTCTTTACTCACTATTTTCCTCCAAGTTTTCCAGTGGTCTTCCCTTCTCAATGCAATCCTTCATGATCACTCAATAGGTGCTTATCCAACCCAACCAACGCGAGTTCCAAGTAAACAAAATTTCGAACTTAAAACGCTAAATATGTAGCCTTTCTTAGGTGATGCAAGAACCCCCAAAGAGCAACATCTATCACCCTCTTATCAAACATCCTCTATATCTACTACTATTTTTTTTTATCGATATTGATATTATTATTATTATTTTCATAATCACAATCACCATCACTATCGCGCAATAGAAAACTCCTCTGATAAATAAGTTTATTTTTGCCCCCAAGAATTATTTTGGTAATGGGGATCGGCCTTAATATTTTACCTAGTGCTGGTCTCATATATAGGGGGTGCTGAGAGGGGTGGAGGGGACACCAACGTAATCTTTAGTTTTTTATGCACAAAATGGCTGTTCCATGACTCAAATCTGCATTTTCACACTTGACAGCCCAAGCCTTTTAACATTGCACCAAGCAATATTTTTACACCAATTGAACGGGACTATGCATTTTGAGCAGCAAATGGGCAATACAGTCGAGAACCCAAAAGAGATGGAGGAACAGGTGCCTAGCATGTTCTCTATTAGTGACCTTAAATATACACCAACAACTTTTGGTAAACCATTGCCGTTAAGAGGGTATCCAAAACCATTATCTCCATGTTTTTTAAGAAAGCCATTTCATTTTAGAAGTTATTAGTATCAAGTCCATTCTACCTGGATTCCATGTGGGTAGCCACCAACTGCGTCTTTGATGTCATCCTTGGGCAGGCATGTAGGTCCTCAATCATGGCTACCTAATCCATTTCTACAAGAACATGTTAATAGGAGTCAAAAGCTTCCATCGCTACCTCTTACTATAATATCTAATGACAAAATCTTAAGGTTCTAAAGCCAAAGCTCACAAATGCTTTATAGAGAAACCCCAAGAAAGATGTTGGAGATCAAGGGTCTGGATCTCCCCTAAGAGAGTTTCAGAAGAGAGAAGCAACCCATTGATGAAAAACTAGAACTGCAGGAATCTTGACCTTATGCAGCCTCCACTTTCATAGGTTGACCGTTCTTTCCTCTTCAAAATCTCTCGTATCCAAGGTGGGATGAATATCAAATAAAGGTTCAAGGTCGTGAGAACAAGTATTTGATTAAGAAAAATATAGGATTAATAAACAAATAAACACCGCCATGGGAAAAAAACATTCTGACAAAACAAAGCTCAAACGAGCAGACAAGAAGGACCACTGGACTACAAGTGGTGAATCAAGAACAGCCAAAACATTTCACAATAGAGCTGAAGCATCGTCCCAAAAAACCTGACGGCACCGGCAAAGGTTGTGATGGAGGTATTTCAGGAGGAAGATGTTTAAAGAAGGCTTTAACTGCTCCTTCCACTCCGTCCTCGGATTCCATTGCCTTAGCCAGCTCAACAGCCCGTTCCTTCACCTGCATGGTTTTATCATTAGTAATACTCTGGCAGTTCCGACATTTTTTTTTAACAAGAACAGTGATATGTTTAAAATACTGTGACTATGGTCACTGTTAGAGACGGTGTGATTGGTCTAAGAGATCTGGGAGCTTCGAACTCACTTCTCGAGCTTCCAGATGAGATAGGAAAAAATTCTGATCATTTACCTTGGTGGAAGATTAATCGGGTCCCAATTCTCTTTCACCAATCAAGTAGATCTCTAATAAGAGCTATGGTCGGCGATACCTGAAATTATCATTCTCTTTCAATAAGGGTAAGAGATCTAACTTTAACTACCCCAAAAGGAGCCCCTCAGTTGTTGAAGATCGACCAAGTTACTCATGCAGTTTCTCTTATTTAACAACCTTCTGTTGTGTAACAGGATTTGGTTCGAAGATTTTACAAATACTCTAAGGGACTAATTCTGTTCCAACTGTTCGACCTTGGGTCTACGTTCATGCCTTCAATATTTCGATGTGTGGCAGAACTTTTCCTCATTAGGATTGATTCTCACCAACATCATAATGTCAAAAACTTTCATAGATTTTCTGGGCCCTGCCATATGTAGCCATTGAAGCTCTTCTTAATCTTGAGAAACTTATGATACTTAGTGAGGGTCCGTTAATACTTTCTCAGGATACCATCTGGTATAAGCAGATCAACCAGAGAATTCCACATGAGTACCTTGGTCATTTCGCTGAAACAAGGTAGGTACATTGAGAAAGTCATTTTGTAACTACAACAATTTAGGGTGGCACTAATTAGGACAGTAGCACCTTGATGCAAATTGAAAATGAGATATGAAAGAGAGTGGGAGAGAAAGAATCAAGTCCATAGGAGACAATAATGAAGTTTAGGTCCTAAATAAACACTCACATTGGAAGAAGGCCATATAATGGAACACGTGGCTACTTAATGAAGTGGTCATATTACCAACTAAGTGGCTCACGTGGCCACTTAGCAATTAAAATAAAACTCTCATTTTTGTCAACGTTGTGATTAGCGTGGCAAAGGGCTGGGTAGCCAGGCCCAGACCGTTAGGCCCGACCTGTTCCAAGGAGGGGTTCGGGCTTGACATAAAGCCCTCCGGCCTAGCTTGGGCTAGCACTCTAAGCCCGAAATTTAAACGGAACGGGCTTGGGCTAGCACTTTAAACCCAAAATTTAAACGGGCCGGGCTAGGGCTAGGGCTAGGGCTAGGGCTTAAGCCCCTTGGCCTTTTGGGCTCTCATATATGATATGTATCTTGAGTTTCACTTGTAATATTTTTTAAAAAATTTCTTTAAAAAAAGGTAAATTTTCTTGGAAATAGATAGTGACTTCTTATTAGATACTTGCAAAATAGCAGTTTCTCTATACTTATGAATATAAAGCTAATCTTTAGAAATCAAATAAGTAATTTATGAATAAATGGGCTCAGTTGGGCTTGGGATCATAACTCATAAGCCGCCATGGGCTCGGGCCAAGTTCAAATTTGCTGACCCTGGCTTGGGCCAAGTTCAAATCTGTCGGGCCAGGCTTGGGTAAACCATTGCTACCCCTAATTGTGATTGCAAGTTTGACAGTACAAAAAGAGAGCTTATAAAAGGGAAGTAAAATTATATTAAATAACAAGCGAGAAAATGGGTAAACTTTGTGGAATTCCCTTTGAACTTTTAAGATACGGTTTGACTGAAAACAAGACAATTCTCTCTTTCTCGATTTTATGAGGCAAGATTTTCCTAAGGACTTTTGCGATGCTCCATAGTGGAAAAAGAAACTTTATTTAGGTACTCTATTCCAATTAGGAAACCAAGTTTAAGTAGTCTCTTTGTTTAGTCATAAGAAGGGGAGAACCGCATAGGTAGTTTACTATTATCATGTAAAGTAGATAACTATTGAAGACTTTCATGGGTTTAGTGAACAGGTACCTTTATTTCCAACCCAAGATTCTTCCTTCTCAACCCAGATTTCACGTGCTAAAATCATTGATTGCTTTGAATTAGAAGATGCAGATCATTGTTCGTCCCAATTTTCGACACAATGGATCTTGAGATCACGGGTCTATCATCAGACGGTAAGATTTTGATTTCACGTGACACGCATCCCGAAAAATGATCCTAGGATCACGTTTGATGTACGCCCATGATCATGTTCATTTTCGAGATGTGTTTTATGTGGAATCAAAATCTGACTGTATGATGGTAAGCTCATGATCTCAAGATCCATTGTGTTGAAGAATGGAAGAAAACAATCTCTATCGTTTGATTCAATGTAGTTAACAATTTTAGCACGTGAAACCCAGGTTGAGAAAGAAGACTCTCAGGTTGGAAATAAATGTACCGTCGTACCCTTAGTGAAGACCCTATTTATTAAAAGTTTGATTGCTCTCTTGGTTTGTTTGGTTAGAAGTACACATTGATTTTTGAGTTTATATATCTTCACTTTTAATAAAATTATTATATTCTTCTCTTGTGGACTCTTCTTCTTCTTTTACCACATCAAAGCAGTGTCAGAGCAAGTAGATCTTCACCAATCCGATTCAAATTTCCTCGACTTATGTAATTTCAAGATTCTGCATCGTGCAACTCGTGGTAGATATGGAAAAGGATGTGGGAGTTGCTAAGAAGCCATTCAAAAATTCTAAGCACAAGTCAATCAACTAGTGCAGCAATTGTTGCATCAAGAAGCAACTCTACCTTCTCCTGGGGGAGAGAATCATATTAACCATGTCTCGGATCGAGGGGCATGGTCACTCATCAATTGATGATGTGTCGGACACTTCGGATAAAACCGGATACACAACCAATTAGAAACCATGATCGTGGAATTCAAACTGACAACCAATTAGAAAAATAATCCAAGCCTTGGAAAGGAGGCATGATTAGGAAATTCTAATCAAGATCGTGGATTTCTATGTCGGATCACAACTCGATGGACATTTGGATTAGACTGCTAGCATGGAAAAGTTCTTAATAATTAAAGGATTGCACAGCCAAATTCTTTTCCTTTATATTGAAAAGGAACACACAACTATGGTAGAAACAATTGAAGGACTTGTGACAAAGAAGGAAAAAAACCCACATTAGCACATTGTATAAGAGGAGCTCCGGCAAAGATTTTTACCAATTGATTATAGTTGGGTCCTGTTTCAAGCAGGGGATTAAAAGTCTGCATATGACTAAATGGAGGAATGCTAACAATATTTGGTCCACAACAACTTGAATGAAACAGAATATGAAATCATAGGTTGCTACATTAGTAGGTTATGATTGTTAATTCAAGATGTTGTTAATTTTCATTTAGTTTGGAGGGTGGACGATGCGTTGCAATTGGCATTGGAAGTATAGGAACAACAAAAGAGCATTATAATTGGTGCATGAATGAAGATCATAAGAGATTTAAATTCATCCATGAAGTCTCAAGGAGCGGAGCAACCAATACCAATTTGAGCCGTGCCTATGTACCACCCAAATAGGTGTCTTCTATAACGAACAAAAGTGGACATAGATGTGGGGCAGCTGTAAGAGGGTAACCGAGTGCATCAATTCAATATTTCCATCACAACAGCATGTGGCATATATCATTGGAATGTTCTCAGAGGTCGACAAAAATTCAAGTAAATTTAGTGGAGAAAACGAAGGATGATCGCGTAAAATACAGGTCTGGATCGGCCATTGTCCGTTAGGTTTATGATAATCTTGGCACTGGAAACTTAAGTTCAAGAGGTTTAAATAATAGGTGACACTTATGTGGAAAGGGAGTCGAGCAGAAAAGATTATCCCTCACTAGGAAAGGGAGTCGAGCAGAAAAGCAAGGACAATTTTCCTATGCTCTTCATGGAATCAAGTCAATGGAAATGTGAGAATTTTGCCAAAAGTAAGAAGTTGCAAATATAACTCGACAGTGAGTTTCTTCCAACCGTGAGGAATTGATTTGATTTGAAGCCGAGAGACGAAGGAGATGGAAGGAAAGAGAAGGAAAGAGAGAGACAAGATATAGAAACAATAAATAAGAAGTTTGCCCCCCCAAATAAAGACCTACAATAGGGCTCTTGGGCATCAAAAGAAGGCCCATATATAAATTATTGAAAGAGGGTCATGTGAGCCATAATGGAACGCATGACCATCTATTAAAACAAGTAGTCGCGTGGCCGCTTACCAATTAAAATATAACCCTTTTTTGGTCAACAAAGTGATTAAAGTTTCACAAAAAATAAGAGCTTTTAAAAGGAAGTAGAATTTTGTTAAATAATTAGAGAGAAAATAGGGGGGACTTTCAAACATTTCCTTTGCCATATTTAAGATATTGGTTTGGTTAAAAATGAAACAATTCTCTCTTTATCATTTTATTTAGGCAAGATTTACTAACAATATTTTTCTGATTAGCGAGACTCATAACTTCTATTTAGTGTTTTATTCTAATTAGGGAACGTAGTTTCCTTGGTTAGTTAAATAAAAGGGGACGTGAGCCCAAGTAGGTTATGTCATCTTTTGAAGTAGAAAACTCTTGTTAGGTTTAGTAACAACCCTAATTATTGAACTTTGATTGCTCTCTCATGTTGTGATGATTTATTTGGTTGAAGGTCACATTAATTTCCAGGTTTATCCCTCAAAAAAAAAAAAACCAGGTTTATATATTTTCTCTTTGAATTAAATTACCACCTTATTTTCTTTGTATATTGTTCTTCCTCTTTTATCACATCACACACATTCTCATTCCATAATTATTTAAGTGGAAACTAACTCAAAAATATAGTAGTAGACCCCCCACTGCAGCACTCAGATTGATAAATAGAACCAATAAAATTGATAAATAGTGATTGAAACATCTTAATAGGTGCCTAAAAATTTTCTAAGAAAAAAGTTTGGAATACATCATCTTGGTGTCATGTGTCACATAAAAGATGGCATGAATGTACTTACCTCGGGGTCAATCATGAACTTTATTGCATCGACTAGTTTTTGTAATGAAAACTGATCGACCGGGATAGGAGGGGGCCCCACTCCTCTAGCATGCACTCGATCCCCCCAAAAAGGTTGGTCGCCAAAGAAAGGTACAATTGTTGTCGGACACTAGATATCAATAACAATATGGGTTTGAAAATTAGTTGGTGTGCTAATGAAAGGAAACGGAGTCCATATATGCAAAATGACAGCCCTTACCGCAGCTTTGAGGCCAGCAGCTGTTGTCCCAGCACCTCCATGATGCACCTGAAAGCAAAACAAAGAAGAATGATATCTTACAATCCAGATTGACAGGGAAACCATCAATAGCGTAAGTAGTGATCGAAGCATGGAAATACTTGAAAGGACTTCTATAGGCAACATTGAAAATAATGTGCATTCATCTAATTCTAAGGCTATTCATAATAAAAATACTCGTCCACGAACATGTATTTAGTTTGTGCTCCCTTAGATTTTGATGATATTTTAAATCTTTAATTCTGAGGCTGAGATTGTATGTTAAGCAGTGATAGTATATTTTGTTCCCTGCTACTCGATCATAGAGAACGTGAAAACATATGTATTTCCAACAAGCAGTACAAAGGTAAATCAACTGATCTTGCAGTGCCCAAAGTCATGCTGAGCCACGCTAATAGCAGCAACACAAGCATAAAATTATGAAGACATGTATATTAAAGTAGTAATCATGTAATGCAACTGCTATTTTCATTTGGTTATCTCCTATAAATCCAGATTCCAGAGTGATAATTGAATCTTACCACAGCCTTGCATTGTAAGAATAGCCAATCATGAGGGCAATTATCCAGTAAATATATAGATTTCTTGGGTTCTGCCACTGTCCATAAAAGTATTTGAGGAAAGCACACAAGGTATGGCACAAAAGTTAAATCAGGTGCGTTATAAGAGAAGGCTACTACAAAGAAAGTGAAGTGATTAACATAGTAGGCCACACACTTACAGTTCCCAAGACCACCCCAGCCCTTGTTAATAATGCCTCTCTGGCCAGTGATTTCGAGTGCTTCCACAATGATTTTGGTCATTTTTTCCGGTTCCTGAACAGGCTATCAGAACAACAAAAAGTGCGAACCATAAGCGTTAGAAATTAGATTATATATGAAAGAAATATGTTGAACTGTGAAGTCTCCTCAATTTGATTAGAGGCAGGAAAAAGATAAAAATATTATCTTTAGTATTGATAAAGCATATGCACTACATCATAAAGAATTTTGAATGGATCTGTTATGCAGTGGAAATCGGATAAGCAATCTCCAACAATGAAGGACAGTGCAATAACCATCAAAGATGTGAAGGGTGCACAGCTCCCACCCAAAAACAATGACGCTAAATTTTATTTATTTACTTTATTTTTTCGTTTCTAATATATTGCTTTGTTACCTTGGTAGGTAGTGAGAAACTACCAAAAGAAAAAAAAAACACCCCAAAAAAACTCACCAACTAAGAGAGGCCCCACATGTTAAGACAGGAGGAGATCACGGAAGCCGGGGATACCCCCCACCAAAGATAGAAGCGGGCAGTCCCAGAATCAACGATGACCAACCAAGTAGTCCCATTGTTCGATGAAATCTATGTCCCCTAAATCATTTCCCTTGTATCGGAGTTGAATCCAACTGAGGAGCCAATCTCTAGCCGCACGAACTACCAACTGAAAAGGTTTTCCGATTCTTCGGACCCTACTATTTCTCTCCAACCAGATGGCCCAAAGCACCGCATCGACAACTATGTGCCAGAGGTCCCCCTTAGCCCCATCGAAAGTCCCCCTCATCCATTGTTCCATAAAATCAATAACCTTCCCCGGGAAGACCACCTCAAAGAAACTGCAAAAAGCCTCCCAAATCTGTCTGGAGAAAGGGCAATGCAAAAGAGTATGGTTACCAGACTCCCTACCCACCATACAGAGCAGGCATCTGTTCCGGATACTGACCACTCTCTTTATCAGTTGGTCCCTTGTTAGGACTCTTCCCCACGTGATGGACCAGCAAAGAAATGAATTTTAGGGGGGATTTTAACTTTCCAGCATTTGCACCAGCTGGGTTTATCTGGGTGAGTGGAATTGGGTTTGTGGATCTGGGTATAAAAAGATTTGACTGAGAACACCCCTTTATCGTTCAATCTCCAGATTCTGCAATCTCTATTGGCTGAATTAGGAGCAGTAGCATGGATGGCCCTGAACAGCCCAAAATACTCATCAATCTCATCATCCTTAAGGAGCCTTCTTGTACAGATATTCCAGGTAGCCATTCTGTACCTCCACTCAATCAACTCATCAATATGGGCCCTTTTTTGAGTGGCAATTCGAAAGATTTTGAGGAACCTGTCCTTTTGAGCCACCTCAGAGGCCCACGAGTTTCTCCAGAAATCTATTCTACTTCCATCTCCCCAACTGAAAGTAATACACCCCTTGAATTCAGCAGTGACAGTCTTAACCCCCTTCCACCATTTTGAGATATTGGCTCCATCCGCATGGAGCTCCCAACCATTGTTGAGAGCATCCCATACTGAGCAGAGACCACTTGCCACCACAACTTGTCTCTCTCTTTGACGTCCCCAATCCTCTATAGCCATTTACCGAGCAAAGCCTTGTTAACAAAAGCCAGCTCTCTAATGCCCATACCTCCCCCATTTTTATCACTGCAGCAAATAAAAATGGAGGAGGTTTCTTTACAAAGCTTCATATTTTAAAATTTGTCACTTTACAAAGCTCCATATTTATAGTTAAGTAAAAACCCTGAAATAATATTTTTCTACTTCTAAAACAACTCTATTTCAACTAACTACAGGGCTAGTACTTCTAAAACCTAAATCTCTTTTTTATTCCTAATCCGACTCAAAGTAAGCTATCATATCTTTATAACAACTAATTACTAGAAAAAACAATTCAAAATAGAATCAGACTCCAAATTTAAATAAAAAATCCTACAAATTAATAACCCCTAAGTAATTAATAAACCTAAATTTTTTTATAGCCTATTCTGGTATAACATACTCAATACTTGCGAGAAATAAATCATGTAACCTTGGGCTTGTTGGATAGACAACCAGATAGGCTTTCCAATGATAAAAAGTTCGTTAAATGTCTAAGACATCTGCAACTAGAATCTCGGCCACAATAATGAGTGACAGATATTAGCCATGAAATTATTGTTGCAACGAATCTCGATGTACAAAATCAAAGGCATCTGTACTACTTATGCTTCTGGCTTCATCATCATTGCCCTTCATATAAATCTTTAGACACACCCAGTTTTTCAAATAAAGCTTCGCTAGAGAATGAAGCTTGGTGTTCCTTCATATAGCCTTAAAAGAGAGCATTTGTTTACCTTATAGAAACTTCATTCCTTCAATATCTATAGAATTAAACTATGGTTTCCGAGAGATATAATACAAGTTCACCAACTCGGTGCACAACAGTACACAATTCACAAGTTTCAAGAATAGGCTCCAGCAGTAATACTGATACATTCTCATGACCCTAGCAGCTAATCACAGAACACCCGGAAAATGAAATTCTGATCAGTACAGCTAATCACATTAGAGTCTCACCTCGCCTTAGGCTGGGTGGGGCTTTGAGGTGAGACACCTTCAAAGTATATTGAATAGTCAAGCCTTCTCAATTAGTCGAAGTTGATCCTAATCGATTGACTTTATGGTTCAGGGTCACAGTAGTAGACTGTGGATCCCTAGTTTAGGTGGTAAAATTGTCATTTGCCACCCCAAAACACATTTTATTGCTTTGTATTGGTATACAATGATTTTGGGCATAAAAAACATGGTTTCCAACACATTTTATAGATCAAGTATTCTATTCTATGGATATTTTTAAGATTGATTTTTTAAAAAGATTCTTTAAATCTTATCAAACTTCATTTTTGGGGCCCTTTTCTTCTCCAAGCATTTTTGTTGGTTGTCTACGGGCTTTTAGGCCTTCTTTATAAATTCCTATTGAGTAATTTTTCTTCTCTAAATTCCTAAGAGATCATAGAGAAGGGGATGGGACACGAAAGACAAATAACCATTTTACAAAAAGGAAGAGAGGGATAGGGATGCCAATACATCGCAAGATGATTCTAAAAAGCGGGCATACCATTTAATGCCATCCTGTTCGAAGTTTCCTGCAACCATGGTTAAGGTGATAGAGAATTAGGCTTTCGTACGAATGCTCTTAATTGTCATGAATAAGGGAGACTTTATTGCAAAAGAGGTAGAATTTACAAGTGAAATCTTACAAAGATATAAGGAAGAATGGGAGAATATCGATGTCGTATAATGTTCAATGGCTAGCAAGCATCACATTATGAATTCATATTTTTAGAATCAGTTGATGTGACTGCCGATGATAAAGAGACAAAACTACTTTTTAAGGTATTGAATAAGATGGTAGAGAAAGTGGATGAAAGCAATTGCTTATTAGGTTGCAACATACAATGGGTCTACTTATGTAGCAACAGGGAAAGCATTGACGGCCAAAAGGCTTAGTCTAAATTGGATCACTTGCACTACCCATTGCTTTAATCTAACGTTGATTGGTTAAGGAAAAATGAATATGGTGAAATGGATTATTTCAAAAGCAAGATCCTTGATTACTTTCATATACAATAATAAAAATTTATTGCACATGATGAAGGCATCTGCAAAGAAGAAAGTTTAGTGAGGCAAGCAGTCAACCATTTTGCGATCCTACCCTTGGCTAGTGTGCATGATAAAAGAAAATAATCCATGGGCTATGTTCACTTCAAAAAGTTGACTTGATAGCAAATGGTTAAAGTATCAAGAAGGGAAAAGGTATTGTGATTATGTTTTGCAAATCATTTTTTGGAATAACATATTGTATACGTTAAAAATATCGGCTCCTTTGGTGGAAGTTCTTTGGTTGTTGACAATGGTGTAAAGCTCGCGATGGGCTCTATTTATGATGATATGGATATGGCTAAAGAAAGGATCACATTTGCAAGAAATGACGAGGATATAAGTATAAGCCTATCTAAAACATCGTCGATAGGCGATGAACATCCAAAATATCCTCCCCTTAATGCAGCTGATTTTTATTTTATGGACAACTTGCCAAAGCATGACGCGCCTGAAAATTAAACACCAAAACAACAAAGAAGTTTTGAAACCACCAAAATGTACAAACACGTCTGCAAAACGAACCACTTTAGGAGGCTATTCCCCTGTCTCTTTTCCAATTTGCAGGGGTGTTTCTATCATTTGTCTCACACTGTCGAGATGCAAGCAATCTAGTCACAAAAAAGGGCATTTTTTCAAGAGACATAAACAACCGTTTAATATGGAAAAACATATACAACACATTTTTTGTTTAAAACGTGTTTGGGTACCTCTATTAGCGCCCACACATTCTCTGAAAGCATCCAGGTTGGCAACCAATGTTACCTTGGCACTTCTACTTTTGGGATTTTTGCCGTGACGACACTTGGTGGCACTTGGCACCTGTGCCGACACTTGGACACTCCTCAAACAACACGAAACTTCTAGACATATATGAGTATATGAAAAACCTCATATTACTATTAAAATGCTTATCATTTCGACAACGATAAAATGAACTTTGTTTGAAAAGAAAAATGTGTAAAGTTTAGTAACTACTGAAACAAAGGTTTGGGTCGTTGAAAACGATTTTATACTATAATATATGTTTATTTAGGTTCACAACATATATTATGAATATTTTCATTACATATTTAAATTGGTTTTCTAAGATATCCCTTCAATTTTTCTCTATATATGTTTTATTTATTTATTTTATTTTTCTTATGGTCGTCCCGCCGTATTCGAATTTTTAGAGATTGGCGTGCCAAACATCTATTCACACCTTGACACTTGGCACCCGTGCCACATGTCCAGGTAATACTATCGGAAACTCACTAATTGCTTCGGATCAGATGACGGAAACCGTTTTTCACCCCAATATTTCACACAATGAATCTTGAGATCATGTCTCACCTATTTGACGATCAGTTTTTTATTCCACATGTCACCAGTCCCCATAAAATGCCCCTTGAATCTTATGGCACACATCACACTCAAACGTGATTTTAGGGCCATTTTTGGGGGATCCGTAACATGTGGAATAAAAAACTGACCTTCTGATAGGTGATACATGATCTTAAGATCCATTGAGTGGAAGATATGGGTGAAACAAGATCTCCATCATCTGATCCGAAGAAATCAATGTTTTGAAGGGGTTGCACACGTGGGCACTTTCAAAGATTGCGTGGGCGCTAATAGAGGTATCCAACGTGTTTTATACATTTTTCCATATAAAACATGTTTTAAACTGAAACAAAATGTTTAATTAAATACGCTTTTATATTTGTTATGTTCATATATATGTATTTTTAAATTTTATATTATTTTTTCATTTTGTTCCTGTATTTTTGATTTTTTTTACCTTTTTTTATGTATTTTTCCCTTGCCATATTCTTCCCATAATCCATTTTTTTCTCCCTTTTTTTTCCCCATACTTTTCATTTTTTACCCCTTTTCCGAAATTTCACCTAACTATCTTATTCCTTTGCTCCATCTTTGTGACTATGGCAAACAATGCACGAGCAACCAATACGTTACCTACAGGCAGTTAGTTTTTTGTGACTATGGCAAGCAATACACGTGCAGCCAACATGTTACCAGCAGGCAGTTAGTTTTACTGATGCTTAGGGTTAGTGGAGATTAGAGAAAGGAGAACAAAGGAGAGGAGGAAAAGAAAGAAAGATTTTGGAGAAAATAGGGTTGTGTTAAAGTTGCACATATATATATATATATATATATATATATATATATATATATATATTTCACTTACAAAGTGTTAGTGACACCCCAAAATATACTAACACACTCACACTTACATTGAAATGTAACATATATGCACTCACACACCAACTTAATAATAATTTATGTAGGCACACAAACACTCCCCCTCAAGTTGGAGAATAGATGTCAATCATGCCCAACTTGCTAGTAATATCATTGAGACGATTTTTCCTACAACTTTAGTTAGAATATCTGCCAGTTGATCTTCTATATTAACTTGAGAAATGTTGAACTCTCGAGCTTCCACCTTCTCTGTTATAAATGACAGTTAACTTCAATATGCTTGGTGCACTCATGATAGAGCAGATTCTCAATTATATGTTTTGCAACTTCATTGTCTCCATACAACAACATTAGGAAAGTTACATTAATGCCAAGATCTGCAAGAATAAACCGAATCCACATTCCTTCCCTTGCACCTTAAGACATTACCCTATACTCATCTTCACTACTTGAATTTGAAACAACATGCTACTTTTTTATTTTTCCAAGTTATCAAGTTTCTCCTTAAGAAAGTGCAATAACATGTAGCAGACCTATCACTGAGTGAACCAGCCCAATCCGAGTCTGTGAACACTTCAACATCCAAGTGACCACTGTTTCTATGGAGAATACCTATAGCCGGGCTTCCCTTTAAATATATTAGAATCCTGTAAATAACTTCAAGATGAATATATAGTTTTTTTATCGGTAAAGAGAAAATTGTATCCAAATAGCAAAAAAGTACATTACTTAGCGGTAGTAAGACACTACCAAGCGCAAAAAGAAATAAAAGAGAGAAGGATAAACTCAGAAAAACGAGGAGCAGTAACCTTTTGGTCACCCACTGAACGCCACAAAAGGTGTGTGTGTGGGGTGGGGTGTGTGGGGGGGGGGGGGAAGAGGCTAAGTGTTAGAAAGAGGTAAGGGCATGGGGGGCTTGGTCTCAAAGGTAGCAAACAAGGGATGAAGGTCTAGTCCGATATCAACACTTGCCATGGCCCAATTGGAGATAAAATCATTAGCAGAACTAACCACTGAGGGGAGTGCTCTAACTTTTTCCCGTAACACCCTGAAATTTCTTTCCAACCAAAGGGCCTGAATAACCACATAGGGCACAAAATTCCAGAGCTGAAGGTGGACACCCGAGTGAGGACACTCCTCCCATTGTTGAAGCAATAAAGCCACTGAATTCAGGAAAACCCAATAAACGTCAAAGATCTGCAGGATTCTAATCCACACTTCATTGGAGAACTTGCAGTGAATTAAGGTGTGAGTGGCAGATTCCCTAGCATGCATATAAAGGAACATTTGACTCGAAATCTGTAGCCTTGCTTCTGCAGCTGGTCCTTAGTGAGGATCCTGCTCTAGGTAGCAGACCAGGTAAAGAATTTGATTTTTGGCAGGATCTTAGCTTTCCAAAATATTGAGCTAAGTAGGCGTAGATGGGTGAGTAACTTTGTGTTTGAGAAGGTGTCTATAGAGAGAAGCCACAGTAAATTTCCCTTTCGAACTTTTTAGCCAAACTCTTTTGTCCCTATTGCTTTCATTAGGGAAAGCAAAGTGGAGCAGCCTAAAAAGAGAGACAAACTCATCTATCTCCTCGTCCTTGAGCATTAGCCGTGTGATCACGTTCCAAACCCAATTTCCTTCAAGTAACTCAGTGTAATGATTAATGCCCTCATTTTAAACCGCAAAAGTCCGAGAGATGTTAGGGAACGCTACCGACAAAGACTTGTCCCCCAGTCATACCAGAGGCTGATTTAGAGCCATCTCCCAGAAAATTTTTAGGCACTGCTTGTACTTCACATTGACCGATAATACGCCTTTGTACCACCCGGAGCCATTACTATCCGTAGCATTGATGGACCACCCGTTGAGAGAGGTACCGTATTTAGCCGATACTATTTTCCACCAAATCTTGTCCCTTCAGAGTCGTCGTCAATTCTCCAAAGCCATTTCCCAAGTAGAGCACTATTCATTCGTTTAATCCTTCTTATGCCCAAACCTCCCTCAGTTTTACTAGAACAACAGTCACTCCAATTCACAAGGTGCAATTTCCCAATCGTCCCATCTCCTTCCCACAAGAAATCTCTCATAATCTAGGAGCATGCATGTGCTGGGTCACTACAGTCATAGAATAAAAAAATATATGGATGTGTCATGGTGAGGTAGATAAATTTCCCTACTAACTGTTGATATTTGCTGATGTTCTTTAAGCACTCACCCCCTTCTCCACTGATCCTATGATTTTGTTCCATAGAAGTAACTGCAGGCTTACAAC
Source organism: Chloranthus sessilifolius (assembly GCA_021018995.1). NCBI lineage: Eukaryota > Viridiplantae > Streptophyta > Magnoliopsida > Chloranthales > Chloranthaceae > Chloranthus > Chloranthus sessilifolius. Next base: position 122,085,804 of record CM037587.1, on the reverse strand, counting down.
CCAACATGCATGTATGACTCAAGACATCGAGAGTATACTTTCTCTGTGATAACACAATCCCCTTTGTTGACCTTGACACTTCAACTCCAAAGAAATACTTCGAGGGGCCAAGGTCTTTGATATCAAACATTTTAATCAAGTACTCCTTCAGCTTCAGAATTTCATCATTGCCATCCCCTGCAACAATGACATCATCCACATACACAATGAGAGCAGTAGCTAACTCATCACAACATCACTAGTTTTTTTAACCACGCCCTTGGGGACTGTTTCAAACCATATATGGCTTTCCTAAGCCTGCAGACTTTATCTTTCTCCCCCTCATGTGTAAGACCATAAGGAAATACCATATAGACTTCCTCTTTCAAATCACCATGCAAGAATGCATTCTTCACATCCAACTGATATAGTGGTCAATCTCTGCAAGTTGCAAGCGATATGAGCACCCTTATTGTATTTGATTTTGCCACAGGAGCAAAAATCTCCTGGTAATCAGCTACCTGAGTTTGTGTGAATCCCCTTGCAGCAGGTCTTGCTTTGAATCTTTCTATCTCACCATCTTATGACGGGGTCAACACTCGAGCTTGCAACATGGTGCCTGGGGCACGCGATGTGGTGTCAAGAGGGCACGCGACATTTTGGTGTCGGGACGGCACGGCATGTGGTGCCAGGAGGGCACGCAGCATCTTGGTGTCGGGACGGCACGGCATGTGGTGCCAGGAGGGCACGCGACATGGGGGCCAGGAGGGCCTCACGACGTGGTCGCATTGCGAGGACACGACACGGTCGCATGGGGGTCATGACACGGACGCGACATGGCCAGGTGGGCTAGCGATCCGGGGCATTGCGGTGTGAACAGTAAAGTATGTCAAACCAAAGGGGATTGAGGTTCTCCTGCTATTTTGGCTGAATTACTGTTTTACCCTTATATAAGAGAAGGGAGCTTGAGAGCTATTCCCCCACACATGGAGGCTTGCGTTGCCAGAGGGGGTGCAAGTGTCTCCTAGGCCTGAAAGGGTGGGCCTAGTACGTCGACACAGTGATGCCGTGTGGCACCCAAGGTGAGGTTGAAGTATGGCCCTGGACTACGCGTCGCGGTGCATACGGCTGGGCAACCTCGCGAGAACACTTGAGCGCTGCGTGGGACTCAGTAGAGCACGACAACATGAGAGTTGCGTGGGACTCCGTTGAGTACGACAACATGAGGGTGGCACACGACTATGGGCTTGGTTCGGTATGCGAGAAAGACATGATGGCATGGGGAGCTGCATGCCAGCACTGTTGCGAAGCGAGGTACTAGCGTAGTGCACAAGGTGAAGCTTGAGCATGCCAAGTATGGAACAGTGGTGCAAATGAGCGTGTCGTAAGGGGCACGATACATTGGGTGGTAGGCCACGAAACAGAGGTAACCACGAGGGGGAGTTCCCGTCCTCTAGGCGGGTGGTATCAGAGATGATGAGAAGATTGGTTGGCTTCGCTGCATGTAGTAGCGAGGCACCGCGCGGGTTGATGGCGCGTCGAAGGACGCCCCTGCGACCGTTGGTATCAGAGATGGCTGACTTAGCGCATCGGGCGTTAGGTGCCACACGGGCTGACACTACTAGAAGAGTGACCCCGTGACAATCTGCTCTGCATTTCATGGTGTAGATCCACCTACATCCAACAACCTTCTTTTCGATAGGAAGTTCAACAATGTCCCAAGTCTTGTTTAATTCCAGGACATTCATTTCTTGTATCATGACTGCTTTCCACTAAGGCTGGGCTAAGGCATCCGAAACACAAGTAGGAATAAAAATTGAGTCCAAAAATGATACAAAAGATTTACGAGATGGAGAAAACGCATGATAAGACCCATAGTTACCAATGGGATACCGAGTGCAAGACCGAGGAACCTTTCAGAAAGCAATGGGAAAGATAAAGAACAGAAGATGGACTTGTCTTTAGAGAAGGGTCCTGATCAATGGTATGAGAGGTGCGACCTTGAGAGAGGGGCTCGCCTTGAGATGAATTCTCATCTTGGACTTGTACCTCCTTAAACTCTTTCACACAAAGAATTTTTCTCGAAATTTTTTTGCTCCACTTTTATCACACTTGTCATATTGGCTGCTCCTCTTTATCATGCTCGGGTTCCTTCTCAATGCATTCTTTACTTTCTTCTACAATATCTACCATAGGTAGCATACCAGGTGCCTCTTCAACACCATGAACACTTTTCCCCCTTGAAGAGGGCACAAAGAGTCTTCCCCGGAAGCTTAGAGTAGGAAGTATATTCATAGAAGGTAACATCCATGGCCACAAAAAAAGACGAGTCATAGGATCAAAACATTTGAACCCTTTTTTAGTAGGAGGATACCCAATAAAAAGACATCAAGTGGCTTTAGGATCCAATAGCTGGAAGAGACTTTTGGTAGGACACAATAATTGGAAAGGAGACTTACCGCCTTGAATGGGAGTAGGCATACTCTATCAAATAAGCAGATGTGCAGATGGCATCCCCCCACAAAAATTTTGGGGCATTCATACCATTCAAAAGGAACATGCCATCTCTAACAAATGACGATTTTTTCCTTCAGCCACTTTGTTTTGTTGTGGAGTGTAAGGACATGTGCTTTCCCACCAATTCCTTGCTCAAAAAGATGCAACTGGAAACGGTGAGAAGAGTATTCACCACCATCATCCGATCGTGGAACTTTTACATGATCATTTAATTAAGTGCAAACCATTCATCTTTTAATTTCATGAAAAATAACATAGTGTAATGTGCGCAGTCATCAATAAACGAGACAAAGTAACGGTAACCACTAACAGGAGGACCCCACACATCAGAATGGACAATCTCAAAGGGCATGTTTGATGGCCCGTATTCAGCCATCACGTTTAGCCCCCTAAACGTGTTACCAACTGTATGGGTAATACAACTACATGGTTAACAAAGTGAACTTTCAAATGGTTGTTTGATTCAACCAACTTGTAGCTGCAATACACTATTAATGTGTGTTGTTGTTTTCTTTGTAAGTATTATAAGTTAAGTGAAGGTGGCTGGACCGTCCAAATCTTGGATGCCATCTGAGACCGCTAGCTTATCCAATTTACCTAAAAATTTGAGAGGTTACAATCCATATGGGGCTAAACATTTGTACCCATTTTTTTGGATTTGTTAACTATTTTCATTTGGGTACCTCTGTTTGTGCCTACGTCCCAGACTTTTAAAACCTTTGATTGCTTCAGATGAGATGATAAGATCGTGTTTCACCCCGATCTTCCACATAATAGATCATGAGATCATGGCGCACCTATCAGACGGCCAGTTTCTTATTCCATGTGTCAGATCCCCAAAAAATGGCCCTTGGGTCATATGACACACATCTCTCTCATCTCATTTGTGCACAACAACTGTGTTTCGATGAATCATAAACCATCGAATCTCGGAGCAAATTTTTCTGTGGACGGCTGTGGTCTCTTCGAAGAACTATCTTGACCATTCTCCAACACCTAATAGTAAAAAAAATAATAATATTAGTTCAGATTAACAACCTAAATTTCGTATATAATTATGAATATTCGAAATGGCTAAGAAATCGGAAGAAGAAGAAGACGAGATGATTGTAGCAGAAGTTGCGGCCATGGATGCCATTAAAGCTTCAGATCTCTTCCTTAGGTGCCTCAGGAGAAGAAAGAAATAAAGAATAAGAGGTTACAGAGGGGGTTGGGCGTTTGAGAAGTTCAACCCCGATAATGATCTGAATGAAGGTAAAACGCGCTTAAAAGCGAGGCTGACGAGGCTCTACCCTCGTAACCCAAATTGCATAACTCGTTAACGAAAAAAGCATTAACACGTTAAGGGAAAATGCAACCAAACAACTTTTCACAGTCAATAGCACGTATAAAGGCCTCTTAACGCGCCATCAAATGTGCCCAAAAGGAATACTACTTCGATTACCACTAGCTAGAAGGATAAAAAACTCTTATATGTTTGGAGTTCATACACTTGACATCTCAAGAGATTGCTATCCGTTGCCTTGAGTTTTAGAGGAAATAGAATCCTTAGCCTTTGAAGGGGAACGTGGCCAAAACACGCATGCCACAAATGTACCTCATCAACTGAAGTAGTAGCAACACCAGCAAACTTCTGAATCATTTGTGTATTATAACTCCTCCTAACTTCAAATATATAGAGCCCTTTGTCCTCTCTACCATGACCAATCACCTTTCCTGTTGACAAGTCCTAAAACACACCATAGGAGGGAAAAAGGTAACACTGCAATTCTGAGTTCTGGTAAGACTTTTAACTGACAGAAGATTAATTGAAAATTTTGGAACATATTGTAAAGAAAGAGGACCAGTATGAACAGTCCCTTTAACAACAGTAGGAACTAAGGATCCATCAATAACCCAAATGAGACATTGTCCTGGCAAAGGAGACAAAGTATGGAACAATGATTCGCCTGTCATATGATTAGTAACACCCGAATCAATGATTTGAGAATACTATATTGTTCATAGTCAACAGTCAAAGGTCGATCAACACAAGTCCAAGGTTGATAACGCTTTGATACCAAGTTAGTTTCAGTGACACTTAGGGTTAGTAGAGATTAGAGAAAGGAGAAGAGGAAAAGAAAGAGGTTGGAGAAAATATGGTTGCGCTAATGTTGCACATACCCCTTTATTCCTTCACACAATCGATCGATCGGGGATAGTCGAACTAATGCGGCTAGCTGCAGTTTGTTCTTCAATTTTTTACGCTGCTAACTGAACTTTTAATGCTGCTAACTCTGCTTTACGGTTCAAAGCGTCTGCGACTTGGTTGGTCCTGCCGGGCTTGTACACTAAGTCCATATCGAACTCGGCTAAGAAATCCTGCCAACGGGTCTGTTTCGGCAATAATTTCTTTTGTGTCTGAAAGTAGCTGGTCGCCAGATTATCGGTCATCACTAGGAACTTCGACCCAAGTAGGTAGTGCCTCCACGTCCTCAGACAATGTACTACTGCTATCATCTCATTTTCTTGAACCGTGTACCGCCGCTTGGTATCGTTTAGCTTTCTGCTCTCAAAGGCCATTGAATGTTCTTCTTGCATTAATAATCCTCCACTCGCATAGTCGGAGGCATCCGTGTGTACCTCAAATGACTTGGAGTGATCAGGTAGCTTTAGCACGGGGTCACTCATGACCACCGCTTTTAGATCCTCCAATGCCCTCTGGCACTTCTCCCACCACTGCCACGGTCGATCCTTCTTTAAAACGTCAGTCAGTGGTGTCGCACGGTGTGAATAGCCGGGGATGAACCTTCTATAATAGTTGACAAGACCAAAAATGACCGCAGCTTGGTCGCACTCTCCAGTCTTGGATTGTACGAACTTTCTCAAGATCCATGCTGATGTTTCCTCCCCCAATACGGTGTCCTAAAAACATAATCTGCTCTTGTGCAAATGAACACTTCTTCTTGACATAGAACTGATTTTCTCACAGTATCTTGAAGATGATTTGGAGGTGGCTGAGATGTTCTTCCACACACACACACACACACAAAGCTGATTTTCTCGCAGTATCTTGAAGATGATTTGGAGGTGGCTGAGATGTTCTTCCACACACACACACACATATATATATATATCCCACCTATATATAAAAGAGAATGGAATTCAAAATTTGGTACTCATTTGGTTCCTTTCTATTAAAATGATATTCTTTCTTCTATCACATAGGACAATAAAGGCTAGTTGCAAGTAAGCAAAACTCATGCCTATTGTAGCAAAATCCCAAACTATGCAGACTTCATTAATGCGCAACATAACATGGTTATGGTTATCAAATGTCCAAACGATAAAGACTTCCTTTTGGATGGGGTACCTCTATTTGCGCCAACGCATTCTCTAAAAGCGCCCAAGTCCCAGAACCCTTCAAAACCATTGATTGCTTTGGATCAGATGATGGAGATCGTGTTTCAGCCCGATATGCCACAAAATAGATCTTGAGATCATGGCTCACCTATCAAACGGCCATTTTTTTACTCTATATGATCCCAAAACAAATGACCCTTGAATCACATGGCATACATCACGCTCAAACGTGAATTTAGGGTCATTGTTTGGGGATCTGTGACACATGGAATCAAACAATGGTTGTCTGATAGATGAGCTATGATCTCAAGATGTATTTTGTGGAAAATAGGGGTGAAACATGGCGTCCATCATCTGATCCGACGCAATCAATGGTTTTCAAAGGGTCTAGGATGTGGGCGCTTTCATAGAATGAGTAGGTGCAAACAGAGGTACCCATCAATTTATGATAAAAATGGAATCATATTAACATATAATAATATCAATAATAAATAAAAATAAAGGAGGATTATACACACCCGTCTTTCCCAAATACACGCTCTTTCACACGAAAAACTGTTGACTGCCTTGAATCAGACAATGGGGATCGTTTTTCGTCCCAATATTTCGCATAATAGATCTTGAGATCATGCCGCACCTATCAAACAGTTAGATATTTATTCCACGTGGCACACACCCCCAAAAGTGATCGTCTGACAGGTGTGCCATGATCTCAAGATTTATTTTGTGGAAGATTGGGATGAAAAATAATCTCCATCGTCTGATTCAAGGTAATCAACATTTTTTTCCTGTGAAAGAGTGTGTGCTATTCACAAGAAAAACGGGTGCAAATAACACCACCCTAAAAATAATTAATTGTTCAAAACTACAGTATAGATGTTTTTCATGTTAGTAGTGTCACACAACCTTTCATCCAATTCAAGGGTATTCAAACCAGGTGAACCGGCTTCAAGTATATGCATCTTGCTTACGATTTACCACTTTAAGTCGTATTGTCTTCATCTTATAGGCTCAAATCATATGCATTTTGCTTGAGCATGAATTGCATTGTTTTTGTCTGTTTAGAAGGGAATATAGAGACATAATACATCTATTTTGACCATTTGTGACAAATAGAAATAATAGATCTATTGAGAAGCAGGATATCTAACAAAAGGGATTTTTTTTAACATAATTAGTGTTAATTAATTCATTGATGTATGTGAGCACCCAACACTTATTTGGTGCTCAATAATATTCGTGCACTGGTTGAGTAATAGCACAATTGGTATTCTCTTCCCTTGTGGAAGCATAGGTCGTGGATTCTAATCCCCACGACCGCTCCCGCCCTTTGTGCGGGTCTCCTCCCAGTGTGCTAGGCTGACAGTGGATCCTCTATGCGTGCAAGTTTGCACAGGCACTACATCTGGGCTGTTTATGAGGTATGACATCCTAAAAAAAGAAAAGAACAATATCGGTGCAATTAATTCTCCAAATAAATAGCTCTCACGTGCAAGGCCCACTAGTGTGTGTGTGTGTGTGTGTATATATATATATATATCACTTACAAAGTGTTAGTGACACCTCCAAATATACTAACACACCCACACTTAAATTGAAATGTAACATATATGCACTCGCACATCAACTTAATAATAATTTCTATAGGCACACCAACACGACCCCCCACATATTCGTTTGTATCCACCATTCTTGTCATCTAAAAACTCCTTTGTTGTTTTGGAACTCCAAAGGCAGGCAAGACACACTATGCTAAAATATCCTTATTTTAATCCATCGTGTTCTACATTACATAGGATTTTGACTCTAATTCTATGGTGAAGAGGGGTCTCTATGATTGTATTGAGAGTAATTCATGATAAAGATGCGCAAGACAAACTCACCAAAGAATTGACTGCACAAAATGCAGCTGCCATGTTTGGGTTAGGATTAACAATCCACCAAAGGGATACATTGAAACCCGTTAGTAGTTATGGGTTGTCTTTCTTATTCTCCTTTTTTATGTGACTAATATATGTTAAATTGCTACGTATGTTGTATTGATTTATTTTATTGTGTAAAATTGAATGGGGATTCTCTAACATGAGTGATTCTCCCAATCCACATAAATTAGCTCTCGGGATCAAACCTTCCCTGTAGTGCATCTGCCTATGAAAACAAGAGCACCTTTGAGTGGATCGTTGCACAAGAAGAAGGAATGACAATTACATCTTTGAGGGAGAGGACCCGACTTGGTTGGACGTGGACATAATTGTACATTTTCACTTATTCCCATTAGCATATTTTCACATCATGGTTAGAATAAGGGTAATTCAGTCTGTCTATTATCCTGAAGTATCTTGTGTTATGATGGCCTATTAATCCTAATATGTAATTACATATTTTTGTGTTAAATTGCAAAGCAACAGTATGGCTAGTTCTTCTCCAAAACATATCATCCTTGGTTATCACTACAAACATAAACACATTAAAGAAAACTTGTCTCATTGGAAGGATAAATATGTTAAGACTTCATTTTTACTACAAGCAAACAAATTACATAAAAAAGAGAAGGGTACAATCATTTCAAGACATTAGATTCTTCGGATGGATGTATTTTATACAAAATAAAAAAGGAGCAGCAGAAAAAAGAAACTCACAAGGCTACCGAATCCTATATAAATAGGCTTATCACCACCTTTAATCCATTCTACAAGTGACTCAGGTGGTACATAATTTGATGCAAGGTCAAGAAAGCAAAATCCAACCACATCAACATTAGGTCCCCAATCTGCACATCAAGAAACAAAAATAGACTGCATAAGAAAAAAGCTACACATAGAAATATTCCCAGCAGCACCAGACTGCTCGACGACAAGCTAATGAAATTACACAGTTGAAAAAAGTAAAGGAAAAGGAAAAAAAACTGTAGAAGAAACATAATTTTATTTCAAGAATATTTTTACCTTTTCCTAATTGACAGAAAAATTATCTTAAAACAATAATACCAAAAGGCCCTAAACCAACATAAACCCATTTTTTGGTAGCTAAGCTGGAATTGAACTTGGGAGCTCAAAGTTGAGACAAACAGCACTTTCCAGTTGAGCTAACATAAATCCAATTTACCCTACTACAATTTTAATTGACAAAATAACAACAAAAAATAATTGTTTTCCTTTATCTGATAATTAGTAGCCACACTTTAATGATCAAAATCAAACAACTTATCTTCCAGGTGCATGAATAATACATCATATGTCATCATCATCAAAGCCTTATCCCATTTTTTTGGTTCGGCAAGTATAATACACACTTAGGTTTTAAAAATAACAACTCTAAGAAATGCCGAAGGTCGGCCTGCAACAGGAGGTGGGTCTACGAAAGAATTCGTTAGAGATTTGATATGGTATTTCCATGCATAAAGTTTTGCATCTTTGGGAGAGAGATGCAAGATGCAGTGGAAGGAGAACAAACCAAGCATAAAGAGGGCCTATACATTATAGGATATGTCGAAGGCTTGTACCACTTTGATGGGCCAGATGGACCTCGTGTGTGTGCCAGTCAGAGAAGAAGAAAGCGTCTTATTATCCTCCTAGGTAAAAGAGAACACAGTTTTTTTTTTAAATGCCCTTAAGTAAGGCTCTTGTGAGCTTGCAAAATTTCCTTTCCCACTGAACTACAGAAAGGGTTACAAAGGGGATGGGTAATCCATGAGAGGAGCTGTGGCTGCACAAACAGACACTAAACTGTTTTCTAATGAAGAACTTATAATGGAACATTAGAGGATTAAATGGGCCAGACAGAAGACGGACTGTTAGAAGGACAATCAGGTTACTCAACTACCCTGACACAACCATATTACAATAAACTAAACTGAAAGGGCTTTCCAATAAGGTCATCAGCTAGCCTGCTATTAGGATATCTGTTCATATTTGGCTGTTGTAAAACCTGAATATTGTTAGCTTGTCACAACTCTTCTCCAACTCATATTCCGAATCCTCTATATTTTCCAAGGATATATTTTCATGGATAATGATTAAACTTTACCAGGCACGGACAATATCTTCATGGATAACGATTAAACTTTGCCCACTGGTGTAGTTGTGTCGCCATCATGGTCACTGCGACTAAAGCTTGAAGAAACAGGACTGGTCACCGACTTACCAAGTTAGAATTGCTGGTTTGGAGAGAAAATGAGAGAATAACTTGGGGTTAGTAGAGGATAATATTTATAGTTAATGTTTAGGGCGGGAATTAGTGGTATTCATTCTTGTTCAGCTCTTGGAATCACCCGCCTGGTCTTAAGGAAGGTTGAAAATCACGGCTGGTATCATATTCTACCGGCCAGTACATTCAAGTATTGGACCCACCCAATAAAACCCCCGAACGGTTAAGGCCACCCGCTGTTAATCCAGGGAATTTTACCAATTGTACTCGCCCGTACAAACAGTATTGTACCAGTACCGAGAATGAACGATACTTGAACCAAAATTTAAATTCTTGGTCTCAAGCCCCTTTCTTGAAACCATAGATTGTACCTCTTCTATTTCCTGTTCAAAAAGAAATTACCATTACCAATAAAAAAAATGATGGAAGCTGACGCTCCATGCAGTGAGCCTAATGAGTGGGCAGGAGTGTAGAGGGGAAAAAAAATACAAAACATTTTTTTTCCAGCAGAAACACTTTTTGGACTATATTACCAAACTGGATTTGGTCGACCTTCCTTTGACAGGTGTATATATCCGAATTCTTAGAGCTTTAACCATTGTACTATGCTCTTTGATTCTAATAAAAATTGTAAGAACTTTGAATCTGAAATTGCATGGCATTCAGATAGGAATTTTAAGGACTCTCTGGTTTGGAAGGGGACACTTAGTTTCTGGCCTTCCCAGGAAGAGGGTTTATAGGAAACTCAAACTTCTAATGATGGGAGTTGAGCAAATATTCCATTACACAGAAAAAAAGGGAAGTATTGAAGGCTACTAAAGATAAGTTGCGCTGATTTGAAAGTGAGGTTACCATTCTTGAAGCCAGAGAGAAAAGAAGTTCACTCTCTGGTAAGGAGATCCCTAATCAATCTGAAATCAAATGTGATCAGGTCAAATTGTCGGAGCAGGAAGAAACTTATACGCTAAGGATACACAATTTAATGGTTGCAAGAGGGAGATAGGAACACGACTTTGTTTCACTGTACCATGAAAAGGGGAAATAAGCCGCTAGAAACTAACACTGTAAACAAGGTAAAATACCCAGTTCGCGATGGAATGAAATAATTTATTGTTGGTTTCCTATTAGGAATTTAGAGACTCCATGTCGAGAAATGGACCACTTTTTCTGGCCGTCCCAGGAAGCTCTTTTATTTGTTACTTGAAGTTTCAAACTTCTTATGATGGAATTGGGGAAAATAAGAAAGCGATAATGGCTATTACTCATAGGGAAGTGTTTGGGGCTTGTGAAGATAAGTTGACCAGGCTAAAAGTAAGATTACCAGTCTTGACACCATAGAGAAAAGTTCTTCCCTATCTGGTAAGGAGATCCCTTACCAGTTCAAACTCCAATATCTTTTTTAATCCGCAGTTCAAACTCAAATATACCAAGAAAAAACTTACTAGTGCTAAAGATTCAAAATTTTATGGCTGCAAGAATGGGTCAGAACACAGTTTTTTTCATCATAAGACAACTACGGGTTAAAATAAGCTGCTAAATATCAATATGGTAAATGAGGTAAATTATCTGCTCCTTGGAAATAAGAAAGCAAATCAAATGGTCATCTCAATTTAGAATATCATAACCATTGTTTTCAGTTACACAGAGAAGGCTCCAGGACTGATGCGTTTCTTGTTGCCTTCTTCCAAGTGGTCTGGAGCTTATTGAAAGATATCAAGTTATACAGTTTTTTTACAAGCATATGAAGGTGGAACTCTTTCACTTTGTTGACTCTGAAAGTTAGGAATGTTGAGGAGATCAGTGAACTGACACAATCAGTCTTCTTGGCGAAGAGTAATAATATTATGGCCAAGGTTCTTTCTGGAATGGTCAACGTTCTTTTTGGCAGATTAAAGAGCCTAATGACGTACTCAGTGTCCCAAAACCAATGTAGTTTTGCCATGGGATGCAAATTCTAGAATTTCAGTAGCTACTAAAATTCTTGACTTGGCATGAATGCAGGGTAAGGGGAATAACATTTAAGCATCTCTAAAACCTATGAAAATATTGAACTTGTGCTTATGTGGTGGATTTCTGACAAAATGATTTTTTTCCTCAATTGGAAATGGATTGGTTGAAGTCTCTCTATGGTCAACTTCTCCTTATTAATAAATGATGACCAGGTTAGTTATTTCTGCTCTTTGATATGTTTTTGGTGGGAAAAGTGTGATATATCCAAACAGGGAAGGCTACATTTCGTTGAGGAAAGAAAGGAAAAAATAAACCAGTAATATCATTTCATACATCCATATAGAGCAAGTATGGAGGAGAACAAAACAGAAACAAATATACACAAACTTTTTTATTAACAAGAAGAAACTTTAACTAAAGCATAGGAAAACTAAACGATAGACTTAACAGACCTACATGCCAACAAGCGACAACCAGGACACAATGAAGAAGGGAGATAACTACCAGGTGCTAACAATCTCGAACAGCAGCAAGGTCCCTGGCTCCACAAATTAGGAGATTCAACAACTGATGGCATCCCAACCGGTATGAACACTATCTGGAGTCACCTTTCATAACGACAAAGATGCAATTGTGCCCAGTCCATTAGCCTTTCCCTTATCAGATTCTTGGTCCAAGGTGTCAAGCCTTACAAGTCTGAGATATATCTATGGTTCCTTTCAAACCAGATCCACCACTTCACAGTTGGAACCAGGTTGCAGAAAATGGCCATTTCACCCTAGAAAGCCCCCCTCTCCAAGTAGTGAAGACACCTGGCATGTGCCAGGCATGCACAACGCTACCCAAAGCGATTTAAGACGTTACCTCAAATCTTAGATGTGAAAGCACAGTGAAGACGTATGTGGCCCACCTGCTCCTCTGCAGTCAAACATAGAACACGGCGACTAGCAAGCTGCCATCTCTGGTGCAGGGTGTGACCAAATGTTAGAATTTTATTCAGGGACACAGTTGAGTAGAATATTATCACTCTAGGCGGAGCACTAAATTTCCATAAGGCCGCCCAACTACTATGGCCATTTGAAGAATATTAACAGTCAGCTGGGAAAAATCTTAACAATTGACTAGTTGATCAAAAGAGGTATGAGCCTTAGGAATGTCTGTGTGATGTGTGGCTACAAGGAGAGTTGCAATCATTTGCTACAACACTTTACGGTGGCTAGAGAAATGTGGAATTGGTTTTATCGGATGTTTGGGATGGTTTGGGCTATTCTGAGGTCCAGCCATGGCATTTTAAGCACTTGGAAAGGGGTCAGGTTCCAAGGGAAAATTGCTTTTTTAAGAGGTTATCCTGCTGGCTGCCACATGGTCCATCTTGCTTGAGAGTAATGATAGAATCTTCAGAGGAAGAGGAGTGGGGAGCAATTTGGAAAGTTGTCTCTGAATTTTGTGGTACAGTGGGTGGGTGGTAAGGCTAAGATCCAGCAGGCGAGGGATGGATCTATCAGGGATCGATGGGACGAGATTTTGGTCACCGTGTATCCTAGATAGCTTCCTCTTACTCGCCAGGGCAGGGTTTGAGGCCTGTGAGTCTCCATGTTTTGGCACTGACCCTGTGCAGTGGGTTTCCTGGTCTTGTTTTGGTTTGTTTTTGTGTTGGTTCCCCTTAGAACTAGCAGAACGCTAGTCTCGGGTATCTCTCTGTACTTTTTACTCTCCTAATGAATTTTCTTTACTGATAAAAACTATAATAATAAAACATAGTGGCTGATGGCATAACCATTTTTAGAATGAGCGGGACTGAAAACACCACCTTAGGCTCACAGATCCATGTACGTCTGACCTCTTGCTCTGTTAAAGTGGTATGCTTTGCCTCCTCAAGGCACCACCAAAGCTGTATCAGCAGCTCATACTCATGGCCTTTCAGGTATGGGTGCAATTGGATGTCTCGTGCAAATCTTGAACCATCTTCAGTAGTCACTTCAGCGATGACACAATAATATCTTGTAGTAATCGACATGATAAGTGCAAAGATCACACCAAGTGGCTGGTCCCCATCCAAATGCCATTCCAAAATTCAATTCTACTGTCGCAGGCATATTGGAAACATATGCAGCCATTGAATAGATCTTTGATTGAACTAATACCTCTCCACGAAGCCGAACACCTGTAGTCCCATTTTTCCCATTTTGGTGTCACTTCCCATCTGTGTCACATGGATCCATATTTTTCTGTGTTTACTCAACAAGCATCAACCTCCTAAATCATTTTCCAATAACGAAAACATTCATCTCTTTTAATCTCCTAATACCTCCCTCCTCCTTAGAGATGCAAACCGTTTTCCAATGAACTAAGTGGAACTTTCACGACTCACAACAGCCTTCCCACAAGAAATCCCTCACCTTTTACAATTTATCAATCACACTTTTAAGGCATCTAAAGAAGTCCCAACGCGAGGCCCCTGGTAATCATGAAATAGCCTTTCAGAGTCTTTGTTTGAAAAAAAAAAAGGCAGTATTGTACCAAGCTTTCATTCAACGCATCCATAGTTCCCCAAACCACAATTTTTGTAACATATACTCCAAGAAGATCCAACGCGAGCAATTGTAGGCTTTCTCCATATCAACTTCACATATTATGCGACCTATTATGAACGATGACAACCACATCCAAAATCTTTTTGTTCAAAACGAATGACTTAACTTTCGGTGTTGGATTTAGATTGGAGGTGGAAGAATAGAAGAGAGGAGAGAGATTTAACCAATAATGACCTAGTTAGGGTTTAGATTAATACCTAATAACAAAAATACCCTTACAATGATGGGCATACGCACACCCCTATAAACAACGTAACACATATATCAATATACACCAATATTCCCCTTCAAGCTGGTGTATAGATATCTATCATGCCCAACTAGACAAGAGCACTTTAAAGATGAAGGTCCAAGTGCCTTAGTAACTATATTAGCAACTATTCTGAAGGTGACACTTTGGAAGTGTTAATAATTCCAGCTTCAATTTTCTCATGAAGGAAGTGAATGTCAACTTATACGTGCATTGTCGTTTCATACTTTTATGAAGAACTAAGACAACAGCTACATTGATGGCAGCCTGATTGTCACAATGTAAAGGCATAAGAATGGATGGAGGAAATCTCAGCTCGGAAAGGAGGGAGTGAAGTCATAGGAGCTCACATGTGCCATGAGTCATGGCTCTATATTCAGACTCTGCACTAGATTGATAGACAACCTCTTGTTTCTTACTTTTCCATACCACAAGATTGCCACCAAGGAATGCACAATAACCCGAGGTAGAGCGACGGCGATAATGAGTGACCCAGCATAATCCGCACCAGCATAACAGCTAATAGAAGAATGTCCGACATCAGAATAGAATAAACCCCATCAAGGAAGTGAAACCTTAACATAAGGGAGGATTCAATGAACAAAATCAAGATGACGTGCTTGTGGAGAGTGCATAAATTGGGAAACAATAGACAACAAATGTGGGGTCTGTTCGGGTATTTGTAAGATATATAAGTCGCCCAACAAGTTGCTAATAATCTGAAGGATCTGGAATATCCACATGTAGATGATGCTTGGGATCCTTGGGAGACTTACAGGTCCACACCAAGCATACCAGTATCCCGTAAAAAATCTAGTGCAAATTTCCAATGTGAGAGGGATATCCCACGAGGAGAACAGGCAATCTCAATCCTAAGAAATTTTTTGAGATGACCAAGATCTTTCACATCTAATGCTCGACCTAATTCGGCCATTACATGATCAAGAAAGGATGAATTATCTCCAGTAACTATAATATCATTAACACAACACATATTAATAAGATAGTTCTCATGCTTCTCACGCCAATACGTATAAAGCATGTGTGGTCTAAATGACATCTCATGACACCCATAACAAGAGCAACAATGGCACTAAACTATGGAACAAAGATCTAGGATCCTTCTTCAGCCCATAAATAAACTACAAAAGATAACAGACGTTCCCAGAATACTCCCCCTGAAGACAGCCAAGAGGGTGTCCATATACACCACTTCATTAAACTGGTCGTGCAGGAAGGCATTTTAACATCTAACTAGAATAATGGCCAATGATAATGTGCAGCTAAGGAGATAATAACTCGAACGGATGTGAGTTTGGCTATAGGTGCAAAAGTAGCAGTGAAGTTCAATCCTAGGAATTAGGTGAATCCTTTAGCAACAAGACGAGCCTTGTACACTTCAACAGTGTCATCCTCTCTATGTTCAACTGCAAACATCCATTGACACCCAACCATGAGCTTATTAGGTGGGAATCAATAAGTAATCATCTCTTATTCTTCTCGAGTGCTACCATTTCTTCAGCTATAGTAGCAGATCAGGAGGGTATTTTAAGCGCTTCCCCAACAAAGTGGGGAATAGAAACAATAGAAACCATGGTTTGGAAACCCAAATACTCGACTCGAAAATTAGCCGAGTTGAGTTAGCTAGAAGACTCAGATAAACTCGACTCACTCTGACTCGGTAATTTAATAAATATTTCTAAAATTATATATTTTATAAAAATAAAAATAATGTTATACAAGGAAAAAGATGGAAAGATATGTTGGTAAAATGAGGAGTTGGATACTTCTAACACGTAGTTTCTAAAGCCTTATCCTATGAAAACATTATATATAAGGGTAGTTTATGAACCATGGACGGATAATCCTAGCAAAGTCACGACTCGACTCAGGCTCAACTTGAAATCTTGGTGAGTCAAGTAACTCAGCCGAGTTACTTGATGACTTGGAAATATGGTCGAAACCATAAGTAAAGCAACTCGATAAGATTGTGAGAGAGCATGGCAGAAACATACTGAGAATTAGGGCAAGTAGTGACAACTCCTTTTACGTTTACGAAGTGCAATAGCAAGGAGAGGTCATCAACAATGACAGGAAGGAACAATAACAGGTTAAGCCAAAGAGAGGATGGTGCAAGTATACCTGAAGGATTTGAGTCCAAGAGGTCTAATGGAATAGGGGTTTTGAGGAAGTGGTACTGACTTGCTTCGACATTGATAGGCGTGCTTAAGAGGAAGACGATCACACATAGATGGTGTAGGAACATGAGAAAATGGAGCAGGGCTTGTGGGAGGATGAGAAATAGGAAGAGTGATGGTGATATTATTATGCATTAGCGTGTGTAGTGTGTATCTAATATTTTTGGGTGTGGATGTACTAATATACTCTCAATATAAAAGTTAGTGAGCGTCCCTCTTCTCACTAAGCTATGCTATGGCCATAGGGGCAAACGGGCCGAGTCGATTGGGATCTAACCAGATTGATAAAGGGTCCGAGTCTTGGAGTTGGACTTTGCAGGTTGGGTCTAGGGTCCGAGTCTTGGAGTTGGACTTTGCCTTGGGTGCCCAGCTCTGCGATCGCAAGGGACCATCGTAAAGGGCCCTGAGGTCCATACTACCATTGGTGTACACAGGCAACAAGCTTTTGTCAGTACAGCACAGCTCCGGGATATTAACCAAGGTTGGTTTATTGCAGGGGGCCGAGGGAAGATGAAGATGGGTCTTCGGTGCCGGCGGCTGATCATAGGCAGGGGCGGTCCTTTGCTGAGGTGGTTATTGGAGACCCCAAACTTCTTCTTGGGCGGGGGGGGGGGGGTGTGATGCCGGTAGGGGGAAATGAAGACCTGCCTATCGGCTTCTACCCCTCCCCTACCACTGGTAGGATGGATAAGGGGATACCGAACATTATTAATCATTCTATTGATTATGTAGCAATAAATATAAGAGATTACTGGGTTATCATATTCATTCACAAAGACAGTTTACAACCACTACATATTTACTATTGGTTACGGAACTGGAATCTACATGGCAAACCGAGTGTCTCCATGCTAACTGAGACTAAGTTTTTGCTACGATGTCCATCAACCATTGTTGCCAATGAGATTCTTTCCAATAATGCCTTCTACATTAATGGCATTCCGGTGTCATGTGCTAAATGGGACCCCCTTGCGAACTCCATGCTCCCCCACCGGTGGATGGGCGGAGTTTGGGTTCGGCTATTCGGTTTGCCCTTGCATGCGTGGACTGCCGAGATACTCACGGAGATCGCAGAGGTGTGTGGGGGCCTCATTCCCATTGACAAAAGCACCCTCGACCTGTGGGAAACTCGATTCACCAGAATCCTCGTGAGAAACGACCTCTGGGAGCACATCCCCCGCTTGTGCGAGCTTTGCCTCAATGGCCAAAAAATCGCTGTCTACGTAGAAGTGGAGCGTGTGGAGGGGATGCTCCGCCCGCGTCGACCGAATCACGAATCCGAGCGGTCCGGGAGTGGCGAGGTACGCATGCTCCGTGGTGCCACAGAAGAAGTCCCGCCGTTGATCGATCCAATCGGGCCAGGGAACCACGGCCCATAGTGAATTCGATGGGCCCCGGGAAGAGGGACGCGAGCTCGAAGCCGGCGTTCCATTGGCGGTCGACCACGCTCTCGAGCTCTCGCATCGACGAAAGAACCCGAGTGGATGAGGGGAGTGGTGCGGTGGTCGTCGATCACCACATCCACCGGTACTAAATGCTGCCGCCATTGCCATGGAAAGGAGATGCTATCCGTCGAGATCGAGGATGGGGAGGAAGAGAACACTTTTTCGGGGCAAGGTCGCCGGAGACGTGAGTGGAGGAGTCATCTACTACCAGGGATGGATTAGATGCACTTGAACGACTGGCGGGCAGCTTCGAACATCTGATTGTGACCTCGGGAAACTCTGATTGTGACTACTTACTGGACATCAACCCGTTGACGCTACTGACGGCTCAGATTACTTCGTACCCTTACAACGTTGGACGGCAGGCGACATCTGGGGTGGTAGGTGAACCGACAGAACAGGATGGCTGCAGAGATCGATCCTCGGATCTGACGGGATTAGAGGCTTCCCCTTCCTTTTCCAGGGAGACATGCAGAGGAAGAGGGATAAAGAATAGGGTTTATGTTCAAAGGACGAAAGGGTTATCAAAAGGTCGTCGGCTGCGAGGTATTGGATGGGTGACACGTGGAATGCCTCGGGGCACGAGTTCGATAGGGATACCGACATGTATGGCTACGAGACCTGCTGCTACTACTACCTTTTCGTTCTCAAGTTTGGAGGATTATGTTGAAGGGGAGGGTTTTAAGGGTCTTTTGCACCCTGCCGATGACGGGGTTGTGAGCTGGAGGACACGTGGCGACGCTGCAATGCTCGATTTCGAAAGGCACCTGGCGCCGATTACGGAGCTTCAACTGGTAGAGGATGAGACACGTGACGTCCACGTGGGGGAGGCTTTTGAGATGAGAACCACGTGGAAGGTTATTAATGTCTCTGGTTATAATGGGGGACAGCTGGCGGTTCGTAGGAGTTGGGCCACATTGAACCCGTGGGGCTTTGCGGACGAAAGGGGGGAACGAGTGACGGGCCAAAGCTTTCGGGCCCCCTTGCTATTCCTGACATCTGGGCAATCTGGGCCTTGTGGCCGGGTCTCGTGGCTGAAAGACCTACGGTCCTGGGCCCATGGGACTGAGGTGGAACCACAGGAGCATGGGAGAGAGAGGGGAGATAGTGGGGGAAAGGCTAAGGGAGGACTATTACAGACATCCGATTCCCACCCCATCCCATCGAACCAGGATGTAAGGGAAGAGAGCCCCAACCTTTGTGCCAGCCCCTTGGTACCGGTTTTAAAGGAGACGATGGCGGGTGAGGTAACCGATATGGAAGATGTAACACCCTGGGACATCTCTGCAACATGTAATCCGAAATCCATCCGGCTTAATGACCTGGGAGGAAATGAGGCGGAGATGAGTAGGACAAGTGACATCGACGGTCTCATTAAAGTTGGACAGGATCTCGGGATGTATTTCAAGGGGTCCAAAGAGGAGCTACGGGATGTGTTCCGATCCATTCTTAGCAACCACAAGGAGAGTAACGCAAAACGGAGAGGTCGGGCACGGGAGTTGGCCAGGTTGCAATGGGGGATGACCGATGGGAAGGAGATAAAAGGAGGAGGTACACAGACTTTCGCGGATATGGGAGGGCCTACTGTTGGTGATTAATGAAGATACTATCGTGGAATGTGAGAGGGATCTGCGATGCGGGCAAGAGGGCTGGGGTCAAACGGGTGATTGAAATGATTAAACTGACCATTATTACTCTACAGGAGGCCAAGTGGGGCTGCTGTGATAGGTGGAAAGTGCCATCGGTGATTGGGGGAAGGCAGTGGGACTGGTTGGGAGTGGACTCGGATAGTGCATCGGGGGGCATTCTGGTCGCGTGGGATTCCCAGGTTTTCGACAAGATGGACGAAGAGTTTGAATTTTTCTCTGCTGCGGTGGTACTTCGAAATAAGGTATCTGGTAAAGTGTGGATGTTTGTTGGGATCTATGGACCGACCTTTTATGGCGATAGACCTGATTTTTGGATGGAGATGGCTGCACTTGCGGCCAGATGGGAATATCCCTTCTGCCTGGGAGGGGACTTTAATGCGATAAGGTGGGGGTTCGAGAAACAATGGGCGCCACCGGATATCGAGGTGATGAGGGAGTTCAACTCCTTTATTTTGGATTGGGAGCTGATGGAGGTACCGTTATGTGGTGCGAGATTCACATGGTCGAATCTTCATGAAAATCCAACCCTGAGTAAACGAGACAGATTTCTTTGCAAGTTGAATTGGTTAGATATTTTCCCAGGAGCAAGAGCCGAATGCTTGGAAAGGGCTATATCAGATCACCGGCCAATTGTACTAACGATGTCAAGGGAGAGGAGAGACACCGTGAGGTTCGAGAATATGTGGTACATTGGATGAGGGTTTAGCCTTAGTTCGACTTTGGTGGAGAAGAGACCTCACGAATGCACGGCATTTCGATTCATTTCCAAACTGCAGCAGGTTAAAAGGAAGAGCATACAGTGGAATAAGGAGGTATACAGATCTGTGTATGTCAAGAAAGAGGAGATTTTAAGACGATTGCAGGAGTTAGACGTGGCTGAAGAAAACAAATGTCTCACGGCGGATGAGCGAGAGGATAGATACCGGAAAAAAACGGAGTTTAATTCGGTTTGCAGGGCTGAGGAGATGTGCTGGAGGCAAAAATCTAAGGTCAGATGGCTAAAGGAAGGGGATACCAATACCAAATACTTTCATGCAGTCGCCAACGCGAGGAACAAGGCGAACTATATCGGTAATTTGACTGTTGATGGGGTGAACTACTCGGAGGAGAATCAGGTCACGGATCACATTGTTGAGTTTTATACCAAGATGTACATGGATGATGGTATCAGTAGGCCACAGTTGGATGGGCTATCTTTTAAGGCATTGACGGAGGATAATTGGATAAGTTTGGAAAATCTGATCACCAATGAGGAGGTGTGGAGAGTGATTAAGTGTGGAGCCAAGAACAAGGCCCCTAGACCTGATGGCTTCACAATGGAATTCTTCAGATTCTTGTGGGCTATCATCAAGGATGAGTTGATGGAGGTGATGAGTGAGTTTCATGCTACCGGGTTCATTGGGCGGAGCCTTAATTCTACCTTTATAACCCTCATACCTAAGAAGGAAGGGGCTGATGATATCGCCGATTTTAGGCCAATCTGTCTTACTAATTACCTCTATAAGATTATTGCTAAGGTGTTGGCCAATAGACTCAAACCTATGATGAGTACGATAATTTCGGAGAATCAGGGTGCCTTTGTCAGGGGAAGACAGTTGGTAGATCTGGTGGCTGTGGCCTAAGAAACCATCCACTCGGCGCATCACGATCGGCAACCGGCTGCCCTGTGGAAGATCGATATGGAGAAAGCTTATGATCGGATAAGTTGGGACTGCTTAGATTACATACTGGGCAGAATGGGGTTTGGGACTATATGGAGGAGCTGGATGAAGGGTTGCTATTCTTCGGTTTGGATCCCGGTCCTGGTCAATGGCACACCGGAGGGCTATTTTAAAAGCTCCAGAGGGCTGAGACAAGGGGATCCCTTATCTCCTTTTCTGTTCAATGTGGTTGGTGAATCATTATCGGGTCTTATGGTGCAAGCCAGGCAGCGTAATTTTATCACGGGCATCAAGGTAGGAGCGCATGGGAGATTCATCTCGCACCTTCAGTTTACTGATGATACCATGATTTTCGGGAAGGCTGATGTGCAGGAGTTCAGATACATTGTGGATGTGATATCAGTTTATGAGGCGGTGTCGGGGCAGCGTGTTAATCTATCCAAGTCGGCAATTACGGGTATCGGGACTTATGCGAGGGTGATGGATGAGCTGGCAAGGACGGTCGATTGCTCGATAGAGCAGTTTCCAATCAAGTACTTGGGGTTACCACTTGGGATTCGGCTTCCTGTTGCTAAGGACTGGGAACCGGTGGAGCAAAGATTTGAGCAACGCCTATCATCTTGGAAGGGAATGCTGCTGAGTAGCTGAAAGGCTGCTTCTGGTCAAGGTGGTTCTTTCCTCTCTTCCCATATTCAATATGTCCATGTTCAAGTGCCCCATGGAGGTCCTGAATCGTCTTGAGCTTATACAACGTAACTTTCTATGGGAGGGTGCGGGCCTGGACAAGAGTTACCACCTTGTCAACTGGGACACGTGCCAACTACCGCTAGATTGTGGGGGGTTGGGGATCCAAAGACTCGGGGGGATGAACATCGCGATGCTTGGGAAGTGGTTCTGGAGAGTGGGGAGTGGGGAGGAGGGAGGAGACGAACAATCTCTAGCGGGTCGCAATGATGGAGAAGTATGGCCAGCTCATGGGTAACTGGGGTGTAAACGTCACGATTCACAGGGGTACTTCGCTGTGGTGGAAAAGTATATGCAGCACGTGGGGGCTGTTCGCTAAAGGACTGAGGTTCAAATGGGGATGTGGTACCCGTATTAGATTCTGGGAGGATGTTTGGCTGGCTGATGGTGCCCTCATGGAGGCATTCCCTGAGATCTATGCCATTGCTGCCAACCGGGCAGGGAGGATTGTCAACTTTGTGTCAGACACGAAGGGGGGCAGAGTTTGGAATATTGTCACAACTCACAAGAAGACTGCTGAGGGAGGAGGAGGTGATCCCGTTCTCTAACTTGATGCAAAGACTTTATGAAGCATAGCGTTATCAGCTTGGTCTTGACCGCATGATCTGGGCTCCGGGGCGTGATGGTGTGTTCAGCATCAAATTCTACTATAGGATGCTGACGCGTCACTCTTTGATCAGATTCTGAGGGGCAGGTTTATGGAAGGATGCTATTCTGCCAAAAATCAAATATTTTGCGTGGAAGCCATTCAAAGAGAAAATCCTGACTATTGACCAGCTTATCCGAAGGGGAAAGGAAGTCACGAATTCCTGTGTGATGTGTGGCAAGGAGGAGGAGAACGCCTCTCATCTCCTTATTCATTGCAATCTGGCGGGGGAGCTGTGGAACATTGTCCTCAAGTCCTTTCGGATGAGCTGGGTTATGCCTGCCACGCCATACGACCTCTATCTGATGTGGGAGGATAGCAAAGCGGAGGGATTGACGGGAGATTATTGGATGGAAGCTTTCTATGCGGTGCTGTGGAGTATATGGGGCGAAAGAAATCTACGGATTTTTGAGAGTAAAACTCGCCCGGTTGGGTTGATCATGAGGGCCATCAGAGACCTGGTCTGGTTTTGGGTGGAGAGGGGAGGTATAGTTCCTTGTGAGGAAGCCTATTTGTGGGACCCAGGCTGAGGGATGTAATTTCTGCCTTCATTGTTTTGGTTTTTGTGGACAGCAAATGTTGTTGGTCTGTCTTTCTTTCTTTTGATCGCTCCCTTGTATTGGTTTTTCAGCGCCTTGCTGCTTCAATATAAGCTACTTTACTGGTCAAAAAAAAAAAAAAAAAGAGCCTCAAATGAAATAGATTCGAGTCTATATCCTCCACAAGTGGACTGGGACCCTCACCTGACTCCAAACGGGTAGAGTCTAAGGCACTAACAATTGGAGCATACCTGAACCTAGACTATTAGTTTACTATGGCACATACACACAAACATATATATAATTGAACCAACTCAAACCTTGACCCAACCAGATAATTAATGGGTTGGGTCTAGATATGTCATGATCCAAACTCAACTTAGACCCACTAATTTTTTACTTGGATTAGACCAGGACCCAACCCAATGATCAATGAGTTGGATTCTGGGAATCCCTGACCCATATCTAACAGGTTGGCACCCTTACCAAAGGGATAGAAAATCATCTATCGGCAACAAAAGCAACAAAGCTTCAATTGCACCATAGCTATTCCTTCAAATTTGTACCACAATGACAATTTCTTAAACATGATCACAATGACTTGAATTAGGTAAACTTTGGTGTTAAAGAGTACATATTATGGTCACTATGTTCGTAACATTTCATGAGAGAAATTTGTTGCGCATAGTTGAATTGGAACTTCAGATGAAACAATATTTCACAGATAAATGCTAGTCAAGTACCACACCACACTGACCAGTGGACAGCACAATAGCTCAAAACCCAACAAGCAAGGATTTCATCCTTGAAATCTAGGAAAAAATAATCATTTTCAGGCAAAAAACATTAAACAAAGACTTTTTTGAGGTCTCCAATCCTAACACAACAATTTGAAGCACCAAAAAATTTCATTTCAACACTACTCGACCTGCTACAAAAAGTTTTATAAAACTTCATCTGAGAGATCCTTTGAAACCAAAACTGGAATGTGATCTTCTGAATTGCGCCCCCTAGCCACACATAATATCAGTGTACAATGACTTCCATGAAACATCCATACAGAGGCTTCACAAGCTCTAAATGGGCTATACATTTCAGTACTACTTGACCCACCATAGCAAGCTTGAAGAACTTCAACTAGGAGATCCTTGAACCACAACTGCAACATAGCCCTTTGGCTCAACATATAACAACATGCAAAAGCTTCTGTAAAATGTTGACTAATTCTAACAAATGAAAATTCATCAAAATCACTATACACAACACAAGCAAAGAGAAATGGATCTTCCTCCCTGCTTCCCTTCTTATAATAGTTGTGGAAGCCATTGGCCACAAAAAGGTGGCAGTAATGAATGTTATAAATTGGTGCATATAGGCTTGTTTATGTCTTACATTTAATATATGGATGACATGTTATTTTTTAATGAAGCCACTATCCGCCAAGCGCAATGCAAAAGTCTTGGATATATAGTAAATCTCATTGAGATTGCACCTGGAAAAAGATTAGCCACAATAAAATGTCAGTATGCAGCATCAGTGTGCATGAAGGTGTGGTTCAAAATGTATCAAGCATCTAGGATTGTCAGATTAGTGACATTCCCATGAACTACCTGTGGATTTCCCTTAAAGTGGGGTTCCAATGGGCAGTGAGGATCCAGCCATCGATAAATTAGAATCTAGTCTTGACTCTTGGAAGGGTAAATATTTGTTGCTCTAAGTCAGACAATGATGATGAAATATTGTATTATTGCTTGCTAATTTTCTCATATAGTATATGTCCTCTTTAAGATCCCTTCTGTGGTAGCTGAAATGTGAAAATATCCAACGGAGGTTTCTCTGGTATGATCTGGATTAAAGGAAACGTCAACTTGATGAATTAGAGAAAATGACTTCTCTGAAAGAAGACAGACGCCTTGGGATTAGGCAGATAAAAAACTTCGATACTGCTTTGTTTTGGAAATGGTGATAGGGGATTGCAAACGCTAGTTCTTGACTTCTTGTAACCAACCAGATATAAGGTTTATCGCCATAAAGGTCAAAGATGAAAGATCTGACGGTTTACTTCCCCTAGGTGGTTAGCGCCTGAGTGGCCCCACAATACAGTTGGAAACACAGAGGGTGTGCTAGAAAATTCATGAGATTTAATATTGATATTTTTTATGGAAAGACGATTGGGGATGAGGCTTTAGAATCAACTTTCCCTAATATATTTCAAAGTCTATCAAGCTCATGGCCAGGGCAGCGATTACTTCTCACCGGGAATCAACCTATTTGAGCCCTACCATGCAGCGATGGTGAACCAATTAGATTTTCAGATGAATTATTACATATGTTGGAATATTGGGTCCATGCCTTACATATATTGTTTGGGCAATCGAGCCCTCGATTCTATTTACATCTTTTTAAGCATCTCAATCCTAGAGCCAAGGCACTTGTATGCAAGACATAAAGGTTCCAAGTAGGTGTCAGATAGAAAAGAAATAACCCCCCTATGATTCCTTGCTCTTTATGTGGAAACCCACATAAAAATATAGATCATATATTTGTTAATTTCCCCTGAACTTAAAATTTTACTCACTACTTAACCTCCAAGAAGAATGGTGTAAGCCAGGAGGTTCCACCTGCATAAAGTGTTTCCAGCTCATCTTATATTCTCTAATCCTCAGGATTATATGGAAAGAAAGCAATGATTGATTACTCAACGGCACATCCACAAGAGAATAAAGTGTAATCAGATGTACCATCTCGCAGAACAGGTGAAAATATAAAAAATGTTCTTATGAAATTTCTCCCAAGAATTGATGGGAATTTGGGGTCCGCATGATTTCTCAGCCAACAATTTTAGGCGAACAGGTAAGCTCAATTTTGATGGGTGTGGTAAAGGAAACCTAAGTTTGAAAATCCAGGGGTCTAAAAGTTAGTAGAACAAAGACAGAATACATGGAGTGCAAATTTAGTGAACAGGATAGTTTGAGGAGAATTTAATCAAGTGCCACATTGCCATAGATTTCGCTACTTAGGCTCTACTTTCAAATCAGATGGTGGATTTGAAAAGGACGTCTCAAATAGGATTAATGCAAGTTGGATGAAAGGGACGCAAGCTAGTAGAGTATTGTGTGACCCAAGAGTTTCACTTAGATTTTTTTTTTTTTTTTTTGATCCGTAAATGATAATATATTGAAAAACAGCAAGATGCCGAGTGAACAATACAAAGCCAAACGAAACAAAGAAGAAAGGAGACAACAAAAAAAAGGAGAAACACCCGACAACAGGACTGGAAAGATTTCCCCTTGACTGACATTAACCCGGTCCCAACGCCACGACTCTATCCAGGACTGGTCAATGTCTGTTGGATCTCATAGGCCTACCAGGTCCACAATGTCTTTGACAATGACCCCCACCGTTTTCGATCTCTGGTCGAAGATTCTCCTATTCCTCTCTTGCTAGAGGCACCAAATGACCGCAAAGAAAATCCCCTTCCACATCTTCCCACCTTGCCCTTCCAGTCTAACCGCATCCCAAGCCAAAAAATATAGATAAGGTGTGGCTGGGAGGACCCAACTCATATCAAACAATCTCAGCACAATACTCTAGATTTTGCATACCGCCGCACAATGGAGGAAAAGGTGTGAGACATACTCCTCACCCTGGGGGCACATGACGCACTGCTTGGTTATATCTTTTCCTCTCCGGATGAGTTGGTCCCACATAAGAACTTTCTCCTTGAACACCGTCCACGAGAAGAACTTAATTTTGAGCAGGATGGAAGCCTTCCACAGTGTTGCTCCTTGATATCTGATAAGAGGCCTACGGGACAACCACTGGTAGTAGGATTTAACAGTGAACTTGTCATTTTTGCTTGGGGACCACAAGCGTTGATCCTGAATCTGGGGGTTTCACTGCGTCTCATAGAGAGAATGAAGGAATTTGGAGAAAGCATCCTCTTCATCCGCTCTTAAATTCCTGCGTAAAGTGACTTCCCACATTCTTCCTCCACCCGTATCAGAAACAAGCTCGTCAATCCGCCCCCTAGGATTCAGCGATATAGAATAGATAGTAGGGAATGTCGCTTTGAGAGGCCCCCCCTCAACCCAACTGTCCTCACAGAATTGAATTCAGGTGCCACAGCCCCAGCTGAAGCGAATCCCCTTAACATAAAGGTGCCAAGTGCCACAAATATTTTTCCACCAGGTAAAGGTGCTTCTACTACTCACAATGTTGATGCCCCAGTTAGAATTGGAGTGACCTTATTTTTCCACCAACACCTTACGCCATAGACTCTCCAATTCCTCCTCGTTCCCAGCTCGCCAAAACCATTTGCCAAGAAGGGCAATGTTGTTCCACCTTCAATTACGGATCCCTAGCCCACCACAGCTCGTCAGGAGTTGACACATATCCCAATTGATGAGATGGTATTTCTTCTCCAGGCCCGACCCCTCTCATAGAAAATTTCGTTGAATTTGTTCAATCCGATTGATTACTTCGATCAGACACTTGAACATAGACATGTAGAAAATCGGCAAGCTTGCAAGCACATATTTTAGCAAGATAAGACGACCACCAGTACTTAACAATTTCCCTTTCCACGTGGAAAGACGTTCAAAACGCTGGATCACCGATTCCCAAGCCCTCGCCGAAGGTTGCCGCAGGCCTAAAGGCAGCCCCAAATATCTGATGGGAAGTTTTTTGCTTTCACATTCCACCGTCTCGTCAATTCCAATACCTGTGACCTTAGATTTGTGGAAATTGATCCGCTGCCCGGTCACAGACTCGTAAATTGATAGAGTATCGGAAAGGGATTGAAATTCGCCCGTGTCAGCCTTGCCGAAAAGGATCATGTCGTCTGCAAACTGGAGGATTGAGATGAATTTGCCACGGCCCCCACTCCGATCCCTGATATATGGTTTAGCTGTCTCGCCCGTTCGATGAGGCCCGAAAGTGCTTCCCCCATCATATTAAATAGGAATGGGGAAAGGGGATTGCCCTGACGAATGCCACGAGAGCTCTTGAAATACCCAGTAGGCGTGCCGTTAATTAACACCGAAAATCATGGCGTAGCATAACAGCCCCGCATCCAACTCCTCCACTTAGATCCGAAGCCCAACCTGCTAAGCATGTAGTCCAATCCGCTCCAACAAACACGGTCATATGCCTTTTCCATGTCTACCTTCCAAAGGGTAGCTAGAATGCGATGATGATGGGCGGAGTGGATGACTTCATGGGCCACTGCCACCTGGTCGACCAATTGTCTCCCCTGAACGAAAGTCCTCTGACTGGTTGATATAATTTTCCCCATTATCGATCTAAGTCTGTTGGCGAGCACCTTAGCGATTATCTTATATAGACAATTGATGAGGCAGATCGGTCGAAATTCTGCTATGTCCTCCGCCCCAACTTTTTTCGGTAAGAGAGTAATGAAAGTTGAATTAAGGTTGTGCCCAATGAAGCCAGAGCTATGAAACTCATGGAGCACTTTCATTAGGTCCTCCTTAATCAACGGCCAGAAAACGCTAAAAAACTCCATCGTGAAACCGTCGAGACCCGGCGATTTGTTCTTACCCCCCCTTTTAATGGCTCTCCAGACCTCCTCTTCCTGAAAGGGAAGTTCCAAGCCTTCACCGTCCTTAGTAGTGAAGGCCTGGAAAGTCAGCCCATCCAATGCTAGGCGCGATAGGCCGCCATCAGTGTATAACTTGGTGTAAAACTCGACAACCTTATCGCGGATCCAGTCTATCCCCACATAGGTCACACCCTCTACCCCAACACTGCCCAAATAATTAGTTTTATTCCGTACATTGGCAATCGCATGGAAAAATTTGGTATTAAGATCTCCCTCCTTCACCCATTTCACCTTCGCCTTTTGTTTCCAAGAAATCTCCTCGGCCCTGCACAGATTATTGAATTCTTGTTTTTTGTGAGCCCGTTCTTCACGTTCACCGTCCGATAAAAGCCTACCTTCTTCCAGATTGTCAATCTCTAGCAACCTCGTCAGAAGCATCTCCTTGTTGATGTGAACTAGCCCAAAAGTCTCTCTGTTCCACTCAATGGTACGCTTCTTGATCCATTGCAGTTTGGATATGAACCGGTAAGTCGCCGTAGCCGACGGCCTATGCTCATTCCACCAAGCAGGCAGCGCCTCCCGGTATCCGTTCATCCAGTAACCACATGTTTTCAAATCTAAATGGACTCGACCCTTTCCCCCTTGCTTCACACGTGAGCACTAACGGCCGATGGTCGGGCACCACTCTCGCGAGACATTCTAACCTGGCGGCCGAAAACATCTCCAACCATTCCATACTGCAAAGGAAACGATCCAACCAACTCATTGACAGATTATCTTGTAGATTGGACCAAGTGAACCTGGAACCAGTTAGGGTTAGCTCCCAGTCCGCAATCCAGGAATTAAAATCCCTCATGACGACACCATCAGGCGGCCCACCATGTTTTTCATAACCCCATCGAATGGCATTGAAATCACCCCCCAAGCAAATCGGATGGTCCCATCTGGCCATAATAGCAGCCAACTCAAACCAGAAATCGCTTCGTTGCCCGTCAGTCGAGGGACCGTAAATACCGAACAACACCCAAAACTGACCATTATCTCTATTCTGTAGTACCACAGAGGCCGTGAAAATGCCCAACTCTTCCTCAATCTTATCGAAACGCTCGGAATCTCACGCCACAAGGATACCACCCGAAGCCCCCGCTGAGCCCACACCCACCCAGTCCTAGTTCTTCCCTCTCAGCACGGACCCAACCTTTCCTCTATCGCAGCTACCCCATTTAGTTTCTTGAAGCGTAATAGCAACCGGCTTGATGGACGCTATTACTCATCTAACCCCCGCAGGCTTAGCACCGTTGCATAAGCCCCTCACATTCCAAGAAAGCATCTTCATCGTACACCTTCGACAAAGCCTGCCCAGTCACAGAGGTTAGGGGTCAAGGTCCCCCACCCCCCCTCCCATTCTCCATCCCCCACTGTAATCGAGCGAGCTCGCGCGAGCCCGTCCGACCATTTTTCTTGTTACTCTGGCGATTAACCAGAATGGACTAAAAACCTCCCGCAACGACTCCTCAGTCCCTTTGAACGACATACCGAGTTCGTGCCCCACCTGGATTAGCCTATCGATTTCGTTCGGCTCCTCCAGGTCACGAAGAACCCCGTCAGAACTCCGAGATTCCACCGCCGTCATATCCATGGCAACCGTCTGAGTGTAACACGACGAGCCCGAGGTTTGAATTGGCATCCCTTGGAGAGGAAGAACAGAAGCATCAGCTGGTACTTCCAAAAGCATCATCGGGGTCTCAGCAAGTGGAAGTGTCTTCTTCTAGGTCAGAAGGTCGCTATCCGGGTCCCTAGAGTTAAGAAACAGCCAACCCCAACTAAACAAGCCAAACTGGACCCGGAATAAGGGACAAATGGTTTGAGGACCCGAAACACTTACAAGGACAGTCGGGTCAGCAGACTCAGCCCAGTTAGGTAACCAATTAAGCATCGAGAATAACAGTTCATTGTAGTCCACACAATCGCCACGTGTCCGCCACCTCAGATGCCAGTCAACATCGATGGAGGACAGGACCTTTACCCCCCAGTCAAAACCCTTCTTCCTCGGCAGAATATGAGCTCTGGCTCTAGAAAGCTCCCTCGGATGACGTGTCTGCATCCCATGCGAGCTCGCACCTCGAGGCTATACACGTGTCGCTAATCCAAATGCTCTCAGAATACGACCTTTCAAAAGCCCCCTCCTTCTGCGTACATAAACCCTAACTTCTTTCTTCCTTCCTTTGGTTCTCTCCCTGGAATAGAAATGCGCAGCCTCCATTCCCATCGAATCCCAGGTACCATCTCTGTAGTTGTCTTTTTTTGTCGGCGTCCAAGTCGGCTCACCTAACACAGTTTTTGTCTCCTGCAGGTTAACGTTGTTGATGTATGATGAAATCCCAGCCATAGGTAATGTCAACGATCTAAGATCCGTCGGGAAGTCACTGACAGAGATACCCAAAAGTTGTCGCGCCAACTCCAGTGCCCTGTCGTGGTTCAACAAGACCGGTGACCGGTCGTCAACAAAGAAGCCACCCCCACGGTTATCCCTCTCCTCGAAACCAGCCTCAGGCGACTACGATTCGTAGCCATTATTCCTAATCTCCCCTTCCTGCAGCTCCCCGGTCGGAATCTCATTCTCATGGCAACTGGCGAAAGCAATTGCATCGTTGGTGGACGTGAACGCCAAAATTGGTGCTCCATACCCCTCGTCATCCCTACTGGCTTCTTTACCTCTGTATGGAGATCCCTTCGGCGGGGAGAAACAACGATGGAGCAATGGGGTCGCGGTCGGCCTCCAATGGAGCGTCAGATCCAAGGACGCGCCACCCTTCGAGGAACGCATCGGGTGCAATATGGATCCTGGTACCCTGTGCCTAATTGGTTCGATAATCAGCGGGACTTCTTCTGTGGCATCACAGAATTTGTATATCTCGACAGTCCCGGTTCGCTCGGATTCATGATTCGGTTGATGCAGGCGGAACATCCTCTCCATACGCTCCACTTCTATGAAGACTGAGTTTTTGACCACTGAGGCTAACCTCACAGGATCGGGGGATGGTCTCCCAATGATCGGATCTCACCAGTACTCCGGCGAAACGAGTTTCCCACAAATCCACAGTGCTTTTGTCAATGAAGATGTATCCTCCACAAAACATTGGTGCTTACATTCGTTGGCGACAACAGTTGACGGGCAACGTAAAAGTATCTTAGTATCAGTTAACATCGAAACTACCGGTCTATCATGTAAGCACCAATGTTGTAACCAGTAGTAGATATATAAAGGTGTCTTTAATGATGTAAAGGATAATCCAATAGTCTTTGATATTTTTGGCCACAGACTCAAGAGAAGGGTTAGAGAAACACCGTAGGATGTTACCATCCCTACCAGTATTAGAAATAGAATAATTGTAGAAAACCGGAGCATCAATCCCACCCGCCGGTGCCTCGGCCACCCCTTCAAGAAGAGGGGGGGTGTCCAATAACAGCATCAGCAAAAGACATCCCCTGTCTTCTTCCTGCTTACGGCAACAAGGGACCTCCAATCTTCCTCCCAGAACCAGCCACAGAATTCCCGCAGCAACCTGCAATAGACCACCCCTGGGCAATATCCCATAGTTGGGTATCACTGATGATAGTCTGATGCCTAGACTTAACTCTCGTAATAGCCGTTTCAGTGCCCTTCACTATAGTTCCATGAGCTCACAGTGCAGGGCACCCGGAGCGGTGACACACAGATCTCCTTCTGAAATTGACATTACGACAGCGAGGGCAAATCCAATCCCTTACCCGGAGAACCAGAACACCCTTCATGCCCGGAAATTAAAAAAGTTTTCATAAGATGAGCATTTTTAAATTAGAACTGTTGTAGTTTGAAGCCTCTTTAGGTGAAGGAGACTTTCGACTATTAGGATCTCAAGGATGTTGTGTTCTCATCGTCGTGGAATCTGAAAGAGACAAGATATATACTTTGTTTGGATCGAAGTCAACCAAGAGTTTCACTTAGATTGAAGGGACGTTTTTATAAGACGGCGGTTAGACCTGCCGTATTATATTGTGCGAAATGTTGGGCTATACAAAAGCGACAAGAAGATAGATTCAATGTGGCTAAGATGCGTATGCTGAGATGGATGTGTTGAGTAACAAGATAGGATAAAATACGAAATGAGTAATAAGAGAAAATTTGAGAGTAGCACCTATATATGGAAAAATTAATGAGTGTCGCTTGGGGTAGTTTGGACATGTTCATTGGAGGCCAAAAGCAGACCCTATACGAAGGGCTGAGACTCGATAAGTATAAGGAAGTAGGAGAAGAGGAAGACCTGGATGGAAGCCATGAGAAGGAATATGATTATATGAAGGACTACAAAGTTACAAAAAGCTCAGCACTAATCAGAAACGAGTGAAGAAATCGGACTCACAAAGCCGACCCCAAATACATGGGATAAGGCAATGATGATGATGATGATGATGACGACGATGATGGTAAAGGCAACCTACGCCTCGAGGCGAGGACAGAATTTGCATAAACTATAAACGAGAGAAAATTTTCGAACTCCGATAGACCGGTTGGGGTCATGAGCCGCTAAAACAGAAGCTGAAGCTATATGAACAACAAATTATTACTCCACAGAATAGATCCTGTAAAACCATGGAATGAAGGAGACTTGCTAACACCATAAAATGGTTGGATCAAATTTCTGTTGTGCCTTTGAGACATGCCTCAAAGTCACAAGAAATTGACAGGACCTCGCAATCTATATGGGGAGTAAAAAGTGTTACCATGTCTTCAAAGATAACACAAGGGCTAATAAAGTAGTCAATGTTTGGGTTCAATGTTTTGTTTTCTTTTACTTTTTACAGATTACACTCACAGTTTATTACCTTCTTATTTGCATCAGTCATTTTGAATTTTAGTTATAAATAAACATTTTGCTGCTAAAAAAATGTACTTTTATCAAATATATAAGATTGGAATCTAAAGCAAGACCTTTTGGTTTAGGGACAAGGTGAGGACTCCAGATATATCCATAAGGCACATTCGAAGCAGAACCTTGGGCACCACTTAGATATGTGATTGGTCGTAGTTTCAGCTTTTTTTTCCTGAAATCATTTATCATGTCTCTTATTCCAAGCCAAATCAGTGAATCAACGATTTGATATGATAGCTGCAAAATGAAGTCAGAAGTAAAAAGTAAGTGAAATAGCAAGATAAAAAGCATTACTGCCTCAAAAATAAACTTTCTAATCTAAGCATAAAATCTACTCACTCTATATCCAGCTGATTGCTTGACACGGGAAAGAGGATGGGGAAATGCACTGGTTGGCCTGCAAACAAAATAAAGAAAAACGCACAACACTAATCTCAAATGACCGCCAACAAGTTCAGATGGAAGAATTTCAGAAGAACAAAAGCAAAGGAAGATATTTACTGTATTACAGAAAGGAATTTATCTTGCTTCATCATTTCTCCTCAAAAATGATAATGTCAAAAATTAACAATCCCCTGGAT
The DNA here is from genome assembly GCA_021018995.1 of Chloranthus sessilifolius. NCBI lineage: Eukaryota > Viridiplantae > Streptophyta > Magnoliopsida > Chloranthales > Chloranthaceae > Chloranthus > Chloranthus sessilifolius. Next base: position 122,051,090 of record CM037587.1, on the reverse strand, counting down.
AAGAGGGGCACTTGTAATATGCATCTGAAACAGAATGGGTCTTTACTCAAAGAAAACTTACGTCCATGGCATGGTGAAAAATATGTGAATCGGTACTTTAAGTGCCTCTGCCACGTGTGTATGTCCTGAACAAGCATTGTCCAGGTCAGCAGTTGAACTCAAGACTTCCAATTGTGCATAAAACAGATATATAACTAATCCCCTGGATTCAAGAAAATAGAAAATGTCAAAATCCATGGAGAACGTTATCTAAATGGGTCTGAAAAAGGTTCCGGTAGAATTATCCGCCCACGATACATGCTGAAGCAAAACCAGGTTTAAGAAGTCGATAATAAGTGTAGCAGTAGAGGATGAATTATGAAAAATGACTTTATGGAAGAAAAGTGAAACAAAGTACAAACAATAATCTTATATACAATCATGAACAAAGAATACAAGTGACAAAAAAAAAACAACTCATCCAAAGGAACAACTTGCTAAAAATTTCAACTTCACAGTACACGAAAAAACTAAAGCAACAACAAGCCAAATAAAAATTAAAAATGAAAATGACAAATAGATTATGTTCATGTTTGCGCAGCAATATAAAAACAATGCCCTTTTAAATTTCTGTCGTATATTTCTCTCAAATGTTCAAGAACTTGTAATAAAGCTAGACAAACACAAGCATCATAATATTAGGTTTATTGTAAGAAAAAAGCAGTCTGCTTGGTTACATCTAGTTAGTTTGGTGAGCACGTGTTTTAGCTGTCTCATAGAGCATATGGGATGAAAGAAATGGTAGTATTTTCAAGGGTAAGGTCACTAGCATACATGGGCTGGTCAGCAGTATTATGAATTGGTCATTTCTCGGTAGGCATTCCAACAGGAAATTGAGCACGTAAGCAGCGAAAACATTTTCCATAATTGGAAGGAAGTGGCTCAAAGTGCAAAGAAAGTAACAGTTGTGAAGACAATTTTGGTGAGTATGGTACTGTGTTGTGTTCCACTTTATTTCACTAATGGCACATCTGTAATTATGTATTTCATAGTATATAAATATCAATGAAAGGGAGAATGAGCGTTCTGAACTCAAAACCCTATTACAAACCTATTCTCAGCCCCTTCTCTTCTTCTTCTCCTCTTCATATTCTCAATGCAACTAAACCCTAGATCTACCAGACAAACTTGGTATCAGAGAAACCCTACTTGGATCTGTTCATTTAGAAGGCTTAAGAATCATTTACAATGTGTCATGTTTGATAGCATGCATTCACACCTCACCCACAATGCATAAACAATTTAACTTAGATAAACATGTGAAACATGCACATGCTTTTTTTTTTTACAAAAGTGACAACATATATAAAAATTGCTCATACAACATTTAAGTTCTTTGGATAACTGCCTCTGATGGACTGCTACAAATAATCGAAATTCAGAGAAGCCTGTTACCAGGCTGATACAACAACGACAATGATGCCAGGCTGCAGCAGCAGCAGGCGAATGGTGGCTGTCAGGTAGATGAAAAGCTTGTGGCATAGCAGCTAGGTGCTATTGCACCTCTCAGCCACCAGCGATGTTCTTGCAAACCAAGAGGAATGCAGCACTTGTTGTGCCCAGGTTTACAGAATCGATTTTTTATTTTTGGAAAGAAAAAAAACACTGTGATCATTTGCAGCCAAGATTTGATAAAAAAAAACAAAATATGTCCCATCTCAGTCGTCTTCTTGAGGATATGTATTGGATCATGGTCCACATGACCAAAAGTACATGGATAATGCAGGTGAGCATGGGTCAAAATCTCGGACGATACCGGTACATATCATCCGATATGTACCAGTATTGTCCGATACGTACCGGTATCGCTGACCAGCGGTACACTATATACGTTGGGCATTTATCGCTGGGCAGTGGTACAATATATGTATTTTTTTCATTGTATCGCCGATACATTCAATGTATTGGCGATACCAATACGTATCATCTCGGTTTTGATGGTGGAATATACGAATCGGGAAATCGATTGACCCATTGACGCGGAACAACTACCCTAAAATGCGGAATAGGATTTTATGTAGATTTTGCCGAAATTAATTAAATTAACTCAAGTTTAATCGCAAAATTATCTTTGATACCTTTAGGGTTTGCAGAATTCTGATGGGTAGATCACACGAGATCCAGATAGGGTCCAGTCCGATGCACAAGTACTTTAGAGTCGAGGCGAGATCGGCCTAGAGATAGTACTCTAGCTTTTCTAGGATTAGGCGCTCGTCTTCGGTCCGATGTAGGTTCACGGATTCCAAATTGGGTTGTAAAAGGGCATTAGGGTTTGTAAATGATTTATGACTTTGAGATCGGTTTATGGTTTAGAAAGGGTATGGGCTTGTGTGATTTAGGCTTCAAAACAGGTTTAGGGTTTCGGGGATCACAAGGAGGGACTTAAGCTATGGCTAGAGAAGAACGCAGAGATTTAGGGATATCAAATATAAGCAAACCACGCAAATCAATAACAACAATAAGGAAAATATAGGGGAATCACTCTCTTAGTCTCGCACCAAACTCATCTCAGGCAAAGATTACTCAAGCATAAAAGCATTTAATAATCAATCAACTCCCCTAATTACAATGTTTAAAGACCTTATATATGAGGTCTTACAATGAAAGAAAACCCTAAAACGAATATTAAATAAAAGACAAATAAACCCTTGAAACAAAAGTTCAAAATTAAACTCCTAAAATAACTAAAATTCTCGGCGCGATTTTCATATTTCTATGAAAATCGCCGTCGACATTCAATCGGTCGAATTTGAATTTCGATCGAATATATGATTCGACCGGTCGAAATATCACTCCAGAACTTGATATTTCCGTCGACAAATTCGATCGGTTGAAATTGGATTTCGATCGATCGGAATGTGAATTCGATCGGTTGAATTTTCCTACTCCCTCAATTCTTCAGGATTTTCCAGAATTTTTCGTCTTTTGCCTAGATCTGACTTCCCTTCCGCTGTTTCTTTCTTCGCCGGTAGAAGCGGTGCGGTCCGAATCCAATGTTCATGTAAGTGGCATCCCCGTCAATTCCCCTGGACCAAAAAGGTTTCATCACCGATGAAACATGCTCGTGGTAGATATCTAGCAGGTTGGGGTTCAAGCGGCGAACTTCATTCTCGTGGACCCAAGTGTTTTCAGACTCCGGTTTGCCAACCCATTTAACCAAGTATTTCTGGAATCCCCCGTCATGTGTAGAGACGGCATGATCGTTGATTATAACCTCTATGTCATTTGATCTCTATCTGCTTGGGGAAGGAAGAGGTATAGGTTGCAAAGTTGGATTGGAGCTGGGACTAGGTGGTTGGAGTGGGTTTTCTGGAGGTGGGGTGAAACCCAAGTAAGGAACCAAGTCCTCCACACTGAACGTGGAACTAACCCCTGTACATGGAGGAAGCTCGAGCACGTATGCATTAGGACCACTCTTAGCCAAAATTCTAAAAGGCCCAGCACTTCGAGATTGGAGCTTCTTTGCGGATCCCAATGGGAACTGCTCAGGCCTAACCCGGACCATCACATAATCACCCACGTTAAATTCTTTAGAACGCCTGTGAGCATCTGCAGATAATTTATATTGATTGTTGCTTGAATTAATTTTCTGTTTAATTTCGGCATGCAAGTTATGAATATGTTGTGCAAATGCATCGGCAGACTCCGACACTCTATGGGAAGCAGACATGGGGATCAAATGTAATGGGGTCCTAGGCCTATGACCATGCACTACCTCAAAAGGACTCATGCCTATGGACCTATTGACAAAATTATTATATGCAAACTCAACTGTGGGTAAGATGGTATCACAGGTCCTAACATGATCACCGACAAGACTACGAAGGAGATTCCCAAGGCTCCTATTGGTGCTTTCGGTTTGGTCATCCGTTTGAGGGTGGTAAACAGTTGAGAATTGGAGCAATGTGCCCATCATGTGCCAAAGGGTCTTCCAAAAATAACTCGTAAATTTAACACCCCTATCAGACACAATAGTTTTGGGCAACCCATGAAGACGTACTACCTCCGCGAAGAACAGTTTAGCAATATGAGATGCATCGGAGGTTTTGAAACAAGGAATGAAGTGAGCCATCTTGGAAAATCGGTCCACTACAACATAGATGGAGTCGTGCTTCCTAGGGGCCTTAGGAAGTCCAAGCACGAAATCCATAGAGAGGTCTTGCCACGGAGTGTGTGGCACGGGTAATGGGGTGTACAAGCCGGTATTTTGTTTGGTCTGTTTTGACACTTGGCAAGTACGACAATGCTTAATGACCCGGGCGACATTTTTACGAGTGCAACAGTTTTATTACGCCCAAAATGTCCTGCCATCCCTCCAGCATGTAACTCCCAAATGAGAAAGTCACGCAATGAAGTGCGAGGGATGCAAAGGCGATTGCCTTTACATAGGTACCCATCCTGGATGATGTACACAGAGTGTGTGCTGGTCGGGTTACTGAGGAGAGCAGTATACTCATCCCCAAAATCTGGGTACTCGAGGTACTCATCCTTTAACTTTTCAAACCCGACGACCTCGGTGCTCATTGTGAGCAAAGTCACCACTCGCCGACTAAGTACATCAGCGGCCTTATTTTTAGTACCAGCCTTATGCTTTAACACGAATGTGAACCCTTGAAAGTACTCAACCCACTTCGCGTGCCTTGGGTTCAACTTCTTCTGTGAAGCAAGAAAGCGTAAGGCTTCATGGTCAGAGAACAGCACAAATTCCTGCGGTCTAAGGTAATGTTTCAAATACCAAAGATATCGAACGACCGCATAAAACTCCTTATCATAGGTGGAGTATTTTTGCTTCGTCTCGTTAAGTTTTTCACTAAAATAGGCCACAGGGTGACCTTCTTGGCTAAGCACTCCTCCTATGCCTACACTTGAAGCGTCGCATGCGACTTCAGAGACTTTAGAAAAATCCGACAATCGCATGACGAGTGCACTACTCATTCGTTGTTTGATCTCAACAAAGGCTTTTGTCGCCGCTTTGCCCCATTTAAAGTCCCCCTTTTTCATGCAATCAGTAATTGGGGCCATGATGGTGCTAAAGCTTCTGATGAAGCGACGATAAAAAGTAGTCAAACCATGGAAGCTACGGATATCGTGTATGTTCTTAGGCTCGGGGCACTCCACAATGGCTCTCACCTTTTCGGGGTCCGCGACCATTCCATTGGCTGAGATAATAAATCCCAAGAAAACAACAGAACGTTGCATGAAGGTGCATTTCTTGAGATTTGCAAACAACTTCTCGCCCTTGAGGGTTTCACAAACCAGCCTAAGGTGGGTCAAGTGTTGTTCCTTGTCATAACTGTAGATCAGGATGTCATCGAAATAAACAAGGAACTTGCCGAAAAATGGTCTCAACACTTGGGTCATGAGTCGCATGAAAGTACTCGGGGTGTTAGAAAGCCCAAATGGCATGGCCATTCACTCATAGAGACCACCCTTAGTCTTAAAGGCGGTTTTCCACTCATCACCGGGGCGGATACGGATTTGATAGTAGCCACTCTTAAGGTCTATCTTTGAAAAGATAGTGGCACCAACCATCATATCAAGCGTGTCATCAAGCCTTGGTATGGGAAACCGATACTTCACGGTAATCTTGTTGATTGCACGGCTATCCACACACATGCGCCATGTACCATCTTTCTTAGGAGTAAGGCAGGTACGGCACACGGGCTCATACTCTCTTGGATGAACCCCTTCTGAAGGAGCTCATTAACTTGGCGAGTTAACTCGGTGTGCTCAACCGGATTCAACCTATAGTGGGGCAGGTTCGATAAGGTAGATCCAGGAACCAAGTCTATTGCGTGTTGGATATCACACAGGGGAGGGAGTTCGTTTGGTAAGTCTTCAGGGAAGACTTCCGTAAACTCTTTTAAAATCGGCTCAACCTCCTGGGGAGCACTCTTTACGGTGACAACTACGTACACCACACTCATCTATCGATGCTTTCTCGAACTCAGAAGGGCTCACAATATTAATGGATTTAGAAGACTCGCCCTTCTTTTCGACTGTGTTGGTCGATGGTGTTTTGGGAGGCAAAGGGTGTAAAGTGATCTTTTTGCCCATATGCATGAACGTGCATATGTTTGATCAACCAGGAAGGGTCACGTCCATGTCGTAGAGCGATAGCCTTCCCAAAATGATATGGCCCACATCCATCGGCACCACATCACACCATAAGGTGTCCGAATAAGAACCTAACTGAATCGGTACACGACACTTTTTCGACACGGGAATGAATGAAGAATTGACTCATGCGACTTTATAAGGTCTTGGGTGGGCTTCAGGTGTAAGCCCTAAGCGGCGTACTGCATGAATGGATATTACGTTGGTACAACTACCGCTATCCACGATGACCCTACAATTCTTTTCACCAAATCTGGCGTAGGTGTGAAAGATGTTCTCCCTTCGCCAGTCATCCTTTTCATCCCGTTGAGGTTGTGCAAGGGCACACCTCACAACTAAAGCATGACCAATAGCATCACCCTCCTCATCACTAGGTGTGCTAACCAGTTTAAATACTTCTTCAACCACTACCTCATCATCATCATCCTCTCCCTCAATGAAGAGAGTCCTTTGGGGTTCTTTCGTAGGGCATTGGGCGGCAAAGTGTCTCATCCCATGACATTTATAGCACTTTACTTGATAATTAACCCTGAGGATTCTCCGACAACACCTTTTCCCTTTTCAAACCTAGAATTGGTAGGGGCAGGTTGTGTAGGTTTGGGAGGAGGATTGAATCGTCCCTCATAGGATCATTGGTTACTATATTGTGGCTCGGTTCTTTTCACCACTGTAGTTTTCAAATACCGTTCGAGATCTTACACAACGGCATATCATCTTTCAAGAGTTTCTACAGGGTGAGAAATCAACTCTTTTTGCAACTCAAGTCGCAATTCGGTGCGGAATCTAGAGAGAGTGATTTCAAGGTCTTGCGATACTTTTGCCCTCATCATGAACTCTTCAAATTTGGCAATGTAATCGGTCACAAGCATACCACCTTGGCGTAAATTTTACCACTGGTCGAGGAGGCGTTGGTGGTATAATAAAAGAGCATACTTCTCAGTAAGTCGTTCCTTCATGTCGTCCCAACAGGTGATGGGAGGACAACCTGCATTCACCCTAATGCGCTCAACATTGAGCCAGAAAAGTCGAGCTTGACCAACCAACTTCATTTTAGCAAGTCTAACGCAACGGTCGTCATTCATGGCATACCAATCAAAGTGTTGGTCCATGTTAGAAAGTCAATTGAGGAAGACGGTAGAGTCCATTCTTCCATCGAAAGTCGGAATCTCAACTCGGACGTTCTTAAGGAGTTGAACTTCGGGGTCATAGTCATCTCTACGATGATCCCTACGGTTCTGGTTGTCTTGGCGACCATTACGTTCAAGGTGAGGACACTCACGCTCTTGGTGTTGATTTTCCAATCCACCCATCGTTTCCAGTTGGTTGATTCGATCACGTAATCTATCATTACCAACTCCTAGGGATGTTTGGGCTTGCTCAATGGTATTCAGACGTGCACTAATCGCACCCAACTCTTCTTGCATACCGTTAAGGGCATTGAGAATCGCACTCGAGTCCATGGTGATCACAAGGTCTATTAGGGTTCTAATATGGAATGCAATATGGACTCACAAAAACAATGCAATAAAATAAATATGACAAGCAAAGATGCTCTAACCTAGAAAACCTAGGGCTTTGATACCAAAACTGACGCGGAACAACGACCCTAAAATGCGGAATATGATTTTACGCAGATTTTGTCGAAATTAATGAAATTAAATCAAGTTTAATCGCAAAATTGTCTTTGATACCTTTAGGGTTTGCAGAATTTTGATGGGTAGATCACACGAGATCCAGATAGGGTCCAGTCCGATGCGCAAGTACTTTAGAGTCGAGGCGAGATCGGCCTAAAGATAGTACTCTAGCTTTTCTAGGATTAGGTGCTCGTCTTCTGTCTGATGTAGGTTCACGGATTCCAAATTGGGTTGTAAAAGGGCATTAGGGTTTGTAAACGATTTATGACTTTGAGATCGATTTATGGTTTAGAAAGGGTATGGGCTTGTGTGATTTAGGCTTCAAAACAGGTTTAGGGTTTCGGGGATCACAAGGAGGGATTTAGGCTATGGCTAGAGAAGAACGCAGAGATTTAGGGATATCAAATATAAGCAAACCACGCAAATCAATAACAACAATAAGGAAAATATAGGGGAATCACTCCCTTGGTCTCACACCAAACCCATCTCAGGCAAAGATTACTCAAGCATAAAAGCATTCAATAATCAATCAACTCCCCTAATTACATTGTTTAAAGACCTTATATAGGAGGTCTTACAATAAAAGACAACCCTAAAACGAATATTAAATAAAAGACAAGTAAACCCTTGAAACAAAAGTTCGAAATTAAACTCCTAAAATAACTAAAATTCTCGGCGCGATTTCGATCGATCGATTTGAAATTTCGATCAATCGAATTAAAAATCGATCGATCGAAATTTCATATTTCTATGAAAATTGTCGTCGACATTCGATCGATCAAATTTGAATTTCGATCGATCGAATATATGATTCGACCGGTCAAAATATCACTCCAGAACTTGATATTTCCGTCGACAAATTCGATCGGTTGAAATTGGATTTCGATCGGTCGAATTTTCCTGCTCCCTCAATTCTTCAGAATTTTCCAGAATTTTCGTCTTTCGCCTAGATCTGACTTCCCTTCCGCTGTTTCTTTCTTTGCCAGTAGAAGCGGTGCAATCCGAATCCAATGTCCATGTAAGTGGCGTCCCCATCACCCATGCAGATGAGATGTGCCAAATCCGCATCAATAAAGAAACTTAATTTTTGAAGGTTCAAACAAAGTTCTTAATTAAAAGAAGTGTTTTAAGAACATTAAACCATGGTTTTTCTCATATGGAAAAAATGCAACAATCAAATCATGATTGATGACAGTTCTTGGACTATTCAAGAATAAAGGAAAACTGCGATCAAAACCATCAAAGATCCTATCCCCCTTGAAAAGGGAACCATAGGTGTGTAATCCTAGTGTGTGCCATCCACCCTTGAACACCTAAAATATGGGTGGCACATCCCACTCCAGGGTTCACTAGAGTGTCCACCTATAAGAAACTCACAATTTTATCGTATTTTATCTTCACTTATCTATTGAATTTTCTTGAAGAACTTGGAATCCTGGATCTTCTTCTTTCGCGTAGTCCCTCTCCACCTTTCTTTCAAGGGCCTAATCTCACCAAATGTGTGAAAGACTGAAAGCTTGTGGGTTGTAAGGAGTGCTTAAAAAGTGGGTCAAAAACTTTGATGGTAAAAGGTCAAGTGTGACCTTACATAGAACTCTCGCAATTAAGCTAGGTCATAACCCATAACTCATCAGACCCTAACCAGCGCAACCCAAGAATAGTCATCATCCTTAGGGTGGTGCAAACCAATCTCTTAAAGTGATGCCACCAATGACTTGTTACAGTGTGGTCCACCATGCACGCACCCTAAAGCTACTGTGTTTGGTCGATTCGCCATGTCCCACAATGAACAACGAAATCCTATCGTCCAAGAGACTTCACTTATGATTCTAATTGAACAACGATAATTTGAAAGACATAAAAATAGTTATTTTTCATTTCAAAATAGTAATAATAATGAGTTACTAATTTCCATAAAAATATCTCTCGTAAATAGTGATCAAATATATGCAAAACCCAGGGGAAATTATTGTAAATAGAAAAAATCAACAAAAATATCTCACATCCATGTCCTGTATGCGTAGTAAAAATTAACACCACCCTTTTTGGGAAAAAATAAAATTTTTAAATATTAAAATTTTTTATTTAATTTTTAAAAATTCTTCCAATAGTTCCTATGAGTTACATTTATCAAAACGGACCCTAGAAAATTATGTGACTTCTTATACAAGGACAAGTATTTACATTTTATTAAGACTACACACATTAATATCCGAAGCAAGTGGCATTACAAATTGCCCCATGCTCATTTGACAAGCATCTTCTCAACCATGGTAGTCAAGGCGACGCCATGGCAACGCCATAGCGAATGGCGATAGGATTCGCTATATGAACAGAAATGACGGCAATGGTGAAATGGTGATGCCATGGCAACGCCATAGCGGAATGACGTCACGGCGTCGCCATGAGCGCTATTTATAAAAATTAATAAAATAACTTATATTATAATAAGTTATAATTGTAAAAACTATAAGTCTATAAATTATAATACTTACAAATTAACTCATAAGTTATAATACTTATAATTTATAAGTTATAGTTATATAATTTATAACTTATATTCTATAAGTTATCACTTATATATATATATATATATATATATATGAGTTATTTACGGTTTGGAGACCAAATCTCATCTTTCTCGTCTACTCACTCTCTTATGCAGGCCTTCTCTTCTGCTTCTCTCTTTCTCTCGTGTGTTTGTCTCACGCAATCCCCAACAAAAAAAAATACAGGTATGCTATATTATTCTATCTCTCAACCTCTTTCTCGCTCGCAACCCCGTTCTCTCTTGCCCCCCCTTTCGCTCTCGCAACACCTCTCTTTCACAACCCCTTTCTCCCTCGCAGCCTCTTTCTTTCACAACCGCTTTCTCTCTCATCTCTTTCTCAGCGCAGTACCTCTCTCAGCCCCTATTATTTCTCTCAGTTGGCTACTTTTTTATTTGCACCTTCACAAACTCAAGATCTTCGCCTCTGCAATCACTAAACTTTTTTATAGGTTTCTTGGAACCTCTATCACGAATTGAGCAATGAGCGACACTACAGTATGTGTCGTTGTGTACTTGAATATTTCATATATTTTAATCTTTCTATATTGGTTGGTACTTGGTATTTCATATCTATATTTTATTTATATTTGCTCATGTTGCGATTTTATTGATGTTTCATACTTCATAATTAATTTTCTCTCTATTTATTGCTATTTATATATGTCTGCTTAATTAGTTGAATTTTTTTTGTCCTCTATAAAAAATATAAAAGATAAAAAATAGTAAAAAAATAGATATTAAGGATTAATATATAAAAATAAAAATTTTAAAAAGTAAATGGTCTCGTCATGGCCACGCCATGGCATGACGAGCCTCTTTGCAATGACCTCGCCACACCGCCTTAACTATCTTGCTCTCAACATCTCCTTGCAACCAAAATAGGCGACTCTTACCCATCATAATCTCGCAACTTGAGCACTGAATTAAAGTAAAAGACTGATTCTCATTAAAACTCCCAGACCCAAAGATGCATGATTGTAACTAGTGACGCTTCACGCAGGTCAAATGCATAATGCGAAAAGTACCTGTTAAAGGTACAGTCTCCCACATGCCAAAAACATATACTATGTCAATGTCAGAGAGGAACATCTTAATGCAAAAAAAGTTCACTACAACTTTAAATGAGGGATTCATTGTGCCTCTTGTCAACCAAACAGGTTTCATGTGAGGCATGACACTTTTAGCAGCCAAAGGTAATGCACTAATTCCAATTATAGACTCCAGTCAATCCCTAATGCCTCTATAACATAAACCAAGATTCCTCTATGCACTAGCTATTCTGGATAGGATGATATTACAGCATCCCAAGAGTACATCAAGCATGTGCACGTGCACCACGGATCTAATAAACATATTGATAATTGAAAAGGAGAAAATACCATGACACAATGAGTTATCAATTTCATTAATTAAGGTTTATTACATCATAGCAAGCCAAACAAATAAACAGGAGGATGAGTTTTGAAGGCCACACATATTCTTTCCATTCTTGAATGAGATATTGAGATGTATGTATAACTATAGAAAGATGGAAATATATAATATTAATATTTAATAGAGACTATCAATTGGAAAGTTTCTCTAACAAGACTCAACATGCTCAATTTAGAGTATCTTATGGTTAAGAAAAGTGTCACATTCAATCAGCATGTTAATCATCTTTGGAGTTATCATGTATTTTAATTTATATCATTTATGATATATATATATATATATATATATATATATATATATATATATATGGAGCAAGGCCCTATGAGTCGAGAGATTTGAAAATTAGCAGATCAATGATGGACTAAATGAAAAACAATTTTAATGAACATGAAAGCCTGCAGGAGGATTAATTTAAAATAGAAAACCCTCTAGTAACCACATTGCCATAGATTTCAAGAATAAGGCTCTACATTTACAATCAGATGGTGGATTAGGAGGACATCTCAAATACGATTAATGCGCATTGGATGAAATGGAGATGATCAAAAGGAGTATTGTGCAAACCAAGTCCCAATTCGATTGAAGGGACATTGTTATAAGGCGGCGGTAAGACCTGTTATACTCTGGTGTGGAATGTTGGGCTAAGAAATGAATAAAATTAGGAAAGAGTTTTATAAGAAGGAAGTAGGAGAAGAGAAAGACCAATGAAGACCTAGAGAGAAGCATTGAGAAGTGATATGAAGGATTGCAGAGTTACAAAGAGCTTAACATTGGAATAGAAACGAGAGGAAAAATAAGACTCACAAAACCGACCCAAAATATATGGCATAAGGCTGTGATGATGATGACTAATGATAATAATAATCTATGTTGTAAGTAGTGAAGCCCCTTGCGATTAAGGAACCGAAAAATTGTATAGGATCAGAAAGAAGATTTGAAGCATATTCAAGCTAGAAGTTCATTGAGAAAAAAGAATGACGAGCTTCATGAAAAACCCTGAGTGGATGATTGGCTCTCAAAACAAGTAAAGATGGACGATGACTCTCCCTTAGCTCCATTCACATATTAGAGAGAGAGAGAAAGGAATCTGTAAAATTACAATAAAATGAAAATGCCTTCATACAAAACTAAAATGGTGATAAATAATGATCTCAGACGTTTAGGCTATAAAAAACTTGAGAAAGGAAAGGGTTTAACAATGATTCCACAATATACACAGCAAGGAGTTAAAAATCTTCATCAGGGCTAGGAATTTGAATAATCAGTTTTTGCAGGTAGCAAAGTCCAGCATGTGACTCTTAAATAACATAAATCAACAATACTCGTTTAAGAAACATGGACTCAAAGGAGATTCAAAACATTGTTCATTGTGATATTTAGAATTTTAAATTATTCTAGTAGCAGGCATTCAAAACAAATAACCCTCTTAATCTCTCTCTCTCTCTCTCACTATAAAAATACCCACTCCCGGATCTCCCTTACACTGGCAAAGTTAGCATTGTTTAATTAACTGGTCAAATAACCTAATCTTGATATTACACCTACTAACAATCTAAAATAATATAGCATTACATGCTTGACCATGATATATATATATATATATATATATATATATATATATCACCGAATTGAAGACAGAAGAAAATGCCTTAGCATCTAAAAACACTTACGAAAAAAATGAAATAAGCGAGAAATTCTAACCATATGCTGGAGGATTGGCAATTATGGCATCTGCTTTAAAAGGAATGCCAGAATCAACATCTGGCTCCTTGCATGCTGCAAGTAAAGAATATATGATTTCCTTTATTTGCTTTCGTTGAATAGGTATTTCTGAAGGCTCTGATGGCAAAAATCCTTTATTCTTAACCATGTCTGCAGAAAATGATACCCAATATAAAGTAAAATTTCCCAAAATTTTATACAGCAATTTTGGCAATGGATAAAATTCAAAACCATTTATAAGAACCATCCTTGTCATAACCTGCATTCATTAAAGTTGAACACCACAACGTAACAGCTTTAATTTTCAAAATCAGCAGTTTCCTTCTTAAAAAAAGAGAGCCAATTATACATAATTTCAAAAAATCGAGAGGAGAGAAAGTTGAGAGAGAGAGAGAGAGAAGCCATTTACACAAGTCACATCAAAAAAATATAAGTGACATGAAATAGTGATGAGCCCACTACTCTTAGAGATTGAATTTCCTATTGAAGAATATTTGAAGCAGCATGCAAATAACACAGAAATTTGAACGGAAATACATTAACAAGTGAAATTTCAGAACTATATAATACAGATCACTCAAACAATGTATTCCTTTATATTGAAAGAGCATTTAAATAAGAGCTTTTGTAGGTAGGGAGCTACAACTTGCACACGAGATTTGTTCCATGGAACATGGTTGAAAAGAAATATTTCATTATTTTTGAGATCGGCGCCATGTGGAAGACCATCTAAGCCGTCTGATTTAAAGATCATGATGTAAAGATCTTTTAGGTAAAAATTTGGCACGATACACGATCTCTATCATCTGAATTGTTCAAGTGAACCATTTAATCAGATGATGGCCTTTGACTGTATTCAATTAGATGATAGAGATGGAATTTCGTGCCAATTTTTTGCCTAAAAGAAATTTACATCATGATCTTCAAATCAGACGGATAGATGGCGTTCCACATGCTACAGATCCCCCAAAAAAACAAAATCTTTCTTTTCAACCATATGCCACGGTACATATCTCGTGTGCAAGTTGTAGCTCCCATGCAGGTAAAAGCAATGGTTTTATTCATAGAAAACCTACAGCTTTTTTCCCTTAAAAATATTAGTGGTGGCAAGAATAAAAACTGTACAGCAAAGAGACAATTCAAAAAAGATTTCGTCAAACAAAAGAAAAATTTTGAAAAATAAAATAAGCTTTCTATGTTCATCTCCGCGACATTGGAGAGCTGTTTTGTTTGGGCGTGGGGTAAAAGCTTTGCTTTAATATTTAAAAGTTCTGAAAAGAAGAGAAATCTGGGTTTGGCCTGTAAAACAATTGGAAGGTGGAATGTGATGCAACCTTGAGTTGCAGATTCAATCCCAAGTTAACTACCAAGAAAGAAAAAGTAAAGGGAATTCTGATGGCCAGATCTGTGGAGGTCATACATACATGAAGTATTTACAAAATAAGAACATGGCAGATGCAGGCAGCAAACTTACATCCAGCAAGAGCTTTTGGATCTCCCCCTAATGGAAAAAACTCCAAGCCAGCTGTCAACACAAACTCTTTGAAATTTGAATGAGTTGATAATCTAACACGATGCCCATAGTCCTGCATGTGAATATCTACACATCTTAGGTTGACCGAAGGATAGCCTATCAATGACATCAACAGTAATCCATACAGCAATATTTTTCTTCATTAAACATCACACAATGAACCGTCCTTTTCAAATAACAAGGTAATCTAGATTTGCAAACTACAACTACAATGAGGGTCAACAAATTACAAACCAAAGAAAAGAAAAATAAAATAAATAACCTCACAAAAATAAGGACAGACTAACAACCTGTAGCTTTTTACCAATTGCAATGAAAGGTTGCACATCTCCTCGAGTGCCAACAATAAGCATTACTATTTGCAATGGTGGCCTAGGGTGAATATCTGTCATGTCAGGTTCATCAAAAACTTCACTATAAACATCTTCAGATCCCAAATCAACACTTCTGGGTTCAACACTGGCTGAAACTTTTAATTCGACGGTTCCATCATCTTTCACGGTAGCTATTCGGTTCAACATTCTACGCTGCAGACCTTTAGTAGTTTAGTAATATTTCCAGTAAGCAGATAGTTGGAAAAAAGAAATATGAGTTGTATTGCTAAACATAAAATTCCATATTTGGAGAAGTCCTGAAAAAATTTTGCGACAAGATATCACTTTATTTGCATATATTATGATGACAAATATGAACGGAGGCAAGAATTATCCATAATAAAAAAATATCATAATACTGGCAATAAGTGGAAACATCTAATCATCAACATGGACTCACATAAACACCATGCTGAGGGCATAGGTTTTAGCTTTAGTTCTATGGTGTGTTGTCCTTAAATGCAGACGAGGTGTCTTAAGGGCATGGGCATTTTAGATATAATTTTTTTGCTTTTGTTGGTAGTCTCTGGAAATCATGAACCATGTGTCATTGTTCTGCAAAATGGAGGTTTGCATGGTTAATTACAACATTTTGAGTTTTTAGAAGTTCTTGCACACATCACAAAGCATGGTTTTGCCGTTTGAGATATCAGTAAGACTCGTTACCTGTATTCAAGGATAACAAAACATACGCACACTAGCTGTATATGTCTTCTTATTTTTATTACCATAATAATACTTTAGTTAATACCAATTGGTTGTTTAAGTTGGCTATTTAAGTAACCTTTCTTTTTCTTTTCATTATGTGTGACTTAAAAATTCCATACGAAAGCAATGTTCTCTCTCCTCTTTTTACTAGTTTACTCACCAAAATATCTTAGCATTGATCCAAACCCCAATCAGCCGCTACTTTCTCTCAATCTCCCTATTTCCCTCTCCTGAAAGACCAATCTCTTTCTTTTCCCAAACTCTAGCTATAAGAGTGTAACAAACCCTAGCATACCAGCATGACCAATGCGTTAAATATTTTCATACAGCCATGCAGCATGCCATCACCTTGTGGAAGGGACGACTAAAGAATAAAGATCTTCGATGTAAACAAAATGAATGTAATTTCGCTGTGATTGGCGTTGTGAAGGGAGTTTATATTTGATATTCAGAATTACTCCTTTCACATCAGGTTCTTTTGAGACTCTTAAATAATGTCATATCTCCTGATGTGGAATTGTACTTGGGAAAGACATTGTCAGGGACATATTAAGAGACAGATTGATCAGTCCACCTTAAGCTGATGTAGCAAAATTAGGTTAGAAAATGGAAGTAGTAAAACCAATCAACTGTCTTTATAATCAAAGTCTAATCAATCCACCATGTTCGTTGATTCTTAATTTGGAATTGACGGTTTTGTATTCAAATGCGAATACAACCAAGATATTTCATTTAGAGCTAGATATCAAGAATACACAACAAGGATATTTGACTCTTCCTTGCATAGAGAACTGAAATAATAAAAGAGAGAAGAAGAGAGACAATATCTTCCTGGCCACTTTAAAAGTAGAAAATTCTGTGAGATGCATTGATACAGTACATTTCTCCCAGGTGCTCCTCTGCCTAGTAACTTCAACAAGTCAAACAATTAAGTCATTTGCCAAAGATCATTCAAAATTTCAAACTGCCTGTGGGATAGAAGTTTAAAATTAAGAAAAAAAGATGTAGAACTGGAGAATGACTGTCAACATTGTTCCATTTCCCATGTCCCATTTAATCAATGAGGAGCAATAATGTGATATAATATGTGTGTCCCATTCTCCTGCGGATATTTCTAAAAGAAATGTTTTACTTTTTATGAATGGATTCAGAGGGTGCTGTGGCCAACTGGCCATGGTAGATGATGTGGGAAACTATTAAATTCCAACGATTCCAATAAGAGTAATAGTTACAGAAAAACCAACCAAAGCAGAGAAACATGTTGGAATCTTATTACACACCTATCAGAAAAATACAAAAAAAAATGGTGATTAGACAAATCTACTAAAAAAGTGCACATGCAGCAGCTTCACCTTGGAGAATACTTCTACTACAGAAACTGACAGTGCAACATCCTGCTCCTTCCTCACATCCTATGATATAAGTTCTAGAAAATCAATTAATCGGTTTGTAAAAGTATGGCTGTTCTGAAGGGTGCTTCCTCTAATGCTTCCATAGAATCAATATGTATTAGTAGGACTGCTTTTCGCACCACCTCTTCAGCTAGGATAATTAACACTGGTACCACTGACCATGACAATCGGTTTGCCTGATTATCTTCGTTTCTTCCTTCTTGAGTACCAGAGAAAGTCATATTATCATGACAACTTGCATCTATTTCAGCCTCAGGAATGGAACTATTATGGTCACCCCCTCCTTATCATCATCTTACTTTCTGGTTCCTAGTTTTCCTTCAAATTGGTAATTTTTTAGAAGTTCAAGAAAAAAAGGTAGACCAGTTTTTTCACTTATTATTTATTGGTCAAAGCCTACAGGGACCGTGACCTAAAATATTTAAATCTCTTAAGAGGCCATCTGACAAGGCAACTAACTGAAGAGTCTAACAATAGTTTCTGACTAATAAGAACCCCACATAACAATGCCATCAATTAACAGTAGGTGTTTAAATAAAGATGCTCACTAGGTTAATACTCTAAAATGCCAATACACGATGAAGGCCAGTAACATGAAAAATCCTACAAATTAAAACAGGGAGGCTGCTACTAATCCCCCATGAAACATTAACTATCCCCCATTAAGTACAGCCGAAAATTGTTGACTGCTTTGAACCAGATGATGGAGATTGTTTTTGTACCAATCTTTCACACAACTGATCTTGAGATCATGGGCATATCAAGACGGTCAATTTTTTATTCCACGTGACACATTTCAAAAAAGTGACCCAAAGACCATGTGGCATACATAACACTCACAGCTCACTTTCTGGGATGTGTGCCACGTGGAATCAAACGCTGACCGTCTAATGACATTCTCATGATCTCAAGATCAGTTGTGTGGAAAATTGAAAGGAAAACTGATCTCCATCGTCCATTCAAAGCAGTCAACGGTTTTCAGCTGTACTAAATGAGAGATATTTAGTATTAGGTTGGGGGGTTAGTAGCAGCCCCCTTAAAAAATGGTGGAACAACCAAAAAGAATTTAGCCAAATGCATCCCATAAAAGCATAAAAACATGTGTACGAACAAAAAAAAAAAAGTTTTTTCCATTTGCCAAATAGGGGAAAACAATGGACTAAAAGTAATTTCAAAAAGCATTTCCAATGGTTCAAACCTTCTTTCGAAAAGATATCTTGTCATCAAAAATTTGTGCCGCCTCGTCAGCTTGTATATTACCATGTCGCCTCCTCTCAGTTTTTGATCTTCCCAAATCAATCTGACTTGTAGCTGGCTTTGACTTGCAGGCATTAATTGTCTCCACAGGCAAAGTATTCGATCTAGGCAAGCTCCTATCAATCTTCCCTGAATCAAGCAGATTCAGAAGTGGCATAACAGAAGAATTCTTATAAAAAACTGTTTCTCCAAAAACAACAAATTCTAAACATGTCCATAGTAATTTACTAGCAAAAATCCTTCTAAGATATGATGGCTAGGTAGAAAAAGCACTTTTCCAGGCTAGCCTACCTTACTTATCTTTGTAACCATGAAGAATACCATCCTAATTTAACAAATAAATACATAAATATACTAATCAATAATAATAAAACTCCTTGGATGCGATGCATCACAAGACATTAACAAAAGACAATTGCCAACTATCTGATACTAATTTTTAAAATTCTCATATGGACACTGGAAAATCCATCCAATATGAAACCCAAAGGTCAAAAGGTTATTATTAGTTAATCATCATAAATTAAAAGTGAGAATAGATTTTAACAATTCAGAAAATGAGAAATCATCATCATGAATGCCTGGTCCATCTATTTTGTGTCAGTTTTCTCAATCTAAGAAACACATTAAAAGATTGAAGAACATCGAAAATACCACCGTTGGAAAATAAAGATTTCTCATTTTTTGATTAATGGCCATCTCTAAGGATGAAAGAATTGACTTGAGTTATTATTTACGTCAGAGCTTAAATTATCTTCTTCCTTGTTAACCTCTACTTAAAAGAGGAGAATGACACCAATGTACGTTTTAAATTTCCACCTTTGTTTATAGTCAGTAAAGAAAATTTTAACTATCAATGGTGCATGGCGGATGGCATTAATAATGGTTAAATTGCCCAGCAAGAAGAGTGATAAGAGTATTTACCGTATTGAGTATGAAGTGGTCTAATAACTTTACTAGCAGATCTCCCCTTGCAAGAGTTCTACGGACAAACAAAAAGTAACCCCTAAAGATGTCAGAAAGTTTCCTCATCTCCCTCGAATGGGAACAGGAATTTCCTAAATCTTCCTAAAAGATCATTACTAAGCCTATCTCAAACCAATCTCCTATTTTTCCCAAATAAAACTGTGATTTTTGTAAGCCCTGCCTTTTCTGCTTTGAACTTATGATGCAGGACGCCAAGATCGAGAGCCGTAGATTCGGGCCGCAACAGATTTTCCAGCCAAGAAAAAGCGGAACGGAAATCAGAACCAAAAGAAGAAAGGAGAAGAATCTGCACACTGCGCAGTCGATCGATCGATTCAATGATTCGATCAATCGACTCCCTGCTTTGATCAATCGAAGCCATATTTCGATCGATCGACGACGACTAGAGAGGAATTTAATTCTAGCGTGTGTATATATATATAATTTGATTGATCGAGTACACATTTCGATCGATTGATTGAATTTCGATCGATCGAGTGTCACTTTCGATCGATCGATTTCGCGCAAGAATGAGTTTTCTCATAATCTGAATTTAAGTTTTAGGGGCAAACTTGTCTTTCTTTTATGTTTATTTTTGTTTTAGAGTTTTATTTTAAGACCTCCTATATAAAGTCTCTCCAAAAATAATGTAATTAATTATTGATTATTGAATGAATGAGCTTTTGCTTTTGGAACTTGAGATGAGTTTCTCCGAAGAGTGATTCTTCTTCTCGAGAAGGGTGTTTGGCGTGAAGCCAAGGGTGCGAAGCCCAAAATCTATCCTCTATCTATCTCTTTTATCTTATTTTCTTTTCTACCTCATGTGATCTCACAAACTCTAATTCCAGCCTTCAACCTACAATACCCCGAAGTTTGAACCCTAAATCCCATCCCACCAATAAGCCCACACGAAGCAAAATCTTGAGAACACTCGTGACTCCGTCATTGAATCACGAGTAGCGCCCTAATCTGGAAAACCTAGAGTTCTTCTACCTCTAGGACCAATCTGCACTGCAAGGCTAACGGATCTAGCGCTCGGACTGGACCCGATTCGAACCCCAATGCGATCTTTCACATGGAAAACTACGAAATTCTAAGGTATTCACGTTAATTTTAGGTTCATTGCTTAAAATTAATTTAGTCTAATTTCGGCAAGTAACTAAATTCGCATTCACGTAGTTTAGGGTTTTGTCTTGCGTCAATTTTGGTATCAAAGCCAAGTTCTAGGTTAGGGCATTTTGTGTGTCATTTTAATTTTATTGAATTTTATTTCATTTATGTTCATCGAGTGTGCACGTCTTGTGTTCGACAATAGTCCTTATTCACTTCTTTCACATGTGTACGTCATTTCAATGTCATTTGATTTTATGTCATTTGCTTATTCATTTGTGTGCACGTCATGTGTTTGTTAAAATTCTTCAATTGTTGTGTGGTCCATAGAATTTTGCGTGAGTTGTGTTTGTGACAAGCATCATGTATGAGTCATTTACACGTCACCATGACTTCCTTAACCTACATGAGAGGGTACTAATCGAACAAAGAAGCCACCACACCCCAAGTTCTTGGCAAAGTCCCAAAAATCGTGATGAGACTAGAGTTAGGGGATACACTCGTCTTAGTGAACCCGAGCACGACCCTACCGAGAAGTTTCTCAAATCTATTCGGGATGAGGTTCCAAATTTTGAGGGAACGACGAACCCTAAAACCTTCATAGAGTGGTTGTCTAGTGTAGAGGATTATTTTGATTGGTATGGTGTACCAGATGAGTACAAAATTAGGCTAGTGACAACAAAGTTTGAGGGTAATGCCAAAGTCTTTTGGAATCATATAGAACTTCGTATTGAGTTTCGTCGGATTAAACCCATCTCCACATGGGAGGATATAAAGGTGACACTTATTGAAAAGTACGCCCCTTTAACACACCGTCACCTTCTACGGTTTTTGAAAACCAAGAGAAACAAGTGTCCTGATTGTTCCAAGTGTCACGGATTCGGACACTTTGCTTATCAATGCCCTACAAAACTTTCCACTCCGAATTTATTGCTTAAAAGGGAGAGTTCTAAGGAGCAGGAAAATTTGAGAGTAGAAGAGGAGGTGTATGACTCCCGTACCGTGATGAGTGAAGAGGAGATGGACGAAGCTGATGAGAGCCTAACTTGTGTCAAAGAGACTACCATTTCCCATGCGAGTAGTGATATTGAGTCGCCCACACGTGAGTCAACTGAGTCACCCACGCACGATTCGACCGAGTCACCTACGCCCGATTTGTTAGTGCACATAGAAACCGTTGTGCACAAGTCCTTGTTGGTGATAGAGTCGAGTGCACTTGAGTCTTTAAAGTTGGTCGAACCAAGCATACATGAGCCATTAGTGCCCTTTGATTCAATCACACATGAGATGATAGTGCCCATAGAGTCGGTTGTTCCTAAGTTGTTGATGTTAGTAGAGTCAAGAGCACTTGAGTCGGTTACATGTGAGTCATTCGCGTCACATGCACATGAGAGTATCGAGTTCATAGACACGCATGCACATCATAGTCTCAAGTTGCATACTGCTATACATTTCAAGTCTTATTGTGAGTCATCTTTTGAGTCTCATTCCACATTGCATGTCAAAATTAAACTTAAAATTAATTTATGCAATGAAACTCTCAAATTATCGATGCATTTACCTAAGACTCTCATGGAATTCCAATTAAATGATCATGCAATGGTTTGAATTGGACTTGAACGATTCCCATCAAGAGTCATAAAGGAGCTCTAAGTTCACGGCGCTGGACCTTTTAGAATTGTGGCAAAGAGCGAGCCTAATGAGTATGTTCTCGACCTTCCGCCGGATATAGAGGTCAGCTCTACATTCAATGTGGAGGACCTAGTCCCTTCTTTGGGCTCAACCCCACCTCCTAGCAACCCCTTCCGAGCAGCCCCAAGCCCAGATTCCAGCCCCACCCTGCAACCTCTACCATTCCCTTCTCCAAGCAGGCATAGAAAAGAGATAATTGAGGATATTTGGGATAATCTTGTAGCATTCACCTGCGGCCGAAAATTTTTGGTCTATGAGATGTAGAGGGTTGGCGAGTCGACTACCGAGAGTGCATGGGTCAATCATGAGAGAGTTCGTCGCTTGAGTTCCTGTATTCCCGGTCGATATCGCAATCACACTTCATCGGGGATGAATTCCTTCGAGTCCGGGAGAGTCGATGCGAAACTTCAAAAGTATTTAGTAGAGTGGTTTGGCGAGTCGTGTTATTGGGCTCGTCAAGGAGAGGTTTATCGGGTACGTCCCTCTACAATGGACCGAGATGATGCTCATACGTCACCGAGTGCCAGGATTCACTTCATGCGTGTTTCATCGGTGATGAAACATTTTGAGTCAGGGAAAATGATGCGGGACGCCAAGATCGAGTCGTAGATTCGGACCACAACAGATTTTCCAACCATGAAAAAGCGGAACGGAAATCAGAACCAGGAGAAGAATATGCGCACTGAGCAGTCGATCGATCGATTCAATGATTCGATCGATTGACTCTCTGCTTCGATCGATCAAAGTTATATTTCGATCGATCGACGACGACTAGGGAGGAATTTAATTATGGCGTGTGTATATATATATATATATATATATAATTCGATCGATCGAGTACACATTTCGATCGATCGATTCAATGCTTCGATCGGTCGAGTATCACCATCGATATATATATATATATATATATATATATATATATATATATATATATATATATATAATTCGATCAATCGAGTACCCCTTTCGATCGATTGATTGAATTTCGATCGATCGAGTGTCACTTTTGATCAATCGATTTCGCACGAGAACTAGTTTTATCATAATCCGAATTTAAGTTTCAGGGGCAAACTTGTCTTTCTTTTATGTTTATTTTTGTTTTAGGGTTTTATTTTAAGACCTCCTATATAAGGTCTCTCCAAAAACAATGTAATTAAATATTGATTATCGAATGAATGAGCTTTTGCTTTTGGAACTTGAGATGAGTTTCTCCGAAGAGTGATTCTTCTTCCCGAGAAGGGTTTGGTGTGAAGCCAAGGGTGTGAAGCCAAAAATCTATCATCTATCTATCTCTTTTATCTTATTTTATTTTCTACCTCGTGTGATCTCACAAACTCTAATTCCAGCCTTCAACCTACAATACCCCGAAGTTCGAACCCTAAATCTCATCCCACCAATAAGCTCACACGAATCAGAATCTTGAGAACACTCGTGACTCCATCATTGAATCACGAGCAGCGCCCTAATCTGGAAAACTCAGAGTTCTACCTCTATGACCGATCTGCACTGCAAGGCTAACGGATCCAGCACCCGAACTAGACCCAATTCGAACCCCAATGCGATCTTTCACATGGAAACCTACGAAATTCTAAAGTATTCACGTTACTTTTATGTTCATTGTTTAAAATTAATTTAGTGTTATTTTGGCAAGTAATTAAATCATTGCATTCACGTAGTTTAGGGTTTTGTCTTGCGTCAACTTGCATGCCTATCCAAATTCCAACTAATATTCAAGTTTTTCTATCTAATGAG
Organism: Chloranthus sessilifolius; assembly: GCA_021018995.1. Classification (NCBI taxonomy): domain Eukaryota; kingdom Viridiplantae; phylum Streptophyta; class Magnoliopsida; order Chloranthales; family Chloranthaceae; genus Chloranthus; species Chloranthus sessilifolius. Next base: position 122,026,785 of record CM037587.1, on the reverse strand, counting down.
TCGGTGGGTGCTTGGACACGAATATCAGCAGTGCTGAAGTTCTCCATATCATATAGATAGTACATATGGTCATCAATCCAAGATTTCCATGTGGCATGTGCCAATATGAATCTCAGCCTAAAAAACAAAGCATTGAACAATCCTAACTGTCTAATAAACAGCCTTTTAGAGCTTGCAAATGGGTATCTAAGTGTGCATGGGCAACAGTCAATATTAAATTCAAAAGGGAAAAAAAAATGTTTTAATCAGATGGTTGGAATTCTCTTAACAATATGACTTTTTGGTTAAGTATCATCTACACTATGGCTGGCTACACGTCTTAATGCTCCACTATGTAACCTCCTTATCCAAATTATGCTTTAGAATTAAGTGTTGTAAAACATACTGATTGAAGCCTCAGTTAGTTTCACTTATTTCTAAACATTAATTAGCATAAGGAGATAGGAATTTGACAGTGTTAAGAAACCTCCAATTGTGGAAACAAAAAATCTATGACGCCCTGGATGTTTTGGATTTCAAAGAGGTTCTGTTGCTTAGCATTATAGAAATCAAACTTAGGGAAGAAAGGCTTTGGCTGCTATAAGAGACCTATTGCAGAGAAAAAATCATGAGGAACTTGGTTACAAGAGGCGGAATTCAATAATTTTTCCGTTGCAGGCAACTTCTAGAGGTAGAAAAATGTATATTGTCCCTGTCTGGAGGGACACGTCTAATGGCTATTTTTACGAAATAAAAATCTAATCTTTGGTGATTTCTCCCTCCAATCTAAGGTCATTTGGATGGTTTAGAGGTTTCCCTGCCCAATACAAGGAAATTCTATCTTTTAAAATCTGGAAGGATCTGCGAAACAAGATGTTTTCTCAATTGCCTTTTTTCAAGAGTTTTGGCCATTTGTTAGATGCAGATTTATGAGGAGAATGGGATAAAATTACATTCATTATTGATCTGCAACATTTAATACGCCTTTCAATGCCTTAACATCAAGAAATAGGAACTCTAAATCTCCGGTGCCTTTTCCCTCTTAGAGAGGTTTTGGGATGTACAAAATCATCAAAAGTATTGCTAGCATCATGGCCTATATGGTAGACACCAAGCAAGATGACTTTACGAGGACCTACCAGATTCTTGAGGGTCTATCGGCTATGGATGAGGTTGTCGGTGCCAATCACAGACCTAGTTTTGTGTGTATAATAATCATGAACAGAGGTCAGGCCCTAGAAACAATCTACATTTCTTTCTAATATCTTCTGATGTTTAAACTTGGAGAGCTTGAAGTGCTCTGTTGGGTAACTAAACTGATGCCAACATCAGGCACACATGGCTCTCAACAGTGAGAGAAGAAACTGGGAATCAATAGGCCAGAACCCTAAGAGACTAATTTATTTCCGCTAGAAGGGTGATTCGTCACAAATACAAGGTGCAGAATCGGATTTAAAACCTCTGACCAATTTTTTAAAGTTATCTAGCATCAATTTACGTTCTGTTATAGGCAACTGATGACCAGGCATAATACTGTATGTCTCAAGGATTGATATAAAAGTACAGCATGAATAAATGTCAATGAAGCTTCACTAATAATGCCAGTATAAGTGCCTTAAACAGATGACAATGATTCCCAATTGAATAGGGAAATGATATAGGCTGTGATTGGTAAAACTCCTCGCCCGCTCCCAGCCACTCTCAAGCGTAGCGCTCGCCTGGAGCGTGTTTGCCTGTTTGGTAAATGCACCGGGAGCAGGCGGGGAGCAGACGGACGCTACGGATGGATCCGTAGCTGTAGCTTTGCCAAAGCGGTTGAAACCAGTTCTGGCGGGGAGCGGACCGGGAGCTGGCGCACACCAATCCGTCAAGTTTCCAAACGCAGCCATAAATAACAAACTATCACGAAATTAATGACAGCCTAATTATGCGGTCTATAGCAAGCGTCATTAGGAATCATATAACTCTAATTTAAACAATAATTACAGAAAGTCAGAATATATACCAACTAGATTAAACTCTAGCAACTAGCATCAATAACATTCAGATCTGTTCCAGTAAACTGCTATGATAGTAATTAAAAACAAAAACAGAGTGATATGAAGACACCAACACATTAATAATATTATAACGACAGAACCTCAATTAATGGATTGTGGGAACAGTGGTGTCCAATAGCTTAAATATGGTCCCAAAAGCTGTTGAAACCATGATTGAGTTTCACTAGCTATGTAGTGAGAGTACTGTCAATAACAATGCAAATGCAGAAATCAGATTTCAAAATGGCAACAATATGGCTCAAAATTTCCGTGGAATCAGATTTATAATGATTGTTAGAAACCTGGAAACAATAATATGTAGTCTAGTTTAGTTGGGACTTGGGATGATAAAATCATAAAAATATTAATTAATTGACATGAAATCTGATTTCAATTTCACTGTTATGGAAACCAGGTTTGATCAGTACAAGAAAACAAATTTCAAGTAATCCAATGAAAAGCAATTTCTATGTTATCTGCATTAATACTGATAGACTGCATAGAATTTCAGTTGCCCTCAAAATTCTATTTTGTGGCTGAAAATATTGCCCAGAAATATAACACAGCATACGCATAAATTCCTCCAGTGTTCTTACATTGACATATAGGGTACCTCTATTCGCTCGCGTCAACGCCATTTCTGAAAAAGCCAACGTTCGGAACCCTTGAAACCATTGGCTGCTTCGAATCAGATGATGGAGATCGTTTTTCGCCCTGATCTTCCACATAATGGATTTTGAGACCATAAGCGTACCATCATACAGTAAGTTTTTTGATTCCATGTGGGACAGATGCCCAAAAAATGGCCCTAAAATCGTTAAGACACATCACGCTCAAATGATATTTTAGGTCCATTTTTTGGGATCTGTGACACATGGAATAAAAAACTTATAGTCTAATGCTAAGATCATGGTCTCAAGATTCATTGTGTGGAAGATCGGTGTGAAAAACAATCTCCATCGTCTGATTTCAATCAGTCAATGGGTTACAAGGGGCTGCACACGTGGGCGCTTTCAGAGATTGTGTTGGCGCGAATAGAGGTAACCTATCATAAACTGCACCTTATTAATCATGAAATCTGGTTTTAAATAAGGCTGATAAACTTTATTATTTAAAATATAAAATCAGATTTCAAGGCACTATAAAAAACTAGATTTCATTAATTTCAAGGTTTCTGGATTTCATGGTACACAGTTTTAATCGCATTTATAAAACACGGTACAAATAATTTTAATTGCATTTATGAAACTCAAATTTGCAAATTAATTCAAATTGATTGGGAAAATAATTAAATAAAAACAGCAAGTTTACTAAACTCATAATTGATGCGTACCTTTTAATTTTCAAAAACTAACCTTTGCGTGATAATGATTGAATTTGATAAAAAGACTTCGATTTTCTCTCTTTTCCTTTGGCCCAATCTTTCTTCACCCTTCTTTCAATAGCTCAGTATTTCGAAAAGTGTAGAAGACAGTGGCTCTTGAGGAATGTTTAAAAAGAGTATAATAGGATTTAAAAACCCAGTAGGATTTGGTCAAGTGTATAACTAATAGACTTTTAGATCATTGATGAACAAGGATCCAACCTAATGACCGATGGGAACCTGACCAGCGCAATCCCAACCTAGAGATCATAGAAAAACGAGCACTATTCCCCTGAAGTGGCATCTCCAATAATATGCTACATTATAATCCATCATGCACTCACCTTTATGCCTGATCAACAAACTAGATCCCACAATGCACTATAATGTTGTATTGTGCAGGTGACTTCTCACATGCATCGACTTGGTCATCCATAATTTCTAGGGCACCAAAAAAATGGGATTGTTTTTAATTACAAAAATTCCCTTTAAATTCCTTGATAATTAATTTTTAAAAAAATTGCAAAATCACTGTAAAATTATTAATAATTTTAACAATATATATATATATATATATTGCTGAGATTTTAACAAAAATATTTGAGACTCAACATTATGTATGATTAGTAGAAATTATCATAATGGCCTTTTTATGGTAAAAGAAACTTTCTAAAAATTCATTTAATTTTTAGAGATTCAAAAAAAAATCCTCAAAGCATGTATGTCACTAGAGACCTGGGGACAGTTAATGTGTGTGTTCTCAAACATAACATACCAAATTGCTCCAGTCACATTTGGCGAGTATCGGGCAGCTGCTGCACTCATCACAATGATGCAAAACATTGAATCAAATAAAATATGGGTGGCAGCAAGACAGGCTCAAGGCCCACAAATCCTATTATAAAAAGGTCGTGCTCAAGCCGAGCCTATTCAAAAATCACAAAAAGCCCAAGCCCGATAGGTTGCCACCCCTAAAAATAAGAGATTGACTTCCCAGTTAAACCCTCAAACCTGGAATCCTAAGGTTGTGAGTTGTAATGAAGTGTAGCATCAAAATCATGGGTCAAAATCACGGTTTTCCGGTATGTATCAGTCTAGCCCTAGACCGATATGTATCTTTTGTATCAACCGATACATTGAATGTTTCGAGTGAAGCATTGACCAATGAATTGGTCAAATTATCAGTCGTATCGGCCGATACTTTCAAATTATCGAAAGTTCGGCTGATAATTTTGATAATTTGAAAATCAGTGTAGTTGGCACCTCAAAATTATCATACGGTAATTTGAAATTATCATTCATGAATTGCAAATTTCCAAATTATCGGATGATACAATCAATAATTTGGTTGTATCGCCCAATAATGTGGGTGATTTTTATATGGCCTATACGTTGTCAATGGATCATACCAGAGCCCTCCAGAACTGATACGTATCGGGAGATTTGTATCGGTTCCGAACGAAATTTTGAACCATGATCGGGATAGTTAAGACCAGGGTTATCTAATTCGCTAGGTAACCCAGCGAACTGCGAACCGGTACGAAGCGAACCAGTTCACGGTTCGATTCACTCTGGTTCATCACTACAGAGCGAACAGGCACGCTACAGTGTATCAAACTAAAAACAATGCTCCCAAGAGGTTGTGATGCCAGGTCGAGCATATTGGGCGTCATACCTCTAACCAACTCTCTAGTCAAGTGCTTGGTGTTGAATGAGTATACATTATATAATATATTAAATATTTATTATAGTTTATTTAAACTCATGAATTTTTTCCTTCTAATTTTTATTTTCTAGTGAAACAGTCATCCTGCTACCAGCGAACCGGTTCGCTTAGGTCTAGCGTATTGCGAATTATGAACCCGTATTCGAACCGAGCGAATCAGGTAACATTGGCCAAGACTGCGTGCAAAAATGCGAGAGAGATGCAAACTCCCACTTACTGGAAAAAATCCAATCTGCCTCTATGATAGAACGGACATCACGCAAAATGAAGTTGTACACTAATCGGAATTCACCGTGCCTCATATCACCCAGTCACTAGTTCTATGTGTGAGGTAAGCCTGAAATGCTAGAAACCACAACATCCTCAGTGGCCTAAGGTAACCTACTAGTTCGATTACGGATCCCGGTAAATCCTATGCTCCTATTGCATCAATTGGGATTCTAATTAGCACTGTATATTTCGAATAGGTATAAATCAAAACACTCCCAAAATGTGCACATGAAGTGCACCATGGATAAAGTAAAAAAAACTCTTCAATAACATATAAGATAGAGAATGCCTGAAAGGTCTATAATTTCATTGATCAAAATAAGGTCCATTACATCAACGCAAATAAAAACCTACACTCTAAAAGGCTTTCCAAAGGCTACAGAATCCAATAGGTGGGATTTACTCTAGCTGAGTCAGGCTCCTACGGTGTTTGGTCTAATTGTATGACAATGAAAATGATATTCCATTCTAAATAATATAGCATTTAGAGCTCATTCGACTAGTGCGACATTAAAGTACTGTGGTTGGCACCTGCAATAGTCCCTCTGAGTAGTCCCTATGATTGCCCACAGATGGTCACTCAAATACCTCAAAGTATGATCTCTACCAGAGCACCATCTTCATACTTCGCCTAGGATAATCACAAATCCGAACATAGAAAGAGAGAGAGAGTGTGTGTGTGTGTGTGGGTGGGTGGGTGGGGGGGGATGGGTTAGCATCCAGTAGACAACCGACTATCCCCATGGCGAGTCATATCTGTGAATTAGTGTAAGTTAGCCCAAAAGGATGGGATAAGGTGAGGGGGCTAATGAACAATCATGATCAAATTAGGAAACCGAATGCAGAGTGGTCCGCTCTTCTAGATTTTGGAAAGGATGGGCCTTGAGCATAAGTAAAAGGGAAAGAATCACATATTATGCTTGTGGGTTGAGACGCACTCTCCATTATAGCGAATTGGATGGGAAGGGTTTTTTTTTTCCACTATTGGGCATCCCACCAGACCCAGCCCCGCTCAACTTAAGTCGAGCATCCTCATCAAGCCCACAGGTTAGGTCCAGTACCTCAGGCCTGAAAGTTAAACAGGATACACTTGTGCCTAGTAGATAATGGAAGTATTTGTTAACATTTGATCTTTTTCATGTTATTAAATCCTTATACTTATTAAATTCCTCTCCTTCTTGAGTTCTAACGCCATCAATGCCATAAAAGTTCAAAATAACAACTTCTTGTAGATAATGGGAAATAATTGAAATCAAGAACATGTTGGTTCAGGCAAGGCAAGCTTGAGTTCATGCTCTACATAAAAAATTGCCGGGCTTAGTAGGGGCTTTGTATTTGAGCTCAACACAGGCTCGAATGGTCTAAGGCATTTTTCTCAGGATGGGCTTGGGTATAGCCTGAACCATACTAGACCCACATGTTGTCATCCCTATAACAAGGTGATCCTCTCCCCATTTCATTTGGACTATTGGAAAGTCCATCAGTTATCATGCAGACAAGAGGAAAGTTGCAGCTATGCTTCATGGCATCGGGACTAGCAACACCGTCCAGGTCTACCGAATGAATCTGCTGTTCAAAAATTTTTGGCCCGTTTGGCGTGGCTCAACTTTTTCAAAAAGTGATTTAAGCAAAGCACTACTGTCAAAAGCAGCTTTTTTTCCCCAAACAGCAAAGCACTACGGTCAAAAGCAGCTTTTTTCAAAAGTGTTATTGCTAAAATAGTTGTTTGTCTGAGATAGCTTCCTGGTCTCTAGAATCAGTTGCAAGAGTTGTTTCTGTTTGGGAAAAACAACTCCTATCCTTCAGATTATAACTTTGGATTGGAAGATTTCTTTTCTTTTTTGTTCCAATCTTTCACACAACTGATCTTGAGATCAGGGGCACATCATCAGATGGTTACTTTTTTATTCCAAGTGACACACATCCCAAAAAAAGTGACTCAAAGACCCTGTAGCACACATAATGCGCACAAGTCACTTTTTGATATGTGTGCCACGTGGAAATAATTCTGACCGTCTAATGATATTCCCATGATCTCAATATCAGTTTTGTGAAAGATTGGAAAGATAAACCATCTCCATAGTTCGATTCAAAGAAGTCAACAATTTCAGCTGTACTTAAACGGGGATATTTAGTATTTGGTGGGGGAGTAGTAGAAAACCCCTAAAAGATTAGGGTATGGGTATTAGGAAACAAAGATTCGGTTTTCACAACCAATGGTTTCCGGCATTAATATCGTTGACTGCTCTGAATCAGATGATAGAGATCGTTTTTTGTCCCAATCTTCACATAATAGATCAAAAGATCAAGTCCCACCTATCATATGGTCAGATATTGATTTCACGTTTTACAATTTGCCAAAATTTCCCCGGGAATCCTTCTTGTGGTACACCATGATCATAGTCACTTTTCGAGATGTGTGCCATATTGAATCAACATATGACCGTTTGATACGTTGGCCATGATATAGAGATCGATTGTAATGAAAGATTAGGATGAAAAATAATTTTAACAAATTCTATAGTCTCATTCAAGGCAGTCAACGATGGAAATCATTGGTTTTAGAGACCTAATCTTCAGTTGTAAATACTCATTCCCAAAAGAGATGGGAAGAATGAGAAAGAAAGATGTGCACAGAGAAGGGGAGATGCGAGAGAGAGGGAGAGAGAGAGAGAGAGAGAGAGAGAGATGAAAGATGAGATCCGAGAGAGATGAGAGCTGAGAGATGCGCGAGAGAGAAGCTACGAAGATGCAAAAGAGACGATGAGATGATATGCGAGAGATGCAATAGATGCGAGAGAGATGATGGAAGAGAGATGTGAGAGAGATGAGATGCGAGAGAGATGAGAGCAAAAGAGTAGCGAGATCGCATAGAGAGATGAGAGACAATGGAGAGAGAGAGGGAGAGAGAGAGAGAGAGAGAGCTCGTGTGGTCCATGTCTCTTCCGTCAAATTCCCGCAAAAACAATAATTAAAAGCGGGTTTTAGCCACTTTTAAAAAGTAGCTTATTTTTAGCTTTTTATGGTAAAAATAAGCTATAATCTGTTTATGAAAAGCCCAAAATCAGTTTTGGAAGCCTAGAAGTCCAGGACTCCCAAAAGCCACGCCAAACATGGCCTTAACATACCTACAACTGCTTAGTCAAACTTCCCCAAACAATCTCAAAAACATCAAAACCGCCTTGAGATTAGCTTCTTATGCTTTCTCCATCTTCATTCCAGCGGTCATTTGCTTGTTGGGCCGGCTGTGTGGTTTAAAGCAACCCACCAACCAGATGCATGTTTTTGTCTTTCTAGCCCATTTCTTGAACTTATGGAACTACAAAAACAGCAAATGTTGTACAGGCCTAGTACAAAAGTGGAGCATAGTCACTGTTGCAACTACCGCTAACATAGCATGGTCCTACAACTATCTGTAGTGGAAAAGAAAATGCAACTAAAATTGCTTTTACTAAAGTTTTAACATCATGCCAATGGAAGTAGATAAATTAAAAAATTGTCCTGGAGAAAAAATTTGGCAGCATGATCCTACATCCATTTCCCAAGCAAGCTTAGGTACCAATTGAATGCACAATCATAAAAATCTAAAATGATATTTATTGCAGAAATGATTTCGCATACATTCCAAATGTTTGTAAAATGTTGCTTACTTTGGTAACAAAATATAAAATTAATAGAGTTAACCAAACGTACGGTCAATTAAATTAGATATCTTCCTAAACATTTGGACTTCATGTTTATTTATTTTGGCACAAAATAGGTGTGTCCAAAAAGGGCGAAGTAGCTGATACTTTTCTGTTTTCGACTAACTCGACTTATTGGACCTATCCTATCGAATCATAGGAGTGAAATAGGAGTCCATTCACATTTCTTTTACGGTCATCGAAGTTTTCTAGTAGCATTTAAAACTTGAATGGGTAAAAGCAAATCATATATTCTCACCCTAGGGTCTTAACATAAGAAGCCACTTTTTCACTGCATCAATTTCATGTCCACCAAAAAACAGGTTTAGCGTTGTTTTAAGGATCATACACGAACTATGTAAACTGTGACTATGTGTAACTAAATGCAAGTTCGATAATAAATCACACAATTTGTCCATATTCGCCAAATTTATAGAACTGAAAACATTCCAGCACCCAAAAAGAAGGAAGATTAAAACATATAAATAAAGATTATATTTAGCCTCAATTTACTACTCTATAGATCTACTAAACTATGATTTCTAATTGTATACCCATTCTTTGGTCAATAAACTATTAGACAAATAAACGCTCAAGCAAATCTACCTACCTGAATTCTTGGCAGCAGCCAATGAGTCAGCTGAATCGTCTGCAACTCTGGAATCGGTTCCAGAACTAGAAGCCTCTTTACTTCCCAAATCAACACCAGCACCACTAATTCCCTCAACAATTTCCTCTTCCCTGGTAACAGTAACTGCGTCAGAATTCCCCCACAAGTTCTTCTGATTCTCAGATGACTCTGAGGAGCAAGACGATTCGTCCACAACTCTGGAATCGGTTTCCGAACTAAAAACCTCTGTACTTCCCAATTTACCGCCGCTACCAACTCCTTCCACAATTTCCTCTTCCCTTGTAACAGTAGCTGTGTCAGAATTTCGATCTTCCGTTGAGACTGATGAGTCAGACGATTCCTCGACAACTCTGGAATCAATTCCGGAACTAGAAACCTCTGTACTTCTCAATTCATCGCTGACACCAATTCCTTTGACAATTTCCTCTTCCCTTGTGACAATAGCCGCATCAGAATTTCGATTTTCTGATGACTCTGATGAGTCAGACGATTCCTCCACAACTCTGGAATCGGCTCCAGATTTAGAAACCTCTTTACTTCCCAATTCACCACCGCCACTAATTTCTTCAACAATTTCCGCTTCCCTTATAACAGTAACCGCGCCAGAATCCCCAGACGAGATTTTCCGATTGTCAGATGACTCAGCCGATTCAAACGATTCTTCCACAACTCTAGAATCAGTTCGAGAACCAGAAACATCTTTACTTCTCAATTCACCGCCCAAATCATCTCCTTCCACGATTTCCACTTCCCTCTCAATAGTAACAGCATCAGAATCTCCCGACGAGGTCTTCAGATTCTCCGGTGACTCGGTCGTCCCCGAATCAGAGGAACCTCTTTTATCACTTATCGAATTTTTTTCCAGATCCAGATCAAACGGACCTTCTTCTCCTTTCTCCAGCGCCATGGAGGACAGCGTTACGAACGCTTCTTTATCAATATCTCCAAACCCTAGAATTTCGTTTTCGAATCTTCTCATGTGGGCAGCAACCCAAGCATTCCGAACCGTAAATCGTCACAGAAACGTTTCGGTTTTTTATTAAATCAATCAGCTATTTAAATTTTAGAGAGAGAGACAGAGGAGAGAGAGAGAAATTAGTGAGTCAAGGGCCGAGTTGAGGGCTGGTCGAGCTTCGTAACTGCAGCCCCCAACACGGAGAGAAGATGAACTCGGTTTCCCTTGTCTCTTGTATTAAACAGCGCACGTGCTCACTTTAAAAAGGTACCGGAATTTCCAACCGAAAATTTGCTCTCCCCAGCCGCATGGCCTTAAATCAGACGTGGAGATAGCTCTTGTCCAAATCTTCCATTCCATACAATTGCTGGCATATCAGACGGTCATATATTAACTTCAGTTGAACGTATTATAATGGGGGAAATTTATTGCATCAATCCTGTACTTTTTCTGCGTTAGAGACCCTATATTTTCGCATTTAACTAGCACAAAATGTCTTCGGATACTCCTTCTTCCACTTTTTATGATTTTATACACTTTAAAATTTTAATGTGCTTTTTTATATTTACGTAATGTGAAGCAGTATTTAGGCTGATTTAAAAGCCACAATATAAAAATTAGAAAAATTTGCACTTTTGGCATTATACATTTGCGTATTTGCAGAAACAGCCCTAAAAATTAATAGTATCAAAAATTAACAAAAAAAAAAGGTTATATGACCTCTTTAAACAAAATTAATAATAAATAAATAAATAATCACCTCTTTAAACAATCGATTGTAATTGATTACGGAAATTTGTCTATTCTATAACTTGGTTGAAACAACTTATGTGTAATAATTATCAAATAAGGTACACTCTAATAGGCGATACCAAGCGATAACGACTGTTTAAAGAGGTGATACTGATTATTTAAAAGAACTTATTTTTTAAGAGACAATAGCGCATTTTTTTTTATCAATCTTTGGCATCATCGATCTTTATATTGTGACCTTTAAATTAGACGGCATAGATACTGCTTCACATCGTGTAAATATGAAAAAGCATAAAATTTAAAAATATTAAACTATATAGAACGATAAAAAGTGTAAAAAGGGGTATTTGAGACTTTTTGTGCTAGTTGGAACTTGCTGGATTTAAAGCTGGTCAGTTATGAGAAAAGTAAAAATATAGGGCTTCTGGCGAAAAATGTGTATCTGACAAGGTCGATCCTATAAATTTCCCTTATAATTATTTTTGGGATGTGTGCCACTTGGAATCAACCTATACCGTGATCTAACCATCGGTGGAAGATTGGCCAAAAAATAATCTCTATCATTTTATTTAAGGTAGTCAACATAGTGGAGCTTCGTTGCGAATACAGGTAGGGTAGCTAAGCGCCCTTGCGTGCACTCTATTAAAAAATGTTGATTGGGTCATATCTGATGAGAGAGATCCCGATTCACTCCGATCATCAATGCAATGGGTCTTGAGATCATTTTGCACCTATCAGATAGTCAATTTTTTATTCCACGTGTCACAAATCCTCGAAAAATGCCTCTTGTGCGCACTGACACACATCATGTTCAACGTGATTTTAGGGCCATATTTTGGGAATCAGTGACATGTAGACTAAAAAATTGACCGTCCGATAGGTTTGACATGATCTCAAGATCTTTTGTGTGGAAGATCTGGGTGAAACATAATCTCCATCAGATGTTTGGTGTCAAAGAGTGGCATCTTTTATCATGTGTTGAATAAGATGATATGTCTTCAAAATCAGAATGCTTATGTCTTCTCTTTTAAATTATGTATAAAGGCGCAAATCTCAGGTGCAAGTAGTCGTTCTCCCATAAAGATTAGACATACATATATAAGGTAGGAGATTCAAAAAATAATTGTAAAGACCCAAACCCACATGCCACAATATTGTTCGTTTCTGGGCTTAGGTCCCCAACCTGGCTATATTTCTGGTATGAGCTTAAGTCCCCACTCAAAACGCGTCATGGCATGTAACATTCGCAATTATATATAATCTAAAGTCAGAACTTTTTCATATTCGAAGTGGGATTATTACAATCCCTTCACTTTATAAAAGAGTCTTCCTTGACTCAAGAGTCTTCCTTGACTCTGATACTGTTAAGTGAAGATGCAAACCTATATGTCACAATAATATCCGATTTTCGATTTAGGTCTCTATTCTAACTTTATCTTTGACATGGGCTTAAACACTTATCCAAAATACATTATAACATGTAGTGTCCTCAATTACATATATCTCAACATTATAACTTTTTCGTATCTAATATGAGACTATTGCAGTAATAATAGACTGAGCCACCAAATTTATGCGTTCTCTCCGTAAGAAGGAAAATGAGTAGATGCGGTCGTTAGGAAAAGGAAGTGGGAACGAGGTCGACAGCCAAAGTAGCCTGTTTAATGATCGATATAGTGTTTCACGCCAGGTGCTCCCCGCCTTTTCGTAGTTGCTGTTTGAAAGGGCAAGGGATCAAATCTCGTTCCGGGACATCTTGAAACTTGGGCATATCTACGGTTAAGTTGGTAAGTGGGTATTAGGTGCCATGCCCGTGCACCATGGATAGTGCGACAGGTCAAACTTTGGGAGCACATCTAATCGCTAAGGCCATAAGCTTTTTGTCCTTTATTTTATAAGTCAAAAATAAGAGTCATTGAAAATATTTACCTTTTGACCAAAAGCTTGATATTGAAAATCACCCTTATTTTAATTTTGTTCTATAGGATAAATCTATTGGTGACTACTACATTATTGAAGGCACCTAACACTTGGAATTAGATTATGATTTTTTCACCCTAATCTTTCACACAATGGATTTTGAGATCATCAACATACTATCAGTCACTCAATTTTTTATTCAACGTGACACAAATCCTAGAAAAATAATCCTAAAATCACGTTTGAGCATGATGTATATCAAGTGATTTAAGGGCCACCTTTTGGGGAATTGTGCCATGTGAAAAAATTAACTACCATATGGTACCTCATGGTCTCGAGCAATGTTTTAAAAATCAGACTGGATACTGAATCAGCAGGGGCATTGATTCGGTCTGATTGCTTACAATCGGACTAGTTCCAAAAATAATAAAAATTAAGAATAAAGTATGCAGCTTATGTCATCGTATATTAGTTTTATGATATAAGTTTTAAAGATATATATTTAGATAATATTAATCTCAAGGTCAACAAGCACATTGGTACTTTTTTTTTTTTAATAATATCATGCGACATAGACCAACCTGGAGGTGCCTTACATATTATAGAGTATGACAATTTAGGAGCAACACTTGTGGAATACACCTCACACAACAAAAGCACCTGCATTGAGTGACATATATAGGGAATACATCCCACACAACAACACTCGCCTTATTAACATAACGGAGGCAGTAAACGTAGAGTGTAGAACCCACGACCTCAAGCCCCACAAGGGGGAGGAGGATACCGACTGAGTTACCACTCAATCACTTTAAGCACATTGATACATGCTGATTAGAACTTGGGTTTTATGTGATATTATTTAATAGATTTTGAGTTTAAATCACCTCTATAACATGTAGGTTTTCCAAAGAATTTAAAAAAAATATTAAATTATGAATCAGGCTGGTTCATGTTGAATCGGCAGGTTTCACTACAAAAAATAAGACTATTAGCGGCAGCCAAAAACTGTCACTATCAACAAAAAATTGCTGTTAATATCCTTGCCGCTAATAGTCTTTAATAGTTTTTTGTTAATAGCGGCAGTTTTTTGGAGCAAAAAATTACCGCTAATAATTTATTTTTTTTGTAGTGCTTAATGCAACAATCGCCCAATTCAACAAGAAAAAATCGAAAGTTTCGATTCTTACGTGAAACATACCATATGACCCGCTGGTCCCAACCAAATTGAACATCCGATCCAATTTTTAAAACTCTGTTCTCAAGATCCATTGTGTGTGAGAAGGATTGGAGTGAAAACCAATCTCCACCATCTGATTCCAAGCCGTCAATGCGCTGCAGACATAGGCACCCTCAGGAATTTTGTAGGCGTGAATAGTACCTTGTTTTTTATGGTCCTTGATTAACCTTTCTATGTGCGCATAGCGCCCAACTGTAGCATCCCGAGCTACAGTCAGTTACATAGTCTCGGGCCTATATATATATATATATATATATATATATATATAGAGAGAGAGAGAGAGAGAGAGAGAGGGAGAGAGAGAGAGAGAGGTGGGTGAGTAAGCATTCGTGCACAACGTTTTGGCACAGTGCACATCCAATGAGGTGTCACGGCAATATGTTCAATGTCAAATATATTCCATTAATAAAAATAAAAAAAGGGTGTTTTTCCACTGTACAATTTTGTTGTTGCACACAAGCCAGTTGAGTGCCACGGCAATCAACTTTCATTAAAAATGGTATTTTTCCATCCTATGATTTTCAGTTAAATTTGAAACAAAAATTATGCACCACATGTGGCTGGTAAAACATGAAGTTTAATCTTTGATTTTTAGGGCAAAAAAAATCTGCAAAAGAAGCAAAAAAATTCTAAAACCAGAAGACTTGGTGAACCCTTAGAAGGGTGTGGTGCAACAGGCAATCACATGACACGTAATATGGTGTTGCAACGTGGTATGCAGGGCGCAGCGTTGCAATGAACAGTCCCTATATGACCCCTCTTTAATTTCTGTGTTCCATATATCACTCGGATGCTAACAATCTTCCAATTTTCCGCTTTGTACCTTATTTTTGGTTTTCTTTTATGTCATTCAGGTCGCATGTGTGATGGCATTGCCAAAGCTAATAGGCCTTTAAAACTCTTCTTTCTTTGTTCTTTGTTTTGTCTATTAATGGCGAATTTTCAAAATATCTCTCTCTCTATATATATATATATATAGAGAGAGAGAGAGAGAGTGCGTCTGTGAGAGAGGATAAAGGGCTTCTGTCTAGAAGAACTTCCAACACCTGAACTGCAGATCTACGTGCGTATGAGACTATAATATGCATCAATAGTACCACATGGAGCAAGAGCAATTACATTAAAAATAAAAAATTAAAATTAAAATTACATCTATAATATGAATAACAAGGAGACAATGAGATGATTTTCGCCATAAAAACTTTTTTGTGTGGATAAGGAGATTATCTTCAATGGAAATTGCAAAAGCTTTAATTTTTCAATCTCAAGTAAGGTAGAGGAAAGACTTAGGGTCTTCTCTACGTATATAGTGAGGTATAAGCATTTTGGGGATCTAGGGTCTTTTTTCAGTTCGAGAGTGTAGGTGAAAACAGTTTTACTAAATGTGCCATTAAGCAGCACCCTATTCATTAAAAAAATTCAGTTAAATAACTTTATATTAGGTACCCTATCAAGTTATTTACCCTTACATCTATGTTATCAGTGAGGCTCTTATGATTGCATAAATAAATTGTATTATAACCATTAACTTTTTTTTGGCCACATAGAACATATGATTTGATCAATTAAAGGTGTCCAATTAGTCATCCACCCTCGACTAAGTGTCTCAACAAAAAATCACGCCTATTAGTAAAATTGAATCATCCAATAGGTGCATTTTAATTTTGATTGTTAAAATAATATAAACTAGCATCCAATTTAGAATGCATACATTGGCCGGATTGGAAATTCTAGACTATTATCTTTTGGCCAACCTTGTTCAATGTCATTGGCCGGATTGGAAATTCTAAACTATTATCTTTCGGCCAACTTTGTTCAATATGTAAACTAACATTTGTATGGCTTGATTTGCTAAAAACATATGCCACTTGGCTTAATAAGTGAACGATCATCGTATAATTTGTAAAGAGGAGGTCATCCATTATTCCCTCTTATATATTTTTTAAAGTAATTATTCCCTCTTATATTATTACCTCATGTTAGGGTTGAGCTAATACTTTCAACCTTTCCTTTTATGGTGTGGCCCATATTTTTACTAATAAAGGTGTCTAAATCACCTCAATCGCATGATCATGACCATCAGATGATCAGAACCGTCCAATAATAGCTCTTAATTTGCAACGCTATTCATATTTACTATAAGGTCCATATTTGTGCTATGATGGATTATACGAGTCATTTGATGGTCAGGATTTTTGGTTGAATTCAATTCAAAAGATGACTTGTCGTTTGGATGATTGGAATTGTAAGAAGGGTACCATTATTTATTTATTTACACATGTGAAGCGGTAAATTACCATTATTTACCCCGTGAAATTGTAATCTCGCCCTATCTCCTCCAGTCAGGATGGATTGACTGCTTTGAATCGAACAATGAAGAGTGTTTCTCACCCCAATCTTCCACCAATTGGACCTTGAGATCATGAGTGTACTATCATACCCTCGATTTTTTATTTTATGTGGTACGCATCCAAAAACAGTTCACATGACACACATCACATTCAAACCTGATTTTAAGATCACTCTTTGGGAATGATGTCACATGAAATAAAAAATTGACAGTGTGATGGTATGCCCATGATCCCAAGCTCCCTTGTTTGGCAGATTGGACAAAAAACGATCTCCATCATCTGATTCAAAGTAGTCAATACATTCCAACTAGTGGAGATATTGTGAGCTTACAATTTCATAAGATGTAAATAATTTTAGGATACCTCTATTCGCGCCTACGCAATCTCTGAAAGCACCCAATGTGCAATCCCTTCAAATCCATTGATTGTTTCAAATCAAATAATGGAGATTGTGTTTCACCAAGATCTTCCACTCAATGGATCTTAGATCATGTCTCACCTATCAGACAATCAACTTTTTGTTACACATATCACATATCCCCCAATAATGGCCCTAAATTCCCGTTTGAGTGTGATGTATATCATAGGATTCAAGGGGCATTTTTTGAGAATTGGTGACATGTGAAATAAAAAACTAATCGCTTGATAAGTGAGACATGATTTTAAGATCTATATTGAGTGAAAGATATGAGTGCATGAAACACCACATTTTTTATGCCAAAAAATGAGATGGCAGGAGTCATCTCAATCGGATGGTGAGGAGACTCTCCTCAGAGTCCTATAGAGATAATACCATCCAAAGAGATTTGACTCGGCTGACCGTCCCACTTTTATGCCACGTGATGCAATGTTGAGTACGTACATCAATTCAATTTATCCACTTATTCAAATAGCATAATAATAAACTTCAATCGGCCGGAAAAACATGTCCATGAAAGCATTTTTTGTACTGTCCAATCCAAACGCTTCACTTTAAGTTTACCTACTTTGCTAGGAAATCTTGGGAATCGCAGATTGGTTTGTGGCTCGGTAGGGTTTGCTCAGATGGGTGAAACGGTTCGGTAGGGTTTGCTCAGATGGGTGAAACGGTTTGCATGGGTGTAAGTTTTTGCTTTTCTCTTGCGGAGACTCGAACCCTCTACTTTAATTGGCATCATAAGAAGGCAAGGATTAAAATTTCGGGTAAAATTATGATTTTGGGCTTGACCGAAATAGAAGCTTTGAACCAAAATTTCAGCCAAAAATTGAAATTTTGGCCGAAATTTCGGGTCCCATACAAATTTGGATCAAAATTTCAATCCAAATTATCATTTTGGTGGGGACTGAAACCGATAATTTCAACCGAAATTTTGATCCTTGTAAGAAGGACTAGCTAGCATCGTAAAACTAAAATTTATATATTATTAACAATTAAAGTTAAAATTTATGAAAATAGGTTTTGTTTAAAACTTATCCTACTCTTAGGACACGTTTGTTTTGTTGTAATAAATTACTTGTAATATAGACATTACAAGTAATATAATGCTGACTGAATTACCTGTAAAATTTATATCGCATCTAATTTTTTGTTGTAATATAAGCGTTCTTTTTATTATAATTTTGCCTCTTAAAAATAGATAATATTGTTATACACCCCCTACTTTTCATTTGAATATTGGTCCAGAAGACTAGGGATCACATATTCCAAATCCTGGAATGGGTGACCTCAATGATTGGATTAAAGCTACTCAAAAAAATATACACACTCTATAAGTGTTTGTCATGTATATCAAATAAGATACTTCCGTTAGGTGCCAGTTGAAAGAGATACTTTAGTCAAAGGAAAAAAATCATGTCCTCAAATTGACAATCTATATAATAACATGGATAGGCCTCTGCCCGTCACATAATGTAGATATGCATAATTACAGAGTTGGGGGAAGAGAGGTGACGGAAAGAAAATTAAAAAGGAAAGATGCACTTAATTGCTAATGTATGCGAAGAGCACAATCGACTAAAACACAATATAAAATATACAAACTTTTATTACAAAATCATAAACTAAAAGGAGAGTACTTACAATGGGGTCTCCACTTGCTTTAACAAAGAGGAAAGACAAAAGAAGAAAACTAAAGAAACCTAGTAACTAGTCTACTCAGTTGGGAGTGATATTGGTTTTTGATATTGGTAGAGATTGGTGCTTGGACATGTCCCAAGCTACTCCTTTATATACACATTTGGCAGACTTAAGGATGCTTGAAGTCCGATAGTAGAGATAGTGGAGGGACACGTGTACTTGAATCATTTGCTCTTGCAGTTGCTTTGTCCCGAAGTAATTGCTGTATGATGTCGCTGCTTGCATCATATTGAAATTATTGCTGGGTGACGTAAGGGCTTGCGTCATAGGACATTATTGAGGACAGCTGGATGGATAATGCTGTGGCTGTGTATTGGAGGACAGCTGGATAACACTGTATTGTCATTGAAGCTATCTGTAGGAAAACTATTGATTGGTCAAGACAAAGCTTATTTGCTTTTATCCTGTACCTTATAGATAATATTTTCCCAAAAGTCCCCTAGTGATGGATCGGGGCTGTCTGGTTGCGATTCGCCAGCTAAAACATTAAAGGAATTATTAGAAGAAGTCAAGGAGTCCTCATCTGGTTGTGTTGCTGCTGACTGTGCTGCTGCTGATTGATCGAAGGTCTGAAGAAAATGGGCCTTCATAGAGATGAGACATTTGTGATTGATTTGAGCTTCCGTTAGCTCTGGATGTTGCTTTATGATCATTTCTTTGAATATTTCAAATGGATTTGAGGCAAGAGAAGGAAAAGGAGCCTCAGATTGTGATAATGATTTAGAATGCTGGAAAATAATGGAAGAAATTTCTGCCAATTTGGAATCAAGATCGGGAAAATTTTCCCACCAACGGACCCAATGAGTGCGAAGAAGAATAGGAATATGAGTATCAGAGGAAATTTGAATATTCCACATATAGATCCAAGGAATACCACATTCGGTAAAGAAATGAAAGGATACTTCATTTGGATGAATAGTTTTAGATTTGAATTTTGGATGAATCTCTTCATATCGATTATATAAAGAGAACTGATTTAGGAAGAATTTGAGAAGTAGGGCCAAAATGAAGCCACCATATCAAGAACCAATTTGGATAGCTTGCTTGAAGAATTGCAGGACAAGTTTTGATGAACCATGAATGTTTCTGTTTGGGGTTCATATAAAAGAAAACATTGGTGAAGGCTTGGATATAATCCCAATAATTGAATGAGTGGCCGGAACTCAGTTTTCTGGCTTTATTTAGGTCAAAATCCCAAGATGAAGGTTTAAGGATTTTATGGATGATAGCTTTGCTGTAGGAAATTGGGCTATCTGGCCGTTGATTGTCCATATGATGAGTAAAGGTAATGGACCCTGTTGCGGTAAGGATGGCTTCAGCAATAATGCGGGTTTTTCCCTCAAGGGCAGGATAACCATGACTATCAAGGTACCTGTTCTTAATTTCCCATGGATTAGATATCCATTGCATATCATCTGGTTCCAATATCATAATATTAGATATAATATCCTTTTGTATATAATTAGAGTCTTTTAATTCGTTGGCGGCCGGGTTAGCCTTTTCTCTCGCCTGGTTAGCGGAATTAGTTAATGTGTTTTGAGATGATATTTCTTTCCCTTTCTGGGGACGAGATCGATTATTCTGGATTATTGTCCAGAGCTGATAATCGTGTGCAACTTCTTTTGATTTTGGTACAGGGATATTGCCCCGTCCTTGAATTGATTGTTGTTCAGGGATATTGCCCTGACTATCTTTGGATTGAGGTACAGGGATATTGCCCTGTCCATATCTGTCATTAAATCCTCCTGATGAGGATGCTGCCATTAGGACTTTC
Organism: Chloranthus sessilifolius; assembly: GCA_021018995.1. Taxonomy (NCBI): domain Eukaryota; kingdom Viridiplantae; phylum Streptophyta; class Magnoliopsida; order Chloranthales; family Chloranthaceae; genus Chloranthus; species Chloranthus sessilifolius. The sequence continues at coordinate 122,005,985 of CM037587.1, read as the reverse complement.
CCTGCAAAAACTCACGAGTTGAAAAGTCAGGGAGAGAGTTTGTCTCTCCTTTAATATATTCAATTTGAAAATCAAAAGAAGACAATTCTGCTTGCCATCTGGCAAAGATTTATTTTGAAACCAAATTTTTAACATCTTTTTGCAAAACAGATTTTGCTGCACTACAGTCTATTCTGAGTAAAAATGTTTGATTTAGTAAATCATCCTGAAATTTATGAATGCTTTGACAATGGATAAAACTTCTTGTTTTATAGTGGAATAATTTGTTTGGGCATCTTTCCAAACACCAGAAGTATAACTGATTAATTCTTCCTTCTGATTTAAAGGATTTATTTATTTGAGAATTCCTCCATAACCAATATTAGAGGCATCAGTTTCAACAATTTTAGGCCAATCAGGATGTGCCAGAGATAAACAAGGAATTTGTTTGACTAATGTTTTGATGTGTCTAACAGCTTTTGTATGCTCATCGGTCCAAGGAGACGGATTCTTTTGTAACCTTGATTGTAAGATTTTTATAGCATGAGCAAGATGATGAATAAAATTAGCAATATAATTGAGACTACCCAAAAATCGTTGTAGTTGGGTTTTGTCTAAAATCTCATCTGGAAATTTTGAGGCAAATTCAATACTACGATCAATTGGGATAATGTGGCCTTGGTAAATGTTATGACCAAGAAATCGAACATTGGCTTGAAATAATTTGATTTTAGGAGCAGATATAACTAATCCATTTTTGTGAATGACATCTTTAAAGATTTTTAGATGTTTAAAATGTTGTTCAATGGATTTAGAGAAGATGAGTATATCATCGATATAGATGATTGAAAAGTTTGTGTATGGGGTAAACATATCATTCATAATGTTTTGGAATTCGGATGGAGCATTTTTAAGACCAAAGGGCATAACATTCCATTCAAAATGTCCAAATGGGACAGTAAAGGCAGTTTTGTATCGACCAGTCTCCGCGACCTGAATTTGCCAATACCCCGATTTGAGGTCAAATTTGGAAAAAATGGAGGCAGAATGTAATCGATCCAACATATCTTTTTTATTGGGAATAGGATACCGAATCCATTGAAGACAATCATTCAATGGTTTGTAATTGATGACCAAACAAGGAGTTCCTCGTTCCTTCTCAGCATTTTTATTGACATAAAAAGTTGTACAACTCCATGGGGAGTGACTAGGACGAATTAACTGTTTTTGTAATAAACTGGCAATTTCATTTTTGCATAATTCCAAATAAGCAAGCTTCATCTTACTAGGGCGAGCTTTGGTTGGAATATATTTTTCATTAAAATCAGGATTGTAAGGAAGAGAAACAATATGTTTCTTTCGAGTCCAAAATGCATTAGGTATATCACTGCATATATCATTATGATAAGATTTCAAGAGTTGTGCAACCTTTAATTGGATTGTAGAGGATGCCAATTGTTTTTCTAAAGATAAACACTTGACTTCTTGTTGTAGGAAGGTAAGTTGTTTTTCTTTGAAAATTAAATTAGATTCCATAGAATTAATTACCTTTGTTTGAGGTGGAGTTACGAATGGAGACATGAGATTATGTCCATTATACTGGGCATAGATCCCGGAAGTGTCAACCTTTATTAAGGGGAAAATAGAGGTCAGAAAAGGAGTACCAAGAATAATAATTTGATGTAAATCTTTGATAAGAATAAAATTTGATGGAATGCATATTCCATTATTGCAAATATTGACATGATTGAGTTTATATTTAATTTGCATTTTATGGCCACTAGCATTATTAAGAATTTGAGTGATTTTATCAAAATATTGAGTAGGAACTAATCCTTCCTGAATACAGTTAAGATCAGCACCACTATCAATAAGAGCAACAACATCTTTGATAGTATATTCTTGATTAATCACCATAGTGATTTGAGTGTACCATTGTTGAGTTGTAACTTGACTCAAAGCATGGACAAGATTAGGAGGAATCAAAGATTTCTTATGGGTCTTTAATTCCGATTTTATTAAATTGATCTCATATTTTAGATCATTAATATTGGTCGATCTAATTAAAGAGGCTTGATTAGAGTCAAGTGACTCTTGATTAGACTCTGGATGAGAGTCAAATGATGAATTATTGAATGAAGAAGGATCATTTTGGGTCATAAGAGTTTTAGGATTTTTGTCATCCAATGGTTCGGATTTCTTCTTCATTTTACACCGATTAGCATAATGACCATATTTGGTACATTTAAAGCATTGAATATGTTCTTGAGATTTAGATCTTGATTTCTTTGTCTTTTTGGACAAAGAGTAGTTAGTTGATTCGGGAGCTTGTTTTTGTTGTCTATAAAAGCTAGGAGGATACGGGTTTGCTTTTTTATTTTCTGTTGTTAAAACATTGATTGATGGAGACTTAGGATTTGGCTTATTAACTAATGTTTTCTTTAGTTTATTTAGAAGATTAAGAAATTCAAAATTATTATTATTTTTATTATTATTTTTATACTGATTCTTATTCTAGGATGTGAATAATTCCTTTCTCAAATCAGAAACTTTATTAGGAACACTTGATGTATCCTTTTTGAAGATGTTTTGTTGCATAAATTGTGGATGAATGGTTGGTGGAATCATATGAATGGTGTGGTCAAAATTGGTGTGATTATTATTTTCTTTATCTAACTTGGATAAATCTGATTTGTTAGGATTACATGATAGCATAGAAGGAGGATGTATGATTTGTGTATTAGTAAGGAGATCTATTCCCCTTTCTTCTTCTTGGTCCATTTCCATATATTGGGTTGCTTTAAATCATTGGACAAAAGGAATGACTTGATAGGAAAATTCTATATAATGATAGAATTATTCCTTAAAAGATTGTAACTTTTGATTGGAAATTTTTTTGAAATACCAATCACGAAATGGTTTATATTGATCTTACTGAAATTCAGCATTAATTTCAGATCGATTAATTAGAAAATTTTTTGGTTTTGTAAGAAATTTTGTTTTCAATAATTGTTTAAGACCTCCTTGGTCTTTGTTATCACTGAGAATTTGCTCAGTAGTATTATTGATCTTATGTGACCATGTTGATGATGGATTGATTATATTAGGCCATTGAGCTAATTTAAGATTTGGATGATATTGTTGAAAATTAACACTAGACATTTATACAATGAAAAGTTTTTTTTTTTTTAAACACAGAAAGGAAAAGAGTGTGAAAGTGGTTGGTATAAGTACCAATACAACTGTAATTCCATATGTGAATAGTGAACGTGAATAGTGATACTAAAGTGAATAGTGACCCGAGCTACTATTCATCTGCATAGTGACTACTATTCATCTTCTTCCCAAAATATCCCAATATTACTAATCATATTTCTATAAAAGGAATAATAGTCATTTTCTTACCTTGATTTTTCAAAACTATTATTATACCTATCTAAATTTATTTCCAATATCACTAATTATCTTCCTTCATATTTTCTTAAGATTAATAAATAGTTAGATCTGCCAAATTTCTACCAAATAGTGTTTCCCCATCTGCGTCAGTCAATGATTTGTGGGATTTACTTCGGCATCTCGCACTTACTGCATCTCGCCATACTACCCAACGCGACCTTTCACCGCGAGATAACACCCAATAGTAACAAGCAGATCCTCCTATTTATCCTTCTAAGAATTTAGAAAAGTTAATAACTTCGTAACGTGAGATTCATTTAGATAGGATAATAGTAATTTGAAAAATCAGGTAAGACTATGAATATTAGTCCATGTATAGGGATACTCCAGTATTATGAAAATCAGGGAAGACGATGAACAGTAGTCCGCCTGCAGATCCATAGCAGACAGAACAATCGATCACTGTTTCCTATTATTCCGACGTCCCCTACCCCCCAGATAGAATTACTACGGGTTTAGTCGGACATGGCTCTGATACCAATTACAGAGTTGGGGGAGGAGAGGTGACGGAAAGAAAAATAAAAAGGAAAGATGCACTTAATTGCTATTGCATGCGAATAGCACAACCGACTAAAACACAATATAAAATATACAAACTTTTATTACAAAATCATAAACTAAAAGGAGAGTACTTACAATGGGGTCTCCACTTGCTTAAACAAAGAGAAAAGATAAATGAAGAAAACTTAAGAAACCTAGTAACTAATCTACTCGATTGGGAGAGATATTGGTTTTTGATATTGGTGCTTGGACATGTCCCAAGCTACCTCTTATATACACATTTGGCGGACTTAAGGATGCTTGAAGTCTGATAGTGGAGATAGTGGTGGGACACATGTACTTGAATCATTTGCTCTTGCAGTTGCTTTGTCCCGAAGTAATTATTGTATGACGTTAGTGCTTGCATCATACTGGAATTATTACTGGATGACGTAAGAGCTTGAGTCAAAGGGCACTTGCTGAGGACAGCTGGATGGATAATGCTGTATCTGGATAGCTCTGTGAGAGTTTTGTCTGATGACATCATTGTCACTTATCTTTTGATGATTGTTGCTTGTTAGTTAAGCTGGCTAGGAATTAGGATTCCATTAGATTGTTGAGATTGTGATAATAGATTGAGTCATCAGTCACAGGACAATAAGAATTTGGAGGTCCCTGTATGAATTCTTCTTCTCTCATAGTGGCTTCAATCTCCAGTGATTCAGATAGATGTAAATCATTTCGGCTGATCATCTGTGATAACAGATTTTGTGCTTCATTTACTTGTTGGGGAATAGCCATATACTCTATTGGAAGATTAGTGAGGAAAATACGCCTTCCATCAGTAATTTTGAAATCATATGGAGTATTTACTATATCTTTTGCTTCTTTTGAGAAATGCATAAGAGATTGGATCCAATAGGTTTTGGGAGAAATATTTTTGATACTTTGATCAGCAGCTGATATCTCCATTTGAACTCGAGAATGTTCGATCTATTTGGTCTTCATAAGAACCCATATCTGATAAGGTTGGAAGAATGTTCCTTTTGATCTCCAGCCGATAGTACTAGTAATCCAGAATGTAAAATGAGTATGGTATAAAAGATTTCTGATGGTATGAAGGACCATGGATTGGATCATTCTAGGAAATTTGGGTACAACATGTGTTGGGAAAATTAATTGATTGATTAAGCCCCAATCTAAGCAACAGTCAAGATTTTGAGAGGGGAAGAAATAAGAACAAAGGGATAGCTTGGGTAGATGATACCCCTGATTATGATTAATATAATGATGATGTTGAAACAAAATTTGTTTAATCTGAAGGGCTTGATCCTCAATTTGGGAATAGATTTCTTAAGCAATTTCGAATGGAAGAATAATTTTAATTTTCTCAAAGAGACAAATTCTCTTGAGACGTTGAAGAATTTGATCTGGAGAATAGGACTCAAGAATTTGAATGAGTTGAAGAAAATGAGATACTTTCTCAAGAGTAAAAGTCTCTTCTTCCCAATTGCAAGTATCTAAGAGGAAAATAAGACCATTATAGAATGTTTTAATATTGGTCTCCTGAGTTCTAATTTTACCTTGTAAAGAACTCATATAATATCGGAGTCTCTTTCTATTACTCATAACATGACTTTTCCATATGGCGTTCACATCTTGGTGAATGGTGGCAGATATGCCAGGATTATGAAAATTAGGAATTTTTTGCATTTGATATATTTTTTGTTTAGTAAGTGGGGTGATTCTCTCAACACCAATTTTTTCTCGCTGTTGAGTGGTCTGACCAATACTGGTTTTTTCCAGTTTTTGAGCGGTCTGGTATATTTCCAAGGCTTGTCTTGCTTCAAGAATAGAATTATGCATTTTGATGAGTACTGAAATATGATGATATTTCACCCCTAAATACCTATATTTAGCTGTCCGATGAAGGCTATCTAATGAGAATTATTAGATTTGAAGTGTTTCAGGTAAATACAAGCCAAGTGTGGAAAACAGCCTAAGAATTCTGAAAATAATGTCAAAACACTGTAACTTTGGGTCATCGAGAACTTGGTACAATTTGCGGTTAAATTTGTACCTTTAAGATGGCCGAATTATGAAATTGTCAAAACACAAAAGTTGTAGATCGTTTCGCAGCTTTCCAACGGCATGAGAATCACCTCCATCTGAGTTCGGGACAGAAAGTTATAGCTGAAATACCAAAGTAGTGTCTGATACAAAAAGTGTGCTGAAATTCACGGATTTCTGGGGGTCAATTAAGCGAGGAGAAGGAGAGTCTGACACGGAATTGACTACTTTAAAACTGATTTTGAACCTCTTTTGTAGGGTCGATGCATCGACTCATTGGGTCGATTAATCGACCCTAAATTGGCGGCTGGGGGAGACTTCTGCGACCGGGAATCTATTTAAAGCGACTCAAACACTTCGAGGGAAAAAGAGAAATTAGGGAGATAGGAGATTAGAGTTTTAGTTTTTTGCTTTTCTTTTTCATAGTTAGACATAGAAATAGGGAGTTTTTATTTATTCCTTTTTGAGAGCTTTGTTCCTTTAATTTTTCAGTTTCATTCCTTCAGTTTATTATTGTTTTTGTTCAAGTTGATTCCTGCATTAATTTCATTTCTGAAGATCATCGTACTTTTAGATCAAAGTAATTTCTTTTGAAGTTGAGGTATTTTTTTATTCATTAAATTTATATTATTTTCCCTTCCTTATTTATTTATGCCATTTAATTATAATATGTGTGGCTAAATTCATAGGGATGGGGATCTAATGATTCCCATCCGAGGGATGTACTTTTAATAATATAAATTTAGGATTAAAATATGAGATCTTATTTTATGGTTATTGTGCTATCATGAACGGATGAAATCTCCACCACTAACCGGGATCACGTGTGCCGAGCCATGCCCGGGATCTCAAATCTGTGACGGTAATTTTATCCTATTATTGTTATGGTCTTTTTGCTTTTATCGTGTGGATCTAATTACGATTATGATCCGGGATCTAGTGTGCCGAGTCATGCCCTGGATCTTGGATCTGTAATGGTAATTTTATCTTAATTACTCCCTAATCTGAAATCGAGTGTGCCGAGCCATGCCCTTGATTTAAGATCTATGGTGGTAATTATTGTTGGAATTTTAACCCACTTTGGGGATGATTTTTATTTGAACCTGAGATCAAGTGTGCCGAACCATGCCCTTGATCTCAGATCTATATATGAAAATCATCTAAGTCCTAATTGCAGGGATGCAACGTGGAACCTATTGGGGTGTTGACCATTTATCTTCCATAAAAGATGTTTATTTTCAATGGTATATCTCATAGTTTAATCCGTAGATTTGTATTATGGGAAGAACGGACCAAAGATGGGAGGATTTAGTATCTTCATCTTTATCTTTATTTTTGAATTATCAGTTAAGTTTTAGTTTGTAGTCAGTAATTATCATCTCATCAAACCACCTAAATCATAAGACTGATAGAATACTGTTAGATCTCAGTAGATTTTTGGAATTGCTTGTCCTTTTTAGATCTTTCAAAATTAGTCCTCGTGGGAACGATCTCGTACTCTGCACCCACTATATACAATCTGATTCGTGCATTTGCGAGTAAAATATCACAATTAAAATTCACATCACATTTCATAGTATGCATTTGGGAAATTAAATATTTGGCTATGGCAAGATTGCCATGAGAGGTATATGCCTGGGTGAAATCCTCTTAAGACAGCATAAGCCTTTTTCTGGGGAGAAGTAATATCTTCTTCTATAGGAATTTGTTCAAGATATCTTTTCCTGGAATGACTACTATTAGCCATGATCTGTAGACATAAAAAGATGGGTTAGTCGGTCTTTGTTAAGACCAAATAATCTTGGGAAATTCCTACAAAAGTAAATTCATTAGTTTATGGAATAAAATAATAGGAAAGTTGTAATAATAAACTAAATTATGCTTAAAGTGTGATATAAGTGAAGTTGAAAGATGAAAAAGATTGTGGCATTTAATAATAATAGGTATGAGTGGAGATGGGGGCTCCAAAATGACACGATGGGGAGAAGAAAGAAGACAAAAGGAAGAATCCACCGAAGGCGGGGAACAAATTCAAAAGTTAAAGGAATATTATGAAGTTGGGTATGGACACCCTTATGATCTACCTGAAAGAATGGTAGAAGGGTATTGATAAAAGGTAAACCAAGGATAACCAATTGGGTTACATTGGTAAGGATCATAAAAGTAGTAGGCATAGTGATACCATGGTGGGAGATGGAAATATCGACTTTATGATGAATAACCATACAATGGCCACTAGCATTAATGAGGCAATGATGAGCCTTGATCAAATAATGTGAAGGGATAATACCTTCTAGGAGACAGTTCATGTCAGCACCACTGTCAACTAGTGCAATTATATCCTTGAGGATGAAATCGTGATTAATGATTAAATTAACTTTAATATACCATTTCTTGGATGGTGGCTGGGTAATTGATTGTAAATAATTATCTTGAATTGGCATATTGTCTGTAGAATTCTGCTGAGTTGCTAAACTAATCATTTCTAGTTTATGGAGTCTTGTATTAAGTGATAAAATTTCTTGACCGATTTGTTGTTTGAATTTATTAAATTCAAGGGTTAATGATGGATCATTATAATTGTGGGATAGAGATAATGATTTAGGACTGGGGTCTTCCAGTTTGTGAAACAATTCTTTAATCGAATAAGGATTTTCAATAATTAAATCCTTTTTCTTTTCATTTTCATTTTTAGCCATGGATATACAGGCTTCAATTAATTTAGATTTCATAATAGGATCTTCGGTTTTATCTATTAGATCAACCAAAGATTGTTGACTTTCACTAAGGACATTTAGATTGAGATTATTCATGGTAGCAAATGTTTGCCAATTATTATCTGGTGAAATTAGGGGTTGACAATGACAACCATGGTGATGATCCTCAGAAGAAGAAGAAGAGGAAGTAATAAGACTATGAGTCTCATCAGAGTCAAATTGTTCCTCATCATCAGAACTAGGATCATTAATTAAGAGTTTGGATAGGGTTAATTTTAACCCTTCATCCTGTATTTGATTTAGTTTATTTTGAAGAGGACATCTATTGGCATAATGGCCAAATCGATTACATTTATAACATGTAATATTTTTATTGATATTTTTTTATTGTTTTTCTCGAACTTTTCGAGAAGATGAAGGATGATATCTATTTGTAGAAAATTATTTTTTCTTTTTATAATTTGGAGCAGCTTCTTTAACTCTTTTATCTTTCCTTCTAGGAGGAAAATTGATTTTTGTATCACAAGCAAATTGGTCACAGAATTCTCCTAATTCCTTACGACCAGTAAGTTGTTGTTTTAATTGTTGGTGTAATTTTAGATCATTACACAGAGTGAGACCTTCACGTATGATGACACTTATTAGTTGACCATAAGTATATTGATTATAATCAATACTTTGATCATCAGAATTTATGAGTTTATTTATGACTTTTTCAGCAAATAAGCTGGGAAGACCATCAATGAACTTAGCTTTCCAATATTCATTGTTAGCATCAGTTCTTTGCATAACCTTAGTAAGGAAAACATCCTTGTACCATCTGAAATGGGTTAAGGATGGACAACGAAGGTTTTGGAGAAGCTCTCGCCTTCTTTCTTGTTGATGTTTTCAAGATCCAATAAAATGCAATATTATACTTTGAGTTAAAGTATAAACTGCATCTTCATAGGTCTCAAATTGACTAGTATTTTCATTTTTTATTTGTTTCTTCGAGTGAAGAATTTCATCTCTTTGATGTTGGGTGAGCAAATTATCCCACCAACTTTTAAGAATTTCAGAAAAACCAATAACTATTAATCTAGCAATCTGGTGATCCGGATTATTGCTCTGTTTAAGAATAGTACTGTACATAAACATTTTATGCACAATTTCAAATATTGCATATTCAAAATTTCCATCAATATTTCATTCATAAATGGATCTATGATCGTAAGAATTTTGGACATTCATATAATCTTCTTCATTAAGAAGATCTTGAGGAGTGGGTCTTGGATAATAATATCGAGAATAAATACCCCATTTATTTTGAGATGGTCTGGAATATTGAATTTTATTTAATTCCATAGCATTTTGTATAGATTCAAACTGATTTTGTGTAATATCCCGAAAAATCACATTAAACAGTGACCTCGGGATCCGTGCCCGATTGGTCACAGGTTTGACCAATTAGGAGTTCAATAGTTAGCATAGAGTGTGATGAACGGATGAGATGTGATAAATTGATTGACTGTGTGGTGTGTGATATAAATGTGCAGTCACATACACCTATCGCGGTGCTTGTGCTCAACACACAAGTAGAGGAGAGATAAAAGGGTTTAATAACCCTAAATTTGTGTTTTGGGTTGTTGAGAGAGAAGTAAAGAAGAGAGAGAGAGGAGTAAAGAAGGGTTGAGCAAGGAGTTATTGTGGGTGATTGGAAGGGGGATTCAAACATTAAAGAGACCGACTCAACGCGAAGGATCCGTTCGAGCCAAAGCTGGAACCCTAGCCTTTCCAACCATTGATTTGAAATAAATTTGAGATTTATTAAAGGTAAGATTTATGTAGTTTGAAATGCATGGATTAAAGGGTTAAATTGTAGTTAGAAATAGTTTAAAATGTGGGATAAGAGCTTAGAAAAATGGAGGAGAAAGTAAGGGATTGAATCTGACAATTTCGATTAATCGAAATTGGGTTTCGATTAATCAAAATTGGCCAAGAAGTTGAAAAGTCAGAGGACCCCGATCTCGATTAATCGAATTGAGTTTCGATTAATCGACTTTAGATTTCGATTAATCGAATTGGAAATCGATTGATCGACTGGGAACCTACAGTGAACTCCAGTGGAGGAAAGAAAACAGCTTGGAGAAATCGACTAATCGAAATGGGAATTCGATTAATCGATTTAGAATTTCGATTAATCGATTTGGGATCGATTAATCGATTTTGGAGATTCGATTACTCGAATTGAGAATCGACAGGATAGAGTAGAGAAATTCGATTAATCGAATTGGGTTTTGATTAATCGAATGGGAATCTCGATTAATCGATTTGAGAATCGATTAATCGATATTGACTTTCGATTAATCGATTTTGGAGTTCGATTAATCAACTGGGCTAGTTTATGTTGACTTTTGAGTTTGACTTTAATCTTCATGGAGGGTCTTAGACCTCCTTTATTGCATCTTTAGTGATGTGTTTTACATGATATGTGGTACCATAGGTGGTACGTGTGAGCTAGTGCACAAGGAGCCACGTGGGACCTTGATGCATTGATCGAACGAAGACTTGAGGTAGGGAACACCTTGAACATGTACTTTATTTTACAAGAGCATGTATGTAGTGATATAGAATTCAATTCAAAATGTCTTTATTGCTTAAGAATTGTGAAAAGTGTGTGTGTGTGACATCCATAAGAGTAATTATAATGAATCATTCCCAGGGGATGAGGAAGTAAAGAGATAAGAGCATCAGGTGTGATGCAAATGAATAAATACATCCCAGGGATGTATCCAAGATCGGATCATGTTTGATAGGGCCTAACTAATATAAGATAACACATTTACACGGTGAATAACTATATGTAAGGCACCGATATTTTTGTTATTTGAGGTTTGATAGGGTACCCCACCGACGTGGCGGAATATCCACGACTGACACGGCAGGATATCCGTGACCGATACGGCGGCGAAACCGTAGGCCAGTGCGGAGGCCTATCCGTACACAGTAAGCACACCCCAGGGGTGTTGATTGAGACTAGTGAAACCCCGCCACCAATCCCCAGGGGAAAGGGGCTTGGGTGCTATTTGTATTCCCAGGGAATACATTAAAAGTGTCTATATAGATGACGATGATGGGTATCTCATCGGGGCTCGATGCTATATTGTTCGGGGATTACTTAAGTTGAAAGTTTAAGTTTTGCTTTAGGCCTTTTCAGCATCATTCATGAATAAATAAAGACATAAGTAAACTACCAGTAAAAATGTAATGCTTTTAATTGTTTTCATCAGTGACTGCATAGACACATCATGCATGGCATATCATGGAATATATGTGAGTGATAATTTATATGTTCAACTGTGTTTTGTTCCCTATTGAGCTAGGATGTAGCTCACCCTATAGACTATACGTCGCAGGTCCACTACTAGCACTGCCGAGGAGGCTTGAGACGCCGACCCCTGGTGAGTCGGACCTGTGCTCGGTGAAGAGTTGGAGCCACCTCCTGAGGACTTCTTCTAGAGGACTCCGTTGTGCCGCTTTGAGGGCTTTTGGATAGAGATTTGTACGGCTTGGTATGTCAAGCCTTGTTTTGACTAAACAATATACATGTATAAATTGGGATTATTCTTTTGGGGGGAACCATCTGTGATGATTTGCTATCATCGATGGTTCGGATCGGTTCTCCATTCATGTAGAGGCATGAGGGTAGAACTATCTTTTGAGAAATGCTTTTATATAGATTTAAATTCCGCAGTTTCATTTACTATTTCAATTATGTGCTTGATATACCAATGTTCCATTCTTAGCTAAGGGGCACGGTCAAGATGATCGTGCTGATGGCACGGGTTTCGGGGTGCCGAAATCCGGGCTGTCACATTTTGAAGTTGATCAATCTGTATTGGATTGTCATCATCAGTTAAGATATTGATTTGTAAGGAAATTTTCTTGTCTTTTAGAGACAGATTGTGTAACCGATAGGTTACCTTATCAATAAATTCCTCTTGTTTGATTTGTTGTGATTTCGAAGACAAATTAATTCCTGTAACTTCCAATGGTGGTTTTATATTTGGTTGGTCAAAGTGAAGAATATGAGATTCTTTAGGCAAAGAAATCATTTCTTCAATTCGATTTAATTGTTGACCAATTGTTTGGAGATTAATATTGGTAAAATTATTTTGTTTATATAGATTAGATAAATCTGGTTTTGTAAGATTTATAGGAGATGAAGCATCAATTGGACGAATTAAGGCAATAGCTTCAATAGATATGGATGAATGTAGTTGAATGATTTTTAAGGCTTCAGCAGGGGGATGAATAGATTGGATGATGGTGCCATCAATTTTTTGCCAAGCCTTTTGAACATCAGCAAGGAGATGTATTTTCCTTTCTTCTTGGTTCATTTTCATATATTGTGTAACTTTAAATCATTTGACAAAAGGAATAATTTGATAAGAAGATTCTATATATTGATAGAATTGTTCCTTAAAAGATTGTAACTTTTGATTGGAAAATTTTTTGAAGTACCAATCACGAAATGATTTATATTGATCTTGCTGAAATTCAGCATTAATTTCAGATCGATTAATTACAAAAAATTTTGGTTTTGTAATAAAGCCTGGTTTCAATAATTGTTTAAGACCTCTTTGGTCTTTGTTATCACTGAGAATTTGCTCAGTAGTATTATTGATCTTATGTGACCATGTTGATGATGGATTGATGATATTAGGCCATTGGGCTAATTTAAGATTTGGATGATATTATTGAAAACTAATATTAGACATTTATATAATGAAAAGTTTTTTTTTTTTTTTAAACACAGAAAGAAAAAGAGTGTGAAGTTAGTTGGTGAAAGTACCAATACAACTGTAATTCCATATGTGAATAGTGATACTAAAGTGAATAGTGATCCGAGCTACTATTCATCTGTATAGTGACTACTATTCATCTTCTTCCTAAAATATCCTAATATTACTAATCATATTTCTATAAAAGGAATAATAGTCATTTTCTTACCTTGATTTTTTCAAAACTATTATTATACCTATCTAAATTTATTTCCAATATTATTAATTATCTTCCTTCCTATTTTCTTAAGATTAATAAATAGTTAGATCTGCCAAATTTCTACCAAATAGTGTTTCCCCATTTGCGTCAGTCAACGATTTGTAGGATTTACTTCGGCATCTCGCACTCACTGCATCTCGCCATACTACCCAACGCGACCTTTCACCACGAGATAACATCCAATAGTAACAAGCAGATCCTCTTATTTATCCTTCTAAGAATTTAGAAAAGTTAATAACTTCGTAACGTGAGATTCATTTAGATAGGACAATAGTAATTTGAAAAATCAGGTAAGACTATGAATATTAGTTCATGTATAGGGATACTCACAGTATTATGAGAACCAGGGAAGACGATAAACAATAGCCCGCCTGCTGATCTATAGCAAACAGAATAATCGGTCACTGTTTCCTACTATTCTGCTACTCAAAAAAATATATACACTCTATAAGTGTTTGTCATGTATATCAAATAAGATACTTCCGTTAGGTGCCAGTTGAGAGAGATACTTTAGTCAAAGGAAAAAAATCATATCCTCAAATTTGACATTCTATATAAAAACATGGATAGGCCTCTGCCCGTCACATAATGTAGATATGCAGATTAGGGACGAGATAGAGATTGGGACAGATTCTCAGTCATGATGTTGTTTTATTATTTTTATTATTATTATTTTAATATAATTGTGTTTCAAATTTTAATTATTTATCATTAGGAACCTCTATTTGCACTTACCTATTTAATGAAAGGTTCACTTAATAAAAGCGCATGCTAGCACCCACTACACAGTCAGACATCATTCAGTGGGCGCTTTCGTTAAATAGATGGGTGCAAATAGAGATTCCCTTATCATTGTCATCATTAAGCCATTACTCATATGTTTTGAAGGTCATGATTTAAAAATCTTTTATAAAAAATTAGCACGAATTACAATATGTGTGTCATCTAATTCACTGCAGTCAAAGGTTATTATCTAATTTAATTGTTGACTCTCTTGGATCATATGATAGAGTTCGTGCTTACCAATATTTTTCAACAATGATCTTTAGGTTATAGCCTTCAAACCAAATATCGTAGATGGCATCTTCACATGGCACATATGCTCAAAATCAAGTCTTATTTCCTAAAATTGTATGCTTAGGCAAACTTTTTTGTGCAAATAATGAGTCCCTATCATAGTGAAAAATTTGGCGAAATGGGGTCAAATGAAATTTTCGGGAAAGTTTAGGTATTTTTCGATAATTTTAAAAATTTTCAGTATTTTTTGGTAAATATTTTTGATATATTTAAATTTTTTATTAAATATATTTTTTTGTATACTTTTAATCTCCGAAACTTTCCTGAAATTTTTCCAAAAGGTATCGAAATTAATCCGAAATGTGCCGAAAGGACGTCCCACCGAAAAATTCCCAAAAATGAAATTTGTCACTATGATCCCTATTACTGGAGATATAGTAATATATAAGAGTACCTCTCTTTGCACCCACATTCTTTGAAAGTGCTCATGCTCCGGACCCCTTGAAAATCATTGATGCCTTCAGATCAGGTGAGAAAGATCTTTTTCACTATGATCTTCCACACAATAGATTGAGATCATGGCACACCTAACAGCCAATTTTTGATTCCATGTGTCATAGATCCCCACAAAATGTTTGTAAATTGACTTTTGAGTATGTGATTCAAGGGCCATTCTTTGGAGATATGTGAAAAATGGAATAAAAAAATGACCGTCTGATAGGTTTGTCATGATCTCAAGATATACTGTGTGGAAGATTTAGGTGAAAAACGAACTCCATCAACTAATTTGAAGCAATCAATGATTTTCAAGGGGTATGGGATGTGAGTGCTTTTCGAGAACACATGGGTGCAAACCGAGGTACGCAATAAATAAATGGGAGCTATTACTTGCACCCAAAAATTGGCCCAAGCACAGAAGTTGAAGTATGATTTGAAGGCCATTACCAAAAAAATCTTTGGTGCAAAATATTGACACAAAATGCGATTTCTATCTTATGAAGGCAAAGGCCATCGACCCATTATTTGATTGATTGCGTTGATTCATAAGATCGAGATCATGTTCACGCCAATTCTTTGCACCAAAGATCATTAAATCATGACCTTTAAATCAGAAGACTTAGATGATGTTTCCTCATGGCACAAGTCCCCAGAATAATAGGGTTCTGTTTGGCATTGAGACCGACAAGCGCATGCTAGCACTCGCCCGCTTCCCACCAGCTCCCTGCCAAAGTGATTTCAGCCGCTTCCTCCTGCCCCCACAACTCCCTACCCACTCCTCACAGTTCTTCGTGCCGTTATCAAACGCATACCAGGGGGGGCGCGTCGGAAGAGCTCCTAGATCGGTCGGTGAGCGTTGCAAACAGATCCAAAGTTTTTCCTTTAAGTTGAACATGTTGCAAGGGCCAACTTTCTGTGTGCTCCCATAGTAGATTCACCAATAATTAAGCTGAAAATAAGTGTTGCTCTACTTAGTTAGCAGGTCATTTTCCCTAGGAAAATTATAAATGGAGGACAGATTTATTGAGGACAAAGTGCAGGCGATTGACGTGGTGCGATGTGATTGACTGCACTGACTTGCATTAATTGAGTCCCACTACACTTGCAGTCAATTGCGTCGCATCACTTCAGCCCCTTGCACTTTGTCTGCATAAAATCTGTCCTCTGTATAACAGTGTCCTTTTTCCACTTACATTAGTCAAATGTGTGCTTTGCATGCTAATAGATAATTGCGTTAAGATTTGAAAAGTTTATCATGAAGAAAGTGATTGAAAATTTTTAGGGCAATCGTTAAAGTCCATGTAACAACCCTAATTTTTTAAAAAATGAATTTGTGGTATTAGATTTGTTTTGCATCAAACATGGTATTAGTGTTCCACACCGGGACCTAACCTATTTGAGAAAATCCTATATATTTATTTCTGTCGATAATTGACACAAGTGGTGTGTAGCCTACTGGTTAGAAGCTTGTCTTATAGACAAGAAGTCACAGGGTGGATACCCATCCATTTATCTCGTCCTTCTCAGATTTTGTCACATAGGATACGATTTGATCGCATATCGACGGACAATATTACTTTAGGATTTAATAAATGACTAAATCAGATTATGATTTAAGTTTAATTTTATTGTCGGTATTATTTTGATGTTAAAATATTAATTTTTCGAAATCGCTCTAGAAACCTTCTTTTAAATATATAATCACTGGGAGATCGATTTTAAATTTATCAAATAGCAATTGCTTTACACTTAAAAAAAAAAAAAAATTAGTTTCTTTACAAAATACCAAAGAAAAGAGATAATACTGAGTTGCTGAATGTGGCAGCTTGGCAAAAACTGAGATTTCTATTGGGATTGGGCACGCAAACCATCGATTATCTAAATTAAGGGGAGAACATTTATATATATATATATATATATATATATATATATAGAAACACGGTATCTAATCATGGATTGAAGCCTGTACGATGATGATAGTAATTTATAAATGCATTATGTATATATATAAGATAATGATGCATGCCATTGAATATCATTATAAAATCCAAATTTCCTTTTCAATAATTATATATATTATATTACATTTGAAAGGATGGTTGGTAGAAATACGATTATTAAATTAATAAACATTATATGTTAGTAGTGTAATATTATTATATTAGTCCACCAAAAGTAGAATACTCGAGTACTTTTTTTTCTAATTGAAGTATGGGAAATTTGCATTTTCTATCTTATAATTTTGCTTATTTATGAAAACGGCTCTATAGTTTTATTCTTTGTGCAAAAGGCTAGCTCCAAGTTAAGCCGTTTCCACGTCAGTATTGCTTAACTTATTTATTTCCTCTTATATATATATGGGTATTCTCCTAATATTATTGTTTACTGTAGTTTGTTTTCCTTTAATCGGTTCAAACCACTCTGTATCCCTGCAACGACAACGAGCTTTGGTAAGAAAGCTTCTTTAATTGTAGATATAAAAAATTTACAGATAAGGCAAGAATGAACATATTCGCTACCTTAACATAAGGTAGCAGTCGTTATCTTAAGATGACGACTGTTGATATAAGGTAGCGATCGCTATCTTAAGGTAGCGACCGCTACTTTATGTCAGCGGTTGCCATCTTAAGATAGCGATATGCTACCTTAAGATAACGATTCGCTACCTTATATTAACGATCGTCTCAATATTAGTGAGTAAGTTATAAATGATATTTTTTATATTTTGATTTTAATTATTTTTTATATTTTAAGTTGAAATGGATGTTCCCCTACTTTGTCATTTTATTGGTGTTCGTGTCGGCGATAATACTTACAACGGTGGACATCGAAAGATTGTCGTTGTTACAGAAAAGATATTATTTGATCAATTTAAGCAGAAAATGTACAATGTAAGTAGGACCCGACCGGAAAAACATTCAATTACACTATCGATTTCTTTGCGCATAGGAAAGGAGTTGGTATTTGTCGAATTATCGAACTTCGATGATCTTGCAAACATATTTAGAGCATATTGTATTGGTGATGGTGTAATAAATATTTATATCGAAAAATCATTGGCCACTTCCGTCATGAAAATTTTATCATCTTTTGAAGCACTTCAATCATTCCAGCAGGAAACAAACGAAGACGATAAAAAAATTGAGAAAAACGTCATATTAGGAGATGATGATTGTGTGGAACTAGATCATTCACCTGAAAATCAAGGAATGCGGTTTGAAGAAGAGAACTTCGCTGCACCGATGATAGTCGACAATAATAGAAATATGAATATAGGATTTTGCCCATACCGTAGGCCACTGGAGAAAAACTCTTTCGACATTCTAATGGGAGAAGGTGATGAGGATTATGGATATTATCCTCAACTGAATCTGATGCATGATACATATCGGATTAACTTTGAATCGATAAAAAATACATTCGATTGGAATTAGTGGGAAACGTGTTTAGGAGGTCTTAGTCCATACCAATGGGCTTTTGAACCAATAGCTACAGAGCCAACGATAATTGAGGCCACTACACAAGAGCCTATCGCACCCCAAACATCCTGACCTCGGCGAAATCCTATCGAAGCAACTGCATCTCAACCAACCGTATCTCGACGAACTCAATCTCAAATACGTAATAATCATCCAATCGATGACGGTGATAGTGATCCTAAAAATACTGAAGCACCGCCATCGCTCACTTCGTGTGTTGATACTAATAGAAGAATTAATCAACCTTTGGTAGATGAAGACTATGATCTTGATGACTCAGAAGGCGAGTATATGGATTCAGATGATAAGTTATTGTATGAAGGGGGAGCATTAATTGTTGGTCAGACATTCAGAAATAAAAAATATTTTTAAAAAACTCTTAAAGAGTTTGTCATGGTAAATAATTTTTAAATTAAACCAATAAAAATTAGTCATCTTTGAGTTACTGTGAGATGTGTTGAAGTAGGGTGTGTTTGGCGAATATATGCTTCAAAATTAGTCGGTGTGGATACATTTGTCATGAAGACTTTTCGGCCGAAATGCGGAATGCCGGCTTTTGGAAGAGGACATCTCCAGTGTACGACATCGTGGATAACTTCCTTCGTGAGGGATAAGTTGTTAAAAGGCTTTGACGAGAGTCATGCTTCAATAATTTTTTATATTAAACAAACATACTGTGTAATAGTAGGTTACTGGAAAGCATGGAGAGGAAAAGAAATGACGTTGAATGATATCTGAGGTAGTTAGAAGGAGTAATTTAAGATGTTACCGTCCTATGTCGTCGAATTACAGCGAGTCGATCTAGGCGTATAGACCGATATGTGTCGCGAGCCTGATAATGCCTTTCAGAGGTTCTTCGTGGTATTTGGACCTTGCATTAGGATTTTTCATAATACTTTATGAAGAATAATTGCGGTAGATGAGACGTATTTACGCGGACGATACAAAGGGGCGTTGTTAATAGCTACGGGGATAGACAGGAATAGACATTTATTCCCTATAATGTTTGGCACTGTACCTAAAGAAAATGAGGATCATTGGACATGGTTCCTTGATCTATTAGGGAGTAGTGTAATTGGGTGCTTTGAAGAGCATTTTGTATTAATACAAGACCGACAGAAGGGATTGATGGAAGCTGTGCATAATATTTTTTCGAACGCCTTTCATAGCTACTGTATGAGACACCTAGCTTTGAATCTTTTTTATACATATAAGAATACAATCTCCCGATCGCCGTTCTGGGTTGCTGCCCGTGCATTCTCGAAGGTAAAATTTAAAAGGATTTTACGAAAAATAGAAGACGAGCCCCCTCGGGATGTATAATATGGATTAAAAAAGTCGGTGATCATTTCTGGGCACGCGCATATTTTCTACAAAAGTGTTATGATATGCTGACAATAAATATAGCTAAAATATTAATAGTGTGTTGAAGATAGTCAGGAATGAATCAATTATAATAATGCTAGAAACCATTAGCACGAAGGTAGCCAAATTCTACCTTCAACGTTAAGAAGAAGGAAATAAAATGACACACGTGTTAACACCGATGGCGGAAGAGCACATAACACGAAATTCAGGGTGGGCCCATCGAAAGAACATTGTTCCCTATGGTCGCGATACATTTCAAGTTAGACGGGGCAATACACTCACAATGTCGATCTAGATAAACGAACGTGCACATACGACGTTGGGCTATTCTTGGATTACCATGTTCGCATACAATCGCTGCATATCGCGTAGGAATATGGGTAAAGAGATTCCTCATTTTTGTGAGCATTGGTTTACCAGTGCCTTATTTAGGGAAACTTATAAAGAACATTTTATTCCGATCTTTGATAAGAGCCAATAGACCATTCTAAGGGAAGACATCGAGGTTTTACCTCCGCACAAGATACGTCAAGTAGGTCGCCCAAATAAAAGGAGGATAAGATCTAAATACGAAGTTCGATCACTACGGTATAAAAATTATAAGGAATATGGAAATAATCACCGCTCATATAAATTTGTTAGAATATAAAACTATTTCTTAGTTTGTAACTTGAAAAAATGAGATTGTTATATCATAGCGGTCCGCTAAGGTATCTTCCAACAATAGCAAAAAAAAAAAAACAAATTCACACAAGAATATACATTCATTATCCAAAACTTTTTATAAAATATACAAAAATATACAAGTGAAAGAAAAATAACTAATTAGTTATTTTTCTAATCATGCACAATGAATGTCCGATTTCGGTTCAAAATTGCGGCATGTCTTTCTCCTCGAAATTTATTATTTATCGTTCGAAAAAATACTCAACATACTTCAATACAAAAACACCACAGTCTCAACTATTGTGTTGACGTGGAAGATCAATATTGTCCATTACCATTAGCTGTCACGGTTGATCGAGAGCAGAACTCAATCCGACAGCGTTAAAAAGTCGTAGCAGGTAATGGAACAAACTTTCTTTATGCGCTTCGAACTTCCTTGAATACTCTCGGTCGGTCTGGTCTATTGGCTTCACAATGCGGTCCGTTACGGATACAAGAGCCAATGCCCAATGGCTATGTTTCTAGCTATGCATTGAAAAATAAATCTATGTGCAACCGGAGATCTAATTAGTACTGTGCTAATTAAGAAATATAATAAGTGTTAATGTAATTTAAAAAAGAACTTATCATCCCACAATCAATAGCATTAATTTCGCGTGTCGTACTCCTAAGCAGGGCCTCAAGCGGCTTGCAGTGGTGACGAACCTGCCACCTGTCATAGTACGCCTCATCTAAGTCGTTGAGTGGTCCTAGATTTTCATCACAGACAAATTTTTCAAATTTTGAGTGGTCCTCTATAATTAGGATATGAATTTGATTATTAAAATAAGTCATTAATTGTTAGCCGTGAATAACGTAAATAAATAAATAAATAAAAAAAATGATACCAAGGCCGAGGCCAATGCAAACCAGCTCTTGTTCGTCATTTCCGTAAATATAGAGTCGTTCTTACTTTCTAAAACTTTAAAGTACGCATCCATCACTTCATTGTCAAGCCATGACCTACCCTTGAGGACCCTTAAATGCCCTACGGTGATGTCAACAATAGAGATAGTATTGACGAGCACAAAATCGTCCTTCTCAGGCCGGTTCCACATACTGACCATAAATTTATGTTCCATGTATTGTGGCTCAACCTCTTTTTGTTCCATGACAACCACTCTTTATCATTTTATACATTCTTTCTTAGTTTGCATCTTTCTTTTCTTCCGTGCTCGCAACTCGTATCTCGTGCCCTTCTTTTGTAAGTCGACTTTACTCTTTGATAAGAAAAACTTCACTTGTAATGATTTAAATGATGTCGACTGCGATTCGTAAGTAGGCTGGGTTAGTAGAGTATCAACCACTGAGTCGACTGGCGGATGGAGGGCAGGGGGATGAGAGGAAGAAGGCTGTGGTTGAGAGGGTTAAGGGACAGAAGGCTTAGGTACAGAGGGCTCAGGGAGATGAGAGGAAGAAGGTTGTGGTTGAGGGGCAGAAGGCTTAGGTACAAAGGGCTTAGGGGGTTGAGAAGAATGTGATTTTGTTACAGAGGGCTCAGGGGCAGGGTGATGAGAGGCAGGGGATTTGTGAGTAACAAAAGTATCAAAGAACACCGAAGAGAGGATTTCATCCTATATAAGAACCAAAAAAAGAATTTAAACTAAGTAAATATAAAACATATCTATCCGCTATCTTAAGATAACTTATCGCTAACTTAAGTTAGCGGACCGATATCTTAAGATAGTGTCCCGCTAACTTAACATAGCGGACCGATATCTTAAGTTAGCGTCCCGCTAACTTAAGATATAGGTCCGCTATGTTAAGTTAGCGATAAGATATCTTAAGTTAGTGGATACCTATCTAGTAAAATTTAATATAGCGATACACTATTCTCTTAAAATAATGATTGAAAAAAATTTAATGGTCTTAAAATAGTAATCAGTTAAGTTAGTATATACCTTGGACAAATGATTTTTTACTGCCTGAAGATCGTTCCTCATAGCAACATTTTTGCTCTTCAAGTAGATTATTTGATCTTCTAGAGACCCTACTTGCGCCTCTAGGGTATTCTTATCTCCTTCGAGTTGCTCAATTGTGATCGCCTATCCTTTTAAAATAGAGAAGGCGCTATTAAAATTGCCTTTCATTTCTTTAACTGCCATCTGGAGAGACGAGCACTCTTTTCGATGCTATGTTACTTTATTTATAAGTTTGGGATACCTAGCCGGTTGTTCTCTTATTGGTTGTTGCCTACTTTTCGGTTGTTTCCCCTTTGATTTCGCTTGGTGACGTAAAACGACTTCGAACTCGTCATCATCTTCACTGTTATCATCGTCATCATCATCATCATCATCTTTATCATAGTCATCGTGTAGCTCCTTTACTCTTTTTTGGGACGGGAATTCTCTTTTTTGGGTCGGGTGTTCACTTTCCCATTCTCTTTCCATCTCTCTTTGCTTGAAGAAGATTCGAATTGATCGATATTGTAATTCGTATTTCTCAATATCAGGTTGACGATGACCGAAGAATTAAAAAAAATTTCTCGGTAATAATTTGGAGTTCGGCTGAATTTCAGTGCTTCTCATTTCATCGTCATGAATTTTTCAGCTGAGTATGAGGAAGGTCGACTTCTGAAAAGTGCTCCAACGCCCAAATCTGTAAGGCGATAGTGCACCTGTAAATGTTATATTGCCATTTTGGCGACACTTTTGTTGCTTCTTTTCTGAATATAGCTTTAGATATACAGTCAACTAAATTTTTATAAACTACCAGCCCCCACGGATATTCATTGAACTCTTCGAGGTTATCTACTAAGTTCGAGTATTTACGATCCACTTCCTCGCATGTATCCGGAAGTAAGAACGAGCATACGAGAAACAACAACGATAATTTCAAAAATTCATCATTGGAAAGCTGAGAACTATCAACAATTTCTTCAATATGAGCCTTTTTAGTCGCAGTCTCCGGAAGAATTTGTATCGAATGGTTTCTCCCTCTGTTATAGTAATATGCTCAGACTCAGTTTCTATTAATATATTAAAACCTAAAATCAATGATATATCGGCCTCCTGTAGAACTACTTTGGTGTTCTTCACCTTAAATATGTTATCTTGAACCAAAAAGCTCAAAATCGCGTTAATGAAGTCTCCAATAAAGACTAATTTATCAGAAATCCTAAATCGATGATCGAAAACAGATTCATCTAGTAACCTCTTCCTCTTTTCGTTGCAATGCAAGTAAAATTTTCTAACACTAATCCTAGTACACTTCCCGTAGGTCTTTAGAGGTTTCGACATCTTAGAATAAGTGAGTGGGAACTGCACAACACATAAGAATAATTAAGTAATTACAAAATGATTGTAAAATCAATCCGCTATTATGCCGATAACGTGCCGCTATCTTAGGGTAGCGTGTCGCTATCTTAAGGTAGCGTTCCGCGGTCTTAAGATAGCAGAACGCTACCCAAAAAAGCAAAAAAAAAAAAAAATACTTGAAAATTTTATGTCGCCCTGTTTATGCTTTGTTGCCGCTTTCTTGCCGCTCTCTCATTTTTTACAGTAGTTATAG
This sequence comes from Chloranthus sessilifolius, assembly GCA_021018995.1. NCBI lineage: Eukaryota > Viridiplantae > Streptophyta > Magnoliopsida > Chloranthales > Chloranthaceae > Chloranthus > Chloranthus sessilifolius. Next base: position 121,981,663 of record CM037587.1, on the reverse strand, counting down.
TTAAAGTAAATAGTAAAAAGTTATAAAGTTTAAATATATAAAGCATTTTAAAACCCAAGATTATTTTAGACATTTCAAGGTCGGTGCTGACGTGGAAACGGTTTGACTTAGAGCTGGCCTTTTGTGCAAAGATTGAAACTATAGAGCCATTTTTGTAAATAAGCAAAATTATAGGGTTGAAAATAAAAATTTTCCTTTAATTACGTTCCCTACATCATATATATATATATATATATATATATATATATATATATATATATATATATATATATATATATATAAGCTGCAAAATACCCATGTGTACTGCATAAGCAAATTCATTCTCCTTATCCGATGCATTACTGTCCTCTGTTCACTTAACTTATTGAGTTAGTATCTGGTCTTGATGCTACAACACAGTTATTAGGTGCTCTTATTATCTGCATTATAAAAGTGGGAAGCCATATCATAGATGAGGTACTAATCATTTGATCATAGCACTTTCTGTGACACTTAGTGGAAACTATCTTCATACAAACTTTACTCTCCTCATTCTAATAAACTAAAATACTGCTCATACTTTCTTTAATCTTATGGTGGGCATGCTAACACCATTTTTTGTGTCAGGCCCATGATTTGGTCCGAACTCTTATTATTTTATGGCATTAAATACAATAACAGTGTGAGTTCTGAACTCTTCTATCTGATATTTAATATTGTAATATATATATTTTTTATTATATAATACTCTCAAATAAGCCACAGTACTCTAGTGTGTTATCCTATTTTAATCATATAAATTGCTCTTAATATACAGGAATGACATCATTCATGTTCCGAATTCATCAATCTTATATTACAAAATATTTCAACCGATCGATCGATTATGAGTCAAACGAACTCTATACACCTCATTAAGTCAGATCGATCTGTACTCGAAATTAAATTATTTATATAATATAATTAAGACCAATTGATTGATTCCAAAACCAATCAATCGATGTTGGTCTGAACATACTTCACTTATAATTGATTATTCACATTGCACGATCAAAACCTAATGCACCCTAATCACTTAAGGGTTTTGATCGATGATCGTCATGCACTCCACTTTAAATTATACTGTCATTTGATTTTGAGCATTTAATTATAGTACACTATATATGTATCATTTTATCGCTTCAACACGATCACTTTGATAACACGAAGTGTTAAAAATTCGATATCTCGTGAAAATCAAATTCTAACTTTCAAGTTATCGAAATCACATTTATAACCCTACTCTATAATTATATCGGTGTTATGTAAATAAATTATATGTATAAACCTAATAATATATGGTGTAAATCCTTGTATAAGTATAATAATTTTGTACTTCTATTTTGAACATGTTATACGAGTTAAGAAAATATTAAGTCATATGTATATACAAGAGTGTATGAGATCATGCCTACGCTTGGGCGTGGAGATTCACTGAGATGTTATCGAAGCGTGAAATGCATCGTATTCACATGCTTTACAACTTATGGTGGTATGTGAATTCAATATAACATCGTATACGGTGGCATATACGGTGACCCTATCACTCCTAAGTTTCAATATAATAAGATAAGATACGAGTTAAAGTACAAGGTCAGGTCATAAAAGTATGATAAGATATGAGTCGGTATGATAAGATATGAGTTAGTAAGATAAGATATGTTACGAGTATGATAATAAGACATCGCTCTGTAGGCCAGTAAAAGATTAAGAACTTAAAGTCTCTGTACGTGTCGTTTCTTACGTAACTACCGTAAGGACAACAATGTCTTTCCGTCAAGACGGGTCTCTGAGAGACAATATGATATGATTTATGAGTCGCACACTTCCCTTGTGATTGGATGAGGTGTATGGTTCGATATGATATGAAGGGCGCTATGATATGGTGGTATGATACTATGGTGACCCTCATATGGCAGTTCGAGTAGCGACTCTGACACATGTTATTTAGAATTTTATGAATATGTTAGTACGCTCATGCGATGTACAGACGCATGTACGAGAATAATAAGATATGATATGTTATGAGGTATGATATGATATGAGATATGGTAAGGTACGTTAGGATGTGAGTATCTAGATCATGGTCCTGCATTTATGATATAATATGAGTTTTACGGTATGCAAATGATATTGTCTTTCTCTTGCTATATTTTTGAGATATTGTATTTATCACTCACATGATACACCCACAATGCACCTGAGTAGAATGTGGTGGATTGGTAGTGTATCCCACTGAGTTTACGTAACTGAGTAAACTCATCCCATGATAATCTAACAACTACAGGTTATTACGCTAGTGGAGCAGATACCAACTATTCTGACCCTACTGACGTAAATTTCACCAATTCTGTAGACATCGAGTACCAGGAGCCTTGGGTGGGAGACACTACTGAGTATCGGAAGGACTACGGAGCTTATTTTAATCTGAGTGCTGGATATTGACCATTGCAGACTCGGTAGTAGATTTTATCCTTATTATTATTATTGACTATATGATTTCCTTTATCGGATTTTTCTCTGACCTTGATTACATTTTATTGGTGGATTTGTAGATATTATCACTTCTATTCAATTGTTTATGATTGCTTTATATTCCACTTTTATTTATGAACTTTCACGAATTTCGTGGAATCATATATGAGCGGGAACTCTGATTATGTGTATGTTCGCTTAGCATATCCGGGCTATGTGCGAGTCATAACTTGAAATTCTAGGCCCTCGGGATGGGGTAAAATTTTAGCTCGTAACAGAGTGGTATTAGAGTATCAGACTTTACTTTCTGTGGACTTTGAGATTTAAATTATTACGAGTTTTAAATCCTTCAATTTTTTTGAATAAGATTATGATGGCACCACGAAGGAATGGTGATGGATCTTTATCCCAAAGAGAAGAAAGTGAGATAACGCGTATGTTACGTGAGTTGGCAGCTGCGCAACAACAACATGTGGCCCGGTTGAACGAGGCCCATCAATAAAAGACTGTCAGGCTGATTCAAGGGTTCAATCAGCAGCTGAAACAACAAGCCATAATTTACCAGGACTTGATTGCCCAGCAATTGAATAATCCTACCAACCGAGGTCCGGTTACACCTCCACCAACGCCTCGGTTTGAGAACTATTATAACGAATATGTGACTTTCTCCAAGACCCGACCTCCACAGTTATTAGGACAGGTGGATCCTGATACCGCTGATACACAGATAGAGAATATTTTCAAAGTCTCTATTCTTGCGAAAAATGAGAAAGTATCTTGGGCTGTGATGTATTTGTAAGATGATGTCCAAAATTGGTAAACGTCAGCAAAGAGGTTGGAAAATAGACAAGAAGAAGAGCAGTGGACTTAACAGCAGTTCAGAGAAGTATGTTATAACAAGTACTTCACCGATGCTACGAAGACTCAGAAAAAGAGCGAGTTCCTGGCATTACAGCAAGGAACCCTGTTCGTGATCGAGTACGATGCGAAGTTCGATCGACTCTCCCGATTCGCTACTATGTTGGTAGCTGATGAAGCTGAGAAGTGTTACTGTTTTCAGAAAGGGCTCTATCCCATCATTAGGAGCAAGATCACTGCGATAAAAATTTCAACCTATGGAGAGCTTATAGAATGGGTTCATATTCAGGAGTTGGAAAATAAAGAATTGTGCACTCAGCATGTAGCTCGCCAAGTAGTACAAAGGGGTAAACTGATTCGAGAAAGCTCTTCACCCTTTACTCTAAGAGTAGCTCCTTCTCGACCTGCATCGGTACAGAAACAACAACGTTTCGCGCTGTACCCTCAGACTCGCCCAGTCCAGATAGTCGCTCTCGCCTCTGGTTATTAAAGATTTGTGCCATCGTCAGGATAGAGAAAAGTCCTGACCCTGGGCTATATGTGATTGCGGACACTATATGTCATGACGCGTTTTGGGTGGAGACTTAAGCCCATGCCAAAAACAAAATCGAAGCGGGGACTTAAGCCCATGCCAAAAACAAAATCGAAGCAGGGACCTAAGCCTAAAGCCGGACAATATTGTGGTATGTGGGTCTGGGTCTTCACCGAATGGTATCAGAGCCGAGGATGACTCTTTTATAAGGTGAGGGGATTGTAATAATCTCATATCGGATAGGGAAAAGTCCCGACCTTGGGTTATATGTGAATGCGGACGCTACATGTGATGACGCTTTTTGAGTGGGGACTTAAGTCCATGCCAAAAACAAAATCGGGGTGTAGACCTAAGCCCAGAATCGGACAATATTATGGCATGTGAGTTTGGGTCTTCGTAATCCAATAGGTGAATCTTGAGTGGTAATGGGATTTTGATGTAGAAAGAGTTACTTGATCAACCTATTATAGTGGGTATCTCGAAGTTCAAGATTAAGTGAATATCTTGAAATTCAAGATTTCATTGTATCGAGGGTTAAAAAGCGTTTGAACTCCACAAGTGATGCAACTAGTTGGAGCTACGGGTGCAAATTGGGTTAATCAAACTGAATCGAAACCAAAAGTTTAATTTTTGGTTCGGTTCGGTTCAGCTTGAAACGAATAAATAGGCTTGATTTCAAGTCAGTTAATTTTTGAAATACAAAACCGAAACTGAATCACCAAAACTGAAATTCTAAATCGGTTTGGATTTTTCCGATTTTGGGTCAGTTTCGTTCCTGACCTGATTTCGGTCTGTTTCAATTTTCGGTTCAAATCTTGATTAGTTAGTTGGAGCTGGCCATTGCTCTAAATTTTATTTTATTAGGAAACGGGCTTTGGCAACCGAAGATTCGTTCTTTACAAATGATGGCTCCATTATTAATTCCATTGACTGCCTTGAGTCAGACTGTGAGATATTTTTCGTCCCCATCTTTCGTACAATAGTTCTTGAGATGATGGCCTATATATTAGACTATGTTTTCATGGCACACATCTCCAAATTGATGAGCATTATCATGATGTATTATGAGAAGAGTTTTCGGATAATTTTCGGGGATGTGTTTTACGTGGAATTAATATTTGACCTCTGATAGGTAGGCTATAATTTTAACAAGATATATTGTATGAAAGATTGGGAGGGAAAACGATCTCCTTCATCTTATTTAAAGCAGTCAACTGAGTTAACGGTTGCAGAGACCAATTCATCAGTTGCAAAAAGCCAAAATTCAGTACCCATTTTATTTAGGGTGACAGATTAGGAGATGTAAGCACGCCATTCATGCCGATGGTGGCATTGTTTGAAGTCGACTGGTTCCCTTGATGCAATGAGGTGTCAATTTTGGATAAGAATTAGGGACGGCAGCTAAAACTTGGACGCTACAGCTACTAATGTAAAAATCAAAAGTAGGGGATGCAGCCTGAAGGTACAAAATTACAAAATCCTAAAGCATGGCCACCGAAATCACCCATTTCTTCAGAAAAAGGTGTGATTAATTTTTTTTTTCAATTTTCTAAATAAATCATGAATTAATGGCAAAATTTCCAAAAAATGGGACCTTTAAAAAGGCTGGTGTTATAATCACACCATTTTATAATAAAATAGCCACCTCACTTAAACAAAAGAAAAATCTATTGATTATTTTTAATAAGATGAAGGAGATTATTTTTTCATCCTAATGATTCACAGTATCACACAATATATCTTGAGATCATAGGCTTATCATGGCGAGATGTTGATTTCACTGTTTGGGATGTGTGCTATATGAAATCAACATTTGACCGTCTAATGATAGGCTAATGATCTCAAGATCTATTTTGTGAGAGATTGGGACGAAAAAATTTCCATCGTCTCATTTAAAGTAGTCAATTGATTTTTTCCTTTATTTAAGTGAGGTGTGGCTTGGTGGTAACACCAACCTTTAAAAAATCATAAAATTTTCTATTTGAATCATAATTAATTTGAGACCTTTTAATTTTCTCATACTTTGTAATTTTATTAATTTTAATCTTTTTCTCCACTTTCTCGACTTTTTCCCTAATTTATTCTGACTTTTCCTTTTGCTCACTTATGCCCGAACCCCAACTTGGTGACACCAAAACCTTGGTCTCAGCCCATTGGCCTAAGTCTGGTAATTGGCTAGGCTATTTTGCAACCAGGCCCTGACCCAGTCCCAGTCCCGAAAAGTAAGGCTTTTACCTTGTAAACCCGACCGGTTCTAGAGTAGACTGACCTTCTGACTCTAGAATCTATTTCATTTTTTTTTGGTTCTTGTCCTTTCTTAAAAAATAAAATAAAATTATTGCTTAATTCTTTCTAATTAATAATAAAGTTATCACATTATTTCACTACTTAATCTAGGCATTTTATCACTCAGAAATTACAAATTGGGAAAAAGGTTATATGGGTTGGAGTATATGGATGAATTCATGCGCTTGAATCTTAAATCACATACAACATGGCACGTGATTTCAAAATAACATCCCTCTTGAGATCATGTGTCACATGACATACAATTTATTAAAATAATTTTTTTATTAGTCAAAATAGTGGTCAAAGTTATGTACTGCCTTATATATTTTGGTGCATTGAATTTTTTTCTCTTTTGACCACATTTTGGAGGATAGATATACATCAAATCATCTCCAAATTTTTTGGGTGACCTCTAGACAAGTTACCGTAGTACTTGATTCCTTGTATGGGTGCCACATGGACCCACCTGATTCAAATGCATGGATCCACAATGCACTCCAACCCATATCTCGAGTCTCTTACAATTTTATACTCTATTAAATATACCTGATCAAACACACACACACACACACACGCACACACACACTCTGTGACGACCAAGACCCACATGCCATAATACTGTCCAGTTCTGGGCTTAGGCCTCCGCCTCAATTTTATTTTTGGCATTGGCTTAAGTCCCCACCCAAAACGCGTCATGACATGTAACATCTGCAATCACATATAGCTCAGGGTCAGGACTTTTCCCTATTCGATGTGAGACTATTACAATCCCCTCACCTTATAGAAGAGTCGTCCTCGGCTCTGATATTATTCTGTGACGACCCAGACCCACATGTCACAATATTGTCCAGTTCTGGGCTTAGGTCCCCGTCCCGATTTTATTTTTGGCATGGGCTTAAGTCCCCACCCAAAATGCGTCATGACATGTAACCTCTGCAATCACATATAACCCAGGGTCAGGACTTTTCCCTATCCGACGTGAGACTATTACACACACACACACACACACGTGTAAAATGACAGGTAGGGCTGGACTTTTGGGCCTTAGGCTATTCAGCACTAGCTGGGCCATAATATTTTCAGGTATTTTTTAGGGCTTAGCCCAACATTAACATAATTTTTCATATAATTTTTTAAATTTTAAATATAGTTTTATCTAATTTTTAAAGATTACAAAAAAAAAATAATCTAATTTTTGCATCAGACGAGGTGTGAGACGTCTTGGTATTGGGGCCTATCCGATATGTCTCGGAATTTGTATATTTAAAACCGAGCTCTTAATGATCAGGATCACGGGCCTGTCCGACATGTCCTGGATTTCCGATATTTCAAATCATGCTTTCAAAGGTTCTTAATGATCGGGATCATCCAACAGTTAGAACCTTTATTATGGAAGCATCGCGGATGGTAGAGAACTGCAACAACAAAAAAATATCCCTAGCCACACCATGCCTTTGACATGAACATAATGTTAAATTGATTATTATGTTAAGCAGATTATTAAATGAATGTCTAATTTTTTTTTTAAATAAAAAAAATTAAATAGTGGATTTCCTACCATTTTAAAGAAAGAAAAATTTATTCTTTCAGCCATTACAGTTTTATTTTTGAAAAACAGCCTCATAGTTTCACTCGAAAAGGTTCTTTTTGATTCTCAAAGAATGAGGGGGCTAACCTTACACTATAAGGCAGCTCCGAGCTAAACCACTGTCAAATGATCAAAATGCCAACCATTATTCTCTCTCTCTCTTCTCACTTTTAAGCTTCTCTCTCCCTCTCTCTACTATAAGGCAGCTCCGAACTATCATTAAAAAAAAATGAAGGGTGGATCATTTTTGTCATTACAAATATTGAAAAAATAATTATTTAAAAAAAAATATATATACGATCTGGGACTCTTAGAACGCTCGTCTAATCCTAAGGGCACATGCGCACCCCAAATTAACACATGCCGGATCAGCATCGGATATAAATTCCTAGGGCAGCCTTAAGGGAGGAAGGGATTTGAACTCAGGTCTCCTACTTTTATAATCAAGTACCTGACCAACTCGCCTAACCCTTTGAAGTTGATTCGATATTAGATCGATCGATGCAATATCATATACACAAAAAGAAAGTGCCCAATTTGATATCGCATTGTCCGGTTTGATTTCGAATTGGCCGATTCAACATCGTATCTACACTTCTACAGATAATATATCAGAACGTCCGACTCTTTAAAAAAGATGTAAAACCATGGTAAACTTAATGGTCATCCTACAAATGCATCAGTGCCTCCTGTTGCATTTTGGTCACCGCCCTCGTTCCAGACTTGGTTCCAAACTCATGCTATGAATGCATTAATGTCTCTGCTCGCAGTTGTCGCATTTTGGCTATTTAAAAGTAGTTAAGCTTGAAGTCGCGTATAGTATATATTAATTTTGAAATTAGGGGGCCCTTGTCCTTTTTAAAAAAGGTCATATGATGGGTAAAATTTATTTTAAACAATTAATCCGCTGGGCGTCTAGTCAAAGGGTACCTAACTTTAAATAAGCAATCAAACGGTCATTCAATAGCGCACACGTTAAGAAGTTTAGATTACCATTGAAAATAACTTTAACCTCAAAAGATATTGGAAACATTGATATTTGCCATCTTGAAAAGGTCAATGACATTAAAAAATGAATATAAAACGAAATCCATGAACAAAGCCATTTTTCGAAGAAGAGTAAAAGGTGCATGCTATCTCCACAATATACAATCGTAGATCTAAAACTGAATTAGGACATAATTTAATGCAATGAAAAAAAAATTAAGAGTGTTGTTGAAACTTTTTAGTGTTGAAGTTTAGTCACACATCCCGTCAATCATAGCCTTATCTTTCTCTTTATAATATCTGGGCCCCTCCACGCTTATCCGATTGGTTTTGAGATGGATACTCAAATTTATCATAATATCAGAGCAATCCTTTCTCCACTCCATGTAACGTCACCTAATTCAAGCCTGTTGAAGTTTAGTCATACATCGAATGCTGAAAACTGTCAACTATTTTTGAATTGGAGGATAGAGAAAATTATGAAAATGATTTTTCGTTCCAATTTTTCACACAATTGATCTTGAGATCATAGGCATATTATCAAACAATAAATTTTTTATTTCATATGACCCACATAAAAAAAAGTTGACCTAGAGAGCCCCCCTTATTATGTAATGTTGAAAACTGTCAATTATTTTTGAATTGGAGAAAATTATGAATTTTGTTCCAATTTTTCACACAACTGACCTTGAGATCATAGGCATATCATCAAACAGTCAATTTTTTATTCCTCGTGACCCACATAGAAAAAAGTGACCTAGAGACCACGTGGCATATATAATGTTCACATGTCACTTTTTGGGATGCGTGCCATTTGAAATTAAAAACTGATCGTCTAATGATATTCCCCTTATCAGAGGATCAGTCGTGTGAAAGATTGGAATGACCAACAATCTCCATCATTTGATTCAAAGTAGTCAACATATTTCAACTTTACTTAAAGGTGGATATCTAGCATTTTGTTGAGTTAACAGCAACCCCCTCATAGAAGGGAAACTAAACCCACCGGATGTTCAAATATGAACAGAACTTTACTTCCGAGATTATCATTTTGGCCCATGATATAATAATTATATTTTCAGGTTTGAGCCCATAGCACAATGGAAGGTCAATAATATTGCAACCTCAAGGTTGTTGGTTCGGTCGAGTCCAACTTAACTATAAAACAATAATTAGCTTTCTCAACCGGGGTGAGGGCTCTTTTTTATGCTAACAATATTGGATTCCAATAAAAGAAAAAACGGGGCGGTAACATTTCTGTTACATACTCTACGTGATTGCCTCAGTTTTGCTAAAAAGTCACTCATTAGGGAGTTTGAACTGTCGGATCTATACCCTATACTAGGGCTGTCAACAGCCAAAGAGAGAACAGCCACTTTCTATATAAAAAAACTATGGAAGACTGGCTCTTTCAGGTGAAAGAGCGAATGATTCGCTCTTTGGATCCAGCAGAGATCTGCCTCTATGTTTGGTAATATAGCTTCTCGCTCCATTTGCTCTGAAGGGGAGTACTTTTAAGTGATAAAACTGTTTCCAGTCTGCTCTTTATAAGAGTAGATTTTATATGCTCTGTCGGTAAGTAGGGAGAGAGCTGCATCTGCTCTTATAAGAGCTAATCCAAACTCAGTTAATTTTCTACATAGAAAGCAGCTGTTCTCCAGTCCAGTCTCAAACCTCTCGAGTCTTCACGCACGACAGCCTCAGCCTTTTACAACAGCACCAAGTAATGACCCCTATGGCAATATCTCAGCTATGTTAGAAAAAGTGGGAACCAAGCATCAGTTTTAGCAGTTGTGCCACATGTAATGAACTCTTTGTTAAAAGGGATAAGAGGGGTCAGTAGAGGAACCTCGAAAGCTTACCGACCAGTCTCTTAGTGGGTTGCCAAAATAGTCTAAAGCACAGCGTGGCCACGAGGTAGCTGGTCCCATGGGCATCTTAGCACCTCCTCTAACTCCATTAATTAGTTAAAAAGAAAACTAATATCACCGTCACTTTTCCAAAGAAAATTGGAATGCGATTTGTTTTTTCTTTCCTTAACAGCTAGATTAAAGGTCATATCTAAGTGGCATTAATCTAAGGATTCGAATCTCCTGACCGTCATTTAAACACTAAAATGGTGTTTAGATGATCTTATAAATTACACCACCACTCATTCAAGATGTGGGTGATCCGTACTGTCAAATTGATAGATTTTAAATTGAAGTACAACATCCACACAAACTGTGTTTTAGGGAGATTTAAACCATCCGAACTGTTGACTATAATATCAACTGTTATTTTTAGCTTTAAATGACTGGCATTAAAAATTTAAAATTCACCAATCGGATGGTTCACATCCACTTATAAGCATGTTTCTTTGGGCTGATATATGTTCTATTGATAGATTGTCACTTGTGTAATTTAGATTGGTCACAGAGATCACACTTCAATGATTGGGATTAGTCCAAGCCTAAGCTTGGGATTACCATAAGTTATCAAAAAAAATAAAAAAAAGTCTGCATTTGACAGTGCGTGTGAGACCAATAGGAGCGTGCTATTACATTGTTGGGCTGTTGGGCAGTTAGGTCTATTGTTTGACAAAAACTTTATAATGTTACGGACTTATGAAGTTGGATTTGTAATTCAATTATCCTTTATATTATCACTTTTTAATGTACTTTTTATGATTTTCGATTTGTGATCCATTGGCAATGGTCACAGGTCCAATCAGGTTGAACCGGATTTCGAGTTCAACCACAACTACAGCCCTTTGATATGGGAGAATCTTGACTTTCATGGTTTTTACTTTTTATAGGATGGCGTGCACTCTGATACCAACTCTTGTTCGTAGCTTTTAATGGTCGATATTAAAGTTCATCAATTGGATGGTTCTCATCCACTTATAGGTTTTTTTCAAAGTGCTTACTTCGTGCATGAAGAAACAGATAGAAAGAAAGCTTTATTGCACTCTGATGATCACATCAAAGAATTGAATGCTTGATTTTTTATACCCAGCTCAGTTAAAATGAGACGGTACGATGTGATCTCATCAGCTATGGAAGGCATTGCTGGATATTCTGCCTCTGAACTGGAGCGTGAGACGTTCCTTTGTTTACTACTACTCCATGAGACTAGAGAACTAGCAAAGAAAATGCAAAAAACTTGAGGTTGACTTGCGTGTAGCTAGATCTCTAGTCCATTGAGCATGAGAATAGGCAATGAGATTTGCCCGTCTCCCACAGAGGAAGATAGGGCACCCTACCATAGCGAAGAATTCTCTTAGCTTCTTCTTAAATATCCACCCCTCAACCCTCATAGATCATATATAAATTTCCATACTTGGTTTACAACATATGTTATGTTTCATGTTCGTCTATGTGAAGGGAAGATGTTGTAGACCACCAACATGACTTCTATACTGATATTTGAGGTTTAACAGATGACCTATGTGAAGGTAATATGTCGTAGACCACCACCAAGACTTCTATATTGATAGATCTGTGTTTAACAGATGACCTTTGTACCTCACAGATCGAGGTTTTCAGATCAGCACGGCCACATGTCCACATTAATACAGGTGTGACGCTCCTCTTGATAGAGAGACGGAAGTTCAATTTCTGGACACAGGTTGTTGCATTGGTGTCGAGCACCACCGCTAAATTTTTTGTAAAGTACTTCAAACATAATACATTTCCAAGCAGCTAAATCACTATTTCACATAACTGTAAGACCGCTAATCACCCTGATAGTGATGGAATTGACAAGCTTGAGATAGAACTAATTTCTATTAGAGATCTGATGTAGTGTTTGCTTTAAGCACATGACACATGTTTTGACCTCTATCTAATATCTTCTGAATATGATTTATGTGAAAGTTTTGATTCGAATGATGTTTCGGAAAATTGCATGATCCCCTTATTGAGTTATGGGATATGGTCACTTACTCGGCTATTGTGACTAATGATATTACTTCATATTGCAAATCCTCAGACTTAGACATTGTGGTTGGGATAGCCCTTTTGTTTGTGACCACTGGTGTTTACAATAACCAAGTTTGGATTCGGGAATCATTCGGTGGTGGTGTCAGCTCTGTTTAATTAGAAAAAATCTGGAAAAAATTCAAGGAAAGTAATAAAAAATTACTAAAATATATAAAAATATATCTGAACATATTTATAGTTATAAATGATATCTTCAAATAATAAAAAAAGTGTGTTACAGAATCCGCATTCATTACCTATTTATAATCATAAAAAAGTGATACGAAGTATGATTAAAGCATGTATCACAATGATAAAAATTTGTGGGAATTCAAAAAAAAAAATTGAGAATTTAGAAAAATAAAGGAATCAAGCAAATATTCGTCAAAAAAGTTTGGCGGACCACCTATTCGGAGAATTTTTCCAAAATTTTGAATAATTCGGAAAATTCTGTGACAGAGCTGGTGTCGTGTTTTATTTGTTGTTTCGTTCATGAAAAACTTGGCATGTAATGGTTATTATTTTCATGTATATTACATAGTCGGCATTCATGTTGTAGTTTGTGACAGCTGGTGGCATGTTATATTTAACTCCCCTTGTTCTTTAGTTTTGCGACATGAGTATTTGCAGCTTCCGTATCATGTTTAATCACTGGTGGCCGCTCAAGCGCTGAAACATGTTTGCATGGGTTTAGGTGGCGTCTCATATATTTCTCTTTATCTTTGATAATATCATGTTTCTAGCAGACAATTTTGTTGTTGTGGGCACTAGTGTTGGTGATGGTTTCCTGTCACCAAACCGGATTTTTTGAGCACATCCGACGCATCCTTGTGTTCGGTCAACTTCATGCCTTGTCTTGTACATTCAACTTCTACACGTAAAAATACTTTAGATCTCCTAAATCATGCATGAGAAAATGTATCGAGCAATGCCTTTACCTTCATTATTTCACCGTCATCATTCCCTGTCAGTATGATATCATCAACATAGAGAAGCGCCATCACAAGTAGGAATCTCACTCTTTTGTAAAAAAAAGAGTTATTTGCACAGTTTTAGAACCACCACCTCTAAGAGGGGCTAGGTAGAAGCCTTCTAACCAAGATTGTAGAGTTTAAAAAAAAAACATATATTGCCTTTTTTAATGTACACATAAGGCCCGACCGCATGGTTGCCCATGCTTTGGTGGCTGCTCCATAGACACTTCTTCTTGAAGGTTACCATGTAGAAATTTATTTTTAATGTCTAGTTGATGTAACCTCCAACCATAGATATTAGTCATTGTCAAGGCTAGTTTGACAATGCCTATTTTCACAACTGTGCTAAAAGTTTCTTCATAATCTAGCCCATACATCTGATTGTAGCTTCTAGCCACCAATTTTGCTCTGTTGTTCAGTATTGTTACCAACCTTGTATTTAATCCCATAAACCCATCTACATCTAATAATGACGGGAACGCCATCAACAAGGACCTAAGTTTTAAGCTGTACCAGGTGTACCGGCGGAAGAAGAAGCGACAGAAGGGCCAAGGAACGCCAAGACCCCTCGAGGAAAGGCCCTAGGGATCAACCCAAAGAGGAGAGGGCCTCCACTCAGGCTTGCTCCAACGAGCCTCATTTTTGCTCGAGCAAGTGCTTCAGAAACTGGGTCGCTCAAGTGAAAATATGTCCACAATAAGGCCAAAACTTTCGGGTTTTGGCCACTGGAGCGATTTTGGATTTTCGCTCGAGCAACAACCAAAGGTCACTCGAGCGAGCATAGTGACGCACTTGCCCGATTTGGGCCTGTTTATTCTTTTATTTTTGAGAACTTTTAGGTTACCTTTAAGGGTCTTGTACTTTTCTATTTTAAGGTTAGAACTTTTGGATACTTGATATAAAAGATTAAATGCAAGCAAATTTTGGGCATTGGTTATTGATTAATGAAAAGTGCATTGCATTTGAGCTTGTGAGGAGCTTTGGAGAGTGGGTCTTCTTCCCCATTTGGGGTTTGGTGTGAGGCCAAGGGTTAGATGCTCATTTATCTTTGATCTTCTTGATTTCTTGTCTTATTTGTTTCCTACTTTTCCCTAATTTCTTGCATCCATTGTCCCCTTTCTATTGATTGCCCTATTCCCTAAACCCCAAACCTAGAACAACCTTAATGCTCATCCTAATGGATTGAATCCGATCTCAACCCGTCAATCCATAATCACTGTTGAGCTTGAGCTTGTTCCTTTGTGCCGATTAATCGCCCAGATTCAAAAGCCCTAGCGTGGAGCTACCGATTCCACCGCGAACTTCGATCGAACACCCCGACCTAGACGAAACTAGAGTTCTATCTCTAGGATCGCCTCTTCTGCATCTTTTGACAGGCCTCACGCGTTGGATTGGACTCTACTTGGGCCTAGCATGGTCATTTAAGCGGAATCCCGAGAAACCCTAAGGTATCACTTTAATTTGTAGTTAATTAGTTTAATTTCAGCAAATTAGCATATTATGGGCATTCACGGATTTTAGGGTTGTTGTCTTGCGTCAGTTTTGGTATCAAAGCTTAGGTTCTAGGTTAGGGTATCTTTTGCATGTCATTTTAATTTATTTAAATTTCATTTCATTTGTGTTCATTAGTGTGCACGCCTTGTGTTTGATAACATTCCTCACTCATGTTTGGTTCATAGTTGCATTCCATTTCATAGTGTGTGTCATTATACAACCCGTAGTGAGTCGTGGTCACCATGGACATAAGTGTGCTTGCTGATACTCTTAAGGGCATGGGCATCCAAGCCTTGATGATTACCATGAATGGGAGGTTGAATGCGATGGAGGAAGCCCAAACGGTTATGGCTGCCTCTAATGAGTTGCTTCTCGACCGCTTGGGTCTATTGGAAGGAGATGAATGGCAACACGACCGACGCAATGAGCGTAACGGTCCACGTTTTGAGCGCGGCGGTCGGCCCAAGGGCCGGAATCGAAACCAAAGGGAAGTAGTTCATCGCGGAGATGACTACGATTCGGATGAGAAACTCCTCAACGAGTTGAGTTTCCGACCTTCGATGGAAGAACGAACCCTAAAGTCTTCCTCGATTGGGTCTCCGACATGGATCACCACTTTGAGTGGTACGACATGGACAATGAGCGATGCGTCAGACTCACCAAAATGAAGCTCGTTGGTCAAACTTGACTCTTTTGGGTCAACGTCGAGCGGATGCGAGCGAATGCGGGTCGTGCTCCCATTACCCGTTGGGAGGATATAAAGGAGTGGCTTACGGAGAAATACGCTCCTTTATCATACTACCACCGCCTACTTGATCAATAGCAAAATCTGCGCCAAGGTAGTATGCTCGTAGCCGAATACATTGGCAAGTTTGAGGAGTTCAGAAGTGTTACGCCGTTGTGCAAGATCTTGAACGGTATTTGAAAACGACGGTAGTGAGACGATTTGAGCCGCATGTCGGTAGCCATAGAGTCGGAGAAGGACGGCCTAGTGACACAACCCACTCCTACAAATGATCAGTTTGACAAAGGGAAGGGTGTGGTAAGTGCATGGATCAAAATCTCAGTTTTTCGATACATATCGTCCAACCCCAAAACCGATACGTATCGGACGATACTTTCCGATTTTTTCCAAAAAAAAAAAAAAAAAGCATCAAAACTGATTAATTTCAAATTATCGTCCGATACGAACAATACATTGAACGATACGGACAATACGAATGATACATTGAACGATAATTTGACTGTTTTTTAAGGGGGGCGATAAAAACCCAATGTATCGTATCGTCCAAGTCCAAAACCAATACGTATCGTCCGATACGTATCAGTATCGAACGATATTTTGATCCATGGGTAGGTGAGTCCTCAAGGGGGTGGCACTCAAACCAAGTGCTATAAATGTCATGGGTTTGGTCACTTTGCCGCCCAATGCCCTACGAGAGATCCCCAAAGAACCCTCTTGGTTGAAGAAGAGGTCAATGAGGAAGGAAATGTTGAGGAGGAAGTGTACGTACCGGATATCACGCCTAGTGATGAGGAAGGTGATGATGGTGACCGTGCACTAGTGTGCATCCAAGAGTACTTGGTCGTGAGGTGTGCCCTTGCACAACATCAACGGGATGAGAAGGATGATTAGTGTAGGGATAACATTTTCTATACTTACGCCAAGTGTGGTGAGAAGAATTGTAAGGTCATCATGAATAGCGCGAGTTGCACGAACGTCGTGTAAACACACATCATTACCAGTTTAGGGCTCATAGCCGAGCCCCACTCGAGACCGTACAAAGTCGCATGGGTAGACTCCTCTTCTATTCTTGTGTCCCAAAGGTGTCGTGTGCCAATACAATTAGCCTCGTATTCAGACACCTTGTGGTGCGATGTGGTGCCGATAGATGTGGGCCACATCATCTTAGGGAGGCCTTAGCTCAATGACATGGGTGTGGCCCTCCTTGGACGGTCTAATGTGTGCACGTTCATGCATGAGGACAAGAAGATAAAGTTAAACCCCTTGCCTCCCAAGACACCATATGGACAAGAAAGTTGAGAAAAAGGGCGATCAATCTAAGACCATCAACATCGTGAGCCCTTTGGAGTTTCAGAGAGTGTCGTTAGATGGTGTATGCTGTCATCACCGTTGAGCGTGCTCTCGAGTCTATGGGTGAGTACCCCAAGGAGGTTGAGCCAATCTTAAAAGAATTTGTGGATGTCTTTTCAGAAGACTTATCAAATGAGCTCCCTCCAATGTGTGACATCCAACACGCAATAGACTCGGTTCCTAGATCTACCCTACCGAACCTACCCCACTATAGGCTAAATCCGGTTGAACATGCCAAATTAACTCGACAAGTCAACGAGCTCCTCCACTAGGGGTTCATCAGAGAGAGCTTGAGCCCTTGTGTCATTCCTGCACTACTCACACCCAAGAAGGATGGCACTTGGGAACTGTGTGTGGATAGTCGGGCCATCAACAAAATAACGGTCAAGTATCGATTCCCTATACCGAGGCTCGACGATATGTTGGATATGATGGTTAGTGCCACTATCTTCTCCAAGATAGACTTTAAGAGTGGCTACTATCAAGTCCGAATTAGTCCCGGTGATGAGTGGAAAATAGCCTTTACGACCAAAGATGGTCTTTATGAGTGGATGATCATGCCTTTTGGGCTTTCAAATGCCCCGAGTACCTTCATGAGACTCATGACCCAAGTGTTGCGACCATTTATGGGCAAATTCCTTATGGTATATTTTAACGACATCTTGGTCTATAGTCGCGACAAGGAGCAACACTTGATCCACCTTCGGTTGGTTTGTGGAACCTCTGAGGGGAGAGAAGTTATATGCAAATTTCAAGAAGTGCACATTCATGCAACGATCCGTTGTCTTCTTGGGGTTCAGTGTCTCGACTGATGGGATGGTCGCGGACCCTGAAAAGGTAAAGGCTATTGTAGAATGACCCGAGCCTAAGAACATCCACGATGTTTGCAGCTTCCACGGGTTGGCTACATTTTATCGTTACTTCATTCGAAGCTTCAGCACCATTATGGCTCCCATCACCAATTGCATGAGAAAATGGGAGTTTCAATAGAGCAAAACCTCGACGAGGGTCTTTGCCGAGATAAAGGAGAAAATGATGAGTGCACCCGTCATGCGTTTACCGGACTTCTCTAAAGTTTTTGAGGTCGCA
This sequence comes from Chloranthus sessilifolius, assembly GCA_021018995.1. Taxonomy (NCBI): domain Eukaryota; kingdom Viridiplantae; phylum Streptophyta; class Magnoliopsida; order Chloranthales; family Chloranthaceae; genus Chloranthus; species Chloranthus sessilifolius. The sequence continues at coordinate 121,963,302 of CM037587.1, read as the reverse complement.
TGTGATGCATCAGGTGTAGGAATAGGAGGAGTGTTTAGCCAAGAAAGCCACCCTGTGGCCTACTTTAGCGAGAAACTCAACAAGGCAAAGCAAAAATACTCCACCTATGACAAGGAGTTCTATGCGGTTGTCCAATCTCTTTGGTATTAGAAACATTACCTTAGGCCGCAAGAATTTGTTGTTTTTCGACCATGAAGCCTTACGCTTCCTTGCTTCCCAAAAGATGTTGAACTTGAGGCATGCGACTTGGGTTGAGTACCTCCAAGGGTTTATATTTGTGTTGAAGCACAAGGCTGGTGCCGAGAACAAAGCAGCTGATACGCTTAATCGTCGAATAGTGACTTTGCAAGCTATGAGCACCGAGGTCGTAGGATTTGAGCAATTGATCCAAGAGTATCTCGAGTGCCCAGATTTTAGGGCGGAGTATGTTGCTCTCTAGGACAATTCATCGAGCACTAACTCCAAATATACCCTGCAAGACGGGTATTTGTTCATGGGCAATCACCTATGGATCCCTCGCACTTCATTGCATGACTTGCTCAATTGGGAGTTGCATGCCGGAGGGATTGCCGGGCATTTCGGGCGCAACAAGACCATTGCACTCGTCGAGGATACGTTCTTTTGGCCTGGTCTCATGCGGGATGTCGCCTGAATTGTCTGACAATGTCGCACTTGCCAAGTCTCCAAGCTACGAAGGCAAAATACTGGCTTGTACACTCCTTTGTCAGTACCGCATACACCTTGACAAGACGTTTCGATGGACTTCGTGCTTGGGCTTCCCAAGACTTTGAGAAAGCATGACTCCATTTTTTATTTGTAGATCGTTTTTCCAAAATGGCCCACTTCATACCATGCAACAAGACCTCCGACGCGACCTATATCGTGAAGTTCTTCGAAGAGGTGGCACACCTCCATGGGTTACCCAAGACCATTGTGTCAGATAGGGATGTCAAGTTCAGCAGTTACTTTTGGAAAACCCTATGGCACATGATGGGTACCATACTCCAATTTTCATCGACATATCACCCTCAAACCGATAGTCAAACGAAGGCTACCAATAGGAGTTTAGGCAATCTCCTTCGTTGTCTTGTCGGTGATCACATTAGGACTTGGGACTCCATTCTACCTTTAGCCGAGTTTGCATACAATAATTCTGTAAATAGGTTCACATGTAAGAGCCCATTTGAAGTGGTGCATGGTCATAAACCAAGGACACCCCTAGACTTTTTTTTTTGATAACCTGGGTATCCGGGCCTCTTAGAGCACCCGCCTAATTCCAGGGGCACATGCACACCCCAAATTCAGCACATGTTGGGTCAACACAGGATATAAATCCCTAGGGTGGCCTCAGGGGGGGAGGGAATTGGAACTCAAGTCTCTTGCCTTTGGAAGCAGGTACCTGACCAGCTCGCCTAACCCCTTGAGGACACCCCTAGACTTGATCCCCATGTCCGCATCTCACCGTACATCCGAGTTCACAGATACTTTTGCACAAGATATTTATAACTTGCATGCAGAAATTAGATGTAAGATTAATTTGAGCAATGATAATTACAAGTTATCAGCGGATTCCCACAAGCGTTTCAAGGAACTCCAAATTAGTGAGCATGTGATAGTTTGGGTTAGGCCCGAACGATTCCATCGGGGATCGCGAAGAAGCTCCAAGTCTGCAGCGCCGGACCTTTCAGGATTGTGGCAAGGAGTGGTTCGAATGCATATGTTCTAATAAGAGTCTAAAAAGGGTATTGAACAATTGACAAAGCTAATCGAATTTGATAATTGATTGAACTCATAATTGACATTGAATGTGATCGAACTTAAATTTGATTCTGATCTCTATAATAGATGAGTTGATATTTGAGATTTGAACCTAATATAGATGGAGTTTGTATTGGATTTGAATTTGATATAGGTAGAATTTTTAATGAAATTTGAATCTGACTTAAATAGAACTTGCGTTTGAAATTGAATTTGATATAGATTGGACATGTACTGGAACTTAAATTAGATATAGATTGAAATGGTATTGGAATCCGAACTTGATTATAGACTGAAATTAATTGATTGATGTTATGAATTATCAACATAAGAGTAGCGAGAATTTGATTAGTTATGAAGATTAATTACTTGATATTAAACAACAAATTGATAAATTAACTGCTATCCTAAAATGCCTTATCTGCCTATAATTATTGTCGAAGCATGATAGTATAAAATGATATGTCGTTGTTTCTCTTGGAAATTGTTATAGAATACGCATGGTTAAGATATTTGGGTGCAATTAGAAAATGGATACATGAACAGTATAATTTTGAATCGAAATTGTATGTAAACCTATGTTTGGGCTTTATTAAGCTTCACAACTTACGGTCCTTTCATGACCAAAAATTTCAGAGACAGACGAAATCATCTAGCCGAAGTTGAACAAAGTATGCCGGATCGAAATTCAAGTTTTTGCAAGGGGCAGAAAGTGACTAAGATCTCTTTTGTCCAGAAACCACCAGCATACATGTGGACGGACTACATGACCCTTTGATTTGAATTCCTTTATTTCGTTACAATTATGTACTATGTAAATCTACCATCAAAGAGTTGTTTTAAAAAGTATTTGGCTTTTGAATATTGTACAATGGTCCTAATTGGACTTACCGAAAATATTCCGCTTTAAGGTTTGAAACTTTTGACCAAGTTTTCTTTTCGCACTTACAATCCCGCGATAAGTAAGGCCTCATTATGCTAGTTTAGTTCTTTGAAACCTTTGAACGCTTTGATTCAGGTTAACGGAAATGAGAAATTTTCTACAATAATAGACTTTGTCGTAATCGCAAGGTGTGTCGCGTTGATCTGGCTCGTGGATCGGAATGTGCTGGCCCGAGAGCCGCCCATCGTACGAGGCCAAGGGATGGGGGCGTTTCAGCAGACCTTGACATTGTGGGTGAGTGATGGTGTGAACATGAGAATCTTATGAGGCTGACACTGCATCTTCTCATCAAATGGTTTTAGCGAAGAGGATGCTTATATATATATAAATTGCAGAATAGGATTTTAATTTCAGATTATTGAAGCCTTCATTTTTTTTTTTTGCGCATAATCAAATTATTTTTATTTATTTCTTGGAATAATTCTGACTGGAAATATTTTTCAATTGATTACATAAAAAGAACTTTACTTGGCTTACCCATTGGATGAAGAAAACGATTTCATATTTTCCAAGCACAATTCAGGTTGTCGTACTATGTATATTTGATCACCACGGCTGTTTTTCTTATAAATATCCTGATTCCTATGCCAAGTCCATAGCGCATATGTGGAGTTGATAACCTGTGAGAGAAAAATATAAATGCACGTATATCAAAACTGATTTCCATACCATAATATAACATGAAGTGAGTAATGTACCCATGCATTCCTAACAAAAGCAAGATGGCCAGACTTAAAAGTGTACAAATTTCATTGTACCCTTAAAATCTCATACCATTAATCAACGTTTCAAAGTTGACTAGTGGAGACAGTTGTACTGAAGTTTGAAATAAAAAATTGTCCTCAATAGTTAATGCTAACTATTCTAAGGGATATACATCTCAGTTTTATAAAAGGAGATTATATGTCCTACTAATCAACATGTTGAGACATAACAGATATAATGAAAATATAAAAATTGGAACTTGGAAGGTACCTCAAGTATTCCATGTCCAAAGCTGCTCTCTCTAAATGCACTCCACTCTGGCTGTTTGTCCCAACAAAATTTGCCTTTAGCTGGCCCAGAAGAGAAATTTAAATGGCAAACCCCTCCAAATTCTGGCGTGTTGTCTCCACTTTTAGGACACTTTCCAGGATCATCAGCATGGTCAATATCAACTTGCTCAATATTCCCACCATCTCCTACTGTAATGTAAACAGGTCCACATTGATCCAATGTGTAGTTATACACTCTATTCATCCGTTCATAAGCATGCACCTGTCGGACATAACGAGATCACAAAACTTGTCATCTATAGTACCTTGTTTATAACAAATTTGTGTCAGAACCATATAAGTTGAGCGAGAGGAACCACAGATACTCAACAGTCGCTAAATCCTTAGGTTTTGACAAGGCAATAAATCGTTTTTAAAGGGCTTACAGTTAAGCCAGAGGAGCAAAATGGTAACTAGGACATGTAAACAGTATACGTTTGGGCACTATAAAAATAAATGTTTCAAAAAACAGATCGGATGCCAGACTAGCAAGGGCACCAACTCTGTGTTAGAATACATGTGATAAGATAGTTGGTGTGTCATAACGATGTCACCGTATCAGAGTATCGGCTGATATTTTAAAACATGCTATGGCTAGAAAACCTGTTACATTAATACACCAACAGTCGTACACTCTTGCACTCCCAATGACTTCAAATCCTTTTGACAACCCTTTCGCAAATAAGACGTAGTAAATTCAAATAGTCTACCTAGAATTAAACTTTTCTCTTTCTTGAAATGTACTTTCTTTTCTTTTGAGATTGAAAGAAACATGGGTTGGTTCTATATCATTATAACATTGTTATCAAAATCTTACGATTTACAATGTGAATCCTACAATTCAAATCGAACCCCAAGCTCAACAATTCGATTTATGTAATAAATCGTATGCTCATATAAATCTTACGATTCATATAGGGAATCATGTTCAAAATAATAAAATAATTATAATAATAAACTAACTAAAGAGAAGCATACCCCTTGAGGGTTTATGAAAGAAAGAAGAGAGATGGAGAAGGGGGAGAGAGAAGAGAGCAATAGCATAAAAGGGCTACATTGTTGATATTCAAGAATCAAGATATCTAATACAAAGTAGGGTCTCTTATATAGAGTTTCCCTCACACACTCTTTTACAACTTAAATGAGGTGGGACTAAGCCTACACCTCTGACTCTTGACACTTACACAATTACTACTAACACACCATACTATCTCCAACACTCTCCCTCAAGTTGGATCTTCCATGATGTGGAAGTCCAACTTGTCCATAAAAACATTAAAGGCTTTACATCATCAACTCCCCCTTACAACCAATGCCCAAGATACAACAAGTGGCCATGTGCTACCTACTATGAACACCTAACGCCTTGGTGCACCACTGCACTCAAGCAATCATGTCGAACACACTACGGCCCAACAATAGGTTTCATCTTTTTACGTAGCCATGGACTCTCTCCCTGTGGTCCATCGTAGGATTACTACCTTTTACAACGTTTGTTCTTGGCACCATTACATCATGACCTAAATACAATCTAGAGGTGTTACAAGATACATTTGAGCCTTTTTGTGAGACTTGTAGATAATTTGGGGTTACAACGCACAAGAGTCCATTCATTGCCATCTATCCCATGGATCAAAATATCGTCCGATACCGATAGGTATCGAACGATACGTATCGGTATTGGACTAGGACGATACGGTACATCTATATGGGAAGGCCCGGACGATACATTCAATGTATCGTCCGATAAGTTACTATTCCGATACATATCGTCCGATACGTATCGGTTTGGAGCTCAGACGATACGTATCGGAAAGCCGGCATTTTGACCCATGATCTATCCACATCTTCACAGTTTTTGAGGCAGCATCCATCATTCGGCTACAAATATTAACTTTGTCTTCAGAATTGGGTTCCACAACACAGCAACAATCTCCATCTGGTTGCGAATAATAACTTTGTTCACGGAACTGGGTTCCACAACCAATATCACACAGCTACAACCCCTATATTTTCTTTATTTTTTTTTCTCGTTTCATTTTCTTCTTCTTCCCGCAGCCACACACAGTCAGCACCCATTAACACTGCAGCAGGTTTACAACAAATAGGAAGATGAAGTAACTGATTTTGGTCCAAACTGGTGCAGCTCTGACACCTTTTGGTGGTTGATACCCCAAAATCTGTGAGAAGTTGATGAAGAGAGTTTCACACTGAGAAAGCTTAGGTTCTCTCAACCCATGCATCAAACTATAGTATTCCCATAATTAAAGTTGCAGGGAACAACATTCCGATCAAAACATCTCTGTCGATTTTACCATTCGAGGTCAAAGTTTGACCAGGACTGACGTCATCCCAGAAATCCGTGAATACCTTTTTTTTCTTCTTCCTTCACTGGCTGCTACACAAAGTCGGGAGTCAACAATAAATCGGCAAGGAAGGAAGAAGAAAAAAAAGAGGTGTAGATTTATTGTCGACTCCCGACTTTTACCGATTTTTGCCGACTTAGACCCTTGCCGATTTATTGTCGACTCCCGACTTAGACCCTGGCAACAAAGTTTGACCAGGACTTACACACCTCTTTTTTTTTGGCTGTACAACAATGCACCATGGCTGCACAACAGCCTTCAATGACTACTACACAGCAGCCATTCTTCCTTTTTTTTTCCGGCTGTACAACAACCCACCATGGCTGCACAACAGCCTTTACTGGATGCTGCACAACAGCCCTTCTTCTTTCCTCTTCTCATGGCTGCACCACACACATTTCTTCTTCTCTACATCAGCATCTCCTCCTATCTCCCTCCTAAAAAAATATAAAAAATACATGGACTAAGTAGGGGAAAGAGAACTCACATATAAATATGGATTGGCAGCTACAATAACAGTAGAACTGGACCTCGGATGGGGATGAACGAGACTGTTGGCGAAACCCTAGGCTAGACAAAACAAGCGGAGCGAACCCACTTTGATACCATGTTAAAACCATAATCACAAAGTCGGGAGTCGACAATAAATCGGCAAGGGTCTAAGTCGGCAAAAATCGGTAAAAGTCCTAAAAAATAGGGAAAAAAAAAGTTATACATACACACCCCACATTAAGTATGACACACTCATACTAATACTAATAAGCTACACTACTACTAACACATCAATAACACTAACAGCCTTAGGGCTTTGAAGTTTAAGAATCGACTTTAAGTCGACTTAAAAGCAGCTGCAAAGAAAAAAAGAACAAAAAAAAGAATACAGCATCACAAAAGTCGCCGATTTTTGGCTGAGCCAGCGACCACATTGGCACCCCCACATTGCCGACTTTTTGAAAAAGTCGGTGATTTTTATTACTGGTTAAAACTAATAAAATAAATAATAAACTAACTAAGGAGAAGCATACCCATTTAGGGTTTATGACAGAAGAAGAAAGATGGAGAACAAGGGAGGTGATGCGGGAACTTACTAAATGCAATGCTAGGGTTGAGATTAGGATTAAAATTAATTTAATCAATTAAAAATAATAATTTCTCATAACAAATTACCACGGAAAATTTTAGAAATTCAATTAGGTGATTTAATTTCGGCTCAAAATAGCGTTACTTTCGTGTATGTTCCCTATCGCAGATCTAAAAGACTAGGGTTCTTATGAACGACTAGATCTCTGATAGTTTTAGGGCGTTGAGCGAACTCGCAAGCGGGTTCTCTCGATACCGAACGAAAATAAAAGCTTAATAAAATTAATGATGAACAAAATATTGATTTAGGGCTTTTATGAGATCAATAAAATAATTAGGAGTACGCTACTTACGCAAACCGTAAATCTAAAGAAGATACAAATGGAAGAAGAGTTGGCCTCACACCAAATCGCAAGCGGGAATCAAAGAATCGCTCTCCGTGTTGAGAGAATCACACCCTCACGAAAGTTTAAAACTCTCAATTTTGCATAAGCAATTGTCATTAACCAAAAACTTATAATAAAAGTGTTTACAAGCCTTTAAATAGGCTAACCAATGCATAAAATTAGAAATCCTAGTATAACTCTAATTCCTAATTCAAATAAAAGAAATATCCTAATTCTTCTAAAACAATAAATTCCTAAACAATAAGGAAACTAATCATATTTCTAATAAAATAAACAACTCTTACTTTCTAAAATAAAATAATAAAAGAGACTAATCCTAATTCAATTAGGATTCTTGAAATTCGTCATTTTATGTGCAGCCTCCGAAAACTGATCATAACTTCTTTAATACTTGTCGGAATTGTTCAAATTTTGGCTCGTTGGAAAGCTACTTCGATAAGCTTTCAAATATGACTAATTTCGCATCAATCTGACTTCGTTTGACACTTCAAAATAGGGCAAGCATAAAAGTGATGGGATTGAAAGTTGAAGACCCTAATAAATTTTGGATTTTCTTCTTTTTGATTAAACGGTTTTTTAACGGGCCTTTTTTAAAAAAAAACTCATTCATGGGTCCACTTTCTCTTTTGATGTTTCCTCTTTATTCGACCACGATTCAAACAGGCGGATCTAAAATATGCATTAGGAGGAGAGAGAAGAGAGCAATAACATAAAAGGGCTACATTGTTAATATTCAAGATATCTAATAGAAGGAAGTATGGTCTCTTATATAGAGGCCCCTCGCACCTTCTTTTACAACTTCAAGTGAGGTGGGACTAAACCCACACCTCTAACATAAGACACACATTTACTCCTAACCCACCATACTATCTCCAACAATACAGTTTGATTGAAATCCTACAATTCATATTAATTTTACGATTAGATTCATATGGGGCATCATGATCAAAGATTGATAGTGAACTCTACTTACCGATTTTCTTACATCTTAAAAGTTATTTTAGTTCACTCTTATCAAATGTTTCTAGGATTCTTCCATCTTCAAAAGTCCTTATGCTTTAAAAAAAATAAAAAAAATTTGTGGTATGAACATGGCTTTGGTTCCCGTTTGGTGCAGAAATTCTCTATCAAAGGAATGCATGGTATTGAAGTTCGAAGGTCTCTAGTGAACAACACATCTCAACAATTCTTTTCATTTTCAAACAAAGGTCCCATTATTTTTTTTTTATTTGATATAATTGGTCACCAAAATCGTTGATGACTAAGCTTTTGTAGATTCACATTTAGTTTTATATCAATATATACTTTTCTAATGACTAATGAGTGATAATTAATGTTGAGGAGGAAGGGGAAGAGTTCAGCTATAGTTTTGTACATTTGTATCAATACATACGTCTTTCATATACATTTATGATTGATCTTGAATCAAGCACACTTGATTTACATTCTATATAGTTTGTGAATAAAATATAATGTCATATAACTAATTATGGCGGTATTTGGATATAATTCAAATATTTAGCTTTAGTAGATATTTTAAAATTTTCCTTCTTATTTAATAAAAAAATTGTTAGAAATCTTACAATTCAGTGATTTAACGATACAATTCTGAAATTCTGGGGTAATCGAAGATATTCTTAGCAAATTAATCTAGTGGATGATAAATAAAACAATCACACAATGCACGCGATATTTTTGATAAATTTGGGCATCCATCTCAAATCCAATTGGCTATGAGTGGAGGGGCCAAGGATCTTATAGAGAGACAAGGCTATGAATACCCAATGTGGGGCTAAACGTTAACATGCACCCGCACGTGTTGGCCGGACTGAGCCAAATCATGTGGAGAATGGAACTAAGTGACGTGGAGTGGAGAAAGGCCTGCTTTGATACCATGTTAAATTGGGCATCCATCTCAAAACCAATTGGCTATGAGTGGAGGGGCCCAAGATCTTATAAGAGGAGAGACAAGGCTATGAATCCCTGATGTGGTACTAAACTTCAACAGTTTTTACGTGGAAAACCCAACAAGGAATCCAAGGCAAGAAAATCCATTATGAAAAATAACCACTTACAGAAAGTAACAAATGATATGCACCTATCAGACCTTTCCTAGCAACCAACTCTTGAATCCCTCAATCCGTCCTTCACAGTTCCGGATTTTCTATCGCCTTCAATCATCGAGTCCCACGATGATCCACTCGAATCCCTCAAGCACCAAACACCCGTATCCACGAGCCCAAACCACTTGAATCACTCAAGCAACACTCAGAGCAATGGAGGGAACACTTGGAGATTTGAAGGTTTAGCACATGTAGAAGAAATCTCAAGGAGGATAAAGATGATAGGTTTTCTCTCTAAAGCCTTAGAGTTGAAGTAATGAGAGAGAGGTAACCTAAATAGTCAACGAGTCCTAACCAGGGAAAGATTAGGACGTATTAAAAAACATCGCAAACAAACAGGACAGATGGACATGATCTCCATCACGGTTGTCTGTGGCAGGACGACCGTGACTACCTTCACAGACGTCTGTGCCCCAATTTGTTTCTAATTTAAAGTGCAGCAGACCGGGTCTAACCGAGGCATGCTTCTAATTCCAACTGAATTTAGCCTCTAGACCCTCATACACTTTGGCACATTCAACACATGGGAATTTTTGAGTTTGACCTAGGTTTGACCATAATTGTGACAATCATAAAGCTTACAGATTCAATTCATAAAATTTAAAATGATATTACGATCTGATTCAATTTTGGCAACATTATAATGTAACTAAAATTGATTGCTTGCTCTTAATAAAATAAACATTTGTTTAACGAGGAAATTTTGTGAGATTTATTTCCATCGGACACAAATTTGGTGCTCACATGGGTCAGGCATGAGAATCATTAAAAGCGTTAAATACTACTTAGCATACTTATTTGTTCAATTTTGAGAAATATATGGTAGATGCCTCAAAATTTAAACAGTTTAAAGGCCCAATAAATGGCATATAATATATGACAAAACCAGATGGCTACTTACATGACCAGAAAAGACAATATCAACACCATATTGATATAAAAGTTCTTCCATCTCCTGCCTCATGCATTCAAATTCTTGATAGTGAGATGAGTAGCTATTATACCAGGGTGGATGCCACGCAGCTACCAGCCATGGGGTCATTCTACGGTCTACCAGAAATAAATCCTTCTTTAGCCAATTATACTGAGCACCTATTATAAATTGTGGCATTATCAGAATATATAAATTAGATTTATGGATCCTATAAGAAGGTTTGCAGCATAAAATATGCATCTATTTTCCCAGATTTTCCTAAAAATTACGAAGTTAATGTATACTATAAGGTATGTAATATCTAGAAATAAAAGAAATAGATCACTCACCAGTATTATTGTAGTCAACATATGCTCCCAACATGATGAAATGCACTCCTCCTGCGTTGAATGAGTAGTAGAAATTACTATTGGACCCACAATCCTCTGATGGAACAGCAAATCGTGTCACATAGGATTTGAAAGTGATCCCATCAACTTGTGGCTCAATCTCATGATTGCCTTCAATAACCATCATGGGAATCCTTGAAGTCAAGGGTTCCATAAACCTAAATGATAAATATTAATAGACAAATGGATATTACGTCATAAACATCAAACGAACTAAAAAATGGGTACAATTTTTTTGTTTTGGATTATTTCAAAACCAACTACCTTTTCTTCTCCTCTTGAAAAAAAATATAAATGAAATTGGTCCTTAGAATAACTTCAGAAAGAATGAACTCGAAGCTCAATTTCTTGAGGTTTATCTTTTATAAATTATAGACAAAGAGAGAATAATTTTTCTAATCTGAACTAGTTATAATCTATGTGGAGAATCCACCCATATAATTTTCCATTTGAACAATGAATAAATTTTTAGATATATATAACTTTTTTTCTTTTTACGTATTTATTTTGTCTGTCCTTGTCTACATCTGTAACAAGTGTATATGGCAATTTCAGTCAGGTGAATGTTTTTCAAGCGATATGGATTTCATATAAGAGGGTTATCAAGAAGCTTTATTGCAGACCTGAGATTGGGATCTAGACAGTTTAACTCATTAGGGGGGAAAAAAAGTTCCGATGTCTATTAATAAAAATTTTGACCAAAACAAAGAAGTGGATCCTGGGTCAACCTATCATACTCTATCCCACCTTCGTGTGCAGAAGTCTTTGTCACTCATAAAGCGCAAAGAAAAGAACCCAGAAAAAGTCAAATACAATATTCCTAAGTGGATTTAAGAAGTCTAAAATAGTGTTGCGTTGATATTTTAGTCTCCAAAATAAAAAGCTACTGCTTAAAACTGTACACGAATATATGCATAATGGAACAATGTAATTTGTGTGTTTTCTTATTAAGAGAACTCTCCCAAAGCATATAGAAATAGAGAATCACCAAAATGTCATAAACTGGTACAAACAGTACAATAGAGAAAAATATGAAATGCGTCGATCTGTAACATATCATACTAAAACATTGAAAAATTTCAATAGACAATACATGGATCAAGATACCCCTAATACCCCATAGCTTAACTTTGATGGCAGCTTCCCCAACAATCAAAGGCTGGCATTGGAGGCAATTGTTGGAACTTTAGGGGACATCTATCTGATCCAATCGGAGTAAGAGGCCCTTTTGCGATGAAGGGGGAGTTTCACTACCAGTAGGCCGATCACTCTGTTACTTATGAGGTTTACCGTTTACATAAAGGATGCCACACGGGAAGCCTGATTATGGCTAGCTAAATAGAGGTCCATTCTAGAACATCCTTTTACAGTCATAAACAGATTATATTGTTATTCCGTTTTAATTAAAACAAAATCAAAGATGATTTCCATTCAAGAGAATAATCACATTACCAATCATTATTAGTAATGAAATTTTTTATAAATAATAAAGAAGAAAGAGTAATAAAAATCCCTAGATTTGCATGTTCTAGATTATTACTTCCATCCAGAATCGGCCCTAGGGCAAGGCCCACGAGGCGGCTTGTGACGGGGGCACGCGGCGTGGCCATCCGGGGCAGCCGTAGGGCCACTTTTCCTCTCCAAGTTTTGAGTATGACTGGTGCGTCAAGGCCATGAGGGCGGCACCGTATGAACTGGGCTGAGCCACGATGGTGTCGCGACACGTTGGGGTGGAGGGTGAAGACTTGGTCGCGACACGGTCGCGACATGGACGCGACATGGTCAATTGGGCTGGCGTTGCGGGGTGAATAGTAAAGTATGACAAACCAAGGGGTTTGAGGTCCTCCCGCCATTTCGCCTGAATTACTGTTTTACCCTTATATAGGGGGACATGAGTTGGGGTCCCCTGACCTTACACGTGCACTAGCCTCGTGGACTTATGTGCGTGCATCCGGGCCACGCTTAGGGCGTGGTCGTCCAAGCTACGTCGTGTACTAGGGCCATCGCGTTGGTGGTTTCCAACCACCTTCGAGGTGCGGGTTCTAGCCGAGAGGGAGCTCGGTATATGCTCGTCGCTGCCTATCGCTATATCTATCGTCGTTGCATGTTGCTTTATGATCATCGTTGCCTGTTGCCTTAACAATCGTCGTTGCCGGCTCTAACCCACTGCGTTGCTTCGCAGGGTGAAGTCCGAACGTAGAGGTTGAGGTGAAGCTTGAGTAGGACAAGCCTTCCACCCTTCGTAGCATCTGGGAATCCGCATCGCGTGCCTCATTTGAGAGAAATAGGCTGACTTAGCGCAACGGGCGTTAAGTGCCGCACGAGCTGACACTGCTAGGAGAGTGACCCTGTGACAGGCCGCCTTGGGCCCCCGAATTTTTTGGGCCCCCAAATCTTGTAAGTCATTATGAGTTAGTTAATATTATTTTCAAAGTAAAAACTCACAAAACTAAGTTAATGGTTTAGTTGGTTAAGTGAGTGCTTTGCTTTATGCTTCAATAGATTGTGGGTTCAACTCTTCCTCCCTCCAATATTAGCATTTTTTTTTATGGGTCGCGGATCTGGTCGGTGCGGGTCATGGGTCGGGTCACTCGCCTCACTGGGCCAAGCCGGCCTTATGTATTGATCTATTGGATTCTTTGGCCCAATTTTGACTGGACAGGATTTGTTTGACCCAATCCTTTATATATATACATATACAAATTTTTAGCAAATGAGCTAACTCCGGGCTAGTTACAACTCCATTTTTAACAAATGACCTATCAATTTTGATCTACTCGACGATAGCTATCCAATGAACTTATTTATGGAACCTTTTGAGATAGTTATAGTGCTAAAAATGGCAGGGAAAAATTCAACGACAGTTAAACTTTATCTAGTGAAAAATTCAATGACATTTTTTAGCACTTTAACTATTAAAGTGTTAAAAAATGTCAAAAAATTATTCGTTGGGTTACTCGATCCGTCGGGTGCGTTTTACTATTTAACTTTTCTCTTTTTGTGTTGCATTTTCTTTGAATATATACTTTCATTAATTTTTCAGTTGTTTTATAAACCGTAGAATGGAATAGGCAGATGTTTGTAATCTAGAGCAATGAGGATTATTTTATTTTTACAAAAAACTATATAAATAAATAAATAATTGGCCTGAATTTTTATTTATTTTTAGATTAATATGGAGGGGCCCCATTTTAGGAAGTCGCATTGGGCCCCCATAATCTCAGGGCCGGCCCTATTTTCAACTTCTTTGATGTGAAACAATTCAGCTAATACTGAAGAAGACAAAATATTGCATGACCTAGTTGCAATTTAGTTGCCTCAGTATATATGCTTTGATTCATTCGGCATATGCTAGTCGTAGGCCGGCGGTGGTCTGGAAGGTGGACATGGAGAAGGCCTACGACCGGGTTAGTTGGGGGAGTCTTGAGTCTATGCTTCGAAGGATGGGGTTTGGTGCCACCTGGAGGAAATGGATGCTCGGGTGTTATTCTTCTCCGTGGTTTTCGGTAATGATTAATGGGACAGCGGCGGGGTATTTCAAGAGCTCAAGGGGTCTCAGGCAGGGCGACCCTCTTTCCCCTTTCCTTTTTAATATGGTGGGGGAGGCTTTATCTGGTCTGATCGGGCGTGTAAGGGTATTGGGTATGCTTACTGGCATTAGAGTCGGCGATCAAGGGAGGTTCATCACTACCTTCAGTATGCGGACAATACGATTTTATTTGGGAAGGCGGATGTGACTGAAATTCGCGCTATGGCTGATGTGCTCTCAGTGTATGAGGCGGTGTTGGGCCAACGGGTTAATCTCCTCAAGTCTATGATATCGGGTATTAGAGTGGAGGAGCAGGCTCTGACTTCCTTGGCTGTTTCGGTTGGGTGCCGCATTGAGGGGCTGCCTATTAGATACTTGGGTATGCCGCTCAGGATCAGAAAGCCCACGAGTCGTGACTGGCTCCCGGTCGTACAAAGATTTGAGTAGCGGTTGTCGGATTGGAAAGGCAGGCTGCTGAGTAGTGGGGGAAGGCTGGTCTTGGTCAAAGCGGTGCTCTCTTCGATCCCCATCTTCTTTCTCTCCATGTTTAGGTGCCCCGCTAAAATTATTGATAGACTGGAGCGTATTCAGAGGTCGTTTATGTGGGAGGGGGCAGGTCTCAATAGACGATACCACCTCGTCAATTGGGACACGTGTCAGTTGCCTGTCACTTATGGTGGGCTGGGGATACGGAGTCTCAAGAGAACTAACGTGGCGATGCTTGGAAAGTGGATTTGGAGAACGAAAAGGGAGGAGGAGAGGAGTAGTCTCTGGTGGTTGGTTTTGCGTGATAAGTATGGTCTCTTAGGGAGGAATTGGGGGATAGATCTGTCCACCCACAGGAATACTTCGCCATGATGGAGGGATATTTCTTGCACTTGGGAGGTTTTCGCTAAGGGGTGCGGTACAGCTGGGGGTGCGGGTCCCGTATTCGTTTTTGGGAAGATCCGTGGTTGGATGAGAGTCCGCTCAGGGTTATGTTTCCGGGAATTTATGCCCTTTCCTTGAACCCAGGTGGTAGGATTGACGAGTTTGTGTCCTTTGTCAGTGAGAGGAGTATCTGGGATGTTGCCATTACAAGATGCCTCAGGGACAGCGAGGTGGGGTGCTATGTGGAGTTGCTAAGTAGGTTATATGTGGCGCAACGGAATAATATCAGGGCTGATAAGAGGATTTGGGACCTGAATCGAGAGGAGAAATTTAGCGTCAAAGCGCTATACCGGTGGATATCGCGCCGACCGCTCATCAGTTTCGAGGAGAGCTGGTTATGGAAGGTTCCCCTTCCTCTCAAGATCAGATTTTTCTGTTGGACGGTGTGTAAGGACAAAATACTTACCAGGGACCAGCTGATTCGGAGGGGAATTGACGTCCCGACTGCGTGTGTTATGTGTTCCGACGGGGCGGAGTCTACTGCCCATCTTTTCCTTCATTGCCGTGCGGCGAATGAGGTCTAGGGAGCCATCCTTAGAGCCTTCGGTATGTCCTGGGTGATGCCATGGTCTCCTTACGTGCTCATGTTGAGTTGGGAGGCGGCGAAGGTGGAAGGGGGGGATCATGGATCAAAATTTCGTCCGATACCGATACGTATCGGACGATACGTATCGGTATCGGAGGTGAACGATACGGTACATTCAATGTACCGTATCGTTCACTTTATATGGAAAGCCCGGACGATACATTCAATGTATCGTCCGATTTTTTACTGTTCCGATACGTATCGTCCGATACGTATCGGTTTTGAGCTCGGACGATACGTATCGGATACCCGGTATTTTAACCCATGGGGGGGATAGGGGACCTTGGCGGGCAGCGATTTTCGCCGTCTTGTGGAGCATCTGGTGCGAGAGGAACCGCGAATTTTCGAAGCCAAAGCCAAACTTGTCGGAATGGCTATTAGGGCGGTCGCAGAGCTCGTTACCTTCTGCGGTGAGCATGGAGGTCAGGAGGACAGCAACCCCAATTTCTCTTGGGACCCGGGTTAATGTGTGGGGACCTAAGTGGTGTGCGTTGTTTTTAGGGATAGGCCTATGTTTTGATATGTGTCGCTTGATTGTATACAGCTTCAGCGCCTTGCTGGTTTCTATATAATCTTATTACTAATAAAAAAAAAGTATATATGCTTTGAAATAAAGCTGCTTGAGAAAACTGCACTAAAAAAATAAGTTTTATTTATAGTTAATTCTACTTTGTAAAATATCTAAAGCACAATAATTTCAGCAGAAACCCTAAACCTTCTATTGACAGTTATTAAAAGGTTCAATTCTTGTTGTCTCAGACATGGGTTAAAATGCCGGAAAACCGGTACGTATCGTCCGGTCAAAAAACCGGTACGTGATACGGTACATTTAATGTACCATATCGTTCACGTCCGATACCGATACGTATCGTCCGATATGTATCGGTATCGGACGATATTTTGATCCATGGTCTCAGATACCCATAGAACTATAAATAATTAGCAAACCGATACCAACACAATATGATACTGATAGGGGTATTGATTCCTAATAGGGTATTATTTAATTGGACCATGTCATATTACGTGCGTTATTTTCTGAGCTCCTGATCATAGTGACAAATTTTGTTTTCGGGAATTTTTTGGTGGGGGGTCCTTTCAGTACATTTCGGATTAATTTTGATACTTTTCGTAAAAATTTCGGGAAAGTTTCGGGGATTAAAAATATATATTTAATATTTTTTTAAATATTTTAAAAAAATTTACCGAAATATACTGAAATTTACCGAAAAATACCGAAAAGTACCGAAAAACACCGAAAACCGAAATTTTCCCGAAATTTTCGTTTGACCCCCATTTCGCGAAATTTCGCCGAATTTCGGCGAAATTTGGCACTATGCTCCTGATAAGTTTTTATTTTTTTGTCAAAAGTCAAAATATAATGAAAAACAAAGTGACAAAATATGGGTCCGGGTTTAATAAGGTAGCAAGAAAGTCGAAAAAAAGGGAAAAATACAGAAACAAGGAGAAAAAATTTAAAGCTAAAAAAGATGTAAACTACGAAAGACAGAAAAAAGGGGGAAAATCAGGAAAACAATCAGTGATATTAAAAAAAAAATTAAAAGTTTTTAAACAGTGTTTTTAAAAATACGATAAAATATGGGAAAGAGCATTTTAAGACAGGAAAAACGCGTTTAATACTCGAAATATGCATATTATATGAAAATACGCATTTAATTAAATAAATTCGGGTATTACACGTGTTTAGTACGTTGTGGCAAAAAAATGAGGATTATACGCGTCTTTTTAAAAAAAAGCTGTATTTTGTCACAACGATGTAAAGAGTATATTGCCCCGAATATAATAGTAAAAGACTGTCGAATATATATCTAGATACGATCTGAATATAACATAGATACCAATATCTCGTATATTACCTTCCCCATCCGTCCCAGCGTGGTTGATATGTCTCTCGAATGGGTGCATCAGGGAAAGAACATGAAAAGCATGGAGCGCCTTTGCCCGACGTGAGGTACTGGTTCGCATAACTTAAATCTCCAATCATTAAAATTAATGAAGGATCATTCTCAGCCAGATGATCAATAGTTGTTGTTGAGTTGCTCGTCAGGCCTAAATCTCCTAGTACTGCTATTCGAGCAGGATACATGCTTGGGCTTGGCAAGGGTAATGTCATAAAGGAATGTTCATCGCTGGTTGCAAATAAAGAACTATCCCCACATTTATAATAATATGTTTTGCCAGGTTCAAGCCCTACATGAAAACTGAGAACTCGTCAACTTTTAGCAACATTGTGATCCATAATCATGGTTTTATAGGATAACAATTTAAAAAAAGATAAAAAATTAAAGCCTCCTGAATATTATCAATTGATAAAATAATCCACCCTAACAAGATAAAAAATGCATCATGGTTCTTCTCATTTAAACTTGAATGATTCGGACCTTCCTTTTGTATTAATTACTTCATAACACTCAGAATATGGTTAGATGAAACAAGTAGCATCCTTTTAAGATTTAGGGCCCATTTTAACGTTTTACGCATTTGGACAATCTCTAAATGTTAATGAACTATTGTGCCATTGACATTTTTAGTCTAAAACATCAATGTTTCAATAGTAGAAGTCGCCTATTTTTTTCATTTTGGGTTTGGCTGGAAACTATATTGGGGGAACAAGCCTGTCCAAACAGGCCCTTAAACTTTTTCCTTGCTGCATTTCAAGTTATTCCCTTGAGTAATAATTATTAAAAATGGAACTATAGGGCCTTGTCTTTTTCCTCCTTCCGAATCAATGGAAGTAAACTTGCAGAAAAATGGTAAACCCATGTTATAGTTGATCATTCCTTACAAAAACATTTCTTGCAATTGATACCAAAATGAATGCATGTGAAACTGGAAATTTCTACACACCCCCATGTTTTGATGGTTTAACATTTTTGAAGTGTTGGGAGGAATGCCTAAGGACATTAAACTGGTTTATGAGTGGTTTGTTAGCGTCATGAATCAAAATTTCGGCCGAAATGTTTTGGTTTCGGTCCCCACCGGAATGAAACATTGAACTGAAATTTCGGTCAAAAAAACTATGAAGGGGAAATTTCGGTTCAAATTTTTGGCTTCAGTCATGCCCGAAACCGAAAACGAAACCGCTATTTTGATCTTTGGTTAGCTTCATAATGATCATTGAGTAGTTTTAGAGCAGAGGCAAGCAGGTAAGGTTACATTAACATTTATCTTTTCCTTGGAGGTAAGCATTGCAGCGTTATATTACGCTTCACTATAGAAGATAACCTTAGCTTAAAATTTGTAACTTTGCTCACTTGAAAATTTTCTGCCCAATGCATATGGGATTTGGCACACTGAGAAACTAAAGAGTATAAATTTTTCTGGCTTGATTTTCCATTCCAGCATCTTAATACACTGAAAGTACATTGCTTGGATCGGTCTCTCAGGTTGAATCCAAAAATAGAGTTGACCTCATATAGTTATGTCAAGTGTAGTGGAAGTTATGATGATGAAAACACCACTTCAACTTGACTACCGTGAATCTGTAACTGCAGATAGATGGCTCTGGATATTTTTTTATGCCAGTCACATGTTCTATTGCATGATCGTGATCTCTGTGAAGGACCTATTATGCTATTGGTTGACATTTTGAGAACCCAGTTTACAATTTGGAATTGACGATGACATGAGCGTAGCTGACCTTGACAATCTGTGACAATGGCTGACCTAGCTTCCCTCAGCACAAAGTCTGCAGAGACCTCCATTATATCTGCCTCTGCCTTCCATCCATCTTCATCATCATCATCATCATCATCATCATCATCTACTTCTCTCCTCCTTCCACTACTGTAAGTGTTTGTCTAGCTGATGGTTCTCTCAACCCTATCAATCGTGTTGGTAATGTTACTTTGTCACCATCTCTTAACCTTACAAGTTTCTCCATATTCCTAATCTTGCTACTAATCGCAGTAGCTTGACTAAAAATTTAAAATTATCATGTACGTTTTACTCTTCACACTAAATCTTTTAGGATTTGACTACTCTTTCATTTCCAATAGGGAAAACATTATGAGACACCCACTTACCAACCCTGAGCTGTATTTTAATTTCGATTCTCTTTCTAGTAAAATGAAGGTCAATTTGTGTCCTGCATTTTACAATTTTCCATAACATGATCCAAATTCCAAATTCCAAACTCAAATTTGACAATTATCCATAAATGAATCTTACACACAAATCGTGTCCTTCATTTTACAATTTTCCATAACATGATGCAAACTCAATTTGCGTGTAAGATTTTGGCGGGGACGCCGACACCACAAATATAGGTTTTGGGCCGTATCGCATGTATCAACGTAAGAAGAAGCGAGAATGCTTCAGAAAAGGCAGGCTAAACTTTCGGCCATAAGTCGCTCAAGCGACCTTTGGTTATTGCTCGAGCGACCCTCCGTAACGATTCCCGCTCGAGCGAGAACCAAACCTGCTTGAGCGAGTCAGTGACGAACGTTGACCATTTTGTCCTTTCTATGACTTTTCTTTTTTAAGTCACTTTTAGGGTAGTTTAGTATTTTTCTGTTTTAGGGTCGTTGTCCCGTGTCAGTTTTGGTATTAGAGACTAGGTTCTAGGTTAGGGCATATTTGCATGTCATTTCAATTTCATTGAATTTTATTTCATTTGTGTGTTCATTAGTGTGCACGTCTTGTGTTTGATAAAATTCCTCATTCATTTTGGTTCATAGTTGCATGCAATTTTAGAGCCCGTGTTAGTAAGTCGTGATCACCATGGACACGAGTGAGGTGAATTGAATGCGAAAAATGAGAGAATGAATGCCATGGAGCAAGCCCAAACGACTAAAGGGGTTTCTAATGGTAGGCTACATGACCGAGTAAATCGGTTGGAAGGATTTGATGAGCAACAAGACAAACGCCATGAGCGTAACGGTCCGCGCTTTGAACGCGGTGGTCAACAAAATGATATGAATCAGAACCATAGGGAAATAGATCATCGCGGAGATGACTACGATCAGGATAGGAAACTCCTCAAAAATGTTAGAGTTGAGTTTCCAACCTTCGATGGGAGAATGGACCCTAAAGTCTTCCTCGATTGGATCTCTGATATAGAACATCAATTTGAATGGTATAGAATGAGCGATGTGTTAGGCTCGCCAAGATGAAGCTCATCGGTCAAGCTCGACTCTTTTGGATCAACGTCGAGCGCATGAGAGCAAATGTGGGGTCGTGCCCCCATTACCCGTTGGGTAGACATGAAGGAATGACTTACGGAGAAATACATCCCTTTGTCATACTACAATCGCTTACTTGACCAATGGCAAAATTTACGCCAATACAATATGCCCGTAATCGAATACATTAGCAAGTTTGAAGAGTTTGTGATGAGAGCTAATGTGTTGGAATTGCAAAGTGAGTTAATCTCTCACCACGTTCAAACTCTTGAGTGCTACGCCGTTGAGCAAAACCTTGAGCGATACTTGAAAACGACGGGAGTGAGGCGATTTGAACCACATACTGGTGGCCATCACACTAGAGAGATGAGGCTTAGTGCCGAGAACCCACCTCCCAAACCTACACAACCCACTCCCATCAATGTGAGGTTTGATAAAGGGAAAGGTGTGGTTGGAGACTCTTCAAAGGTGATTATCAAATTAAGTGTTACAAATGTCAGGGGTTGAGACACTTTGCCGCCCAAGGCCCTACAAGAGACCCCCAAAGAAATTTCTTAGTTGAAGGAGAGGATGACGAGGAGGGCGAAGACGTTGAAGAAGAGGTGTATGAGCCGGACGTCACACCTAGTGATGAGGAGGGTGATGATAGTGGTCGTTCTTTAGTTGTGAAGTGTGCCCTTGCACAACCTTAATGGGATGATAAAGATGATTGGCATAGGGATAACATTTTCCACACCTTCGCCAAGTGTCGTCAGAAAAGTTGTAGGGTTATCGTGGATAGAAGGAGTTGCACCAATGTGGTGCCGACACACATCGTCACTCGCTTAGGGCTTACACTTGAACCCCACCCGAGGTCGTACAAAATCGCTTGGGTATCATCTATTCTCGTATCCTAAAGGTGTTGTGTGCCGATACAATTAGCCTCGTATTTGGACACCTTATAATGCGATGTAGTGTCGATGGATGTGGACCACATCATCTTGGGAAGGCCTTGGCTCCAGGACATGGACGTGACCCTCTTTGGGCGGTCTAACGTGTGCACGTTCATGTATGAGGGCAAGAAGATTAAATTAAACCCCTTGCATCCCAAATCACCATCGGACAAGAAGGTTGAGAAGAAGGGCGGTCAATCTAAGACCATCAATATTGTGAGCCCTTCGGAATTTGAAAAAACTTCTTTGGATGAGAGCGTGGTGTACGTTGTCATCACCGTCGAGCGTGCTCTCGAATCTATGGGACCCCCTAAGGAGGTTGAGCCAATTTTGAAAGAATTTGCAGATGTCTTCCTGGACGACTTGTCCATTGAGCTCTCTTCGATGCGTGATATTCAGCACGCCATAGATTTAGTTTTCGGATCCACTCTACCAAACCTGCCCCATTATAGGCTGAATCTAGTTGAACATGTCGAGTTAATGCGACAAGTCGATGAGCTCCTTCGGAAGGGGTTCATCCAAGAGAGTTTGAGCCCTTGTGTCATACCCGCACTACTCACACTCAAGAAAGATGGTACTTGGCGAATGTATGTGGATAGTCGGGTCATCAACAAGATTACGGTCAAGTATCAATTCCCTATACAGAGGCTCGACGATATGTTGGATAAGATGGCTGGTGCCACTATCTTCTCCAAGATAGACCTTAAAAGTGGCTACCACCAAGTCCATATCCGCCCCGATGATGAGTGAAAAACTGCTTTCAAGACCAAAGATGGTCTTTATGAGTGGATGGTCATGCCTTTGGGGCTTTCTAATGGCCCGAGCACTTTCATGAAGCTCATGACCCAAGTGTTGAGACCATTTCTAGGTAAATTCCTTGTGTATTTTGATGACATCTTTATTTATAGTTATGACAAGGAACAACACTTGACCCATTTTAGGTTGGTTTGCGAGACCTTGAGGAGAGAAAAATTGTATGCGAATTTCAAGAAGTGTACATTCATGCAACGATCTGTTGTCTTCTTGGGATTCATTATCTCGGCCAAATGGGTTGGTTGCCGGCCCAGAAAAGGTAAAGGCTATTGTAGAGTGGTCGGAAGCTAAAACTATTTATGATGTCCATAGCTTCCATGGTTTGGCTATATTCTATCGTTGCTTCATTCAAAGTTTTAGCACCATTATGACTCCTATCATCGATTGCATGAGAAAGGGGGAGTTTCAATGGGCAAAGGCGCGATGAAAGCCTTTGCCAAGATTAAAGAAAGATGACTAGTGCACCCGTCATGCGTCTACTGGATTTTTCTAAAGTCTTTGAAGTAGCATGTGATGCATCGGGTGTGGGCATAGGAGGATGCTTAGCCAAGAAGGCCACCTAATGGACTACTTTAGCGAAAAACTCAATGAAGCGAAGCAAAAATACTCCACCTATGACAAGGAGTTTTATGCGATTATCTGATCCCTTTGGTATTCAAGAATTTATTTTATTTTCCAACCATGAAGCTTTGCACTTCCTTGCTTTTCAAAAGAAACTTAACCTGAGGCATGTGACATGGGTCAAATACCTCCAAGGGTTCACATTCGTGTTGAAGCACAAAGCTGGTGTTGAGAACAAAGCGGCGAATGCGCTTAGTCGTCGGGTGACGACTTTGCAATCGATAAGCACCGAGGTCATCAGATTTGAGCGATTGAAAGAGGAGTATCCCGAGTTCATTGATTTCGGGAAATACTCCAACACCCTCCTTAGTAATTCGACGAACACTAGCTCCATTTATACCCTACAGGACGAGCATTTGTTCAAGGGCAATCACTTATGCATCCCTCGCACTTCATTGCGTGACTTCTTTATTTGGGAGTTACATGCCAGAGTGATTGATGGTCATTTCGGGCGTAACAAGACCAATGTGCTTGTAGAAGAAAGTTTTTTTAGCCTAGCATCATGAGAGATGTTGCCCGGGTTGTGAGACAATGTCTTACATGCCAAGTGTTCAAACAAATCAAGCAAACACGGGCTTGTACACCCCTTTTTCGGTGCCACACACACCTTGGCAAGACATCTCGATGAATTTCATGTTTGGACTCCCCCAAGACTCCGAGAAAGCACGACTCCATTTCGGTTGTAGTGAAACGCTTCTCCAAGATGACCCACTTCATATTGTGCACTAAAACCTTTGACACAACCCATATTATGAAATTATTTTTCGGAGAGGTGGTGTGTCTCTACTGGTTACCCAAGACCATTGTGTCGGATAGGGATGTTAAGTTCACTAGTTACTTTTGGAAGACACTATAGCAAATGACGGGTACTATGCTCCAATTCTCATTGGCATATCACCCTCAAATAGATGGCCAAACTGAAGCTACCAATAGGAGTTTAGGCAATCTCCTTCGATGTCTTGTCGGTGATGACATTAGGACTTGGAACTCCATTCTACCCCTAGCCGAGTTTGCATATAACAATTCCGTCAATAGGACCATTGGTATGAGTCCATTTGAGGTAGTACATGGTCATAGGCCTAAAACACCACGTAAATTTGATCCCTATATCTGCATCACACCAAACTTCCGAGTCCGCAGATGCCTTTGCACAACATATTCATAACATACATGTTGAAATTATACGTAAAATTAATTCAAGCAATGATCAATACAAATTATCGGCAGATGCGCATAAGTGTTTCAAAGAATTCCAAATTGGCGATCATGTGATGGTTTGGATTAGGCCTGAACAATTCCCCTCAGGAATCGAGAAGAAGCTCCAAACCCGCAGCGCTGGGTCTTTTAGGTTGTGTTTGGGTTAGTTCTTATAAGAGTAGAAGCAATTCTCTGCCTGCTCTTTGTCAAAGCTGATAAAATATGCTCCAGTAGAGAGCAGACAAAGAGCAGTTTTATCACTTAAAATAGCTCTCCGCCATAGCACATGGGGCTAGGAGCTGTGTTACCAAACATGGAAGCAGTTCTCTACCGGAGCCAAAAAGCAAAAGAGCTACTCTTTGCCCTGAAAGAGCTAGCCCAAACACAGCCTTAGGGTGGTTGTGGTAAGGAGTGGTCCTAATGTTTATATTCTTGAGCTTCCTCCAGATACAGGGATTAGTTCAACGTTCAATGTGGAAGATCTAGTTCCTTATCTAGGCTCAACCTCACCTCCTTGCAATCCTTTCCAAATGTTCCCTATTCACAATCCCAACCCGACCTCGCAGCCTATACCACTTCCTTCCCCAAGCAAGCAAAGGAAAGAGGTAATCGAGGAGATCTTAGATGACCTTGCAGTGACCTTTCAAAAGTATTTAGTGAAGTGGATGGGTAAGCTGGAATCTGAAAACACGTAGATAAATGAAGGCGATGCTCGTCGCCTAGACCCCGATATGCTCGATCGATATCACGACTCCCCTTCATTGGTGATGAAGCCCTTTTGGTCCAGAGGAATTGGCGGGGACACCAACACCATGGATATAGGTTTTTGGTCGTATCACGTATATCAACGTAAGAAGAAGCGAGGATGCTTCAGAAAAGGCAGGCCAACCTTTCAGCCATAAGTCACTCAAACGACCCTTGATTATCGCTCGAGCGACCCTCCGTAACGATTCCCGCTCGAGCGAGAACCAAACCCGCTCGAGCGAGTCAGTGACGGACGTCGACCATTTTGTCTTTTCTATGGCTTTTCTTTTTTACGTCACTTTTAGGATAGTTTAGTATTTTTCTATTTGAGGGTCATTGTCCTGCGTCAGATTCATGCTCTCAAATTTGATAATGGGAACGAATATTGACAACTTCCTAAGCTTATTTTGATTGTGCTCTCAAATTGAAGATCAATTTTCCATAGAACAGTGACAGTACAACAAAGGTAAATTTTCCATAAATGAAGGATTTAGTACAAATTAACCTTAACTTTACTAGAAAGGGAATCAAAATAAGAATTTTTCAATTTACTAGATAAGAGAATCAAAATAACAACAAGAAATTATATGTAAGATTCATTTATGGAAAATTGACCTTTATTTTTACTGTTACTGTTCATTTATGATAATGTGTAAGATTCATGCTCTCAAATTGACCTTCATTTGTGGTAAATCCTCAACCCTTCCTCCCACTGTCACTGTTCTCCTAGGCCCATCAAATTAGTTCACCACCTAAGCTACCCCATTCCACCTCGTTTTTCACGTAAGCCTCCCATTTCAATTTTTTTGTAACTTCGACAGAAGCTACAATAGGAACATCTCTCAGCCTCATTACCATCATCAACTTCTCGTTCAATTACCCGTCTCCCTTCTGGTGATTTTGATTCCCCATCTATTAAACTTCATCTAATCAAACGCGAACATAATCCACTACTTTTCGCCCTATTGCACCGAATGTTGCTTACCAAGCTCTATCTCCTTCCTATAGAGTCGATCTTGTTGGGATTTTATTTGTTACCATTTCATGTACTATACTTGAGGCTGTCCAACACCTTGAGTGGAAAGCCGCTATGAAAGCTGAAATAACTTTTCAAAAAAAAAAATGATTCTTTGATACTCGTTCCTCTCCCTCTCCATAAGAGGCATGTTGGTTGCAAATGGGTGTTTACAATAAAACATCAGATAGATGACAACCTTGAGCGAGATAAGGCATGATTGGTTGCCAAGAGGTTTACCTAAACCTATGACATTGACTTTAGTGATATTTTCTCCCGTTGTGAAACTTAACCATTTTCGGGTTCTTTTATCTATTGTGGCCAACCAGCATTGACCTCTTTTCCAGCTTGATGAAAAGGATGCCTTTCTCCATAGCCGTCTCACTAAACAAGTTATGGATCTTTACTTTGGCTTTCAGCTTTCGGAGGAGTTTGATGCGAAATTTAGATCCGCATGTTGGAATTGTGGCAAAGTAGAGAAGAAGAGGAGATCAAAGAGAAAGTGGACCCGTGAATGGGCTTTCAAATGGCCTGTGAAAGAGTCGTCGTTATACGACGGACGTCCGTGGTTTCAGAATGGATGTTCGTAAAAAGAAGGGCGTTCTGGAAATTAAGGCAAGGACATTCGTGGCCACAGACACCGTGGTCATATGACGGACGCCCATGAAAGTCGTTCGCAAATTGACGGTTACACGAATTTTAGGCAAAAACTTGTCATTTAGAGTTTTAATTGTTTTAGGATTTTCTTATTTCGAATTTTATGTTTAGTTAGGGTTTTCTTAGCCTATATAAAGGCATGTAAAAATTTAATTTGAGAAGTTAATGATGAATGAAAAATTAAGGTTGCTTTTGTGCATCTTGTGAAAGAGTGAATCTTTCGTAAAAAACTTGCGAAGAGTTTTTGCCTTTGAGGAGTGATTCTTCAAAGCTATCGTTGGTGCGAAGTCGACAAGCCACTTTGAAGCGAATATGAAGATCTTCTATCTTATTCTTCTTTCATTTTTTTATTTTAATTGAAGATTGAGAACCCTAACCCCTATCGTGCGGGATTTATGTTATTTTGGGGTTAACGTGTAGTTTATCTTGCATCAAATTGGTATCAGAGCAAGTTCAAACCCTCGACAAGTGGATTGGCGAAATCATGAGTGAAGATCAAATTCTCGAAGCACTTCGTGATTTGAACGATTACATGGTCTCCATGAGAACGTTCGTGAAACGGTGAAACATTCCAATCGTACATCAAAAGATGGTGAAGGTGAAAAAATTATGGTGCGAGGAGAAAGGTAGATCATCCAATCAACATGGTTCCATATTCAAGCATATGACACTTTTTAACAATGTTTATTGCGAGTTGCTAAGGTCGCGTCGGATGGTGGTTGCATGGCATGAGGATGTCAGTAAGATACTTACAAAGCTTTTATTCACTATTTATTCGGAGACGTATTGGCAATTATTCAGGCTTTGAGACCGAAGGTTACAAGTTTTATCCCCACAACCCTACCCGTGAGAAAACTTTTACAGGTTAAAGTTTCTCTACTCGCGCCCGAGGTAGTACCTATACCGGTGGAAGATATCGAACCCACAATGAACCTGAGTACTTCCATCCCTATGGAAGACCCGATTGATGAGGTCGTTGACGATCCCGAAACCATTAAAGAGCCCGAGAGCGTTGAAGTTTGAGCATCTGCGATAGGCCCTACCGAGCCCAAGGCCGTTGAAAAGTCTAAGATTGATGAAGAGCAAGTATCCGTGATAATGTCTATCGATCCCATAACCCCCAGGTCCCAAGATCATGTTGGTTGTGTGTTGACATCGATTTTCCTTGGCGTATTAAATATAAATCAGATCTCACCCAAGACAAATCCGGTTTATTTGTCTAAGTCACGTCCGATCGAGATTGCCAATATAGTTTTCTTGACTTCCGCGCACAAGATCAATTTCAGCCAAAGTTCGAGGCAAACTTTTTCAAAGGGGGGATTGATGCGGAATTTAGATCCGCATGTTAGAATCGTAGCAAAGTAGAGAAGAAGAGGAGATCAAAGGGAAAGTAGACCCGTGAATGGGCTTTCAAACTACCAGTGAAAGAGTTGTCATTATAAGACGGACGTACGTGGCTTCAGAACGGATGGACGTGAAAATAAGGGCGTCCTGGAAATTAAGGCAAGGACATTCGTGCTCACGGACGTCCGTGTCATATGACGGACGTCCGTGAAAGTCATCCGCAAATTAAGGCAAGGACATCCATGCTCACGAACGTCCGTGTCATATGACGGACGTCCGTGAAAGTCATCCACAACTACACGAATTTAGGCAAAAACTTGTCAATTAGAGTTTTAATTATTTTAGGACTTTTTAGGACTTTCTTATTTCAAACTTTACGTTTAGTTAGGGTTTTCTTAGCCTATGTAAAGGCGTGTAAATAATTTATTTGAGAATGTAATGATGAATGAAAAGTTAAGGTTGTTTTTGTGCATCTTGTGAAAGAGTGAATTTTTCGTGGAAAACTTGTAAAGAGTTTTCGCCTTTGAGGAGTGATTCTTCAAAGCTATCGTTGGTGCAAAGCCGACAAGCCTCTTTGGAGCGAATCCAAAAATCTTCTATCTTTTTTTTTCTTGTTTTTTTAAAATTTAAGATTGAGAACCCTAACCCCTATCGTACGGGATTGATGCTATTTTAGGGTTAGCGTGCAATTTATCCTACATCAGAGTCTTTCATGGTCAGTAAGCTCAAGAAAGAAATCTATGACCTTCAGCAGTCTCCATGTGCTTGGTTTCAGCAATTCAACTATGTTCTCTTTACTATGGGGTTCTATCGATGTCACTCTAATCGTATTGTCTTAATTTTTTATGGTGCGGCAGGTTGGATCATTCACCTTCTCTATGTGGACAATATTATTGTGATTGAGGATGACTGCCACTATCACTCGGGTCAAGTAAGATCTTAGTCAGATACTTGATATTTAAGGACTTGAGGCCTTTTAAGTATTGTTTGGGCATTGAGCTTGCTCATTCTAATTGAGATATCTTCATCTCATGGCAGAAGAATGCCCTCGATTTGCTTAGTGATACTGAGATGCTTGGTTGTCGCCCATCTTGTTCTCCCTAGACCCCAATCGCTCTTTTCATGAAAAGGAGGGTGATCTTCGCCCAAATCCTGGCACATATCAACGGTCGGTTGGACGACACATCTACTTGAATATTATTCGTTCGGATCTTAGTTATGCGGTTAATGTAGTTAGCTAGTTAATGCCCCCACTTCTTGACGTTGTTTACCCTATCCTGTGTTATCTCAAATCTAACGAGGCATTATGTAGTCACTAGGTTGAGTGTTGAGTCCAAATGTTGGGTCATGGCCATTAAATCTTGTGAGCTTCTATGGTTATGCATTTTTCTTCATGAACTCGGCTTTCGTCCTCCCTTGCCTAAGCCTCTATCGTGACAAGGAGGCTGCTATTCACATTGTCTCCAACCCAAGGCGTCACGAGCGCACCAAACATATCAAGGCCAATATACACTTCATACGCAAAAGTAGTGTTAACTTTACCTCTATGTTCCATACCTCACAGTAGTTGCTAAATATTTTTACCAAAGCCATTGGACCTGATGAGTTTTATGATACATTGGTCAAGCTGGGCATGACTAACATCTATGTTCCAGGTTTAGAAGTATTGGTGTATTTCTTAGTGTATATCTGTAGCTATTAGTGCTATGTTGTTAGTTGTTTTGGTGAGTATCCTAATTTATAACGGCAAACTTGTAAATTGTTGAAAATTATGCTTTTCCAACTCTCAGTCGTATCTGTTCTCTACTCTTCTTCTTCTTCTTTACCACATTCACTTTAAATTCCAATAAACTCAAGTAAAGGGTCATGGGTAAGTTTGAAATTGTGTCCTATGAATCAATGTAGAATAAGTAGGTAATGCATAAATAAAAAGGTCATCAATTTATTTAGCAGTTAGCAGAAAGAAATCTGGGTCTCAAAATCTCATACCGCACTAACAAAAATTTAGAAGTGATGGTTTCTTCTTACCTTGGAGCCTTACATGGTGAATTATGCCTGATGTGTAATTCAAAAGGCCTTCGAAAGGATACAATTGGCTGTAAACGGTAGACATCCCTCTCTGAACAAACGGGTACTTGCCACTTTGCTTCCCATACCAAACCTCACTGCCAACTGTGGAGGGATCAAGAGGTGTCACAGTGGATCCCATCTGAGCATCACCTGCACAAATAAAATCCCTCTCCCACTCAACAATTCCATGTGCAATCAGCAACAAAACCAGAATGGATTGCTTCATTTTGCAGCCCACAAATCTTTCAACCCAACCCATGTCTGGGTTACACCTGAAGTTTTGTAGTTACAAATAAAATAAAGCCTATGCATATTTTATTTGTAACCCACAATTCTTCCAATGTAACCATATGCAAGTTGCGCCTGAAGTTTTATGGATTGCAAATAAATCCGCTCAACAAGAATTTTAAAAAATAAAATCATGAAATACTAGATTGATTGAGAAGGGCAGGCACCGTCATCAATGAAGAAATTATAAAGACTACATTTTTGCAATGACTTTTCTATATTTCGTTAAAGGAGAGAAGCCTCTTTAAATAGAGGTGAATACAATCAGTTAAAATCTCCAAGAGATCTTTAAACTTCAAAATACTAGCCACAATATTTATCTAAATGTTTATAAATCTAAATTAATATAATCTTGCCTAAAACATAAGATACACATCATAGATGTGTATCTTTATTTCAATCCTAAATACTCTCTATTAATCAATACTAATTACTACCACACTCATAACAAAAAAGTGGAAAAACAGAGACAAAACACAAAGCATTCCCAAAATTTTCTATTACTATAGGCATGCCACAGCCATATAGCAGGAGTAAAACTCATGATGAATACTAGAATCTACTAAATCTTACAGCCAATATTAACTATCGAAATAAAAGGATATATATTTAGTACCTGTGACCCAAGAGACCCACATGGAAGTGGGCGAAGAGAGAGCGAGAGCGATCTGCTCAGGGAAGATGGAGTGAACTTTCTTGGCTAGCCTTGGATGATCGATGGGCAAGTCATCGCTCCCTCTACGAAGCGACCGATCGAAGCGGCGAGTTACCGAAGGAAATGGGCCCTCGAGGGTCGTTGGAATGTGCTTTCCAAACACCATTTGGATCGATA
This sequence comes from Chloranthus sessilifolius, assembly GCA_021018995.1. Lineage (NCBI taxonomy): Eukaryota > Viridiplantae > Streptophyta > Magnoliopsida > Chloranthales > Chloranthaceae > Chloranthus > Chloranthus sessilifolius. Next base: position 121,931,566 of record CM037587.1, on the reverse strand, counting down.
ATACGAAGAGAAAAAATGGTGGCCACACCCACATATAGTAGTAACCCATAAAGTTCCGCTTCTTCTTTTTAATCTGGTTCGATTCGAGTTTGAGTTTGTTATAAGAGTTTGGGGAAGGACGGGTCAGGATTCATTTGGTTGCTTCATCAACTCCTTGGAATATTCGATGGAACAGTCCAATTTCTCGAAATAGTTGAAGCAAGGGATCTCTCTGTTTCTGCTTTCAGATTTTTTTTATTATTATTTCTTTTTATAAGAAGACGAGAGGATTTGATACTGGTGGAATCAGCACTGGGCACGCGTGCCTTCTTGTGGCCCCAAGTTACTATACGTGTTTTTGAGTTCCGGCTGTCGACGGGACGGGTCGGGTCGGGTCGGGTCAAACTTTTGGTTGCCCGCTGAAATATATTTGCCATGTGCACATAATGCCATAGAAAATCTGACCCGATAAAAAGCAGTTAGTATAGGCAGCTGAAAGAAAACTTTAACAAAAACATTGAATGACCGCACAAAGGGCTTAAGGTTGATAATATTGTAACCTCATGGTCGAAGGTTGGAGCCCAACTTACCTATTAAAAGCATTGACTCTCTAATTAAGTGCTTTCTATCAACTTGTTGGTACATGGGACACAACCCAAAATTCAATGAGATGGTATAGATTAATTGACTTGTTTGCTATCAAGTGTGAATAAGTTAATCTTCTTATGCTAAAATGGCCATATGTGTACTACCACTAATTTATAGTTGAAGGCATTTAAAGGTTTAAACATTTTAGTACAAGGAGTTGATCATAAGATGGTTAATAGAGAACATTTATGATGTGTATCTTATGTTTTAGGCATGATTGATTCATAAATATTTGGATAAATATCTTAGTAAGTATTTTGCATTTAAAAGATCTCTTAGGGATTTTAACTAATTGTATTCACCTTTATTTAAAGAGGCGTCTCTCCATTAATGAAATACAAAAAAACTAATGCAATGTAACCTTTTAAGTTTTCTCATGGTATTAGAGCCATAGTCGGCTCCGATCCCACGATCAGGTCATCCATAGTCCTAGGTTCCGCTCATCTCCTCACTTTTCAATTAGCGTCATTTTTTTTAAAATAAAATTTGCATAATTCCTTTTTATTTATACAGCTCCCTTGGCCCATATATTTATGTCACACGATCTTATTGTTTTTATTATCTAAATATTTATAAATCAATCATGCCTAAAACATAAGATACACATCTATCTTTCTTTCAAGCCTAAATATTTTGTATTAATAGTAAACAAGTCAATTATTGTATATGAACTCATATTTGATGGAGTTAGTATTAGGTACTCTATTAGAGCAACTCGCAAAGAGAAGTGATTTACATACCATTTTGCTCGTCTGAACGACAGTTCACTTTTAGGCCAAACAAAAGTTAAAAAAATTCAACGCCAAACAAACGTTAAAAAAATTCAACATTATTGTCTAACCAAAAGGCCAACTGTGTGGACTATCTAAGTCATACACTGCTGGAATTCAATATGGTAGCAACCGATTAAAGGAGAAATAGAGGGAAGTGTTAGAGGTGGCTGAAATGAAGTAGAACCTCCCCTTGTTCGAAGGTAAGCTAGACCAGTAGCTATACTAATTGTTATATTTGACAATGTGTTTATATAGTTAAGAAGCAGAGTAAGCTAGTAGAAGAAAGACAAAAGGATTTGGGTAAGGAGAAAGAGGGAAAAGGGATGTAGCAGCTTCTGAATCTCCAAACCGATGACAAATTCTAGGCTTCCAAGGCCCTATTTGGCAATACTTTTCCAAAAAGTACTTTTCAAAGGAAAAATATTGGGTGAAAAGCACACTTCACCCAAAAACCTAACTACCCCTAGCTGAAAAGATGTGTTGAGAAGTTGTCCCATGTTGCTTCTCACACCACCATTTTTCAGCATGTGATAGACCTTTTTAGTAAGCAACATTTGAGAAACAAGATGTAATATAACTCATTACGGTACTTTAAAAATGCTTTTTTGAAAAGGGTTGTCAAACAAGGCCTAAGAGATTTTGGATAGTGAGTTTAAACAAATGGAGAGATGGTTTCTAATATCTAAGCTAAACTTCTGGGCTACTGGCTGGAGTGTGGATGGTTTTCAAAGGTTTGAGGTAGTATTAGGGTATAATTCTCTCAAGACCCAAAATTTCAACCATTCACATGGAGGAGGTGGTTCAATTTTGTCAAAAAATTATTTTGAAATGAATTATTAAATGTTTGACAACTGTCGAGCCCCCAGTGACTCATCAAAGAGGATAATGATTATGGTTTTTCTCTTTGGAGCAATTATTGGATCTATAACAAATATCAACAATCCAAGGGATGTTCTATAAGAGAAGTGAGACATAAATCAAATTTTTATTACAAACAAATAAAAATGTTAAGAAGTAAAAATACATCATTCTAGTTTTCTACAGATTAATAGCTTCCTTCGAGCTTCATTATGGCAGTTTGAAAGGTTTAGGTAAGTTAATTTGGTGGAGCTTTAAATAAAATTGAGTTGAGGAATGTAAAGTTTCAAATTCTTTGGTTTGTTGTATGCCCATGATCACATTTACTTTTTGGAATGTGTGTAACGAGGAACTAAACTAAATTTAATCGTCTGATGATACACCTATGATCTCAAAATCCTATTTTGTGAAAGTTAGGGACAAAAACATTCTCCATCTTCATATTCAAAACAATCAATCATATACGATGTTGGTGCCCTTTCAGTTTTGGTCCTATTATAATTTTTCTTGAATTAGCAACAAAGGAAAAGTCAAACAAACAAGTTTATATAACAACTAATTTTACTTTCAATCTACATGAAACCATTTTACAAATATTTTAAGAAATATTTTTAGATTCTTTGCATCCATAAGTTACATTAGTTTTAAGGAAAATATATGACAATAGTGATAACAATGGCATCAATTTTGCTCTTGCCAATAAGACTGGGCTCGTGGATGTGAATTTGAGCCCAACCAACCAATTACCTTGGAAGTCTGACATGCAGGATCAAAGCATGTCTTCTACGATCTGATTAACTCATTTGGTCTAACCGTCAATTTTTGGATGAAAGGTTGTACTAAAATCAAGTCTCGTACCTATTGTTTCTTGAAATTTCTTTCAGTGCTCAAAGGTGAACTTCGTGTCTTTGTCTGACACAATGCTCGCGAGAATCCCATGAAACTTGAGGATTTCCTTCAGATACGTCTCAGCCAGTTTATCCCCACTATCAATGTTCTTGAAAGGTAGGAAGTATGCCGACTTAGTCAATCAATCTACGATAACCCATATGGCGTTGTGCTTCTTTGAAGTTCTCGGGAGTTCAACTATAAAATCCATAGAGATGTTCTCCCACTTCTACTTGGGAATCAGTGAGGGTTGTAAAAGGTCGGCTGGCTTCTGATGTTCAACTTTCACCTGCTAGCATACGAGACATATGAAAACGTATTCAGCAATCTCTCTCTTTATATTTGGCCACCAATAATAGTTTCGAATATTACAGTACATCTTCGTTCTTTTTGGGTGCACTGAATACCTAGACTTATGTGCTTTCTCGAGATTCCTCAAAGTTGTAACATCGGGAACATACAATTTATCTCAGAATAGGAGAGTCTCATCAAAGTGTATAGAAAAATCTAGTTTAGGGCCCTTGGCTAACTATCCCTTAATCTTTGAAACTTTAGGAACTAAGGGCTACCCGTTTCTGACACAGCCAACAAAAGAAGGCTTGACCACCATACTAGCTAGGTACGCTCCTTCACCAATTCTGTTAAGTCGCACATCCAGCTGGACAATCTCATTGAGCGGCTTCCAAGCTTTCAAACGCGCTAGTAGTCCTGAGGATTTTTGACTTAGTGTGTCAGCAACTGCGTTAGCTTTACTCAGATGGTAATTAATAGAACAATCACAGTCCTTCATGTACTCCATACATCATCGTTGTCTTAACTTTAGATCTTTCTGAGATAATAAATACTTGAGGCTCTTGTGATCGGTATAGATCTTGAAAGTCTCATCGTATAAATAGTGTCGCAAAATCTTAAGTGCAAAAATGATTGCAGCCAACTCAAGATTATGAACCAGATAATTCTTCTCATGCGGCTTCAACTGTCTTGAGCCGTAGGCAGTGGCTCTCTTACGCTACTCTAACATACATCCAAGTCCCTGGCGTGAGGCATTTGTGTAAAATTCATAATCACCAGGTTCAAAAGATAAAGTGAGTATGAGAGTTGTCGTGAGTTGTCGTGAGTTTTTGTTGTAGTAAGTTAAAATTCTGCTTACACTGATCGGTCCACACAAATTAATTATTCTTACGGGTTAGCATAGTGAGCGGGAGTGCTAACCGAGAGAATTCTTCTATGAATTTACGATAATATCCGGCTAAGCTGAGAACTCAATGACATTCTTCGGTGTTTGCCAATTCGCAACAACTTCAACCTTTGATGGCTCCACATAAATTCCTACAATGGAAATTACATGACCCAAGAAAGATACCTTCTCAAGCCAAAACTCACACTTGCTCAATTTCGAGTATAATTTATGCTCATGAAGAGTCTGAAGCACAATACGAAAGTGATCCTTATGAGATTTTTTCGTGCGAGAATAAAAAATGACATTGTCTATGAATACAACTACGAACTTGTCAAAAAATTCTTTGAATATGCGGTTCATTAAATTTATAAATACGACAGGCGCATTCGTGAGTTCAAAAGGCATAACAAGGAACTCGTAGTGTCCATGCCTTGTCTCAAAAGTAGTCTTCGGAATATCTCCTTGTAATGACCCTTATATTTATTAACGTTAAATCATTGACTTTTGATGAGAAGCTGAGATATTGATAAGTACCCCTAGCTCATTGTCTCATTTATATAATTTTTTAGGACGAAAATAATATAACGGGGAAAGAATATAACAACTCAAAATTTTTTACTTTAATTAATGGTGTTAGATGATGTACCACACCATGCATGGTGCTAACGCTCCACAGTGGAACCTATCCACTTTTAAAAATATTCTAATTTTTTTTATATCAATATTAGACTCATTGCGAGGTGTTCGTCGATACGATTTTAAAGATATAAAATTTGTCGATTTTCGACAAGAATATAAAAAGTTACGCCTGTTTTAAGAGATGAAGTAGGTTAAAGGGTATAACTGTAATTTTGAGAGAGAAACACCATTTGCTTCGGTACTTATGCAAAGCGCTAGAACAAAACTTTTTCTCAAGCTATTCAATTCACGTATGAATTATTCTTGCGTGGAAAAACTTCTATTTTATTAAATTTTTTACGAAAAGTCTTAATTAGAGTTAAACTATAAAGATATTTAGAAATATATCACTTTTCTCTCAGTTGTCTCTTCTCTGCAAAAGCTCCGACAATGCCATCTTTCACAACTCGTCGAAACTCCATCGATTTTCACGACAGAACTATACCGTGGATCCCACTATCGAAGTTTCTCATCACTGCGACCGATCTATCGTAATAAAGGAGTTCTTGTGAAAAGACCCGAACATATCGTCTCTTGAATTCGATCTCCATCAACCTAAATCATCGCAAGATTCGAATCACGCTTTAACAGGTGGATGCCTATAAATTTATCTTAAATTATTCAGTTATTTATTAAGAGAAAATCCTAATTTTTCTCTCAATTCTAACTAATTTTGAATCCTAAAACATAAAAATTTGACTCAAATTCGATAAGATCGTTTTTCTCAGATTTTCATGAAATTCGATCAAACTCTTCAATAGATATAGCTTCGGTAATTTAGCCATAACTTTTTACTCCAAACTCGGATTGACTTGATTCTATCGGCATTGAAAAGAAGGGAACGAGTTCTACAACTTTATGTGAAATAATAATTTTACGAATCTAATATTTTAAAGGTCAAAATTGAGCTGCAAGTCAGGATAAGTTTTAGATTATCTAAAGTTATATGGATTTGATCTTATTTACTGAACTCTTGAGTTATTTTATGCTCAACTTATCTCAAGACCTGTAAATCACTAAAACTATATAAAATATATTAAATTATATTAAATAACTTTATTCGAACAGAAATCTAGAAGTTTAAAGGGTCAAACATTAATATTTTTCAATACTTATCATACATTACCTCTTTTAAAGCACTTACACTCATTGAATGGATACGTGTGCCCCTTTAGGGTTTGAAAATATGTCTGAACGCTATACCAATCAATCACCAAGTTCCATAGACACAATTAACTCTAATGAAGTGTATTTTTTACTCAATCATAAAATAAATATAGTTAAATATTTCTTATTCTCTGTTTTACTTTAATATTTCATGTGTTATGCTTCCTATTAATTTTCTTCAAGAATATGAAATATTTAGGGTATATGTTATAGTTCCTTCTTATATATGTTCATCATCATATAATATTTATCATATAAAAAATTACGATAGGACATACACATATAAGTTAAAAATAAGATATGACACATAATATAAGCCTTCGTTATGGTCGGATTTCTTTCACAGTCACGTGAAACTTAGAATGTAGGTGTTCATATACGGATGCAACCCTCTATGATAGTATGAGATGCCGCACAAAGTTCATCCAGGTTACTACAGAATCCATCCTTGAAAAATATAGTTTGGTGAAGCCTATCGTACCGTGACTCATTTTAATTAAGTTTAAGAAAAGATAAAATATGAATATGCTAATATAAAATCAGGGCGGGGACCTAAGCCCAGAACTGAAAAATAATATAATATGTTAAAATACGATGTGAAGGTCAGCTAAACATGAATTAAGTTCTACACGTGTCATACCTTACGAGCCACCGTAAGGGTCCAACATCTACAGCAGAGACAGGTCTTAAGGATATTATAACTTTGTCTCGAACTAAGGAGAGATTATAGTTACGATGCCGACAACCTCATCTGACTGGATGACAGTTTATGCTATAATATGGAGGTTAAGTGGTTATCTACACATGGACCTTGCGTAGACTCGAACAGCGATCCTGACACATATCGTTTAAATAAGATAATTAAGATACAAAATATATTGTGTAGGCGTATGAAGTAATAATAAGACTTACGATATGTCACGTATACTAAGTTAATGATAAAAATAGAAAAAGAGATAAGAAAATAGAAGCATCATATATTCTTCACTTTATACCTTTTAGTTTTGATTATGATATGCTATGAGTTATAGATAGTTTTGTCATCTTATTTAATTATGGTTTTTATTTTCAAAATATACCGCAATTCAAGCGATTGCACCCATGATCACCTGGGTAAGTTATGGTGGATCTATTGTACAACCCGCTGAGTTTACGCGACTGAGTAAACTCACCCCCTCCCAAATCTAACAGTTTCAGGTGAAGACTTTATTTATTCTGTTTATGATGATGCGGAAGCTGCTGTTCCGGAGGTGGCTTACATAGATGAAGATGTTGGCTACCACTTGGATGAGAACGTAAACTTGACGAACTTTTATGAGCATTGAGAGTCTTTTTACTCTAGATTTTATTTCTTTGAGGGACATATTTTAGTCATTTGATATTTTTGTGAGTTTACATTTGGGATGATTTTACCCTACGTAAAACTTGGTTTATTTCCTGTCTTAGATGCATGATTAGGAATTTTTTATTTATTGTCAACTATAGTTTTCGCTACTAATTTATGAGCCATTTATTATTTAATATTATCGTAAATGCCTTGATCTGTATGCTAAGTCAATTTATCAATTATGTATATATCCGCTTATCGCCTTAACTAGCATTCGGTGTCATAACACGGAATTTTAGGCCCTCGAGATCGGGTAAGGATTTTGAGTCATGACAAAGATGGTATCAAAGCCCAGGCTTTACTTCCTCAATGAGTGTGTGGCTCATGTAAGTACATTATGGTGATGATGTGACAATGATTTTGATAGACCCTAAGCTTTAGATATTTTATGGACTGAAGGATTTTAAGGCAGTGTGATAATCAATGACATAAGATTTGAAGGTTCAATTGAGTATTTAAAGATCTGTTTGATAGAAACTTATATGAGCTAGGAGCATGTTAGAAAAATTGAGAAGAATCTTTGAAGATTGAGGAGCAATTAGAAGATGTATTTTTAGAGTATTGGAGAATAATTAGAAAAGATAAATCCTGACTGATTTGATGGTTTCAATTTTCATTATAAGTTGAGATGTTGACTATAAGAATAACTCGTTAGAAGTGAATTTAGATTGAAGAATAAATTATTATCATTAACCTCAGATTTATTTGAATTACTTTATGGTCAACGAGATATAATAATGAAGATAGCCTACAACGGAGTATTAGAAGTAATTGATGTTGAGAAGTGATAATATATTTTGAATAAATTATTTAAGAGACTATGAGAATTTGATTATTGAAAAGTTAAGGATTATAAAGAGTGAAAGAGCATGAGAAACACCTCGTCTCGTACTTCAGATACTCCGAGATCACCAGTTGTATGCAAAACTCAGTAAGTATGAGTTTTAGCTTAAACAAGTGACCTTCCTTGGCTAGTGGTATCAGCAGAAGGAGTGACCATCGATCCTTCTAAGATCGAAGCAGGTATAAAATGAAAAGCACCGACGAGTGTTACCGAAGTTAGGAGTTTCCTTGGATTGACAGGCTACTACCGTCACTTTGTTGAAGAATTTTCACGCATTGCTCTACCGTTCACCTGCCTCACACGGAAGAATGTCAAATTTGTGTGGACCGAGGAATGTGAAGCAAGTTTTCTAGAATTAAAGAAGAGGCTTACTACTGTACCAATCCTCACCTTACCTTCTACTTCAGGCACTAGTGAATTTGAAATATTCACAGATGCATCTCGCTAGGGACTTGGTTGTATGCTTGAGCAAAATAAAAAAGTTGTCGCTTATGGGTCAAGACAGCTCAAACCTTATCAAAAGAACTACCCAATTCATGACTTGGAACTGGCCGTAGTCATCTTCGCCCTCAAACTATGGCAACACTATCTTTACGGTGAGACATTCAAGATTTATACGGATCACAAAAGTCTCAAGTACCTTCATAAAATGACCTAAATTTGAGACAACATAGATGGATGAAATACATGAAAGATTACAACTGCTCCATAAATTACCATCCTGGGAAACCAAATGTTGTCACTGATGCACTTATTAGAAAATCTTCAGCATTGTTAGCCAGATTAAAAACTTGAAAATCCTTCAATGAACTTACCGACGAAGACATTTACCTCTAAGAAATTGAAGATGGTGTATATTTGGCAAGAATTGTGATGAGTCCGTTCATTTTGGACAAAATCAAGAAATTACAGGGCACAGACCCAGAGATTCTGAAGAACATTAAAACCATAGGATCAAAACCTGATTTCAGCCTTAGGACAGATGGGACGTTACTCATCAGAAAAAAATTGTGCATACCCAATGACCAATGAAAAAGGAGATACTTGAGGAAGGTCACAAATCAGGGTATTCGGTACATCCAGGCAGCACTAAGATGTATTGAAATTTGAGAAATTGGTATTGGTGGCCAAATATGAAACGAAAAATAGTCGAATACGTGTTGAAGTGCTTAGTGTGCTAACAAGTCAAGACAGAACATCAAAAACTGGCCGGACTTATACAGCCCTTATTCATCCCGGAATGGAAGTGAGAAAATATATCTATAGACTTCATCGTAGGTCTACCAAAGACGATGAAGAAGAACAATGTCATCTGGGTCATAGTTGACAGATTGACTAAGTCAGCTCATTTCTTACCATTCAAGACTACCACAGATGGGAATAAGCTTGCTGAAACATATCTGAAAGAAATTGTAAAATTACATGGAGTTCTAGTTAGCATTGTCTCCGACCGAGACTCAAAATTTACTTCCAAATACTGAACAACCTTTCAACAAGCTCTGAGCACTCGATTAGATTTTAGTACTGCCTTCAACCCCCAGACGGACGACCAAACTGAAAGAGTGAATCAAGTAGTGGAAGATATATTACGAGCGTGCATGCTTGACTTTTAAGGGAACTGGGACGATCACCTCCCGCTGATCGAGTTCTCTTACAATAGTAGGTACCATGTAAGTATTGGAATGACCCATTTCAAATCGTTATATGGCAAAACTTATAGAACGCCATTGTGTTAGGACGAAGTTGGAGTTAGGAAGATGTTTAGACCCGAACTAGTCTAAATTATGACTGAAAAAGTCAAACTGATACGCGAATGGCTCAAGATAGCTCAAGATTGTCAGGGAAAGTACCCCGACCCTCACCGTCGTAATTTAGAGTTCAAGGTAACATATTTAAAATTTCGAACTTTAAATTTCATTTCAATTGTGCTCTTGATTGAACACTAAAATCTGGTTAACAAGTTGACGAATGAATATTCATTCGCGTCTCCCCGACCAAAGGAGTTATGCGCTTTAGAAAGCGCGGGAACCAGAGCCCCAGATACATAGGGCCTTTTGAATTCAACAAATGTGTGGCGAAGTTACGTATAAAGTCGCTCTACAGCCACAAAATATGAGAATCTATTATGTTTTTCATGTATCAATGTTGAGGAGATACATCTATGACCCCTCACAAATAGTAGAGATCGAACTCGTTGATATAAAGGAGGATCTCACCACCATAGCGAGATCGATCAGGATTCTCGACCGAAAAGTTTAAGTCTTTAAGAACAAAATGATGACATCAGTGTTGGTCCAATAACAACATCACACGCTAAAAGAGGCAACCTGGGAGATTGAAGAAGACATCAAAGAAAATCATTCTGAGTTTTTCGAATAATCGGTACGTAATTTTTTAGGACGATTTTTTTTTTTATGGGGGGAGAATGTAACGACCCTGATTTTTATTAACATTGAATCGTTGACTTTTGATGAGAAGTTGAGATGATGGAGAAGTATCCCGAGCTCATTGTCTCATTTACATAAATTTCGAGGACAAAAATAATATAAGGGGGAGAGAATATAACAACTCAAATTTTTTTACTTTATTTAACGATGTTAGATAATATACCACACCGTGTATGGTGCTAGCGCTCCACATTGGAACCCACTCACTTTTAAAAAAATTTTAATTTTTTTATATTAATATTAGACTCATTGTGAAGTGCTCATCGATATGATTCCAACGATATATATTTTGTCAATTTTCAACAAGAATATAAAAAGTTACGTCCATTTTAAGAGATGAAGTAGGTTAAAGGGTATAACTGTAATTTCGAGAGAGAAACACCATTTGCTTCGGTACTTACACAAAGTGCTAGAACAAAACCTTTTCTCAAGCTATGCAAGTCACTTATGAATTCTGCATGGAAAAACTTTTATTTTATTAAATCTTTTACGAAAAGTCTTAATTAGAGTTAACCTAGAAAAAGATTTTAAAATATATCATTTTTCTCTCAGTTGTTTCTTTGTTTTCTCTTCTCTGCACAGGCTCCGACAGTGCCATATTTCACAACTCCTCGTCGGATCTCCATCGATTTTCACGACGGAATTACACCGTGGATTCCACAATCGAAGTTTTCCATCACTGCGACTGATCTATCATAAGAAAGGAGTTCTTGCGAAAAGACTCGGACATATCGTCTCTTGAATCCGATCTCCATCAACCCAAATCATCGCAGGATTTGAATCACGCTTCAATAAGTGAGTGCCTCTAAATCTATCTTAAATTATTCAATTATTTCTTAAAAGAAAACTCTAATTTTTTCCCAAATTCTAACTAATTTCGAGTCTTAAAATATAAAAATTTGGCCCAAATTCGACAGGATCATTTTTCCCAGATTTTCGTGAAATTCTGTCAAACTCTTTAATATATACAATATCAATAATTTAGCCATAACATTTTACTCTAAACTCGGATTGGCTTGATACTATCTACATTGAAAAGAAAACAACGAGCTCTACAACTTTGTGTGAAATAGCAATTTCACGAATCTAATATTTTAAAGGTCAAAATTGAGCTGCAACTCAGGATAAGTTTTAAATGATCCAAAATTGCATGGATTTGATATTATTCTCTGAACTCTTGAGTTATTTTATACTCAACTTATCTCAAGACCTATAAATCACTAAAACTATACAAAATATATTAAATAATTTTAATCGGATAGAAATTTAGAAGTTTAAGGGGTCAAACATTAATGTTTTTCAACACTTATCATACGTTACCTCTTCTAAGGCTCTTACAGTCATTGAATGGATACGCGTGCCCCTTTAGGGTTCGAAAATACGTCTGAACGCTATATCAATCAATCACCAAGTTTTATAGACACAATTAACCCCAATGAAGTGTATTTTAAACTCAATCACAAAATAAATATAGTTAAATATTTCTTATTCTCTGTTTTACTTCAATATTTCATGTGTTATGCTTTATATTAATTTTCTTCAAGAATATGAAATGTTTAGGGTGTATGTTATAGTTTTGTCTTATATATGTCCACTATCATCATATAACATTCATCATGCAGAAAATCACGATAAGACATATGCATATAAGTTAAGAATAAGATATGACACATGATATAAGCTTTCGTCATGGTGGGGTTTCTTTCACGATCACGTGAAACTTGAAATATATGTGTTTATGTACGGATGTAACCCTCTATGGTAGTATGAGATGTCACACGAAGTACATCCAAGTTACTACAGAACCCGTCATTAGAAAATGAGATTTGGTGAAGCTTATTGCACCATGACCCATTTTAATTAAGTTTAAGAAAAGATGAAATCTGAATATGCTAAGATACAAGATGTTAAGAAAGTGGGGACTTAAGCTCACGCGAATATGAAATCGGGGCGGGGACGTAAGCCTAGAATCGAATAATAATATAATATGTTAAGATACGCTGTGAAGGACAACTAAACATGAATTAAGTTCTATACGTGACATACCTTACGAGCCATCGTAAGAGTCCAACGTCTATAGTCGAGACGGGTCTTAAAGACATTATAGCTTTGTCTCGAACTAAGGAGACATTGTGGTTACTATACTAACAATCTCATCTAGTTAAATGATCGTTTATGTTATGATATAGAGGTTAGATAGTTATCTATTCATGGACCTCATGTAGTAGGTTCGAGCAGCGATACTGACACATGTCATTTAAATAAGATAATTAAGATACGAAATACGTTGTGTAGGCGTATGAAGTAATTATAAAACTTACTATATGTCACATATGCTAAGTTGATGAGGAAAATAGGAAAAAAGATAAGAAACTAGAAGCATCATGTACTCTTCATTTTATATCTTTTAGTTTTGATTATGATACGCTATGATTTATGGATAATTTTGTCATCTTATTTAATGTTGATTTTATTTTTAAAATGTACTGCAATTCAAGCAATGGCACCCACGATCATTTGGGTAGGTTATGATGGATTGATTGTGCAATTCGCTGAATTTATACGACTAAGTAAACTCACCCCCTCTCAAATCTAACAGTTTCAGGTGAAGACTCTATTTATCCTGATAATGATGATGCGAAAGCTGTTATTTCGAAGGCGGCTTGCATAGATGGAGATGTTAGCTACCGCTTGGATGAGAGCGTAGACCCGATGGAATTTTATGAGCATTGAAAGCCCTTTTACTCTAGACTTTATTTCTTTGAGAGACATATTCTAGTCATTTGATATTTTTGTGAGTTTACGTTTGAGACCATTTTACCCTACGTAAAACTTGGTTTATTTTCTATCTTAAATGCATGATTAGGAATTTTCTGTTTATTGTTAATTATGGTTTCCGCTATTAATTTATGAGTCATTTATCATTTAATGCTATCATAAATGTCTTGCTCTGTAGCTAAGTCAATTTATAGATTATGTATATATCCGCTTATCGCCGTAACCAGCGTGCGGTATCATAACACGGAATTCTAAGCCCTCGAGATCGGGTAAGGATTCTGGGTTGTGATACTTTTACTTTGACTTTCAATTAATGATATTCAGACCTAATATCTATTTTCAAAAATTAAGTAGCACCCTGTAGCTGATCAAATAGGTCATCAATACGAGGAAGAGGGCATCGATTCTTTACGGTAATATTATTCAGCTGTCGGTAGTCAATACAGAATCTCATTGAACCATCTTTCTTCTTTACGAATAAGATCGGTACTCTCTAAGGTGACTCACTACGGCCGGATAAATCCCTTATCGGACAACTCTCGTAGTTGAATCTCTAACTCTTTCAATTCTGTTGGTTCCATTTGGTACGAAACTTTCACAATCGGTAGGGTACAACGTCTGCAGTCACCTCATAGGAGCTTTTGATTGGTTGGATAGGCACGGATCCAGTTTTAACGTCCGACCTCATGCTATGATCACGTGTGATTTTGGGATACACGAAAGCTTGTGAGACGGTGGTCTCATTCGAGGATACGACTTTGACGACGGATCGTCGAAGTGGTGAAGGAGATGGAGTTAGTGGCTGGTTTGATGTAGCTTCGGTGCGTGAATCGAGATGATGATTGCAAATCTATGGCTGCTCGAGGAAGAACAAGATAGGAGGTTGGTGCGCCACGCAGAGAACATTCATTAGGCTACCGCTGTCGTGAGTTTTTATATATATATATATATATATAGAGAGAGAGAGAGAGAGAGAGAGAAAGAGTGGGCTATGTGGCTATATATGCACGTTGAGGGAGAGAGAGAGAGAGAGAGAGAGAGAGAGAGAGAGAGAGAGATTTTGAGTGAGGAAGATGGTTGGCTGCTGTTTTGGTTAAAGGTGAGAGAGAGAGAGAGAGGAAAGAGAGATTTTGAGAATACGGATATACATCCAGGGAGAAAGGAAGAGAGGATGGGCTGGATATAGAGATAGATCTTGAGAGGAAGAGGGCTATTGGGTGGCTGCTTGGGTCTCGGTGGGCGAGAGAGAGAGACGAAAGAAGGGCTCGGCTGCCGAAAAGTCACTTGCTAAAAGGAAAGAGTCCCACGAGGACTAATTGCTTTTAGAGAGAGAGAGTCGGGTCGTGACATTATCTGAATGGATTAGCCAGTTTTGGACATCATGGAGAGTGAGGTATAGATATAAAGAGGGTAGTGGTAGGCGACTGATTCGGTCAAATGGGCAGGACATCTCTTGAAGTACACAGATTTCAAGAGCATCGGAATCTGGAATGCTACCGGTGTGGATGATTTACCGGGTCGGTCGCCTAATACCGATCAAACCTTCTAAGAATAGGAAAAAACAGGGTCGGCTACTCAATACCAGCAAAAATAGAATATTGCATAAACTAATTAAAGTTTGTTACTTAACTAAAGTTATCTATACGTGGCGTTTTATCTGCACAAACTTTGAATTTGGGTCACAGCAACCCTTGGCATCTTATCCAGGTATTATAAGTTAGAAATGGGTGTCACAATTCAAGAGTTAAAATTAAATACAGCTAAGTAGCATATAAGCGAAGGCCCACATCGAGTTAGTAAAAGTACTTCCATCAAATGGTTAGAAACCTCTCTTGGGCATGAATTTTGGACTGATATCCATCTACATGTTGGCCCGACGATTCGACATACCAATTGATGAACTAGGTCATGTGCTCAAAATTTAATGATCCCTACACCCTCTAAACGTCTGGAGTGAGTCAGTCGGCTCATTGTAGACAAATCTATTAAGAAATGGTTCGAGGTTAACCTTGTTTTGCAAAGCAAATGGGTACCTTTATTTGCAGCCACAGAATTTTTAAGGGCGCCAACACAAAAAGCAATTGATTGCTTTGAATCAGAAGGTATGGATCTCTTTTTCATCCCAATCTCCACAGGATGGATCTTGAGATCATGTGCATACCATCATATAATCAGTTTTTATTACATATGATACACATCAAACTCAAATGTGAGCTTCAAGTCACTAACTGTTGGATGGTATGCACCCATGGTCTCAACTGCTTCTTGGTGGGTGCCCTGAAAGATTTAGTTCTGCAAATACAGGTGCCGAAAATTGTCTTTTTTTTTTTACGGAACCAAAATTGTGTCTTTTGCGTCTAAGAAACCATACATAGCCCAACGCATCTCCTCTTTTCCATGTCGGTATATCATACCCGACAGAGCACGAGCGAGCAAAGAGGCTGGCCCCATGTAATTTACAATTTACAGATGACCGAGCTCTTTTGCATTGATATCTGAAAAAGAACTCGTGGATTTGTCCTTGTTGCTCTTCCCCGTTAAGGGGGCACATTAATCAAGACCCATGTCCTTTTGACCGCTATTTATTTTGATTTTTGCTTGTGAAAATAGGACAGTCGAGAGTCAACTCTTACACCTCATCCAATCCATATATCCAAATCAAATAAAGAAGACAAGAAGAAGAACAAAACAAACACTCATTGATTCACATAGAAGAAAAAAGCTCCTTTAGAAAAGAAAAAAAAATCTTCTTACACTTACTCCTATGCATCTTTTAAGACTTTAACAGAGTTTGGCAATCGATCAATATTCCATACTATGCCCGTATGACTGACTTTGAAAGTAAAAAAAAAAAAACGGAAAAGAAAAAAAAAATCCCAAAATCATTCATTCAATCCTATAGGTAACAGAGAGGCGATATAAGAGGTGGAATAAAAGGAAATTAAAAGGGAAAAAAAGAGCAATTCAAATGCAGGTTTCAATGAACAACGCTACAGCGCTTGCTTCATCAAAAGCGTTGCAAGTAGAAGCAGGCCGAGGTTGGTGTGTTGACAGGTGTAAAAAATGTACACTTGTCAAAGTGGAGGTGGTGACATGTTTTAATATTAGCAGCGCCCACCCCTGCGGCAGGTGAGAACGCCAGCACCAGAAGTAATGGAGGCCACCATGGAGGAGGACTTTGCTCCCAAGCTGGAGGCCCTGGAGTAGCTCGCCGAAGCTCCAGCGCCTGATGGAGTGAAGTAGGCGCCATTTAAAAGCAGGTCACCCTCCGATCTCCAGTTCCAATTCTTCCATACCCCGCTTGACGTTTCCACTCTCTTGGTCACCTGTCCAAAACAAATGTGGGTTAGAAACAAAGAAGATGCATTGATGGGAGATAGATGGATATTGCCAGGGCTAGTCAATGCGGGTCAGACTGGGTCGGGCCAAATTCTAACTTGGCCCAATTCATTGAGTCCCTGTGATGACCCTGACCCACACACCATGCTACGGTTCTAGGTTTAAAGTTCCCTCCTCGATTTTGTTCTTAGTATGGGATTTAATCCCCACCCAAAATGTGTCGATGCCTTATAGCCCAGGCTCTGGACATTTCCTCGTGAGACTATTAGAGCCTTTCGTGTAAGCTGATCTAATGAGCTAAAGCTATTTGCCCGGCCCAATTCAAAATCCTTTACATATTAGGATGTCAATTGGTTGGGTTGATCCAAATTCTAATTTTGCCAACCGCTCTAGACCCTTGACATGGCGTGAACGGATGAGCCAAAGTTATATGCCAGACCCACTTCAAAATCCTTTATATGTTATACTTTCAGATTTTTTACAACACAAGGATTATCTGTAAACAGTTTGTCTATTATATTAATTTTGAAAGATTTAGAAGAGAGGATTGTCATGTTTTTTTTAGCAGCTAATAAGACATTGGGTTAACTTGTGAGTAACATTTATAATTAAAATTAGCCAATCACCCTTCTTCCCAATCAAATATAAAATATCATTTGTCTTATATAGCATTATGTAGAAGGGTAATTTCGTCATTTCATCCATAAATGTTTCCCGGAATGACTTTTTGCGGCTTTTTTCTTAATTTCAAATCACCTAATTTCTCACACATTTATAAAATGAATGTTTGGAGACCTTGAAAATCGTGGCAATCCTGTTTTTTTTTCTAAAATTTTCTATTGTAAGTAGTATAATATGCTAATACTCTTTTCATGTACTCCCGTTTTTCCTAATTTTGTTATATATCCGACATCCATTGGTTGGGTCAGGTAGGGTCAAGCCAAATTCTAGGTTGGCCTGACTTAGGCCCACCCTGACCTAACCTAATGTGTCTAGATTATTTACTTGACATAGTTTAGAAACTGGGTCGGGCAGGTTGTGGGTCACAGGACGACCCGGCCTGTTGAAAACAGGGATCCTATTTATTGGAGAAAAGCGATGATACCTCTTTGGCAAAGGGGTTGACAGGGGCGAGGTATCTGTTGCCCTGGCTGTTGATGGTGGGGTTTGCACTACCACCAATGGCGTACATTTCCCAGTGAGTGTAGTCGTTGTTCACCACATGGAAGTAGCCGTGTCTACATCTGGAATTGTTGAAAACGTAAAAAAGAGAAGCCTCCTTTTAGTCCACATTTCAATCTCTGTGACGCTTGATGTACTGAGAAAATAAGGTTTGTAGCATTTTGTGATAAAATTACCTTGGCATTCTCTGAATGAGACCTGCCCCAAAATGGTTGAAAGCGATGGTCACTTGCATCCCCTTATCTCTCACATAGGAGTCGCTATGACCCAAGAGCATGACCTGCGTTATATAATTAAAGAAGAAATGACCCAATTGATTCGGATTGGTAAATATGGCAGCATTCACGGATCTCTAGGAAAAGAAACGAAGCATAAATTTGGCCATAGATTGATGTATTCAAAATTTCAAACAGGGTAGATCTTGATTTAGTTACCTCATTATGGTGGGCGAAGTGATTGTTCGAAATAGTGATGGAGGTGGAGCCCATGACAGCATCTACGAGCCCATCTGCGCAGTTGGAAAGGGAGCAGTGGTCGACCCATATGTGGCTGGAGCCGAAGATAGAGACCGCATCCCCATCGGCCATGGTCCGCCATCCGTAGTGCGACGGGGAGCTGCGCACCATGGCGTTTCCCGTGGGCTTGCAGTCATGGATGTGGAGGCCATGGATGATGACATTGGTTACGAACTGGATGGTTAAGCAGGCCCCATTGGCAATGTGGACATTGGAGCCTCGCCCGTCAATTGTTTTGAAGCTGTTCATTATAAGTTCCTGTTTCAGTTGGATCACCATGTCACGCTTGAATACGATCCATAGGGGCTCCTCCTGGATGACAGCGTGCCTGAGAGTGCCAGGTCGCGGGTTGACAGCATCATAGTCACCGGGATCAGTAACCACATAGAAGCGCCCATTGCGGCCTCCAATTGCATTACGTCCAAAGCCGATGCCACAGTCCGCAAGTCTCTTGCGGTTGCGTTGCCAATTGGAGTCACAGCGCCAGCAATCATCGATGGGATTGCCCGTGCCGCAGGAAAAGTACCCCAGTGACCTCCTCTCTGTGTGGTTCTTTATGGCCCTGCTCAAACAAGCAAGATCTTAGCAATCTCAATTGACAGTTCATTGGTTAATTAATCATTTCACTAATATAGGTTTGTGACGAACCTAGTTTTCTTTTTAAATCGGCAATTATTTAGCTCTGAGTTAAACAGGCAAGACTTTGAAAAGCAAGTTAGCTTCGACCAAGTGACCAATCCACATCTAACCTAGGAATTAATGTGAAGCGGGCAGCTAATTTCTAGGAATAAAGTGTAGGTGGGGCTGGTATAAGGCAACACTTAATTAGTGGTACGGCCACGTTATTCAATAGATCAGGCGGTTGTGGCAGAATAAGGGGATTCTGTAATTCCTGCTTCAGTCATTTATATCTAGGCTTTCTCTAGCACAAGAAAGCAACCTAGAAATTTAATGAGTTGGTATGCCTAACCCATTCGTACGCTCTCAAGTGTGAACGGTACATCTCCATATTGACAAAATGGTCAACAGTGTCCTTTCACTGATTTATATGTGCACAAATAGTTTGGTATTTTCTAAGGTTTGACAAATTTAAATAACGAGATTGATTCATTCACACTTGAAAGTGAATAAGTCGGTTAACCTATACCAACTCACATTTAATACACGGGAGTGAATTGCTAGGGAATTATGCTGGTTCTTAACGAGGCATCAGTGATGATCTGAATTCTGGGCCTCCAACTTTCATGTTTCTAAGGCCATATTAACTTAACATAAACCAACTCTTATCTCAGGTTCTTTCTCCAAGAAAAAGGTAACAACTCTCGAAAGGCTATTACATGTTAAAAGTTGACATTTAGAGATTCAAAGCCCCGGAAATCTGTTCATGTCAGCTTTTGACCCAGATCAGCTTCAATATATGTAATACTTTCGAAGCCCATGATAACCCATTAAGGCATTGACCCTAACAAGAAGAAAATTGGGATTCCTTTCTTTTCCGGGACATATAGATAGCAATTTCCTCATTAAACGGGCAACTTTTTCACATCTTGAGATCAAGTTTAACTACATTTTGTTAACACGTCTCCTCAAGATTTTATTTATTTTTAAACAATCATGAAGAGCACTTGAATTGCTGCAGACTGACCTGTTTAGACTTTAGAATAACCCCTAACACCATAAATTAGTTGTTTAGTGGCAGTTAAATTACGATTTAATGGCAGTAAAGGCTTGTTAAAAAAAAAAAGTAACAAAAACTTATATAATTGCTATAAAGGCCAAGATAAGGCAATCCACTGACTTTCAGATGCCAGAGTACGAACAGGTTGTTTTTATTCGGGCTCTATACAATAAGACAAAACAACAGCAACATATAATGGAGTTTAGGCACCGACACGTATCCCCAACGGCAAATGCATGTGAAGTAGTGGACGACTGTTTTCAGTAGAGCCGTTAGCTGATAAAAAACAACGTGGTGATTGCAGAAACGCCAAAGGATTTGTAATGATACAAAGAAACGGAAAAAAGAGATGGTTGGGCCTTCATTCGATTGGAATTGAAGTTTGACCGAATTGCCAGGAGAATTTACACTAGAATAGAAAAAGAGAAATGTGAATAATTAAAGGCAAATTGACTGACTATATCGTCATCAAAGGGGTAAATAAAATGGTTGGATCATGTGAAGTTTCTGAACCCATTTCAGATCTCTGATAGAAGTGATAAATGCAACATGGAATTTGGGTAATAGAAATCTACAGAGGATGTTTGAGTATCAAAGTATCTAGTATAGTTTTATGAGAAGAAAAACTAAAATAGAAACAAGATCTGAAAATTGATCACATGATTCTGAAAAGAAACTAATGCGAATGTAGCAAATATTGCATGGGATGTTAGAACAAAGAATTGACTTACATATCCACCATTGAAGCCACCATCTCCGGATCTTCGTCGAAAATGTACTCCTCCCCTGCTTTGTCGTCAGATCTAAAGAACACCACCCAAAACAAAACAAGAACTATTTCTCATAAATCGGTTTAAAATTCATGTAATGAAAGTATGAAACGTAATCTGCTTGAATCTGCTCACAAATTCTATTGCTATGTCGAAAGAATTGAATATTTATCTAATGGGGAGAAAATAAGAGGAGGTAAACCTATAGAATCTTGCAACATGAAAGAAAACAAGATGATCTGGACTGTTAGATTATATCATTATGGTGTTTCACGCTATATACCATTCTAATACGTCAGGCAGCTTGTAAACTTTAGCAGAAACCTTAGTCATGGAGAACCCTCCGAGTATTTAATTGGAAATTTGGTAATCCCTGTTTAAATTGAAGTACCCTTTTATAAATTATAATAATGTTATTAGTGATTAAAATCAGTTAATAAAAAAAAATTGCCCAATTAGAATTTGGAGATGGTTGGATTAGATCTGAAATATTGCCGCTTGATTTTAAAACTGTAGAATAGAAATTAATCTCTATGTTTGGGTGCAATTATTTACAGCCGGGAAACTGTAACCTCACCCCATATCTTCCAGCCCCATTCGATTGACCAAAGAGGTCAATATTCCCAGTGAAGATGGGGTGTGGTCACAGTTTCAAGGGCTGTAAATAATGGTAGCTTTCTATGTTTATATACTTTAATTTGATATGATGTTAATTTCGAATTTTCATCTCGGGAAACGAGAAAATTAGAATCTCGAACGATAAGTACACTGCTCGAGGCAATAACCTGCCGGTAAAACCGCAAAAAGCGAAGAGAAAAAATCTCAGGAGGCAGACTCAGAAGAAATTCATTTGACCGGTGTCCTTAACATTAAATGACTGAATTACCCTGATATTCTTTTTAAGACAACCGCAAGCAAGGGGGAGGAAAACTGGTGATATATAATATTTTATAATTCTTTTATTTGTTAAGGACTATTGAGGTATTTTAAGAGAAGTTCTCCCACTTTAAGCAGGTGTGGTGTGGGGGTAGCGGTTAACTTTTGAGATGAAAAGATTCCTAGAAAAAAATTATGGGAATAGAACTAACATAACGGAATAAAGGTCCAGATTTGTGGATCTGGATCTGAACGGTTAAGATTACTTTAAGCTCCACACAAAAGAGTAGAATCTCTAAAAATCAAATTGAGATATAGAGCAGATAGAGAAAAGGATGGATAACAACTAATGAATCAGATTCTATCAGATAAAGTGGACGGTCCAGATCTGAAGATGCATTATGAATTTATTATACCTGATAAAAGCTGCATAGGTAAGGAAAACGACCCAAACAAAGTATTAAGTACTGACCTTCCTGCTTGTTCTTCTTTGAAGCTCTCCCCAGCCACTGTTTCGTTGATCCTGCAATAAATGTAGCTCAATTCATGAAAAAAGAAAACAGAAAATGGAAAAGCTATAACATTTCGCCCGAATATACTGTGCAGAATAATTTTAAAAACGAGCATAGAAGAGTCAAAGAAAATTTACAGATTCATCAAAATTGGGGATAATTTTGACGAGAACAATGATGTTGTTGAGAAATAAGGAGGAAATCCTATGTTTTTCATATGAGGGCTTCCCATTTCGAAATAAATATCAAATAAACCCATAAAACGTGGCAGAAAATCTCTGTTTCGGCTTCTAATCCTCCGGATTACCAAAAATCAAGTAAAAAAAAGAAGAATTGTGTCTATCCTCCATTGTAAAAGAACCCTACCTTATTTTCCTAAACCTGAACATAAAACTTAAAAGGCACAAAAAACAGGCATCAGAAATTTTGAAAAATACTCGATTTTTTGGTGGCAAGCTTTCTACATTTCGAAAGATTCAGCCAAAACACAGAGCAAAGAATCCTTAACTTCTCCCCTATATCTTCCACATTGCAAAGATTCATAAGAGGGAGCAGAGAAAAGAAAATGTACCTCGAATCCGGCGACTTATCTCTCCCTATATTGGCCAGAGCTGCGACGAACAGCAATTGCATCAAAAACAAAAATGAAAGGCAGCTCAGAGAAGCAACCGCCATTTCTCTCTCTGAGCTCTCTCTCTCTCTCTCTCTCTCGACAGAGAAAGCAGAAGGACACAGGGAAATACACTGCGGCGAAAACAGTCAAAAAACCTTCATTGAAACCTCCTTTTTATAGAACGTTCCCCCACTTCGCTCGACTCTTAACTCGAAATCGTCTTAACCAGAGTGCGTGGTTAAGTTAATTAACCCACTAAACCAAAACCCCACTCACCACTTAACTGCCAGTAACGGACTCTCTCTCTCTCTTGCCTCACGCGTGTGAGCACCGACGCCGTCATATGCCACGTGTGAAAGGTGTCGGCCAATCACGTGCGAGAGCCCTCAACAGTCACTGCCAGACACCTCAACGACCTTTAACGCATTAACTGAACCTCTGTTCCCAGGGCCTACACTGCCACGTCGGACATCGCACCGGCAATAGCCGGTGGGCTTTCCGTATATTTACCTTTTCGGTTGCTTTTTTTGAGTTTTTTCATGTTGTTTTTTGGGGGCACGATTATGCCCCCCATGCAATCACAACCGGCTACCATCATAGCACGTTCTCACGCGTGTTATGAACGCCTTTTTACATTTACAGTTTTACCCTCACAGCCTTGGACATCCTGTAACCAGTTTTAAGGGTAATCAGTCAATTTTTAATTTTGGGATTAATAGAGTTATTTGTGGATTTATTTTCATCAATTGAGCTGATGTTAGCCTAAAATTGGTGCCTACTAAATGATTCTAATCATTCGATTTGGACTTCTTATCATTCAGTCGAGACAATTTTGATAATCAAAAAGCAGACACTCATACACATATAATAGTTGCGGAGCAAGGTGAGGAAACACCCAACAATAATAGTGAGGGCTAACTAACAGAATCCAATCCACACCTTATAAAAATAAGGGTGGGAAACAAGATGTAAGACGCGTATCGAACTCACGGCCTACTCCCTCACAATAGAGGGAGTGTACCAACTGGGCTAATACCTCTTTAATCATATTTAAAGTAGTGCTCTCGAGTGAAGTTTTTTGGTCTAAATGAAATTTGGATGATTTTTAATCCCTCGGACAAAGTGGATTGTCAAAATTATATAACACATTACAAAACAACTGTAAAGAGTGAGATTTCCCTCTACTAATGCAAATGACCATTTCCCATCCCTTTTAAGTTTAAAACCCCAAAACATTTATTAATAATTTTATATTTTATGATTCATCGACTCTACTCACCTTAGACCTAAGGTTATCCATTCCATCTCACTTCTAAGCACTATGATTTCAAGTGGCATAAATTTTATCTCCTAGTTGCCATACTAAATAGATTGAACTTATACTGCGTAATTTTAGTTGAATGATTTTTATACGATGTTTAGCCACTTAAATTATTTGGATTGAGTAGAAAGTTTGTCACTTGGCCTTCTTAAAAGAGACCTATAGGGTTTTATCTTAGGTCTAAGATGGTGCAAGATAAATTTGCATTAACTTGTTTCTAACGGGCTCCACATAAATTTGGGACCTAAAATCCTTTTAAATGTCCATTTGGCTGAGCTACCGTCAATATAAAAAATATGAGGTCCAACGTTAGACTTCAAGAAATACTCCATATATAAAGCTATATAAATCTAGCCTAAATCGGTGAGTGGACCAGGCCAATCGGATAGAAAACTAGGTCATTCCTCCATTTTTGCCATTGACCACATTATGGTATCAAGTATCGATTGATACCGATATATCTCGGCGATATGTACTAATACAGTACCGGGGCTGTATCAGTATTGGCTGATACCCTATAACGATTTCCGAGTTGATACCTTGATCACCCTACAGGCTAGTGCACTTGACCAAATCTGGTCCGGATCAAAAGTATATGCCCAACTTTGTTTCCAAAAGATCAGTATTATTTTCTTTTTATTTTATGTATAAAAAGATTAATATTATCGATCTAGGTTAGGTACTTAGGTTTGAGCCACCTTGACCCGACATGACACATGCTTCACTGCCCGATCGGACTCAATTCAATGGGTCAGGTTTATGCATGTGATGTGTTCTAGTTAAAAATAAGGGTCGGGTCAGGCTTGGCTGAAATAACCTGTAGACAGCCCTAAGCGGGCCATTTTGAATGGCAACTAAAATTTGGGACCTGCTGCATGCCTTGTTCCTATATATATTTTATGATTTTCCTTTAAAGTTAAAACTTAAAGGGCTCCATTCTCCTTACTGTCATTTAAAGACTGTGTTCAAATGATCTTACACCATCAATGGCTTAAGATGTGAGTGATCCGTACTATCAAAGTGATAGATAATAAATTGACATGCAACAGGCCCAGAATATGGTGTTTTACTGAGACATATACCATCCGATTTATGGACTTTAATATCAACCATTAGTTTCAGTTTTAATGGCTGGTATTAAAGTTCATCAATCAAATCGTTCACATCCACTTATAGGCATATTTCTTGGGGCTTCGTAGCATCAGGTTTCCACCACTATAATCGTTGACTGCCTTGAACCAGACAATGGAGATATTTTTGTCCCAAATAATCCACAACAAAGTTCTTGAGACCATGGCAGCCTACTGTTCGGCCAAATGTTGATTCCACGAGGAGCACATCCTTAAAAGTGACCCGAGAGCCCTTCTAATGGTAGGCCCATAATCACAATCACTTTTGGGGATTTGTGAGACATGAAATCAAGATGACTGTTTGACATGTGGGCCAATATCTCAAGATCTTTTTCATGTGGAAGATTGGGATAACAAATGATCTTCATTGTTCGATTCAAGGCAGTTGGTGAAGCAATCGTAAGTTGCGGAGATTGAATCTTGAGTTGCAAATATTGGTACACAAACTTAAAAAGGAATAGTGATAGTTACAATCGAAGATTCTTTCTGCACAACTGATGGTTCAACCATTAACATCGTTGTTGCTTTGAATCAAACGATGGAAATCGTTTTTCTGCCCCAAAATTTTCACCCAATAGATCTTGAGATCGTGATCCATCTATCAAATGGTCAGATATTGATTCCATGTGGCACATGTTTGAGATCACAGTGTATCATGAGAAGAGATGTTGGGTCACTTTTGAGAATGTTTTCCATGTGGAATAAATATCAAACCGTCTGACAGCTGATCCATAATCTTAAGATCTATTGCATGAAAGATTGAGACGAAAATCAATCTACATAATCTGAACGATGAGTTATACGCGGCTTTCCCTTAAAAAGTTGAAAATTACTTTACTGTTAACCAACCAACCAACCAACCAACGAGAATACAAAAAGTTAAAAAGAGATGTTCGATATTATTTCAACCACCATGTGTTTCACTTTATTCCCAAACTCACATCCCCCTACTTATTTTTCATAATTAATAGTAACTACTCATAAGTCGAATATTATTTTTGTTTATTACATAAACTACCAATGACCTAGATTTTCACCTAACTGCCCAATCCTAAAGGTTAGAATCAGTAACCTAAAATACCGACATCGCACAAAACTAAGCTATCACATAATTTCCCGTTAAATGACCATGACTCTTAGCGGCCTCTCTAAAATGGTAAAAATATGCTCTTCACTCTTCAGTTAGCTCCGACCAAACCCCTCCTAATTTGGCGGGTCCGCCGCTAAATTTAGGGAGAAAATTAAATTGGAAAGAGAAAGAAGAGATAGAGAGAGAAAGAGGGAGAGTGCGCAAGAGAGAGAAAGAAGAGATAGAGAGAGGGGGCCCAGAAGCCACCGTCGAGCGAAGAGAGTCACATGCCACTCAGCGCTCAATCCGCTCATTAAGGAGCAGATTGACGATGGATCCCCAAACTTTTTCCTTTTTTGTCCCTGAAATTCAAACCCTTGACGCTTTTTTTGATCGGTTTTTCATATTCGGGTTGACACCCCACGTGGTACGGCCAATGTCGTGCATCCCTAACCGAAGAATCCCCCATCTGCTTTATCTGGATAGGCCTGTTGGGTAGTTGGCTTAGCCATTATCTAACGTTAATATATATATATATATATATATATATATATATATATATGGGAGCCATTACTTGCACATATTTTTTAAGTGATTGCAATGAAGTTAAAAAAAGATTTTATATTTTAGAGACATGTGACATGTAAAAGCACAATCTAGATGGTCTGATTTAAAGTTCATGATCTATAGATCATGATATTTTATCATATAATCTGTTGTTGTCAATTGTTGAATCAAATAATAGCATTTGACTATATTTAATCACATGATGAAGATTATAATTTCTGCCAAGCTTATACACGAAGGATTTATAGATCATGGACTTTAAAATAGAGGGCTCATATTGCATTTTCATATGTCACTCCTAAAATACAAAATCTTTTTTTAACTTAAGTGCAATCACTTAATAAGTGAGTGCAAGTAATGGCTCCCCCTATATATATATATATATATATATATATATATATATATATATATATATATATATATATATATATATATATATATATATATATATTCTCAGAATGTCTCACGTTATAATATGAGCTGGGAGTATCTGAATCATTCGTTACAGGGTTTGTGAAACACTACTTAATCACGGTCAATTTTTTTTAGAGGAGTGTTATTTGCACACCAAATTTGGTTATGCACACACCCAAGTTGAGTAAACGTTTGGCAATTGGATACCTCTATTTCTCCCTACTAAATTTTTGGTGGGCGCTAGTGAAAATCGTTGACTGCGTTGAATCACATGACAGTGATCATTTTCATTCTAATCTACCGCAAAAGGGATCTTGAGCCCATCAGTGTGCTATTAGACAGTCAAAGGGCCACTTGTTATGACTCGTGACACATGAAATAAAAACTTGACCATTTACTAGCACGCTCATTATCTCAAGATCCCTTGTCTGAAAGATTGGAATGAAAAAAGATCATTATCGTCAGTTTCAACTAGATCAATGGTTTTTAGTCTAGATGGCCACGGGTAATCTGATAGTCTCGAATAGTGGTACCCCTTTTTTTAGAGTGGTGTTATTTACACACAAAATTTGGCTATGCACACACCCAAGTTTTAAAAACCTTTGGCAATTTTACTTAGCTCAAAACTTCGTGCGGATAACTGGATATAGCAGCACTCTGGTACTAACTGTGAAAAGTTTGGTGTGCCTACTGCCTATAAAGTTAGTTCGAAAATAGTAGCACTCTTATATTAAAAGTGAAAAAGTTTGGTGTGCGCATAGCAAAACGTGGTGTGAAATAAATGGGACTCTTACATTAAAAAGGAAAAGATTGGGTTCTAACTTTTCGCTTCATCGATAACAGAAAATGACCAGTTTTGCCCTGTTGCTTTCATTAGGGGCAGGCAAGGTGGGTTGCTGATCACATGGGCTTAGGAGTCATTTTCCACTAAAGGGCGGCAATGCATTTAAAGCAAACGGTCTTCGATTCTTCATTTTTAGAACTTTTGATTTTAGATTGAAACTTAAAAGATACACAATAGCTAAAGATGTTGTATGGATTTTGTTTCCATTCACCTGAAAGGAATCCAAAGTTACAAACATAAAGCAAGAAACAGGGGACTATTATTTTATGAGGTTGCTTCCAATTTACAATGAATTGGGATTGAGTACCCGCTGCACGGATACTCGTGGCTGTCAAATCAGTGAGAGATCAAATGTATACTTTCATTGATTTCCATACTTCTCTTGGGGTCTTCACTATGTTGGCAAACGGTGATCTATTGAGGCTGGAGAATTAAGAGGGTTGTTATGTTAGTGGAATTAATCGACAAATGAAGTGGTTTGGACATGTTTATTGGAGACACGAAACAGACTCTGTACGAAAGGGTTGAAAAGTTATAAGCACAAGGAAGTATAAGAAGAGGAAGACCAATAAAGACTAATAGGGAAGGCATAAGAAGGGCTACGAATGATTGCAAAGTTATAAAAAACTTAGGACTAATAAAAAACGGGTAGAGAAATAAGGCTTACAAAGCTTACCTCAAATAAACAGGATAAGACTATGATGATGATTAATCGACAATTTTGATTGTATATGAGATAGCAACTGCATAAGTCGTACTCTGCTCTGAGTTTGTTGGGGGCCAGGTTACAAGGGGGCAATGCACTCTCTGCCCAAAGGCGGGGGTTATTAAGGCCCTGATAAATTTTTTAGGGTTACTATACGTAATTTTGAAATTTAACCTTAGACACTTTTATGTCTTCTGTTCGAAATATATAATCATGTTTTGAGTTAGGGTTTCACACAAAAAGACTTAATTATTTGAAAAAAATGTGAGGTTGAGAGATTATAATCCCATTTTTTTCATTAAAAAAATAGTGAAAGGATCCTCATGTACAATTGGATATAGAAAAATTGTCGAACCACTTAATTTTGTGTCGTGTTCTCAACTTTCTTTGTTTATCCATTTTTTTTCAACAGAGAACGGCTACTATATGGCATATGCAACAAATATGAATCAGGACAAGCCATACTCTAATTCTCCTTTTTAGTTGAGTTGGAACATGCTGTGGACCACTTTTGTGGTGTACGGGTCATAGTTCTATGTACATGACATACTTAAAACAATTATGTACACGTGCTACACACATGGCTATCTCTTAGATCGGATTGGCCGAAAATTGTGACCATGAATTTTTGTTGGACAGTGTTATACGGACACATATTTTATGCAGACAAAGTACATGCAGCTGATGTGGCTCGATGTAATTGGCTGCAAGTTTGGTGAGACTCAATTAATGCTGGCCAGTACAGCCGGTCATGTTGCTTCACATTAGCTGCCAGCACTTTGTCCTCAACAAATTCATCCTAAGTTTATAATTGGGCACTTTAGAAAACAATGCCTCAAAAACAAACTTTTTAGCAAAAAGGAGCCGACTTCAAACGTTTTAGAAAAACAGTGTTTTGACGGATTTTGAAATTCCAGAAAATCGTGAAAGCACTATTTTTTACAAAACATTTTAGAAAAAATGGTGTTTTTACGGTTTTTTGAAGTTTCAAAATTCGTAAAAGACCGTTTTTCTAAAACGTTTGAAGTCGGGTCTTTTTTGCTAAAAAGTTTATTTTTGAGGCATGTTTCTCTAATTACCCCTTTATATAGGTATCCTTTCTTTTTTCAGTTGACCACGAGCTCATGAGAGCCTTCAATGGATGGCTACATAGAATGAAGACAACCGTTCAGATTGAAACACAAAACGTGCCTTATCCAATGATTAAAAACCTAGAAGAATAAATTTTTTGGCCGAGTCTAATCTATAAGCAGGTTTTCCAGGTGGACATCTCAATTGAAGAGTAGGCGTGCTGTGGTGTTCTAGTCGTGTACATAATCGATAATCGCAGCTCTACCCGTTTACGAAAAATCTTACCTTATAAAGGATACAATTATTTTCACCTCAAGATTTTACTTTCTCATCCTGGGATTCATGTGCTTAAAATGTTGACTGGTTTGATTGGATGATGGAGATTATTTTTCATTCCAATCTTCAACATAATAGATCTTGAGATCACAGTCCTACCATTAGATAGTCAAACTTTAATTCAATGTAGCACGTACACATATTTAAAAGTGATCTTAGAACCACATTTGATGCATGTCATGAACATGTTCTTTTTTGGGGATGTGTGTCCTGTGATATATAATTTGACCGCCTGAGGTTAGGCACGGGATCTCAAGATCTAATGTGTCAATGACTGGGACGAAAATTGATATTCATAGTCTGATTCAAAGTAATCAACGATTTAAGCACGTGAAACCTGCATTCAAAAGTAATAATCATGAGTTATAAATAAAGGTAACCTTTCATATCATAACTATATTTATTTTTGATCATTTTTATATTATAATTATTAAATTCACTTCACTAGTTTTTTCACAGCGGTAGGCGTGAAGCATGCACACAGTTTTAATGTATTTGGCATTGAACATCCTCATGAGCCAGCCAAGTTTTTATGTCAAGCACAAGATTCCGTATATGAAGCTAACAGCCTAACACTGCAACCTCTTTTCCATGACAATCCGAATTGACAAAATGATGGACCACAGGTAATTGACCACGTTTTTACAGCCTCTAGTCCACCTTTGACTTAGAGCCATCAATAGGTTGGGTCAGCCAGTGACCCATTTTTTGAACCAGGTCGGGCTCATAAACTTGACCCATCAAGTCAGGCTGAACCTACATACCTAAATTTTGACCTTAACCAACCATTTGACAGCCCTGCTTTGGCTAACTCTCTTATTCTGTTTCAAGCCTTGTAAGTAATTAGGCTAAAAATGGCAAGGCAGCTGGGCCACTAGGTCTTCAAGGTTGGGGCGAGTCTACTATGATATGATCATATGTTGATTTCACGTGACACACGTCCAAAACAGTGATGTGAACCATGTTTGATTGTATGTCCATGACCCGTTCCCTTTTTATGATTTGTGTCCGGTGAAATCAACATTTGACCGTTTATTGGTAGGCTCATTAATTAGATCAATATTTATAGTATGAAAGATTGGGACTAAAAACAATCTACATCATTTTTACTCAAAGCACACCCAAGATTTTAGCACATAAAACTGAAGTTGGGAAGAAAAAATCGCGGTTCCTAAATAAAAGTACCCTTAATAATAATATGGTAATTGAAACCTCGTATGGTTGGCTTTGGCGTGATGGCCAGCAGGCCAGGTATTCACTTCAAGAAGCGAGAGACATTAATTCAAACCGCCCTTTAGGGGAATCCTAATTCCTAAGGAATGGGTACCTCTATTCGAGCCCACCAAAATATTGGTGGGCACTTACAGTGAAAATCGTTGACCATATTAAATCAGATGGCGATTATTTTTTATTCCAAACTATAACACGATGGATCTTGAAATCATGGGCTTGTCATCATACAGTCAATTTTTTTATTCGATGCAGCACAAACGCCAAATATTTTTCGTAAAATCACATTGGAGCGTAATGCATGCCATGTGATTTAAGGACCTATGTGACATGGAATAAAAACTCTCCATCTCATAGCACACCCATGGCCTCGAGATCTCTTGTGTAGAAGTTTTAAATGAAAAGCAATCTCCATCATCCAATTTAAAGCAATCAACAATTTTCAGTCTAGCCATCCACCAATAATCTAGTAAGTGCGAATAGGGGTACCCCAACTGTACTTATCCGGCCATATGGACGGGGTGCACACGTGTCCTGAAGAGGGAGAAGCAGGCGCTCTAAGAGGCACCGACACCGTGGTTATCAACATAAAAATAAAAAATGAAAAAAAATTATGGTAATTGAATATTTGGTAAGTCTAAGGTTTGCGTTAGAGTTTTGATAGGGAAATGTCCTGAAAACGAATAAAAGTCAAAATGTGACAAATAGAAAGCAACTTGTTAAATAGTACCTACCGTAAGCCATTTTCTCTTTAAGGTTCAATAATCAGTTTGTATGTCTTGCGACTTACTTCTACGTGATATCATTGTCCTCAGTAATCCCAAAAGTCCTCATAAATCATAACTCAGTTTAAAAGTAATTAATAGCTGTATAACTATTTCACCCACCATAATTATGTAAAAAGGAACTTTTTCATAAAACCTGTATAGAAAATGGGCCCATATCAAATTGATTCGCAATCGTTGTAGCAACTAACTAGTAGCATTAAAAAATTAAACCTTACAAGTTATAAGTGTACCCACATCTTATACCGTACGCGTTGTGCACGTTAACTACAATCCCGAACCCCATAGTGTATCAGATTGGCAACTACAAACCTAAATTTGAGGTGTTCCTCCTTGGTTTTAAATATCAGTCATATTTGATATATATCGGTTAGTCTGTATGAGGTTAGGGCCCTTCTGATATGATGTACAACTCGGATATTGTATAGGGTCGAATGTTATCGGTCAATATCAGTCTATATCAAGTCATGTCAGCTCATTTGTATTCAACATGAACCAGACATAATAACAAAAATGCCCCTTGGGCAAATTTTTATTATTATTTTGAAATAAAAAAGCACTTGAATATCAGCCGGTTTAGCCGAATCCGATATATCCAATATGTATCGGCTTGAAACCTAGCGGATATGCCTCTTTGGTCACAGCCAATCTAGTCAAATTTGCACTATCAGGCTCAAAATCTGTGCATGTAGATACATGACCGGGTCTGATTCAAATCAAGTGAGGGCAGGATCACCCGGGTTATTTAATCCCTCAAAAGTAAACCGGACCCGACCTATCTATTCAAACCACAACCAGTACTAGACTGGACCTGATGAGTAAAAGCTAGGGTCGGGTCAGGTTTGGCCAACTTAGGTTCAATTATGAGGTAGGGAGTCAGGTAAAGTAAGGTCAGGTTTAGTTCAAGAATATAGGACCATAACCGGACCTGATTATCTAACAAGTCAATATTTTCAACCTAACCCAACTCGATGCAACGGGTGGAGAAGCTGAACCGACCTATGGGTAGTTGGACATCTTGACACCCCTCTAACCCGACCAGTTTGCACCATTGTGTACCTAATACTAGCTCGATCGAATAGATCGTAGATTGCCACATGTACAAGCAGATAGAATCGTGTACTCCTCCTTGCAAGGAATCCAAACTCTGAAAAAATGGTTAGAATTTTGGTGGCTATTAGTTGTGTGTCTTCATTCTAAAGTGTCCCACCACCACCATTTTTCTTTGTAGTAAAATTTTTGGATTTCTTAGGGAGGGTAGGTTTAGGTATTGAAGAGAGAGAGAGAGAGAGAGAGAGAGAGAGAGAGAGAGCCTGGTTACAACTAAGATGTAATAGATGCCACACTATGTCCACCGATGCAGCTAAAGATTTTGTCTCCAATGTGTTTCCCATACCCACCGCACGTAATAATGTCCTTTTCCTTACTTGCAAGCTGTCTCCCTTTTACACTTAGTTTTGCTTTTGAGTCCCATCTTCTCTCTGCCAATTCACTAAATTAACCCAAAAAATGGAGTTATTTCAGGGTTCTACCAGCAGGTTTCCAACTTTTAACTTCTTATGGCAATTGGGGATCTTACTAATTTGTTCCCTGATAAGAAATTGGAAGGACACTTAAACCACCAAGCGGTGTGGCGTAAAAATGGTGACTGTTTTTTTTTTTCTTTTTTTTTGGATATTTTGGGTTGTGCTTGACATAGCTCTTTGTTAGCTCCCTGCCAGAGCAGGTATTACATGTTTTAGTAAGTTCCCTTTCTCTTTGTAAATTTCTGCTACATGCTTTATAAGGTCCCCCTTATCCTTGCTAACTCTAGCAGAACATAAATTACCTGCTCTAGTAGTTATCCACTGCTCTTTGCTCACTCTTTACGAGAGCATATTTTATTTGATTTAGCAAGGAGTTAACAGAGAGGTTGATGCTGGAGCAGGGGTCGGCTAAAGCAATATATCCATTTCTGATAGGGGCTGACATAAAACTATGCCAAGCACAGCCTTAGTCATTTCACTATGTTGGTGTCAACTCAAATTGGTTTAGTAAACACATTGCGTTATTTTCATTACAAGGCAAAAGTCACAATTGTTTTTACCATCAGGTTGAGACAAATATAGTGAAAACAGCAAAATATCCAGGACGAAAAAAATCACCTTTAGGAGTGCAGTTGCTAGGTCCATGGTTTAAAATTTCAGGCAAAACCAATAGGTAAATTATACTAATTAAATGATCTTAATCATCTAATTAGTGGATGTTTTTGTGGATTGGTAATCAATACTTCCATCTAAGGTAGGGCATGTTGCTCAACTCAAATGTTGACAATAGTTGCAAACTTGAGGTTGCAGGTTCAATGTGAACGGCTAAATGGGCACTAAAGAAAGAG
Source organism: Chloranthus sessilifolius (assembly GCA_021018995.1). Classification (NCBI taxonomy): domain Eukaryota; kingdom Viridiplantae; phylum Streptophyta; class Magnoliopsida; order Chloranthales; family Chloranthaceae; genus Chloranthus; species Chloranthus sessilifolius. Next base: position 121,896,607 of record CM037587.1, on the reverse strand, counting down.
ATAAACATAAGAAAATTAGAAGAATATAGAAAAATAGAATAGAAAATTTTCTATAAACGATTATATTGTTTACTGTACATTTAATTCTTTTATAAGGTTATCTAGAAGTGGGAATAAACATGGGTAAGTGGATAGTTATTTAAAAGTGTGAATGATACGGTGTTCAGCGTTATTATCTAATATCCCCCCTCAAGTTGGAATGTGAACGCTGAAAAATATCTAACTTTGAAGATAAATATAATCTTAAAGATTCGCGATGATGTTGCCGAAACTTGATCTTACTTGTTGGTGGTCACCGCATATCTATGAAGTTCATCACTGTCGCATCCCGCTCATCTTAGAGTCTGTCGGAGCCGATGGCACACTAGATTAGGTCTGTCATGATCTCTCCCAACAACGCTGAGAACATTCAACTTGGAAGATAAATATAATCTTATAGATTCGCGATGATGTTGTTGAAACTCGATCTTGATAAACATAATCTTAAAGATTCGCGATGATGTTGCCGAAACTCGATCTTACTTGTTGGTAGTCACCGCCTGTCTATGAAGTCCATCACTGTCGCATCCCGCTCATCTTGGAGTCAATCGGAGCTGGTGGCACACTAGATTAAGTCTGTCATTGTCTCTCCCAACAAACAATTGAAGACGAATCATATGACAAGTCTATTGACGAGTGTTCATAGGAAGGATAAATTCTAAAAATTATTTTTTAAAAAAAAGAATGAATCGAAAAAGGCGTGAGGCATTAGGGCTATGATATCATAAAGAAAGAGATAAACATAAGAAAATTAGAATAGATATATTTCTACAATCTATTACATTGTTTACTGTATATTTAATTCTCTGATAAGAAAGTGTATAAATAAGATTACAAATATAACCGTTAGTGATTATCTAGATATGGGGAATGAACATGGGTAAGTGGATAGTTATCTAAAAGTGGGAATGAACATGAGTAAGTGGATAATTATTTAAAAGTGAGAATGATACAGCGTTGAGCGTTATTATCTAATAGGTACAATTAACAATTTTAATACCACAATCTGTCCAACCCATAGTTACTTCGTTCGGTGGTTTGCAATTCATATTTCACTACTGTCCAGCAAACCCAATTCACTAGGAGTAGATGAGTTCAAAAAGTACTTGGCCCTTATTTGGACCGAACAAGGCAAAGTCCTAAGTAGGAACACTATTTGTATCATTTTCACTTTAAAAAAAGATAAAAGGACATTTTTGAACTTTGAAATAAATAAAGTCATTTTAGGTACGTAAATAAAATAATGGAGCATCTATTTAATCCAAATGTATATGACCGAACATGGCTACTCCATGTTTAAGGCAAACATAGGCACTTTCTTCCCCTTTTAAATAGTGATGCCCCCTTCTGTTTGGCTCTGAAAAAGTAATATTCCAATAGATCTTATTCTAAATCTAAGCGTTATCCTTTGTATTAGGATTTCAATTCTTCTTTCATTTAGCGTAGTCCACACAACCCCGTAAAAAACAAAACAAAACAAAACTTAAAAGAAAAGACAAGAAACCAAGTAATCTATTCTCGCTTGGATTCCTGCAAAAATATTCCTGTTGTCCAAATAAATAATATTTCCCAATAGACTTAACGAATAACGATAACGCACAAAGTGACCCAAGTGTTGAAACGATTAGAGCCCGGACCACGCCGTAGCGGAGGGCACAAGCAATGATACGCCGCCCGTTTCCTTCTTACATGAGTAAACGGTCCGTATTTCTCGCCCAGATCAGGCGCGCGAAATATTGCGAAGCCAGCACCAAGCAGGACTTTGAAAGGGAAATCTGTTAAGCGTGCAACTAAAGGAAATCTGTTAACTGTTCTTGAAGACAGTGGAGCTCGCTTTTCGTCCCAATCTTCCATTATGTTACTGCCACCACACTTCAAATAAAGGGGAATTCTATTAACTGTTTTGAATCAGATGGTGGAGAACGCTTTTCGCCCAATCTTTTACACCGTAGATCTTGAGATTTGAGGGGCTCGTTCTTCAGTTTCTAAGCTTTCACCGAGAAAGTTGATAAAATCACTACCTCAGTTTCTACTTAGAAACTAATTTTTTGAGGAAAGGGAATTTCCTTGGAAACGTTCTTGAGTTACTTAGAAACTCATTTTCCTCCTATTTCTGATCTTTTCTTGGGTTCTACACTTTCTCAAGAAAATATTGGAAAGTGTATTGTATTCTTTTGCACACAATAGCCACACGTATTTATGAGCTTCATCTAAGCGGTTATATTGATCGGATGATCGTCAAAATTTATAGAAATCCAATCCGCAATGTGTTGAAGACTTTTGTCGGACAAATTATGAGAAAATCACTTTAAACGTAGGTTCTTTTATGCGATTGTTACTACGCTATATGTATGTTAGAAATGAGCTCGTAATAATATAAACCATCATAATTTATACTAACAAATGAGTTCGTATTTGATTATGTCATCACATACAAAATTTTGGCATAATATAAATTATCATAATTTTAAAGTTCTTTATAAAAGTTTAAATTAAAATACGGGAGGAGAAGAGGCATCTTCGTCGTTGTCACCATCAGACGAGTGGGTGAAAGTCACAGTACGCTTGAGAGACCCGATCGCAACGTCAAAATTTTTGAATAAATCACGACGTCGGGGCATCAGCAACTCCTCTTCGGAAGCAAAAGAATCCGAGCTTACGACCATGGGGTTGCGCCGCATCCCCCCTCGATTATACCTTCTTTGAAAAGAAAGGATTCAGTAAGACTCCTTACGTGTACTATAGTAGCCCAAATTTAAAAATTGAACTTTCCTAAACAAAATTCTCTTAAAACAAAACATCTCTTTTTTCAAGAAAATATAATGAAAACACGCAGCCCAATAAAAATTCCTGAACACAGAAAAATCTCATAAAGTGTCATGAAATAGAATTTTCGGTAGAAAATATTCGAAAATTGAAACTTTCTTGGCTCTCGAACGAGGCCTAGAACTACCATCATACTGCTAGATATTCATTCCACATGACAAACATCCTAAAAAGTGAATGTGATCATAGCATACTATCAAAAGTGATTCACGTTCAATTTTTTGGGATGTATAACCTTTTAAAATTAACATATGATCGTCTACTAATAATAGGTCTTTGATATCAAGATCTATTGTATGAAAGATTGATACAAAAAAATAATCTCAATTGCAAATGTGTTTTCTATTGTTTTAGTGAAGTTGGTGCACGGTAAAGTGGGAAAGAAAAGCATATAAAAAGGTTATACTCAAAAAACCTAACGAATATCAGGCGTCAGGGTTAACTAAACGGGAGCAGGAAGTCAGCAACCAAAGGCAAAAGGTTGGCTACCGCTCATCACGGCAAATACCGTTAAAATGCAACGAGCCCCACCCACCCCCTCGATTAGCGCAGCGGCTTCCGTGCGTTTACCGTACCTAAAAACTAAGCAGAACCACTTGGTCTCATTTATGACCAAACCATTAATTCCAACACCCTCACCAAATTGGATATGGCTGACAGCCAAAAATATCTTAAGTGGTTATCAAACTAATATCTTTAAAAGAGTAGATAATCGATGTTATCACACTATTATCTTAGGATGCTGCTACTAATTGCGTTCCTTGCATTAAAAGTGTCCAATAACCTCTTATTTTCTTTTTCAACCGAGTTTCATGTGTTTAAATTGTTGGCTGCTTTAACTCGGATGATTGATATCTTTTTTCATCTCAATCTTGGATAAAGTAGATCTTGATATCATGTTCATGTGCTTAAATTATTGGCTGCTTTAGCTGGGATGATTGATATCTTTTTTCATCCCTATCTTGGATGAAGTAGATCTTGATATCATGTTGCTATCATTAGACGGTCAAATTCTCAAAAAGTGATCTAAGATTACACCCATGATCATGTTTATTTACTTGGATGTGGGTCACTTGTAATCAAAATCTGACCGTCTAATCATAGGCTTATTATGTCAAGATCTATTATGCCAAAGATTGAGAAAAAAAATAATCTTATTGTCCGATTCAAAACAGTAAGCAGTTTTGGAAGGAAGGATCTTGGCTTGTAAATTAAGATACCTTATAAATAATTTTAAAAAAATAATAAAACTTGCAAGAAGGGTATTTATGGTATTACATTAAATTCAATTTATATCGGATACGTATAGGCCCAAATGACCGATATGGGCTGATATTACCCCATAAGGGCCGATAATGACCGATATTTGGTCAGTTTGACCTGATCTTTAATCATTTATTGAACGTATTCAAATATTGAATCGGGATTGTATATCGTATAGGCCCATATGATACGGCCGATATGTTTAGGATATGACCGATACTTAAAATCATGCCTGCTACTGTTGTGCACAAAATGCTTTTCGATTAGAATATATACCTATTCAGTTATGCGACCAAGTAAAACCGCATATTTTTGCTGTACACATCACAATAATGCCAGCTTTATGAGTTATGGAGAAACACCTGATATTTTCTTAGTAATGAAGAAGTAAAACCTATTTATACCCACTTATCATGAAAAGTAACTCTGCATATTACATGGAGAATTTTGTATATATATATAATGGAGAATTTTGTATATATATATATATATATATATATATATTAGAAGCTGTTGTTGACCACCACGTGATTTTTTTATTAATTTTAATTTTTAGTCTCAAGTTGAACTAATGGTCAAACCCCTACCACCATCACTGGCATCATATCTACCTTATGATTAGCATTTTAGCCATCAAGGCCATGGCTTATGTAAAAGTCAGCTGTTACAATTTTTATAAGACACGATATTTATTAAGAATAACTTTATTTGCACCATCTAAAATTCTGAAGGCACCTATCTAGCCCCACCTGAAGATGATTTGAGAGGTGGGTGCTTTTAGATTTTCAATTGTGCAAATAGAGCTACTTCTTTGCGATTAATACATTAGAGTTAGTATCATCTATTAGACAAGTGCACCAAGGAGGGTGCAAGGGTAAATCTCTCTCCACTAGAGATTCCTAAAACTTTATGAGAGCACATATCAATGAAACTACAATTTTGAATTGCCTCAAATTTGGCATTCAAAAATACTTATGCAACTACTAATGTTGGTAGAGAGAGATTGAGGAGTGCATTGGCACCTAGTGCCAAGTTACCAGCTCATGGGCCTCTTCGGAATCGTTTAAACACTAAAATAGTTTTTAAATGATCTTACACTATTAATGGTTTAAGATGTCAGTAACAAATGCCGTCAAATGATAGATCATGTTGATGGGCAATGGCCAATGAGCCAAAAAATCATACTTTTAGAAATATTTTGAATCATGATAAGGATGCATTATAATATTAACCATTATTCTTAGTTTTAATCACCAATTGAATGGTTTACACCAACTTATTGGCATGACTCTTTGGCTGAAAAATGTTCCAATAATGGATTAGTCACTTTAAACTGATCACAAATATTAGCTATCTAGCATACTAGTAAATCACACTTTAATGGTATAAGATTAAAAGGCTAACTTAAACCTATAAAATCATTTAAACAAACACCATTTTAACATTTAATTGTCAGTTGGGAGCTGAAAAATAATGGTGCATGGTTAAGAACTATACAAAATTCTTTGCACTAGGCTTGGAGTTTCATGCGTACCATTCATGGTTGCCTATCAATACTCACTCTTATCCCAAAGTGTAGCTTTAAATTAACTCATTGATTCTTTGAGTTCACCCACACTAAAATACGTTGACTACATTGAATCAGAGGATGGAGATCGTTTGTCCTCCCAATTTTCACATGATGGATCTTGAGATCATGAGCGTACCATCAAACGATCAATGATTTATTTCACGTGGAACACATCTCAAAAAAGTGACTTTAATATTATGGGCACACTTCAAATTGATTTTAAAGTCTTTTTATTGGGTGTATACCTTATGAAATAAAAAATCAACTGTTGATGGTACGCTCATGATCTCAAGATTCATTGTGTGAAAGATTAGGAAGATAAACGATCTTTGCCTCCTAATTCAATACAGTCAATGTGTTTCAATATGAGTTAACTCAAAGAGTTTGTAGGTGAATTAGCCATTCCTATTTGACGATGGGGTGGCTACTTTAAAGGTGTAGCGTTTGAGCGCTACATTAGTGCATCCTGCCTGGCATGTGACCTCAAAATAAACACTTAAATTGAGATCATTAGCCACATTATTTAAAAAAATATATATTATTTTTACAACTTTTTGAGCTTTTAAAAATATTTATTTTATTTTATTTTATTTTGGATATACACTAAATGACTTTTTGAAAGTTTGACATAAGATGTAATTTAAAAAAATAATAAATTGGGATGAACCTAATTGACCTTCTCCATGTTGCCTTGGCATGACACATAATCATCCGATTAGGTGCCACTCGAACAATATTATAACGCTACATCACTAATAAACGACAGGTCAACTGATAAACATGGCATCCTTCGACGCGCAACGCCACTGCAACGGCAATCCATCTACACATCATCTCCGATACCACCTGCCTAGAGGACGGGAACTCCCCCAATGTGGTTACCTCTATTTCACGGCCTACCACCAGGCTCATCGTGCCCCTTACGACATGCCACTTGCACCGTTGTGCTAACTTGGTCTGCTCAAGCTTCACCATGTGCACTGCACTAGTACCAAGCTCGCAACAGTCTTGGCATGCAGCTTCCCATGCCACCATGCCTAGCTCACATACCGAACCAAGCCCACAGCCTTGTGCCTCGTCACTTGCGTGCTCAACTGAGTCTCACGCAGCTGGCCTTCATGTGCGTTCCGAATTACTAGCACCATTTATCCTTAGCCCACATGTTGTCGTGCTCAACTGAGTCCCACGCAGCGCCCTAGTGTTGTCACGAGGTTGCCCAACCGTATGCACCGCGACGCGTAGTCCGGTGCCATACTTCAACCTCCCTTGGGTGCCACACGGCATCGCCACGACGCCCTAGCCCACCTTTTCAGTGCCTAGGAGACACTTGCCTCCGGCAACGCAAGGCCGTGTGGGGGAATAGTTTCAAGCCCTTCCCTATATAATGGTAAACAATCATTCAAATGTAATGACAGAGAACCTGAAACCCCTTGGTTTGACATACCGCAACGCCTCTTGCATCACTAGCCCACCTTGGCTATGTCGCGTGTCGCCCCTGCCCCATCCTCATGCGACTGCAGAAGCGCCTCGCAGTCACGACCACGCCGCCAGCCCACTTGGCTCATTTCACAGGCTCCTCCGGCACCACATGTCGTGGCTCCAAGCACCATGTCGCAAGCTAGAGTATTGGCCCCGTCACATCCTCCACCACTCCATAAAATGTCAACGTCCTCGTTGATGCATTATCGCAGTGAACTGACCCTGCCAATACTCGAGCTTGCAGCATGGTGCTTGGAGCACGACATGTGGTGCCAGGAGGGCACGCGACATGGGGCCAAGTGGGCCTGGCAACGTGGTCGCACTGCGAGGACGCGACACGGTCGCATGAGGGTAGGACGCGGGGACGACACCGACGCGACATAGCCAAGGTGGGCTAGCGATGCAAGAGGCGTTGCGGTATGTCAAACCAAGGGGTTTGAGGTTGTCCTGTCATTCTAGCTGAATGAGTGTTTTACCCTTATATAGGGAAAGGAAGCTTGAGAGCTATTCCCCCCCCCCCCACACGTGACCTTGCGTTGCCAGAGGGGACGCAAGTGTCTCCTAGGCCTGAAAGGGTGGGCCTAGGACGTCGACGCAGCGATGCCGTGTGGCACCCAAGGGAGGTTGAAGTATGGTACCGGACTATGCGTCGCGGTGCATACGGCTGGACAACCTCGTGACAACACCAGGGCACTGCGTGGGACTCAGTTGAGAACTACAGCATGTGGGCTAAGGATGAACGGTGCTAATAATTCGAAATTCACATGAAGGCCAGGTGCGTGGGACTCAGTTGAGCACGCGAGTGATAAGGCACAAGGCTGTGAGCTTGGTTCGGTATATGAGCTAGGCATGATGGCATGGGAAGCTGCATGCCAAGACTGTTGCGAGCGAGGTACTAGTGCAGTGCATAGGGTGAAGCTTGAGCAGACCAAGTTAGCACAACGGTGCAAGTGGCGTGTCTTAAGGGGCACGATGAGCCGGGTGGTAGGCCGTGAAACAGAGGTAACTACATTGGGGGAGTTCCCGTCCTCTAGGCGGGTGGTATCAGAGCTGATGTGTAGATGGGCTGGCTTCGTTGCACGCGGTAGCGAAGCACCGCGAGGGTTAAAAGCGCGTCGAAGGATGCCCCGCGATCGCTGGTATCAAGTAGGTCAATTTAGCGGTTGCGCATTAGGTGCCGTGACGGACCGAGGTTGCGGAAGTGCACTGCGGATCGTCTCACGACCCTCGCTATTTATACAATTATTTATTAGCAAAACCTACCTGCTATTTATGCAATTATTTATTAGCAAAACCTACCTACTATTTTATGAAATTATTTATTAGCAAAACCTACCTATTGGTATTACCATTTTACCTACCTATTGGTAATACCATTTTGTGTGCTAATGTACTACTGCTTGTTCTAGTGCTAACAAGAATTAAAATTTCAGTTTTCGTTTCGGTTTTGGAGGAAACCGAAACTGAAATTTTAGACCGAAATTTCGGCCGATAATTTCAACCCCATATATTTTATGACAGAAATTTAGAGGCTAGTGCCACTCATCTCTTCCACAATTGGCTGTATCATGCTTAACGATCCTGACCATCCAATCAATCATAATTCTTAATTTGTGGATATAGTTATGGGCACTTTAGAAAATAATGCCTCAAAAACAAACTTTTTAGCAAAAAAATACCCAGCTTCAAACATTTTAGAAAAACAATGCTTTCACAGATTTTGAAACTTCAAAATACCGTGAAAGCACTATTTTTTTAAAAATGTTTTAGAAACTTTTTAGAAAAAATAGTGCAAATATCGCGAAAGCACTATTTTTTTTTAAATGTTTTAGAAACTGTTTAGAAAAAATAGTGCTTTCATGGTAGTTTGAAGTTTCAACATTCGTGAAAGCGTTGTTTTTTTAAAATATTTGAAGTTGGGTGTTTTTTTGTCAAAAAGTTTGTTTTTGAGGCATGTTTCTCTAATTATCCCTATAGTTTTTTAAGGCTAGGTCCTAAGAAAGGAGAGTATCTTATATTTTTGATGATAAGAATAAGGACATTTTAATTTTCAAATAGGTTAGAAGTTTTTAACAAACGAAGATTCTTTCAACGCAATTGGTGGTTCTACCATTGAATGCATTGACTGCTTTGAATTGGATAAGGAAATTGTTTTCCTGTCCCAATCTATCATAGAATAGATCTAGAGATCATGTCCCACATTTCGTACGGACAGATCTTAGTTCCATCTGAATCTATCCCCAATAGTGACCGAGAACTCTTCTCATGGTGCATCATTATAGACACCCCATTAAAAAGCGGTGTACCAATAGTCATGATAAAGGTCACTTTGAGGAAATGGGCTACGTTGAATTAATACTATTGGATATGGTGGCCATGATATTAAGATCTATTGTATGAAAGATTGGGAGTAACAAATTCTTATTCCAGCTTGTTAACTGTTAACGGTGAAAACATGAGTTGCATTGAAAGAATCTTCTGCTGCAAAACCCCTACTACCCTTTCAAATAAATGAGGAAATTTTTATTATGAGTACTAATATTTGCAGCTGAAGATTTGTCTTTGCAGCTTGGTGTGAAATTTTTCACATATGAAAAGCATGAAAAGCATCATTCACCCAATCTTTCACAGAACAAATCTTTATATCATGGCTACGTATCGGACAGTTAGATGTTGATCCCACATCGCACATATCCCCAAAAGTGATTGTGATCATGGGTGTACCATTAGAAAGGGTTCTCAGGTCATTTTTTAGGGTGTGTGTCACTTGGAATCAACATTTGACCGTTAAATAGGCGAATGATAATCTAAATATCAGGTCCGTGGAATATTGGGCTAAAAGACAATCCCCATTCTGCGATTAAAGGCAGTCAATGGTTTCTATATATGAAAACCCAAGTTGCATTGAACGAATCTTCGGTTATAAATACTGGTACCCTTTGATTATATAAATAAATGACGTGGCATTTTTATTTTATTTTGAAGGCTACGTGGCATCTACTTCAACTTAGCATATAAGATTCCACATGGTTTATAAATTTATAAGAAATTTCTGGTAGGCCATGATCAATCCCATTGATGACTCATTGATTTGACATATAGTCTGAATAATAAGTAACATGTACGAATAGCTGATGGTGATGGGGTGGAAAGCACTACAGCATTAATGGTACTCCTCACCATGTCATAAAAACCTTAAATTATTTTATAGAAAAAATTATTAAATAGATATAAATAAATCAGACACCGTCCGATCCTATTGAGATTAGTCGACCTTAAAAATTAGAGTTGTTTGCATATACCCTTGTGTTATGCTAATATTATAAATAAAAACCCTGAGTTATGGGTATTTATTCTACAGCTCCTACTTTTATGTTTCTATTTCATATAACCCCCTACCATTAAGCCATGAGTTTATGGACGGAAAGCGTACTTTACCTTTAATGAAATTAATATTTTAAAAATATCACCATTCTAAAAGACCCTTCATTCATCTATATTATAAGTCATATCATTAAAGTTTATCATCATTCTAAAAGACCCTTCACTCACCTTTATTTACAAGTCATACCATTATAATTTACCACAATTCTAAAAGGAGTACCTTTAAATCTACCCACAAAATCTAAGTTCACCCACGCTAAAACACATCGACTGCATTGAATGAAACGATGGAGATTTTTTATCGTCCCAATCTTTTATGAGATCGATCTTTAGATCATTGGTGTACCATTAGACGGTCGACTTTTTATTTCATGTGGTACACACTCCTAAAAGTGACCTTAATATCAATTTTAAGCATGCACATGATGTTAAGGTCACTTTTCTTCGATGTGTGCCACATGAAATAAAACACTGACCGTCTGATGGTACGATCATGATCTCAAGATCCATCATGTGAAAGATTAGGAGGATAAATGATCTCCATCGTTCGATTCAATTCAATCAACGTGTTTCAGCGTGGGTGAACTTAAAGATTCAGTGGGTGAATTTAAAGGTACTCTTCTAAAAGGCCCTTCATTTACCCATCAGATTCAAGACTCATCAAATGGGTGATTCCCTCATTAAAGCATGCCAATGTTTGGACGAATACTCAACCAGTGGAGGATTTGTGGCAAACGATGCAATTATTCTTAAAAAGAAAATCTTCAATCTATGTGTTCCACTCAAAATACTCGTCCCTCCAATTTCCTATATGATTCAAGACCCGTTTTTAGGAATTAGATTTCCTAATCGCGTCTGTTTCCATCTACCAAATCTTTGAATTCACCCACGCTAAAACACATTGATTGAATTGAATAAGACGATGGAGATCGTTTAGGCATACCATTAGACGATCAGTGTTTTATTTCGTGGCACATATCTCAGAAAAGTGACCTTAACATCATGTATACGATTAAAATTAAATTTAAGGTCATTTTTTTTTTTGTGTACCACATGAAATAAAAAATCAACCATCTGATAGTGCCACCATGATCTCAAGATCCATCGTGTGAAAGGTTGGGACGATAAACAATCTCCATCGTCTGATTCAATGCAATCAACCGTCTGATGGTGCCACCATGATCTCAAGATCCATCGTCTGAATGGTTGGGACGATAAACGACCTCTATCGTCCAATTCAATGCAGTCAACTGTTTGATGGTGCCACCATGATCTTGAGATACATCGTGTGAAAGGTTGGGACGATAAATAATCTCCATCGTTCGATTCAATGCAGTCAACCGTCTAATAGTGCCACCGTGATCTCAAGATCCATCGTGTGAAAGGTTGGGACTATAAACCATCTCCATCGTCCGATTCAATGCAGTCAATGTTTTTCAGCGTGGGTGAACTCAAATATTTAGTGGGTGGATTTAAAACTATTATTTTTTGTAAGTGGATGAGTGGATTTAAAATTACTCTTATCATGTGTAGAAGGTGGCAATTTAGTAATTTAATTTAAAAATAAATAAATATGGTATTTAAACTATTCTTTAACGGCTGGTTAATCATTTAAAGTAGCCTTTATTAAAGATGGTGTTTTATAAACACAAAAATGCTAACTCAGAGGATTTAAGCAAATAGCTATAAATGGGCGGAGGATTATTTGTAATATCAATATAACTTCGAGGAATATTTTCAAAAAACCCTAAAAATTATTAACGGGTTAGCCTATATTTATTTATTAGTTATTAAAATATATAAATTATGAGAAAATTATAAAAAGAAGACAGATTTATTAAAGATAAAGTGTAGGCCATTGACGTCATATACTACAGTAATTGAGTCCCATCCCATCGCGCCATATCAGTCGCCTACAATTTATCTATCCTCTATTTCACATCGTCCTAAACTAGAATCGCTTGATTAGGAAACTAACAAAATTAAAAACTAAGCAAGACCGTCAGCTTCATTCACTGCTTATTCCTTGGGAGGATGTGGCGTATACGGCTCGTCCACCGTCTATTATGTGTTTGCAATCCATGATAAAATAATAGCCATCTGATAATTTTAAATTTTCCGTTCAACATGAATCTTCGACGGCATTTAGTTCAACTGTTCATTTTACAAGCTTTTTCTGGATATTGATCAGATTGTTAGAATCGTTCGGGCTACATCTGATTGAAGAGGGGTCAAGGGCTACAGATGACACGTGTACTCTCCGTGATGTAAGGGAAGTCACCTCGTCAAAAAGAATTTGCTTCCCAACCTCATGGATCATCATGTGTGAACGTCTATGTTTACATGTCAAGGGCGTCCACATGGCCTCATGTGGAGTGAAGCGCAACCCATGTGCCTTGAATGTTGCTAACGTGCACTTGTTCCCACATGGGCTCTTCCTGTATCAAGATTTTGAAACCTGACTTTTTTTTTATTATCCACTTGCATTGTATCTAATAGCCACATATATTGTGACAAGTGCCATACTCTTAGTAGGCTATGAGGTGCATTTCACGGAGAGCAATGGTTGGTGATAGGTCTTATCGAATCTATTAATGATTGTGATATTTTGATTGTGGCGCTATTAGATAATGGATATCACTATTTGCATATGAAAATTGTTAATTGCAGTTGGGTTTTTGCATGTGAAAATTGTTGACGGCTATGAATCGGATGATAGAGATATTTTACAACCAAATGTACTACACAATAGATCTTGAGGGCACTTAAATCAAACAATTAAATGTTGATTCTACATGACACACAATTGTAAAAGTTACGCAAGAACTCCTTCTCATGATATGCTTATGATCATGATCATTTTTGGGGATGTGTGCCAGTCCAATGGGGGGTCTCGAGATTCCTCTTCACTAATTTTTTTCTTTTAAAGTCTTTTAAGATGCATTTTTTTAGCCACAAGTTTTTTAAGGACCCCCAAAATCCCAAAACTTTTTAAAATATTTTAAAATTTTCCTTTTTTGTCCTCAAAATTTATTAATTATTAACTCACTCCTCAAAATTTTTTCTCTCTCCCTAAAATAGTAAATTGTCAATTCCCAAATGACTCTATCTCTCTCTCTTCCTAAAATCTCAAACGACTATCTCACTCTCTTCCTAAATTCTCTCTTCCTAAAATCTCAAACTCCACACTCTCTCTTCCTAAAATCCCAAACGACTATCTCACTCTCTTCCTAAAATCTCAACTACACAGTCTCTCTTCCTAAAATCTCAAAAGACGCTCCCTCTTTCTAATTTCGAACGACACTCTCTCTCTCTCTCTCTTCCTGAAAAGGGATCTCCATTAGAAAAATCCAGCTCTGCCACTGGCCACATAGAATGAATATTTGATGGTATGTAAGTGCTCCATGCTCTAAAGATCTGTTATGTGGGAGATTGGCACCAAAAATGATCTCCATCACTCAATTCAGGGCAGTCAACAGTGTTCACATGCAAAAAAACTTGGTTGCCGATACTGGATGGTTGGTTCTAAATAAGGATAACTTTATCTAAATGTTTGGAAAAGAGTTAAGCAGGTGTGATTTATTATTATTTATTAATTACATAAAAAAAAAAATTTATTAAAGGTTCTACAATATAAAGTAGACAACACTTTGGATACATTGGGAGAGAATTTTAGTAATTTTCATAGAGAATTATATGGTTTCTGGCGTATCTTAAAACAGGTAAAGTTGGTCTACCTCATCTCTAGTCTTAAATTAGCGAACATGGTCATAGATGAGGGTTGTCATTGATGGCGAAATCTAGCGGATGGCTCTCCCTCCGACTCCACGAATGGTTTTTAATGAGCCATCCGCTCATCGAAGAGAAGTTCTAAGGGTGGTAGCAACGATTGTAGTAGGTGGTTCAAATGGGGCAATACTAGTGGTAACCATTAAAGGATATACTAAATTACTAACTATATATGGTTTAGAATCTCATTCTTACATAAATGCGCGGCAAACCTGCCAGTATAAATTGGTATATACTGGTCACGTACCCGTGGCCAAGCATAGTCCAAATTGGGTTAGATTTGAGCTTTGTTGTTGCCCCAATTGACAAGTGAGATATGGCCTGACCCGGCCCAATTATTGATCGGCCCAAGCTGGTATTGATTTTTAGGCCTAAGTAAGAACAGGGATGTTCTAGCCCGGGCGACAACTCGACTAATTATAGGGGAAATAGTCAGGCTGGCCCGTAGCCCGACCCGCCCTGATTTAATCTTAGCCGGGTTCGGGTTATGACATTTGGCCCGATTAATAATCAAGCCTAAGCACAACCGGATTACTAAATTGTCGAGCCATGCACCCTTACGTATTGGATGCTAGGAAGGGTGGACAACAAGGTATAAAAAATCGGCCGATGTATCCGATACCATATCAGCCGATTCATATCGGTCTGATACATATCGGTATCTCGTATCAGGTATTCGATACCATATCAGCCGATACACCTCGGTCAATTTTTTTATTTTTTTGAAATAGGCCGATACATATCAGTTTCGGCCGAGTCCTATCAGCATCGGGAAAATTGATGCTCGAGATTGATACCAATTTTGATACCTTAGTGGACAGCATACAAGCTTAACCTTTGGTATTTTACAATTTTTCCAATAAAGTGGCTGCTCTCCAAACTAAGACCCAGAGCTTCACACTTGATAACGTACCTTGGACAAATGACAATGAAATACCATCAAATGGTCAATTTTTATTCCACCGGAAAAATCCAAAACATGTGACTCTAAAATCACATGACACACATCACGCTCAAACTTGATTTTAAAAGTTTTTTTTTTGGATTTGGGTCACGTTGAATGAAAAATTGATCATCAGATGATACAATCATGGTCTCAAGATCCACAGTGTGGAACATTGGGGTTAGAAAATGATCTGTATCGTCCGAATTCAAGTAGGAGTGGAAATAGGCCAAATTTGGGCCCAAGTCGAGTATATCCCAGCCCAAGCCTGACCCGATAAATTTGAATTTAGCCCAAGTCCGACCCAGGCCTGTACCGTGCCTATGATTCCAAGCACACCCCCTACAAACTTTCAAAACCTACCCGTTTATCCACAGATGAGCCGAATGGAATGGGATTATGGGTGGGGAGATAAGGAGGCTCCTTTAGTCTTTTGTCATTTCGAAACCTTTCTTTACGAATATTTGAGATCTTGAAAATTTTTAATTATTAAAAGGATAAAATTTTCAAAATAAGCTTTCATTGAGAATATGATTTCTTATTGAAAATTTGAAATTATAATTACTAGACTAGCCTTAAAGAGAGAGAGGCCCATGATCTCCTCTACTTTAATAAGATAGTGTGAGATTTATGATAGGAGGCTATCAAATATAAGAGTTCAATAGCCATAGAGGGTTAGGCTCGAGCCCGATCCTCAAGCTTTATGGTCAAGCCCAAGCCCGATTTAAATGGGCTTGGCATAACAGGCAGGCTACCCAACTCGTTGCCACCCTAATTTCCAGGCAGTCAACAATTTTCAAATGTAAATGCCCTTAGTAATCTTGTAGAAGCTATTAGAAGCACCAATTAATAAATGAGCTTCTCAAAGATGGTGGTCCGACATGTACCGCGAGACGTGCACGCACTTCTATGCCCAACAAATTCGTGCACATTATGCGGTTAAGTAAATGGGCTTGTGGTGCACTCGCCCATGCTAGTCGGCCCACCCATCAAAGACAAGCTCTTAATAAACATTACCTGCACACGCTTTTGAAGTGATAGCACCGAATTGCACCGAATTTAAATAAAAGACTTGCAATTATGGCGATCCTACTATATGAAAATACCATTTAATGTGTTTGATTTGAAGGTCATGATTTAAAGATATCAATTACAAGAGATTAGAACAAAATATTATTTTCATCATTTGATTAAAAGGAGTCAAAGGCTGTTATATAATTCAACAGTTGACTACAATAGATCATATGACAAGTATCGTGTTTTGCTCTAATTTGATATACCAAAAATCTATGGATCATGAACTTCAAACCAGACAACCCATATTGCATTTTTACATATCACATGTCTCTAAAATACTAAGTTTTTGTTTAAATTCGGTGCAATCACTTGAAAAATGTGTGCAAGTAATGTCTTCCTAGCCAAAAATAACAAGGAAAATGAGAACATACCGTCGAGCATAAATGTCACCACTCTAAACTTGACTTTTAGATCACGTGTCACATGACATGCATGCGATTGTGAATTATACAGGGCCGGCCCTGGAGCAAGGCCAGCAAGGCGAGAGCCTTGGGCCCTCAATTTTTAAGGACCCCCAAATGATATTTGCCCATTAAAAAATAGGGTTTAAAAAAAATAAAAAATTCTATAAAGCTAAAGGGCCCCCAATTTGATTACCTTAGTCTCTCTCTCTCTCTCTCTCTCTCTCTCTCTCTCTCTCTCTCTCTCTCTCTCTCCGCAGCTCCACTATCCAACACCTCTATAATTCTCTCAGTCTTATCTATCTCTCATTGTAATTCTTTTATATAGTTTTTTCTTTCTATGCCTCTTATAGAGACGTGAGATTTGAGAAAAAGTTGATTCGGGTGGGTTACCTTGTTGGACATACACACGCATCCATAGTTAGTATCAGATTTATATATTTTTATTTAATTATATCTATTTTTGAAATCTATTTCTGTAACTAGGGCCCTTGGGCCAAAGCCCAAGGGGCGGCTACCTCTTGGGTCCCCAAATTAAGTACAATTGCTTAATATAATTTATAATTTTTAATGTACAATAACATTATATTCATCTAATTGTGTTCAAGTGAGTTATGGGTTCAACTCTTCTTAGGTATCATATTAATATTTTTTTAATGAGTCATGGATCGGGTCTCGACTGGGTCGGTGCAGGTCATCGGTCGGATCACTGGCCTCATTGGGGCAGGCCGACCATATGTATTGACCTAGTAGATTCTTTGACACAATTTTGACCGAACCAGATTTGTTTGACCAAATCCTTTATATATAGGGAACCTCTAAACGCGCCTATGCGTTCTCCGAAACTGCCCACCTCGCAGACCCTTTGAAAATCATTTATTTCTTTGAATGAGATGATGGAAATATGATGGAAATATTTTTTCATACCTATCTCTCACAAAATAGATCTTCAGATTATGACCCACCTATCAAATAGTTAATTTTTTATTTCATGTGTCACAAATCTCCAAAAAATGCCCTTGAATCATATGGCACACATCACGCTCAAATGTGATTTTATGGGATCTAAGACAGATTGAATCACAAACCGACAATTTGATAGGTGCACCATGATCTCAAGATCTATTGAGTGAAAGTAATGAGTGAAAAACGATCTCCGTCATATGATTAGAAGGATTCAATGATTTGACTTAAGCTGTTCTCATATGCTCTCCATTGCACCCAAATAGTATTTTGTAAGCCACATTGATCTCCATGAGATCTTGAAGGATGGAACCGGCTCCCATATATATATATATATATATATATATATATATATATATATATATATATATATATATACATACACACACATTTTTATTATTATATCATAACTTAAAATAGTGATTTCATGCTCATTAGAGTTTTATTTTTTGCAAATGACCTATCAATTTTGATCTATTCAACGAGACTTATCTTATGAACCTATTTTTAATTTTTTTTGAGATTGTTAAAATGCTAAAAAATGGTAGTGAAAGATTCAATGGCAGTTAAAATAATAAAAATTGTTAAAATGTTAATGATTGGGTTACTCGAACCATCGGGTACGTTCTACCATTTTTTTTTTCTCGTTTTGGTGTTACATTTTCTTTAACATATACTTTTGTTAATTTGTTAATTGCATTTTCAAATTATAAACAATAGAATGGAAAATTGAGATATTTGTAATCTAAAAGCAGTATCTAAAAGCATAGAGTATTACTTTATTTGTCAAAAAAAAATTGTGACAATTTTTAAAAAAAATTAATAATATGTAAGAGGGACCCCATTTTAGGACCTCGCCTTGGGCCCCTAAAATCTCAGGGCCGGCCTTGGAATTACACCACTTAATTAACTATATTTTCCCAAGTTGTAAAACATTATCGTCTATCAATTAAATCACGAGTCTCCATATTCAATGGAGTAAATGGATTTTCAGTGTAGCGCCCATAGTAATTGGGTAGAGCAAGGATCAAAATTTTGGGTTTCAGAGGGGACCGAAATCGAAAATTTGACCGAAATTTCGGCTGAAAATTTGAATTTCGGCCGATAATTTCAATCCCATACAAAAATATGACCGAAATTTTGGTCCAAATTATCGTTTCGGTGAAGACCGAAACCAATAATTTGGACCAAAATTTTGGTCATTTTGGCTGAAATTTTGATCCTTGGAGTAGAGCACCCTAATATTGTATATTAGAGTATTCTGTTAGCCGGTACATACTTAGAGTTAGTCTACAATGGGTATCCGCTCTCCACTCATCATGTGCATTAATGCAGTCTCTGTGACGTGCACGAAATTTCATGCATCAGAAGTTTGTGCCCGTTACGCAGTCACACACATGTGTGGAGTGACGTGTCCCAAGATGGGTGGACACTCACTGTAGACAAAGTCATATTTTAATGGTAGCCAATATTTTAATGTTGGTGTTACTACCACACCACTTGATGTTACAACCGCCTCACTTAAGCAAAGGAAAAATATGTTGGATACTTGAATCAAATTGATGAGTGATGAAATATGATAATATTTTATCCCCTAAAGCCAACATTTAGTCATCCGATGAAGGCTATCTAATAAAAATTATAAGATTTTAAGTGTTTCAGGTAAATTTGGCCGTTGGATGCATTAAGAAACATAAAAGAGCATAAAGCCAACTAACACTAGAACACTGAAACAAAGGAGATGCGAAGCTCAACTATTCTGAAATAGTCGATCAATCCACCTCTTAGGTTGATTGATCAACATAACAAAAGGAGCTGAAAGTTTACTCTCTGTTATGTGTACATTCGATTAATCGACTTGTATATTGTTGATGAATCGAATTTCAAAAGATGAGAAGTGAAAATTTGAAATTCAAAAATTGATTGATCGACTTTAATAAGTTGATCAATCAAGTTTGAATTTTAAATCTCCGAACTTGAGAACTATTTAAGCAAACTCGGAAAGTTAGTTTAGGAATCTTCTAAGTTTTATTCTTTTGAAGCTTTTAGATTCTCTTCCGCTTTTCTTTTCAAGCATTGTTCTTTAAATTTTTTAGGTTTAGTTTTTAGACTAGTTTAATCTTTGTATTCAAGAAAGGATTCTACGAGTTGGATTACAGCTTCATGAATTTTTGTGGACCATCTATTATGATATTTTGATGTTATTCTTTGTTTTCATTTCAATCATATTTTTAGTTAATTTAATCATGCATAGCTAAATCTTTGAGGATGAGAATCTAATGAACCTCATCTGAGGTATTCTTTTATTATAATATAGATCTAATGTTGGGATATTAGCTTGTTATGGGTGCCTTATTTTTAATTGTCCTGATGTTATTGTCGATGCTATAAAATCCGATTGCTATCAAAGATGTGGATGCTAATCATGCTTCATTATCTCGAATCTGCAATGGTGACTTACTCCAGTCTTCTTCTATACTGCTCTTGCCTATCCCAAGGCAAATTCTGATTGTCATTTAAGGTATGAATGTTAGTCATACATTCATGGGGTGTTAATCATACATCTCCACGACCTCAAATCTGTATTGTGGAATTTATCCAGTGATCAAATTCTGGTTGCCACTTAAGGTATAAATGTTAATCATACATTCATGGGGTGTTGATCATGCATCTCCACGATCTTAGATCGGCAATGTGTGTTTGGCTCAGTACTTGCTTATAGCTCAATATCCTATGATAAACTCATATCTCAATCCATAGATCTGTATTTCGTAAATGATAAATCTACGATGGGAGGATTTAGTATCATAATCTTCTCCTTTTAATATCTGTTTAAATTTTATTTTATTGCTTAATTTTCATTTTATCCGTCAAACTCTTAGAATCATAAACTAATTTAAATATTATGCTAGATCTATGATTGTTCTTTAAATTAAATTATTGTGTCCTCTTTTATATTTTCTTCTCAATCCTAATGGGAACGATCTCGTACTCCGCACTCATGGACTATACCTCGATTCGTGCGCTTGCGAATAAAATTGATTTAAAATCACAACACAGATGATTGAGATTCTTTTTTGTCCCAATATTTCATAAGTAGATTTTAAGATCATGAGCCTATCATTAGGCAGTTAGATGTTGATTTTCTGTCACACGCATCCCAAAAGTGAACATGACCAACGTTTGATGGTATATTGTACTCACGCTCACTTTTTAGAATGTGCGCTTGGCATAAATATCTAACCGTCAAATGATAGACTCATGATCTCAAGATTTATTATGTGGAAGATTGGGGCGAAAAACAATCTCCTTCATCTTATTCCAAGCAGTCAACGGGTTTTTCTTGATTTAAGTGAGGGAGCTGTAACATAAACCGGTGTGGTAATAACACTAGCCTGTTTTAAAAAATGGCCACAACTAAAAACCCAGAGAACTCTTTTGACCTCATTATCTTTGATGCTTTTTTCAAATGCAAGTAAATGCACAAATAACAATGATCAAACTATTTAGATAAGCTGATCAAAAGGTTATAGGCAATCACAGTGGGGATCGAACACTTGAACGGTTTAAATTGATGATCACATGTTGTCACAATTCTTAGTACTTGGTCTTAAAAGGCTTGTGCCTTGTCCTCTGAAGGGCGATCCCACCAAGGATCAAAATTTCGGCTGAAACAGTCCAGACCAAAACGAAACCGAAAACTCAAAATTTTTGTTTCAGAATATATGCAAATGAAAATTTCGGGTGAAATTTCGGTTTTGGTCCGGCCCAAAACCAACACAAAATCCGAAATTTTTAACCTTGGATCCTACAGAAATCCGAACATTTAGGGGGTGATGGATGTTTAAAGATATAGCATGGCTTAACGGTAGCCAATCGCCTGGTTGTAGGGCTCTCAGCCGGCTGGGGCTCGATCCGGGTCCAACCTTGCCTATAATGAGCAGTGTATGGGCTAAGGAAAGTAGGCCCGAAATAAAAATGGGATGGGCTGGCCTGACCCAATTAGTAAGTCAGGCCATGTATGGGCAAGTTCCAAATGCCCGATTAAAAATCAGCCCTTTTAAGCCCGATTTGAACCAGGCTCAACCACTTAATTACACCAGTTATATAAAAATTGCCAGGTAGCCTACGGCCTGACCCACAATGGGCCAGATATAGGTTTAGTTAAGTAAGCACAATTAATGAATGTGCTTGTCCGGCCCGATTAATAATAGGGCCGCGTATGGGCTAGCTCCAAGAAGTTGATTATAATCAGCCCCCGCTCCAAGAAGCCCAATTGTAATCTGCCTATTTAAGGCCCGACTTGAACCGACCCGACTTGACTCATTGAGGCCCTTAACTGCTTTTTTGATAACCTGAGTATCTGGGCCTCTTACCGGATGGTCGTTGGGGCCTGCGGGAGTGCTTAGGTGGGGGAGGCAGCCAGAGAAAGTGTCGGCCGTTAGGTTCAGCAGCTTCAGTCATTCAGGCAGGTCGGGTGTTGTGGTTAGTGCCTGGTCTTGTGGGGTTGAGAGAGAGAGAGAGAGAGAGAGAGAGAGAGAGAGAGAGAGAGGGACATAGGGCGATCTGAAGTGGCGCAGTTGGCGTTGGAGAGTTGATTGTGGAGAGAGAGCGAGGCGCTAGAGAGTAGAGAGAGAGAGGCTCTAAAGTGAGGAGAGGGTTTGGAGATAGAGAGTCACTGGAGAGAGCGAGAGAGGGGGGGAGGGTTTGGTCCGTTTGAAGAGAGCAGAGGGCTTGGCGAGACCGAGGGAGAGATTCGTTGGAGCTGCGGCCCTTTATATATATATATATATTTTTTAAAGCTAATTTTAAAAAGACAATTTTGATTTGGAGTCCCCTGAAAATTAGGGGCAGCCGCCTAGCTAGCCTTAGTCTTAGGCCGGCCTTACACATCAATCTCTAGTTTTAGAAGGCGATTGACGACTTTAAATTAAATGCTGAAAATAGTTTTTCATTCCAATCTCTTACACCATAGCTCTTAGGATTATAATGCACTTATCAAATGACACATATCCCAAAAAGTGATATGAATATAAAGCTATCTGCCCTTGTACTACTTAACACAATTCATTTTCTGCCAACCAGACGGTAGGAAGAGTAAATCTGAACAAACGCTATATTGATTAGAAGATCCTGGCCGTCCAATTGAGAGACGTATAAAAATCCAAAAAATTTCAAAATCATGGCATAAATCTGTCCTCAATACCCTTCATGGTCGGTGATAGTACTGGCTGCTACAAAGAGTGTTAAGTATTGACTTGGTATTAGGTCCAACCCTAGTACCAAGAGTTGGTTTATGGGTCAATTTTCAAATCACATGTCATTTGTCAAAGAAGTAAACCATAGTGATTGGTGCTTGGTTTTGGCTGATGGTGCACCATGAATTGAGCCGATCCGACCTGAAAGGTCAAGGGTATACAATCTATATGTCCAAGCTGGAGCTGTTCCCGTAACAATCCTGATTTTTCTAGCGTTGAATCGTTGACCTTCGACAATGATACAATGACCTTGATCAATTTGACTTTGGTCAAGATGTTGATGATTGTGACTGGCCTTTGGCCATCCACCTTGATTGGGTAAATGCAACCGATACCCAAAGTTTGGGAGTTATTCCCTTGCTCGAACACGAAATCGAAACCCGAACCCTCGTGAGAAGTGTGTGTTACACACGATTCGAACCTGGGATCGGACCAGGTTCGATTCCACCCGTTTCAAGCACCACACTATAGCGTATGAGCTTAATTAATTAATTTTAATGAATAAATTAGAACAAAAAAAGTGGCGTGCGTGTGATCAATGGAGATCACATATATCCTAAGTACAAACCTAGCTCGAACTAATATACGTTTATATGTATAGATGTACACTGCACCTACTTGGTGTGGTGCCCAACACACTGACCACGCCCCTCTCCACACACCTCACTTCATGTACGTGCCCGATGAGGTACACAATACACGCCTTGACATTTTAGAAGTTCTTGTAAATAATAGTTTAAGTGAGTCGCAAGCCACGTGATGGTGCCGAGGTTAGGGACTGGGTTAGCATATGGGAGGTCTAGGGATCAAGTCCCGTTAAGTGAACCTTTAGAACTCTTTTTAGACCCTTATATAAGAACTTATACACCAATTCTTGGTGTACGAGCTCATAGAAGAGATGGAAATTGGATCATCGGATGGACGGCAAATTCGGTGCCGATTTCATTCAATTTCGGCCATCGAAATTTTCGCATGCATAACTTACAAAGGTGAGTGTTGTAGAATCATTGTATGAATTCTGATTGTTGGAATCTAGGCTTGATTAATCTGTGTAGGATTTGCATGCACAAATTTAGGAGAATCAAATCATCAAAGAGACAAACGATAGCTTTTGTGACAGCCCGATTTTCGGCGCTCCGAAAATCGTGCCATCAACACGACCCTCAAGGCCGTGCCCAAAACCCTTTACAATACATTTGGTATATATAAGCTAAAATTTACTCTAAACGAATTGTCATACTTAAAATACTTTAGGGCCCCCAAAAAGGCGGTCCTTGTCCCATGCCAATTCATGGGCATAAGGACCTACCCAAGCCGTTAGATAAATGTTCACTCCAAATGTTTTATCGAAAGCATATCATATTCAACTACATTCCATAAAGAGGCTTGATATACCAAGCTGTGCCTAAAATTCTCAACTCACTCTCAAAGTGCACAAAGGGTCTCCTAGAAGAAATCTTTGGGAGGAGGCTCTGACTCCTCAGTGGGTACGTAGTCTGAATCTCCTAGATCAACGTCTCTAGAAGTCCTTGTTGCCGCCAGTCCTGAACCTGCGACGTATAGTCTAAGGGGTGAGCTACATCCTAGCTCAATAGGGAAACAAAGTGAACATATAGATTAAATCTCGCATATATGTTAGAAGTTTTGAAAGCACAATTTACTAGGTATCACTTTTAAGCAGAACAATTGATATAACTGAAATAACTAAAATGCATACCGCTTATTTCCTTTCATAGAGTGGTTGTTCTCATCTTAAGAATTTAGTTATGAATTCGGCCTAATCACTTAAACCTTTCACTTAAATAATCCCCGAGTAATATAGCATCGAGCCCCGATGGAATACCCACCATCGTCGTCTACTAGACAATTGTTACATGTATTCCCTAGGAATACTGCCCAAGCCCCTTTCTCGTAGGTGGCGGAGTCTATAATTATATCTACATCCCTGGGATGTGCTATGAGTATACGGATTGGCCGCCGTACTGGTCACGGATATCCTGTCGCGTTAGTCGTGGGTATCCCGCCACGTAAGTGGGGTATTCTAATCAAACCTTAAATAACAAAGTATCGATGTGCTTTACATATAGTTATTCACCGTGACTTGTGCTAATTTTAGTACATTAGGCCTCATCATTATGCTGCAGTTTCACGGTTTGTTTTCAATCATATCCCTGGGATACTACAGATTTAATACATCATCTAGATGCCCTCATTATAATATTCCGTCTCCTGGGGACTTCATGATTTCACTTTGAAACTTACGCACACAGCCCTTTTTGGAAGATCATACAATACTCACTTTTTAATTTAAATGCACTGCATATATGAGTTGATGAAATAAAGTACATGTTTCAAGAATATTCCCTACCTCGACGAATTTCAAAGCACGCCTTCTCGTAGAGGTTTACACTTCACGATCATACGTCAAACCTATATTTCATTTATTTTGAATATGCTTAGAAAGGTTACTAGAATCATTGGAGTGCATAACCTCCATATTTCTGTACCAATAATTTCAAGAACTGAGTGGTGTCTCGCGTGAGCGAGCAAAATTCCTCGCTCGAGCGGTCACTAGACCTCGCTCGAGCGGTCACTTGACCTCGCTCGAGCGATTAAATCGAGGTCGCTCGAGCGTTTAAATTGAGCCGCCTGAAACTTTACTGGGGACCTCGCTCGAGAGAGCTTCCCTCTTGTTTTGGGGACCGCTCGAGCGAGCCCAGAGCTATATTTTTATGATTTGTCCTCGCTCGAGCGAGCCCTTTAAACTGCTCGAGCGAGGAGCGATGATTTTTACTCCTCGATCTGTTCGAGAATACTATTTCTCCCTTCATTCAAACCTTAATATCATTAAAAATCATTCAACCAACATTCTATCCATTATTTAAAATACACCAAAGCATTTATCATGCATTCAACATACCTCCAACGATGAGTCTCGCGCAAGTTCGATTCAAGATTCGGAATTCTACTAGGCTAAAAGGTCTCCAAGGTTCCCCCTCCAGCCTTTGTTCCAGCTCTTCCACCGATTTAAATCTCAATGAAACCCTAGTTCTTTACTAGGCTCTTCTTTTCTTTCTCTCTATTTCTCCTTCTCTCTATTTAGGTTAGAATAGAGTTACGTAAGGGGGCTCTTCACTTATATACTTATAAGTTAGGGAAAATACTAGTGTGTTTCCCACCTACACATGTAGTGTATACGTGTTAGTCTTGGTTCCCTTGTAAATCACACATACACGTGTATGGTGCATAATATGTACGGTTCCCAAAAATATGGGGTTGTGACAGCTTTAACGGTGTTTTTCGTCAATTTCTACGACATAGACCCCGCATGCATCGTTAAAGAATATAAGATTGATGATTTAATTGTGTAGAATAAGTTTAGTTTCAATTTGGGGTGTATGTTAGAGTTGTATGCAAATTTTGGGAATTTTTTAGTTGGAGAAGAAGAATAATCGAATTCTAAAGATTGCTGAAACGGTCAAACTTGCGTGGGCGACTTTTAAACTCGCCGGGGTGAGATGCCTTCAGAATACAAAGAAGGGAAACTCGCTCGAGCAAGTTTTCAAGCAAAATTTTTTGGGTAAGTCTTGCCCGGGTGAGCTGGCGTGTGCCACATAAAACCTGATGAACTCGCCTAGGCGATTCAAAGTGAAGTGCCAACATATGGTTGGTATTTTGGTTATAACTTTTAACCTCAAACTGAGAATTATTCGATTCTTGCGACATTGAAAAGAAGACAATGAACTCTATAATTTGTGTGAATTAATAATTTCACAAATCCAATATTTTAAAGGTCAAAATTGAGTGGCAAGTTTCATGTAATCTGAAGTTAGCACGAACTTATCCATTCCGCCTCAGTTTTGAGAAAACTTAAAGAAACTCCAACATGTGTGATCCTTCAGTCATTGACATGTGTTTTACGAATGCTATGTGATGTAGATTGAGGGCGAGAAGCCATCGATAGGACTTTGCTTTACTTCGCGCGACTTCGAGGTTAAAGTAGGGACATTCTCAATGCATAGTGATGTTTTTTACCTTGACTCATGGGTATCATGATACTTTTGACCACTTTTGAACTTGTATTTAAACTTGTTGGATTTGGAACTCGAAACCTCTTTGAATCAGGATTTTTGTAAGGGGTAATTCATTATCAAATTACTTTTTGAATTGATTCATGGATGTAGCTATAAGTCTTGAATTCAGATTTTGAAATCTTTTAAGCTTTGCTATATAATAAACCTGTCTGTATTGAACAAGAACTTAAATGCTTTGAATATTTGGAAACTTTGAAAACCTAATTTTTGAAAATGCAAAGTCTAAATATACAAACGACCATGGATATAAGCATAAATCTGACTCCTTGACTTCGAGACTCTGACATTAGCATGCTATTTTTGCACATGTACTCGATTTCCGCATATGAACTATGTCTCTTATCTTTGAATGTTATTTCTTGACATGACTACTGCAACCCTGTTCTGAATATAAATCGAATCAATACGACAGCATATCCATGAATCGATCTTGAATGTGAATTATGAATTCTGCTTGTGAACTTTGAATACAAATCCGTGAATCGAACTGGTATGGAAGTTAATCTGTGAATTGAACTCGTATGACAGTATATCCGTGAATTGAATCGACACGGCGGTGTATTTGTATTCGAAATTTACATTATGAACTCTGAAACCTCTGAACTCTGAAACTTTCGAACTCTGAAACCTCTGAACTCTGAAACCCTGAAGTTTGAACTCGGAAAACTTGAACTCTGACACTTTGGACGACAACTTGTATATGAGCACTGAAACTCTAACATTTGAACTGTAAACTCCGAATATAAAAAAAAAAAGTAATGACATCTGAAATCAATTTTTTATTTGACATGAAAATGACCTTTAAATTATGTGTTCGCTTTGATAAGATGCTTTGAATACTGTGAATATGAAAAAAAAAAAAATGCTTCCGATTCGATATGAAAATGTTTTTTTCGTTTTATTATGACTCTAATTTTTGCTTTGTAATTCAGTTTTTAATGTTTTTGAATATTGTCATTAAATCTATGTTTCGTTATGATAAAATATAAAATTGTATTGAATTTCTCTCTATTAAGCTTAAACTGTTAGCTCACTCCTCGACTATACATCACAAGTGCAGGTCTTGAATTGGATTTGGAGCTTGAGGTGCATCTTCTAACATAGACCGGTGGATTTAGACTTGACATAATTTGGATTTGAGGTTTGGGCTTGGTTCGCCCAATCATTTTGTAGAATGGTAGAATTAGATTTTGATGTACATACTTTCGTGTACCACTGTTTAGGTGATAGTCGGTTATCATCGGTAGGTTAGTTTTAGCTTTTAGTTACATGTTATGTGCAGAATTAAGAAATTTTAGTTCTGTCAAATTTTAAGTACTTTGAATTTTGTATTGTGTGGATGTACCAAGCAAAGTAATCTGTATTCGGATCATGAACTGCAACCCGTTGGTTTGAATTTTCCCAAATGAAAATATATATATAGTGTTGGGAAAATCCGAGCTATCACAAATCCAACCTGACTTGGTTCAAAATGCCCTAAACCCTCTTAAACCCTAATCCTTTTATACTACTAATATATAAAATATCGGGTCGGGTAGAACTTGACCCGACCAAGCCAAGCTGGCCCGAAGTTTTAATCCTACCCGATTTGATGAGTGAAGCTTGTGTACCCAACCAGGATCAAGGTATCAAGTACCGGCTGATACCGATATGTATCAAGTTTGTGCACCCTACCAAACTTGAATTTTTTTATGTTCTTTTTTTTATTAAATAGTTTATTCTTATTAAAAAAATATCTAATAGTTTATGAGGTTTTTCATATTTTTTTCCAAAAACATAAAATTAGAATAATTCACCGTATCGGCGTATCGACATATCGGCCGATACTGATACATGTCGGTATCGGTCCAAGAACCGATACTCAATTTGCTACCTTGAGTCAGATTAAAAACCGGCCCCGACGAATCGAGTTTTAGGCCAACTTGACCCATTGATAGCATGGTTTGAAATCTCGGGAATCCTAGATGTCTCGGATACCTCCGACACAGAGAGGGCTCGAGTCTCGGCGAGATGGTGTGATTTGACATGAGACGAATAATAATTTTTTTTATTTAAATATATATATAATTTAAAATAATCTTGGTATTCACGGAATCACAGATGAAGCAAAGGTTCCTTCACTTTTTTATTTATTTAAAATCTAACTTAAATTTTTTGTTCCCTATATAATCTAGATACCTTATTTACTTTTTTATACCTTTAAAAATGATCATACACCATCAATAATTTATTATGTTGGCAATCCACACCGTCAAAGGGATAGATCTCAAGTAGAAGGCCAATATGCCCCAAAATCACATTTTTTGGGAAGTTTGAATGATCTGATCTGTAGACTCTAATATTAATGGTTATTCATAAATTTACTGGCTGATATTGAAGTTCGCCGAGAATGGTTCACGTTCACTTATCGACATGTTACGTTGGGCCGAGACATATTCCAATGACAGATTGCCACTTAGAAAATTTAGATTGATCATAAATGTGTCCCACAAAGGATAATGATAAATCATTGAAGATCACACTTCAATGGTGTGAGATGAATTTAATGGCGTAAGATCATTTAAACACATTATCCCTTAAAATAAACACATGACTTTGCTTCCCCTTATTATCACACCATATCTCGGCGAGATCTATTCTATATTCTATCTTGCCCATCTCGGACAAGATGAACGAGATGGCCGAGATCTCGTCCGTATCGGTGAGATATGGTGTGATTTGGAGTCTCGACTTATTCACACTCCAATCTAGTCTCGTTGAGGGCCGAAATGCGAGACGTCTCGCCGGAGATATCTCTTCTCCTGCGAGATTTCAAACCATGGTTGACAGCCCTACATACCGGAGTTACCCTGCTACAAAAATCGGTTCTAACGGTTGAATGGTACATAACTAAATAGGTGCATTTGTGGATGGTTAGGGCCTTCCGGTTAACATAATTTCTTTCCTTTTTGTGGCTCTCTGCATGACGGTCAGGCATGCGAACGATCTGCATCCATCGTCACATGTCCCTAATGCATGGTTGAAAAACACTCCAGTAGCGACGCATTCATGATCACATGTTCATATCTCTCTCTCTCTCTCTCTCTCTCTCTCTCATATATTTATATATATAACATAGGATCCCAAATAAACACTCATTTTGAGATCATTACCTATTTTAACATATGATTCCACAAAAAAATATTCTTTTTTACCATTTTTGGCACCTTAAATAAGTGATCAAAGTTTGGCCATCCCCATTAACTTAGTGCATTGATTTTTTTTCTAATTTTGACCACATTTTGGACGACGGGTATGATATTAAAAGGATCAAATAATAAGTACCAAACAGTTTTTTCACGAACAAAAGCCATTTACTTATTTGAATCAAATGATGGAGATTGCATTTTGTTCCCATCTTCCTCACGATAGATTTGAAGATCACGAAGCGCCCATTAGACGGTAGATATTGATT
Source organism: Chloranthus sessilifolius (assembly GCA_021018995.1). NCBI lineage: Eukaryota > Viridiplantae > Streptophyta > Magnoliopsida > Chloranthales > Chloranthaceae > Chloranthus > Chloranthus sessilifolius. The sequence continues at coordinate 121,866,067 of CM037587.1, read as the reverse complement.
TCACATGGCACACATCTCCAAAAGTGACAGATGTGGGCTATTTGGAATCAACATCCGACCGTATGATAGGCGCTCCATGATAGTAAGATTTATCGTGATGAAGATCTTAATAAAATACAATCTCCATCATTTGATTCAAATGAATGAATAATTTTCGTCGGTGAAAAAACTTATTACATTGCTAAGAATGGCGCACCTCTAAAAAAATGACGGGTCCAACATAGCGGCCTACTCGTATAAATGAAAGCTTTTAAAGAACACCGTTTGCCTATGGTGGGACGAGCCTCTAGTGGCAATGAAGAGAAGAACCTTTCAGATTCTTACTAAGGGCACGTTCATTTTGAGCATAATTATTAAAACACGATTGAAAATAAAAAGTTTTGCAGTAATACACTGAAACGAAAAAGTTTTGCATAATCAGGATGCACCTTATTCCGGTGTCCTTGAAATCCTTGATACTAGTTTGAAACCCATGAATACTCAAAATTTTAAATCCAAAAAATCCGTGCAATCCTGATTAAACAAAAAATTTTGAAATAGTATAATAGTGCCAAACTTTTATAATATGAATCCTTTTTTCGCTAAGTGCCCTTCATTTTGATGTAATTTCTTGTGGTTTGTGCCCAAAATATTTCCTTGCAATACTTTTGACTTAAAGGCTATAGCTTGTAATATTTATTTATTGTGGGTAAAATTTGCAATGGTCACCTTATATTTGGACTTAAAGGTGTACCAACTAAAAGTGAACTGGTACCTTTGTTTACAGCTAATAAAATTGCAACCTCAATCAATCTCCTTTAACCGCATCCATTCCATTATTCTCCTTGGAATCAAATGATGGAGATTGTTTCTCTAACTAATCTTTCACACAATGAATCTTTAAATCAGAAATATACCATCAAATGATTACTTTTTGATTCCATATGACACACAAAAGGTGACTATATAATCATGTGTGAGCCACTACAAAAAATAAGACTCTTAGCAGTAATTTTTTGCAAGCAAAAATTGCCGCTATTAATAAAAAAATTATTAAAATTATTAGCGGCAAGAATATTAGAGGCTATTTTTTGTTAATAGTGACAGTTTTTTGTTGCTGCTAATAGTCTTATTTTTTGTAGTGAGCGTGATATGTGCACAAAGATTGAGACAAAAAACATGCTTCATTGTCTTATTCATAGGTGGTCAATGTATGCCGGCTAGAGGAGTTAGGGTGAAATCATAAATTTATGGATTGTGCAATATTACATAAGCTGATGAGTTCAGCGTAAAATGAATAATATCCCATAAAGTAGAATTTACACCCTCTGTTTAAGATAAATCAACAATCATTTTTAATCATATATATATACATTTTTATAAGTTAAAAAAAGGTACTTTAATAAATATTGATTTAGCTCTGGACGGTTCAAAACTTTTAATAAATATTGATTTAGTTCTTAGGTAATTCATACATTAAGCATATCTACTATTAGTTTGAACTAATATAAAGTCTAAATTATCATTAATAAAGTATGCAACTAATTAGTAAATGATTAATTGAAAAATAGAATAACGAGATTCTGCTATAGTTGGTATTAGGCATGCGGCCCAAGTGCATGATGCCACATGAAATTAATTCTTAGGGAAAGTTTCTAAAATCAACTCCTTTTAAAGTTACTTTTTTAAATTATTCCCATATTTTTTAAAATATCTAATAAATATTTGTACTTCTTTTTTTTTATGAAATTTTTTTTGTTCTTAAAACTTAGTTATCTAAATGCCCCCTCAACCATAAATATTCACCTTTATATTTACATTTTTAATACAGTTTTTACTCTTCTTTCTTGAGATTAAAAAGTATTTATTTCTTTTACATATTTTTATTATTATTTTTAAAGTTTTTCTAATTTTTTGAAATTTTAATATATTTCAGTATTTTTTTGGTGTGAAAAAAATATGATTTTTTACTTTTTTTAATGTAATTTTTACAAGCTCAACCAACCAACTCATTTTCTAGAATCTTCTCATTTTAAAAGTAATTTTGGTATTAGAGTGATTATTTATTGTTGAGGGGCATATATATATAACTAAGTTTTATGTACAGGAGTTTATTAAATATTTAACAAATATGGGGAAGATTTAGAGAATTAATTTTAAAGGAGGGAGATTTTAAAATTTTCCCCTAACTATAATGTAAAGATCTCTAGTGGAAAAGAATGAAATGAAAAATCATTTGACTCAAAGTAATAGTATCTTATATAAAATTAATTGATGTCATGTACATCCAACATGCTGAATTTTAGATGGCCTTTGACCGCTATGAAGTAGATGATGAAGATTGTCTTTTGATCCAATCTTCACTATCATATATCTTGATACAACGCATAGTAGACCTGTATGGCATACATATCAAAAAGTGACTCCAATACTAAATACATGAGTGCTTAAGTTGAGTGCCTAATACCATGGTTTCCCAATTGTGACTTTGACTCTAATAAGACTTCAAATTGTATGAATGATTGTGCAATCTCATATGTGATCAGCTCACATGATCGGACAGAAATCAATATATTTGGTGACTAGATATATTATTAAGAGTGTAAAGTAGATTGATTTGTGAGGAGCTTAGGAAACCAAGATGATTTGATTTATAGATTTTGATAGGAGAGTCTTTGAGGTATCTAGTTGGTGTTGTTTAATAAACGGTCTTCCACTATTAAATTAAAATTTTTGATTTAACACAATTGAAGTGTTATTCATTGTTAGAAATTTTGTCATAATTATGATCAAATTTAGAAGTGCTCCTATGTGCCAAGCAGATTCAGTGGTTCGGATGGACGGACATCCGTAAATGGACTCACGAACATCCGTGGTTACGGATATCCGTGAGTGATTCACAGACGTCCATGTTCCGGCAGTTCCGACGATTATAGGAAGTTAGTGTCTCAAGAACATCCTTGATCAAGGACATCCTTGCCCAGATAGTATAAAATTGATATGCATGATTCGGGATGTAAGGTTTTTGGGGAAAAGATTTTCATGTTAAAAAATCTCCTCATAGTTCCCCATTTCCTTCTCTTTGAGATATTTAAGTGTTATTCTGAATGGATAAAAACAATCCCAAAGAAACTTTGCCTCGGTAAATGGAGGTAGATCTTTATGTTTCAATTTTGTTATTGGCTCGTGTGAATCAAGCGGACCATCGTGAGAGACGAGGATTGAAGGCGATAGTATTGTCACTATGAAAGGGATGATCGTGAGATGCGATTAATGTTGGTGAAGAAAAGTAATAGGGGATTTCATTCTTAAAAGCACTGTAATACATTTTTTTCATAGTGGATTGTTTGCTTTGGATCTGAGATAGATCTCGTAGTTTTTACCTGTGAAAGGATTTTTCACGTTAAAATCGTCTATGTTTTTTTTTGTGATTATATTTGCATATTTTCTCTTCTTATATCATCAATAATCCCAAAATTTCATTTACTATTATAAAATTGGCATACATTTAATCAATCTAAATTGCTCAAGTGACAATCCATCATTAAAAAATATTTTAGTCAAAGAATTACGCCCGTAACTAGATGTGAACCATTCGATTGGCGAACTTCATTATTAGCCATTAAAACTAAGCGCAACGGTTGGTGGTAGAGTGCACATATTGGATGGTTCAAAACACTAAAAAAATGTGATTTTTGGCGATTGCCTTTCAATCCATGATCTATCACTTTACGGTGTAGATTACTCACATTTAAACTGTTAATGATATACGATCATTTAAACACCATTTTTCAGGCTTATCTTTCGATTAATAGTGCTTTCACTTCACAAGTTATTAAAATTATTCATCATTACTAATTTTTATAATACCCAAGGTATCCCTACATTATGAAATCTTGAAGGCGGGTGTCCGATTGTCTTTTTAATAATTTAGAACATGTATAAGGTTAAAGAGAAAACTCTATTAAAGAGTCTTTCTGTAGATTGCATGCAGGACATGGTTATTTTTTATTTTTATTTTTATTCCTTCTCTTATAGGTATTTGTATTTCCAACAGAAGATTTGGTCTCTGCAACCAGGGTTCCACTGACTTCCTTGAATCGAACGATCATGATCATTTTTTTCTTCCTCATGATAAATCTTTCTATCACGTGGATTCTTCATGGAACAATCTCAAATATGACAATGATAATAGTACTAGGAGAAGAGAATATATCACTATCTTAAGATGTATTATGTGAAACATTAAAACGAAAAATGATCTGCAACATCTCAATCAATACTATTTAATCCCTGGCTGCAAAGATGAATATTTGATTGTCAATAGTGATACCCATTTTACATAGTTACAATCGCGGTGAAAGGGAAACTTTATGTTTCGTCCCATGCATGTACGTACAAACCTGATGTAAACTAAAGCGAAGATCTTTTATGGGGTCGAATATAGATTTCCTTTTTCTTAGGGTACCTTTGTTCTCGCCTCACATTTACCGAAAGCGCTCACAAAGGATCTTGAGATCATGTAACACCTACCAAACGGTCAGTTGTTTATTATACATGTCACATATCTCCAAAATATGACCCTAAAATGACGTTTGAGAGTGATGTGTACCATATGATTCAAGGGTCACTTTTGGGGATTTGTGGCACATGGAATCAAAAACTGACCGTATGATAGGTGTGACATGATCTCAAGATCCTTTATGTGGAAAATCAAGGTGAAACACAATCTCCATCATCTTATCTCACTCAATCAATAGGTTTTAAGGGGTTTCCGACGTGGGCGTTTTCAGTAAACGCGTGGGCGCAAATAGAGGTAACCCCCTTTTTTTTTTGTTATTCGACTTTCTTGATGCGCAAGTTTAAAACTCTATGCAAAGATACAATGTTGCAGATATTTAATGAACATGTAGAGTTTTAGACATTTTTCTTCTTTTCTATTTCTTAGACCTCTTCAAGACTGGTCTACTTTTTTAACGTCCTCTCTTTCCATCTGATATGTATGAACACTGTCCAACATGCCATGACTTTTCTTAAACCAGCGTAGGTGTGCATGTGTCTATTTTTGTTTTCCAATTTGTAATCGCTTCTTTTGAACTTTTTAATTGGACTTGGTTTCAAGGTGATTGTTCTAGGCCAACTTGTAAATATTTTCTCTCCAAAGTGTCTTTTCAAATTTTGATTTATCAATCATTAGTTGAAAAAACACAAGCCTAACATCTCTTCACTGTAAATCTGAAAAGACGCAAGTGAGTCAACAAGTCTGGCATCTCTTTACTGACACAAGTGAATCGATTTTATCTCTTTACCGTTGTCTTTTTCACGAGTCTTGCATTTTCATAAATATGAATAGACACAAGTGAATCGATTTTATTTCTTTATAGTTAACAGAAAAAACACAAATATATTCACACTTATCTGAAAAGACACAAATTTTGAAGATTTTCTCTATAAATGTAGGTTTAAAAAATACAACACAAACTATAATAACATCTATTTCTCCTCATCTCTTACATTCTTATTTTTTTAAGAATATTTTTTTGTGTATCAGAAAATCTGTAGCAGGTTTTTCTCTAGAAAGTGCAATCTAGAATAGAACATATAGTTTTTAGCAAGATCGGGTTCTGTTGTATCCCGAAGGCAGATTCGCTGAGAATCCTATTATATCTTCGTTTATCAGACGGAGTGGGGGCGTCTATTGTCTTTAAGATAATGTAATGAACTATGTGCCTCGGATTCATTATCAATACCATTTTCTTCTCAACAATTTAAAGACAATAGATTGTTCTAATGGCTCAGAGCATAAAGTTAATGAATCAAGATCTCATCAACCTTGACAGATTTGAAGGGTCAAATTTCAAAAGATGACAGTAAAAACAGTAATTTATCTTGCGACAATTCAAGATTGTTTATTTCCTCACTACACTATGTCCACCAATTTCTGTTGCGGAAACAACGAGAAGTACGACTAGTGAAGAATCAGATGCTCTACTCAAATGGCTGGAAGATGATCAAGATTGTCAAAACTATATCCTCAATGTATTGAACGATAGGTTACTCAACACATTCTGTAAGTACACTATTACTAAAGATTTTGATATTCATTAGCGAAGAAATATATGATTGAAGATACAAGTACAAAGGTGTTTCTAGTCTCTAATATTTTGATCTCAAAATAATTAGAGATAAATCGATTTTTGAACAAGTTCAAGAATTACAGTTTATCATCACTGAGATGGAAGTCTTATGTATTTAATAAAGTGTACTATACCCAATATAGCATTTATAGTGGGGGTATTGAGTAAATTAGCAACCCAAGGTTGGAACATTGAGAAATTATTCATAGGACATTAAGATACTTAAAAGGAAGTATGCATTATAGTATACAATATAGTGATAAACTTGAACTCTTTGAGGGGTTTACTAATACTAGTTGGATTTCTGACTTCTCTAATTCAAAATTCACAAGTGGATGAATTTTTACTTTGGTAGGAGGAGCAATATCGTAGGAGTTTAAAAACAAACATGTCTTTTTGATTCAAGTATAGTATCAAAGTATATAACATTATTTGCGGGAACAAAAGAGGCAAAGTGGCTTCAAAGCTTACAAAAATATTATCCAGAGATATAGTGTTGAAAATATTGAGGGGGATGGGCCTAAGACCGATATCTTTAATGGCACAGTAGTTGAACCTCAACTTAGTAGAGTTGGAGATCTCAAATCCTAAGTTCAACGAGATAAGAAACTACTACGTGACCCTTAAAAGTGTACAAAGATATATTGTCTATTGGTTATCCTTATGGCGTTAAATTTCGTGCACATCTTTTGTAACGTGAGAGAGTGAGTCTAACTCTTAATGATTTTATAGGCATTCATTTATTACGGTAATAAAGTAATTACAAGAACACCCATGACAGATTCACCTATATGAGTATGAAAGTGAAGCCGCTTTAACAAAGATGCGGTCCTCTCTCTGAGATACTAATGAAATCAGGATTTTAGCGCATGATTGTAAAATGTTGGCTTTATCACTAATGATTTAGGTCATTGTAAGTGTATATATAATTCTAATTTGTTAAACAAGTTTTAAGTTTAAAGCTATAAGCTACTTAAAGTCCTTACAAACTTTGAGTTGTATGTACTAGTCAAAGGTTCAAATCGATCGATACCTCTAACGATGCACAATTTTTTTTAAATAAGTAGGGATTGTTATATATATTAGTTTTGTAATATATATATTTTAAGAAAAGATAGAATATGAATATATTAAGCTACGAGATGTTAAAAAAGTGAGGACTTAAGCTCACACAAATATGAAATCGGGGCGAGGACCTAAGCCCAGAATCAAATAATGTTATGATATGTTAAGGCACGCTGTGAAAGCCAGTTGAACATGAATTAAGTTTCTACACGTGTCATACTTTACAAGCCACCGTAAGGGTTTAACGTCTGCAGTCGAGACGGGTCTTAAGAAAAAGATGATAATTTTGTCTCGTACCCATTCCTTCTTGGAACTTTCACCAAAACTATAAGGTATATAATGGGTCACGATTGAAAATAATGTTCATCGGAATACCGTGTAGTCGGACAACTTCTCACGATCGAAAACAATGTTCACATACAGATCTGCCAACTTATCAGCTGTATAGGTTGTGTTACAGGGCAAAAAGTGTGCTGACTTGGTTAGTCTATCAACCACTACCCAAATAGTATTATGTTATCTCGTTGTCCGTGATAATCCCAAAATAAAGTCCATGGAGATTGACTGTCATTTCCATTCTAGTACCGACAAGGGTTGTAATAGGCCTATTGGATATCTATGATCCACTTTCACTTGCTGACATACTTGACACTTTGACACATATTCAGCTACGTCTTTCTTCAAACCTCACCACCAAAAATTTTTCTTTAAGTCTTGATATATCTTTGTACCACCAGGATGAATACCATATTTTAATTTGCGTGCTTAGTCTAGAATGGTTTGTCGAAGACCGACAGCCATTGGAATAAATAGACGTCCTCTAAACTTAGCGATCCATCCTCTCTTATGGAGAAATCTGAACTTATTCCCTCTGTCACACCTTGTCTAACCTTCACCGATTTTGTGTCTTACATCTGAAGTTCATGCACTTGATCAAAGATCGTGGGTCGCAGTGAGATATTTGCTAACAAGGCATCTGAATCTTGTACTTCAATCCTTGCATCGTATTAAGAAAGGGTCTTAAGTAATCTCCATCTATTAATCCTCGAGATTAAGCTAGATAATTGCGTTGAACTCTTTCGAGTCAAGGCGTCTATCACAACATCAGCTTTGCCTGGATGATATTGAATAACACAATCATAATCCTTCAAAAACTCAATCCATCTCCGTTATCTCATATATATTCACCTCCTTCTATGTAAATAAATATTTTGACTTTTATGGTCCGTGAAGATTTCAAATGTTTCCCTATATAAATAGCGTCTTCACATCTTTAACGCAAAAATTACTGCAACTAACTCTAGATCATGTGTTAGATAATTTTTCTCATGTTCTTTCAATTGTCTAGACCCATATGCAATGACCTTTCGGTGTTGGTTCAACACACATCCCAATCCACTGTATGAAGCATCACTATATACAACCAATCCTCCACTACCTGATGGAATAGCTAAAATTGGTGCGAAGGTAAGTCTCTTCTTTAGCTCTTGAAAACTCTTCTCACATTCTTCAGTCCACTCAAACTTATTGTCTTTCCTTGTGAGTTTGGTGAGTGGCCTTGAGATTTTGGAAAATACCTCTACAAACCTTCTGTAATAACCCGCAAGGCCGAGGAAACTTCGAACCTCTGTTACCATCGTTGGTTGGTTTTAATCTACCACTGCCTCAATCTTTGCTGGGTCAACTGTGACACCTTCCTTCGACACAACGTATCCCAGAAAACTCACTTGCTTTAGCCAAAATTCACACTTGTTTAGCTTTACATAAAGTTGTTGTTCCCCCCCTCGAAAAGAACCACCAAAAGTCAAGGTCACTATTGAGCAAGAGACTCAGGAAGCCTGCACAAGCACCCTAAGATTAAAAGAAAAATAGAAATACCAACACTCTACAACCTCGAAAAACAACTACCGATCTAGAAACCTAAGAGTTACTCTTGTAACAAAAGAAAACTTTTGGAGTCCACCTCCTCTATGTTCCGGCTACAATCTTGAATTGAATACAGAGCTAGCACCTTCTTAGCCTGGGCTCATTGTTAGATTTTAATCTGCACCTTTCAACCAACCTTCTGCTATCAGTTTCTTTTCCTTCAAAATTTCTTCTATTTCTTTCTTTCCACACCATCCAGAAGAGCGCAAAGAGAGTACGACCCCAGATTCCCTTTCGTCTGGAACCTCCTATACCCAATTTCCAAGAGTTGATTAAAACACCGCAACTTTCGGGCACGACCCAACCAATGTTGAACCAACGCAAGAGGAAACTCCGAATAAAGGCAGTGAAAGGGCAATGGATCAATAGATGATTAATAGACTCCTCTTTTTTACATAACGCACAACGATTAGCCAAGGAAAAGCCCTTAGCCTTTAAATTGTCCACTGTGAGAATTTTATCGATCGTGACTTGCTAAGTGAAAACTATAATTCTGAAAGGGGCTTTAGCTCGCTATATCCACAACCACGAAAGGTTTGGGGTCACCGCTTCAGCTAAGTTCCGATATAGGAAGTTCACCTTGAAACCATCAGGTGGATGGTCAAGCCACAAAGGGTTATCAGAAGAAAGGGGCCTAGACGCAGAGAACAAGTTGAGGATTGAAAGAAGTTTTGAGACCTGAGAAATCTTGCCATCGTAAAGCCTTGTAGAGAGAATGAGATTCCATTAGATCTGCCTCCCCTCCGCTATTTCCGCTGCTTCAAGGATTGTCGCCGATTTATTGGAGGCTAAATGGTATATGATAGGGAAGACGAGCTTAAGCGGGCGATTACAAATCCAAGAATCATGTCAAAAGGCAGTGTTGCACCCATTACTAATGCTAATCTTAGAGCATGAAACTTACACACAAATTTCCAAAACCCCGAGTCATGACTAGCATCCCCATCAACATTCCATAGACCGGCACCAGAAGCATATTTATCTAGGAGGACTCATCTCCATAAGGAATTCCTTTCAGTCTCTATCCCTCAAAATCATTTAACTAGAAGAGCCTCGTCTCCACCATGGTCTGTTTTTCTTAATATTTACCCAGCAGGGTCAAGAACTTGTTACTTTTTAAAAAGGGATAATGGCTGCTGACCGACCATTAAAAAGGGTTAATGGTGTTTAAATGATCTTCCACCATTAAATAGCCACTTTTTATCTCCCACCATTGAAGTGTGATTTATCATAGTGCCATGTGGCATACATCTATGATCAATCTAAATTTTCCAAGTGGTAATCCATCAATGGAACATGACCCAGCCAAAAGATCCAATCAGTAAAGTTTAATAGCAGCCATCAAAATTAAGAATAATCATTGATATTAGAGTGAACAGATTGGATGGTTCAAATAGCCTAAAAAGTGTGATTTTTTTTTATCCATGGCCCTTCAATTGATGATGTATCACTTTGATGGTATGAATTTCCAAGATCATAAGTCAATTTATCTAGGAGGACTCATCTCCATAAGGAATTCCTTTCGGCCTTTATCCGTTAAAATCATTTAAATAGAAGAGCCTCGGTAAAAGGCCTAAGGCTGAGAATGCCAGCTCCGCTGTCCTCCTTAATTCTACATAGGAGCTGCCAATCGACGGAGTGAATCTTTGCTTTGTCACCAACACCAGTCCAAAGGAAGTCATGTTATATTCTTTCCAACTTTTGAATAACCCAAGCTGGGCATTAAAATAGGGACATAAAGTAAATTGGGAGTGCCGACAAAGTGGATTTAATAAAGGTAATTTTACTGGCCACAGAGAGCATCTTGCCTTTCCAACTTTCCAATTTTCTTTCCGGCCTTTCGAAAATAGGAATCCACAAGTTTCTTCTTAGGCAGCCAGGACCTATAGGGAGACTCGGGTAGCTAAAAGAGAGGCTACCAGTCTTGCACCCAAAAATACAGGAGTCTTTCCACTTCTTCGTCTTCCTTGGAAAGGCCAATCAGGTTAGATTTGTGGATGTTTATTTTCAAACCTGATAAGTCCTCAAAACAAAGCAGAGTTTTCTCACCCCAATCAGCTCTATCTCTCGGCCTTCAATGAAGAGAATGGTGTCATCCGCGTATTGCAGATGAGATATATCGCAGATATTGGCCGAAACCTTTAACCCTTTAAAAACTCCAATCTCCGTTGCTTTGTTTATGAGCACGGAAAGACCTTGAGCCACAATAAGAAAAAGAAATGTGGAGAGGGGGTCCCCCTGTTTGATCCCTTGCTCCATTTTGGAAAAGTCTTCCACATCACCCTTAACAAGAACTGATAACCAAACTGAAGATATACAGCTTTTGATCGATCATCTCCAAACAACCCCAAATCCCATTTTGATAGTTGGTTTTCAAGAAACAACCAATCAATTTTATCATAAGCTTTCTCAATATCCAGTTTAATGATCATACCTTGTTTCTTCTTTTTATGATAAGTATTGATTAGCTTGTGAGCAATCAAAATGCCATCCATAATTTGTCTGCCTTTTAGGAATGTTGAGTGAGTTTGAGAGATAATAGAAGGCAGCACCAATTTGAGGTGATTAGCAAGAGTTTTCGCCAAAATTTTGTATAGACCGTTAAAAAGACCTTGATTATATCAGTCTTTATGAAATCCCAACACCTATGGTCTGAGAATTAAAAGAGACACCATCCATCTCAATTTTGGTGATTAAGTTTCTCCGCCTATGGTTAGAGGCCAAAGCTTGGAAGAATTTAGAATTCTTGTCTCCGTCGGTGGCCCATTTCTCACGGGAGTTTTGCAACCAATAAATCTCCTCTTTTCGCAGGACAGATTGGAGTTCAACTTTGAAAATGACTCTAGATTCCTTATCATGCAAAGTAAGAGGGGACGACTCTTCTTTCAAGTCGATCCCTTTGATTTTAGCCAAGAGGTCCTTTTTAAGGTTAAAAATATTTCTGAGCAATTTTCATCCTAGAAAGACAAGGCCTTTTTGGTAGCCCTGAGCTTAGCCCAAAAAAATTTCCAGCCCAGCCTTCTGATGGAACATTATACCAAGCATCCTTGATGACCTGAAAAATATGAGCATCTTCGAACCACATCATCTGGTATCTGAATGGCTTAGGTTTAGGATTGGGAATTCGAGGACCCATAGGAATAGAACAGTGGTTTAAGATCGGACGCGAGAGAGCTTCCACTCGAAAATCTTGAATCACCAGATCCCAATTACCTGAAACCAAGAATCTGTCCAGTTTTGATAGACAAGGATTGTCTTGAAAGCTAGACCAGGTATAAGACGCACAATTCATCGGAACATCTAGCAAATTGTTCGCTACAAGGAAATTGGACAGCCCTTGCATATGTGACGATCTGCTAGTAGCCCTATTTCTGTCAGCAGAGAATCTAATCGTATTGAAATCCCCAAAAATGTTCCACTGAGTAGAATCACTCGAGAGATAGTTCCTGCAAATAGTTAGCTCATCCCAGAAAATAGCTCGATTAAAATCTGAATGTGGACCATAGACATTTGAGACAATAAAAATTACCCCATTCGAAACCGCTTGAAATAGGATTGAAAGGCTGGGAGAACCTTTAGCTATTGCAATTTTCCTAAGCAGTGTTGTATCCCAAACCGTGATGATACTTCCAGACGCCGATTGCATCAATAGAATCCCATCTCATTGATGGGATTCTATTGATGCACCCGCCTAATTCCAGACGCCCACTCCCTGATAACTTAGATTCCTGGATTAAGAGCATGTCAACCTTGTTTATTGGAACCATATCCTTAATTGATCTCTGCTTTTGAAGAGACCCCTTTTATTATTATTATTATTTTTTTTTGATAACCTGGGTATTCGGGCCTCTTAGAGCACCCGCCTAATTCCAGGGGCATATGCGCACCCCAAATTCAGCACGGGATATAAATCCCTAGGGTGGCCTCAAGGGAGGGAGGGGATTCAAACTCAGGTCTCCTGCTTTTGGAAGCAGGTACCTGGCCAGCTCACCTAACCCCTAGACCCCATATTCCCCTAACGTTCCATGACATGAAGATCATTAAGAACCAAAAACTCCACCCTGAGAACCTACTGGCTTCTCTTTGAATCCTTTGAATGAGAAGGAGGTTTCTAACCTTTTCAATTCCCCATCTTTCTTAGTAAGTTTGGATTTTTTACCCGCATTTCCCCGAAGTCTGTTGGAAGCGCTGGTCTGTTTTCAATACTTTGGAGCAGACCTAAGAAATCGTCCTCATGCCCATTGAAAGAAATTCCTAATCTTTTGCTGAATTGCAGAATATTGAGTGCTTTCTCCTTGTTATTTCCTTCTTGAGCGTAGACGTCCGTACGAGAGAAGGCAGACGCGAGATTTGGTATCTCCTTGTCATTTAAAAACCTTTCTTCGAATTCGACTTCGACTTCGACTTCATCTCTCTCAGAGGAGAATATACTGGCGTTTCAATGACTTGGGCAGAAACTGAATCATAGGAGTCCATAGACTTAAAATGAGGGTGACTGAACTGAAGACAGGTAAGTATAGAGGGAAATTTATGGGATCTACCTGTCTGATACACCTTTCCCGTTAAAGACCCTATATTTTTACCTTTACCCAAATCGACCAGCTTTAAGCCAAGCCGGTTCCAGCTAGTAGGAAAAGTCACAAATACCCCTTCTTACATTTTTATTGTTCTACAGAGTTTAAAATTTAAAAAATTGCACTATTTTATATTTACGTCATGTGAAGCAACATCTATGACGTCTGATTTGAAGGCTACAGTATAAAGATCGATGTCGCCAAAGATTGGCAAGAAAAACAGACGAAATTGCCTTCTTAACCAATTTTTTTTTTTTTTTTTAAATGACTGCCTAGGACAGTAGGCAGTCGATAACGACTGTCCCAAACCATCGTTATCGACTGCTTAGACAATCTTTTTTTTTTTTTTAAGAGGCAATATCGCATTTTTTCATATCTATCTTTCGCACCATCGATTTTATATTGTGACCTTCAAATCAAACGGCATAGATCTCATTTCACATCGCATAAATATAAAAAATTGTAAATATTTAAAATTTTAAACTATGTAGAACGAAAAAGAGTGTAAGAATGGGTATTTCTAACTTTTTATGCTAGTTGGAACTGGCTTGGCTTGGCTTGGAACTAGTCGGTTTAGATAAAGGTGAAAATATAAAGTCTTTGACGGGGAAACGTGTATCTACAGGGTCAATCCCATAAATTTTCCAAGTTTAGAATATCCCGACCGGATCTAGAAAGACAAGCAGCCGTTGGCCGACAGCTATTAGCCCGGACCTGAAAAGAACTATTTCGAATCAGTTGTTTGAAATTTGAATTTGAAACTTGCCGCTTACTGTTTAGAGAAAGGATTGGGTGGTTGTGGTCCTTATTGAGTTCAGTAATCTGCCTTGAGTTTCTATGTGGATTTGACAGAATTATACGTCAATCTCAAAGAGATGACCTCAGTATTAGATTTTTTCAACGGGAAATTTCCAGGATCGACCCTGTCAGATTTACCTTTTTAGTCAGAGATCTTATAATTTCACCTTTTACCAAACCGACCAGCTCTAAGCCAAGCCAGTTCCAGCTATCACAAAAAGTCTCAAATATCCCTTCTTACACTTTTTATCGCTTTACATAGTTTAAAATTTTAAAAATTGCACTTTTTTATATTTATGCGATGTGAAGCAATATCTATGTCATCTGATTTGAAGGCTACAATATAAAGATTAATGGTGTCAGCCATATCGCCTAATAACAAAAATAAAAAAATTGACCGTCTAAACAATCGTTGTCAGCTGTCTATACAATTGATAAAAATGCCGGAAAATCGATACTAATCGTTCGAGCCCAAAATCGATACGTATCGGTATCGGTCTGCAATGTATGGTTCGATATAACTCATATATATAATCGATACAGTACATTCAATGTACCGTATCGGAGTTCACCGACACCGATACGGATCGTCCGATACGTATCAGTATTGGACGAAATTTTGATCGATGGTCTATACAGTTGAGGCGATCATTGTATTTTTAAAACTTTAAACTATGTAAAACGATAAAAATGTAAGAAGGGGTATTTGAGACTTTTTCTGCTAGATGGAACTGGCTAAAATATGGTCCGTTATGAGAAAGATGAAATTACAGGGTCTCTGACTAAAAAGGTGAATCAGACAAGGTCAATCTTAAAAATTTCCCTTTTTTAACCCACTCAGCCAAGGATCAAAATTTCAGTTTAGGTCATACCCGAAATCGATAATTTGGACCAAAATTTCGACCGAATATGACTGAAATTTCGGCCAAATATGGCAAAATTTCGCCGCAGATGCTACTTTGACTAAGGGAGGGTGTAAATGATCTAGATCAGAGGATGTCCAATCGAAGGAAAGAAGTCGCCAAAAGTTTCCACTATCTTGATAAACCTGTCGGAGCTCCAAGCGTGAAGTGGTACACCTGAAATTCTTACCCACCTCTTAACCTTCTTTATCTTTCGATTCGATGTCCATTGAAGGACTCCATTCCTTGAATTTGATTTCCCACCCATACAATTTTATAGTCTTCCCTTTCAAACCCTTTTCCTTAACAGCTGCTGAGTTGAAGATGAACAAAATCTATTGTCTCCCAATTAATGACGCAACCTCAGGTTTCTCGTCCATCAACCAAGAATCCAACGACCAAGTTCGAATCTCCTCAAGCTCCATTGGAGAATCAACTTCTCCAATGAGACAAGTGCGTTGAAGGAAACCGCTGCGATCTGAAATATTTGAGATGGACAAGTCCGCTTTCGAGTTTTCCGATGAAGAAACAGCCAAATTCTCTGACCAACCATGGTGATGACGCTCCTGCTTCTCTCTGATTTGTATCTTTTCTGCCTTGAATACTCCATCCATTCCTGACATCTTTAAGCTGCTCCGGCGACAACCGAGGAGAGTGTCTTTGTCTTGGTTTAATCTATAGGCGAAGATGTTTCTTCCCGTTTCTTTTACGATTTCTACATCTGCTCCGATTGCAAATCTGTCGAAAGGCGAAGTTGTGGTTCCTGAAACGACTGCATATCCAATCTCCGACACGAAACTCTATAGCTCCTGTCATTCTCGGGGGACAAAATTCCTGTTGGAAATTTCATCAAACACCTTGTATGGAGAGAGTTTTGACTAAATTCCTGTTGGGAATTTCATCAAACACCTAAACCTCTCTCTATCTCCTTTTTCAAAGAAGGAATAGATTTTTCAAACAGAACAGACTCATGCATACTTTCGCCGTCAATGTTGAATGTGGCTCCATAATAATGAAGAGGGTCCAAATGAGAGAACCTTTTTACCGAAACCTAACCTCTGACATTTGACTAGAGTCTTTGCCCCTCTATGGTTACTTGGTCAAATTGGGTTTCTTTAAGTTTCCAACTCCTTAGCATTTTGTTTTGAGCATTCAAATCCCCTTGTCACATGCCTGCTTCCTTTTCTTTTCTCAGTATTTTGAGCAAGAATTCCTTGGGAAAAGGGTCTCCTTTGTCCCTCTTCTTCTCTCTTTTTTAAGTTAACGAATTAACACATTTACATTAGTTTGATCGATCTTCAAACATACCAATGGGTCTCATAACATGTGTAAGCAATATGTGGCCATTCTAAGTTTTTCAAAATTTGTTTGATTGACTAAATAAAAGAATAAAAGTGATTGAACGGCTCTAGTTAATGTGAGATTGCTTGATCATGTGTTACCGATCAACTCATATCAACGCCTCATCTGATGATTGTAATGACATCTTCGTTAACGTTTATGAAATAAAATAAAGGATGAAATTGTTGCACCCAAGGAAATTAAGAGGAGGATTAAGGGCTCTTGAAAGAAAATTCATCGATTATTATTATTATTATTTATTTTTTAATAAGGCCATACAGCTGACATTTTGAAGCACTAGATCGATCGGACCAGTTGCGATAAGTGACCATCTTAATTGTCGTGTGGCACGGATATCGTGTTCCTACATTTGGCATCAGAGCTTAGGTTGCAATTTCCTTTGTGTCATGAAAATTGCCTAAACGGTGCATCGTAGTCAACCCCTACAGAGTATTTTGGTCAATGCAGTGCGTGGTGCATATCTCCTGGATAGGCGAATTGGTCGATCAAAGATACCATCGGACCGATTATCGACCAAGGTTTCCTACAACCTATGGCATTCCCCTAAACTAGAATGGTCAACATCTCTCCTTGTCCAACGAGACAACATCTCTAATAGCCTCTAATCGCATGGATGCATCTTTTTTTTTTCTTTTTTTAAGTTCAAAAAAATAGCTCCATGATGAATCTATTACACCAATAAGCCACATTATTAAACACCCATAAAATTTTTGATGTTATATTTGAGCTGCGCCATCCAAATCGAGTCTAGAAACCCGAGTCGAGCTGAGTGCAACGATAATTAATTTGCAGATCAAGTGCAAATAAATAACACTAATTTTATTTTTTTAATGTTATAAATCGGATTTTCAGCCTGTTCGAACATTTGGGCCCCAGAGAATAAGAAGAATGTTATCGGTAAACTTGAATTGGTTTCATTGTCAGAGTTAGAAAACAACCCGTCAATCAATAAACTTGAAGCAAAATCAGTATATATATTTTTCCCAACCATATTCAAGCAAATATTTTATAGACATGTGATAAAAGATGTATAATATTGGGAGTATAACCATATTAGATTTAGAATTAGTATGAGTATATCCAAAATAGATTTAGTTAGTTCACTCTCTTCCCAAAAATTATGAATCGCCTTTTCTCCTAAGTCATTAAATAGTTAATAAGAATAATATCAGGCATGTTTACGACAGACAAAATGAACCTTATGACATTAATGATTCCACATAAGAATTTTGGAGGAACCGGCCCAATAGCGTACTATCGAAGGTTGCAGCCATATATATATATATATATATATATTTCATGTGCAAGTTATCTTATATCCCGTGTAATATTAGCTCCCAGATTGAAAACTTTCTATTATTTTTTCTTTATTTTTTATTTTATCATTGATATTTATAAAAAGAATTTAAGTGTGGTAAAATAATTATTAACATTTTTCCACCGTCTCTAACCTCTATCGAAGAAAATCCTACTACGCCCTTAGATAAGTCTAATAGATGGCTTAAAGAAACCTCATGTACCATTATGTAAGGAGAAAGAAAATAATTGGAACAAAAAGGTTAGGGTTTTTTTTGCATATACCCCGTGATATGCTAATATTATAAGAAATCTCCTAAATTATCTGTTTCATGTAATCTCTGTAGTTAATTAGCCGTGAGTTTATAAACGGAAGTCTATTTTGCCCTTAATGAAACCAATATTTTAAAAATACTACCATTCTAAAAGGCCCTTCATTCATCTATATTTACAAGTCATGTCATTAAAGTTTATCACCAATCTAAAAGGCCCTTTATTCACCTTTATTTACAAGTCATGCTATTATAATTTACCACTATTCTAAAAGGAATACCTTTAAATCCACCCACAAAATCTTTTAGTTCACCCACGCTGAAATACATCAACTACATTGAATCAAACAATGGAGATTGTTTATCGTCTCAATCTTTCATGAGATCGGTCTTTAGATCATGGGTGTACCATTAGACGGTCGATTTTTTATTTCATATGGTGCATATCCATAAAAGTGACCTTAATATCAATTTTAAGCATGCACGTGATGTTAAGGTCACTTTTCTGAGGTGTGTGCCCTGTGAAATAGAACAATGACCGCCTGATGGTACGACATGATCTCAAGATCCATCGTGTAAAAGATTGGGAGGATAAATGATCATCATTTGATTCAATTCAATCAACGTGTTTCAGCGTGGGTGAACTTAAAGATTCAGTGGGTGGATTTAAAGGTACTCTTCTAAAAAGCCCTTCATTCACCCATCAGACTCAAGACTCATCAGATGGGTGATTCCCCATTAAAGTATGACAACGTTTGGACAATATTCAACCAATGGAGGATTTGTGGCAAACGATGCAATTATTCTTTAAACGAAAACCTTCAATCTATATGTTCCATTCAAAATACTCATCCTTCTAATTTCCTATATGATTCAAGACCCATCAAATGAAAGACCAATTGGTATTGGCCGATGCTTACCGATACAATTTTTTTTCTTGGCATTGGCCGATCCTTAGAACCTAAGTTGCCAAATAAGGCCGATTTTATCAGTTTATCCTCCAGCTTTGTTATATCCAAGTGGAGTTTACTAAAAGTGACGTTATAACTCATAATACAAATTCGGTATTTTCATTGTTGGGCCATCATCGGCATCATCGACATCAAGAGAATATCAAGCTTATGAAGAGCCTATTGTGTCGAAAACTAGCTCCTTCAACTATCAAAACCCTAAAAATCAGTGAAGACTAGGTTGTCAATGGGTCGGGGCAAGCCAAAATTTTGACAACCGACCGGACTCAAACCCCTACTTCATCTGACCCGATATGGTTCAAAACCCCTTTATTTCCTAGATTGTATATAAAATATCGTGTCCATCCAACCTTTTAGCCTACCCCACAGAACCCGAACTTTGAAGCCCAGTTATGGATTAGAAAATTTCTAAATTCGATTGATTGCTACCATTTGATAAATCACTGGTTATACAATTGATTGAATTCACTATCATATCATCGTTGGTATAATGGTAACCATTATATAATAATGGTGTAGTGCTTCATATTATCATTATGTACAAAAAATTTATCTTTTTATTTTATTTTAGGAATTGGATTGCCTAACCGCGTTTGCTTTCATCCACCGAATCTTTGAGTTGACTCACGTTAAAACACATTGATTGTATTGAATCAGACGATGGAGATCGTTTAGGCATACCATTAGACGATCAGTGTTTTATTTCGTGACACACATATCAGAAAAGTGACCTTAACATCACGTACATGATTAAAATTAATTTTAAGGTCATTTTTTTGGGTGTGTAACACATGAATTAAAAAATCAATCATTTGATGGTGCCACCATGATCTCAATATCCATCGTGTGAAAAGTTTGGACGATAAACGATCTCTATCGTCCAACTCAATGCAGTCAACCGTCTGATGGTGCCACCATGATCTCAAGATCCATCGTGTGAAAGGTTGGGACGATAAACGACTTCCATCGTCCAATTCAATGCAGTCAACTGTCTGATGGTGCCACCATGATCTCAAGATACATCGTGTGAAAGGTTGGGACGATAAATGATCCCCATCATCCGATTCAATGCAGTCAACCGTCTAATAGTGCCATCGTGATCTCAAGATCCATCGTGCGAAAGGTTGGGACAATAAACGATCTTCATCGTCTGATTCAATGCAGTCAATGTTTTTTAGCATGAGTGAACTTAAAGATTTGATAGGTAGATTTAAAACTACTCTTTTTTATAAGTGGAGCGGGTAGAAGTTGGTAATTTAATAATTTAATTTAAAAAAGAATAAATATGATATTTAGGCTATTCTTTAACGACTAATTATCCATTTAAAGTTGATATTTACAAAATAAACCCAAAAAATTATGATAATTTTGTAATTGGACTTCATGGCCGAGTGTGAGATGTTAGTATGCGGCCATGAATCCCTCATCTATTCTAATGGCATCTTAGTTAGCATTTAGTAAAGGATAAACTTGTTGCACACAAACTAATTAGGAGGCGATTGGACCCTTCCTCCAGTGGTGATGCCTTTAAGCGTGTGGCGTTGAAGTCAAGGATCCATGCTTTTAAATATCTACGATATACGATATTAGGTCCTATCCAATGCAATATACACTCCCGATTTTATTAAAAGGGGCAAAATCAGGTCAACAAGGTCAAATATTGGGTCCATATCACCATATATATTGGCCTATTTCGAATATGAATCAAATATATATTGGATAGGAATCAATGAAATATTGAAAATGTCCTTCGGCCATTTTTATATTATTTTTTATATATTTAATATTTTAAAAATAAAAAGAAAGTTACTTTAATATCGATTGATTTAGCCGATACATATATGATATGTACTATACATATTTGCCTGGGACCCAGCTTCAAAACTCATGCTTTCCCATCAAAAAAATTGACTAGGAGGGGGATTAAAGCCTTTTAATTAATAAAAATCAAGGTATCAAAAATCAAACGATACTGATATGTATTGGCGATACGTATCAGTTTTTTGGTAAATCGATACGTATCGATACTGATATGTATCGGTCCTCTAACTCAGTATCTTTATCGGTCGATACATATCGGGTATGAGCCGATACGCATTAGTTTTAGACGAGACATAATTTTTTTTTTTTAAAGGGCCGATCCATATCGGTATTGATCGATTCATATCGGTCCTCCATGGACCAATATCCGATACAGAAATCGATTTTGATACCTTGATAGAAACCATAGACTGCTATGGCTTGCTTATAAAAGCAAATGCGACTATGCGAGTATATAAAAGTAGTGTGGATACACATGATGAAGAGCTCTAGACTAATCAAATCATGGGTTAAAATCTCGAAAAAATGATACGTATCGTCCAGCCCCAAAATCGATACATATCGATTTCAGACGATACATTCCAATGTATCGTCCGAAATTTTAAAAATTTATATGAGAGGTACCAATATGATACATTCAATGTACCATATCGATGAGGTCTAAAACCGATACATATCGGTATCGGACTGTCACATAGCACTCGGGCCGCTTACCTAATACCAACTCCAACCATTTGTGCACTGAAAATCCCGAGATTTGTTAGGCACCCACCCGCATGGCGCAAATGTGGGGCACCAGTAACTAACTCATAAATATATGATGCCCACTCCCATCACTTGCTTTACTTTATAACTATATAATAGCGATTTTAAAGGATGTCGGCTTTCATTGGTGGGTTGACGTTAACTTTTGATGGTAAGAGATCTACTTCCATAGATGATGTTTAATCAAATCAGTGATTGCTCATTAACCCAAAATAAATTCATTAAAAGGCAAATATAGGGACCTAAGAAGACCCTTTATTTCTGCTTTCTCATGTGTCTGTGGCACCCAGTGCCTACGTCACATCTCCACTCTAGGATTCACCCTTCCTTAGGTATTAGTAAAATGGTTCAAAATAAATAAATATTTTTGTCCAGCTAACTGTGAATCAACGGTGAATTGATGAAATATTTGATGACCAATGCTTTGAAAAATAAATAAATAAAAACATAATTATAAAAAATAAAGATCGACCTTGCACCTCGGTGTCTGGCACCCATAATTACCAACAAGGATCAAAATTTCCGCTGAAATGACCGAAATTATCGGTTTCGGTCCTCACCGAAAAGATAATTTGGACCAAAATTTCAGTTTCAGTCTTCTCCGAAACCGATATGATGCCCGAAATTTTGATCCTTGGTTACCAAGTTGAAATTCGGGGAAAATCAGCATGGCAAAAGAACAGAGAAACAATCGACAAAATTAAGGGAAAAAATTGGGAAGCATTTGTGAAAAATTATGTAAATGTTTAAAAATATTAAGAACTAAATTATTTTGACAAAAATAAGGAAAATTTGGAAAAAAATAAAAAAACATTAAACGCGAAAGTCATGATTTATAAAAAAATAAAAGCTGGCATTGTGCATCGGAAAATTAAAAAATTTATACAAAACTTTTCAAATGTATCATAAACTCACATTAGATCCAAGCCCTGTAAATCTAGTACTAATGGAATGATGTTTCATCAAAGATGATAAAACTTTGGAGGCATAGCAATCCTAAAGTTCTGAAGAAAGGATTTTAGCATCATACAGGAAAAAACATAATAATCAAACAAACAGTGGACCAGAAAAGTAACATCTCATGATTCCCAGTTCAGAAAACTAAATTATGGTGCTGATTTCTCTATATTTATAAAAAAAAATTCAAAATAGGTGGCTTGGAATTCAATACTGGCAACTAGCTATTTTCTCAGTCACAAAGGCCACCCACTTGCATATGAACTCCCTACATTCCCTGTGGCTTAAATTATAGAAAACATAATCAAACATCAGATATTTGAATCCTCAACTTAGTAATCCAGGGCGGAAAATCAAACAAGCTATGTTATATAACTGAAAGTATCAGAAAATCACGAGTTTCCGAAGCAAAAGATAAATAGAAGATATGTGCAACTATAACCTTCATCTTGCTAGTGTTTAGCAAGCTGGTATACAGATCACTCCTTTGGTGAAATCAAGCTAGAGAAAGGGAGGAAGGGAGAGAGAGAGCAAACAACAGAATTGTGCTTCCAAATAAGAAGCTCAGAAAGGGGTCCCTATCTCACTCCTTGTATCAGTTGGACTGTATAAAGCAGATCTGTTTCGGGGTCTGTTCTCCTCCAATTGCTTAACAACTTCGTCCATGTCGGGCCTAACCGAAGCCACAGGAGCACAGCAACCCATGGCAAGCTTCAATGCCTGAACTAAGCCATCTTCCATCGGACTCCTTATCCCCTTCAAAATCTCCACATCAAAAACCTCCATAGTCGTCTCCTCTAAAACTGCCACCTTCACCAAAGAAGGCAGATCCACAAACTCCCCGTTTCTCACATCCTTACCAGGTTTCTTCCCTAACAAGATTTCTAACAGGAGTATCCCAAAAGCATAGACATCGGTCCTCGAATTACACTTCTTCATCTTCTGAAGCTCTGGTGCCTTGTAGCCATCCGCTTTTGCAACGGCCACCATCTCGTCGGCAATTGCAGGTACCATCAACTTGTCGAGGCCGTATTCGGTCAGCCTCGCCACGAAGAATTCATCAACAAGGACATTTTTTGACCGGACATTGCCGTGAGTGATCGGAGTTTCTGGGCCGGTGTGCAGATAGGCAAGACCTCTGGCTATCGCAAGAGCGATCTTGTGGCGCCGAGTCCAATTCAGTAATGGCTTCCCTGCCCTGGTTTCTGAAGAAGGATGAAATATGATAAAGTTTGTTATAAAGTGCTCATTTGAACAGAGGTGTTATACGATATGTGGCCTTTACTAAAAGGAAATGACCATTCGGGTGCATAAAGAACATTGTCAATAACCACATCTATCTATGGATATCTATTTCTAGCTGTGATACAAGTATAAAAATATAAGTGCATAAAGAACATTGGCAATAAATATATCTATAGTTATATATCACTAGCCGATACAAGTTTAAAAAGGAGTTATACCACAATGCACTACATCATTGTAGATTTAGATGCGTACCGGCAATAAATCGGCAAGGGTCTAAGTCCAGTGAAATTGGTCGAAGTTGAAAAAAAAATGAGAAAAATAATATAATTCAAAAAAATATAAAATGTATATCATATTACATTTCAAGTTAAAAATAATAATTTTAATGAACAAAATAGTGCAAATAGGCAAAACCTAAAGGTTTATCATGAACAAACTACACCAAATAGTAGAAAACCAAAGGTTTTTTCCCCCTCAACCATAAGTGAAAAAAAGAAATCGGACCACATCACAAGCATTGCCAAGTAATTGGCCGAGCCGAAACATGGCCGATTAATCAGCAATGAAATCGGGATGACTGCAAGTCGCCGACTTCATTTAGATGTGTACGTCTCTAAACAAAACCCTAGAGATTCTCTAATATATAGT
This sequence comes from Chloranthus sessilifolius, assembly GCA_021018995.1. Taxonomy (NCBI): domain Eukaryota; kingdom Viridiplantae; phylum Streptophyta; class Magnoliopsida; order Chloranthales; family Chloranthaceae; genus Chloranthus; species Chloranthus sessilifolius. The sequence goes on along the minus strand of CM037587.1, from coordinate 121,841,346 downwards.
TCATGCTTCATCAAGTTGATAGCCAAAGTTGGTGCATGTGCCCATCATTTAAGGAAGTCTATTAGATGGTGCAAAACTTGGATGGGCTATTTCCCAAAAGTCGCACTGATTGGATGTTTCTAACTGCATAATAAATTGGCTAACTGTGGAGGATTGACAAATGTGGGAAACAGCCCTAAAAATGTTTACTTATCAAAGGGCTAGGATCATTCAATTGTTGCAATATTCAGGGCCCATTCAGGAGGTACCCCATTGATAGGACATCTAGATTGATGGACAGATGAAAAAGTTTGGGCAGGCTATGAGGTAAAGAGTGGGTCAAATAGTGTGGAATCATGCTACAATTCTAAAAAACCGGAGGCATAAGCATGATATAGTGTGTTGGCTAATTTAAAGATGGGTTAATCGGCGATCACCATATGGTTGAGATAATGCTCTCACAATCCCAATTTTTAGGCTAAGTGCTGCGATTTTTTCACCAACCCAAGTTGTCCAAATGACAGCTCGCCTTTTGAATTAAACTTGGTCCAAAGCGAAATTACCTAGTTCGTTGGTTCGCTTGGTTCGAATTCTGATTCACGGTTTGCTACTGTCTAACGAACCCAGTTCACTTGGGTTACGATGATTTTTTAAATATAAATTTTGACATGTTTATATTTACAATATATAAAAATAATAGCTATTGTATTAGCCAAAACACAAAGGTGGATAGCTGGTTACATGGGAGAATTTTCCCCTGTTTGGTCTTAGGTTTGAGCCATCCTCGTGCATTTCTTTTGAAGTCTTTTGGAAATAAATAAGAGTAGTCGGTTCACTGCTTCTGAGTGCACTGGAACGAACCGACCCGCAAACCGGTCCGCATCGAAGGGTTACCCAGAATTGGGTAACCTGGTCCAAGGGGCTATTAATTGGAAGGTATGAATATTCATATGGTCATGGTTTTTTGGCTGAGTTCAAATGATGACATGTCATTTAGACGACTTGGATTCACCAAAAATGTGCACCAGGTGGCATGGCATGGCCTTAAAGTGGGATGTTTTGAGGAGTCAATCTCTTTTCAGATTAATTTGCAACAATCGATGTTCATAAGAATATACCAGTTCATCCAACAATAACTGTAGAAATCATGATTTCAATAGATGCAGAAGGAGATCTCATTTGGCACACATGAAACTCGAAGAACAATCCAAGTGAAACAGTAAAAAAATATGTTGATATTTGATTTAGTCTGTAATAGAAATATGCATTAAGAGAGCTTCAGAGCTAAATATAGAAAAAACAACTGGAAAACATTCAATGCTAACAAGATGATTATGAACTATTATAAAATGAAATTCCAGATAATCAATATATCAAGCATTGTTTTAACATTTAAATACCATCCATATCTGATATATTCGGCCTGTGTATTGGGTTAGTGGCCATCCGTTACGATCACACCCGATTCCATAAGGGGTCAAATATCAGGTCAAACAGGCCAAATATAGGTCAATATGAACTGGTCAAAATCCCAAAAATGCCCTTTTCGCAAATTCTTATTTATGTTTTAAATATTTTAAATTTAACAAAAAGGTGCTTGAATATCGACTGGTTTGACCGATATCTAACAACATTGGCTTCACTTGTTATAAAATTTTCTTTGCCCCCATTCCCCCTACAAATGATTCATGCATGAGGGCATCACTTCTATACATGATCATAATATACCGTCCCTGCTACATCAAAGCATACTTCACAGACAAAAGAGTTTTCATCTGGGCACCGAAATTTTATACAGAACATATAGGAAAACCAAAATTTTAAATCGTGGTCTCACACTTCATGTAAAATCAAATTTCCAGGAATAAACAAAAGAAGCAGTAGATTCAACAGAATATAGTAAAGTTCCAATTGCTATTTACATATAAAAAAATCAAATCAATTGGTCAAGTGCACTTACCATGAAGAAGATCATACAGTGTCTTGTTAGGGAGATAGTCATAAATCAGAAGCTTCTCTCCCCTTTCTCCCTGATAAAAAGCTCTCAGAGGAACCATATTCTCATGGCGGACCCGACCGAGCTGCTTTATAACAGGCAAACACGCCGCCCGATCCTTGCAACTACCTTCTCTCAATAACCTCAAAGCTATGCTCCCTCCATCGGCTAATTTCGCCTTATACACAGTTCCGTAGCTCGTTTTCTCCATAACCTGCCCTGTGGCATTCAATACTTCATCAAGCGTCAAATGCTCGCCGCCCTGAAACAATATGAGCTTCGATTCGTTCTCCTCTTCTTCTCCTTCCTCTACATCATCTTGCTCCCTTCCCCTGTTCTTTCTCTTCTTCCCTTGCACATACCCTATCAACACTGATGCCAAGACGACGAGTCCCGCCATCAAACCGATCACGATTCCGGCAATGGCACCCGAACTTAAACCCGAACTCCCACTACAACTACCCAATGGTGCCCCACAGAGCATTTGATTCCCCTGAAAAGCCTCTGCACTATACTTCAATCCTCCAGGCAATACACCAGTGAAATTATTGTAAGAAAGATTCAATTTTTCGAGATTCAGTCCAGCAAAATCCGCAGATATCGAACCGGAAAACTGATTGTTTCCGAGATCTAGCTCTTTTAGCCCACTAAACCGATTCAAGAACTCAGGAAACTGGCCTTCAAACCTGTTGTTATTCAAATCCAAGACCTGCAAATTTTGGCAGGTAGAGTTCGGAATCGCCGGCTCCGGTAAAGCTCCGGTGAAGCCGTTACTACGAAGCCGAAACGAGACGAGTGCGCCGCAGAGGTTCCAGATCGACGGCGGGAGCGAACCGGTGAGCGAGTTGCTGCTTAAATCGACGTCGGAGAGTGAAGGGCTGTTGCCGAGTTCGAGAGGGAGGGTGCCGGAGAGAGAATTGACGCCGAGGTAGAGGGACTTGATGGAAGAAAGCTCGCCGATTTCTTTGGGGATTTGGCCGGAGAGATTGGCGGCTGGGAGCTGTAGAGAGAGAAGTTGGAGAGATGGGTCTCTGTAAAGAGAGAGGTTGGTTCTTTTGAGGGAGTCGCAGAGGAGAGAAGAGCCGTCAGCGAAGCCCCATCTGAGGCCTCTCCATTGGCAGAGAGGGAGAGAAGCGTTCCAAGTAGAGAGTTCTAAGTTTTCTGTAGGGCCCTGGAGAGAGGTTTTGATTCTTCCAAGCAAGAGGAGAACGTCTGCAGATTCTGACACTACAGGAGAAGCTAAAAAGAAGAAGAAGAAGTTGGTAAAGAGAAACCAAATATGCAACAGCAGAGGGGAGGAGGCCATAAGAAGAAGAAGAGGAAGAAAAAAGCAGAGTTGGTTTTGGGTTTTGGAGAATGCAGAGGTTGTAGTGGTGGTGGCTTTGTTTTTGAGGTGGTTTTAAGAAAAAAGCTGGTGTTTTTTTGACTGGGGGGACTACTTTTATGTTGGGCATCTGATGGCTGATAATTAATATTTATATATATATATATTCAAAAGAAGTGTGAATAGACTACGGGGTACGGGGTAGGTGTACGGCTACAACCGAGCCGGGCCGGGCCCGAGCTGAGGTCAGCTCTAGCTCGGCTCTACTTATGTGAGCCAAGCGGGAACTTGGTTCTCTAAGCCTTTCCAGCCTAAAAAGTCATAGCTCTACTTGGACTCTATTGGGCTTAAGTCGAGTTGAACCGAACTTTAAGCTAAATAAGTTTTATTATAAATTTTTTTTTATTATTGTCGAATTAGACGATCGAGATTATTTATCCTCTCAATCTTTCACACGTGGATTTTGATATCATCACTCTCTATTTTTTATTTCATGTGATACACACTCAAAAAAGTGATCTTAAAATTAATTTTAAGCTTTGACGTGATGTTAAGATCACTTTTTTTAGATATGTACCACATGAAATAAAGTACTAATTGTCATACAGTCATGAACTCAAGATCCATCTTGTAAAAGATTGGGAGGATAAACAATCTCCATCATTTGATTCAACGCAATTGATGTGTTTCAGTGTGGATTTAAATGTACTTTTTTAAATATTATCGTCTTTTTTTAATAGATAAAATCTTTAATAAAATTTATAAATGAAAGCTTTAATATCTTTTAATCCGTTAGATTTTTTAGATTTAATAAATCGATTCAAGAAAAATATATTTAAATTTTGAAAAGTAAAAAAAGTGTTTAAATTTAATATACTAAATATTGATTAAGAGCATAAGTGTTGGTCGCAAGCGTTAATTGATTGGTCATTTGCCATGTTAATGATTATTCATTGAGAAGAGCGAGAAACAACTATAATGGTTTCAAAAAGAGAGAAAAATAAGGGGAGAAAAAAAGTGCAAACTTTAATAAAGGATCACAAGGTTTATATATTAATTACGTATCTATCTATCATAATTCATACAAAAGTATTATCTACTATTAATGAAGTCGAGTCGAGCTAAGTTTTACCAGTTCTTCTCTACTTCAACTGAGCTTTAAATTAAGGGATATTTATACTTTCGGCCCTATAAGTTTGCGTATTTATAGAAACGGTCCTATAGTTTCAATCATTGCATAACAGGCCAGCTTTAAGTCAAGCCGATTTCACGTTTCCCTTATATATATGCTTCCCTATGCTTATTTGCCTTTTTTACACTTTTTCTTGGATTGCGATTTCGAGATTTAACTACAATTGGTATAATCCAGAGAACTAAAACAGCCTAGGTAAAATATCGACTGCAATATCTTCGTGAGATATTAATTTCCCATCTATTTTAATATATAGTTGGTAGACCAGGCTAAGTAAGATAGTGGCCGACATCTTAAGATAGCGGGCGCTATCTTAGGATATTGGCCGCTATCTTAAGATAACGAGCGTTATCTTAAAGTAGCGGGCGATATCTTAGGATATCGGCCGCTATCTTAGAATAGCGACCGATATTTTAAGATATCATCCGCTATCTTAAGATAGCGGTCGCTAACATACTCTTGAAAAAAAAATAATAATAAATAATAAATTTAAGTTAGCGACTTGTGACGGGGCCAATACTCGAGCTTGCAGCATGGTGCTTGGGACATGACATTTGGCGCCAGGAGGGTACGCGACATGGGGCCAAGTGGGCCTGACGACGTGGTCGCACTGCGAGGACGTGACACGGTCGCATGAGGGTAGGACACGGGGACGATATAGACACAATATAGCTAAGGTGGGCTAGCGATGCAAGAGGCGTTGCGGTATGTCAAACCAAGAGGTTTGAGGTTCTCTGTCATTACCGAATAATGATGTTTTTTACCCTATATAGGGAATGGAGCTAGAGCTATTCCCACTTTTACAGGGGCCTTGCGTTGACAGAGGGGGCGCAAGTGTCTCCTAAGCCTGAAAAGGTGGGTCTAGGACGTTGACGCAGCGATGCCGTGTGGAACCCAAGGGAGGTTGAAGTATAGCTCCGGACTACGCGTCGCGGTGCATATGGCTGGACAACCTCGTGAGAACACTAATGCTGCGTGGGACTCAGTTGAGCATGACAGCACGTGGGCCAAGGATAAACGGTGCTAGTAATTCGGAACTCACACGAAAGCAGGCTGCGTGGGACTCGGTTGAGCACGGGAGCGCGAGACACAAGACTGTGGGCTTGGTTCGGTATGTCAGCATGACACGGTGGCATGGGAAGCTGCATGTAAGATTGTTGCCAGCGAGATACTAGTGCAAGGCACAGGGTGAAGCTTAAGCAGGCCAAGTTTAGCACAGTGGTACAGATGGCGTTTCGTAAGGGGCACGATAAGTTGGATGGTAGGCCGTGAAATAGAGGTAATCATGTTGGAGGAGTTCTCGTTCTCTAGGCGGGTGGTATCAGAGTTAATGTGTAGATGGGTTGGCTTCGTTGCAGCATGGCAACCTGTGGGTTAATGCGTCGAAGCGTCAAGGACGCTCCATGACGATTGGTATCAGTAAGCGAGACCTAGGCGAAGCGTATGCCGGCCGACGGGATGATTGCGAAAGTGCGACCCCGTGACAGACTGCTGCAGCTAATATACTATCTTAAATTTATTTTTTTAAGTTAGCGAGCGCTATCTTAGGATAGCGGGCGATATTTTAAAATATCGGCTGCTATTTTAAGATAGCGATCGCTAACATACCGCTATCTTAAAAAATAAAAATAAAAATATTTTTTTTTTAAGTTAGTGGTTGCTGCGGTTTAAGATAGCAGCCGCTAACATACCTTTATCTTAAAAAAAATTTAAAATAAAATAAATAATGATATATATATATTTTTAAGTTAGCGGCCGCTATCTTAAAATATATATATATATAAAATAATTTTTTTTTTTTTTGGTAAGTTAGCGGCCGCTAACATAACGCTATCTTAAATTTTTTTATTTTTTTTAAGTTAGCGGCCGCTGCGGTATATTAGCGGTCACTAACATACCGCTATCTTAATTATTATTATTATTTTTAAAGTTAGCAGTCGTTGCAGTATGTTAGCGACCGCTATCTTAAGATAGCGGCCACTAACATACTTCTATCTTAAAAAAAATAGCAATCGTCATTTTAAGATAACGACTGCCATCTTAAGAAAAAGGTCGCTATTATAAGATTCGTACCTTAAAATCTATCATATGTTGGCGATCACTATCATATGTTAGTGATCACTATCATAAAATATCGTCCGCTATCGTAAAATAGCACCTAAGATAGCGCTTAAAATATCGGATACCACGACCCGCAATTATAGAAGAGTGAGTACTATTGTAGTCAGAACTGAAAAAATGGATAAACAAGTGGATGCTAAAGTGGAAACGGCTTGGCTTAGAATTGATTTATTTTGCACATTTTTAAATTATAGGGTCGTTTCTGCAAATAAGCAAACTTATAAGACCGAAAATACAAATTTTCCTAAAATTAAAGCTATGCTTTAACTCTCAAGCCAAGCTTCAAAGCAAAAGCTTTCTTATTCATAGCCGAGCTGAGCCGTCGAGTTAGCTCGGCTCGGTTGCAGCACTAGGTAGAGGGAGAGTGACTGGGGATAAGATAAGTGCACGCATGCCATTCGAATTGTTGATTTGTTGACTGCCAGATTGTGCAGAACGCTACCTTCAGTCTTGTCTTTTCAGTTTTCACATGAAAAAATAAACGATAAAGAAATGCATTATTTTAGGATGGCTACTGGGCAGCTGCTTTCGAGGTGAGGTTGGGGTTCGCCTGTTAGCTAACCTACGGACACCACCCAACCCTGTGGGTTAGGTTTAGGCCTGGCTAGTGGCCTCACATGCAAGGACCTATCTCCTCCTACCTTATTATTGGCTTTAGATGCACGTATACGCCATTATTCATGTATGATTAGATTTCGACAAAAACTTCTCGTGCTAGATGATGGAGATTAATTTTCATTTTAATCATTTAGAAGATATATCTTGAGATCATAAGCATACCATCATAAGGTCAGTCATTGTTCCTATATAACACAGATCCCAAAAAGGTATTCTTGAAATTATGTTTCACTGTAATATAGGTCAAATATATTTTTAGGTCACTTTTCTAGAATTTGCATAAGATGAAAACAAAAATACCGTTAAATGGAATATCTATGGTCTCAAGATTTATCTTGTGAAAGATTGTTATGAAAATCAATCTTCATGATTTGATTCAAATCAAACAATGATTTATAATTGTAGGTGCCCTTGGAAATAAGGTAGCCACAAATAGAGCTACCGAAATTATTATGTTTGCCATCTTATAAGTTTCCGGATTTTAAAAAGAAATTTACAAAATGTTGATATGAAAAAAAAATTCATCACTTGAGGTCATTTACCTTAAATAAATCGTTCAAAACAGTATTATAAAGCTTTGATAACATTTTTTTATGGGAGCCATTACTTGCCCACAGAAGTTAGACTTGCACATAGTTTAAAAGCATGATAATATTTTGAGAATCAGTGCAATGTAAAAATATCATCTACTCCGTCTGATATGAAGCAATGATTTAAAGATCTTAAGTGCAAAAGATTGGACAAAACATAATTATTATTATTTATTTTATGTTGTCAAATACCATTAGTTGATTTAACAATTAATTGACTGTATGTAATAGAGATCATATTTGGTGTCAATCTTTTACTCTAAAGATTCATTGATCACGGCCTTTATATTAGACAACTTAGATGATTTTTCATATGGGTAAGGTCTCTAAAATATTAAATCTTTCGTTTAAATTATGTGTAAGGACTAACTTCTCGTGTACAAATAGGGTCTCCCTTTATTTATTAATATCTTAATATAAATTTCAATCTTTGTAACATGTTATAAAATCGAATATAATGGTTATGAAGGCTGTTATAAAAGCATTATGGTATTTTTATATTTAGCAAAAGTTTTAAATATAAAAAGATTACACATGTCAAAATCTTAACAATGAATTGTTATAACCGCTTTTATCCGTTATGATATATTAAAAACTTACAATGTATAATAGAATATAATGGCCCTTATATAGCCCATATTTATAACGTATCGTAATGAACCAGTAAGGACCCTTTATCTCTATAAATTTTTATAATATTCATTATAAAAACTATGCACTTGGGTCAAGCGCTATTATAAGTTATGGCCAATAGGAAATTCCAATGCATATATCATTAAAAGGCTTTTGACTTCTCTAAAGCAACCAATGTAGCTAACGTTATAACCCTTTCTTTTGGGATATAGATGTTGAGCCTTGAGATTGAGATCATCAGCGTCAAACCATAAGGAATAATAGAATACGTAAGAGTTTCACAAGGCCAAAAGTTGAGTGATTTAAAACCCTAATCCAGGGGATTTTCACATGAAGAGAACTTTCATGTAAGTGTATTCCGTAAAACTTAGATTCTTTTGTATTTATTATATGGCAAAAGGGAAAATGTGTTCGGGCATAGAAATATCTCTACGCATTTCTATGTCAATTGATATAAGCGCGATACATATAATTTTTTTTGTAAAGTGATGAGTGATATGGGACTCACTTTATTAATTAGGATTAAACTTTTAAAATATTTTAAAAGTTATATTCCCTTTCAGCAGTCATTCTTGACTTTTTTAAAAGTATCTTTATTTTCTCTTTTTTCTTTCTCTTTTTATAAGAAAGTGGTAGACTTATTTTTTCAAGTATATTTTACTCAAAAAATATGAGCAATCCGATAACAAATTATTGGCAACCCGATAACGAGGCGCTGACACTCCGACGTCGAGGTGTCAACACCTCTATATCGAAGTGTCAGCACTTCTAAAAAAAAAGGAGTGTCGGCGCCTCGTTTCAGGGGCGCCAGACGACGCCTCTATATGGAGGTGTCGGAGCTTCGATAAAAAATTATTATTATATATATATATATATATATATATATATATATATATATATATATATATATATAGCGAGGGGTTGGCACCCGACATTAGCGCCGGGGTGTTAACGCTTTGCCACCGGAGTGTCAGCGCCTCGCTATTAGTGTGTTGACGCTTCGTTTTCGGGGTGTCGACGCTTTGCTGTCGAGGTACTAAGCTTCATTACCCTGCGGCCACATTTTTAAAATAAAATATACTTAAAAAAGTAAGTCTGACACATTCTTAAAAAAATGGAAAAGGAAGATAAAAGAAAGAAATTATGAAAAAGTAAAAAATGACGGCTCGAGCGTCACACACCTAGTTTCAAGGCTCGCACGCCTTCTTGCTAGCCAACCAACTAGCTTCAAAGCCCCCACACCTTCCTATTGCTACTCAGAGTATATACTCCGTCACAGTACGCTTGAACTAATTCCTAAGGGATCGGATGCCCTTTGTATCTACCATATTTACCTAAAGGTTCTAAACTTATAAAACCGGTTGAATTTGTTTTTTCTTGATTATTTTTAGAAATAGTTGAACAACATGATTGCATTTGGTATTTTATAATCTAGGTGTCGGAGTCTCTTAGAGCACTCGACTAATCCCAAAAGCATGTGCACCCATCAAGTTAGCATATGTCGGGTCAACGTGGAATATAAATCCTTAAGATGGCCTCAAGTGAAGATTCAAACTCAGGTCTTTTGCTTCATGCGGGTACCTCACAAGCTCGCTAAATGAAAATATTCATATTCTCCGATTTATCAAACTTTAGTATGATTGTATTTCTTTACTCAATAATTTTAATGTAATGATGAGATGTGATAAGCATTTAGAGATGGAGGCCCACTTTATGCTGTTTGTAAAACAATTTTTTTAGAGAAGAGCTCATTTAATGCCACATGGCATATATTTTTGTGCTGGTATTAGGTACCCAACCCGAGTTCAAACCTTAAGACTCTAGTCAATCACCTCATCAAATTGTAGATCTTTGAGAGTGATTAATTATTTACAAAAATTTTTTAATGAAAATACACTTTTTGACATGTCCCTAAGTTTGTTGTAGAAAGATTCACCCATTACTTTTTTCTTTTTTCTTTTAAGCAATGTGGATGCTGTAATTTTTGTTCTCTCATCCCAAAAGTCAAGCATGTCATGGCAAAACATTTTGATAAAGACTATTGTTCATATCTTTTAGTGATCCATATTAAAGTGCTTTGATCAACTTATAATTTTAAAGCCCTGGTATCCCACGAGAATAGGCTTATTATGCTAAATGACATGATTTTGAGCAACTTAAGTCATTTAAATGATAGTTGATATATTGAATTAAATTGAGTAAAAATCACACTCATTAGTGGATTTGAACTGTCCAATTTCTAAAACCAAAAGTAGTTCATACTTTTTGGACAAGCAAAATTGCATAAGGCGAATGGTTGGGATCCTCTTATAGACGTATTTTTTTGTTGAGACATGACTAATAATGATTGCTAGTTAGACTACTTTGATTGATTAAATATGCACATCCCCCCGATAAAAAGTGGACGGTCATTATCCCAATCATATTAGTAGTGGTTCAAATTGCTCTCCTTTGTAATTTGTTTGATGTAGAGCTGATCCGTTATATATTATTTAAGACGGGCACAACTAACCCCATTAGTAGCGGTTGGGATTGCTCTCATAGATCATTTGTTTGATGTAGAGCTGATCCGTTATAAGATTATTTAAGGAGGGCACTAATAACCCCCCACAAATTATTAATATTCCCACGCTTCACAATTGAAAAGAATTGATTGCTTTGAATCAGATGATGGAGATCATTTTTCGGCCCAAATTTTTAATACAATGGATCTTGAAATCAAGGGCGTATCATTAGACAGTCAGATTTTATTTCCAAATTGCACACATCTCAAAAAGTGATAAGAGAACCACGCTTAATATATGCCAATAATCATATATATTTTTGGAATGTTTGTCACATGGAATTAAAGTCTAAATGTCTGACCATAAGGTCATGATCTCAAAGATCTTGTGAGGAAAATTAGTACAAAAAACAAGCTCCATTATATGATTAAAAGTAATCAACAATTTTCAATGAGGGATATAGAGAATTTCGTGGGGCTTACTAGTAGCCCTCCTTATTTAAAAGGGGAACATCAATTTTGACGCCGCCTAAAGATTTGAAAATCATGTGATACTCATACTGATATCCGATATATTAATAAAACCTAACATCAAAGTCTTAGTCATTTAAGTTGTAACAATAAATTAAAGTCTTCTAAGTTGTAACAATAAACGTTTGAAGAAATCGAAAAAAAAAAAAAAAAAAAAACAAAACAAACAATAAACGTTGAAGTCTCGGGACAGTGCATTTATTTAATATTGAAAACTAGCTCAACTATGGTCACTGCTGGTCCAAGGGGATGTTATTATCCAACTAAGGGTGGCAACGAGGCGGTTTCGGGCCATTAATCTACTTAGAATGGTCGGGCTGATCCTAATGAAAATCACCAAAAACATAAGCACCCAAGATTAAAATAAAACAATACTATAAAGTATAAACTATAGTTTTTTCTTTGTTTGAAAATCTTAACGTGATCTAATTAGTCGTTCTGTGTCTTTAAATTGACTTACGTTGAAACGTATACTAATCTCTAATCTGCTTGTATAGTGAGGAGTGCCCATATTATATATAGATCAGGACCTCCAAGCCTACAAGCAATGTGAGACTATTCTAACAGGTTATACATATGTGGTCTGTGAAGTTAATTAATGAGGCATCCTTAACAACTCTAAATGACTCTTTCTTGCTCTCCTGCAATCCACCACTGTTGCATCCATATAGATTTTTTATTACCCTCTCCCAACTTTAAAACATCCATAACAACTCTAAAAGATTCTTTATTATCCTCATGCAATCCAACAATCATCATTGTTGCATCTGTAATAACTCTAAAAGATTTTTTGTTATCCTCCCGCAAGTACATGTTCCTTTAAAAAAAGTATATGGTAGTCATCGCCTCTCTTACTGTCTCATTCCGCTCATCTTGAAGTCTGTCAAAGCAGGTGGCCCACTAGATGGAGTCTGTCGGACCCAATGGCCTGTTAGACCAAGTCTATCATGATTTCTCCCAATAGATTGAAGACGAATCATATGACACGAATCTCTTTAAAGAGATCTTAAATAAAGATAATGAAATCGTAGGGCTATAATGAGTGTTTATTAGAGGTATAAACTCTAAAAGGAAGGCTATAGTTTATCCAACGTGGGATTAAACTTCAACACTGCGACCGCCTGAAACCTAGAATTTAAATCATATTGCAACCTGTTTGGGGGCAATATCGCTTTCTCTCCTGATTCCTAAAAAAGTGAGAAGTAGCTTTCAGATCAAGGATCAAAATTTTGGGTTTCATTTCAATTTTGGAGGGGACCAAAATCAAAATTTTGAAATTAGGCTGAAATTTCAGTCGAAAATTTGATCCTCATACAAAATTGACCGAAATTTCAATCCAAAATTTTGGTTTCGGAGGGGACCAAAACCGATAAATTCGGCCAAAATTTTGATCCTTGTTTCAGATAGTCACCCAATTTAAAACTTTTTTAGCTTTTACGAGAATCAATAAGCTTGTTACCAAGTGCTTATGTTTTGTTAAGCAATTTTCAAGTGTTATTAAGAGGTGTGTCAAATAATACTTTTTAAATAGTGTGTCAAAAAGGTTTCACATGTTGAACATGATATCGTGTGAGAAGCATTATGAGGTAGCTTTTCAAAACAACAGTTTCGATATTCCGATTGGTATCCTCCCTCTTGCGCGAGGCTTGAGGTAATTACACTCCTTGTTTGCATCCTTCTATTAATAATGTGAGTGGTTTATCATATGAGATTTATTCCCCACTCCAAACTGTTCTACTCTCTTTTATATGTAAGATGCATCCAAAGTTGTCAGAGCCGCATGACATCATTAAAGAGAAAAAGAAACAAAACACTGGGCTAAGAAAATGCAAAGAATATCTAGGTTAGGAGCTAAAATGACCAAATTTGAAAGAGTCCATCAGCTGCATAAGATTAAGATTATAATGAAAAGTAAGGGGAACGGACAACATAGGATGCTTTGGTTATTTTGAGCAGAATGGAAATTTTGCTATCTTTTCGAGCAATAGGTCTGTCGATAAGTTGTCGTGATTGGCTTCTTTCTTGGTTAATCACTAGAGGGCACGCGAGCGAGATTCTTCTTAGAGCTGTCAACGGGCTGATTTGTGGTGGGTTCTGGATATGGATCAAAATTTCGTCCGATACTAATACGCATCTGACGATATGTATCAATATCGGAGCTGAATGATACGATATGTTAAATATATCGTATCGGTCAGTTGTATCAAAAGAGCCGAATGATACATTTAATGTATAATCCATATCGAGCCGATACCGATACGTATGGTCCAATACGTATCGGTTTTGGACTCGGACGATACGTACCGATTTTCCGACATTTTGATCCATGGTTTGGGCTAAGTGTTGGCCACCTGGGTTCAGCCTAAGGTGTTCACCAGATTAATATTTGGGTCTAACCCTAGTCCTAATCAGAGTCACAAAAATCGCCGATAATGAATCCCAAATTATTTGCAAATTTTTCAAAAAATCATATACTTTTAAAAATTCACAAATAATTTTGAAAATTTTCAAAAAATTGTGATTTTTTATATTCTTCAAAAAAAAATATACTTTAAATATATGTTTTTTTAAATTATTTTTTTCTCTGATTTTTCCTCCGAATATTTCCCCGAACTTGCTGGATTTTCTCGGATTTTAACCTCGCCAAATTACTGGCCAAATCCGACTTGGTGACTATGGTCCTAACTATAGGGCCTAGTTTTTAGGCTCAATTGAGAGCTGGATCATTGAAGCCCGACCAACCATAGATCAAAATTTCGTCTGATACTGATACGTATCGGTATTAGGACTCACCGATACGGTACATTGAATATACCATATCAGTGATTCCCATTCATTTACTGGATGATACATTCAATATATCGTCCGGTACTGTCCGATACGTATCGATTTTGGGCTCGGACAATATGTATCGATTTTCCGATATTTTAATCCTTGCGACCAACACCTAACTTGGCTCAAACAAACCCAACTACTTAAAGAGTGAATGGTGGGATTGGCACGTGACCCCGCTCTGCCTGATCCAATTCGGGAAGAGTTCAAGCTAAAAGGTTAGGCCCGGCTAGTAATCAAGTCTCAGTTCGGTCCAATCCACATTAAATGGGCGGTCTAAAAATCGAGACTTGCCAAAATCTTAGAAATCAAGAGTTACAATGGAACAGTTGAGACCTGTTGCCCTTATAAACCATTAGACATATTATGTCGAAAAAATGATTAATGGCTGATAGCCAACATCTAAACATAAAATGGTATTTAAATGATTTTATACCATCAAAATTGTACTTTTTATCTCACACTATTGAAGTGTGATTTATCAGTTGCCATGTGGCACACATTTGTGTCTAATCTAAATTGTCCATGTGGCAATTCATCATTGGAACATCTCAGCTCAAAAAAACATGCGTATAAGTGGATGTGAACCATTTGATTGATGAACTTTAATATCAGCCTGTAAAACTAATAGTTAGCAGATTGAACAAATAAAATCTCCCTAAAACACCATTTTTGTGCCTATTATATTTCACTCTATGATTTATGATTTTGACAGTACAATTCACCCACATATTAAATAATTGATGGTGTAAGATCATTTAAATACCATTTTAGTGTCTAAATGATAGTAAGGAGAGCCACGTCATTAAAGAAAATAAAAAAAAGGGGATAACGGCTCTCAACCGGCATTTAAACAATCTTACAACATTACATTGCCACTTTTTATCTCACACCATTAAAGTTTGATTTATCATTGTATCTATGAGCAATCTAAATTGCTTCCATTGTTGAAATTAAAAACAATCATTAGTATTAAAGTGCATAGATCAGATGGTTCGAATCTCCCCAAAAGTAACTTTTGACGCATAGCCCTTCAATTGACGGTATATCACTTTGACAGTATGGATTTCCAAGATCATATGCCAATAAATGATATAAGATAATTTGAACAACCTTTAATGTTTAAATGATGGTTTGGAGAGGCGGTCCCTAAGAAAAATCCAAATCCTCTTGGCTTGCTTTCTACGAAACTCTGCTAAAATCTATACAGGCGGAGCTTGGTTTGCTTGCTTAGATTTGTGTAGTCTGTAGACTCTATAAAAGCATGGTTCAAAATTTCGGTCGAAATCCGATTTCGGCTCCACCAAAACGAAACCGATAACCTAAAATTTTGGTTCTGCTTGTATGGTATAGAAGTTTTTGGTCGAAATTTTGGTTTCCATCCGGTCCGAAATTAAAACGAAATCCAAAAATTTGATCCTTTTACTACCAAACCAAAGCTAAGAAAACACCGATCAAGATGCCCTTTCTAAATAAGTAAACGCCGTCCAAGTATCGACTCAAGAAATTGTAAGCAGTTAGAAACTTGAATCTTTAAAGAGCGTAAAATTTCTTTAGAAAAGTATACGGAGGTGACACTATCATGGCTCTGATATCATGAAAGAAATTCAATGGGTCTAACTCAACCTCACAAAACCAGCTTGTATGGTGAGGAGTGCCCAGATTATACATAGCCCAAGACCTCCAAGCCCACAGGCAATGTGAGACTATTCTAACGCGTAACCATAAAAGGTAGATATATACATATATATTTTATTTTTCAAAAAAATAAATAATTTCTTTTAAAATGGAAGAGTTCTGATTTGAGCTTGTTGCTCTAAAGAGACCTACTACTATCACAGGCCGCATTTCATTACACTTAAAATGCAAGGCTACCTTTATTTTGAGCTGAAGCTTCTTCCTTCACAGCCCAACCCAGGATGTTGATAATTTTTTGCCTCAATCATCGACCCTAGATCGTCAGATCATGTTCCCACCATCATATGGTGAGATTTTGATCACACGTGGAACACATTCCAAAAAGTGATATGCGAATCACGTCTAATGCATGCCATGATCATATTTTTTGGGAGATGTGTACCAGGTGAAATTAAAATCTGGCCATCTGATTTTAAGCCTAAGATCTCAAAATCTATTGTGTCAAAGTTTGGGATAAAAAGTTTTAAGGACGTGTAATAACCGGTTGCCACCTTTCAAAAGTTACCATTTACAGATTTTAGTGCTCATAGAACTTGTGCATGTTGGCTTTTGGAGGTGAGAGATTAATTTCAATAGATCGCGGTTCACCAAAGCGGATGACTGTCCATTTAACTCTTTTTCTAAATATGAAATTTTTTTAGGGGATTTAGACCTGATCCTTACATTTTCAAAGCTAAAAGGAATTTGGCTGGTGAGACTGCCACACCACTTTATGTTACAAGCACCTCACTTGAATAAAGGGAAAATAAGTTGATTGTTTTCAATCAGCGATAGAGATCATTTTTCGTCCAATGTTTCACACAATAGGTATTGAGATCATAGGCTTACCATCATACGTTCAGATGTTGATTCCACATAACACACATCGTAAAAGTGAACGTGATCATAGCCTACCATGAAACATGATTCATGTTCACTTTTTGAGATGTGTGCCACCTGAAATCAATATCCGACCATCTGATGGTGGGACTGTGATATTAAGATCTATTGTGTGAAAAATTGGAGTGAAAATTGATCTATATCGTCTGATTTGAAGTAATCAATAAATTTTTCTTTATTTAAGTGAGGTAGTTCTAACATAAAGTGGTGTAGTATTAACACCAGCGTAGAGTTTACTTGTAAAAGTTAAATCTTGTTATAGTATTTAATATGTTAATTAAAACTCATCCTACCGACAACAAATCAGGTTTACTAGATATTAACAAATGGCAAACGAAAATTTGAACAACAATGTAACTTACTCTTTTTTTCATTATCAAATCCCGATTAACTGCCGATTTTTTGAAGGAAAAAAAGTGACTTTTTCAAAAAAATTGCGAATATTGCAAATAAAAAAGAATATGTTTCAATTTTTTTCCTAATTCTTTTCATTTTTTATCAATTTTTTATTTTTATTAATAGTTTTTGAATTTTTTTTATTGCCCCAAATTTTTAGTATTTTCTTCTAAGTTTTTCAGAAAAATTTTGATTTTTTATCAAGCCGATTTATTTCGAAACCTGGACTTGGCGAGTGGTGATTATGAGCATCTCCAATGGAGACGCCAATTCCATATCAGTTGCACCCCTTTTGACACCTAAAATATCTCCGACGCAATATCTTACTCCATGTAGAATAGGATACCAGAGCAGAATCAGTAGTTTATGTTGGCTACTGAAAATTTCGGGCTTCAAATTTAAATAATAATATTTTATATAAAAAGTGTGACCTTTTGCTCATTTAATAGAGTAATTTGTAGCCAAATGACTATTTTTAACGTCTCCAAGTGGATCTCTCAAAATTTAAAGTTTGGAATCAAGTACTCAAATTTGTCATATCATTCTCCAACAACTATTTTTGACTACTTGACTTGGGTTGGCAATCGATGTCCAATGTGTTTACGCGATGAAGAATCTATCCCTCATCTTTTTATCCACTGTCATTTCGTATCATTCGTGTGGTTCGAGATTTTCAAAATTTTCAACATCCAATGGGTGCCTCTGAGGAATTTTGCAATCTTAATATCTTCTTGGCATTTCTCTCCTTTCAAGATATGTGACAATATCTTCTGGAGGATGGTTCCTTTGCTGTGAGCTAGGTAATTTGGAAGGAAAGAAACATGCAAATTTTCGAGGGGAAATGTTATCCCCCCGATCGTATCTTACGTCGTATCATCGATGTTGTTATTACTTTGGCGAAAAGAGAGAAACATATTACTTCAATTCTCAGACATGCGATCCTATCAAACTAGTCACTAGTATGTCATTCCGGCCCTAAGGAATGACTCAAATCCCCATCATGGTCGGCTGCTCCTTCGGATTTTTTGAGATTGAATTTTGATGGATGCTTTCTAAGCAATCCTGGCAGAGCTGGTGTTGGTGGTTTCATCTCAAATTCAGAGGGAGTCGTTTTGAAAACCTTCAGTTTTGTTCTATGGTATTTGTATCAACAACGAGGCCGAATTAGCAACAGCAGCATATGGTATCCCTATTCTGATGGCAATGGACGCCAATAATTATTTAATTGAAGATGACTCTCTATGTGTTATCAGGTGGATCCAAGGCACCTCTCCATGCCTGTGGAGATACTCACGCTTTCTTCTTTTTATATCGTCCATAGTTGCCAATAAATCTGTAGTCTTCCATCATGTACCAAGGAGTGCTAATGGTCTTTCTGATAAATTAGTTAAAGATGGTGCTATCCTAGGGCCCTGTGGTGTAAGTCGATCCAATTCGTTTGCAAATATTATTGATGGGTAGATGATTCTTTCATCCACTTTTGTAATTTTTTTTTTTCTATAAATTTTGACGTTACCTATAAAAACAAAGATAACATAAAACGTGTGTTTTACTTTTCAGGAAAAAAAAAAAAGAAAAAAAAGAAAGAAAAAAAGAAATAGAATTGACACTTTTGTTAACGCCCAAACGCAAAGATGTCGATGTAAATACGTCAAACGGTGGTGATGGATGTCTCAGTCCATTAGATGCGGATTTCGAAAATTGACTAGTTTTATATAATTGTTGTATTAAAGGTGACTTTTTGATGCAGCACTAGCCGCAACCTTTCATTAGATCTATTGATTTCTACACAGAAATATTATAACTGTTAGGGTTTGGCTTGATTTACGGTTGCAACTAAAGTTACCTATTGGAACTTTGTTTTGTGGATTGTCAAAGGATCCCATATTAGTTTGCTTTTGTTTGAGGAAAGTCACTTATTTTGGAAACTTGTATTATTCTCTAATATAGAATCTAAAAGATAAGGAATAATGGAGGGATTTTTGGATTTTATTTTGGTAAGAGAGAGTTTGAATCTTAGATTTAAGCATGAGGGTTTTGGAGAAAGGAAAAATGGTATTGGTTTTGTAAACCCTTTGAAAAACCCATCTAGGGTATTTTGGGTCTCTCTTATGGAGATAACTTGCGATTTGTTTTGGTTGTGTGGCTCTCTTGTTGGGTTTTGGTGAGGGTAGAGTATTTGTTTGAGAGAACCTTGGCGTCTTTATTTGAACTTTGGGGTTTTGTATTTTGGGCTTAAATCTTTACGATTCTCTTGAGTTGGGTAAGATTGGAGAATATGATCTCCATGGTTTGTAGCCTTTGTGCATCTTCTTCTTGAGAGTGGAAACACTTTGTTTGACTGCCCGTGGACGTAGACTTAGGCCGAATCACGTAAATCTTGTTCTTGTTTGTGGTGTGATCTCTTTCTCTATTGCATATTTTATTTGTTATTTGATTTATTGATTGTCTTCTTCGCACGTAAAAGTCATCAATGTAATTGAAAGTGCAAACGCTTTGTAAGAGATTTTTTCACAACAATTGATATCAGAGCTTAGGTTTTGACTTGGGCATCATTTTGCTTCCGCAAGAAATTTTTCTCTTGTTGTTGGTGATTTTTTACGATTGGCTATGTGAAGGATTAGTGTGACGGCGAAAGATTGAGACAAGATTAATCAGCAGACTTGTGACACAAATCAGTTGTGTTTTGTGAAAGATAAAAAATAGTTCGTGATGAAGAGCACTAGTTACAAAGAAGCACTTTGCTAGGTAGAGCAGCCTCCATCGTTGATATGAAGATTGGTACTACAAATAACCTTGCAAAAATTTGCAGTTTGGCACTTTTGGTGCATTTGCAGTCTGGCACATTCAGGTGCATTGTCAGTTTGGCACTTTAGGTGCATTTGCAGTTTGGCACATTCAAGTGCATTGGTAGTTTGGCACTTCATGTGCATTGGCAGTTTGGCACTTTTGAGTGCATTGTCAGGTTGCACATTTTTTGTGTGCATTAGCAATTTGGCACTTCGGGTGTATTGGTAATTTTGGGCACTTTCGGGTGCATTGGCAATTTGGGCATTTTTGGGTGCATTGGTAGTTTGGCACTTCGGGTGCATTGATATTCTGGGCACTTTCGAGTGCATTGGTAGTTTGGCACTTCGAGTGCATTGGTGTCGGTGGGCAAGTTTGAAGGCAATTTTAAAGTTGAAATTAAAGATACTTAATTTGTTTGAATGGCATGAGATTTCATGTCGATGTGGAGAATTATTGTTGGTTTGCAAATCTTGCCAAGGTAGAGATTGTTAGGGTTTGGCTTTATTTACGGTTGCAATTAAAATTACCTATTGGAACTTGGTTTGGTGGATTATCAAAGGATCCCATATTAATTTGCTTTTGTTTGAGGAAAATCATTTATTTTGGAAACTTGTATTATTCTTTAATATAGGATCTGAAAGATAGGGAATAATGGAAGGTTTTTTGGGTTTTGTTTTGGTAAGAGAGAGTTTGAATCTTGGATTTAAGCATGAGGGTTTTAGGGAAAGGAAAAATGGTATTGGTTTTGTAAACCCTTTGGAAAACTCATCTAGGGTTTTTTGGGTCTCTCTTATAGAGATAACTTGGGATTTGTTTTGGTTGTGTAGCTCTCTTGTTGGGTTTTGGTAAGGGTACACTTGAGTATTTGTTTGAGAAAACCTTAGTGTCTTGATTTGAACTTTGGGGTTTTGTATTTTGTGCTTAGATTTTTGTGGTTCTCTTGAGTTGGGTAAGATTGGAGAATATGATCACCATGGTTTGTAACCTTTGTGCATCTTCTTCTTGATAGTGGAAACACTTTGTTTGACTGCCCGTGGACGTAGGCTTAGGTTGAACCATGTAAATCTTGTTCTTGTTTGTGGTGTAATCTCTTTCTCTATCTCGTATTTTATTTGTTATTTGGTTTATTGATTATCTTCTTCGCATATGAAAGTCATCAACGTGATTGGAAGTGCAAACGCCTTGTAAAAGGTTTTTGCACAACAATAACTCTAATGGGCATCCACCTTTCGTGTTGATTCACATGAATATCAAGAGAAACGGGAAACAAAGATCGCCAAAGTACATGATAGCCACTTGAGAAGGTACTAGTTTTGATACAAAACTAGAAAAACCTACAAGAATGTTGAAATTAATCTTCCTAAGTGGTTGAAAATCCCTCTGTCGGTGAACCCATAGGAACACCTAATACTAGCCGCAGCTAGTCGGGCTTCAAAAGCTTCAAACAAAATATTTCATTCCAATCTAAAATTATATTTCAGCACCAATGGCCTTAAAATAGGATTTACAATGTATAAAATTAGAAATCCTAGCCTAACACTAATTCCTAATTTAAATAATAAAAATATTAT
The DNA here is from genome assembly GCA_021018995.1 of Chloranthus sessilifolius. Classification (NCBI taxonomy): domain Eukaryota; kingdom Viridiplantae; phylum Streptophyta; class Magnoliopsida; order Chloranthales; family Chloranthaceae; genus Chloranthus; species Chloranthus sessilifolius. The sequence continues at coordinate 121,819,693 of CM037587.1, read as the reverse complement.
AATTTTCCTAAAATCCTTACTACTATATAAAAGTAAAAATAGTTTTTGTCAAATTTTCATGCCTAAAATGCCCCTAACTCATATCTAGACTTCTAATTAAACTAGGATTCTAAATCACATGTATTAGAACTAAATTGCCCCTAATTAGCCTAAAAAATTTAAACTCTTGAACATTCTCAGACGACTACGACGATGGACCCCCGGACAACATAAATGACGTCATGGCGCAGTTTAATCGACTCGGCTATCAACACGTCTGCTATCTCATCCCCACACTTGCTAATGTAGGCCACCCGATTACGTGCATCGTATACAACATCCTTTTCCCATGGGCTGCTGACTTAGCGCATAGCCTAAACGTTCCCTTGGCTTTGTTTTGGATCCAACCGGCGATCGTCTTCGCCTTTTACTACTACTGCTACTTCCATGGCTACGAAGATTATATCACTAATGAGAAGAATCAGGGGCGGAGCCACGTTGTGGATGGGGTGGTCAATTGACCACCCAAATTTAGTAAAAGTTCCTTATTAACTCTTAAATATCCTAATTTATATTAGTGGATGCTTATTCATCTAAAATTATATTGACCACCCAATTTATTTTAAAACTTGAAATAAATTTTTTAATATATTTGTTTTCATAACACATATTATCTTTTAAAATTTTTTAAAAACTAAAACCTCTCATATCTCTAGATTCTCTCTCTCATTCTCTCTAATCCCTATCTATTCTCCTCACTCTCTCTATCTCCTGAGATTTTCTCTATGCGTCTCTCTTTCTCTTGAGATTTTCTCTCTCTCTCTCTCATTCTCTCTCTCACATAGTCACATATTATCTTTTTAAAATTTTTAGAAACTAAAATCTATTATATCTCTAGCTTCTCTCTCTCATTCTCTCTAATCCCTATCTATTCTCCTCACTCTCTCTTTCTCTTGATTTTCTCCACATGTCTCTCTCTCTTGAGATTTTTTCTCTCTCTCTCTCTCTTGAGATTTTCTCAACACGCTCTCTCTCTCTTGAGATTTTCTCCACACATTATCTCTCTCTCTTGGGACTTTCACCACACGTTCTCTCTCTCTCTTGAGATTTTCTCCACACGTTCACTCTCTCTCTTGGGATTTTCTCCACACGCTCTCTCTCTCTCTATTCTCTCTAAATCTAATCTCTATCTCCGCACTCTCTCTCTCTCTCTCTCCCTCTCTCAGTCTCTCTCTTGAGATTCTCTCCGCATTTTAATTTCTCTCAATACACGAGATTGGAGATTTTGTGTTGGCATCTTCGCGGATTTGGAATTTTGCTCGTAAGAACAAGCAGGTATTTTTTTTTATTAATTATTATTTTATTTTATTTTTTCTGTTGTGATTTTCTCTATCTATGAAAGGTACATTTTTTGTAAGTAGATGATATGCTTTACTTTTATTTTTTTATATATTTTTAATGCTCTTTTTTTACAAATATATATATTTTTAGCGTTTGTTTAGGAAAAAAAAATCTTATATAATTTTTCAACATTATTTGATTAAATGACCACCCTATGAAGAAATCTTGGCTCCGCCCCTGAGAAGAATGGACCCTCTTCCTTGATAGATTTACCTAGATTGCCATTACTAACGGTTAACGACCTTCCATCCGTCTCTAACTTCAAAAGTAATCATGCTTATACTGCCATACTTGAGAGCTATGTTCGAAACCTTAGATAAAGAAGCCAAGCCATTGAGAGTGCTCGTAAACGCGTTCGATGCACTTGAAAGCCGTTGATGGGATCAACATGATCGGAATTGGGCCCATGGTTCCCTCGGGTTTCTTATATGGGAAGAACCCATTAGTAGCCTTCGACAACGACTTATTCTATAACGCTACGAAAAGTTATATCGAATGACTGAATTTGCACTACCTATAACAAGGTATTTGATACATGTCAATGCACTGAGATTAAGGGGACAGATGCATTCGAGAGCCCACATTTAGTTGCTCTTTCATATGGGTGGAAAATAAAAATAAAAAATTCAAAAATCGATTAAACCGAACCGAAAAAAGTCAACCTAAATCCAAACCGAAATCAATCCAAAATCGAAAAACCTAAACCAATTTTGAAGCGGTTTGATTTTGGGTGCCGAAAACCAAAAGCTGGTTGAGTATAGAGAGAAAACCGATGAAAAACAAGGGAAAAAATGAAAAATCGTAAAAAATCTCTTTAAAAAGAATAATATATATATAAATCGAAAATCGAACCAAACCGACCGAAATCGAAACTGGATTGGTTCAGGTTCCAATTCGGTTTCACTCATTGCAGAAGTAAACTGATCAAATTGAGAAATTTGGGTCGGGTTCGATTTTAGGCAAAATGACACCGAAACCGAAGCCAAAAAGTCAGTTTTGATTGCTATTCGGTAAATTAAAATTCCAACCCTACTCTTGCAGCCTAGAGTCTGTATGCGAGTGTGCATGGGTGCACTCATGTGCTCCCATAATGTACCTAATAAAGTATTTCTATAAAGTGTTTGGCTTGCATATTTTTAAATGGGGCTCATTTCACCTTTAAGCTACACATGACATAGGATAAGGGAGAGTCATTACTTGCACTCGGAAATGTGGCTCTTGCACCGAAGTTAAAGAAAGACTTTGTATTTTAGGGATATGTGGCATGTGAAAACGCAATCTGGGCCGTCTGATTTAAAGTTCATGATCTATAGATCCTTAGTGGATAAGATTAGAGTAAAACATGATATTTATCACATGATCTATTGTCGTCAACCATTGAATCAAATAATAGCTTTGGACTATATTTAATCACACGATGAAGATTGTATTTCGTGCTAATCTTTTGCACTTAATATCTTTAAATGACGGGCTCCAAATCAAACATATTAGATGGAGTTTTCATATAGCAGAGGTCACCAAACTTGTAGGTCTTTGTTTCAAACTCAGTGCAAGGGTCAAGTTTCTGAGTGCAAGTAATGGCTCCCACAGGATAATCATTCAAGAGGTCCATATAATGTCTTTAGTGGGGTGAAAAATAATCTCCAACATCACCGATTAAAACTTGTGAAATTGCATCAACATCAATATCATTTAAAACCCATCCCACCATGCTCCTTAAGTTTACCCATCCTACCATCAACATCAACATCAATATCATTTAAAACCCAATTTTTCTAGTATATGCCTTTATCAAACCTAGCTCATTTCAATTCTCATAATTCTCATTATCTCTTTATATTTTGCATACAAATTTTTTTTTTAGCCTAGCCTTCAAATGATACATGCTCAAACTTGATCCGATGGGTCAAGTTCATATGCTCGACCTTGTTAAAAATTGAGTTAACCAATAAAATCAAATCAGCCTGATAATGTTTTGGCTGGTGTTATTGACACGCCACTTTATGTTACAACCACCACATTCAATGAATAAAATCTGTTGAAAATGAGTGGACATCCACGGTCCAAAATGTGGTCAAACGATAAAAAATTCAATGTGTTATGATGTCTGAGGCAATATCCAAACTTTGGTTGAAGTTTAGACCACCAATATATATATATATATATAGATGACATGTGACATTGCATATGATCCCAAAAAAGGCACTATCTTGGATTCAGATGTCACGTGGCATATGATTTGAGGTTTGAATGTATACATTCATCCATGCATTAGAAATCCATATGCCTTTTCCATTTTATAAATTTATTATCATTTTTATAATTTTATAGAGCAACACATGCAAAGCACATGCATGTTTACTAGTAACAATAAAATCTTAAAACAGTAAGGAAACTAATTATATTTCTAATAAAATAAATAAATTATATTTGTGAAAATAAAGTAATAAAATAAACTAATCTTAATTCAACTAGGAGTTTTGAAATTCGTCTCATTCAGCACAACTTCCAAAAATTGATCATAACTTCATCAATACTTGGCGGAATTGCGTATTTCTTGGCTCTTTGGAAAGCCACTTTGATAAACTTTCAAGTAAGATAAATTTCGCAGCATTCCGATGTCATTTCATACTTCAATATAGGCCAAATATAAAAGTAACAGGATTAAAAGTTAAAGACTCTACGACCTTCCGATCAAAAGACTTTTTGACAATAAACTTTTGATTTTCTATTTTCTCTTTTTCACTCCTTCCAACTTTCTCTAGTCTTATATCTCATATTTTGTGCTACATCACCTTTTGTGTTGGAAAATATCCAATAGAATTCTATTCTTGTAAATAATCATGTCCACATAAAACACCTGACGTAATTGTGTTTATTATCTTATGGCCTACCTGCAATCCTGCATTACCTCATGGTCCAATAAACATGACATTTTTATTGACGGTTGACTTAAGAAAACTATTAATTAAGGCTGCCTTTTGGATTCCTCTTTCGAAGTAAAGATCTGCTCACTTTAAAAACAAAAAGTTTAAACGTTCTTTGAAAGACACCAAAATTCATCTCTTTATCCTCCCAAAAACGGTAAAAGCACTTACAATCAAATGGAGTCTCATGCTAAAGTGTTATGAGCCAGAGTAGAGAGCGGCTCTTTGCCTCCAAAGACCAATCCCAAACACAGCAGCCTAAGAGCCTCTAGATCTGTCTACGTCCCAATATCTACATCTCACACAATGCACATAAAACTCTCAACTTAACAAGGCTTGAACCTATATCACAGTGGATGAAAGGTTATGAATATTATAACCTCAAGGTAGTTTTAGCCTAACTTATCTATAATATAATAAAGTAAAAGACACTTATACTTAATATGCTCTCAGCAAACTTATGCTTGTTGTAGACACTAGTTCAACTGATTCTAAAACTGTTGGATGCAACGGATCCAAAGGTCAGTGGCCACTTATGAAAAATAAGGTCAAGATTCTCTTGCATCAATGGTTCCAAAATCAGCTGAACCTAGGGTATTAATGGGTCGGGCCTGTCAAACTTTTGCATTGTCTTGGCCATAGTCCTAGTCCTAGGTGAACCTTAATATTGTCTGTCGTAATCCTGTGTGATGGGGTCAACACTTGAGCCTGCAGCAGGGTGTCTAGGGCACGCAATATGGTACCAAGAAGGGCACGTGACATCTTGGTGTCGGGACGGCACATCATATAGTGCCAGGAGGGCACGCGACATGGGGGCCAAGATGGCCTAGCGACGTGATCGCGACACGGTCATATGGGGGATAAGATGCGGGAGTGATGCGGTCGCGACACGGACGCGACTTAGCCAAACTAGGCTAGCGATGCGAAAGCGTTGCGGTATGTCAAACCAAGGGGTTTGAGGTTCTCTTGCCATTTTGGCTAAACGATTGTTTTACTCTTCTATGTGGGAGAAGAACTGGAGAGTTGTCTTCCACCCATACGGGGCCTTGCGTTGTCAGAGGGGGCGCAAGTGTCTCATACGTTTGAAAAGGTGGGCCTAGGACATCAACGCAGCGATGTCGTGTGGCACCCAAGGTGAGGTTGAAGTATAGCCCCGGACTACGCGTCGTGGTGTATACCGCTGGGCAACCTTGCGAGAACAAGAGCGCTACGTGGGACTCAGTAGCGCACGCTAACACAAGGGCTGCATGGGACTCTGTTGAGCACGACAGCATGAGCAGGCACAAGACTGTGGGCTTGGTTCGATATGTGAGCAAGACATGATGGCATGGGGAGCTGCATGCCAAGACTGTTGTGAAGCGAGGTACTAGTGCAGTGCACAGGGTGAAGCTTGAGCAGACCAAATTTAGCACAGTGGTGTAAATGAGCGTGTCGTAAGGGACATGATATGTTGCGTGGTAGGCCGCGAAACAAAGGTAGCCACGAGGGGAAGTTCCCATCCTCTAAGCGGGTGGTATCAGAGTTGATGTGTAGATGGGTTGGCTTCGTTGCATGCGGTAGCGGAGCACCGCGCGGGTTGGCAGTGCGTCGAAGAACGCCCCGCGACAATTAGTATCAGAAATAGGCTGACTTAGCGCATCGGGCGTTAGGTGCCGCACGAGACTGAGGTTGCTGAAGAGCGACCCCGTAACACCTAGCCCTAACCCTAGCGGGCTTGAATATGATTGGCCTTAGCCCTTGTTGGCACATGTGGCCATGTAACCGTTGTGCGCTAACTAATGGGAAACTGAGTATCATTTTCTCGAGACACATATGATGTGCGTCAGATAATGTCAAGTAATCCAAAAGTTAAGAGATCCCTTGCAAGCCTATAAAAAGAGGCTTTCCGCCGCTTACCAAAATATCACTAAAAAACCAAATTAAGGTAGCAAGGTACACATCCGTTCAAAGCAAAACTACTTGCGTTATCGGTAATCTCCAGTCTCATGACAAATCTCGTATTGATCCGATTCATATCTGACGCTTCCATCTATCCTTTCAGCCTCTGGCTTTGTGCTATTTTAGCCTAATCTTAAACTTTAGGGCTTTTATTTTGAAGGCACAAGCCCTATCCAAGGCCCTAAAAAAATTAGCCTTAATCCTAATATTTAGGATAATGTGGTACATGGCTGGCCTAGCCCTTTGACAGTGTGAGTTGAACGCCCATAAATCAGTTGATCTCAAGGATCAAAATATCGGGCTGGATTATGATTTCGGATATGATCAACATTGAAACCAAAAATCAAAATTTTGGCTGATAGTATGAATTTGACTCCCATACACGAGAGGGCTCAAAAGTCCGGTGTCTTGTTATTTGTACGGACCTTGAGCCTATCACAAACTTCCATGCTCATTAAATTTCGTGCCAACCCGAAGGTCCACTCACCACACAGCACGCGCACTTTCAATAGATTTACAAAAGAGGGCTCAAACCTCCGTGACAAAGGATCTTAGATAGATAAATCCCATTACGTCAGATATGCTCGTTTAATCAAACGGATTTAGATTCCAAACCTCCATGATAAAAGATTTTATTAGACCGATAAATTTCATATCCATAGATATAAACGTGTTCAACACAAAATACATTCTCCGCGGATTTAGTTTAGATTATTCCAACAGGGAAATCTGAGATAGTGGAGAGGGTTTTGCTTCGCGCCTTCGAGTTCGAGCAACCATTCGTTCTAAGTCGCACGAACGAACGATCGATCGATCGATCAATTGGAAAAGAAACGCAGCAAACAAATGGCCTCCTTCATTACCTCCCTCTTTCCATCTTCTCTCGCTACCCTGCAAAACCCTAAAAGCTACACCTCAGATCCTATCTTATACTCTCAATTCGCTTCTCCTAATCAGCTCTCTAGGTTTAAGCTCTCAAAGAAGCTCAGAAGACTCCAAACTCCTAGCTCACCTGTTGTTGCCGCTCAATCCAACTTGTTCAAAGGTACTTTCGATCCCTCCTTTTATTTCTTTCGCGGTCTCATTGATCTCTGTGAAGAGTAAGATTTAGTTTACATAACTCTGTTGATCAAATGATGTGCCTGTTTAGGGTTTCATGTGTTCTGATATCTTCCGCTGTGCTTTTGAACAAGTTGGCTCACTAACAAGGCTATTTCCCTCTTAATCTCGTCATTCACGTTGCTAATTATGAACGATTGAGGACGAATTTCATAATCAGGGCTGCTGATTTTGTTATTAGATTTGATTTACTACTGTGTGAAAGATACAGACTCTCAAATCGGCACGTTTTAAGAGAAAAACTAATCTTAGAGATTAATGGAGATAATGGAAGAGAAAATGGAATTAGAGAGGAAAATGCACTCTTTAATCAGGAATTTCACCATGTTCATTGTGTATAAATGTGCAAATAATGGGACAATTTTAAGTAGATAGGATGAAATTAGTATGGCCTGTTTGGACTTTCCAAGGTTTCAAAGTTTTTGAATCTCGAATTATAGAAATTACTAGTTTCAAACAGTTGGAGAAATTTCTAGTTAGCCTTCTATTCTGTAAATCATCAAACGAAGGATCATCAGAGGTGAACCAATTCTGTTGATTTTCGAGTTTTCTTTCTGACATTGCTACCTCACTTTGTTTATTTGAGTGGCAGCATTCTAACTAATAGTAGGGGTGTATTCGGTTCGATTTGGTCGGTTTTGGACCAAAGCCACAAACCAAATCGGTTATAATTGGTTTGCTAAATTTTCAAACCAAACCAAACCGTCCAGCTGATGAACCAAACCAACCCGATTCGATTTGGTTTGGTTAGGTCGGTTTCGGTTTCCCTATAAGTTCTACTTGCACATAAAAATTTTCCCAATTTCTCAACCTGTTTTACACTTTTACTACTTTCATTTTTTCCAGAGTCCTCTTACTTTTGCTCAAATACACTATTATTGACTGAACCTTTAGAAATTAGAACCTTAAGTCTCTACTCCCTAATTCAACGTCTTGTGAGATTTGAGCCTTAAGTAAGGTTGTGAAACACTAAATTTGGACCCAAATTTTGGACCGAAAATCCGAGGCCCAATCATCTGCTTGGCTCAGCTCAAGTTGACTATATATATATACACACACACACACACATATATAGAACCCTAAGTCTCTACTCCCTAATTCACCGTCTTGTGAGATTTGAGCCTTAAGTAAGGTTGTGAAACACTAAATTTGGACCCAAATTTTGGACCAAAACTCCGAGGCCCAATCGTCTGCTTGGGTCAAGTTGACTATATATATATATATCAATCTCTGGTATGGTGCAACCACTTTATTCATTTATTTATGGTGTTTGGGGTTCTTAAGTTAATTTCCTGGTTTTAGTTTTTAATTCTATCGCAATCTATACCTAGGATGGTCAATATTTGCACATACCTGTGACTTTAAAGATGTTGCATTTATAAGAAAAATGTTATTTTATTTCATATTGGTCTTTGGTAGTCTATGAACCTGAGAACTCAATTTTCTAAAAAGCTTGTGTCTGATACATGTCAGGCAGAAATTGATGTAATTAATCAAGATTCTTATTTGTACAATATATAAGTATTTATTTGGATTGTGGATACTTCTTGTTTATATTTTTAGAATATAGGAAGTAATGTTCTTGGAATTGTATATGTTAATATTATCAGTTGTATATGATGGATTGCCCAGTAATGGAGACTTTAGCCTTGAATAGAAACAAATTGCGAAATAAGAATAGCAAAGCTGACCCCCAAATAGATGGGATAAGGCTATGGTGATGATGGATATGGTCCGTTTAACTGTACATAGTTGTTGCATGTTGGATTTCTGGAGTCTTGCTACTTTTACACATGCTCTAATAACATGTTTGATACTCATACATGCTCTACGTATTACTTGCACAAGCATGCTCTAATACCATGTTCGATACTCATATATGATCACTGTACCATTCTGTGTAGTCAAAATGTAGCTGTACGTTGGTTGTGAAACATGAACTTGCAGGACATACCACAGAAATAATCTTAGTTTCTGTGCTAATTCTAAAATAGAATTTTTAATTCCTTAAGCTGAATGTGCTGAATATGTTAAACTATATGAGATTTTGTTTGTTTCTTCTGAATGATTTCAAAGTAATTAGTCCTGATAGCCACTTTCCACTTAAAATTTAAGCCCAACTCCTTTTTGTTTCTTCAATATCATTTAAGAGTGGGTATAGTATAGCATAGCTGACCTGTTCCATTCTAGACTGTGAACGTGTCCCTTTTTTGGACACGTGGCACTACTTTTCTCAAAGTGTGCTGTATGATGTGAAGACCACTATCCAAAGATCTGTGGTGTCAAAGATTGCATCAAAAGACATCTCCATCATGAGATTCAATGACATTTACATGGTACATGGTAAACGTTCATTTGAAAGGCATTTGCTGCTTTGAATCACATGGTGGAGATGTTTTTTGATGCAATCTTTGATCCACCAGATCTTCACATCATGTGGTACATGTGATGGTAAATAGTGCCAATCATTGGCCTGTTCGCAATGTAGATTAGGAACAGGTCGTCTTTTACCTTAAACAAAATCGTCCGTTAATAGAGTATCAGATAATTACATCTATGACCATTCCAGTTTTGATGATGGCTAGCAATCCTCCCCAAGAGGTGGACTCGTCGTCTTAAGGGGAAGCTTTTCAGACTAATGTGCATTATCCCGAAATTTTACATCTTTTTCCTATCCTATTTGAGAAGTTGAAAGTTCAAAACAGTAAAACAATCAAGATTTTGTCACCTTCTGCTGGACTTCACAGACATTAATGCATCTAATTCCATCTGAGCCCTATATCTGAAAGGTGAAAAGCTTCTTTGTCCCATAGAAAGAAGAAGATACTAGGTAATGTTGTATCTAGTATGTGAATCATATATTGATCCATTGCTATTCATTTATTATGTTGCATGAATTTTTCATTTCTTCCATTAACTTGAAATATCGGCGCCCTCCTAAGTCATAAAAGAAACAGTCCACCAGATGCCTTTAAAACTTTAGAAGGATGTGAGATTTGTCATCTGATTACTAGGATATGAGCCATATGAATATGTGAGCTACCATGAAGTCCTTGGGTTTCCCCTTTATGCAGAAAAGCCAAGTCAAGCAGACTCTTAGATGACATTTTTGCTTTTGCTAACTTTTCTACTTGTAAATCCTCTTTAATAGTTCTTCAAACAGCATGGAAGATTGGGAAAGATGGGATAGAGGCGGGGACCAATCTTGTGCCTGTAAGTTGTTTTTTTTTTCCTGATTGCTAATTCTACCTTTATATATTCCAATTCTTAAGTGCTTCTCTTGTCTGATTCTTTCCTAAAGAATTATCCCTTTATGGTTTGGATCCAAAATGGCGTTACCACATTTTGTGCAGCATTTTTGATGTCAGGATCTTGTTCCAAGACCAATAGCAAGGATCTGTGTAACTGGTGTTGCCACAATAGTTTCTCTTGTTGTACTCAGGTCATTCCTGTCCACAGCTTTTTTTGTGCTGGTAGGTGGTCTTGCTATATCCACATTAACATTTTGAAAGTATCTGCTTTCATTTAAGTTATTAATGATGTTTAATTTAGTTTTTGGAAGAAGAAATATACTTTGTTGTCCATGACAAGAATTTAAATTGTCATCAATCTTCATATTTGTTGAATAACGAATGTGACCTCACTGAAGAACCAACATTTTTTGTTCTTTCTAAGAATTTTCAGAGATCCTGCAAAAATTTCTCCCGTTTACTATTTTCAACTCGTAAAGATACCGTCTGATGTTCATGTTCAGGATTGGCACAATTTTTCTAAAATATCAATCATGTTTTCTTCTAGTAAACATTTTAATAAATTTGTTTTTTCGAGGGAAGATGAGCAATGTAGCACAGGGTATAGATTGATTTAATGTAAATGGGGGTATAAGTTTCAGGATAGTTTGCATTCTAGGAAATTTCCCTGATGTTTTCCCACGTGGCATAATTTGGACAGATTCATCTTCTAATTCATGATTCACATAGAAACATTCAAAGTTTCAAAGCAGATTACAAATATTTTACTAAGCTGAGACTGCATAACAAATACAGTTAATAAAGTTGAACTTGGATAAGTCAATTACTTTAAAATATCCTTGTTGGCGGCCATATGATCAAATTAGTTTCTTTTTTTGAACAGGCGATGATGGGATTCATATACTTTGTGTTCATAGCCTTGAACAAGGATGATGGCCCGAGTGGGGGTGGAGGCAGCAAAGCTTCTACGGAGGATCCTTTGGAAGAAGCAAGAAGGATTATGGAAAAGTACAAGTGAAGGTAAGAAAATTTCATCGAAATCTCAAGTTTTCTCTTGATCATTCTTCTAAGGTTTCACACTAATATAATCATACGTATGTCATGACCACAGAGTAAAGGTTATTATTCAGATACACTTGGTAAGGGAGCGGCAGGCGAACAATTGCGTTTCGTAGCGGTTGGCAAATGGATAGCAGAAAGCAGCATGAGTGAATGCTCACATCTGGGTTTTCAACAATTTGAGAAGATAACCTTGTGAGTGTGCTTATTGCCTGAAATATATTTGAGCCTTTCCCTGAAGAGAACTAAATCGGTTCCTTTGTGAAATTACTTAATTTTTGGTTGTTGAGGAAACAAAATAATTGACTGCTATTCAGGAGAGAACATCTATGCACAGCCCATGAACGAAAGGTAATGACAATAACTTCTTATCAGTTTATATAAAAGCATACAATTTACTTTGTGTGGATATCAAACTTACCTAGAAAAAATGCTTTACCAAAGAAAATGTTTCATATCTATGAAAGTGCACTTAATTAAATTTTGCTATAGAGTTTTGTATGTTGTTTTACTTCTTTTTCTTTCCTGCATTTGTTTTTTAAGAGAGAGAGAGAGAGAGATCATAGTCACCAAGTTGGGATAATCCCCAATATTTGGTTGATAAAAATAACTGTATATGGCGTTTTAGCTAATTCGGCTAGGAAGATTGCTGAGGACAAGACAGGCCATAAAACTGATGGATAAATTCATTAATAGGATCTCACGCCTGGTTGAGATCAGTCACCAAATCGGGGTTTGACAATAATTTGTAAGGTTAAAATTTCGAAAAAATCCGGCAAGTTCAGGAAATATTTAGAGAAAAAATTGGGGAAAAGGAATAAAAAAGATTAAAAGTTATAAAAAAAAATTAAAAATCACAATTTACTGAAAAAATCATATGAATTATTATGAAATTCATGAAATTTTTGAAGACTTCGCAAATGATTCACGATTAATTCGTAGAACCTCAAATTTGTGTATTATTCGCGAGTTTTTGAAAAATTCAGATAATTTGGTGACTACAGTTGAGATAACGCCCTCGCTCTCCCCCATTTTAGGCCATGTGATGCAAACTTTTTACCAATCCAAGTCATTCAAATGACAGGCCCTTAAACTCAATGTATGCCAAAAGTTGCTACCAAACCTACTGATCAAGTTATTCATATTTACCCTAGAGTTCGTAGTAAAGTTCTAAGTTGAGATGATCTGAATCATTTGATGTTGCGGTTTTTGGGCTGAATTACACTCAAATGATGGCCCCATTTTGATGACTTTATTAATTAGAAATATACACCAAATGGCCTAAAAGTGGGACGATGAGAGCCAAGTCCCAACCTGATAGTGAGGAGTAAGGATGCAAATGATGCAGGTTGGGAGTAAATTGGACCCTGCCTGTTTAGAATCAGGATAGGTTTAAGTTGGGTCTAAAAAAAAAATGTTGGACCTTTCTTTTGGGTCCGGGTTAATCTAAATTGAAAATCAACCCATTCACATTCCTAGTGAAATTAATAAAAAAATTTATCTAAAAGTAGCTAATTAATTTACCAATTAGAAGAATGCTAAAATATCACACATATAGGCTAGGCCAATGACCCATATAAGGAGAAATGTCATATCATCATATATTTGTTCCATGTTCGGGTATTTTCTCAGTTATCCCAAAAAAGCTCAAATTTTTAACAACTCTATTTCCTACAGATTCCTGACAAATGTAGATTCCTGGCTTTTCCCATGTGTGTTCTTTTAGGTCTCAAAAAAGCTATGATTCTTGACATTTCACAGAAACGAAAGATTTCCTATGTTCTTTTAATTATTTCAGAAAAGCATAGAATCGATCTACTTTAGGGATATCGTATAATCGTAGGAATGACGATAGAGTATCCAATACGGTGTCATATGTATTTAAAGGTCATTTTTAGCCAATGCACGATCCATGGGAGATTAAACACTTTCGTCCGTGCAATTGTGTAGAAACGATTCCTACAACTTTACTATCCAATCGCCTATCATACTAATACTATAAAGTAGCTTTGTACGATAGATGACTATGAGGTTGCGTCATTGCCACCCCTTGCTCCGAAGAGTATGAGGTAGTGATTATATATTTTTCTGTTTTAAATTTTAAATTTTCTCACTGATTTTTCCTCCAAATATTTCTGCGAACTTCTCGGATTTGCCAAAGTTTTCCAAATTTTAACTTCGCCGAATCATTGCCGAACCCCGAATTGGTGACTATGCTCACATGATCAGGCAATGGTTAAGTCCAATCAGGTTGAAACGAATTTCCAATTCAACCACATCTACAGCTCTTGGAAAATGGAGAAGTTTGACTGCACATCATCCTATAAAAAGTGAAAACCATGAAAGCCAAGATTCTCTTATATTAAAGGGCTCTATATGTGGTTGAATTTGAAATCTGGTTCAGCTTGATTGGACCAAACCATTGCCCCACATGATCACCCTTAACACTGATCTTGGTGCTCAACATTTGATACTAAACTTCTTACTTCTCTAATTTATCTAACTTTCCAATTCTCACGAATCTCAAGGAAATCAACGGCTAGCAATCTCCACAATGTGTTAAAGGCTCAAACATCTATAAAAGGGTAGCATTTCAGCATTTTTTTTTTGTATAGAAAAAAAAAGACATTTCTATCTATCTGATGAAAAAGTGGGGAAATTTTTCGAATTTGAACAAACATTTGTGAGAAATTGATGCATGTGGAAACCCTAACAGGCTGAATTTGGAGGTGCTATTTTGCTCGAATACCTTTTTTTTTTTTTTTTTTTTTTTTTTTTTTTTGTATGATCGAATATATTTGATTTTAAATCTCTGCAAAAATAGTAAAAGGTTTTTATTTCCTCTGATTTTAGCTTTAATCAGTGTTTTGTGTTTGATTTTTTATGCTTTTTTCAGTTGATCTTTGGTTGACTTCATTTTTTGATTTTGCATTTTTCAGAGAAGATGCTTTTCAGAATCTATTTTTCAAAACCCTAACATCTCCAATCCGAAAAATAAAGAGTTTAAAAGTATTTCATCCAGCTTATTTTAACTAAAAATTAGAGAAGATATTAAATAAATAAATAAATAAAACACTATTTTTTTGCTTCCATTTCGCATATATTTGACTTCAAATCTCTGCAAAAATAGTAAAACTCGTTTGTTTTTAGCTTTAGCTAGTGTTTTATGTTAGGATTTTTGTGCTGATTTAATTCATCTTTGCTTGACTTCGCGTTTTTATGTTGCATTTGTCAGAGAAGATGCTCTCAGATTCTATTAGCTGTTGGAGCACAGATTCCGGCGTTTTATATAGTGTAGCAATTCAAAGAGAGTATAGTCACCTGAGACTCTGAATATGATCTTTCCTGAGTTTTTTGCTCGGATATGAGAAGGGGATTGAAACTCGGGAACCATCAGTTTTTATGTGGGTCCCAGCTCAATTGCCGAACAGAGGAATTGCTCTGAAAGTGCTAGGAAATGCTACTTTCTGAGTTGGAACTCAGTTTCCGAGCGAGAAACCTCTATTCGAACAAGGCCTTATAGTCTTGAATTCATTCATTCTCGCTAACCTAATATAGGTTAGACCAATGACCTTGTCAAGGGTATTAAAGTCCTTAACTCTAAATAAAATAAGCAAATGAAGTCTTTCAACTCTTTTGTATAAACTAATTAAAAAAAAAAAACCTCTTTCGTATAAAGAGGAAAAAAAACTAATATATAATTGCTATGTCTTAACTATATATGAAAAACAATTATATATACAGTCAGGTCTAAATTGGGTTCAAGTCCAGGTTTGGATCCAAAGGACCAGAGTAAGCCGAAAATAACTCTAGTCAGATCCTAATAGGGTCGGATCTCCTCCGACGAGGACTAGAACTAGACCCAATTGGGTCAATTCTTAGGTCGGGAATGGATGACAGGACCCATTTGCACCTTGAGTGGGGAGTAATCTCCTAAATGAAAATAATAATAATAATAATAATAATAATAACATAAATAAATTAATTAATTAATTCGTGAGTTTATAGCTCTTCATTGATTTGACGCCTTTAAAATATTTGGTGGGGATCTATTTCTCTACTAATTTTGGGAGATGCACATATATTTGAATCCCAAATCATGTGAAAGGTCACAAACACTGATGAGGATGGACTAATTGGGTAAAAGGAGTTGACCTGTGCACCGTCCTTGTGTACAAGTAGGATACCTAATAGTAACTCGTGTTAAGAGAAGCTTGTTCAGTTGTTTAGTCTTATTTTATTTGTGTCTTTTTAAATAGATTCAAAATATTTAAAGTTGGTAATATTGATGAACGTAACTTTATTTATAATTCAAGATTTTTTCTTCCCAACCTGAATTTCACGCCCTTAAACAATTAATTGCTTTGAAGGAGACGATGAAGATCATTTTTCGTTTCAACCTTGAACATAATAGATCTTAAGATCATGGGCTTATCAACAGACGCTATATTTTGATTCAATGTAACACACATACCAAAAATCAATATAGGGCATTCATCAAGCATGATTTTCGAATTACTTTTCTGGATGTGTATCAGGTGATCAAAATTTGACCCTTATCTCAAAATCTATTGAGTTGAAAATTGAGATAAAAAACGCTCTCGATCGTCTAGTTGAGACTTTGGTTGAGTAGGAAGAATCTTGGATTTAAAATAAAGGTAGCCTGTTATAGATAGTAAATATAATGTAATAAAGAAAAGCTCAAAACGCACATTCTCTGTCTCGCAAATTGCATGTGCAGGCCATTAGTTAGTGTAATATTGTCATTGCACGTCTCTCACGCTCTCAAATAACAGAACACACACAAATCATAAATCATATCGCTAACTTTTGAAATGGTTAAATTTTTTGCAACTCCATGCGTATTTAGGCATGAGATTCTCATAAAGATTAGCATGGAGAATGCAGCTCATCTTTGCCCCACGGCTATCAAATGGGTGGGCCACTTCTTACATGAGATTATTTAGTCAATGAGCTTTCTCGAATAGAAGATGATGACCCATTAATGCATCCCCATAACTCTTCCCTCTTTTCCAATGGATTATTATTTTCCCATTGGCAGTAATTACGTAATGTTTCTAGAACTAGGAGTTAGACTGTACCCTAGAACATGGTTGATTGAAGATTAGCTTTTTTTTTTAAATATATATATTTTTTGTAACTTATGCTATTCCAAGCGTAATCCCTAAAAGATACCCTCGCCTCTATGATGTCATGAGTTTTTTACGAATTACGTAATTTATGGGTCATCCTATTATCGCAAAAGAGGATTCACTACTCAAACTCATGACTTTAGGGAGCACACCCAAGTCGTCAACTATTATGACAACCCCTTATTGAAGACTAACTCTCCATGTTAAGATATAATTTTTAAGACGCCCCTTACAGTTGTGCTATAAACCCAACCCTCCCATTTTATGTGATAATTAATTATCGTTTTTCTAAATTTTTTTAATTACTACAATAATGTGTTTGGAAGCAAAATTGATTTAAATTAGAATAATGATGTTGCAAACAAAGCAGGTAAGGAACTATCCCAATTACTTTGTGAAAAAAATGAAAAGTACCTTTATGGGCACCTACCGAATCTTTGAAGGTACTTATGCTAAAAAATTATTGACTATTTTGAATCAGATAATAGAGATCATTTTTTATTCCAATCTTTTATATAATAGATCTTGACATCTTCGGTCACTTTTTGGGTTGTGTTCCTCATAAAACCAAACTTCATATAATAGTACGTGATGATGTCAACATCCATTGTGTGAAAGTTTTGAAAAAAGAAAATGATCTCCATCATCTAATTTAAATCAGTCAATGATTTTTGAACACAAGTGCCCTCAACGATTGAGCAGGTGCAAATAAAGGTACCCTAAGATGTTCCCAATTTCGGACATTGCCCTTTCTAAGGTGATCGTTGTTGAAATCTAAATCAATCTTGCATTCTATTGCAATTTACACCAATGGGGTCACATGTAGCTTTATTTTCTTTCAAAGAAGAAAAAGGATAAATAATCAGTGGTCTATTAAATAGGGAGGGATTATTCACACCCGTTTTCTCTGTGAAGAGCCCACGCTCTATCACAGGGAAAAAAAGGTTGATTACTTTGAATTACACAATGAAGATTATTTTTCATCCCAATCTTTCATACAATAAATCTTGAGACCATGATGTACCTATAAGACGACCATATCTTGATTCCATGTGGCACACATCCCCAAAAATGATTATGATTATCGGCGTACCTATCAACGATCATTTTTGGAGATGTCTGCCACGTGGAATGAACATGTGATAGTCTAATATCTGTGCCATGATCTCAAGATCTCTTGTATGAAATTGGAATGAAAAATAATCTTCATCATCTCATTCAAGACAATCACTAACTTTTTATGATGAGAAGTGTTATTTACATGTTTAACATGTGTCAATAACACCACTCTAGTAAATAATGAATCTAAATATTAGCCGGCTAAAGTGCACAAGTCCCCCACTATTTATGTATCTAAAAAGGTATCTAAAAGATGAAGATATATAAAGACCAAAGAGGCATTAGCTCAGTTTGTATGCTCCCTCTAATGTGAGGTAATAGGTTGTGAGTTCGATACTCATCCTCCACATTGTTTCTCACCTTTGTCTTTACAAGGTATGGGTTGGGTTATGTTAGTTAACTCTCACCACTGTAATTGGTGCTCCCTCACATTACTCCGCAACTGTCATATGTGTATGGGAGTCTGCTCCTCGGTTCTTGGATATGCCCGAGCACCCATCATCAATTGGCCATCATGTGACATCCATCACGAGAATCGGGTTTCACGGCAACTTAGACAAGCGAGATATTTTTATGACTTTTTCACTATAAAAATGTGATTGAAGTTAGGAAAAATCAATGCACCAAAGTTTTGAGGCATTATCTTATTTTTGACTCATCAAATGAGGAGTTAAAATATTTGTTAAATCACGTGTCTCATGACTGATTAACTAAAAACAGGATCATGTCACGTGGCATGTGACCACTGGCAGCACAGGTTATCCTCTGCGCCACCGCGTATACTTCCCAACGCTAAAGAAAGAAGATAAAGTAAAAGAAGAGTAATATAATGATGACAAATCTTTAAAGTTTTTTTTTTTTTTTTGAGTTAACTAATCTTTAAAGTTTTTTTTTTTTTTTTTTTGAGTTAACTAATCTTTAAAGTTTTGAGACAAGTTTGGAACCCAAATGATGCAATGTGATGTGAGAGAGAGAGAATGAATTTAGAGGTATTTTGAAACCAAAAGGCTTTTACATCATTATGTGGTTTTTAGGAGGCGTGGACGCAACATGCTTTCTCCCAGGCGTTCGTTGGAAGCAAGAAAAAAAGGAAGATATGATTAGTAGAAGGGATTGAGTTTCCTAACCTCGTCCGAGGGATATGATTTGACCACCGATCAAAATTGTCCAATTAAAAAGAACGCTGCAGTGATTCCAATAAACTTCCATATAAACCCTATGTTGATAAGACTGACTATCAGTGCAAATTAAACTTTCAAATAGAATTAGTTTAAAAGCCGCCTACATCATGAACCAATGTGATGCACACTATATATATATACTATCCAATTCAAGCATTTCATTATGAACTCTACATTTTACATGAACAATGGTGTATATTAAAGACCAGACCAAATGATTAGAATCCTTTGATGAACTCCAATTTTAGGTTAACAAGGCCACATGATTAGCAACTTAGATTGGTCAAAGATGTCCGTCATGTAGCCAAACAAAGTGCACAGGTGAGTGTCCTGTCTATCGATATAGGTGACGCCTCATTTGTCTAGTCTAAGGTTGTGTTTGGCGTTGCTCTTTGACGGAGTAAAAAAGAGCAGCCGCTACTCTTTGTTATTACAGATAAATGTGGGGAGAGAAGGAATGGAAGAAGATAAAAGGGAGGCCACTCTTTAAAAGAGGAAAAACAACTCTCTTCAAAAAAGCATAAGTTTTCATGCTTTTTTAAGAGGGATATTTTTCATGTTTCAAAGAGCAGCCTCCCCTTTTCTCTTTCTTAAAACCTCCTCTCTCCCCATATTCATTTGCAACAACAAAGATTGATCATTGCTCTTTTTTACTCTTCCAAAGAGCAATGCCAAGCACAACCTAAAGCCTTCTAATGAGCACTTTTTTTTGGACTGATTAATCATCATATACTGTTTGACCACGTGGACACTTTGGATTGGAGAGTGGGACAGTGTTTTATCTTAAGAGTTCAACTAATTGCATCAAAATTATGCTGTTGAACTATTGTAATCCTTTTTTCTTGTTTTGATAAGTAACAAAATAGTCTATTAACCCAGGAAAAATATAGCTATACTGTGATGTGGAATTTGTACCACATATCAGCACTATCTAAACCGTCTGATGTGAAGGTCACGATTTAAAGATCTTTCATTCAAAAGATTGACACGAAACACAATCTTTTGATTTAATGCAATTTTAAAGGCATTGTCGTAAATTAAGAGTGACCACATCGAATTAACTGAGAGAGATCGTGTATCATGCCAATCTTTGATGCTCAGATGGTGTTGAAACAAGATATATCCCAAAAATACCAAGTCTTTGTTTTAAACGGATTGCAACAAAATGTTGGTCTGCAATTTAGCTGCACCCAGGAAAAAAAATTTGGAGAATTGAAACTCCCATTATGCACTGTTTGATAAAAAAAATCTACTACCTATTCTTAATCCTCCAACGGATATTTCCGGAAACTGAGTTAGGAATATTTAGTCAAGAAATTGCACCAACAAAAATTTGAGGGAAGACCCAGAAATATCAGAGTTTTCCATAGAAGCCTTGGAAATTATTTTTGATTTAATATATATATATATATATATATATATATATATATATATATATATATATATATATATATATATATATATATATCATTCAAAATTCATGTATGTCTGCCACGAGCAAAAAACCAAAGCTAACCTCTCTACCCTGAACTGAGAGCTATGCGTAGGCTTTAAACCATCAAGTAATCTGAAAGTTTCACTTCTTTTATAGAAAACCCAATTGAATTTGGGAAACTTTGCCTTTCGAAAAAAAAAGTTGCACGTTAGAAAGCAAACGTGTAATGTAACTCAAATTTCCCAGATTGGAGGGGTTGAAAACCTGTAGCCCAATGGAAGTTCGCTATATTGCAACCTCCAGGCCTCAGATTCAATCCCAACTTACCTGTCAAAAAAATTCCCAGAGTTCTCAGATTTCAACATTCTGGTTAGTAGTCTGGTTAGTAAACACTCATCAAACGGCTTGATCTGTCTGGAAGGCATATTCAGCCATTGAGAAGTGGGATTTCACCATTGCCAGAGCTTTGAAGCGGTGGGAAATCTTGTTCTTCTCTTCCTTTGGCATCTCGGCATAACTGCACCAGACAGCAACAAACAGTCTGTTATACCCCGAGTTGATACCGGCAAGTATAGTTAACAGTTGGCAGTATAAATGGGAAGGATGGCTTACGTCTGTTGATATCCATCAGGTTGAAATACTGCATCCCATCCAAAATCGGTAGGCCCCCTTGCAGGAACAATTCTCCCCTAAACATACAAACCCAAAGCCATGTGTCAACCCCACACAGAAGAGTATGCAAATATATTATAATATTGCATGAAATTTATATAACCATGCACATGGTTTTCTTTTTGTCTATTGAAGCTGTAACATGACTCCAATATAATAGCAACAAGAAAAGACAACCTCCCATCAACAGCTTGTCTCGTTAAACTAAAAATTCAATAGCCTCTTACACGCTATTGCATTTCAAAAGCTGACACGTGCAGATGTCAGGACCAGGACCATAGTAGCAAATTTTGTTTTCAACAATATTTCAGTGGGGGTTCGTTTTGGTTCATTTTGGATAAAATTCGAGGAAATTTTGGATTATATCGATCCTATTTTAAAAAATAAAACATAAATGATTGCACTGAAAAAATTTTATGTGGTTGAAACATAACCTTGTCAACTTGATGCCTGAATTATCAAACTGTGATAATGGAAATTGTATTAGTATCAGAATCTGATGCAGGTCAGAAAGCATTCATACCTTCAACTGAACCTACCATTTTGAGGCTAATATATAATCCTGATAGACCAACCAATTCATAGTTTCTATTCTTCCCTAACCTCCATTGACTCAAGGAGCCACATCGGCGATGGACACTCCAAAAAAATCAGATATTGTCCTTGACGTTTTGAAGCACTGAGATTCAAGCTTTGAGGACAGTTTCCTTGGGTTTATCAGGCACTTTCTGACGTGATAAAAGAGGAAGAAATCCACAAAAGAAGATAAACAAAAAAAATTATGTACCTTCCAATCTTCAATCCACACAAAAGAGAAAAAATTCAACTTCGATACACTAGGGTTTCACCAACCCACAAAACCCAACAAGAGTCTTCACAATTTCATAAAATCAAAAGCCATATAGGATTTACATCCCATGAGTTTAAACAAACCATAAGATCCCTAATGAAAACTCAGGGGCCATAAATCCCGCCATCCCATGCCATTTTGTTTTCCTCATGAAGATGTTCTCATGGAACGTGCGGCACATGCGTGCCCTTAAGAAGCTGGCGGGGGTCAAGAAGGTTATAGCTATGCACAATCCCTCGGTCATTACTCTCCAAGACACCAAGTGGGGTCCTAGCGACCGTCGAAAAGTGTCTTCAGTTCTTGGCGGCAATAGGTGGGAATGGATTGTGGTGGACACGGAGGGAGCCTCTGGGGGCATTGTGGTGGCCTAGGATTCCATGTTGTTTGAGAAAATGGATGAAAAATTGGGGGTGTTCACTGCCTCAGTGGTTCTCTGAAATAGAGACGGGAAACGGTGGGTTTCTTCTATGGCCCTTCCAACGATGCTAGCTGAGCAGATTTCTGGTTTGAGATTGCGGCAGTTGCGGTGCGATGGGATTTCCCCGTTTGCTTGGGGGGAGATTTTAACGCTATTTGTTCACCTTACGAGAATGAGGGCAGGGTGCATGATGTGGTGGTTATGAGAAGCTTAAATTTTCATCCAAGATTGGAGTTTGGTGGATTTAGCGCTAATGGGTGCGCGTTTCACGTAGTCTAGTCTCCAAGATGTACTTGCCCTGAGTCGCTTGGATCCTTTCTTGTGCTCGCCGGAGTGGCTTAATCTCTTCCCGGCCGCAACCCTCATGGTTTAGCAAGGGCCGTTTCCTATCACAGGCCCCTTCTTCAGTGCGAGTCCCGGGATAAGGGCCCCTCCCCATTTCGGTTCGAGAATATGCGACTCCTCAATGAGGAATTTCGATCGTTGGTTCTGCTGTGGTTGAACGAGGTTGGGCCGGCTGCGACCGCGAATTTCAAATCCCTCTCCAAGCTTGGGTACCTTAAAAAATGAACGGGTACCTTAAAAAACGCATTAAATGCTGGAACCAAGAGGTTTACGGGCTCGTGCATGTGGTTAACGAAGGTTTACTTGAGCGGCTGAAAGTGCTTGACGATCTTGAGGAATCCAGGGATCTGTCGGATCAGGAACGAGATAACAGGCTCAAGATTAAGATGGACTTCAATGACAAGTGTTTGGCGGAGGAGATTTGTTGGAAACAAAAAGCCAAGGTCCATTGGCTCAGGGGGTAATAACAACACCAAATACTTCCACTCTGTGGCCAATGCTCAAGGCAAAACAAAGATTATGGGTCAGATCTCGGTTGACGGCATGATTTTCTCGGAGTCGAATCAGATCAAGCAGCAAATTGTCAGATATTACAGTGGTTATATATGGATGAGCAATGGGTTCGACCTTGGTTGGATGGGTTGTCTTTCCGATCCATTTCTTCAGAAGACCAAGTTGTTGTGGAAAGGCCTTTCGAGGAGGCCGACGAATGGTGAGCTATCAAGGGTAGTGGGAAAAACAAGGCCCCAAGCCCTTATGGCTTCATCATGGAGTTCTATCGGAGCTTTTGGCAGCAGATCAAAGTCGACCTGACGATTGTGGTAGGTGAATTCCATAGGGGCGGTTTCATAGGGCGGAGCCTAAACTCTACTTTTATAGCGCTCATTCCGAAGAAAAAGGAACGGAGGATTTGAAGGATTTCCGACCCATTTGCCTTCTAAACTGTTTGTACAAAATTTTAGCAAAGGTATTAGCAAATCGGCTCAAACCGCTTATGGGTAACATCATCTTTGCTAGCCAAGGAGCTTTCGTGCATGGTAGATAGTTGGTCGATATGGTGGTCGTGGCTCAAGAAGTGGTGCATTCGGCTCATAGGAGCGGACGATTCGTTGTCCTGTAGAAGGTAGATATGAAAAAAGCCTACGACCGGGTAAACTAGGGCTATTTAGATCACATCTTAAGTGGGTTGGGCTTTGGAGTCAAATGGAGGAAATGGATGAAGGCCTGCTACTCCTCTGCATGGTTTTCGATTATAATTAATGAGACCTTGATTGGATATTTCCAAAGTTCTAGAGGTATCCGTCAGGGAGATCCCCTATCCCCTTTCTAGTTTAATATGGTCGATGAAGCTCTTGACGGACTAACCTCCCACGTGCAGCTCCTTAACTTCTTCTCGAGGGGTGGGCTCGGCAGGTCACCGGATCTCTCACCTCCAGTATGCGGACGATACTTTATTCTTTTAGCAAGGCGGAGGGAGGTGGGATTCAGAGGTTGGCGGAGGTACTCACTATCTACGAGGCGGTCTTGGGACAGCAAATGAATTTGCAAAAGTCTACAGTTTCGGGCATTAGCGTGGCCGACAATGTATTAAACCAGTTGGCCGAGGCAGTGGACGAGGAGGACGTCAATCTCCCTTTCCCGTACTTGGGTCTTCCTCTTGGCTTTCGTCAGCCCAACATCGGGGCTTGGGATCCCGTCGTTCGGAGGTTCGAGATTTGCTTAGCCTCTTGGAAAGGCAAGCTACTTAGTAGCGGCGGAAGGCTTCTCCTGGTGAAATCGGTCCTCTCTAGCCTCCCCGTTTTCTCCATGTCTCTTTTCAAATGCCTTATAGCGGTTATCCCTAGACTTGAACAAATCCAAAGGAATTTTCTGTGGGAAGGATCGGGTGTTGATAAAAGGATCCACCTCGTCAACTGGGATATTTGTCAGCATCCTTTACATTGCGAAGGGTTAGGCATCCGGAGTTTGCACTTGGTCAATATTGCCTTGTTGGGTAAGTGGTTTTGGTGCACATGTTTGGTCAGTGAAAGAGAGAGCTTGTGGCTGTCGATTTTGGCAGAAAAATACAGCTGGTTGGACGGGGAATTGGGGGGTTAATGTCGACATCAACAACTCTGTCTCGGCTTGGTGGAACGCGATTTGCAGATTTGAAGGTTCGAGATGTGCTTAGCCTATTGGAAAGGCAAGCTATTTGGTAGCGGATGGAGGCTTCTCCTGGTGAAATCAGTCCTCTCTAGCCTCCCCGTTTTCTTCATATCTCTTTTCAAATACCCTATGGCGGTTATCCGTAAACTTGAACAAATCCAAAGGAATTTTCTATGGGAAGGATCGGGTGTTGATAAAAGATTCCACCTCGTCAGCTGGGATATTTGTCAACTTCCTTTACATTGCGAAGGGTTAGGCATCCGGAGTTTGCACTTGGTCAATATCGCCTTGCTGGGTAAGTGGTTTTGGCACGCAGGTTTGGTCAATGAAAGAGAGAGTTTGTGGTTGTCCATCTTGGCAGAAAAATACGGCTGGTTGGGCTGGAATTGGGGGGTTAATGTTGGCATCAACAACTCTATCTCAATTTGGTGGAAAGCGATTTGCAGGACTTGGCCGGCGTACTCTCGCTGGGTGCGGTTTAGCTGGGGGGATGGGCTCCGTATTAGGTTCTGGGACGACTCTTGGGCGGCCTTCAGGCCGCTTAAGGAAACCTTCTCGGTTATTCACCGTATCGCGGCTTAGCCAAGTGGCTCAGTGTCCTTTTTTCTCAAAGGGGGACGGAGGGATTGCGTGAAACTTACTCACCCGGAGACTTCTTAGGGAGAAGTTCCCTCTCCTCGCCTTGTTGGTTGTGCTCTACGGAGTACAGAGAAATCTGAGCCGCTGTGACATGCGGATTTGGTTGCCCACTTGCAACGACAATTTTAGTGTCAAATCATACTATCGGTTCTTGTCGGGTAGGCCTTTAATCAGGTAGGGTTGGACCGATGTGTGGAAGGCCCCGATCTCGCCAAAAATCAAATTCTTCACGTGGACCATGATCCGAGGAAAGATCCTCACTATCGACCAATTAATCCGCAGGGGAAAAAATCTTCCAAATGTTTCCGCTATGTGCCTACAAGTGAAAGAATCGGCTTTGATATGAGTTGGGCAGCCCCGTGCAACTTTTCCCATCTCTCTTTGGCTTGGTCTGGCGTTAGCCTGGAAGGTCGACTGGGGACGTTTTGGAGGGTTGGGTTATATGCGGTGATTTGGTCCATATGGCTTGAAAGTGCCTGTATTTTCTGTCGGAAGCGGCGTCCTACGGCTTGAAGGATGTCAGAGATCTTACGTGCCACAGGATGGTGCTAGATAAAGAAGGGATTGGTGCTTATTCGACGTCTTGGGATCCAAGCTAGGCATCGCCCTTCCCTTCACCACCACCCCCCCCCCCCCCCCCCCTCTCCCTCTTTGAGCCTTTTTTGCTCTTCGGGTGGGTTTTTTCAGCCTGTTTGGGTCTGGCGCCCTTTTGTTTTTCTTTTTTCCTTTTTTTGTTGTTTCTCTTTTTGCCGTTTTGGTGCCCTTTTGTGTCGTTGTTCTTGCGGCTTGTATTTTTTACAGCATCTCGTTGGTCGTTAATATAAGCTTGAAACATTTACCGATCAAAACACACATCCTAAATCCCCCCCCCCCCCCCCCCCCCCCCAAACAACAAAAAAAAAAACAATAAATAAATAAAAATCAAATAAATCATTTTTAGTAAAGAAAGGGTCAATCTAATAATAATTAATAAAAAGGAAAGGGAAACTAGTCTTTTGTCAACAGGGTCAAATTCCAAAAATGAGATTCCTCTTTTATTTAATGCTCACATGAGTCCACTTAAGGGCTCAAGTGAATCATGTAAAGTGGACTGACATCAGAAGTTTAATTATCATGAGCCTTTTTTATGCTCGGTATGCCCCTTCTTGGCTCTTTCTTTTGGCTCACATTCTTTATTTTTTCTTTCTTACCCTTCTTGTTTTCTTCATCCTTTTTCTCTTATTGACACTTTCTTCGACTTCTCAATCTCTTGGCCTTAGTTCCCATCAATCTCTCTCCACTGAAAGAAACTCGTCCTCGACTTTTGACTCACTATGTCTCTTTTTTACTTCCAAATTGATCTTCAGCTTCCATCATCGCTCACCAAGTGTTTTGAACCATACATCACGGAATTCCACGGCACATGAACTTGATTCCTGCGATACAATGAACCTCAAACCCTGTTGCCTCAATCTAACAGCGACAACTCTTTAGTTGACTTTTGTAGAAATGGACCTATGTACCTCTCCACAGAGATATCCCCATTGTTCATTTCACCACCTAATTATTGATCTTCACGGATGGTATATTAGAGATATTTTTGCCATGCAAACAACAAACGGAATTCCATCATCGCTCACCAAGTGTTTTGAACCATACATCACGGATTCCACGGCACATGAACTTGATTCCTGCGATACAATGAACCTCAAACCCTGTTGCCTCAATCTAACAGCGACAACTCTTTAGTTGACTTTTGTAGAAATGGGCCTATGTACCTCTCCACAGAGATATCCCCATTGTTCATTTCACCACCTAATTATTGATCTTCACGGATGGTATATTAGAGATATTTTTGCCCATGCAAACAACAAACCATTGATTAACTATGGGGAGTGGCTCCATCAAATAGCCATTGATTAACTATGATATAATGGTGTGTTAGTAATATTGGGTGCGTCTTTCGTAAAGGTTCTCCCTCCCTTGCTATAAGTCGGGTTTGGGTATTAAAAACTCGACATGTTGGGTCAGGTCAGGTCAAAAATCTCAACCTGTTACATAAACGGGTTGGGTTTAAGTTAGGCCCAATTAGTTGGACCTAGACCCAGACCCTGACCTCTAGACTTGACATAATTGCATTTTCAGGTTGTACCCGATTTGTTAACCAGTTTTGAACTGACCGGACCTGTTAAAACATACAATATATGTCATATAGCAAACAGTATCAGATCAGGTTCAGGTCAAGGTTTAGAGGTTAACAGGTCAGTTCAGGTTGACCCCAAACCCATCCCGAACCCGACCCCTTTGCATCCAAAATGAACCCTGACCTACTGACATCATGCTGGCATCAGCATGAGGTCAACCCTTTAACCTTAAACCAATTTGGAGAGTTTTTATATTACAACATACCCAATATAACTAACCACACACTTATATATATATATATACTTTTGTTATCAGTACTATATCTATATACTTTATGTACAATGCTACGTATCCCAATAGAGCCTAGGCTGGGTCTAGGTCAAGCTCAGGTTTATCCCCAAGCACAGAAGGCAATGAAATGTGTGGAAATTAAATGTCATGTCATAGTTGATGCCAACGTTTTTTAAGCTGGATAGATCGACGGTTGGACCAAGGGCCGACTGAGATCACTCTCTTGTGATCTGGTCCTGTATAGATACGGTTCAAAGGGAAAAGCCGTGTCAGACTGGTAAACTGTCCGATCCGACCGGTGAACCGCATGATTTTCTGAGAATTGGTCAGTTCCCTCCGACCCATATTTTCGGTGAAATACTACCAGAAAATAAAGATCTACTGCTACTTTTTGCTGAGAAAAAAAGAAGGTCCTGCATCTTAACCAGATAGAGAGGAGGCTCTAACACCCATGCAAGATAGATGACGTCAATGACTCCAACACCAAGCAAGACACGAACGGCGACTATAATGGCTCCAGCCTGCAAAGAGAGAGTGAGAGAAAGAGGGAGGAGGTTTGACACCAACGAGAGATAAAAAGAGATCGACAGTTGACAAGCACCAAATTTGGCACCAAGAGAGAAAGTGGCTAAGAGAACAAAGAGGGATGGGTAACGCAGAATAGAAGGTAGGAATATGGCTTTTAACTTGTATGCAGGAGAAATAAATATTATGTTCACATTAATACAATGCATGGTATATACCTCCGGGCCGACCAGAGGTCGGTTGTGATCAAATCGATTTGAACTGGACTGGACCCTTCGATGGTTCGGGCTTCAGTCCAGCTTTTAAGACATTCGTTGATACTTTTGTCAGATTCTATATGTTTTCCACATTATTATGTGTAGATTTTATAGTACAAAAGAACATAGGTATATGATATATGTGTCTACTAATATACTGCCACACACATATATACGTGTGTGTGTGTGTGTGTGTGTGTGTGTGTGTGTGTGTGTGCGTGTGTGCGTGTGTGTATATATATATATATAGTATATTGTAAAACAAGTGTTCTTGTAAAATTACATATGTAATCATATTAATATAAACAAGGTTTAAAATCTTGGTATCGGCATAGATGTACCATCAAGACAAGAAAATGGGCCATACTTCAATGAAAGGAAAAAGAGACCATATTGGTTTGTATCGTCAGATACAAAGCGACATAGTCTATATTAGTAGGCTCTGATAGTTAGACATACCGGGCGATACATCTCAATATCGTCCAAGATCTTAAACCATGACACAAAGTTACATATAGTACCAACTTATTAGGTATGCATTATTACATGTGAACTTAGTGAGAAACCCTAGACTAGAAACTTTATCACGATCATTATATTTTTACACATTATTGATGTGCATTTATAGTTATATACCGAATCAATGTGATAGATTGAATATTTAGATTTTCTTAAACAACCAGTCAAAGGATTTGAAAAGAAAATCTCAGATAGGATTAATGCAAAGTGGGTTGAAGGTTGGCGAGTGGTGTGTTGTATGATCAACGAGTGCCACTTTGATTAAAAGGGCATGTTTAGAAGGTGGCACAAGACTTGCATTTGATCTCCTATTTCTCAACTCATTCCACGCCTTCAATTTTAGTCAGCACAAGTGCTTTCGGGAGATACTCGTTGATCATGTCTCCTCCTGTGAAGGGGAAAAATGTTCTTCCATTCAATACTAGTGACACTATCTCATCTACTCCATTTGATCTCATACATTTTGACATCTACAGCCCTAGTTTATTTCTGTTTGAAGGGGGTCAATTACATTGTTACACATGGATTTATATTTTGCTAACCATTCTGAGTTGTATAAATATATCATGATTTTTTGTTCTATAGATCATACTCAGTTTTATTCAACAACAAGGTTTTCTTATCTTATTCTGGCAAATGTTTACTCCAAAATCCATGCATGACTTCTTGCTTCTCATGCAACCCTATCTTAATTTTCTTGTTCCTAAACCCCTGAGGAAAAGGGTGTTGTAATGCGGAATTGAAGCCTACATGCCGAGATTATGGCCCGATAAAGAGACATCGAAAGGCCTGTGTACGCGTTATTTTAAGCAATATTTTTATCTAGGTTTAATTTCATTTTTTATTAGGATTCTTTTAATAAATGATTTATTTTAGGATTAGTTTCCTTAAGGTTTAGGGTCAGGCACATATATGTGATATGTGACTGTTAATTTCGTCACTTTTTGCTCAACCATCAGAAAAGTCGTCATAAGTCTACCAATATATGTCGGAATTGTGTGATTCTTGTTTTGTTGGCAAGCTACTTCCATAAGCTTTCAAACAAGACCAATTCACGTCAATCGGACATCATTTGACCCTTCAAAAGTGGTCACGTAATAAGCTTTCAAACAAGACCAATTCACGTCAATCGGACATCATTTGACCCTTCAAAAGTGGTCACGTAATAAAAAAGGGATTAACGGTGAAATTAATTATGACCATTAGATTATAAAGTTTTAATAGTTTATTAGGAGTTTTAATTTAAGTAGTATTCCTAGGGTTTCTTTCCTTTATAAATACACATTGTGATCTCTTATAAGAATTATTATCGATGATGAATAAAAAAATTTATGAGTTTTGCTTTGTGTGAATTCTAGAAAACTTGAGATGAGTTTTTGTTAAAAGAGCGATTCTTCTCCCGCGTGCAGTTTGGTGTGAGCCCAACTATCTTCCTTGGAGTGAGTCCTTGGATCTTCTTCTACCCCTATTTTCCTTTTTATTTTTTAACGGAGACGCCACATACATAGACATTGGATTTGGACCACATCGTTTCTACCGAGGTCGAAATAAGCGGAATGGAAGTCAGAGCTACGGAAAGATGCAAGTTTGGGAGAATTGGAGGAACACATGATAAATTCGATCGATCAAATTTAAATCTCGATCGATCGAAGTCCTATTTTGATCGATCAAACTTGGTCGACAGAAACACTATTTCTGGAGTGTATAATTCGATTGATCGAATTATATATTCAATCGATCGAATGTCCATTTCGATCGATCGAGTTTCACTTTCGATCGATCGAAATCCCGCCGAGTTGTTTTAGAGGTCTAGTTTCGAACTTAAGTTTTAGGGGCTTACTTGTCTTTTATTAGTATTTGTTTTAGGGTTTTCTTTTATTATAAGACTCCTATATAAGGTCATTAAGATGAACAATGTAATTAGTTGATTGATTATTGAATGAGAGCTTTTGCTTTATGAAGAGTGTCTTCTTCCTGTGATGGGTTTGGTGTAAGACCAAGGGAGTGATTCTCATATATCTTCTTATTTGTCCTTGTCTTCAATTTGCGTGATCTATTATATTTGTTATCTCTCGATCTGTGTTTGATTCTCTAAACCTTAGTCTAATTGTTTCCTTTCGATACTAAAACCCTCAACCTTTTGAAAGCCTAAATCAAACAAAGCCAACACCCCTTTCCAAACCATAAACCAATCCGAAAATCATAAGCCTATTACAAGCCATAGAACCCTTTCACAACCCTATTTAGAAACCGCGAATCTACAACGGACTGAAGACGAGCGCCTAAGCTTAGAAAAGCTAGAGTTCTATCTCAAGGTCGATCTCACTTCAAATCTAAAAGTACTTGCGCATCGAACTGGACCCTATTCGGATCTTGTGTGATCTACCCATCACCATTCTCCAAACCCTAAGGTATTTAAGATAATTTTGCGATTAAACCTGAATTAATTTATTTAATTTCAGCAAAATCCGCATCAAAATCATATTCACGCATTTTAGGGTTCCCGTCCCACGTCATTTTTATTTTAATTGAAGAACGAGAACCCTAACCCCTATCATGCGGGATTTACGCTATTTTAGGGTTAGCATGCAAATTTTTCGCATCATATTGATAATAGAAAATAGCTATATTCTTGTGAGTGCTCATTCACTTCTATTATATGCATGAATCCCTAGTCAATCAGTTTATACTGCATTCAAAATACGAAGTCATTAGCTTCAATCCGCGATCTCTAAGGTGATTGAGCAATTTACTAAATTTTCAGCTAGGTCGTTTGCATAATTGCATTAGTATGTTGAGTTATGAAATAAAAAACTGGTTTGCAAAAGCATGATGGGTTCATAAATTTCCACAATTGTGCTCATGGAGAAACATCAATACACAACTGCATACCTCAGTTTTTCCTAGAAATGTTAGTGGTTCAACATTTGGCCCAAGAGCAAGGGAAAATACACACAAAGCATAAGCCGATTTATCCTCATAGGCCTTCAATAAATTATTCAGGCCTGCAAAGGCAATGGAAAATATTAGAAGAAAGTAGGAACCACAAGACACCGTAGACGAAACAACAAAACTAGAAGAGAGAATAAATGTGCAAATTACAACCTTCATGACCAATCTTCTCCATGAACCACTTTCTGCTTAGACATAATGTGAAATTGCATCATGGCCATAAGAAACACCAAAGCACAGGAACGTTAGGACTTTTATGTAGCAAAATATCTGAAATTTTTTAAGAGAAAGCATAAAATGATATGAGAAAGTGAACTAGTGATGAGTGATATGAAAATGTGAGACTGGTGATATCATGAAGTGAATCTAGACAACACCCAAATTGCAAGGTTGGCTGGTGCACAAACCGCTTTTAATTGTCAGCCATCTCTGGAATAATATTGGCCTCCTGTATGTGAACTTTAACTTTGCATTTTAAGAAATAAATCATAAAATCTCTCTTAATGAAATAGGAGATAGAATTTGAAGACTAGAGAAGGGCAAGGGAT
Organism: Chloranthus sessilifolius; assembly: GCA_021018995.1. Classification (NCBI taxonomy): domain Eukaryota; kingdom Viridiplantae; phylum Streptophyta; class Magnoliopsida; order Chloranthales; family Chloranthaceae; genus Chloranthus; species Chloranthus sessilifolius. Next base: position 121,786,846 of record CM037587.1, on the reverse strand, counting down.
ATCTATGTTGATCTGCTATGCACGGGAAAACTACATCAATGCTGGTGCACAAACTGCTTAAATTGTCAGCCAGCTCTGGAACGAAACTGGCCTCCTGTACATGGTCTTTTTCTTTATGTATTAAGGGACAAACAAAAAAAAAAATCTCTCTAAATGAAATAGGAGATAGAAATTGAAGACTAGCAGATGCGGAATCGAAGTCTACAAGTCGAGATCATGACCGGATAAAGAGGAGACAACAGAAGAGAAAATGGGCCCGCGAACGAGATTTTAAAAGACCCGTTAAAGACCGGTGTGCACGTTATTTTAGGCATTTTTCATCTAGGCTTAGTTTCCTTTTTTTATTAGGATTATTTTAATCGGTGATTTGTTTTAGGATTAGTTTCCTTATTTGAATTATTTAGGGGTTAGACACATATAATTTCGTCACTTTCAACGCAACCTTCGAAAAAGTGATCATAAGTTCTTCAATACATGTTAAAATCATGTGATTCTTGTCTTGTAGGAAAGCTACTTCGATAAGCTTTCTAACAAGATTAATTTCGTGTCAATCGGACATCGTTTAACCCTTTAAAAGTGGTCGCATAATAAAAAGACAGGATTAATGGTGAAATTAATTTTGACTATTAGATTATAAAGTTTTAACGGCTAATTAGGAGTTTTATTCTTAGGGTTTCCTTGCTTATAATTATACATTGTAAATCTCTTAGGAGGTTTTAACCTATGCTATTTTGAGTATTGATTGCTTTGTGTTAGCTCTTGAGTTCGTTGAGATTTCTTCTTCCCCGAGTTTAGGGTTTGGTGTGAGGCGGCCAATATTTTCGCTGGCGAAATTTCAGTGATTTTCAGTACTTCTTATTTCTCTATTTTTATTTTTATTTTATCCCGGATTTCAAAGCCTTAATCCTATCATGCGGGATTTACACTACTTTACTTTAATTTCATGTGCTTCTTACGCTAGGATTTCCGTCCTGCAGCAATTTGGTATCAAAGCATAAGTTCAACACTCGACTTGTGGAGTAGTTCCATCATGAATAACAAAGAGCTTATTGCACTCAGTTAAGGGATGTGCGATCAGGCGGACAAAATAACTGTGTCACAAAAAGTAATGATTCATAAACTTGATGTGATGATTGAAAACTCGTACAAGAAGTTTGGTGGGTCGAGAAAGCCAAAATCTTGGAAATCGAAGGGTGTGAATCTCATTCTCGTCAACCCAATCCCATTACCACCCTTTTATCTTAACCCCATAACCAGTATAAAACTTATGCCGGTTGAAGATTCCATAACCGTTCATAACCCAAAACCCGTTGAAGAAATCAAACCCGTTGAAAATATCATACCCATCAATGATCCCATGCCAGTTGATGAAATCCTCTACCCGTCATTATCCTTATCGACCTCGAACCCGTTGAAGATCTCGTACCCGCGGTGAATCTAAATGATCCCACGCCTGTTGAAGATTTGATTGTGTCTGTTGATCAAACCGAGCATATTAATCTTGTACCCGAGCAAGATCCCATTGAAGTGCAACTAACTGCGAGTGAGGTACCCAAACCAAACCCGATCAAAATCCCCAAACCAAATCCAACCGAAATTTCAAAACCAAATCTGATCGAAATCACCAAACCACATCCGATCGAGATCCCAAAGCAGTGCTCAGTTGAAGTGATTAAGTTGTGTTCCGTTGAGGTACCCGAATTGTGCCTCATGGCGGTACCAAAGTTATGTTCCATCAAAGTACCCAAGCTAAATCGGATAGGAGTGCTCAAACCAAACCTGATTACATCACTCGAGCCGAATCCGATTTGTTTTTCCAACCCATATCACATCGAGGCGATCAAAATAATATCATTCTCCATCGAGCAGATATATAGCTTCGATGAAAGTTCGAGGTCGAACTTTTTTAAAGAAGGGGGAAATGATGCGGAATCGAAGCCTACAAGTCAAGATCGTGGCCGGATAGAGAAGACAACATAAGAGAAAGTGGACCGGCGAATGAGTTTTTGTTTTTAAAAGGCCTGTTAAAGACCCGTGTGCACGTTATTTTAGGCATTTTTCATCTAGGTTTAGTTTCCTTTTTTATTAGGATTTTTTAGTAAGTGATTTGTTTAAGGATTACCTTCCTTATTTGAATTATTTAGGGGTCAGGCACATATATGTGATATGTGACTGTTAATTTTGTCACTTTCAACACAACCTTCGAAAAAGTGATCATAAGTTCTTCAATACATGTCGGAAATGTGTGATTCTTGTCTTGTTAGAAAGTTACTTCGATAAACTTTCAAACAAGACTAATTTCGTATCAATCGGACATCATTTGACCCTTCAAAAGTGATCGCATAATAAAAAGACGAGATTAATGGCAAATTTAATTGATACCGTTAGATTATAAAGTTTTAACAGTTAATTAGGAGTTTTATTATTAGGGTTTCCTTGCTTATAAATATACAATGTAAATCTCATAGGAGATTTTAACCTATGCTATTTTGAATATTGATTGCTTTGTGCTATCTCTTGAGTTCGTTGATTGTTCTTCTCCCCGAGTTTAGGGTTTGGTGCGAGGCCAATATTTTCGCTAGTGAAATTCTGATGATTGAAACTTCTATCTTCTTATCTTCAATCTTTTATTTGCTTGGCTGTTGGAATTATTTGAAAACCTATAAAATTATTTCCCTTAATTCTACATCCTTATTTTCACCATAGTGCATTAAAATCCTAGAATGAAATTGAAAGACGCCATCATGGTTAGTTGTTTGATGCCATAGGCTAGAGGGAAGTCAAGTTCTATCTTGAGAACCCCGATCGAATTCCGCAGGGACTATCGTGTCGGACCTAACACTTGATTCGGACATTACGATTCTCCTTCCTTGAATTCCACGATTGTTCCAGACGAATCTAATCCAAATTTTATTTATTTTTGCTCTTTTAACCACTTTAATTTCAGCAAAATTACATATTAGGGTTTTAGAGTGTAGTCCTGCACATGGATCAAAATCTCGGCCGAAATTTCAAATTTTCGACCGAGACGTCTCGGTTTCGGTCGAAATCGAAACGAAAATATGCATTATATCGTCACCCCTAAAAAAAATCAAAATTACCGGCCGATAATTTCAAAATATCGGCCCAAATTAAACGGTTGAGTTAAATAGGGTTTAAACCCATTTTTTGCCAAAAAAAAAATAAGGGAAATATATCATTTTTAATAGGGTTTAAACCCATTTTTTGCAAAAAAAGAAATTTTCTTAATAGGGTTTAAACCCATTTTTTGCAAAAAAAAGAAATATATCATTTTTTTTTTTTCTTTTTCTAATAGGGTTTAAACCTAATTTTTACAAAAAATATATATATATATCATTTTTTTTCCTTTCTACTCTCCTTCATTTTTTTTCCTTTTTTTCCCTAAAAAAAAGAAGAAAGAGGTACCTGGCTTTTTTTTTCTATTATTTCTTCTTCTCCTCTTCTTCTTCTCTGGCTTTTTCTTTCCTTTTTTTTTTTTTTTTTTTTTTTGGTTGTTTTTTAGGCTGCCGTGCGTCACTGCCGGCTGCCGTGCGTCACTGTTGTTTCTTCTTCTCTGGCTTTTTTTGTTGTTGTTTAGACGAGAGAGAGAGAGAGAGAGAGAGATGGGTTTGGTTTCCAAAGTTTTAATAGGAGAGAGGGAAGGATACAATACACCTACGCACACGCTTTTTAAGTGATTGCACTTAGGTAAAAGAAAGACTTTATTTTAGGAACATGTGACATGTGAAAATACAATTTAAACCATCTGATTTAAAGTTCATTATCTATAGATCCTTGGTAGATAAGATTGGAGCAAAACACAATTTACGTCTGATATAATAGCCTTTGACTATATTTAATCACATGATGAAGATTATATTTCGTGTCAATCTTGTCCACTAAGGACCTATAGATCATGAACTTTAAATCAGACGGCCTAGATTGCATTTTCAAATTACCGTCTGATGTCAAATTACCGTCTAATATAATCACCTTTGACTATATTTAATCAGATGATGAAAATTATATTTCATGCCAATCTTGTTCACTAAGGATCTATAGATCATGAGCTTTAGATCAGACGGCCCAGATTGCGTTTTCACGTATCACATGTCCCTAAAATACAAAGTTTTTTTTTTACCTTGGTGCAATAACTTAAAAAGCGAGTGCAAGTACATATGATCTTCAGATTGCTTTTTCTGAAATTTATCGAAACTTTGATAAAAAATTACCAAAATTTTGACCAATTTACGATTTGGGTCATGAACCAAACCGAAACATGGAATATATTTGTTCTAATAATGTTAAATAGCTTAAAAAAAACTAAGAAAATAAAGTTTGGCAAAGTTCGGTAAAGTTCGATAAAAAATACCCGAAATTTACCGAAATTTTGACCGAAATTTCCGAAATTTTGACCAATTTATTGTTCGGGTCCTGACCGAAACCGAAACCGAAACCGAGATTTTGATCCTTGGTCCTGCATCACTAGCGAAGGGCAAGGGAAATCTATGTTGATCTGGTATGCACAGGAAAACTACATCAATCTCCTAAAAAGTATGTCATCTTAATCACGTGAAAAAGAAAGACTAGCCATTGTACTAACTTGATGTGAAGAATGCATTCCTTCATGGTGAACTATAGGAAGAAGTTTATATGGAATAATGAACTACAGGAAGAAGTTTATATGGAACTATCATATGGGTTCATTACTCGAGCAAGAGAGAGAGAGAAGGGGGGGTGGGGTCACATAAGGTCTGCAAACTGAAGAAGGCAATCTATGGTCTAAAGCAGTCACCAAGGGCTTGGTTTGACAAGTTATGTTAAGTAGTTACGTCATATGGCCTTCATCTATGTCAAAATAATCATTTTGGATGGTTGTGGATGATATAATTAATATTATAGTTACTAGTGATGAATGTGTAGGGATTGCAATGCTGAAGAAATACTTGAATCAACACTTTCATACTAAGAAGTTGTCATAAGCTATCACTTAAGCCATTCTGAACCTTCAAATCACATAAGTCATCTTGGCTTAAGTGATGCAATCAATTAAGCAATTGCATACTCAATATGCGATGGCATAATGCTCCAACGGTCATAAATATGACCATTGGAGCACTTGTTTTTTTTTTTTTCTTTCTTAGGGTCCCATTACCTCTATAAAAGGGTGGGTTGCTATTTTGGCTCATTCTTCCTCTCTAGTCTCCATTCTTGACTCTCAATCTCCTCTCATTAGTATGTATGACATTTTTAAAAAAATATATAAGAATGTATATTTTACCCTTTTTTGTCATCGACTCATTTTGTTAGTATTACTTTAGCTGTTAGACTTAGATACTTCTTATTATATAATTTTTTTTTGTTTTTTAATTTAGTAAAAATAAAATAATAAAAAAAAAAACAATTATTAAGCCATGGCTTAAGCGATTAAGTGATGAAGCGATTTCGCTTAAGCGAAATACAGTCAAATGGCTTAGCACGGCTTAAGCAATTTAACAACATCAATACTAAGGTCTTTGGAGAGCTATAATACATCCAAGGTATTAAGGTTGCAATGTCCACGACAAGTATTAATTTATCAGAGGGGAAGTATGTCAAGGACTTGGTGACCCATAAAAGATTGTTGGAAATATAACCATGTCACTCTCGAATGGATCCTAAGCACAAGTTGGTACTAGTGGATCAAGGTGTACTCAATGATGACTCTGATAAATATCATAGATTCATTGGAAAGCTTATTTATTTAACCATTATAGGCCCGACATGACCTTGACAGTTGCTGTTGTGTTGTCAGCCAATTTATGCAGGCACCTTGGGCACCTTACATATAAGCAGTGATACGCATTTAAGATATCAAGGTGCACTATGTCGAGGAATACTATATCAAGTACATGATCACCAGATGAGAGCAGATTAAGCCATGTCCCCATCTGATAGGAGATCTACTATTAGTTACTGTACATTTGTGGGAGGTAACTTGGCGCCTGGAGGAACAATAAGCAAGAGTTAGGGCCAATTCTAGTGCAGAGGCAGAGTACAGGGTATGGCTCACACTATATATGAGTTTGTGGCTAAAATCTATAATGGCTGAGAGTGGATTTCATTTTGGAGATTTAATGTAAGTTATATTGAGACAACCAAGCTGCTATACAGATAGTTAATAAACCCAATCTTTATGAAAGGGCCAAGCAAATTGAAAGTACACTGCCACTTTATTAGAGAACAGGGGGTCAGTAAAGAACTCACAACTCCATATATCAATGTAGAGAACAAGGTTGCAGATATGGTCACTAAAGCACTTGGTTGTTACTAATTGGAGAAGATTCAATTCAAGTTGGGCATTCATGATATATATGCTCCAGCTTGAAGGAGAGGGCCGAGCACTTAGCACATCAGTTTTATCGTAGCAGCTCTTAATGTTAAGCATACACAGATTAGTGTGTTATAGAGGTAGAATAAGCTTTTTGGTATTTCATTCACTTACTAATGGCCTCCGTTTATATTTCGTGAAACTCTAATCTAACAACAAATCATAAATGCAATCAAAGCAACTTCACACCTCATGAACCAAGCAAAAAAAAACCTTGACACCTCATGGTGTTTCTCTCATTGTTTGCATCCTCTAATGCTAATAGTTGAACTACAAAGACTGTGTGGCTGACCAGCCTGCATATGTATATTACGTATACATAGAACAAGATAACCTCATGAAATATATTACGGTTCTACTTATCTATGTCACATGCATGATGAATGAATATACTCATTATTATTTTTTTTTTAAAGTAATGAATGAGCACTCAAGTATGTTCATATGAAAAAATCGAAGTATAAAGACCAGATAACCACAGAAACATCCAAGTGTTCAACAGTATGTGACATTATGGATCAAGAGATCTCAACAAAAGATTTTATATTGCTCATGAGAAAGTACCTCCCTCCTTGGCTGTTCCCGAAATTTTCAGAACGTATCTATTTTTGGAGAGTGAGCACTCACAAATTCGTCAAGAAGCAAATTCTTGGCAAAGGGTTCAACAATACCGAAGTTGAATATTTTTTTTTTATTTTTATGACCTGTGTCCGGGTGCTCTGAGAGGGCCGACTAATCCCAGGGGCACATGCGCACCCCAAGTTAGCACATGCCAGATCAGTACAAGATATAAATCCCCAGAGTGGCCTCAAGGGAGGGATTCAAACTCAGGTATCCCGCTTCCTAAGGTGGGTACCTGGCCAGCTCGCCAAACCCCATGAGGTTAAAAATAATAATAATAATTAATTAATTAATATTGAAGTTGAGTGTTGCTGAACATAGATGTAGTGGAATTATGTGACTAATGTGTGATCTTTTGATTAATTAGCCCAATCTGAACTATGTTGTATCAATTTCCTTTGCATTAGTGATAAATAAACGGTCACTTGATAACAAAAGAAGATGGTCTCGTAAGAAGCTGTTCCAGCAGAATAGTGCCAGAAACACAATTATCATAAGAATTTTATAGAGAAAAAAACTTCACCTTAACCAAAAGGACAATTGGAAAACTTACATGTAAGGTCCTGCAAGAGTTTAATGAACCCCACAGGTCATAATCAAGTATATAACATGAAATATGAGAATGGTAATTAGAGGCAAAATGATAGAAGGGATACCTGGGAGACCATTAAGAGCATTAAAACAGAGGCAAGTGTCCTCAACAAGCACAGGTCCATTTACCTTTTATAAAAACAAAGTAAAAGCCTTATAAATACACATATCAAATAGAAAATACATACATATATATATGTATATCATAGTCTAGAATTCCAACCATATTCTACTATTTACACAATAATAATAGTAAGAATAATCATAATAACGTTCTAGGCAATATTAAACTGGCAGTCAATTCTAGTCAACGTGGAAATATGCACTATTTGCAAACGAAAAACAAAACTACAACCATTCACAACCATCGATATAATATTACCTCTTTTGCAGCCAAACGAGCCTTTTCTTTAGAAATCCCTTCGGGCTCTCCTTGCAATTCTGGCACTATAGAAACATCAAAACAAAGATGTAAAATTGACCGAGTACCAAGTCAAGGGAAGAGATACAAAAAATTAACTTCAACCTGCTCCTACATTAATTTTCACTGGAAGAAATGCAACAATGGAAACCCCTCTTAACGGAATCACAAATTTATAATAGAATATGACATAAAAGTGAACACGACATTCCATATTGTTGTCCTACAGTTCGAAATTTTGTATAAGTCACAGACAACATCCTACACTAATAATATTTTTACGAGAAGTGTTATCCCTCAACCACAATTTTAGGAAAAAAACTTCTTATTAGAGATGTGAATATAACTCTATAATGTATTAATGTGGGAAATTTTATCGTAAAACCTAATATGGATGAGACTAAAGTACCATATATCCTACCATAATTTGAATTAGTAAATAAACGAAGTTGAATTCAAAGAAGATCCAACCTTTCATTGCCGTCTCTTTTTCTTTCTTTTCAACAGGTAAGCTGGGTTCGAACCTGCGACCTTGACATTGCATTATTGTCAACCTTCCATTGGGCTATAGGCCCAACCACTATTTTCAACGGTATAAGAGCAGAACCACATGCGAAAAAAAATAAAAATATAACAAAATTAAATAAAATAAAATTTCTCTGCTACCCCACAAAATCTACAATCAACTGGGACATCCATACCCCTCTTCCTTAGCTACTCATATAGGATCGCACTTGGATATTCCAAACAACACGGTTTATTTCTCGTTCACATATCAGCTACCAATGCCTCTTTGTTGCCTGCCAAGTTGAAAATCAGGGCATATCATTTTTTCTTTTTCTGAGTCTTCTTCTCCACACCACCTATCTATCCAAAATATAACTCTCAAGGCCTGACCACACTTTAAACCTAATGGATTCCTCAAAAAAAATTCCTCATTTTATTCAAACCTTTCCACCAAGCCGAGCCTAACCTACCTCTGGGACCCTTGATATGCCATCCACAACTATCTCTCTCATATTTCTGCCCTGCACCTTCAGCCAATAATGAATCTCCTTTCTCGCACTTCTACAGAGCCACTTACCCAGCAATGTCAAATTCATTTTCTGAATAAAGCACACCGCATTCGTTCCTTCTTGTGCCTATAATTATGTTACATAATATGTTTTGTTATAAGGGGCACTGTAGAAAATTTATTTACGTCCAACGACCATTTGGACATTTATTTTATGTTAACCCCATAACTCTGCAAGTTGTATATGTGTACGTGAGTGTGTGTGTGTGAGAGAGTGAGAGGGAGAGAGAGAGAGAGAGAGAGAGAGAGAGAGAGAGAGCATATGGAGAAGATGGGTGATAAGAGAGACTAAGTGCCGGTAGGCCAGTAAAGAAGTTTTATTTTATGAAATTTATAAACTTACATACTATACAACACAAGTAACCTTATATTGTATATGCATAAGGTTTAAATCGGGTGGATAGGTGATTGAACTGGAGTGCCCCCTTTATGGTCCATAGTCCAGTTAGATTTTAGAAACACTGCTCCCAATGTTTTCATCCCCTAGCAATATGGCCAATCTTAGCTGATATATTCTTGCTATATGTCATTGGGAATAGGTTTGGACCAACAAATCCTATACCTCTTGAGAAATATGACGAAATAGTGACCTTTCGCTATGAGGCTGCACAGCCAAGACATGATATCAGATTGTCAGGTTCCACTCTTCATAATGTTGGTCAGTTAATGACGGCTCCTTTATCATGCCAGTGATGTACCCCAAAACATCTTGGCAAAACTAGAACCAATCAAGATTGGTAGGAGCCATCAAACCTGATGTTGATATTCTGTAACTCGGGATTATCCATTGGGATTTCAAACTAAGATGAATTTCTGTTTCTTATATATATATATATATATATATATTTCCAACTTGTTCCCCACTAGTAAATGATGATGCATCCACCAGGATACAACAGTTGCACACATGATAGCAAACTTCTGAGAGATTTCACAGGTGTGAACATAAACAACAGCATTTAAGCACCACGGGAAAACAGCAACAATTCTGACATATCTCATAGATGTAAAGACTGCTACACAATTACCACAGGAGAAAACAACAGCGGTTAACAACAGCCTTCCGACATCACCCTTGCTTTTGTATGCCAGCAATGCAGCAACCACACAAAACAGCAAACAATGTTGGTGTTCTTATGCCGGCAACGCAATAGCAAGTTAGTTGTTGTATACAGCCATCAATAGCAATTCAGCAACAACACAACATCATTGCTATTTAAATCACATAAACGCTGTAATTTCATTAAACAAAACAAAATTACAGCTGATCAAAAGTCAGAGCGAGATGCTCAACCAAAGTAAGCAAAAAAAAACAAAAAAAAAACAAAACACAAAAAGAAAAGAAGAAAAAATAAACAAATTACAGGAAAATCAAGAAGCTCCAACTGAAGGCCTCAAGGATGTGATTCGGGAGACCTTACAGAGACCTGATTTAATTCCATCCTAATAAGATGCCGGAAATCGATTGCGCCCCCCTTAGGATTCTAAGGTGAACCACCCACAAAGATCTTCAATAATAGCACTTTTAACCAGTTTTATCTGAAATTTATTTCCGTAAATTCAATTGTTCCTCTCCTTCAAGATCTCCCAAAAGATTGCCAAAGAAAGTACCTTACGAAGGACATATTGATAGGGAAATACTTAAAAAGATGATAATTTTCTTTTTTTTTTTAAACTGAACAAAATACATATTTTTAAAAATTATAAAAAGTTAAATTGGTCATTGGATGGTCCAACGAAAATGTCCTTTATGATGGACATCCATAATACATCAAACCAAGCAACCAGAGAATTTGACCATAGGGTGTGTTTGGATATAGGGAAAATGGTGGAAAATGAAGGGTTGGATTTACAAATCCGTCATTTTCCACCATTCAGATCAAGGATCAAAATTTTGGACCGAAATTTCGGTCAATTTTGTATGGGGATCAAATTTTGGTCCCCTCCAAAACCGAAATGAAAACCGAAATATTGATCCTTGGTTCGGATAGTAAATATGGGTAGGAAAATAGAATCCCTACTTCCCATATTTTCCCAACAAAATTTCTGGGGGGGATTATGTTTTTCGCCCCCTCAGAAAATGGTAGGCACTCTTTTTTTTGGCAGCACTCTTTTTCTTTGGGTATCATTGTTCAAATCCCGTGAAATTTTTATCTCACCCATCACACTCTTTTAGATAATTGATCTTGAGATCATGGGCATACCATCAAATGGTCAATTTGTTTTTTTTTCCTGTGTAACAAACAACCCAAAAAGTGACTCTAAAATCACATTGCACGCATCACACTCAAATGTAATTTTAGGGGTCACTTTTTGAGAATGTGTCCCTCATGGAATTAAAAATTGACGATCGGATGGTACTCCCATGATTTAGAGATTATTTATGTGAAAGATTAGAATGTAAAACAATCTCCATCGTCTAATTCAAAGCAGTCAATGCATGCCAGACTCGAGGAGATAGGGTGAGGCCACAGTTTCATGGTTGTAAATAATGGTACCTATTTTTTGGGTAGCTTTAAACGCACCCACCGAATCTTGTCAAGCACCTATGCTGAACACCATTGGTTGCTTTAAATCAGAAGATGGATATCATTTTTTGCTCCAATCTTTCACACATGGGACCTTGAGATCATAGGGCACCCGACGGTTAGTTTTTTATTCTACATGGCACGTATCCCAAAAGGTGGCTCTAAAATCACATGGCAGACATCATGCTCAAAAGTGACTTTAGGGCTATGTTTTTGGAATGTGTCATGTGGAATAGAAAACTGACCGTCTAATAGGTGAGCCGTGATCTCAAGATCCCTTGTGTGAAATATTGAAGCGAAAAACAATCTCCATCATCTGATTTAAAGCAATTAAATTTTTTTTAGCATAGGTGCCCAACAAGATTCGATGGGTGCATTTAAAGCTGCTCTTTTTTTCTTTTTTTTTTGCTATTATTTGTCACTCTTCTCTCCACGTCCAACCCCCCCCCCCCCCAAAATTTTTGTGAGCCTATCCAAACAGTGGATAACAACAAAAATCCTATGGATTATATAGGCTCAGAAACTACAGGATTTTATGGGATTTATAAATCCAAATTCACCATTTTCCAATGAATCTAATCCAAATAGTCTCTTACTATGAAATGGCAAAAAAAAACAGTTCTCCCTTGTTATACTACTGAAAAGTGTGCCCTAACTTTATGAAGCTTTTGCGTAAAATGAAGCCATCTATCTGCTCGATTCAGAATTGAAGAATAAATAATTAATGAGGCTTGGTACGTGTCCATAGCATAGTGCTTCATGGTGTTTGTCCTTTTTCCATGTTTGATACGTAACAAGTCACAACATTTAAATCTATGTGTCGTATTACTTTATGAATAGTCCTAGTATTGTTGTCATAAAGTAAGAATTATGTGTTTGGTTATAACTTAAGTTGTCCTTGTAAACAATAAATTGTTATATTCTGAGGGTTTGAAAGCATGTGGTTTTGGAAAACTAGCTCACACATATGAATGAAACATGAAAGAGTTGAAGTGATAAATTTGGGTATCCATCTCAAACGCAATTGGGAATGAGTTGAGGGGCCCAGGATATTATAAAGGGGGAAGCAAAGCTATGATTTACCTGATGTGGGACTAAACTTCAACACGCCCCTGCACGTGTTGGCGAGACTGAGCCAAATCATGTGAACAATTGAACTGGGTGACGTAGAGTGGAGAAGAGTCTATTTTGTTACCATGATAAATCTATGCATCCAACTCAAAACCAATTGGCAGTTAGTGGATGGGCCCTGGATATTATAAGGGGAGAGACAAGGCTATAATTTACCCGATGTGGGACAAAACTTCAACACGCCCCCGCACTGTTAGCGGGACTGAGCCAAATCACGTGGACAATTGAATTGAGTGACGTGGAGTAGAAAAGGGCATGCTCTAATACCATGATAAATCTTTGCATTCAACTCAAAACCAATTGGCAATGAGTGGAGGGGCCCAGGATATTATAAGAGGAGAGACAAGGCTATGATTTACCCGATGTGGGACTAAAATTCCTCATGAAAGCTCGTGAAGAACTTGTTGTCGTGGGTTACCTCATAGATCAAAATATCGTCCGATATCGATACGTATCGGTTTTGGACATGAACGATACGATAAATACCTTTTTTACCAGGTACCCCAAAAAACCATATATTTATCGGACGATACGGTGAAATTATCGTCCGTACTGTCCGATATGGACAATAATTTAAATGTATCGTCCGATAATTTGGTAGATTGACAAGGCCCCCATTTGGTCAAATTATCAAACGATACATTTAAATTATCGTCTGTATCGTCCGATACGGACGAAAATTTCAATATCGACCGATAATTTTACAGATTGACATGGACCCCATTTGGCCAAATTATCGGACGATACATTCAAATTATTGTCCGTATCGTTCGATACGGACGATAATTTGATTTTTGGGATTTTTTTGAAAAAAAAAATTAATAAATTGTATCAAAACGATACATTGAATGTATTGGACGATACGTATCGTCCTGGAGTTCAAGACGATACGTATCGAAATTTCGATATTTTGATCCATGGGTTACCCAACTCCTAATATTGCAAACCCTTCAAGAGAGAGAGAGAAGAGAGTTTCCATTACGCATTGAAAGTAAGTTACAAAATCGTTCGAACCAATTGGGTGGCACGTGGCACCTAACCCCAGGATCAAGTGTCGCATAAACATACCAAGCTCAATCAACGACCATCAGTGTTGTCATATGTGATCACATAATCGATTATGCGATCGCATATGCCAATCTGGACCATCAAATCGCATAAGTCATGATGGCTTATGCGATGGCATACTAAAGTATGTGATGGCATAATGCTCCAATGGTTATAAATATGACCATTGGAGCGCTTTGTAACTTTTTTTCTTTTGGGGGTCCCATTACCTCTATAAAAGGATGGGTTGGATCCTATACTCTTCACACAACCATTTTGGCTCATTCTTCCTCTTTAATCTTCATTCTACACTCTCAATCTCGCCTCATTAGTATTATTACGTTTTTAAAAAATATATAAGAATGTATATTTTTTCCTTTCTTTGTCATTGACTCATTTTCGTTAGTATTACTTTAGTTGTTGGACTTAGATACTTGTTATCATATAATTTTTAATTTAAGAAAAAAAATATTAAGCAATAGCTTAAGCGATTAAGCGATTTCGCTTAAGCGAAATATAATCAAATGGCTTAGCATGGCTTAAGCGATTTGACAACATTGATGACCATCTCAAAAAGGTGATTTTCACGCTGAATTTAGGGTCAAAGGTGAACATTTTCAACACAACATGTTTGGGAGATGAACCAAGATATTTGACTTGTCTTTTAAAAGGGCAAAAAAGTTTTAAAAAACTTTGGGATGGGCTGAACCCTTAGAGGATGAGAGTCACTCGTGATCACGTGCCATGTAATGCACAATCACTGCCCGTACGTTCGAAGCAATTATCCACATATATACATACAGAGAGAGAGAGAGAGAGAGAGAGAGAGAGAGAGAGTGTAATATTTATGAAAAGATGTGCATGTATACGGATTTGTATAATCTTAGCAATTCAACAGTTATCCATGTGAACAAATTCAGATCCCAAATAGAATGGAACCACTTCTATTAGTTGGTTGATCATAGTACCTAGTTTTTACAAATTCTCTTTCTACCTATTGTTCCTCTTATCCTTTTCCATAAAAGTTTTCCAAAACTTTTCAGTGCAAAATGAAGACCAATCCAAAAACACGACTCAAAGAGAAGCCATCAGCAGCGCTTTACAAACCACAAGATGAAGAAAAGCAGATATCACAGGGTAGCGATAAAAGTGTAATAAAAACATGCTAGTTCTCGCATCCACTGACCGTAGCAGAAGAAAATGCTAATAAGAAAATTTTAAAACAGAACATAATAACAAAATAAAAAAGAATAAACGCATATTTAAAGAGAAAAGGAAAGGGAGATGGAAATGGGGGGAGTAGAGTTACGTTCGAGCTTGAGAGACTGGAAGGGGATGGAATTGCCCAAGATATCCCGAACTTCCTCCAGCTTCTTCGCGTTCCCCGTCACAAAAGTCACGGGACGCGATAGAACTATGCGCGTTACCGTCGTCGACATTTCGCTCCTAATCCTCTCTCGATGAGTGAGAGAGCCCAAAAAAAAAAAAACGAGAGAGAGAGAGAGAGAGCTCTGAAGTCTCGACTGACAGAAATCTTCCCTAAAAGTTTCTTTGTAGGCGGAACGCCGTCCAAAAGACTTCGATCTCGCAACTGCGCGGTGAAGATATGCGTGGATTACTAGCGAGGCGCGTTTTTTGGGGCTGCGGGCTGGTTTGCGGAGCACATATCTCTATTGCAGAAGAGCTGTTATATTAGTGAAAATATCAAAATAATTCCTAAACTTTTTACATGTCTTCAATAACAGACTTAAATAACTGATCTTATCTAATAGGCACTCAAAGTACACATAAACTCATATTGTCACCTTCCGAACAAAAAATGACATACAACACTCTAAAATAGTGTGCGTGGTATGTCAACGTGGGATAAAGGAACAATAGTTTTTTGGGTACTATTTTTTTTGTGAATTGTTTTGGTGAGACAAGTCAAATCAACAATCACGTCTGTTAAATCCTCGCTACGTTGGCATACCACACATACTATTTTGAGGTGTTATATATTAACTTAGTATTTTTCATTCACATATTAACGGAATGTGACGTTAGGAATTTAGTTAATAAACTTAGGAAAATTTATATTTTTGACCTTATAAGTTTGCTTATCTATAGAAACGGCTGTATAGTTTTAATCCTTGCACAATAGGGTAGCTCCAAGCCATATCAGCACCAACTTATTTTTTACTATTATGTTTTTATTTTTCATTATTTTTTATCATTAGAGGGCACCTTATTTAATAATTATCATACATTATTTATCTTAATCAATTATAACGCATCTTAAAATTTTAAAATATAGAATTATTCAAAAAATATATATATATATATATAAGAAAATAAAAAATAAGATAAAAGAGAGAAAAAAATAGAGTTATCTCAGTCATCTTAAAGCGGCATGCTAACTTAAGATAGCGACACCACTAACTTAAGATAGCGGCCCGCTAACTTAAAATAGCGATCGCTAACATACCGCTATTTTAAGATAGTGACAAATTCTTTTTTTATCATGTATTAAAATAGATTATCATCTAATGCTGCTAACTTAAGATAGCGACCAACTATCTTAAGTTGGTGTGCAGAGCGCTAACTTAATATGGCAGTTGCTTTCTTAAGATAGCGGTAATTTCATTTTTTATCATGTGCACAATTAAAATAGATTACCATCTAATGCCGCTAACTTAAAATAGCAACTGCTATCTTAAGTTCGCAGTCGATATTTAAATAGCATCACGTATCTTTCTTAATTTGTGCTATCTTTTTCTCTTTTCTTTAATCTTTTTTTTATTTTCTTCCTTATTTTAAATAACTACA
The DNA here is from genome assembly GCA_021018995.1 of Chloranthus sessilifolius. Lineage (NCBI taxonomy): Eukaryota > Viridiplantae > Streptophyta > Magnoliopsida > Chloranthales > Chloranthaceae > Chloranthus > Chloranthus sessilifolius. The sequence continues at coordinate 121,770,254 of CM037587.1, read as the reverse complement.
ATTAGTTGGTTTAGATAATTACAATTGGTTCATCTCAGGAAAAAAAAAATTAATAATAACAATAATTACAATTGGTTAAAAAAATTGATATGTGGTAGTTATGTATTTTTTTATCTCTTTTATCTTATTTGATAACTATCACACATAAATTATCTCAATCAATTGTAATTATTTAAACCAACCAATCAAATTTGAGCTTTGTATCGTATTTATGATAAACGAAAAACCACATTTTACTGATTATTTAAATCATAGATATTATGATGTATTTTGGTTAGCTCTTATAAGTGTTTTGGTTAGCTCTATGTCTTCAAATCCGTATTGATTTATTTTATGACAAAAATTAGATTAAGATAGTCAACTTGATTTAAAATCTAATCACAAGAAAGTTAAAAATTTTGATTTTGCTAAAAGTTAAAAAAATATAATTTTAAATAACCAGTAAAATGCGATTTTTCTTTGATAATGAATACGGTACAGTTCGAAGCTCAAATCTGATTGCATTGCTTCTCTTAGTGGTTTGCTATTTTAAGATATCGGTAAGTTAGCGGCATGACACGCCAACTTAAGATAGCGGCATTAGATGGTAATCTATTTTAATTGTGTACATGGTAAAAAGGAAATTGCCACTATCTTAAGATAGCGACTGCTATCAATAGTGATATGTTAGCGATCGCTATCTTAAGTTAGCGGGCCGCTTTAAGATGGTTGAGATAACTCTATTTTCTTCTGTATTTTTTAATTGTCTCTTTCATCTTATTTTTATTTTCTTCTGTATTTTTTTTTTTTTTTTTGAACAATTCTGTATTTTAGAATTTTAAGATGCGTTACAATTAATTGAGATTAATAATGTATGGTAATTATTAAATAAGGTGCACTCTCATAAGATTATCAGTGAAAAAATGGATGATAAAAATAATGAAAAATAAAAATATAACAATAAAAAAATAGGTAGTTGCTGATGTGGAAACGGCTCGACTTGGAGCTAGCCTATTGTGAAAGGATTAAAACTATAAGATCGTTTTTGCAAATAAGCAAACTTATAAGGCTGAAAATATAAATTTTTCATAAACTTATGTGTACTTTTGATACTTATTAGATAGAAATAATAGTCTAGATACATTATTAATGACAGAGTGAAAGCTTAAGTTTAAAACTTTCCCTATAACACTTATACAATTCTTTCTCTCCTCCATAAGAGCTTCTTTGAGAGTTTTTCTCTCCTTTCTCTCTGGCTCTTTAAAAGGGATTTAAGAGTTTTTCCCTTCGTTTTATGGTTTTTTTTGCCTACGGGTAACTTTTTCGGGGCCTTTGTTTCCTGTGGTCTCTTCGCTATTTGCAAACCCTTAGGGTTTTTGGTATTTTGCTATTTTCGCTACGACGATTCTAGTTACCTATGTTTGGGGTTTGTTCTGATCTGAATCGTCATCTGAATCTGGTCCTACATTTGGAGCGGGGATTGGAAGGGCATAACTGTATTTCCTTCTCCTATGGTTTGGGATTTTCGTGGGAGAGACATTTAGGCGATCGTCAAAGGTTGCCTTGAAGCAGAGTGGTCCTATGCACTAATTTTTGGGGTTTTTGTGGGGCTTTTCCCAAACCTTTGTGGGACTTTTTCTTAAACCTTTGAGTTGGTTTGTATGCTTCAAGTGAAGTTTACGATAGGGGTGTGAGGGGTTTTTTCCCATGGATATTGTGGTAGAGAATCTGAATAAAAAGCTAGTTTTAACGGAGGACGAAGCCATTGGGTTATTTGCCAAGGAGGACGATATTAGAATATCCAACACTATTTGTCTTGTGGGCAAGCTTGTTACTTCTCGACGTGTTCATTGTGAAGCTTTCAAAGATACTATTAAGATCATGTGGGGCCTTCTTAAGGCTCTAACGGTCCTGGAGATTGGTGAAAACATATTTTTATTCAATTTCAAGGAGCAGGGGCACATGGAAAGAATACTAAGGCAGGGACCGTGGAGCTTTGATAATCAACTGCTGGTGCTGGAACGATATGCTGATGATATTGCTATCGATCAGCTTCGCTTTGTGGATTCCCCCTTTTGGATCCGCATTACGAGTCTTCCCCTTGGTGCTATGACTAAATCAATGGGGGAGAAAATATGCAATCATGTGGGCACTATGGTTCAGGTTGACACTCCGAAAAATGGTATTGGCTGGGGGACGTATCTGAGATGTAGGGTCATCTTTAATATTACTAAACCGCTACGTCGAGGTTTCCTTTTGAAGTGGAAGGGGAATGAACGATAGGTTAGTTTTGCCTATGAGCGTCTTCCAATTTTCTGCTACTCTTGTGGTCGAATCGGGCATAGCGACTGCGACTGTGATTCCTTTGCAGGTGGCTTGGCTGAACAATATGGCCCTTAGTTTCGGGTGGCTCCGAGGAGCTCTGGGTCATCCAATCTCTCTAGTTCTTGGAGGGGCAAACAACAACAGGGTATTGGTGGTGAGTGGAAAGCTCGGGATCAATTACGGGGCTCCAGTTCTCTGAGGGAGGCAACGATCGCCTCTCGCTCTGAAATTCGTGAATGTGGAAATGTAGGGAATCGTACGAATCCGACTGATGTCAATGTAGATCGGTTGTTGGGGGACACGATTTCTGACCATACTATCACAACCCCGAAGGAGTTGCTTGCGGGTGGTGAGCTGGAGATGCCCTCTGATGGAGTAACAGGTACGCACGATTTATCCCCCTTGGATGGCGGACCTCCTGATCACACATCTACTGAATGCCCTAAGTTATTGGCAAGTGGGCACTCTAGTCTCCTCACTTGCTCTAATTCTGGTCCAGTTAGTAGGGAGACTCCCTCCACGGACGACTCTATTATCGGTGCCCCTGTTCCCTGTGTGAGAACTGCGAGTACCTGTCCCACCCGCAACATGACTCGAAAATGGAAGAGATTTGCCAGGGTTGGCAGTGCTCCACCGTCGGACCTAGATGTTTCTGATTTGAATAAGATGCAAGCCCTTCTGCCTTCTGATAAGAAGAGACGATGTTCGTTGGAGTTTGATAATGCTCATGTTAACATTGATAAGGAGAGGGCTTGCAAAGTTGCCAAGGTGATTGAGCCGGTGGAAGGCGATGGTGTTGTGTTATCGGCGGAGGTTGCTGCGCAACCCCGCCGGTCACAATGAAAATCTTATGTTGGAACTGTCGAGGGCTTGGGAACCCTCGCAAAGTTTGCGAACTTCTTCATCTTATGGCGAAGGAAGATCCTAACCTTCTGTTCCTCATGGAGACTAAATTGAGATATAGGAGGATTGAAAAAATCAAATGGCAACTTCATCTATCCGGAGTGCTTGCAGTTGATTGCATCGACAGATCTGGGGGCTTGGCGATGATGTGGAAATTTGATATCAATGTCGCCCTTCAATCCACATCTCGCAACCATATTGATGTTACCATTTTAGGAGCTGATTTTGCTAAATGGAGATGTACTGGTTTTTATGGAGAACCGGCTCTACAAAAAAAGGCTATTACTTGGAATCTGCTCCGTCAGCTGCACTAGCATAACCTGTTACCATGGATTTGTATCGGTGATTTTAATGAAATTCTCCATCTCGATGAGAAGGAGGGGGTGCTTCTTCGTAGCCAAAGTTAGATGGAGGCCTTCAAACAGGCGCTTGATGACTGTAATCTTATGGATATTGGCTTTTGTGGGCCTCCTTTCACCTGGGATAATGGCCGAGGAGGGGTTGATTTTGTTAGAGAATGCCTCGACCAAGCGGTGGCTTCTATTAACTGGCTTTCACTTTTCCCTGATGCCCATCTAAACCATCTTTTTACAACCCAATCCGATCATATTCCAATTTGCCTCTCTACTTCCTGTCCTCATCTGCTTCCATTACATTCTCCGAGACCTTTTCGTTTTGAAGCTATGTGGCTGAGATCTGAGGGTTGTGAAGAGGTGGTACGACATGGGTGGCAAAAGCGGGAAGGGAGTAACCACATTGAAGGCTTCTGTCGTACATTGGAGAATCTCTCTAAGGAGCTATCAAGTTGGAATCATTCCACCTTTGGCTATATTCAGCAATTGATTGAGTCTTTGTCCCGGAAGATTCAAGTCATTTCAGCCGATTCTTTTAAAGATCGTGATTCCAAGTTGATCAAAGAAACGAAATTGGCGCTTAATGAGGTTTTAGATCGACAAGAAATCATGTGGCTGCAGAGAGGTAGGGAGCTTTGGTTAAAGGAGGGTGATCGTAATACTTCCTTTTTCCATGCTAAGGCTACCCATAGGAAACGAAGGAATTTTATTAAGGAGTTGAAGGATGACAGAGGGCAAGTGTTCACATCTACTGAGCAGATCCAACACCTCGTTGAAAACTACTACAACATGCTTCTCACGTTGTGTGCCTCTATTCGGGTGGAGGAGGCTCTCAATGCGGTTGACAGTTGTATTTCTCACGATCAGAATATGCAACTCATCAAACCATTCACGATTGATGAGGTACACACGGCGCTTTTTCAGATGCATCCCCTTAAGGCTCCTGGGCCAGATGGTATGCCCCCTCTCTTCTATCAGAAATTTTGGCATATAATTGGTGAGTTCATTGGTCAAGTTGTTTTAAGCTATTTAAATGGGTCCACTAACATTGCTGAACTGAATAGAACCTTCATTATCTTAATTCCCAAAATAAATCATCCTACTTGTATTTCCGATTACCACCCAATTAGCCTTTGTAATGTGATATACAAGATCATTGCCAAAGTTTTGGCTAATAAGCTTAAGCCCATTTTATCCTCCATTATCTCTGAGAACCAATCTGCTTTTATTGCTGGTCGTTTAATTACTAACAATGTCCTAATGGCGTTTGAGGTTGGCCACTATCTTAAAAACAAAAGAACTGGTCGGGTTGGGGACTATGCGATCAAGCTTGATATGAGTAAGGCGTATGATCGGGTTGAGTGGGATTTTTTGGCAAAAACTTTGCTGAAAATGGGTTTTAGTTCTTGATGGGTTGGGCTGATTATGGGTTGTGTGTCTTCTGTGTCAGTCTCCTTTCTTATTAATGGGAGGGTTTGTGGGTGTGTTGTTCCGTCTAGATGTATTCGGCAGGGTGATCCCCTCTCACCATATCTCTTCATCATTTGTTCGGAAGTGTTATCTTGCCTCATCAAAAAAGCTAATGATAATAGATCCATTATCGAAATTAAAATTTGTAGAAATGCTCATGTTGTTTCTCATCTTCTTTTTGCAGATGACAATCTTATCTATGCTAAAGCTAATCTAACTGAGATGCGTCAGATAGTGGCTTTGTTGGATCTTTATGGGAGGGCTTCTGGGCAGACAATTAACATAAACAAATCGGCTATATCCTTTAGCAACAATGTTTTAGATTCTACCAGGAGGGAGATCATGCATTATCTCAACATCAGAAGAGTATCCGATTTTGATAAGTGTTTGGGCTTGCCATCCATTGTGGGTAAATTGAGAAGACAACTTTTTGGCAGCATTAAAGATCGGGTATGGCGTAAGCTCCAAGGATGGAAGGAAAACCTACTTTCTGTGGCGGGAAAAGAGGTTCTGATTAAAGCGGTTACTCAAGCGATCCCAACGTACGCAATGAGCTGTTTCCGATTACCAAAAAAATTTCTCAGGGAGATCTCTATGATGGTGGCCCGATTTTGGTGGGGTCGTAATAAGGAGAAGGGAATCCATTGGATGGCTTGGGAGTCGATTTGCAAATCCAAAAAAGATGGAGGTATCAGGTTCAGAGAATTAGAGGCTTTTAACACTGCTATGCTTGCGAAACAAGGCTGGCGGCTATTAACCCAACTTTGGGAGAATAGGTGGATTCCAAAGCCTACAACTTTCAAGGTTGTTACTCCTAGACCAGTCACAGGTTTATCGATGGTAGCAGATCTTTTTATTCCTAGCTCGACGATGGAATGAAGTGCTTATTAATGAACTTTTTTGGGAGGATGATGCTAGGGCGATTCTCGGTATTCCGCTAAGTAGATTCAGCCATGAGGATAAAATAGCTTAGGCTCATACTCACAACGACAAATTTTCTGTTCGTAGTGCCTTCCATCTGATATGCTCAGAGATGGCGGAGGGTGCTAGTACCAGTGGAGGTAACCAGGGAGCTTTATGGAATTCTATCTGGCGATATAATGTGCCAAACAAGATCAAAATTTTTACTTGGAAGGCCTGCCATAATATCCTTCCCACAAATCGGAACCTAAGATCTCAAATTCATTCTATGAGTGACCGATGTGACATCTGCGCTACCGAATATGAGACTGTTATTCATGCGCTTAAGGATTGTGATTAGGCTGATCGAACTTGGTTTCTCTCAGCCTTAGGAGTTCGCTCTTTTCTTACCCGGGCTGCTTCTTTTAAAGAGTGGTTTCTTATGGTGCTTAACGAGATCGGTGAAGAAAATTTACCTCTATTTTTACTCACTGCGTGGGAAAAATGTACCAATCGGAATAACTTCACACATGACAACATTAATCCTAATCCGATGAACATTGCCCGCATGGCTAATCATTTGAGAGCTGAGTTTTATATGGCAAATTCCAGATCAGTTGATTCCTTGGAAATCCGGCCTACGCCTAGATGGCAAGCACCGGGGGAGCTTGTGGCCAAAATTAATGTGGATGGGGTGTGGTGCCACAAGTCCATGCGTATTGGGGTGGGTGTGGTGATTAGAGACTGGAAGGGGGAGGTTTTGGGAGCTAAGGCTGCTGCTGACAAAGGGGGCCACTCTGCGTTGTTTAGTGAAGCTCTAGCTGCCTTCCGTGGTCTCACCTTCGCTCTTGATCTTGGGCTATCTAGAGTGATTTTAGAATCTGATTCGCATAATCTTATTTCTACTCTGTTATACAAGGAAGAGGAGTGTTCTGAGATTAGCTTTGTGCTAAAGGACATGAAGGGTGTCGCCGGGTTATTCTCCTTGTTCGCTTGTCAGCATGTTAATCGCGAAGCCAATTTTGCAGCTGATGTTTTAGCCAAATTTGGCAGTCTTTGTCTTATTGATACAGTTTGGGTGGAGGAGATTCCTCCTCCTATTGCTAATATTGTATCCGTGGAGTTGGTTAATTAGTGACCTTTTCTTATAAATAAATAAATAAAAACTTTCCCTATAAATCATAGCCAATCTTAGACCCTAGCTATTTTATGAAAACTTGAGCGCCTAAAATATTAGATCTTAGACCCTAGCTTTTTTTTTCATAGAAACTGGGGTCAGGTAAAAGCCTCTTGGGCCAATGCCCAAGCGATATAAGGAGAGGCGTGTACGGTTGCATATGAGTGTGTCATATGTAATGGGGTTATAATTGTCTTTTCCAATTGGATATAAAAGTACAATATTTGACTATGTAGTTAGGTCAATTAAACCGCACTAAGCTATTCTCTCTCTTTCACTTTCTCTGTCTAACTCTAAACCTCAACCATTTTTTATTGATAGGCTAAACCTCAACCTAAACTCAGATTGATTTGCTTCTCATAGTTTATGTCGATTGTTTATGGAGTACCTTTAAATCCACTAGCCGAATATTTAAATTCACCCGTATTGAAGCCCATTGATTGCTTTGAATCCGATGCAGACTGTTTTTTACCCCAATCTTTTATATGATACATCTTGAGATCATACTCATATCATCTACTGTCAATTTTTGACTTTACATGATATAATTTAAAAAAAGTTACCTTAACATCACGAGGAGCTCATCACACTCAAATAATGCCACTTTTTGAGATGTATATCACATGAAATTAAAAACATATTGTTTGATGAGATGGTCATGATCTCAAAATCCATTCTGTGAAAAATTGGAATGAACAACAATCTGCATCATTGGATTCAGATCAATTAATGAATTTCAGTATGGGTGAACTCAAAGATTTGATTGGTAGAATTAAAGATACTCTTGTTTATATAATCAAAGATGATAGAAAAGGCTTTTTTTTTTTCGGAGTGTCTGTATAAATAATCTCCAAGAGATGTCCACTAACCACGAGGGGAAGATTGAGAATCGTAACTTCACTTCTTAATTTTGAACCGAGCATCTATTAAAGGCATGGATAACGACCGCATTATCTTAAAAAGTGATTGGAATTGCAATAGGTCTCCACACTCCAGAGGGAGTTAAACAATACCTATACTGTTATACACCATGTAAGATCTTATACTCTATTGAGCAACCATTTTGACCAAAATCATTTGGTAGTGAAGAGGTATAACTCAATATGCTTTAAAGTGTTGGGGGAGTGTTTTGAAACAACCCCCTCCCTCGGCGTGGTCCACAAGGGTTGTTTAGAGATCCAATAATGTCCCCCTCATTAGTACCACCCGAGAGGCACTCGAACTCTTGACCTGGCTTTAATACCACTCGTATGATCTTCTACTCGATTGAACAACCACTCCATCCAAAAACAATTGATAACAAAAGAACTACAACTCAATATTTTACCCCCAACGGGTTGTACAGGGACCAACACAACAAACTCTAAGGAAGTCTACAAAGCAAGGATTAAAATTTCGGGTTTCGTTTTGGTTTCGGAGGGGACCGAAATCGAAATTTTGGACCGAAATTTCGGCCGATAATTTGACCAAAATTTTCATTTCCATACATTTGATGACTGAAATTTCAGTCCCAAATTATCGTTTCGGTAGGGTCCGAAACCGATAATTTCAGCCGAAATTACGGTCATTTTGGCCGAAATTTTGATCCTTGCTAGGAAGAGTAACTCTATCATTTTAAATTAGTCTATGATGAATTAAACACTATAGGAAGCCATAGCAAATCAAACTAAGGTTTTTCATCTTATTGGGCTCGACGCTAAATATCCATGGAAGACCGATACGAATTGGCCGATGCCAATACGTATCGCCCATTTAAAAAAAATGGTTGTATCGCCCATTTTTGAAAAATGATTCCCATTCAATGCGTATAAACTATGAAGTGTGAACCAAACGCTTTTACACATGTAAATTTGGAAATTGGAAAATATCTTTGTCAACATTTAATGACAATTGTGACTATCACGTCACTGAAAAGGCAGTTGTTTGTTGTGTTTTTGCCTTTTGAATATTTCTAAACACACCAACACGTTTACTAAAAGCACTCATGTCCCAGATCTCTTAAAACCCATTGATTGCTCTGGATTAGATGATGGAGAGCGTGTTTCTTCCCGATCTTCTGCACAAAGGATCTTGAGAGCATTTCGCACCTATCAGACGGTCAATGTTTGATTCCACATATCACATAATGCCAAAATATGACCCTAAAATCATGTTTGAGTGTGACGTTTATCATAGGATTCAAGATTAATTTTTTTAAGATCTATGACATGTGGGATCAAATAATTATAAGGACCATATGATAGGGGATGCATGATCTAAAGATCCATTTTATAAGAGATCGGGGCGAAACACGATCTCCATCTTAAGATCTGAAGCAATTAATTGGTTTTACGAGGTATGAGATGTTGGTGCTTTTAGTAAAGGCATTGGTGCATTTTAGAGGTACTCCTCTTTTTCTTACCAATAATGCTTAATAGTTAAGAGATTGTTTTTTTGTCATTAAAGTACATATACGCTCAAGAAAAAAAATCTAATTGATTTGACAAAGATGTTTGTCACCGCCCCATTCAGACAAGAGTAATGCGTTGAGCTGCTGACACACATAACCTTCGTTCAAGATTTATCATTACAATTACCAATTAAAAAATTTAAATCAATCGATATCTTATACGTACTGGGATCGATATGTACTGGTTGGCCAAAAAACTTCTATGTATCGGTATTGGCTGATATTTGATTCCTTGAGTAGTAGCCAAGGTATCAAATATCGGCCGATACCGATATGTATCGGTTTCAGCTAAACCGATATGTATCGGTTTCAGTTAAACCGATACGTATCTGTTCCGTATCGGTATCGCCGATACGTATCAGCTGATACGTCTTGATTTCAATCAAGTTTTTGTTTCTTTTAAAAATAAAAAAACAATTCACCGATATATATCGGTATCGGCCGATTCGTATCAGCCTCGAGCAAACCGATACCTGATTTGACACCTTCATAATAGCCCTTTACTATGTCAATGACTAAACCCCAACGCCCCTCTTGTAAAGATGTTATTCTTTTATTACAAACAAGGTATCAAAAGTGGCATCGGTCTTGGGTATCAGTTTCCGAGAGATTGATATGAATCGGCTGATATTATTACGTATCGGCCTATTAAACAAAAGAAAAAAAAAGTAGCTTCAAAATAAGGGAAAGAGGGGCATCAGCTGCGACAACCAACTCTCTCCCTCAATCAAAACAAGAAGCGGTTCAATACCGAGAAGATGAGAGATGGGGAAGGAGCGGTTCAATACTTTGTCCTTTTTTGCTATGTCATCAATTCCCTTATAAAAATTGATTACAAAAAAGTATCATTATACTCATTTTACAAGTTTGCTTACTCACCCCACTTCCTTCAACTAGCGTCAATTGACCACCGTCGAATCATATGGTAAAAATATATTTTGGTCCCCATCTTCTCTTATAATGGATCTATAATAATTACCATAATTTTAGAATAAAAAAAGTGATCTTGAAATTATAAGACCTACATCACACTCAAAAATGATTTTAATCTTTTTGAAATGTGTTTCATGTATGATGATACGCCCATCACCCATAGATCCACCGGATGATGAAAAATAATATCTAACATATGATTAAAAGGTAGTCAATGAAAACAGCTTTTGGAATGAATGAATGTAAAGGTACCCAAAAGCAAATCCCCCAGAAAATGCTCTCCAGCCTGGCCCGGTTCCTCTTTTCCCAATTATCCGCTGAGGCGTGTCATATACGCAAGCAAGTAAGTGTCTTTCCCTGCTAATGCGTGTCATCATACAATGCAAGCAAGCAACCGCTGCCATACTTTATTTCACTCGCCATTGCAGTAATCTCTTCTCTGAAGAAAAGGACGACACACTGGGAAGATAGTGCATAAATAGGGGTCGACGAACACCTATACCTATCGGAGCCGATAGGTATCGGTTGGCTAAAAAACCAATAAGTATCTATGATATTTGATTCTTTGGTTACAAAGTCATAAGTTGGGTACCATGGCATATGGAATCGACTTTATCAATGAATCCATCTACTGGTAACGGTAGAAACTTCAGAAGGGAATGAAATCTAACTCATCAAGGGGACAACACCTACAGCGCTCTCTCGAAAAGCTCAGCTTCATACAAAAGTAATCCCTGAGAATCAAATTTATCAAAACTATTTTTGTAGGAAATTTTATTATTGGAATTGTTCATATGCTTGTAAACACTATTTACTGAGAGGAGTTGGTATTAAACGTACACATGGTTTAAAAGTCTTGATAATTCTTGGATTTATTGGTTAGTATATATTTGTAGCGGACATATCCAAAACGATAGATACCTGTATAGGCATATAATGTATATAGCGTCCAAGATATTCGAAATTATTGTCACATATTAGATATTCACTAATTTTTCGAGATTTTGGAGAACATGGAGATTTTATTTTCGATAGGCCCTTTAATATGATTTTAGGAGGGGCCATATCTTGGTACTGTGATAAAAGGCTTGGGCCGGCAAATGTAAAAATTAAAATGAACGTTTGAGTTTGGAGAGCGGTCGCTTTAGGGGTAAAAGCCAAAGGTTGAAATTGTATACATACTGACTAATTTCTCTGAAATTTTTGTATTTTTTGTACTATCCAAATTTTTTTCGAAACTTTTCAAATTTTTCTCAAAATTTATCCGAAGTGAACCGAAATAATCCCCTACCAAAACTTTGCCAAAAACGAAATTTGTCACTATGATTGTATCTCATCCATCCCTCTCAACACTTTTAAGATTCATGATTACTAGTGGACAATGGCCTACTATTGACACATGGCTTCAATCGAAATATTGTTAGAGAATTTGAACCATTCAGTTGATGTACTTTAACTTTAATTATGAGAAAAATACAAACAATTGTTTATTTTAGAACATATTGCAATATAATTATCATTATATACTCTAATTTTTTTTTTTTTCTGAGAATATATACTCTAATTATTAAATGTTTAATTAATCTCAATTAACCATTGGGCAGAGACGGTAGTCATTAGTATGTTACAGATATTCTATAAAGGGAACATAAGGATGCATGCACGAGGGGCATTTTATTCCTTAAAAACAGTGAAAACTCCTAAAATGATAGAAATAAGAGCAATGATTAGGTCCAACCGAGTTGAATCGGACTTTGAATTCATCCCCATCTCTTTCTTTGAAAATAGGAGAGTTTTGACTTATATAATTTTTAATTTTTATAGGATGATGTGCAGTCAAAATTCTCCTTTTCTCTTAGATAGGGTTAAATGCGAAATCTGTTTCAACTTAACCATTTGCCCTAGAAATAAATATTGTTTTCAGTTCTAGCAGAATAGATATAAATTGCCTGTCTAAATGCTGTAATGAATGATTTTTGGGCCATATTTATATATAACTTACACTTTGGCAGGTACCCCATCGCTGGCCGTCAAAATATACACGTAAACTGTGGTTGTTAGCCGAATAAGGGAACTTTCCGACAAAGCATTAAACGCGTTTGACCTATAAACTGCCCATTTTGGCGTGAAAAGTAAACTTTTCCCTAATATGCGATTCAACAGAGTCACACACTTGAGTTGATCATTTGGGCCATCGCCAAGATTCGGTTTCTGTTTTTAGTGTGTGCTTAGGTGGATGATCGGCAAACTTTGTTGTTTGGCGAGACAGGGGTTAACATCTATCTGTAACCAATCTCCATCATAACCTAATTTCTAAACTCTCAATCTCTCTCATGGCCATTACCACCCTTTCCTTTTTACAGTTCCCTTCTCTGCCACCACAGCCCATTCAAGCCAAACTCCATGCCAAGATACTGAAATGCACCATCCCTTCCTTTTTATTAAATGGTAATAGTAATTTCATTTCTTCTTCTTCTTCTTCTTCTTCTCTCTGTTCTCTTTTTATTTTTTGTTTTTTGGTTACAGGTTCTCGATACTGTTCGATAACCTGCTCCTCCGCAAATGGAAGAGGACCTGATTTCAGCGACGACAATGGCGTAAAGAGTGTAGACAGGTTGCTAGAAGAGAAGAAACGAGCTGAATTGGCAGCAAGAATTGCTTCAGGAGACTTCACAGTCGAGCAATCTGGGTACATCTCAAGTTTTTTGATGAGCTGAATTGGCATTGTAGAATTTGACGGGACTATAGTGATTTTTCTTTTTTTTTTGTTGGATGAAGTTGGCTATCTTCTTTGAGAAAGGGTTTGTCGACATTGGGGGTTCCCAGAGATTTTTTAGGGTTTTTATGGAGAGATGCACAAGAAGAGTTCCCTAAGATTCCACAGGCGAAAGGAGCGATAAGTGCTATGAGGGGCCAGGCCTTTTTTATTCCATTATACGAGCTTTTTCTCATCTACGGCGGACTCTTTAGGTTGACATTTGGTCCCAAGGTAAGTAGTTGTTGCACTCTCTTAAGGACCTAACGAACACACCAAAAACACCTAGGTAGCAATACTTGAGCGAAAAAAAAGCCTATGGCATAGCTCTTTGCTAGCCCCTGTCATAGCAGAGTTCACCCGCTCTAGCAGGTTCCCATCCTCTTTCCTCTTTGCTAACATCCCGCTACCTGCTTTAGCAGGTACCCCTTCTCCTTGATAACTTCTTGCATTGCAAGATTTACCTCTTCAATAGTTTTACTCTCCTCTACTCACTCCTTGCCGGAACAAATTTTATTTGCTCCGGTGTGAGTTAGTAGAGAGTAGAGAGGTTGCTGCTAGAGCAGGCAAATCCTCCTTTGCAGGGAGTTAGAAGAGAGAATGGGAATCAACTAAAGCAGATGAACTCTGCTATGGCAGGGGCTAGCAAAGAGCTATGCCATAGGCAGCCTTGATCACTTTTGGGTGGTAACAGTAACACAATTATGCTCTCCAGCCTAAGTCCCTGGCCGGCCCATCTATGGTGGCTTTAGCTTTGGCCCAGGACTTGAATCCGAGATGTGGTGCTGGCTTTGATACCATTTGTTAATGATCTAACCAATACGCCCAAAGCACCTAAGAGATAATGAAGCAGAAAGTTAAGCCCTTTATTACTTTGGGGTGGTTACAGGCTCACTCTGAGCTCTGCAGCCTATATCTATGGCGACCCACTCTGCGGTAGCTTTCACTTTGGTACTGCCTCTGGGTACCATTTATTAATGGCCTAACTAGTACACCGAAAGCACCTAAGCGTTATTGGAGTAGAAAGTTAAGTCCTTATTACTTTGGGGTCATAACAAATTATTCTTGTGTTGAGGTTTGTTATATTTTTGCAGTCATTTTTTATAGTCTCGGATCCTGCTATAGCAAAGCGTATCTTGAGGGAAAATTCTAAGGCTTATTCCAAGGTAGTAATTCTAGGTTTTTGCTATAATTGATTTCACTCTTGTTTCCACTTTATTTTTGTTTATGTAATTGCTTGCTTTATTATGGGTAGGCTTATCTAGTGCAAATCATTGTTTTCTAGGGTATTCTGGCAGAAATTTTAGATTTTGTAATGGGAAAAGGACTGATTCCTGCTGATGGTGAGATCTGGCGTGTCCGTCGACGGGCTATTGTCCCGGCATTACATCAAAAGGTAGATAATTTTTTATGGAATTTGCATTTATGCCGTAGATTTACTCAAACTGGTGTTGGTTTCTTATTGGGTTTTGTAATTGCTTAAATTTCCCTAGTTTTGCTTTTATTTGATGTCTTTTGTTATAGTACGTAGCAGCTATGATTGGCCTCTTTGGAGAAGCTTCGGACAGGCTTTGCAAAACTCTAGATGCTGCAGCTTCTGATGGGGAGGATGTAGAGATGGAGTCTCTCTTTTCAAGATTGACTTTGGATATCATCGGCAAGGCAGTGTTTAATTATGAATTCGATTCCTTAACGAATGATACGGGAATCGTTGAGGTATTTTCTGCTGATCCTGGTTGCCGTTTTAGGCCCCATTTGGCATCACTTGTCAGGGCTCTGGAATCACTTGGGCCTATTGTTCAGATTAGCGTTTGGTAAGAACCTTCTTCTCGCCTAACTGATTTCCGCAAAAGCAAAAGAAGCTTAAATTAGGCGAGAATTAGGAGGCGGAAGAGACACTGCCCCAAACGGCGCCGTTTTCCAAAATTATTTCCACTAATCTGTTATTGCATATCTTTTAATAAAAACTTTATGCCGCGCCTTTTTATTAACTATATATCTGGCATGCTCAGGCTGTTTACACCGTCTTGCGAGAAGCGGAAGATCGGAGTGTTTCTCCCATACCAGTCTGGGATATTCCCATATGGAAAGATATTTCACCTCGGCAGAGAAAAGTCACAGCAGCCCTCAAGTTGATAAATGATATACTTGATGAGTTAATTGCAATATGTAAGGTAAATCTTCTGCATCATTTCGAAAAAGCAGAATGGTAACCATTTCACTTGTTCGAAAGAAAAAAGAAAGGCCCGACCCAAAAAGTTGACCTTCACTCTCTTAATATGCTCTCACATGTAGTCCTATTTGCTTGGGAATGGTTCGAAAACCAGGATTTCTAAACATGCCTGTGGGTTCAGGGTTGAGGTTTCCATGACTTACTGATCAAACTGGTTTGTGTTTAGTGATTTATGTTTACATAAGGTAGTTGATTTTTTTCTTACGTAACCCTTTTCCATTCAAGCCTCAAAGCTTTATATATTAAATTTCTGAATTGGTTCTGAGGTTTACTCTTCCAATGTCACTTTACTCATTGCCAAGTGTTAGATATTTTGTCATAATCATGATCAAACCTAGAAGTGCTCCAATCAACTGTTAGATTGCCAAGTAGTTTCAGTGCATCAGATGGACGAACGCAAGGATCAAAATATCGGGTAAAATTTCGGCTGAAAGCCTATAATTTGGCCTAAATTTTGACCGAAATTTTGATTCCCATACAAAATATGACTGAAATTTCGGTCCAAATTATCTTTTTGGTGAGGACTGAAACGATAATTTGGACCGAAATTTCGGTCATTTCAGCTGAAATTTTGATCCTTGGACGAACGTCTGTGACTGAACTCACAGACATTTGTTGTCACGGACATCCGTGAGTGATTCACGAATGTCTGTGCCTCGACAGTTATGGGAAGTTAGTGTTTCACGGACGTTCGTATTCCGATGGATAAAAGGGAAATATATGATTCGGGAAGTAAGACTTTTGGGGGAAAGATCTTCAACTTAAAAATTCTTCCAAGAATTTCCCATTTCACTTCTCTTTGAGATATTTTAGTACTATTCTGAGTGGATCTAAATATCAAAGAAAATACTGCCTCTGTGATCTGAGGTTGAACTTATTATGTTTGAAGTTTGTTGTTGGCTCGTGTGAAACGAGCGGACCAGGACCATCGTGAGAGCGGACCATCGTGAGAGACGACGGTTGAAGGCGATAACTTTATATTATGAAAGGGACAATCGTGGGAAACGATCGTTGTTGGTGAGATGAGTGATAGAGCATTTCATTCATAAGCACTGTAAGAATATTTTTCATAGTGAATTGTTTGCCTTGGATCTGAGATAGATCCCATGGTTTTTACCCGTGAAAAGGTTTTCCACGTTAAAATCGTCTGTGTTCATTTTATGGTTGTGGTTGTATATTTTCACTAGTTATATCATTGATTTCCCCGAAATTTCACCAAGGATTGAAAGAATTTTTTTTTTTTTATCAAAATGGAACCTCAACTTTGAAGCTCTTAAGAGGGATTTCTAATTAGTCAGTGTTAAACCTCTTGTAACCACAGTTCAAAAAGGCTAGTATGTGAGTGCGTGTGGAGCTTGCATGTCTGGTCTATCTTGTTACATGAATTGGATTAACTATAATACATCTGATGCCTTTAGTTTTGTTCATACCATTTGACATTCTTTGGTTAGGATAAGTTGACACCGAGGAGATAAAAAAGTAAAAAACCATCAATCAATTTCCGCCTTGAAGACTCAAACTGTAAGAGAAAAGCTAATGATATCTGGTCTCCTACAATAATGATTTTTTTGACAATTTGGATTTTATAAAATGAGAAAGTGGTGGGATTTCTAATTTGTCAGTGTTAAACCTCTTGTAACCACAGTTCAAAAAGGCTACTATGTGAGTGTGTGTGGAGCCTGCATGTCTGGTCTATCTTGTTACAGGAATTGGATTAACTATAATACATCTGATGCCTTTGGTTTTGTTCATACCATTTGACATTCTTTGGTTAGGATAAGTTGACACCAGGGAGATAAAAAAAGTAAAAAACTATCAATCAATTTCCGCCTTGAAGACTCAAACCGTAAGAGAAAAGCTAATGATATCTGGTCTCCTACAATAATGATTTTTTTGACAATTTGGATATTATAAAGTGAGAAAGTGGTGGACTTTTATACAGTTTACCCACCTTCGCGAGCTTTGTTTGTGAAGATGATTGAATTGGATTTGGGGTCTGAGGCTGGGGGTCAGGCAGGGTTGCACCAGTATTGAAAGAGGACTAGAATTATTGTAATAAAAAATAAAAAATCCTCATAAGCAACTATTCCCTTCCTATGTTTTTTTTTAATGGTCCACCTGCTTTCTAGGCTCAAATTTTTGTTGCTTTTGGCTTCATACCATAACCGTGCACCAAAATGCATGCACTTGCTGTATGAACGCATATGAAAAAAAGGGTGGATGAATAAAGAAGTAGGGATCCTTCATATGAAATGTAACCTAAGACTCTCTGCTTGTATGATGGGCAGAAACATGATTATTTGGATACTTGTCCTCCTCCTATGGGTTTCCATTCTCCTCTGCAAATTTTAACTGCTCAATCTTGATTGCCGTCTGTCGTTTTGTATGCCAGAGGATGGTAGAACAAGAAGAATTGCAGTTTCACGAAGAATACGTGAACGAACAAGATCCCAGCATTCTTCACTTTCTTTTGGCATCTGGGGATGATGTATGTGAAATTAGTTTTATTCTGTTGTTTCTAATGTGAAGAGATTAAAGTTAATTCTCACATCATTGCACTTCTTTCTTGGTTATAGGTTTCTAGCAAGCAACTCCGTGATGATTTGATGACAATGCTTATAGCCGGGCATGAAACATCTGCTGCAGTGTTAACATGGACCTTTTATCTTCTTGCAAAAGTATATTACTCGTTCTAACCATTTCTCTAGTTTTTATGCTCTTGTAAGAATTCTTGGAATTGTTATGAAAGCTGTGGGACTTAATTTTATGAAGTTCCTGATTTTAGGCTTATTTATTTTTTTAATTTATATTAATCAATTTCATCCTCTTCGAACAACACCAGAGGATGCATAACAACTTGATGTTGAAAATACCAATACAAAAAAGAAAAAAAGAAGTGATGCCTATGTTTCTTTATCATTTTATTCCTTACCACTGAATTTTGATATGTGGAATTGTGTTTATGTTGAATAAATAGCTATAATCTGTGAGCTATGCCATTACATATTTTAAAGATGAAGCTCTATGTTGTTTTTTGCCTATAAAGGAGGACATTGGACCCTAATGCTCTGCTTCACCTATGTGTTAAACGAGAAATGAACGGATGTCAGAATTGAACAGAGATGTGTTAAAAATACAAAATATTTCCATTAAATGAGAAATGAACGAACGCCAGAATTGAACAGAGATGTATTAAATAAACAAAATATCTGCATGCCTATAAGATATAAAAATGATGGGCTAATTAAAGAAATGCCAAAAGTAACAAAATGAGAAGTTAAACAAACACTTTGTTAACAACATAAACATTATTGTCTGAGGGCTTTCCATATAGTCCAACTTTTTCCGGTTTAAGGAAATCTTTAAAAAAGAATAATAATACATTATTCCCTAATATAGAATAATAGAGACGAAAAAAATAAAAAGATTGTGGCAAGTTGAATCATACGAACAAATTCAAAAACCAGCAATACATTTCGAGAGTGGGCATTGTGCAGTTTGATTTGGAAGATTTCTCTAACATGTCCAACATATTGAAGTTGCTTATCACATTTTTAAAAAGCAATTTATGTAGCTTTCTTCCATGGTTGCCACCAGCAAACCTCTTTATTAAGTCTACGACTGAAATTGTCTGTAGTCCTAATTTATTGAACTCTCTTTATTTAAAATTTAAACCTTATGATACTAGATGGAGAGGGATTGTTGGGCTGTGATGTATAACTTTTTGACTATATTTTTCATTTTTGCACTTAACAGTGACAACCTTGTTATTCTTGGTGTGTAGGTTATAGCAAGTCATTTCATATATTAGTTGCATATATCTATTCATAACCATCTCCCATTAAATGCTTATTGGTTCACTTCTACTCTTAGGTGAACCCCTGGTGTAGCTGAATAAAGAGAGAAGAATTAGATGGAAGAAGGAAGATGAAAAGGTAGAGAAGAGAGAAGAGAAGAAAAAGAGAGAAATTAGGGCAAAAGCAATAGTTATGGAAAGTAGGACACATACCAAATGCTACTGACTACATGAGATATCTACTTTTTATTTTGGTACATGAGATATCTACCTGCACACCAATCTTTCTTATACACCAATAGAGTACATACACCAATACTCCCCTCAAGCTGAGCGTTGAGATCAACCATGCCCAGCTTGATTAAAATGTCCTGACGAGTAGGTCCAAGAAAAAATGTCAACTAGCTGATGAAAAGTGTGAACTTTAGGAGGAAAAATGGTGCCATCCATATCTTCTTATGTACAAAATAGATGTCAACGTCAATATGATTGGTGTGCTTGTCATGCTCTAGATTCTCAACAATATGAATAGCAACCTGGTTATTGTAATGAAGAGGCAGAGGAAGGCAATAGGAAAACCAAGCTCATGGTTCGGGTTTAATCAATTTTATCAAGTCCTAATCCCTCATTCATATTAATGAGAGCAAAAAATTGAGATTCTAGCAATACCACTAACACCGTGTATAATGTCCTATCTACCTTTACATTGTAAAAAAAGTCAGCATCTGACAAGCATAGTCTGACGGGGCCAATACTCGAGCTTGCAGGATGGTGCGTGTGGCACGACATGTGGTGCCAGGAGGGCACGTGACATGGGGCCAAGTGGGCCTGGCGACGTGGTCGCGCTGTGAGGACGCGACACGGTCGCATGAGGGTATGACGCGGAGCGTCACGGTCGCGACACGGACGCGACATAGCCAAGGTGGGCTAACGATTAAAGAGGCGTTGCGGTATGTCAAACCAAGGGGTTTGAGGTTCTCCTGCCATTCTAGCTGAATGACTGTTTTACCCTTATATAGGGGAAGGGAGCTTGAGAGCTATTCCCCCGCACACGGGGCCTTGCGTTGCTAGAAGGGGCGCAAGTGTCTCCTAGGCCTGAAAGGGTGGGCCCAGGACATCGACGCAGCGATGCCGTGTGGAACCCGGGGGAGGTTGAAGTATGTCCCTGGACTACGCGTCGCGGTGCATACGGTTGGGCGATCTCGTGACAACACCAGGGCGCTGCGTGGGACTCAGTTGAGCAGGACAGCATGTGGGCTAAGGATGAACGTGTGCTAGTAATTCGGAACGTACACGAAGGCAAACTGCGTGGGACTCAGTTGGGCACGCGAGCGCGAGGCACAAGGCTGTGGGCTTGGTTCGGCAGACGAGCGAGGTACTAGTGCAGTGCATAGGGTGAAGCTTGAGCAGGCCAAGTTTAGCACAGTGGTGCAATTGGAGTGTCGTAAGGGGCACGATGAGCCCGGTGGTAGGCCGTGAAATAGAGGTAACTACATTGGGGGAGTTCCCGTCCTCTAGGCGGGTGGTATCAGAGCTGATGTGCAGATGAGTTGGCTTCGTTGCACGCGGTAGCGAAGCACCGCGCGGGTTGAAAGCGCGTCGAAGGACGCTCTCGCGTCAGTTGGTGTCAAAAGTAGGCTGACCTAGCGAAGCGTGCGTTAGGTGCCGTATGGGACTGAGGTTGCAGAAGTGCGACCCCGTGACAATAGTCTCTCAATTTGGGTTGTCAATGGGTCGGGTTGTTTGGCTGCCCAATCGATTAAGGGTATATGCTCGATCACACGCACACTAATTCCCTTCATTTTGTATATAAAATTATTGGGTCAGTTTGATCCGACCCAATCTGAATTTTGGCTCACCCAACCCGATCCTACCTGTCCTGAAGTTTGGGTCAGATGCTTCATGCCTGATCTGACCTGTTGGTCAAGTTTATGTGCCCAACCTAGTTAAAAAAATGGGTCGGGTATTGGGTTCTTGGCATGTTGATAGCCCTACTCATAGTAGATTCCAACTTGTGTCCCTTTCATGTCAAGATGTCTTCACCAGTCTTGATTTAATTCATTGAGTTACTTAAAATATGCTTAGGATCATTATCTTTGTTGTCTAGTATTCCTTTAACCATGAAAATATTTTCAGAATTCTCCTCATTTACTATAAGTTTTGTTCACATTATTCCTTTAGACATGAAAATGTTATCAGAATTCCTCCTCATTTTCTGTAAATTTTGTTCTTTGGTTCCTATTCATGTTCATTTTCTGTATTTTGGCTATATATAGTCTTGTCACATTTGTCTCTGAACCTATATTTGGACTGATAAGCAGGAATGTTTTATTTTTTCTTAGGAAATATACTCCCTTTTGCAAATTTAATGTCATTATTGACAACAGATGTATGTATGTTTTAAATTTGATTTGGTTAAATTTTTAACTCGTCCATTATTTCAGGAGCCATGTGTCATGTTCAAACTCCAAAATGAGGTTAGTCTTGAGAACAAACCCACCCACACCCAGACACATACACATCCCATCCCATCCTCGGCTTTACCTTACTAAAGAAAAATGCAATAGCCCTTTGAAATGGTTGATTGATGGAGTACATCATTACTCCATTTGAATCAAAATTGAGTGCAATTGTCCTAAAGTTAATCAACCATTTTAAATGGCTATGGATGGTGTGAGATCTATCTATAGTAGCTGCTGCACACTTAAGTGTCCAGCATCTTTACACACACACACACACACACACACACACACACATATATATATATATATATATATATATATATATATATATATATATATATATATGGGAGCCGGTTAGGTCCTCCAATGGAGGACAGTGACCGTCCTCCAAGATCCACGTGGAGCACAGGTGGACAGTTCAGATCAATATTAAAAAAAAAAAATTCGAAAAATAAATTTTAAACCCACAAGTCAAAGTTTGACGATTTTCATTGGTCCACATTTCACGGTTTAAAATATACACAGGTGGAGATGAGTTTTTAATTTTTTTTTTTTTCAAAGATGATCTAAGCAATGCACCCAAGGTCCACGTGGCACCCAAAAAGTGTTTTGGGTGCCAGTTAGGTCCTCCAATGGAGGCCGGTGACCGTCCTCCAAGATCCACGTGGAGCTCTATGTGGCACCCAAAACACTTTGTGGGTGTCACGTGGAGCACAAGTGGACAGTTTAGATCAATATTAAAAAAAAAAAATTCGAAATTTTTTTTTAAACCCACAAGTCAAAGTTTGACAGTTTTCATTGGTCTACATTTCACCGTTCAAAATATACACGGTAGAGATGAATTTTTAATTTATTTTTTCCAAAGATGATCTAAGCAATGTACCCAAGGTCCACGTGGAAGGTTGGAGGACGGTGACCGTCCTCCCATGGAGGACGGAGGCCTTTTCCATATATATATATATATATATGCTGTACACTTAACTGCACAAAATGCCTTGTACCCATAAATCTGATACCATCAAGAGCCCTTGAAACGCTTGAATGACAAGAGTACAACTGTCTGCCAGTTTAATTTAACTTAAATGGAGTCCACCATTCAAGAAGCAATGCATCTAAAAATTTCATCCCATCATTTCCCCTTTGAATGATGGAGTACAACTGTACTCAAGTTTGATTGTAATGGAGTCCACCAGTCGACTATCAAAGTGTTAATTGAGGGTATAAGTTTCTGTGTACAGTACATTTTGAATAATTATATGTACAACTATATATATAGGCCCGGCGGGGATATGAATACAGGTACAAGCAAATCGGCTGCACTCGCAGCTGGGTGCCACGTGCATATACACAAGGTCGATCACTGACTGTTCAAAAGAATGTTTTTGTTTTTTAATGATAAGTTTCTTGGGTGGAAAACCCATATTTTTGACCCAAAAACACTGCACATGGATGCTAGATCATGTGCCACGTGGCACATGATCGCGAGTTGCACCACATCATTTAAGGGTTCACTAGTCCCTCTACGGCTTTAGGGAAAAAGGGGCTTCACACACACACACACACACACACACATATATATATATTCCTCTCAATGATAATGACCATACTAGTTTATTATGTTATTGTTTAGCTTAAGGTTTGAATGATTTCTACCACAATGACTTGATTAGATATTTCTATTTTAGGTTGATTCTGTCCTAGGGGACCGGTTTCCAACTATCGAGGACATGAAGAAACTAAAATATACTACCAGAGTAATCAATGAAGTAAGAACTCAAGTTTGATTTAAAAATTTCATGTGCATGGCTCTCGCAAATTATTATTATTTCGAAGTGTATCTTCTCAGTATCTCATGCATCCACATTTAAGTGACCATGGCTTCGATGTGTTCTTTTTCCAGTCATTGAGACTCTACCCGCAACCACCTGTATTGATTCGTCGTTCTCTTGAGGATGATATACTTGGGAAGTACCACATAAAAAGGTTTTGACTCTAAATCGATATTTTATAAATATTTCTACTAAGTACTCATTAGAAATGTTATGTACTCTTGATCAGTTTTGTCGAATCCTGTTTTCTATATTTATGGAAAAATATCATTTTTGACTATTGGAAGAGTAGGACATTTTTTTTATGGTATTTAATGAGTTCATGATTATCTAGGGTGGTTTCTTCTCAAATTCTTATGCTCCATGCAGTCTTGAAACCTTATCAGTCCATGGCCATTTGTTCATGTTCGATTATGTTTCAAATTCATTAGTTTGTTTTAGAATGACTTTAATTTGAATTTGCAGCTTTATTTGATATATTGTTTCGTGGTATTGGACATTGTAGGGCATTTTAGGCATTGAATATTTCATTAATGGCATGTTTGTAAATAAGTGAAAGTTTACATTAATAAAAGAGGTGAGATTGAGAATGTGCATGTCTTCTCTCTGTAACTTGATTTCTCCGATTCTCTCCTGTCTTATTGCTTCTTTTTTATTCTTTCTTACTTTTTCTTGATTTCTTCCTTAATTTTACATGAAGCCCTATTCTCTTTTCCATATTTACATGGTATTAGGGTTTCACCTCTATCTTCTTAGTCCCCTTTCTGTATGTGTGTGTGTGTGTGTATGCAGTGTTGTCAAACAGTCAAAGGCGCTTTTTGTGCCTCTTATATATATATATATATATATATATATATATATATATATATATATATATATATATATATATATATGTATGAGTATTACAAGTTATCAATTTATAATTTATATACTTAAAAGTCCTGTAAGAGTTCATTGTTGGTTCATTAGTTCTTGAACCTGCAACCTCGTGGTTGCCTCACCTTGCACCTTCCATTGAGCTACATGCTCAATCCTACTTGTTCGTTGTTATGCATTTACTTGTTAGTTCATTAGTTCCTTCTTAGATTGTTATACTGCTTGCTATTTGGCTACTTGCTCGTTTGGTAAAGTGTACTTTTTAGGGCACATAATGTTTAATTATTTATGATGTTGATTTATTTCTTGTATTTCATATTTTTTGAATGTTATTCTTCATTATATACATGTTTACATTTAAAAATTAAAAAAAATGATTTATATATATATATATATATATATATATATATATATATATATATATATATATATATATATATATATATATATGTTCAAAATTTAGATGTCATAAATTATTAATAGAAATTTAAAATACAATGATATATTATTTTATACTAATATACAATAAAAATAAAAATGCGCCTTGAAAATAAAAAGTCATGCGCCTATGTGCCTTCAGTTACCTTCCCCATAACTTCCTAATCTTTGAAGAAGCAATGTAGATCATTTATGTACTGATGCCATGAACTAGTGACCATGTTCAGAATACGAAACACTTCATAAGTTGTATCTTTCTTCTTCGTGTTTTGTGTTTAATGGCAGTTTGTGTGTTGTGAGTTTACCTCCTACTGGCTGCAAGTCATGTTTCCACTTGGTTACTCCTCTATATAAAAATGCGTACTCTCTTAGTTAGCGTCCAGTGCGTCTTGTTAAGTTAAAACATATATCTACCTAGTTAAAGTTAAAAAGGATGTTATTAAGCAATAAAATAGGCGCATTATATAATCTACAGTCTACAAGCATCACAAATCGACATCCGACAACTATAAAAGAACACTATAATTTATAAAGAAACAATAGAAGCATAATTAAACCATAAAGCTAACATCACAAATCACATTCGAAAATCTTCAAAAAATTTAATGAATAAACTAACTAGCACTTCAGTATGACGTATCAACCCTATGTTAGATCAAACTCATCAATGCAGTTAATTATAGTTGCATGCAGTAAAGCCAGTAATTTAATTTCTATTAAACAGTCACAGATCAATTATGAGTTTATGACAGTGGATCAGTGATAGCCTGCGCATGATATTAGCATCTCAGCATATTAAACAGTCACAGATCAGTGAATAGAATTGGATACAATTAAGAGTCACAGATTTTAGCATGCTAATGGTTTTAACTTAACCAAGGAAATAAACACAATAAAGGTACATGCATGATGCTTTTAATCCAACAAAATAGACACAAGAAAAAGGGAGAAGAAGAAGAAGATGAAGATTGAAGAAGAAAAAGGGGGGAAAAATTACACATTACCTGTTGCCGGAGGTGAGCTGGAGCTGCCGGGGAATCGCAGTTGGCTACTGGAGGGTGGGGCAGCCAGTGATGGTGAATTGGTTAAAGGGGTAACTTTTTAAAAAAAATTATTTTATTTTCATAAATAAGAAAACGAAAATTATGAAATTTCGCTCTGAAAATGGAGAGGGGAGAAGGTCCTAGAGTAGCGCTGGACCGACGGCAGTGATCGATAGCAAGGGAGACTGTTTTGTTACTTTTGTGGTAATCTCAATTTTAGCCGACGGATAGTCTGCCACAGGTTTTATTGTGGTGCTCATTGAAGGACGGGGATCACGATTGATAACTGCGTTAATCTGTCACCGACTCTGCCGAGATCCAGAAAACAAGTTTTTTTATCTAAACATCAAGCGAAGGACCTTAGCGTCTCCAGCAGCGCTGTGAAAAGTTCAACAGAGCTGTGGGAGGTTAAAGCTGCACCAGCTTGGGTTCAAAAACATAAACAGCTGGTCTCTACTTACGACCTACATGGGATGGACGTGGTGCATAATACTGAGCATGGATCATT
Source organism: Chloranthus sessilifolius (assembly GCA_021018995.1). Lineage (NCBI taxonomy): Eukaryota > Viridiplantae > Streptophyta > Magnoliopsida > Chloranthales > Chloranthaceae > Chloranthus > Chloranthus sessilifolius. Next base: position 121,743,825 of record CM037587.1, on the reverse strand, counting down.
TATGGCATGCAGAGACACATTTACTATTGAGTTCGATGGGGACAAGTATGAGCAGCGTTACAATAACTGCAAAACCTTGTAGTTGGTGCTCTTGGTGATTAATGGAAATCTGCCTTTCATTAATATTCGAAGTTTTTTACATACGGTGGGGGTGGAGGATCAGAAACAAACTCTACAAAAAGTTTTAATATCTAAACTTTCAAAAAAGTTATCTTCTTCCCTGATTCCAGGAAGCCGACGAGCAGAGGGTAGCTGGTCTGGCAAAAAGGGGCTGCTTTCTTTGGGACCGCTGTACCCTATCTTTCCATCGGTGGGAGGACGTCGAAATCTCTTCCAAAATACAAAATGAAGCCAACGACATCTGGCTAAAGATTTACGGCCTCAGACCTGAACCTTAGAGGTCCTCCGGCGAATTGGCCAATGGTGCGACAATTTCCTGGGCATTGACCAATGGACGGCTGACATGTCCGATGCGAGATGTGCCTGTATCAACGTGGCGCTCGAATCAGGTAGGGAGATACTGAGGAGGGGAGAGGTCTTCATTGGTCGACGCTGGCATCGGGTGCTAATAGAGATGGAACAGTCCAAAGGGGCAGCCATTTGATATCACAGCGAAGTAGCGGCTGCAGTAGTTGGGCCCACAAATGGACAAAACATGGCAGACGGTGACAGTATACTGCTCGACACGAAGAGACAAATAGACCGGAAAGGGGGGGGGGTGTAGATGACGAAGTTCCCACATCTCTAACATGGACGGCATGGCCTCTCTGTGAAGCGGACGGTAGCCGGGCGGCGGAGGGCATTGGTCGGGGGGGGGGGGGTGTGGTGATGAGGCAGGCTGCTGACAAAGAAGGTGTTGAGGTGCAATGCATTTCTGCCAACGAGGCATGCATGAAAAGGAGGGAGACAAATGTGCAGATAGGGGAACCAGCGGTCCCTAATATAGCCAAAAGGGAATTTATGGATGTAGTGGTTGGCAAATGAGTAGGTAAAAAGCCATTCACTGGCCGAGGTGACGCTTCAGAGGCTCGGCGCGATTTAACCATCGGTTTGAGGAATTTCAAAAAGATGTTTGCATAGGGGACGCCTAGGGTGTTGACACATGCGGCAAAGGGGAAGGCTTTAATTGTGACAACTGCTTTATCCTTAACCCGACAGTCTTTGGGAATGACGCCAACGTTTCGACGTCAGACTTCATTATTACCCTTGATAGCGTGGGGTCTAAGTTTAGGTCCTCGCTACGGAATGTAGAGGATGAGAGTCACTGCGGGTTTTGAACACATGGCAACTTTGGACGACTACAACTGCTCTCGAGTAGCGGACTCGTTTGCTTTCAACCACGAAGTTCATGACCCTTCAACTTCTAACCAAACACATATTTTGAAGCCGGTTCTTAAACTTGTTGTGCCTGACAGGCCACCCACGAACTCACATACTTGTGCGGGGCCTAATATAGGCTTCCCAGTTCAGTTTCCTGATGGGCACAAGGACTACGTGATCCGAGGCAGATCCACTTGCTGCCCACCACAGGTGGGCAATCAGACCCCTACTTATCTCCCTTTCTCTCTTTTGAACTTACATAAATCTGCAACCCTCCCTTCTGGGCCTGTTTTGCCCGTTTTGTCTACTGATTTGCTCTCTGTTCTTAGGGCTTCGGTGAATATCTGTATGGGAGATTCCGACAACCGGCGGGACGAGGCGATACCACAACCAAGGGCATAGTATCCTGTGAGGTCTCGGCTCTTGCGGAGGAGGAGAGGGTCGAAGACATTGATCAGATGATCGAGTTTGGGAAGGAACATGGGTTGTTGTTTATAGGACCTCACGACCAATTGGCTGAGGTATTCAGGACCATTAAGAAACGAAGAAAGAAACAGATATAGATTGCATAGGTTTGGAAAAAAGAACTTGTAGGGACTGAAGTGGGGATGCTTCTACAGCAGATCCAAGGCCAAGGGTAAATTGGCTACCACGAAACATGGCAGCGGGCCAAGGATCTAGGGTTTTGATCCAATGATTTTCAGGTCATCGTTTTCCCCGAATTACTGTCATGATGTTTGTATCCTAGAATGTCTGTGGTCTGGGGACCGAGATAAGAGGGCTATCGTCAAGACTATGATCACACAGATGAAGCCCACTGTTATATCGATTCAAGAAACTAAATGGGTGGAAACATCGCTTGGTATGGTCTATGTTGTTCTGGGCAGAAGGGATTGGGAGTGGGAGATCCTCAATGCGAATGGATTGGCGGGAGGGTGTTACTTGCCTGACATAAGACCCCTTGGGATCTGATCCAGGTTGATGTTGGCCAATTTCAGTATCGGCTTTCCTTAGGGACTGCGATACTGATCTCTCACACTTTTACGAGGGTTTATGGTCCTAACCTAAATATTCTCATGGAAGATTTCTTCTTTGAGCTGAGCTCTTTGTGTGGAAGATGAGGCTCGTCTTGGTGTCTGGGTGGGGATTTCAACGTCATCAGATGACCGACTGAAAAGAATGATGGGAGATTGGATAGAAGAGCCATGCTATCCTTTGACGACTTTATCTAGACTTGTGATCTGCATGATCCGGGGATGACCGGGGGCCAATTTACTTGGTCGAACTGGTAGGATTTTCCCTCTCTCAGCAGAATTGATAGGTTTCCATGCTCTGCGGGATGGATGGACTCATATCCTTCTACTATGATGGAATGTTGACCCAATACTGTCTCTGACTACAAACCTATTATCCTATCCTCAACTGGGATACGTGCCGCGAGCCATGTGCGAAAGTGGGGCTGGGTATTAGAAAGATGACGCTTTTCAATAAGGCACTATTGGATAAATGGCTATGGAAAGTGGGGTGCCCAAAAGAGAGGAAAATTGTGGTGGGATGTTGTTACTGAGAAGTATAACCTCCATGATAATGGATGGAGCTCAGCATATTCTACTGTGGATGGCTCGATTTGGTGGAAAGGGGTGAGAAAGGTTTCTGAGAATTTTAATCGGTGTCTAAAATTCAGTTGGGGGGTTGGTAATAGGCTCACCTTATGGAATGACATTTGGACATCCGAGAGACCCCTTAGGGATCTGTTCCCGAGACTTTTCCGAATCTCGTCTCCTCCTGGAGCAAAATCTCGGACATGGTGGATTGCAGCTATCTTGTTCCCCCCTGGAACATTGCTATCAGGAGGGCTCTGAATGAGGATGAATTTGAGGATTTCCTTTCCATTCATAGGCTATTGGTTACAGCTGTCCCTAACAACATCCGTAGAGATTGCAAAATTTGGGCGAAAAGTGCCAAGGGGGTACGTTCACGGTGGGCTCGTTTTATAAACATATGCACTTAATCTTTAGTCAACCTCGGGATCAACCTTAGTGGCTGCATTTTTGGAGTTAAAGATACCCCTCAAAATTCATTTCTTCAGTTGGTCTGTTGCATGGGGAAGAATCCTTACTAGAGACTAACTCATAAGAAGATGTATCCCCGTTACAAATAGATGCATGCTTTGTATGCACGGACAAGAATCTGTGGGGCACACCCTACTTCACTGCACCTTCTCCTTCAAGATCTAGGGGGCCATACTGCAAATGTTCGGTGTTCAGTGGTGTCACCGGAGAAACCGGTCGATATGATGGAACAATGGGCGGGGATGGGCTTTCTAGGGTGCAAAGGGGACCTATGCCAGATTACGGGGTACACGATTATGTGGGCCTTATGGCTTTAAAGAAATGGTAGGATATTCATGAAACGGGCTAGGCCCTACCAGGTGGTTGTTAATGCTGTGAAAGACTTCCTTCTCTCTTGGCTCCATGCTTGCAGTAGGAGCGACGACGAACACGGAGAAGAACAAATATTGCAGTGGGGTAATCTATTGTTCCCTTAATCCTTTTACCAACTTTTCGTTGTCCTTGGGTGTTACATTGGTTTTTTATCCGGGGTTTCCTTTGATGAGGTCGTTTTTCCCGTTTTTCTTTTTCTTTGCTTTATTGCTACGGAAGTATCTCACTGCCATCGTGAATGTACTGTTTTGCCTATTTTAATATATACTTTCGTTACCGATCACAAAAAAAATATATGAAATTTTGACGAAATTACTAGAATGGCCGAAATTTCTCGGGAAGCTTTGGTGCATCCCTTGTTCGCCGAAGTCCACCGATTTTCGCTAAGTTTCTGCAATTTTAATTTTTGATATATTTTTTTGATTCGTAAGCTGGAATTGAATTAGTTTTTGGATATATTTTGTAATATCTTCGATTTCTTTGGTTGCAAATAAAGAATTCTAAATATTGAATAACTTTTTGTTGTTTTTATTTGTAGTCTCCAAGGTAGTTAAGGCGGTGTAGCGAGGTTATGGCAAAGAGGCTTGCTATGCCATGACGTGGCCATGATGAAACTATTTATTAATTAAATTTTTTTTCATTATTATATCTATTAATTAGTAGTATTTTTTATGTGTTTATTATTTTTTATATGGGAAGAATAAACAAACAAAATATAGGAAGAATAAAAAATTCAACTACTAAAGTATCATACTTTGACTTTGATATTGAGGATTTCATGTTCTAGGCATAAACATATATCAATAAATACAAATCAAATAAAACATCAATAAACTTGCAATATGGTAAGTATAAATAAATAAATGTGAAATATAGACAAATATAAAATATTAAAAAATATTTAAATATCAAATACCAAATACGCCGAGGTTTCAGAGAGAGAGAGAGAGAGAGAGAGAGAGAGAGAGAGAGAGAGAGGATTTTGTAACTTGTAAGTTAACTTTTGTGACTTATATATTATAAAAATATTAAAACTTATAAGTATTATAAGTTATAACAATATCATACTTTTAACTTATCTATTTATAAGTATTATACGTTATTATAAAAAAAAATCAAATAGCGTGCATAGCGATGGCATAGTGCTATTCTGCCATGGCGACGCTATGGCATCGCTATTTAGCCATCATGGTAATTTTGTTTTATATGACGTTTCCTATCACCATTTGTCATGGCGAGGCCATAGTGTTGCCTTGACTACCACCGTAGTCTCCGAATTTGCATTGATAACCAATGAATCTTAGTCGTTGGCTGCTTCAAATAAAGATCAAGATTGTTTTTTGTTCCAATATTAGACTTGAATGATCTGCCGTCTCAAATGCCTCCTATCAGACCGTTTGTTTTTTAAGACACATGCAACATATTAAAAAAAAATTAAAATTTCTTATAACTAGTATATAAGAAGAACCCTTGTAACCGGTTGCGTCGCACCATTAGTTTGTCCCCTGACGCAACATTTAATGTTGCTGTTAGTTAAAGGGTAATTTTGGTATTTATGAAAGGGAAGGAGAGAGAAGCCAATTTTCTAATTCTTTTTAGAATCAACATTGATGTCTAATAACTACAGCTGGCAAGCATGAATCTATAAAAAAATCCAAGATCTTATTGTAATGTTGGGTTTGTGGGAGCATTGGGAATACAAATTCCTTGCACAATTTCTATTCTTATGCTTTGTTTTGTAGGGTACCTTTAAATTCACCCACTGAATCTTTGAGTTCACCCATGTTGAAACCCATTGACTGCTTTGAATCAGACGATAGTTCATCCCAATCTTTCACACGATTGATCTCGAGATCATGGGATTACCATTAGACGGTTACTTTTTTTATTTCATGTGGCACACATCCCAGAAAAGTGACCTTAACATCAGTGGAACTGATCATGCTCAAACTTGATTTTAAGGTCACTTTTTTGTGATGTGTGCCATGTGACATAATAAACGGACTGTCTGATGATACTCCCATGATCTCAAGATCCATCGTGTGAAAGATTGGGATGAACCATCGTCTGATTCAAAGCAGTCAATGGGATTCAGCGTGGGTAAACTCAAAGATTCAGTGGGTGAATTTAAAGGTACGCCTTACTTCTGGTGAGCAAGTAAGGAATGCTTTCTCTCTCTTATCGCGTCGGCTGTTTCTATATTGTCGGTAAGTGTATCTTTCCCTCTGGTCAATAAGTGAATCTTGCCATCCCTCTGTTTAGGGGGTAAGTAATTGTGTCGTGCATGCCGTGCTGTTACCGTGAGATGGCTAAAATTAGTTCTATCCTTCTTGCCGTGCCCTATAGATCTCGATTTTATACGTTTAGTAAATTCTTATTCTCTTTTTATGAAAGAAAATATGATTTGCAGATATATATATATATATATATATATATATATATATATATATATATATATATATATATATATATATATATATATATATATATATATATAATGTTTTGTAAGAGTTTTGGGGCTGGTCTTTTCATACTTGGTTTGGTTTCTAATCTATATAAAAAAGCTTAGATCTCTCTGCTTGGTTTCCCAATCATTACGTAGCATCTTATTTGCCTAGGAGTTCTAATCTTTTCATGTTTCTAGTCTTTTGTTCATAAAAATATTTGTCTTTGTAATTTTGTTTCCCTGGTTTACTTAATGGCTGATCATTTTTTGCTACTGAGCACAAAATTGAAGCCTCAGTATCCACGTTGTATTTCTTGAAGTAAGAAGCTTATATAAATAAGCATTACTATTTCGAAATATTCTTGACTATTTAGTTTTCCTTCATGATGCAGCCCATATATAGCTCCTGTTATCTTATAACATAAGAGTGGTTCTAGATGAAATTGACTTCATTGTCTTATAATTCTCTTACAGTAGGGCTATGCAGTGTACAATAAATCTTAAAGAAGTAAATATTGCACATTTGTATTGACCTCAGTCCCTGTTCCCCCCACCACCACCCTTGTGATATGGTATTTTAAGAAAGATTCTCATTATCTGGTGTCAAAGTTGAAGTTCTTACCTTTCCATTGGCAGGGGCGAAGATATTTTCATTTCTGTTTGGAACTTACATCACTGCCCTAAACATTGGGTTGATGCAGAGACTTTCAATCCTGAAAGGTGGCCTCTTGATGGACCAAACCCAAATGAGATCAACCAGAACTTCAGGTTTATTATTTGACATTAGTTTCCTTCTCTTTGGTGCATTGTTTTATACTAATTATGTTATTCCTTATGTGCTTCTCTTTGCTCTCTTGTTACATCTGGTTACAAAACTACAGGTTCAGACTATGACAGTGCCTTTGCTTTCTTTCTTTTGGGATTATATATTGTCCTTTCTATTGTATTATTTAATTTCGTCAACTTATTTCTTGTTGGTTGGTTAGAGGTGCCATTTTAACAACTGCTATCAATTTATTAAGTATGTGTAAATTCTAGGTAATTACATACATATGCTGCGCTTGAGGTGGAAAATGGGTGATGAGAGGTGGTATGGTATCGAGAGATATTTAGCATGATCCTTGTGTGGTATTTTTAGCCTAGTATAGAATGTGAATTGCATTTTTTCCAGTCAAGGTGTTCCACTCTTTTGGCTACACCTTTTGTTGTTTTGTTCAATTTTTTTTACGGGTAAACTACAATATAAGCAATAACAGCAACCTTTTGGTTTTCCAGTTATTTACCTTTTGGTGGAGGTCCACGGAAATGCGTAGGAGACATGTTTGCTACATTCGAGGTAATCCTGTTAAAAATATCATAAAACTATATAATTTAGAAAAAAATCGTAAAGTGATGGCTTTTATATTGTGATTTTATTGGAGAGAGGAAAAAGTTTATAGGAAAATCACCAAAAATTCAACCCAAAAAGAGAAAATGAAGCCCCAAACCATTACAATGTGTACTTATTTTACATGAATGCTAAATGAAAGACCTACATACACGCGAATGAGCTTTCCGAAGTGAGTAAATGCTAACACCACTCCCTAACATTATTTAATGATTGTGTATAGGGTAACCGACCTTTACCAATCTAGATTGTGAAGGGGCCACTGATTTGGACATGGGGCAGTATTTTTCATGGAGTGTGTCATGTGATGCGAAGACCACGATCAAAAGGTATTGAAGATTGCATCAAAAAACAATTCTATCATGTAATTTACAGCAGCCAAATACCTTTAAAATGAACAACCAAAACAGATTTTGGAGATTTACAAGGTATTTATTTTAAATGTGTTTGACCCTTTGAATCACATGATAGGGGATGTATTTTTTATGCAATCTTCGACACCACAGATCTTTATCGTGGTCTTCACATCAAATGGCTCACTTGATGAAAAATAGTGCCCCATGTCTAAAAAAGTGGCCTGTTCACAATCTAGGTAGGGAATGGGTTTGTTACCCTAATACCAGCTCTTCTTTAATGTGTCTCTAAGAAGCATACATGGATTTTGTGGATCTATATATGATAAGTCAAGTTGCTTGCTTTGTATAGACGGTGGTAGCAGTTGCGATGCTTGTGCGGCGGTTCAACTTTCAAATGGCCCTTGGAGCACCACCGGTAGGCCTTCCGCTTGTTATTTATTCTGTTGTTTCTACATGATAACAACTGTGGTAATGTAAAATAACTTGTACAAATCATACAGGTGGAGATGACAACAGGAGCAACCATACATACAACTGAGGGCTTAAAGATGACAGTGACACGGAGAACAAAACCTCCCATAATACCCACATTGGATAAGAAAATGCTGACCATTGATGGCGATTCTCCTCTTAATTCACGGACAACTGTGTCGGCACCCGTTGGAGTTTCTGATGGAGACTAGCCACATGAACAAGGTGGAGTTTTTCTTTTGTGTTCCTGATTAATAGCAACCCTGCAAGAGCTTAGAATTCATCTAAAGAAGCAATCAGAGGTTCCAAAATCTCCTCTCTTGCCATCTAAAGCTTATATATAAATTGTAAATTACCTTGGAAATGCCTCCAACCAAAATATGAAAAAAAAAGGTTGCTCAAAAAATCAAGTAGCAATTGATTCTGCTGCTTTTCTACAAATATGTTGTTCCATTAATACTAGTAGATTAGTAGTTTTCTCCGAGTTCCTATGTAGAGGTGAGTCAATGTCAACACTCACTTAACAGTTGTATTCTATTTCATGAATGTTCTTCTCCTTGAAACATCAATATATTAAATGAAAATCAAGCATCCACACTAATGAATGTAGGCTTAACAATGCTCGCATGTGTGTGTGTCTATATATATATATATATGCGTGTGTGTGTGTGTATTCTAGAATGAAAAAATTCAAAACTAAAACCAAAAGAGGGGAATATTGGTGAGAAATTGATGTCTACTTTGTCTGCATGAACAAGAAGTTTGGATCACTCATTCATCAAATGTTGGCTGACAAGACAGATTTGGTATCCAAGCTTGGAAAAAACTCGCACCCGACAAAAATGGAGCTTTAGAGCTGACATCTAATGAGCTTGCCATTAGAGATGGTGATTGGACCTGCAAATCATGTGGTTTTCTTAATTTTGGGTTTCGTTATAGATGTTACAATAACCGTTGCAACGATGTTCGAGTCAATGGTAAGATTCTTCGGCTAAAGAAGTCGAAAGGGGGACAAAAGCAGCCCTTTTCTACTAGTCCTTATGTTGATTGATGGTTTACCGTGGGTATGAAGGGAAAAATTATTCCAGGTATTAGTGACAACAAATCTTATGCTGATGTGGTTCATTCTTCTAGTTTCGATCCTTGGCTTGATAATGGGGTAGTTCGGCAAATTTCAGCTTTGCATGGGGAAGTCCTTGAAATTTCTAATACCTATGATCAAAGTGGATTCCTTTATCGCCGTTGTCTCATCACGAAGACAACTAGGAAGATTGACCTTTACCAAGCTAGAATGTGGGCATTGAAGGCGTGGAAGCCCGAAAGAATTTCAAATCTTGCTCAAATCGATGACTTTACTTTCCTCTTCATTTTTATCTCTGTAGATGACAAAGAAAAAGTCCTCAAGGGTACAAGCAATTTGGATAGTAGCATCTCATTCTCCTTTTCGATTTGGAATCTTCCCTGGATGGTACAAGATTCCTTGGAACAACGTTGGGTCAAAATCAGTGGGGTCCCTCTCCACGCATGGTTTACTGAGACATTTAAAGTTGTTGCTAACGTGATTGGTAAATTCATTAACTTCAGTGCAACGGCTTCTGATCTTGATTATCTTTTTCCACCGATTGTCTTGATTAAAGTTGAGAAAGGAGTTAAGATCTCAGAGTTTGTCAAGATAAAAGTGGGAGGGTTGTTATTTTCCGTTGGCATCGAGGTTCTTAGCAAGGCCCAAGGGATCGATGGCAAGGAGGTGAATCGAACAACTAAGCAATGGAGGATTGTTAGTCATCATGCTGTAACCTCTCCTGTTCAAGGGGAGGTTGGTTCAGGTTCAGGTTTAGGTAAGGAGGTGTCAACCGATGATCTTTCCACACTCGTGAATGCTCCACAATACGTACGTCTTGCATTCAATGAGTAGGAGGTGAGCATCAATTTAGGCAAGGAGGTTACCAATAATGATTATTGCTCGCCGGAGAAAGCTTTGGATCTGACACCAACCAATCAAGACTTAGTCGATAATGCAAGTTGTTTTTGGCGGGATTCTCAAAATTTCAAAGTTCAAAAAAACCTTTAGCTCTCACATATGAGCCGTTGGAGAGGATGAGCTGAAAGTTTTTCAAAAGAAAGCTGACAGCTACCCCCACTCCAATATTCCAACAAGCGGTTTTAACTTTTTGTCCTTATCTGAAAGTACTTCTAAGAAGTGGGTCCAACCGGATTTCCTCAAGGATATGGAGATTAGTGATAGCCAAGACCTCCTACCTGATTTTAATTTGGAAGGAAACACTAGGGACCATATTGGACAAGATATCGAATTTATTTATGTTCTCTGCTCATAAACTGAGGTTAGTATTAATGCTGATAAGCCTAAAACGGACGATATAAATGAAGTGAACATTGACGATGGTCCTACCATTGCCACAAAGGGCTAAGTGACACCTATTTCTAGGAATCTGGTGATTAACTGCCTTGAAGAGGAGTTTAGAGCCTTTAGTCCTATTGAGTTGTGCGAATGTAGCAACAAGACATCGAATACGGATTTCGGCTCTGAGGTGGAACCGACCAAGCCATCGGAGCCAGACACGATCAACAACTTGATCGACTTTGCTAAGACCCTCGGAATGACCTTTCAAGGATCTGATGAGAGACTCCAAGTGGTGTTTAGCGATATTATTAAGAATAGTAATAGTCAAAGGGAAGATTTCAAAGTCAAAAAGAAGAGGGAGCTCAGGTAACTTCATTGGGGCCTCTCATATGACAAAGCCAAAACCAAGTCTAAGATGGAGAGAGGAAATAACGACTGATGACGGGGGCTTCTTGGAGGGTGGCATGTGGAAGTCTTCCTTGAAAGGCGTCACTTTGGGGGTGTCTCGACGCCTAAGAAGTTTGGTCTCCCATTGTTCCTGGAACGTGGGGGGTGGGGTGGGTATAGTTGGAACTCTTGGGAGTGTTTTTGGGCCCAATCGGTTTCTGGTAGATCCTTAGGGCAGCACCCTTTCTTGATTGGGATCACTCCTTTCCTTTTGATCGAGCCTGAGTTTTGGAGGGTTGTGTAGTTTCTCACTACCTCTCTCTCCTTTCTCGGTGTCTGCTCTAGTTTGACCATGATGGTCGAGGTTGTGTTTCTGTGGCTTGCGTTTTAATAAATTTCTTTGTTATTGCTTCAAAAAAAAAGAAAAAAAAGGCAGATTTGGTATCATTTCCTGCAGAATATTGGGATGTGTGGTTTTCCCCGGAGAGATGGGATCAGCTATTTGCAGCTTGGGATGGGGTTCACCTGGATGATATGAAGGAAAAATTTTGGAAAATCTCGACGCTTGTGATTATGTGAAACCCTCTAACTGGAGAGGAACACTAGGATCTTTCGGAAGGTGAGAAGACTCTTTAAGTTTTTATTTTATTTTTTGATCGGTGACCCTTAAGCATGGATCAAAATTTCGGTCAAAAGCTGAAGATTTTGGCCGAGGCGTTTCGGTTTTCGGTTTTGGTCATGCCCGAAACCGAAATCCAACCCGATATTTTGATCCTTGCCCTTAAGTTTGATCATCAGATGTGCGAGAGATTTTGCTACTTCCTGGATGCATTTGTCCGTAGAAGGGAGCCAGTATCCAACGTATTTGGATGTTTGGGAAGCCTGTCTAGGATGTATTTTTATTGTTGAGGGTAGATTAAGGTTTTTTATGGGTGGAGCCGCATCGGCTTCTTTGGTTTTGGAATGATGAGATCTTTTTTGGTTGGGTTGTAGGTTTTAGGTTCTGTCTTGGGTCTCTTATGTGGAGTGGAGCTATTCTTTAAGCTCCTCTATTGTTGTACTAATGAATTCCTTTACCTATAAAAAAAAAACTAATCGAATTAGCACTTTCAGTTGGGGAACTTGTCACTGCTTATGTCTCATTTTTATCCTAACATGCTACCCAAGGGGGTTGATTCGTATCAATCATATATTGGTGGAGATCTGGTATTTATTGGTTTTGTATTACCGATGACTGTATAATAATAGTCTAAACTGATAAATGTGTACCTACTTTGTTGTTTATGGCCCTGACTTCAGTTATCTTTGGAGGTATGTTGGACCGATTTTGTTCTGATTGGGTCGAAGGGTTCAAGGGGCTACAGGCCCTCGAAGGGGATTTTGCGTCCATACAACTGCTAATTGCTGGGGATATTTTCAGTACTATTAAATACATTGGAAGCCCTAGGCGCTATAAATATTTCTCTTTTGGAAAATCTTAATTCTGTATTGTATTTTTCTGACTCTTGATTAATAGAACCGATTATTGGTGCTCATTGCCATAAGCAATCTTGCCGAACTACGTATATCGTTGCTCGTGTTATTGGATCTTGTTTATTGTTCTTTCTGTTTTTTGCATTACTGTTAGCGTGTTCATCGGTTGGATCATAGCATATTTGGGCGCTTCTGCCCAACAAACATAGCAGCATGGTTAACATTAGTGTAGAAGACATAAAGGATGGTAAATTTTGAACTTCCAATGCTTGGATGGTGAAGTAGAGAATACAATGAGAACTTTAGTAAGAGAAAGTGTTAACTGGAACTCAGAAAAGGACAATAATATCCATGGATCAAAATTTGGGCTGAAATCTGAAGATTTCGGGCATTCCCGGAACGAAACTGAAACCAAAAATTTGGTCCAGATTTGTATGGGGCTGAAAATTTCGGCCGAAATTCATATTATCGGCGAAAATATCAGTGGTTTTGGTCATGCCCGAAACTGAAATCCAACCTGATATTTTGATCCTTGATAATATCAGCTCTCATGAACGGGGCAGATGTCATGTAAGGTATATTCCTTAAATTTTAAGGGTTGATCACATTGGTCTGGCTGGGATGTCACTGCTAATATTCATTTTGATGCTCATGGCAGAGTGTGGGATCCAAATTTATTTGAAATTTACAGAGTTCTTGCTGATGATCAGATTATTCACAGGTAGAAGGTAAAATAATCAAGATCTCAAATTTTCAGTGGTTTATGACCAGTGGCAACCGAAAGAAGATCTTTGGAATTCCCATCTTTAAATTGCAAATTCTTTTCACAAGCTTGGATTGGTAAGAGGACTTCCAACATTATTTAGTTTGCAAAGGAAAATGTGGGTAGAAATAAGGTTCCTTGTGACCTATTGAGTGGATTCAACAATGCATTTGATTCGTTGTGGACTTTCAAATATGCTATTTCAGGTAAATTACTCAAAGAGTAAGAGATACCCAGTAGAATTGCAGCGAAGCTCGACTATGCTTTGGTAAATAATGAATGGATGTTTTGTATCTAATTATTCTACTCTTTACATTTGAAAATTCCAAATCATGCTTATATGCTTGTGACTCTTAAAAAGAAAGTGAAGGACCTGTTTGACAATACTTTTCCAGAAAGTACTTTTGAAGGGAAAATGTTGTTTGAGAAGCCGCATGACTTGATGTTTGAGAAGAAACAATGTCTTCTTCTCCTTTTAATAATCACATATTTGAGAAGCAGCACAGGACTGCTTCTCACAACACCAATTTGAGAAGCTGCAAACCCATATTTTTATTACAAGTACATCATATTTCAAATTTATTTCACTCAAAACAGACTTCTTTCCTTGAAAAGTGCTTTTAGGATGCAATTTTGCCAAACTAGGCCGAAGGATGAACCAAAACCATTTTTTATACCTATATCAGCAGAACATGCAGATTTCAAGAGTAGGGTTCCGCTGTAGTGGGATGTCGAAGTGAAAGGGAATCTTGTCATCAAATCATGTGAAAAACTGAATAGTTTGGTAGGGTTGAAACCATCAATCCTTCATAACAAAATGACCTCTTGGAAAATATTTTTTTAATTTTTGATGGTAGAAAATATGCATACTGGTTTCGTTTGTGTTAGCTCTTTTGCACTTTGGCTTCAGCAGGGAGCTGCTTTTACGTTTGATACCACAGCTCCTTGCACCCTTTGCTTTCGTGGGGGACTGTTTTGAGTGATGAAATTGCTCTTTGCCTAAATCCATTCTGGTGGAGAGCGTGCCTAGAGGTGCGTTTGCTCTCATAAGAGCTAACAAAAGGCTGCCTTTCCAAATATAATGGTTCGTCTATCTACCAAAATGCTTGTTCTACTCTAAAAATTGAGTCCCCAATTGGGTCATCTTTGCTTCTGCCCCTAATTATTCCTATAAAAGTGTGAATCTGACAGCAAGGTGCAACTTCCGGATTCTCACCCAATTTTAAACAATTTTATCTTTGTGGGAATTAATTGGGTGCAAAGCAAGTTGTTTCCAAGGTTTCAAAAATCGGCCATTACTGATACATATTGGCGATATGTATCGGTATTTTGGCAAATCGATACGTATTGGCACCGATATGTATCGATTCTGCAACTCAGTTTGCCGATATGTATCGGTTTGAGCCGAGTTTTAGAGTTTTTTTTTACATATAAAAAATAGGCCAATACGTATTGGACGATTCGTATCGGTCCTCCATGGACCGATACCCGATACCGATTTCGAGTTTGACACCGTGGTTGTTACCAAACGCTTATTTTGGAGCAAGAATCACTCTTCAGAAATCATAAGTGATTCTAGGGCCTTGAAAAGCGTTGCCAAACATTACCTAAACCACTAAAAGTACAACCCCGAATGCATAACTCAAAGCAAACCCTAGGGTAACCAGATATTGGTACATCTATTCGAATAAATTTCTCTATCAAACTGCAAATTAATGAATTGCATTAGTGGGAAACATTCGTTTTTTAAGTGAATTTGAACATTTTGGGAAGTACGTTAGAATTTAGTAGATTATTTATGATGTCGTTTACGTTGGGAGGGTGGACCGTTCATGTGGAGCAGACATCTTGAATTGCACCCTTTGTGGTGCATAGAGCCTTAGAAATGCATGAAAGTCCGTACATATCACAAGGTTGCCAATATGACCGGATGCCCATCATAAAAGAGCTGTCTTTTGTGTTTTTGATGATATAGAAGACTCATTATACATTACTAGGAGATAATGTCATAGTGAAGTGACACTAATGGCAACCTTTGGAGGCTGCCAGCCCAACCAGAACCAAAGTTTAGGGTAGGGCCACAGCGGCCTTCTTAAAAGCTGTGGGGGCCTGAAAGGCAGGCACGCTTAGAATTGGGTACTTTAGAAAACAATGCCTCAAAAACAAATTTTTTAGCAAAAAAGACCTGACTTCAAAAAATTGTGAAAGCATTTAAAAAAAAAAAAAAAAAAAAGTGTTTTCATGGTTTTCTGAAGTTCCAAAATCCGTGAAAGCTCATTTATCTAAAATGCTTGAAGTTAGATCTTTTTGCTAAAAAGTTTGTTTTTGAGGCATGTTTCTCTAATTATCCCTTTAGAATTGACTTGAGGGTTTAAAAATTAGAGTCAACTCATGTTTTCGCCCAAGCTGACCCATTGACAGCCCTGTTCACAAGTTACTTTTGGGGAGACACGTGGTTCCATCACGTGTCGTCCATTTAAAGACCATGACCTAAAAACTTATAGGGTTACATAGTGGGAGGGAAAAAGATTCTCCATCATATGATTTAAAGTAATCAACAATTTTTAAAATTAAGCACAACATAAATCTGACTCCATTAATTGTATTAACTGAAAAGGATGTTAATAGCTTTGAATCACACGATGGAGAGATATTTTTCTCATCTCAATTTTCACTACAGAACATTGTCCTCGTATCACGTTACACTTGATGAAGCCATATGGCACTTGTCCCAAAAAAGTGACCCGTGAACCAATTCACCTAGTTATCTGCTCACTTACCTAATACCAGTTCCACTAGGGTACCCACCATCAAGCTTTACGAAGGGCCTTTAGTCAACGAATCCCGTCAAAGCTGAACTCCAGGGATGGGAAAGTCAGCTTTACATAGGATTCATCCGCTAAAAGGCCTTTGTATCTAATCTTTCAAGAGCACAGACCATTTTCATTTCGAAAGTGAAATGCAAACTGCAATCACTTGAGATCATGATTTCTTGTTGCTGACCAGTTATTTTATGAGAGTTGATGGGAGATGCTCTCTCTACATACCAACCAAATCAGAAGATGGATTAGAGAGTTTGAGATTAATTTAAATGCAGATATTAGAAAGGATTTGACTTGGGTTTGCTCCCCAAGGTCCTGAAATACTCGTGGCATGGGTGTGACACTGCACTCAGCAGACGTTAGCCCATGCACAAATTGGGATACCCTGTGCATAAAAATAAAAAAAACCTCTCTATAATAGATCTTCCTTGCCTTCTTTTTATCTTACAGGCATGGAGATATTGGAATTTATAGGACCAATTGAATTGGGCACCCTTCAATAATCAATTGGTAGAGATTGAACAGATAAAATACCTCAATTTTTAGAGGGTTGGCCAGTAGCTGAATGGGAAGGTTGACAATATTGCAACCTTAGAGGTCACAAGCTCAATCTCAACATACCCATAAAAAAGTATATATATATATATAGGAAAAAGGGAAAATGCGCTCGGGGGCGTAGAGATATCTCTATGCAATTGATATGGGCGCGATAAGTAACGCCCTTTTATGAAGTGATGGGTGACATTGAAACTACTTTACTAACTAGAGTTACACTTTTAAAATATTTTAAAAGTTAAATATCCTTTCAGCCGTCATTCTTGACTTTTTGAGAAGTCTTTTTCTTTTCTCTCTTTTTTTCTAAAAAACAGATTTACTTTTTCAGATATATTTTATTCAAAAAATATGAGCGCTCGGTAGTGAAGCGTTAACACCTCTGCAGAGAAGCGCCGGCGCCTCGTTTTAGGGGTGTCGGCGCTTCGAAATTATTATTTATTTTTTTAATTTTTTATGAAAGCGCCAGCACCCCAAAACGAAGTGCCGACGCTTTGATTTTTTATTTTTATTTTTATGAAAGCGCCAACGCCCCAAAATGAAGCACCGGCACTTCGATTTTATTTTTATTTTATTATTATTATTATTATTTTTTATGGAAGCGCCAGTGCTTTGTTTAGGGGCGCCGACACTTCGATTTTTTTTTAAAATTTTTTATAGAAGCGCAAGCGCTCCAAAACGAAGCACCGACACTTCGATAATTTGTGTTTTATTTATTTTTTTCGAAGCGCCGACGCCCCAAAACGAAGTGTCGGCGCCTCGTTTTAGGAGCGTCGGCGCTTCATTTCAGAGTGAAATGAGGCACCGACGCTCGTTGGTGCTTCGTTTCGGGGTGTTGGTGCTTCACTTCCGAAGTGCTAGCGCATCGTTACGGGGGGTCACATTTTTTGTGTAAAATATGTATGAAAAAGTAAGTCCGACACTTTCTTGAAAAAATAGAGAAAAAATACTTAAAAAAAGTCAAGAATGGCGGTTGGAAGGGTATTTAAGCGTAACCCTAGTTAGTAAAGTGGGCCCCATGCCACCCATCACTTCACAAAAAGGACGCTACGTGTCGAGCTCCTATCAATATGTGTAAAGATATCTCTCTGCGCGAGCGCATATCCCTGGGCCTCATGTATATATATATATATATATAGCACGACTTCTCTGCCCTAAGAGGATACTTTGTTCATATAGAAAAGCCGGTGTCTTCAGCATCATCTCCTGTGTACGAAGATATAATGCAAACAATTTTTTATTTTTTATTTTCCATTTTTTCCATTTCTTTTTCATTTTCCTTTTTTTCAAATGACGTTTTGCGACATCTATGAGATGCTAGTGGGTTTCAGATTGAAGAAACTGCTAGAGACAATAAGAGGATTATATAGAGGACACACAGTAGGAATCCTTTCAATGACAATAAATGTTCCATGGATGGCATTTCACCATGCTCTGAAGGTCTATATAATTCAAAATTAGAGACCCTTCGAGTATATAATATCACTTGAGAAATGGCCAACATGTTGAACAACTGAATGAATTCTGTACATTGCTTTATGATACTCTGTAGGAAGGAGCTCACGAGCATCTTGCTAAATGAAGTAAAAGAGAGGAAAAATAAAGGTATTCAAAAACAGGATTTCATGCAAGAGTTGATCGAGTCTATCAATGAAAATGGCGACAAGATGACTGAAATGGAGATTGTGCTATCTTATGGAAAAGTAACAGGAAAGACAGAAATGCCCTTTTGTTTTTTATGAATTATCCTGCTTTAGCTTTATGTTATGGTGAGCATCGGTGTAGGACGAGATTGGTTCAATTGCAAAGCATAAAGATAATGGAGAGCTTCTTACAGTTGAAAATATCTAAGCAATGAAGTATGCATCACAGTCAGTTTTCCATAGATACTCGATAGAAAGGAAGAAAAACAAAAAGAAACAAGAACAACTAAATGAAACCTTTTTATCTGAACCCATCTCATTTGGATTCAGGTTGCTGACGAACTGATTCGCCTGGCAAGTGTTTCACCCTTCATATTGAGGAAGTCATGAAGTATATAATTATCAATGATAAGTATAATTAAGTAATTTACAATATGTTGCATTCATGAAAATATAGGCATAATTAAGCAAATTTGCAAGATGATGCATTCATGAAAAAATTAACATAATTTACCTCCTAGTTGCCAAGTTCACCCATACCCTCACAAACTGCAAACTTGAATTAATTCATTACACAATTAGACTCTTTCACTAGAGATATATAGCAAAGTGCAAATAATGTAGAGCAGGCAGATAACATATCAGTTACCAATGGTTAGCTTGCTAGAGATGCATACTTAGTGCTAGTTTCCCCTCAGGAAGGTAATGCAAAATACATATCTATTTTTAAGAAAACCAATTTTTTTGCACTAGAAAATATTTAGAACTCAACGGATTGTCTCACCATGTCAGAAGAGAATATGCATGTAGAAGTGACATACTCAAATCATAATGCTTGTAGGTGTGCCTAGAAGGTATTTCTGTAACTATGATGCCTTACACCCAACTTATAAATTGGTTCCCTAACCTTTGGTGTATCATGGGCTCTCAGATTGCTCCTCTTCCCATCTCTCTCTCTCTCTTATATATATATATATATATATATATATATATATATAGGGAAAGGGGAAAATGCGCCCAGGCGTAGAGATATCTCTACGCCAATTGATATGGGCGCGACATGTAGCACCTTTTTTGTGAAGTGATGGGTGGCAAAGGGCCCACTTTACTAATTAGAGTTAAACCCTAAACCCTAAACTTTTATTAAAAGTTATATTCCCTTTCAGCCATCATTCTTGACTTTTTTAGAAGCCTTTTTAAAGTATCTTCTCTCTTTTTTTCTAAGTGTCACTTACTTTTTCAGGTATATTTTATTCTAAAAATGTAAACGCTCGGAGCACTAGCACCTCGGCAGTGAATCGCTGGCGTGTCGGCGCTTCGATTAAATATATATATATATATATATATATATATATATATATATATATATATATATATATTATTTATCAAAGCGCCAACGCCTCTATATAGAGGCGCCAGCGCCTCAGCGCCCCTAAATTTATTTTTTATATTTTTATATTTTTATCGAAGTGCTAGCACCTCGATATAGAGGTGTCGACACCCCTGAAACTAGGCTCCAACGCCTTTTTTTTTAGCGAAGCATCGACACCTCGATATAGAGGCGCACCAGGCTGCACCTCGGCGCGGGGTGTTGACACCGGATATCACACCTGTGCAGCAGGATGTCACGTGCCTTCTTGGCACCACATTGCATGCCTCATGGCACAAGGATGTCGCGTGCCTTCTTCGCACCACATCGCGTGCCCCTACGCGGAACACCGCATTCCATGCCTCACGTGCGTCTAATCGTCACACTAGATCGTCGCTTAGCTCGAGTCACCGTCGCACTAGTCATAAGGGAAACATGCATGCGCCGCAAGGCCACGTGCCTATGCGCCCACGCGCCACACAGCTAGCTCCAAGGCTACCATGCCTTCTCGCTAGCCAAATGCCCATTTCCAAGGCCGTCCTGCCTACTTGTTGGCACTCAGAGTAATGACGCCGCCACATAGCGCTTCGCTGCCGAGGTGCTAGTGCTTCGCTATCGGGCGCTCACATTTTTTGGGTAAAATATACCTGAAAAAGTAATTCTGACAATTTCTTGAAAAAGTGGAGAGAAGAAAAAAGAGACTTTAAAAGAGTCAAGAATGACAGCTGAGAGGGTATTTAACATTTAAAATATTTTAAAAGTGTAACCCTAGTTAGTAAAGTGGTTCCTATGCCACCCATCACTTCACAAAAGAGCGCTATGTGTCGCACCCATATCAATTGGCGTAGAGATATCCCTACGCCTGGGCGCATATCCCCGGCCCTTATATATATATATATATATATATATATATATATAACAAAGCTATATTTCATTAATACTGATGAAGATACAACAGATCAAAGTGGCCAAGCGAGATTCTCGATGAAGAAAAAAAAAGACAAAAAAAAAGAGAAAAACACAAACAAAAAAATACAACCATATGCAACAAAAGAGAAAAAGTGAAATCCAAGGGTCGAGGGGACCTTGGCTCACACCAAGCTCCCAATAAACAAGGACCCATCTCCTACGTAGCTGAAGTTGCTCTCAGTCTCTCGGGATCTCCTCCACCGATGATGAGCACCAAGGGGAGATGAGACACTACGATGAGATATCCTCAAGAACCCAACTAATTGCAGTCCTGCATGTACCATACTTCCTTTCGTAAATTCTCCTATTCCGCTCTTTCTAGATCTCTCAGAAGATCGCCAACTGGAGGGATCTCCAGAGGATGACCATATTATCAGCTAAGGAAAACCCGACCATTCCAATAAAATACTGAACAAGATTCACCTAGACATGTATTCACCCTAAACCCTGATAGGAACGAGGCCCAAATCTGTCTCGCAAATTGACAGCCGACAATAACATACTTGATGGTCTCTTCTTCCTCACAAAACACACAATTCTTAGATACTACTTCCCCCCTTTTACATAACTCGATGCAAGTGAGTATCCTCCCCATGCCACTTCCCATGTGAAATTTTTTACCTTCAAGGGGGCAGCGACCTTCCATGGAGAGGTCCATGGAGGTCTATCAGCAGTCTACCATTCAAAAAGTTGTATAAGGACCTTACAGAGAATTTACCTTTCTTCTCCCACCACCATATCACCTTATCAGGCCTCTGATTATCTGACCTCACCATATTTAGTTCCTTTAACAATTGCAGAAGTTCCCCTTCCTCCTCTTCCTTTAAATTTCGGCGAAGTCGAATGTTCCAAGAAGACTGCATGTTGTTTCTTTTGCAGAGCTCCTCAACTGTCAAAATTTTATCTACGGTCATCTCATAGATCCCGGGGAACCTCTTATGAAAAGGTTGGTCACCCAACCTCCTCTCTTTGTCCCACAAAATCTAATACCTACCTCCACACACTTTCTTGCTATGCACCCCTTTCCACCAACCGGAACCTAACCGCCCCCTTGGCCCCTTTAGCCCCCATCCCATTATTTCCCTCCCGTACTTAGCAACGATCCCTTTTGCCCACTATGCATCCTCTTTATCACATATCCTCCATAACTCTCTAATAAGGCTAGATTCAATCTCTCAATGGATTTGATTTCCAGCCCTCCGAGCTTCATTAGTGATCTAGCCACCTCCCAGTTGACCACATGTATTTTCTTTTTGGACTTTCCACCACTGCAAAAAATTTCGTTGGCTCTTTTCTAGCCTCTTTACCATAGTCTTAGGACACTCAAAAACCAACATATAATATATTCGTTAGTGTTGGGCAATGGGAGAACCATCAGATTCTGGACTGATAGTTGGGCGTCAGCAATTCCTTTTCAATTATCCTACCCATCGCTGTATATCCTTAGTAGGAAGAAGAACGATTCGGTGGCTGAGTGTGCCTAGGCGGTAATGGAAACAATGGTTCTTGGGAATCGGGCTTTCGAAGGGATTTAAGGGGATCAGAGATCAGTAATATGGCAGATTTAATGGCTGCTTTATCCTTGGTTCCTCCGTTGGCGTCTATTGAGGATAACCGGCGATGGAATTATAGTTCTAATGGGAAATTTTCAATCAAATCTTTCTACGATCTGTTGGGTCGTCACCCTTTAATAGTGCAACCTTGGACTGGCCTTTGGAAGGTGAAAGCACCGCCGAGAGTTCTTTTCTTTTCGTGGCGTGTAGCTTGGGATCGTATCAAGACTGTGAACACGCTAATTTGCAGAGGTTTAACCATTCCTAATCGCTGCTGCTTATGTAGGTCCAATGAGGAGACCGCCGACCATGTTTTGATCCACTGTCCCATTGCGAGGACAATTTGGGAAGGCATCTGGAATTATCTAGGAATGAAGGGCTGTATGCAGAGATTATGTCGAAACGTTCTATTGGAGTTCAGTGGTCTTTCCTTCCCCGGGTCTCCGTCGCTTCAGCTGGCCTCTCTACCCATGGCTGTTTTTTGGGCCATCTGGAAGGAAAGAAATGTTAAGTATTTGAGGGACAAGCCTCTTCCACCCAGGAAGTCACTGTTATTGCGCTCTCCCTGTTTCGCGACTGGTCTACTATTTATGGTAGTGAAGCGTCGATCTAGATTTTCAGACCTCTGTCGGCTTGGGAGTCCGGCGTTTTTTGAGCTTTTTTGGGGCCGTCTTCTCTTCCTCAGCCTTCCGGCCTCGGGTATGTCTTTTTTGTTCTTTAGCCTTTGTCTTTGTCCTCCACCCCCCTTGCTCAGCTGATCATGGTTGTAATAAAAAAAAATTTTCGTTAGTTTTCCAAGGTTGACCTAATTAAAGTAAGTCATCCCCCTTTCGACAATAATGCCCCTTTGACCTGGCAAGCTTTTTATCAGACCTTTCCAGCACCGGGTCCCTCATTGTACAGAGGTTTTACCAAGTCGCAACGGGATCCCTAAATTAGTAGTTGGGAGATTTCTCCACCCGCATCCAATTTCCACAGCTGGCCTAGCTACTTCATTTTAACGCCAAAAATCATTGTTTCCCAAATGTTTCATTCTTTTCCCAGAAATCACCTCATAGTATCGGCCAATCACTCGGCATTCTGTACCTCCATGTCACCCGCACCACAAAATGACTGGCAAGTGGACTATCCCTCTCCATTGTAAAGCCACTGAAGAGACCCTTACCTGTTGCTCTTGATAGCATTTTCGACAGAGTTTCCCTCTCCACTATAAAACCCTAGGGGATCACCCTTCCTCAACCCCTGGAGCTCTTAAAGAATCCTTTTGATGCACCATTCACTTTCCACAATGACAGAATCTGACTGGATATGCAACTACCAACCCATTTTCTCCATCTTCTCTCAATTCCCATTATTTGTAGCATGTAGTCTAGGAATTTCCGATTTCCTTGGTCGTATGCCTTTTCCATATCCAGTTTACAGACTAATCATGGGACTCCTACTTTATGGCGGGTGTCAATGCACTCATATTAATCACTGGCCCATCTAAGATCCGTCTACTGTCAGCAAAAGTGATTTGATTAGGTGAAATTAGTTTTGCCATTAGGGGTCTCAGTCTATTTGCTAGCACCTTTGCAAATATCTTATACACACTTCTTAGCAGGCTAATTGGCCTATAGTTCTCAACTCTTTCTGCACCTACTCTCTTTGGATGATTGTTAAGAATGCATTATTTATGCATTTTCGAACCTTCCCTGTTCTAAAAATCTCCCTAAAAATTTCCATGACCTCATCTTTAAAGCTACCAGAGGAGCTTGTAACATTCCATTGTGGATCCATGTGGACCAGGAGCATGGTCCCAGCTGGATTAAAAGATTTCCTTTTGCAACTCTTCTTCTTGGATTCTTTCTCGAGTCCTTCTTTCTCTTCACTCGATATTCATTGGAATTCTATACCATTTAGAAGAGGTCTTCTCCATCCTTCGTCCTGGTAAAGCTTTTTGTAGTAGTTGATCATCACCTCACCAATTTTGTTTTGTACTCCTACCACCTCGTCCCCCACCATCAATCAATTACTCATGTTTACCCTTTTACAAGCATTGGCCATAGCATGAAGAACTTTGTATTTCTATCCCCCTCTTTCATCCATCGCACTTCTGCATTTGGTTTTCATATGATCTCCTATGTTTTCTGGTTGTACTCCTATTCAATATTTCCCTCCTCCTTTTTCAACAGTGGAGATTGGACCTATCTCTTCTTTTTTATTTATCATCTATATTTCCCCCAGGATCATTTTCATACGCATATAACATTCCCAAACACCTCGCAATTCCACTTCTTGATTTCTGTACTTCTAACATGTGCAGTTTGGAGGTGAATTTTACTTGTGCAGTACCTTCCGGTTTCAAGGAGGAGTCTTGAACCTAAATGGTGTTGGACCCCATCTTCCAACCTCAGAAATCAATTTGATTGGGATGTGGTCAAATATGGGTAGAGATAAAACCGATAGTTGGAGGTTTTGATATACTTGTTCCCATTTAGCACAACACACAAACCTATCAAGTTCCGGTATCACCGGCTGGAACTGTTCTCAATCCCCTACCCTAAAACTTCCTTTCCATTTTCCCTTCCTCATTCCAGCCACATAATTCACCGACGATTTTGGCCTCTACCCATCTATATCAAATGTCTACATTGATTGGAACTTTCCATCTTTATAGAAGATTTATGTCCCCCTAAAATTAATTTTAACACTTGGGTATCTTACATGAGTTGTTGTTAGGTAGCAGACCCGAGTGCCAAGAGTTGGTTCATGGATCACTCTTTGGGACATGTGGTTTCATCTAGTATGCCAAGTGATTTGAAGACCATGATCTAAAGATCTACGGTGTCAAATATTGGGAAGAAAAAACATTTCTATCATGTGATTCAGAGCAGCCAAACTGCCAACGGCCATTGAAATGAACAACTAAAATTATTTTGGAGATTTAAATGGTAACCATTTATTTTAGAAGCATTTTACCACTTTGAATCACACAAAGGAGATGATGCTTTTTTGTCCCAATCTTCTAGACCATAGATCTTTAGATCATCATCTTTAAATCATATGACACAGTTGATGAAACCAAATCCCATGTGTCATAAAAGTGACTTGTTTTCCAAGTTGGTTCGAGAACGTGTCGTGCACCTAATACCAACTCTTCTTATATTATCAAGTGAGGTACAAATCACTATAACTAACCATAAGACTATTAGCCAAGTTAAACCAACAATTTCTTGAGTGCAATCAAAACTTTAAGCCAAAAGTCGGACCTTATACAATCTTCGGCCTTAACCCAAGATATTGTCCTGGCAACAATTTTGCAAGGTATTAGGTGATGATGTTCCTTTATCATGCATGCCTTAAATACAGGTATGTGAATCCACATCAAAGTTCTGTTTGCAGTATAAATATTATCTGCAGATTCTATAATCCACTAAGCCAAGGATTTCAATTCAAATAGGTGGAAGCTCTTGGATCCTGAAGCTGGAGTTAAATTCCAACCACACCCAAAACCAACTGATGGAACTATAATGTATTGGTACCTCTATTAGCACCTACCAAGTCTTTGAACGCGCCTACGCTTCCACGTGTGAGGGTAAAATACCCTTTTTTCTTCATTGAGGTGTAAAAAATTTACACCCTAGTGAATTCGACGAGGGTGCCCACTTCTTCGTACAAACCCATGAACCCACCTGAAATCCCCTCTCGAAACCCTCTTAAAACCCACTGAAACCCCAATGTTCCTAAAGTCGGCAGGCGGGTTCGGGTGGATTTTTGGGCGGATCAGGCGGAGCGGTGCCTGGGCGGGTGCCTCAAGAACTAGGCGGTCACTATATATATATATATATATATATATATATATATATATATATATATATATATATATATATATGTATGTGGAAAAAGGGAAAATGCACTCGGGCGTAGAAATATCTCTACGTCAATTGATATGGGCACGACACGTAGCGTTCTTTTTGTGAAGTGATGGGTGGCATGGGAACCACTTTACTAACTAGAGTTAAACTTTTAAAATATTTTAAAAGTTATATTCCTTTTCAGCCGTTATTCTTGACTTTTTTAGAAGTCTTTTTAAACTCTCTTTTTTCTCTTTTCTCTTTTTCTAAGAAAGTGTTATACTTACTTTTTCAGGTATATTTTACAACAAAAAATATGAGCGCCCGCTGCCCGGTAGCGAAGTGCTAGCACCTCTACAGAGAAGCGTCAACGCTTTGATTTAAAAAGAAAAAAAGTTATTTTTTATTTTTTTATTTTATGGAAGCGCCAGCACCCCTAGAATGAAGCGTCGACGCTTCATTTAGAGGCGCCGATGCTTCGATTTAAAATTTTTATTTAATTAATTTATTTTTTTATGGAAGCGTTAGCGCCCCTAAAACGAAGTGCCAGCGCTTCGTTTAGGGGCTCCGGTGCTTCGATTTAATTAATTAATTAATTTTTTTTTTTTATGGAAGCGTTAGTGCCCTTAAAAGAAGCGTCGACACTTCGTTTTAGGGGTACCGGTGCTTCGATAAATTTTATTTTATTTTTTTCGAAGCATCGGCGCCCCTACCTCTAAAACGAGGCGCCGACATTTCGTTTTAAGGGCGTTGATACTTCGTTTTGGGGTGTTGGCGCTTCGCTCTCAGAGGTGCTAGCACTTCGCTACCGGGCGCCATTTTTTTGAGTAAAATATGCATGAAAAATTAAGTCTAGCACTTTTATGGAAAAATAGAGAAAATAGACTTTAAAACAGTCAAGAATGACGGTTGGAAGGGTATTTAACTTTTAAAAGTATAATCCAAGTTAGTAAAGTGGGTCCCATGCCACCCATCACTTCACAAAAAGAGCACTACGTGTCGCGCTCATATCAATTGGCGTAGAGATATCTCTACACCTGGACGCATATCCCTGGGTCTCTGTCTCAGTCTCTCTCTCTCTCTCTCTCTCTATATATATATATATATATATATATATATATATATATATTAGAGTATCAAAAGAGGAAATTGAAAGTTTAAAAATTATATTTAAACACAACCAGAATCCCTACTATTCTTTCCGGATGCATTGGTTGATGGACAAGAAGACGACATTTGATCATTTGAAGCTCAAACCAATGAACTACACATCCAAAAAAATATCAAATAACTATTAGATATATAATTATATATATAATAAATTTATAATATTAATTAATATATATTAGCATGCACACACACACACACACACACATATATATATATATATATTTTAGGTATACAAAGTTATACAATATTGACTATTGAGTATACAGAGTCACAGGTTCACAACACAAGCGCACATCATGACAGCTTGACAGCACTGAGGCTAAGCACATACAGTCACAACACTATTGGATATAAGAAACTAACAAGTAACAACTACAAAAATTTTAATATTCAATTTTTTTGCAGTAAAGAATTGCATGACAAAATGATAAAACTGAAGAAAACTGCAGGATGAAAAAGAAAAACTTAGATAATAGTCATAACAACATTGTTCATAACTGTAGGAGAAATGGAATTACTTACTGCAATATAATATATATATATATAGTCACTATGCAGGAAAGAAGAAAAAAAAAAAAAGATGCAGATTGCAGCCAATCCATGCAGCCTGCAGGACCAAAAGAGGAGAAGAAGAAAAAAAAATGATGCAGTAAAAAAAAATCAGAAAAAAAAATTACCTATTGCTGTCGGTCCCAGAGGGTGCCGCCTTGCCGGAGCTTCGAAGAAGAAGAAAAGCTAACAACTGCCAAAAAAAAAAAACGTCAAATGCGTGCCAACTGGAGAAGAAGAAAAAAAAACTAGAAAAAAGAATAAAAATCAGAAAAAAAAAATTACCTGTTGCTGCCGGTGTCGGAGGGTGCCGCTGCCGCCTTGCCGAAGCTTCGAAGAAGAAAAGATAGCAGCTGCCAAAAATAAAAAGGTCAGATGCACGTCGGCTGGAGAAGAAGGAAAAATAAAATACATGCTTGGTCTGGAGCCGGAGATTTGATGCTCGTTGGTGGGAGGATCACCGGATCCTATGCTTCAAAAAAGAAGAAAAGATTATGAATAAAAAATAAAATAAAAAATATATAGAAGAAGAAGAAGGAAAAGGAAATGAAAAAAAATAATAATAATAACTCACCGGTGGTCGCCGGTGCTGTGGAAGAGCTGCCGGTAAGAAGAGAGGATGAGAGGAGACGACAGCCCAAATCCCTAACTCATAAGCCCTTCGATTGCAAATGAAATGGTAAAAGAAATAATTTATATATATATATATATATATATATATATATATATATATATATATATATATATATATATACCCATCCCGATTGGATTTTGGACCCGCCCGGGCGGCCGCCTAAGCCCCAGCCCGCCTCAGTAGCCGCCCCAAGCAAAACCAGATCGGCTGGGGACCTGATCCGCCCAGGCGGCCGCCCCAGCCGATTTTTGAAACATTGTGAAACCCACCTGAAACCCCCTCTTGAAACCCACCCATAACTCTCTTGAAGATGGTTGTCATTATCATCATTGTCATTGAGACAGGCCAAAGTTAAGGGAGAAGAAGAAGAAGTCAACGTCGTTGTGACGTGCTGGAGCTAACGAAGAAGAACAAGTCACCGTCATCATTGCAACGACTTGCCGGTGGAATTCAAGCAGGCTGCAAGGAGGTTTCTGGTTTAGGGTTTCAGTTGAGGAAGAAGAAGTGGGTGCTTTAGGTAAACTGAGTGGGTGCTTTTAGTAAGTAGGTACCTCCAGAATTCAGTAGATGCTAATAAAGGTGTACTGTAATGCATTGTAGCCATGCAACATGAGAATTCACCCAAGGTTTTTGTAATGTGTTTGTAGATGATGGAATCATGTTCACTGTTTAGTGTCATTCTCCTTTCTCTGTTTGGCGTTCTTGTGGTGCGGCCAAGCATCTAGTTTGGCCGTTCCGTTGTAAGTTATTTTCTTGCAATAATTTCTTTTGCTGATAAAAAAAGAAAATAAAATAAACTTCTTAGCTTTAATCATCTCAATCGCTGTATCTTGGAATACAAATTATTCAACACCAATTATATTCAATTATCAAGGAATCAACCAAATACTATTTGGCCTAACATTCTTGATCATAAATAAGAACAGCATGAACAATTTATGTTCCAGTTATGTAGCACCTGTTAATCAGAAAACTATAGCTGGATGATGCTACCAAGTAAAAAACATATGGGAGCTCCAAATTATGCACCTTTAATTTTGATGAGGCAACTGGAAATCCTGTACAAGTTTGTTGTTGCTATAAAGCAAGAGAAAAATTATTCAGGACAAAGTGTGTCGGCCACTTTTTCCTATTTCCCATTTTAATATCAGTGCCTTGCATTCCTTTCATTTAAAATTAGTTGCACTATTAAAGGCTGGCTGCATCATCTCCCTCAGGCGAATGAGAAGCGTGGGTGACATTGGACGAACCCTGCACATTTGGGAGATACGACCACACAAGAGCTGCAGATCCAAGCGTAATGGCAAGGCCAATCGAACTCCAAACCCATTTTTGCCTTTTTTTCCTTCTCTGCCGATGACACCTAGCCTCTCTTCAATAATGGAAAAAAACATTAAACTAATCAGAACATCAAACAATGTCCATCTTTGCTAAAATGAAGCAGGCATTACACTAATCTACATCAAACAATATATCTATACATATACGCAGAGATATGTATTTTTTTCAAGATTGATTCTAGTCATGTACATTGATGGATAATACCCACACTATCACACCTTCAGGTCACATGACACATTTTTTGACAAATCCAATTCATCCAAGCGGCATTATTTCATATGAACTTCACTAAGCCCAAAAGATATGCCAAGTAGAGGATCTGTACTATCCAATCATTAGATAGAAAGAAGGATTCATAGAGAAGTGCTCGGATCGAATGGTTGAATCCACTGACCAGTTTTTTGGGATAACATCATTTCATTAAATTGGTAAAAGATGTGCACCATGTCGCCTACACAGTGTGATGCATAGGGTCTTTATCTATTGATGTAGGTGATGCTCCATCAATCCATTTTCTTGTAAGTAATCAGCATGCATGTAGGCAAGGCAAAGAATAAAAAGAAAGATAGTGGTAGCAAGGCATTCCACGGGATGTGTAAATGCATATAACATTCACATATACATCAATGAAATGCCAAATTTTTCATATGATGTTTGGCACTTGGATGACTTGGATTGGTAAAAAATGTGCACCACATGGCCTAAAAAGTGTGATGTCTAGGGTTCTTATCTGTTGATGTAGGTGATGCCCAATCAATCCATTTTAGTATAGTAATCATAATACATTCAAGCACGGCAAAGAAAAAAAAGAAAGAGTGGTAGCAATATGATGCAGTTTAAAAAAGAACAAAAATAACAAAATAAAATAAAATAATGATAATAGAAGTATGATAGGTTCTCTCTCACTCGGTACTTCTATCAGATCATTATTACCAATGCCAACTACCATGCTGTAGCAAATGAATTACTGAGATGTTTTTGCTAATTTATTTTTATCGATAGAGTACATCTAATTTATTAGAAGTAATAAAACATACAGCGAGGAAGGGAATACGGAATTACTAAGTGAGGTATTTAGTAGGTTGAACCCCATACAGAACAGAAGAATCAATAAGAAAAACAATAGAGGAAGCCCCTCAAACAGCAATCACAAACCCAGCTGTGATGAATACAGCAGCCACTCCCAACAGAGAGGAGCCCAACCCGTGTCCCAAACACTAGCAACAACGATCTCATCCGATTCCCTCCTCAATTCAGCTACAGTGGAAGAGAAGCAGCATATAGAGATTGAAAACTCTCTTCTGTCAGCAATGGGACCATACTTCTTGACGGGGACGTCACCAACAAAGACCTAGGGTTTAGGCCATACAAGGTGTACCGGCGGTGGAAGAAGCGATGGAAGGACCAGGGAGTGTCAAGAACCATCGATGAAGGGTCCTAGAGGTCAACCCATGAGGCACAAAAGCATCAGGCGACGGACGTCCGTAGGCTTTGGACAGACGTCCGGATTTTGAGGGTCTCACTGTTTTTGTGCGACAGACGTCCGTGAGCATTATGGACGTTCGTGGATAGGCGACGGACATCCGTGGGCCCCAGGACGGCCCGCCCTAGCGGCTTAAGTGGCGTATTTGTCCTTTTGTCCTTAAATTTTGTTCTTTTGTGTCCAAGTGTAAGTTAGCACTTAGGGTAACATAGTATTTTTCTATTTTAGGGTATTCTCTTTGTAAATGCTATAAAACATAATTTTGTAAGCCATTTTTGACACTTGATGATTAATGAATGAGAATGCATTGCATTTTGGCTTGTGAGGAGCTTGAAGAGTGAAACTTCTTCCCCAATTGGGGTTTGGTGTGAGGCCAATGGTGAGATGGCCATTTATCTTTGATCTTCTTTCCTATCTCTTTTTCTTGTTTGATTCCCCTATTTTCCAACAACCTCCTACATTCGATTTTCCTTTCATTTGATTCTTTCAATCCCCAAACCCTAGATCTAGAATACCCTCAATGTTCATCCTCGTGGATCGAATCCGACCATAACCGTCGTTCCACAACCGTTGTTGGGCTTGAGCGTATTCAACTCGTGCCGTTAATCGCTTCCATTCAAAGCCCTAGCGAGGAGCTACTGATTCCACAAAGAATTACGATTTAATGTCTCGACCTAGACAAAGCGAGAGTTCTATCTCTCGGATCGCCTCTTCTGCCATCCTAATGGATCTAGCGTGTCGGATTGGACCCTACGTGAATCGAGGATGGTCATCTAAGCGGAATCCCGTGAAACCCACCAAGGTATCGCTTTAATTTGTGATTTAATTGCTCAATTAATTAGTTTAATTTCGAAAAATTAGCATACCATAGGCATTCATTGATTTCAGGGTCGTTGTCTCACGTCAATTTTGGTATCAAAGCCAGGTTCTAGGTTAGGGCATACTTGCATGTCATTTTAATTTTATTGCGTTTTGTTTCATTTGTGTGTTCAATTGCATGCACATCACGTGTTCGACAAAATCACCTACTCATTTGTGTGTTCATATTAGTGCGCTCATTTGTGCGCACACCGTGTGTTTCGTAAAAATTCTCACTCATTTGTGTTTCATAGTTGTGTCATTCTAGAACCCGCATAGTGAGTCTTGGTCACCATGGACACGAATGTGCTTGCCGATGCTCTTAAAGGTATCCAAGCATTGATGATCACCATGAACGAGAGGTTGACTGCTATGGAGCAGGCCCAAACTGCTATGGCCGCCACTAATGAGTTGCTCCGCGACCGCTTGGGTCGATTGGAAGAGAATGAGGGGCACTGCGACCGACGCAATGGGTGTCATGGTACGCATCTTGAACACGGTGGTCGATTCGAGGGTCGAAACCGGAACCAAAGGGAAATAGGTTATCGCGATCCTAAAGTCTTCCTCGATTGGGTCTCCGACATGGAATGCCACTTTGAGTGGTATGACATGAACAATGAGCGATGTGTTAGACTTACCAAAATGAAGCTCATTGGTCAAGCTCGACTCTTTTGGGTCAACGTCAAGCGTATGCGAGCGAACGCGGGTCGTGCTCTCATTACCCGTTGGGAGGACATGAGGGAGCGACTTACAGAGAAGTGTGCTCCTTTATCAGACTACCACCACTTATTTGCCCCAAGGTAGTATGCCCGTAGCCGAGTACATTGGTAAGTTTGAGGAGTTCATGATGAGAGCCAATGTGTCGGAAGATCCTCAAGTTACTTGTTCAAGGTTCCGCACCGGGTTGCGATTGGACGTCCAAAAAGAGTTGATCTCCCACCCCATCGACACTTTTAAAGAGTGTTACACTGTTGTGCAAGACCTTGAGAGGTATTTGAAGACGATGGTGGTGAGACGATTTGGGCCACATGCCGGTAGCCATAGAGTCGGAGAAGGAAGGCCTAGTGCTGGAAATCCACCTCCCAAACCGACACAATCCACTCCTACAAATGTTCGGTTTGGCAAAGGAAAATGTGTGGTAGGTGAGTCCTCAAAGGGTGGTACTCAAACCAAGTGCTATAAATGTCATGGGTTTGACCACTTTGCCGCCCAATGCCCTACAAGAGACCCCTAAAGGACTCTCTTGGTTGAAGGAGAAGTTGATGAGGGAGAAGGTGAAGAGGAAGTGTATGAACTGGAGGTCACGCCTAGCGATGAGGAGGGTGACGACGGTAACCGAGCACTAGCTTGCATCCAAGAGTGCTTGGTTGTGAGGTCTGCCCTTGCACAACCTCAACGTGAAAATAAGGGTGATTGGCGTAGAGATAACATTTTTTATACTTTCGTCAAGTGTGGAGAGAAGAGTTGTAGAGTCATCGTGGATAGCGGGAGTTCCACGAATGTCGTGTCAACACACACCATTACCCGTTTAGGTCTCACACCCGAGTCCCACCACCGGAGACCGTACAAAGTTGCATGGGTAGATTCGTCTTCCATTCCCGTGTCCCAAAGATGTCGTGTGCCGATACAATTAGCTTCATATTCGGACACCTTATAGTGCGATGTGGTGCCGATGGATGTGGGCCATATAATCTTGGGAAGGAAATGGCTCTATGATATGGACATGACCCTCCTTGGGCGGTCAAATGTTTGCACGTTCATGCATGAGGGCAAGAAGATAAAATTAAAACCCCTTGCCTTCCAAGACACCATCGAACAAGAAAGTTGAGAAGAAGGGTGGTCAATCTAAGGCCATTAATATTGTGAGCCCTTCGGAGTTTGATAGAGCGTCGTTAGATGAGAGTGTGGTGTATGTTGTCATCACCGTTGAGCGTGCTCTCGAGTCTATGGGCAACTACCCCAAGGAGGTTGAGCCAATTTTGAAAGTTTGTGGATGTCTTCCCGGAAGACTTGCCCAATGAGCTCCCTCCCATGTGTGACATTCAACACACGATAGACTTAGTTCCCGGATCTACCCTACCGAACCTACCTCATTATATGTTGAATTCGGTTGAACATGCCAAGTTAGCGTGACAAGTTGATGAGCTCCTTCGGAAGGGGTTCATCCAAGAGTGCTTGAGCCCATGTGCTGTACTTACACTACTAACACCCAAGAAAGATGGCACGTGGCGGATGTGTGTGGATAGTCGGGCCATCAACAAGATTACGGTCAAATATCGGTTCTCTATATTGAGGCTCGATAATATGTTGGATATGATGGTTGGTGCCATTAACTTCTCTAAGATAGATCTTAAGAGTGGTTATCATCAAGTCTGAATCCTCCCCGGTGATGAATGGAAAATCGCCTTCAAGATCAAAGATGGTCTTTATGAGTGGATGGCCATGCCTTTTGGGCCTTCAAATGCCCCGAGCACCTTCATGAGGCTCATGACCCAGGTGTTGCGACCATTTATCGAAAAATTCCTTGTGGTGTATTTTGATCTATATTCGCAACAAGGAGCAACACTTGATCCACCTTCGGTTGGTTTGTGAAACCTTGAAGGAGAGAAGCTCTATGCGAATTTCAAGAAGTGCACGTTCATGCAACGATCCGTTGTCTTTTTGGGGTTCATTGTCTCGGCCAATGGGATGGTCGCGAACCCGAAAAAGGTAAAGGCTATTGTGGAATGGCCCGAGCCTAAGAACCTCCACGAGGTCCATAGCTTCCATGGATTGGCTACATTTTATCGTCGCTTCATTCGAAGCTTTAGCACCATTATGGCTCCCATCACCAATTGTATGAAGAAAGGGGAGTTTCAATGAAGCAAAAGCCGCGACGAGGGACTTTGTTGAGATCAAAGAGAGAGTGACAAATGCATTTGTCATGCGCCTACCGGATTTTTCTAAACTCTTTGAGGTCGCTTGCGCCGCTTCGGGTGTAGGCATAGGAGTGCTTAGCCAAGAAGGTCATCTCGTAGCATACTTTAGTGAAAAACTCAGCGAGGCAAAGCAGAAATACTCCAC
This sequence comes from Chloranthus sessilifolius, assembly GCA_021018995.1. Taxonomy (NCBI): domain Eukaryota; kingdom Viridiplantae; phylum Streptophyta; class Magnoliopsida; order Chloranthales; family Chloranthaceae; genus Chloranthus; species Chloranthus sessilifolius. Next base: position 121,708,574 of record CM037587.1, on the reverse strand, counting down.
TTATGATAAAGAGTTCTATGCGGTCGTCCGATCTCTTTGGTATTGAAAACATTACCTTAGATTGCAAAAATTTGTGTTATTTTCCGACCATGAAGCCTTACACTTCCTTGCTTCCCAAAAGAAGTTGAACCCAAGGCACGCGACGTGGGTCGAGTACCTTCAAGGGTTCACATTCGTATTGAAGCACAAGGCTAGTGCCGAAAACAAAGCGGCTGATACGCTTAGTTGTAGGGTAGCGACTTTGCAGGCCATGAGCACTGAGGTCGTGGGATTTGAGCAATTGATCCAAGACTATCCTGAGTGCCCAAATTTTGGGGCGGAATACATTGCTCTACGGGACAATCCGCCCAACACTAACTCCAAGTATACCCTGCAAGATGGGTATTTATTTATGGGCCATCACCTATGCATTCCCTCGCACTTCATTGCGCGACTTCCTCATTTGGGAGTTGCATGCCGGAGGGGTTGCCGGTCATTTTGGGCGTAACAAGACCATTGCGCTCATTGAAGATAGATTCTTTTGGCCTGGTCTTATGCGAGATGTCGCCCGAATTGTGAGACAATGTCGTACTTGCCAAGTTTCCAAGCAAAGAAGGTAAAATAACGGCATGTACACTCCTTTGCCGGTATCACACACGCCTTGGCAAGATGTCTTAATGGACTTCGTGTTGGGTCTCCCCAAGACTTTGAATAAGACCTCCGATGAAAGCACGACTCCGTTTTTATTGTTGTGGACTGTTTTTCCAAGATGGCCCACTTTATACCGTGCAATAAGACCTCTGAAGCGACCCATATCGCGAAGTTGTTTTTCCAAGAGGTGGTACGTCTCCACGGGCTATCCAAGACCATTATGTCTGATTGGGATGTCAAGTTCACCAGTTATTTTTGGAAAACCCTATGGTACATGATGGGTACTATGCTCCAATTTTCATCGGCATATTATCCTCAAACCGATGGTCAAACGGAGGCTACCAATAGGAGTTTAGGCAATCTCCTTCGGTGTCTTGTCGGTGATCACATTAGGACCTGGGACTCCATTCTACCATTAGCCGAGTTTGCATACAACTCTGTCAATAGGTTCACAGGTAAGAGTCCATTTGAAGTTGTGCATGGTCACAAACCAAGGATACCCCTAGATTTGATCCTTATGTCCGCATCTCACCACACGCCCGAGTCCGTAGGTACATTTGCACAACATCTTCATAAGTTGCATGCCGAAATTAGACGTAAAATTAATTTGAGCAATGATAATTACAAGTTATTGACAGATTCCCACAAGCGTTTCAAGGAATTTCAAATTGGTGAGCATGTGATGGTTCAGGTTAGGCCTGAACCATTCCCATTAGGAATCGCGAAGAAGCTCCAAGCTAGCGGTGCCGAACCTTTTAGGATTGTGGCAAGGAGTGGTATGAATGCATATGTTCTTGAGCTTCCTCAAGATGTGGGGGTTAGTTCAACGTTCAACGTGAAAGACCTAATTCCTTATCTAGGCTCAACCCCACCCCCTTGCAATCCTTTCCAAACGACCTCTACTCATGAGTCAAACCTTGCATCCTATACCACCTCCTCTGAAAGAACCTAAAAGAGATGTAATTAAGGAGATCTTAAACGATCATGTGGTCTCCACCCATGATGGGGGGTTTCAAAGGTACTTGGTGAAGTGGATCCATAAGCCGGAATAAGAAAATACGTGAATCACTGAAGACGAAGTCAGCTGCCTAGATCCCAACATGCTTGATCGCTACCATAACCGTTCTTCATCGGTGATGAAGCCCTTTCAGTCTGGGAGAATTGACGGGGACGCCATCAACAAAGACTTAGGGTTCAGGCCGTACAAGGTGTACCAGCGGCGGAAGAAGCACTGGAAGGACTAGGGAGCGTCAAGAACCATCGAGGAAGGGTTCTAGAGGTCAGCCCATAAGGCACAAAAGCATTAGGCGACGGATGTCCGTAGGCTTTGGACAGATGTCCGGATTTTGAAGGTCTCACTATTTTTGTGCGACGGACGTCCGTGAGCTCCAGGATGAACGTCCGTGGAAATCCTCGCCCCAACGGCTTAAGTGACGTATTTGTCCTTTTTGTCCTTAAATTTTGTTCTTTTGTGTCCAAGTGTAAGTTACCACTTAGGGTAACATAGTATTTTCTATTTTAGGGTATTCTCTTTGTAAATGCTATAAAACAAAATTTTGTAAGCCGTTTTTGGCACTTGAGGATTAATGAATGAACATGCATTGCATTTTGGCTTGTGAGGAGCTAGAAGAGTGAGTCTTCTTCCCCATTTGGGGTTTGGTGTGAGGCCAAGGGTTAGATGCCCATTTATCTTTGATCTTCTTTCTTATCTCTTTTTCTTGCTTGATTTCCCTATTTTCCAACCTCTTACATCCGATTTTCCTTTCATTTCATTCTTTTAATCCCCAAACCCTAGATCTAGAATACCCTCAATGTTTATCCACGTGGATCGAATCCGACCCTAACCGTTGATCCATGACCGTTGTTGGGCTTGAGCGTATTCAACTCGTGTCGTTAATCGCTTCCATTCAAAGCCCTAGCGAGGAGCTACCGATTCCACGAAGAACTACGATCTAGCGCCCCGACCTAGACAAAGTGAGAGTTCTATCTCTCGGATCGCCTCTTTTGAAATCCTAACGGATCTAGCACATCAGATTGGACCCTACGTGAATCGAGCATGGTCACCTAAGCGGAATCCCGCGAAACCCCAAGGTATCGTTTTAATTTGTGATTTAATTGCTCAATTAATTAGTTTAATTTCGACAAATTAGCATACCATAGGCATTCACGGATTTCAGGGTCGTGGTCCCGCGTCACTTCCCTTCAAAGATTCCAGTTCCTTTCCTTCTGAATGCCCCAAAAATTTAATGATGAGCAACAGGATCCAAAGAACGACCATTTCACGTCTGAATGGACTAAAGTAGCATCACACAGGAATGTAGCAAGCACCCACTGACACCAAAGCATTGCAGAAAGTCATACCACAATGGAATAAGAAAACAGTTTCCTCACTGTTATCCAATAACACATGTTCAGAATCATCATCCTCTCCCATGAAGATGATTAATAGTAAGTATTCGGTCCCAGGCAGGGCACCATCTGAAAAATATAATCCTTTGTGGGGCCACAATCTACCAAATGTCATTGAAATGTTGCTCAATAAAAGGTCTTCTCCAAAGAAAGTGGTGTAAAGATCTGCAAAGCAACATCCCTTTGGTCTCCAGTTTGATATCCTCCTAAGGCACTATACTCCGTACCTCGTTAAGTTCTTATTAATCAGTGTGATGCCATAATTTCATTATTTAAAGAAATTACAGCATATTAAAGTGGCATAACAAGGAACTATGCCGATTGAAAAATAAATAAAAAAGCCCAAAAAATAAAATACAAAAATACAATGAGAAACCAAAATGGCACAATATAAACAGAACTAAGGACTTTGGTGGCCTAAACTGCGGCCACTCCCATAGGATCTCCTCCAAAGAGAGGGATGAGCAGCGAGGTAATGCCAAACACCACCAAGTCCGATCCACGAGAACTGAGTCTTTGGTGTACCAGCACGTGGCAAACTTCTTGTTGAAGATCCTTCTATTCCTCTCCCAATAATGATACTAGCAAATTGCATGTCATATCTCAAGTTGCGCCTCAATTGGGTATTCAAAGAAGAGTAACCCTTATTCTTGTCCAAATCTCTTCCATTGTAGCCACTTTCGTCATGGCCAATTGACAAGTTCACAAAGCGGTGTCTCTCTCAACCACAGTCCTTCCAAAATTTAACCTTCTCTCTCCTCCCCGCTCTACATTGAACTTCTCTTCAACTTGGCAAACTCCTTTCCAGCAATCCAATCATTTCCCCCCAGGAGATTTAACCCCCCAATCAAATTCCTCCCTACAATAGTTTAGGCTGACAAGATTCACCCACAAAGCATCTCTTTCTTCCCCAATCCTCCTTAGTCATTTGCCCAACAAAACACGGTTCATATCCAATAAGCAGTGAATCCCAAGTCTGCCCCTCTCCCTTGTGGAGCACACCAAAGCCCAATTCATGAGGTGTCCTTCATGGACTTGTTCGATGGCCTCATGAGTGTTTGATTAAGAAGCTTACGCAAATCGAGAGGAATTCTTATGGAGTGGAGTAGCCTAATCAATGTTAGCCTACCACAATTCGAAAGAAGTGAGCCTTTCCACATGGATAGCATTTTCTTAAACCATTCCAGCACCGGATTCCAAAGAGGTTTATGAGGTTTCCCAACACAGAGAGATAACCCTAGATATGATGTAGGAGTGACTCCCATTACATCCCAAAGAATCCGCCAATTTAGCGACTACATCATTCTCCAATTTCTGCATTCATCTTTTGCTCCGACAAGGCTTCATAGCTATGAGCAACATCTTTCGCATTCAATAATTCCCGTATGGATGTTGCACAAAAAGATATTTGTGTCATCCATGTATTGGGACTGATATGAGGCCCAACAAAGCACGGCAAAACCATGTATATCATATCTAAATCCGACACCCCATTCATGAACTTACTTAGCACTTCCCCAACAATGTCAAACAAGAAAAGGGGGGCAGACGATCCCCTTGCTTCTACTTATGCTTTTTCCATAGTTTATGAACGACTGTAGCTACAACAATTCCTAACGCATTTTCTTTCTTTTTGGTGAGGTTTCCTAACAAAACTTCTCGAATCTGTGTTCTAATCCCCTTTCTCACTCATATTATACCACAGATCAGATTTCTCTTTCTCCTTCTCACCGTATTTTACATGCCCCCAACATCCCACTAAATCCTAATTTATCCTCAACTGTCTACAGCTTCCACTATGATCCAAATCTGCCAACTTTTTAGTGTACTCATAAGCATCAGCCAATACCCAACCTATTTCATGGTCCATACTATTATACAGATCCTATTGTTCTCTAGCTCCTGTCTCACCAATCTCATCACTCATCTGACTACCCCGAACTGGTTTACCGACCAACTCGAAATTTTGTCTCAAGGTTGCTAAATCTCTCCCATTAGATACAGTAGCGGTTGGAGTGGTTCCATTCCTGCAAGAGCGAAAGCTATTCTGAAGCAAAAGAAGGAAGCAGAAATTATAAAAGCAATTCAGGTGTACCTTACCTGAGGGATTTGGGCATACCTATGGAGTTGTATCTCCTTCAGCTCTCACCTATACAAAGCAGATCTTCATAGGCTCAGTGGGTACTATTTTCATGTTCCGCATCAGGGTATTATCATCAAGATCTCACCGTAACAATCCTCTACAGAACTTCAGTGTCAAGGCATCTACTTTAAAGCTTTGATAGAGCAGGTTTCGGGCTCCCTCCAAGGTCGGTAATATGAAGTACCCAGGATACCCTGTTGTGTAAGGACCGGACTGCCCCTGGTTGCCACATGGCATGCCTCAACTCCTGCACCACTTATAGTTGAGACCATATTACCCTCCTAGATGAAGTGGTTCTTAATCGCCTCAAATTCCTGCTATGAAAGGACCACTAAGCTGCTAGGGCTCACAAGCTCCACTGCAACCATATTGTGCAATGAAAAAACATAACTACCTATCTCCGTCACATGTCTTAGGACCCTTCAATCAATCTTTGCTTCCTTCCCTTTCTCAAGCCATGTAAACCTACATTTTCCAAATTAGCCCCCATCACTCCTCCATTCAACCTCGATCAGGATTAAGAACCATTCTCCGAAGGCCCTTATCCTCATTACATTTGGGACTACAGTCCAGGTGCAAGCTCTCACCTAAATCCTGGCGTACTCCACTTTATCAAATTTACTGGTGGCTCCATCAGTCCGAAGAAATTTTCCGCAATTCTCTTAGATGTTTTCCGAAACATCCATTCTGATGCATGGAATGGAATTCCAAAAACCCTAGTCCATATGTTGGACAGTGCCATTGATATCACCACAGCATTATACTTGGTGTTCCACCTAGTAAAACATATTACCTCCTTTCCCGCAGACTTTGGTCCCAGATTCAGCCAGCACCTCTGATGACGCCTCCTTTGCGGTGAACAAGGAAAGGAATATTCCCTTCAATCTTGCAAAATCTCAGGAGCATAATTACCATCCCAATGTCTCCCCGCCTAGATCCAGTCATCATGATGGACTTTAGCCCCTTCAATTGGCCCCATGGCTTATACGTATCGGTTTCGGAGCAGACTGGGTCAATACATTGATTGTATCGACTCATATATTTTGGTACGTATCGGCTGATACATACCAATATATCGTCCAAAACCAATATGTATCGGTTTTGGAGCTGGCCGATACGTTCCAGAAAAATAAGATTTTGACCCATGATTGGCCCACTACACCTTGACAGAGAAATAGCTCCTTTCAGAACTTTAGCTTGTCTTCACTGAAGTCCTCGAGTACTTAGCCGATGTAAGTTCTGGTCCCTTCTAGCATATGCCTTCTAGCATATGCCCTTTACGGTAATCCATGTTTTCTTTGGGGCTTCCTCCAGCATTGTTTAAGTTTCTCTTCATCTTCCACAATGGATTCACCTCACTTCCTGATAAGCATGTCCCCTGCTTCCTCACTGTTCCACATTCATGTTTCTCCTTATCCATTCTATTCATGCTCTATACTTCTTCCCCAAATTTCCTAGCCATTTTTTTTATCAGTAAATATGATTTTTAAAGCAGCAAAAAAGTACATCCAAGATCAACCTAAAAACCTAGAGGAGGTTCCAAACAACCCGAGGAGAAGAAAGAGAAAAAAGAAAAGAAAGCAGGCTAGGGACTGCCTAGCCACAGTCCTAAACAAATTACATAGAAAAGATAGCGCCCAGACATCTTCAATTTCCCAAAGGATGGCAAAACAGAAATCTTCAATTTCACAGCCATTTTCAAGGCCATATTTCTAGTATGGCTGAAACTTGGACCTCTTCCCCTCCATCCCCTCAAATCAAAGAGCGATTTCAGAACATGAACATGCGACGAAATTGTAGAGCAAACCCTTTGATTGCAAAAAATCGTAAATTTAAAGTCTAGGTTGAAGCATCTTCCAGAAAACCAGTCACCAGTCGGCACTGTTACAACCACCCCACTTCTCTCTATAAAAATCCAGTCACAGTCCAAAGCATTATGGGACAGTTCTAGAAGGGCGTCTGATGGATGGTTTCAGGTGGATTGCAATGGATTTCGGAGGCGATGATTGGTTTCTGCTGGGTTGTGGTCCAAAAAATGATGATGATGACGATGATATTTTGGTAGTTACACTCTCATTTCTCCCTCACTGGAGATAGTCCATCCTTAGTGCTAACAACCATGCTCAGCAGGAAAAAAGAAAAGATTCAATTTTTAAAGCTCAAAGGAAATTAAATAATTTTGCAATAGAGAAAGGAAAAAAAAAAGAACAAGGAAGAATAGCAATCTCACCAATGGCTTCTTGGTTTCTCTGCGACATCTCTCGATTCACAGTTTCATAATACTGTAGCTGGTCTGATAACCGAGTGATCTCAAAGTTCTTCGACTCTATCTGAGCCTCCGCCTCCAGCTCGACCTCAGCCCTAGTAGAACCCCTCCCAACAGAAGTGGACACAACCCGTGCAAGTTCAATATGTTAACATAACTCTTCTGCAGGATCAGCATCAGGTTGCTGACCATTCTCTAATAAGATGGTCAGACTGGGAGGAAGAGTCAAGCCCACAAGTGATAACTTTTGCCTGATTTTCTGCCAATAGTTTTGCATGTTATGAAGAGCTTCCGCAGCTTGGTTTCGCCTCTCGATCTCCATCAACAAATTCAATCTTATTTCCTGCAGTTCAGCTTCAATATCATAGCGAGAAGACTGTGAGGCACCCTCGCCAGAGAGTTCTATGGAAAGTAAATGCGTCAAGTAAGCTACTTTGTAACTAAGCAACAGAAACTCAACTGCACTTCTCTTAAGTTTTCAAAAGAAAATGTATATATGCACCAACAAGCTTACATAAAATTTGACAAGTTTACATTGTAATGAACAATTTACGGCATCCTTGATGCATAAAAAAGTGCTTAGAACATGACTGACTATTCAAATAATACACCTAGTTGACTTGATATTAAAATTGCAAATATCAAGCAAATATGCTCACAGAACCATTGACAATATGTAGATTTATGTTCTTCAATTTTAAAATTAGGATTTAACACCCCCCCCCTGCCGCCTGCCCACGCCCTGGCCCCACCCCAAGCTAGAAACTCTCGTCAGTGCAAGAGATCTACTAAAAAAGACAATCGACAACATTCAACAACTAAATCAGCTGGTGAAGTATGATGCATTGGAGATGAGCTGAGCAAGATCAAATAAGTTAAGCAGATCAAGTTCATAATGGTGCAAGCACTGTGGAATTCAATAATAGAAGTTTTGATATAAATCATAGCTAATTGTTCAAGAACTAAAGAAAGAGAACAATTGAAGTGATGAAGAAGCTTTCGAATTTAATCAGGACAATGTGTTAAAACGAGCTTGTAGAATTCATGGATTGGTGTATCTGGAAACTTTCATTGATTAGAGGATGAATGCCAACCAGTTTGTGAAAGGAAAAAATATTTTGGGTTATATAAGAAGGTGAAGCTTAGGGCTACAAGATTGATTGTACTTGCACTACTATGATGAAGAAATCTATAACAAAGTTGGGAACAAAAAGGACAGTGACTCGTTGAAAATTAGGAGAGGTTGAAAGTGTTTACTAAAAAAATTGTCACAGAAAATTTCTTGCTTGTGAATCATAGTCAACATGTCAATGACTATGCAAAGGATTGCTATTGGCTTATAAGTCTCAATGGCTTAACAAAATGGACTCACAGATCTTCGAAGATACATAACCAGCATGGATCAAAATCTCGGAAAATCGATACGTATCGTCTAGCCCTAAAACCGATACATACCGGACGATACATATCGGTTCCGGACGATACTTTCCGGTATTTTGCCAAAAAAAAAACAAACAAACAAAATGATATTTTGAAATTATCGGACGATACATTGGACGATATGGACGATAATTTGACTGTTTTTTAAGGGGTCCGAGAAAAACCCTATTTATCGTATCGTCCAAGTCCAAAACCGATACGTATCGGACGATATTTTGATCCATGATAGCCGGTTTATGTGAAAATCCAAAATCTTATCAACAAATGATGATGCCAACTTGAAGAGGTGTCCGCAATGAGTTAGAAACAGATTTCTGTTTTACTTGACTTATTTCACAAGCTTGATGCAATTAGGATAGTATAAAAATAGCTTCTAGGCTTCACTTATGTAATAAGTCAAGTAGGGGATTTTAGGTGTTACTATGTCAAATCATAAGGCATGGGATGGCTTTTACAGGGAAAAGTAATGAAAAAAGTGCTTAGGCATTGAGAATATAATTTTAAGGTTGAAGAACCACTATAGAGTTATTACTAAAAGTTGTGTTAACAGATTTTCTTGACATTTTCAATTATGTATACCTGAAAATTGTTTTCCTCTGCTATTTGTGGGTTACTTTTCTTGAAGATATTTACAAAGTAGAAATCCTTATATTAACATAAAAAAAAAAAAAAAAAATAGGAGCCACACTATTTCATTTCGATCACACATTCAAGACCTATATCATATATAGAGCTTTGCATTATGTGCTGCTGCCAAGAAACCCAGAAAGAGAACTTGTCGAGAATTGTCTCACATCCCACAATACAAAGAATAGAATCAAGATCTGGAGGCAGACTCAATAAATAAGAAAAATAAGCACATAGCAGTTAGGGACACACGCACACACACATACACACATATATAAGAGATGGAAGGTAGCCTAGTCCATAGGTGATCATATTGAAAAAAAAAAATAAAAAAATATCTCTTCCATCAGAGTACAAGTGTTGGAAAATGGACAGCTAAATCAGGTTTAGTGCCACCGTTGATTTTTTCTGCTAAAATGGCATGATAGATTTTATTTTTTTTGTATGTGATTTACACATGATAGTGTTAAGAGCCATGTTTGACTGTTATTGCGGGCCCGGTCATCTATATATATATATATATATATAACCTATAAAATATGCATAACTAACAAACAAATTCTCCCTTTTGTTTTGGGTTCTATCACTACAAGAGAAAACGGATAATCATTACAAGACAAAACGGACAAAATACTAGGAGACCTTTCGGTTTTGGTTTTTGGGTTCTATCACTACAAGGCAAAACCGACAAAAGACCAGAAGACCTTTCGTTTTTGCCTTCCATCACTACAAGACAAAACGACCAAAAGACCTTTTGTTTTTGGGTTTTGGGTTCTGAATCGTCTCTTTCAAAGCCCTAAAAAATGCCCCTTTATTTGTCGCTTCGTCTCTTAAAAGTCCTAAAAAATGCAGCTTATTTGCGCTTGTATTCTATTATAGGTTTACAACACGGAGAATGCAAACTAAAAAGAGAAATTCAAAGCGGATTTGAAGAAGGAGATAAAGAAGTTGCAAAGGTACAGAGATCAGATAAATGTTTATTTATTTTTTTGGTTTTTTTCTTTCTGGTTCGCAGTTTTTTATGCGTTGAGTTGAGGTTCCTGTTTACTGCTATCATTCTTTTCCTCTTTTAGTTATTTACTTTTTATTTTTGGAAAGTTGGATTAGGGTTTGGTAGTGTTTATATTCAAATTAGTGATATTTACTAATTTTTTTAAAAATAAAAAATACTGATTTTTACTCTTTATAGAAGTTTTCCGGTCCAAATTTGGAAAAATGTTTTTTTTTTTTTAAATAAGGTTTGGTACTGTGATTTTTTTTTTTTCTCTCCTTTGATTTGTTAATGTCTCTCTTTTGTGTTTATAATTTGTTTTGCTTGTTGAATTTAATTTAACATAATCTATATTATGCCATTGGTTTTCAAGAACTCAAGGTTGTTCATTTATAATTTTCTAACCTCACATACTATATAAATAGTTTTCAAGCACCCAAGCCTTTCATTTATAATTTAATAATTTTACCCATATTTCTTAAAATGACAACTCTTTTTGCTATCTTTGCAGTAAGCATCCATACAAAGTGTAGAATGAAAAATAAAATAGAAGATTATGATACCTATTTACTAGCTGGTCCAACTCAATCGACAGAATAGCTCAGATCTCTGCAACTATGCGTGTACTGGTATGTAACCATTATCATATGTCTGAATGCGAGAATGATTTCGCAATAGCTACATTCGGATAAAAATATCGGATTGTGAATCTGTGATTAAATTAGTAAGAAATTCTCAAAAGAGGTTTTTATTTAATTGTGATCTTTCATAAAAGTAAAATGGAGATATTTGTTACAACGCAAATCAATTTTGCATGCCATTTAAAACAATGGATTGACACAATATACTCTCATATAGAGTGCTATTATATTATGGCATTGGCCCCAAATAGAGTGCTATTTCTATCAATTTTGGGTTTTAAATTGTTACTATTTTTCAGTTTGATTCAATTCAGTTTTATAATTATATTTTGTATTTTCAAGCTATTTTTTCAGGTTTTCGATTCTTTCTTGTAGGATCAAAGTCGGTTCAATTTCAAATCGATTTCGATCCAGCGCAGAAGACCTTCCGTTTTTGGGTTCTTCTCTTCAAAGCGCAGGCATGTTCATTTATCAAATTCTCTTTATTGTTTTTTTTTGGTTTTTTTGCATCTAAATTTTTTTTAGATCTCTAATATTCATACCAATTTTGTGTTTTTTGCATCTGAAATTTTGTCTTTATTTTTTTTTTAGTTTTTTTACATCTGAAAATTTAATTGGACTTTTGGGTTTTGGAGGTTGGGATGTTTATTTATTTTGTTTGATTGTTTATTTATTTTTTATATTTATCTATGTTCTTTAAAATGGGGCTTAATTTAGCTATTTTTTTTAGGAGTATCTATCGATTTTTTCTTAATTTCTATGATTTAAAATTTTTTTTTTTAGAGTAAGGGTTTTTTGGGTTCAAAATACTTTTCATTATTTTTTAGGGATATTAGTATTTCATTTTTTTTTCACACAAGGAATTTCCAAAATGCCTCGTAAACCATGAAAGCTCAAATCTTATACGTTTGTTTTTTGTGTTTGGGTAATTTTCATGTTTTTTTTGCATACAATCGATGCCTAATTAGAAAACCCAAAATGCAATTTTTTGACAATTAATAATAAAATCGACGCCTAATACAATTGATGCCTAATTTTCATGGGTTGGTAGCTGGTATAATGGTTGTTGTGAATAATGGGATGCAAAATCCCAAAATCTAAAATATATTGTTGCAATAAAAAAATAATTGTGGAGTCTCTTTTAAAGCTATTGTTGCAATCCAAAATGAAATTTTTTTACCAATGTATATTCCCAAAACATGTAACTCCAGATTATGTTTTTTGCTATTTAGCTCCAGAAAATAGCCTTGTCAGTTTGTAAGGGTTTTGCAATCCTCACAGCTCTAATTGCGAGTGTTTTGCAATCCTCACAACTCTGATTCAGGTATGCCTTGCCTTATTTCCTTTTCTTTCTTGTTTACATTGCATAACTTCTGAATAAGTGATTGAGGCTATGAGTATGCCCTTTGATATTTCAAGCAAGTCTTCTCTGGTTCACGGGGTTTTCAACCCTTTTTCTGGGGATTTTTTTTTGCTCTCACATTATGCCATGCAAATTCTACTACTTTGATCCTTACAAGCAACCATAAAAATATAATAAGAAGACTGTTTCTGTTAATTTTGATAACAAAAAAAATTGGGAAATGGGCAATATTCTCCCTCTTAGATGTAAATAAATACCCCCATCTTTGAACCTTCCTCCATGAAAATCCTTCTACAATTCAAGTTGCTAAAACAGAATGAAAGTGATGTATTCGACCAAATTTGTAGTATATGAAACTATTTTACCCGTATTTCAAGCATTTGGGGAAATAAATGGACCTTCCAAACTCATGTCACACTCTACTAATAAAGTCTCAGACGCTAATAACATAAATCTCATTAGTAGCAATTTAAAGAAGCCCACAAAAGTCCCAAACTAAAAATATTTTGGTAATATTAATTTTCTAAACCCATTAAAACCTTCCAAAACGATCTTACAAAGTCCTAAAACGCTCGCAATTCTGGACAATAAAAATATTTACTATGACAGATTCTAGCCAATTGATGATGTCATGTTGATGTTATCACTGCTGCAATTGGTGATACTCCCCTTTTTCCTTTTGTATTTCCAGTTTTCCACTCTATTTTACCATTCTTTGGATGGAATGGCTGATCACTGATGTGTTATAAGCTACATAGATATAGTATAAGTTGAGTTCTAGCTTCTAGGATTCGCCTTTGGAGTTAGTCTATTGAGATATAGTATGATGATGATGATATAGCATATTGAGATGCCAATTTTTTTCCGATCGATCTGAACTCCGTTACTGAGATGTCGAAAATTTTCTTTTCAGATCGATTTATGAGCTCCCTTTAATCAATATTTTTACATAGTTTTGTTTTCTTGTCAATATGTATTCAATATTTCATCTCTTAAGTTTTATCCTATCAAAATTTTATCTCTAAGTATAACTTTCTATCTAAATTTTATCAAGATTATCTCCGACTTTAATCAAAAACGATCTCTGATCTCTGATATTTGTAAATGAGTTGTGATTCGTGTGGTAAATTGACAATGGCGATTTAGATTGTGCCAAGAGATGATAGGAGAGTCGGATGACCTGTTTCCTTTTTTTCTTTGCAATGATGTGCTGAAGATCCCTAATTCCAAGGTTCTTGAAATTACGATCACCAAAGAGGGAGAATTGTTACTGATTGATGCCTTTGAAAAGAGTTTCTCCGACACTAACTTCACTCTAATTGTTGAAGATATATGGTTGGACATTTAACACAAAAAAATAATATAGTTAAATTTATTAGTAGCCAAGTTTAGCAGTATTTTGGAGAAGTCCTTCTTTAAGCAGCAAATTTTGAATGTTTAATCAGAGAGTACTCTTAACTCCGGACAAAACATGATTCGGTTGTTTGGTATATTATAAACTATAATTTTTCAAACCCTTTTTTATTTTTAACATTAAATAATCTTTGCTCTTTTTTTATTGTAGTACTATGCTTAGAAAGTTGCTCTCCTGATCTATATCATCAATTTATGAAGCGCCTTTTACCCATTGAATGTTGTCAAAGCTTGTTTTCCATGTATGTCAAGGACCCCTAAAAACACTTACAGTAAGGTTTGGACGGAATTTGGTTTCTATTAGATGCTTTATAAGCTTCATAGTTGATGGTGACGCCCCATTAATCCTTAAATATATGTGTAGCACTTCTTACTTTTTGACGAAATTCTAAATTTCCTTTTTTATTAAAAACTAATCAATGAATTTAACTTGCCCTTGCCATAGGGAAGACACAAATCAAGTTCTGCATTATGAGTCTTGACTCCTATTTGATGCTTGATACTTGCTACTCATTATTTCTTTTATTTTCATTTCTAATATGCAAATTAGTACCCTAAAAGGTTAATGCTATATGAAGTGGATGAAAAAAAAAGCATTAAAGTGATGACATTTGTTTTAGTTTAATAAGTCCAAAAGATAAATGAACAACACTTCACAGTTTTATTCCCTTTGATTTCTTCCAAGAGTTCACTTAGTGCTTCTTAGTGTTGGCTCTTGTAAGTTTTCTCTTGTTTTAGTGAAGTGACTTGCACCCACCTCTATAAAATGTAACTACAACATGCTCTCTTCTCAACCAGTTCATCCCTAATATTGAATCTAAAGAAAATCTCAATTCTGTCAAAAGACCAGATTTAGGCTTATGATTGCATCTAAAACCATCTCACTCCTGTCAAAAGATAATTTGTAGATTTTGGGGTCCTAAAACCTGTGGAAAGTAGCTTTCAGTGGGCTTGTTAAAAGGCTATTTCAAAAGCTTCATAACCCTCTAATGTACAAAGTGCATTCATGAGGGGAGCTACCTGTGTGTTTGTCTCGCATTATATAACACAAATGGAATTTGATAAGTAGATTGAAACAAGTACTGAAATCCATGAAGACTATTTGGGTAAAAAGAATAATATGACAACTTGAATGGAGGACATATACTTACTGAATAGTAGCATTTTTTGTTGCAAGCAATAGATCTACCATATTGTTAGAAAGGATTAATAGGATATCTGAGGTTCACCACTTAAAATGCCTGCTAAAAGTTGATTCACTTTTGATGGATTTCCATGGCTAAAGGTAATCATAACCTTATGATGCCTTTGTGGACAACGAATCTTCTAGGAGTAGCATGCTAGGTATTGGTAGGAGCTATTGAATGAACTTTGTTTGGCACCAGTTCGTGCTAGTTATTGGTAGGAGCTATTGAATGGACTTTTTTTGGCACCAATTCGTTCTTTGATTCCCATATACACCTAATTTTTATAATATCATTTTGATAGTGATGGCAATATTTTGATGTCTGTCTGCAATTATATTGAAGAAGCTATTAGACCCTTTTTCAGCACCTATATGCTCATAGATGAAAGAATGTTAGCTTATAATCTTGTCAATAATGTTGAAAACTATTTTTTATTGATGTTGAAAACTATATATTTTAATCTCTTATTTTCATTTCATTAATCAATAGGTTAGTTTGTTAATGAAAAGCTCAACGAAAAAACAACTATAATCCAAAAAGGAAGCTTTGAGTATGAATTACCACATCCACAAACTTCCACTTGAGCAAAAACCAGAAGAAAAATTGTCTTTCTATTTGTGTGTGATAGATGGTATTACTATTTCTTAGTAATGGGTAAGCATCATTTGTTGATACTGAAAACCTTTTGACCTTCCCATTTTGACAAGCCCAAACTTCATTGACAACATTCTTCTCACCAGCAGAGATCGTCTCTGAACCACTGGGAGTTGTATTAATTATTTTGGCATGGAATTATCCCTTTTGCATGTATCAACTATCATGTACAATTCCTCCATTCACACCCTGTAATAGCTCCCTTTAGTATGCATTTTCATTTAACGAGAACATAATCTAATTTAATAAGTGGGTTTTTTCCAGTGCTATCTCTGGATCCAATCATCTAACTCAATGTGTCTGTATCGATTCCCAGGTTAAATTTCAAACTTGAGTCATGGATGTTAGAAGTTTGTTGACTACATGAAAGTTGTATGACTAGATCCCATGAGTCATGGATATTAGAAGTTTGCTGATGTTAATAGCATATTAATTTATGATAGTGGGGAGAAATGCAAAATATTAGTTTTGTTATTATTGTATAAGAGTTGATTAGTTTGTGGGATGCCTCTTTTATATTTCCAAGCTTGTAGATCTATAAATTGATTGATGTTTTTTGGTGATGACCTATGTAGGATTCAACTCTTGATTTATATAAAATTTATTGACTTTGATTTCTATCATTACGAATGGACTATTTGTGAACTATTTAATGTCATCCATCAATTTAGCTTGGCCTAATGATGTTTAAATGATCTTTGATCGAATGATCTTATACCATTTACACCAGTCCCTAAGATCATTTCATTCATCTTCTGTCGACTTCGCTGTCATTAGAATTAGAATTATTATTAACTTGCCCACACGTGCATCGCACGGGCCCACTAGTATATATATATATATATATATATATATATATATATATATATATATATATATATATATATATAGTTAGACCTTTTTGCCCTTCAAATAAAGGGTCAAATATCTTGGTTCACAACCCAAACATGGAGATCTGAAAATTTTCACCTTCGAACCCAAAACTCAATGGTGGAAAATTCACCCTTTTTTTATTTTTTAGTGTTAGATTTTGGTGATCGTTGATTGACTTGGGTAAGTTGACATAGCACCGAACTGCTTCGAGCTCAGCGCCCCAAGCTGGGTTCGACCCCCCACACACATTAAAATCACTTAAATTCCCTTATTTTTGTTTACGGCTTGTTTATTATGTTAATAATAAAATATTTGGTATTTTTTTATTATAAAGAAAATTAATACTTAGGGACATTAGGCCTTCTCCCATTATAATGGGAAAAAATCATAACCCGAACATATCGTATCGAATTCCAAAAATCCAAACTCAGATAAGACTAAAGATAGTGTGAGTCAACTTTACTCGGTCAAGGACAAGATCAATCTCTAGAGTTTAAAAAGCCTGTGATGTGCTTTGAACTTGTAAGTAGCTAATCAAATTTTCTGAGTTTTTAGAGTACCCAATTGACTCAAAATTTTGATCTTTTTATCAATTAATCAACTATCACAGCACTATACCCTATTCATGACCTTGCGCTCTAGTAGCCTCGAGTCCAGATACCATTCCAAATTGAAAGCTTCATAATTAAACATTCTTGTTTTTCGAAATTAAAAAAAAAAAAGGAGACCAAATATTAAAGTAGAACATAGAAAGAAAAAGGAAAGTTAAAAGAGACGAGATTACCTTCAGAAGCATCGAAATACTCCCCTATAGGTGTATTAGGTTTCCAAGAATGCTCAACCCCACCATTTTTCTCCATCTCCGCACTGCTAGCAATACTTACCGAATCCTGAGGATAAACAAAATCGTCGCCCTCGCAATCTCTCCCCAAAGCAATCGACACCATTGAATTTTCAGACCCAACAACCCCATCCACCAAAACCCGGTTTTCAATTCTTCTGTCATCTTCAATTGAATTCTCAACCGCCCGATCTCCATCTCCTCCCCCGTTCTTCTCTTGGGATTCAGTGACATGGTTGTTGGAGAATCTCTTCGATAGACGAGGGCCCCGTCGCTTGTGATTTATGATGTAGGGTGAAGGGGCGAAGGATGTAGGGGAATCAGGGAGCGGGGTTGTCTCAGGAGTCGTGTAGAGTTCTGGCGAAATATATGGCGGGGGAGATTTTTTCATTGGCATCGATGGGTTCCGAATCTCCAATCTAGAGGGAAGGGAGCTCTGCCTGTAGTCTCACGAGCTTCAGGTTTTAGCAGCCTATCCAATGAAAAGGAGCCACGAGAAGTTGGCACTTTTACGTACTTTGAGACTCTGACACGCGAAAGCATAATCCGATCAGTATGATTTGAAAGCCATTACTTAAATATCTTGGTGCTAAAAAAAATTAGCCTTAAACATGATGTTTATGATATAATCAAGGTTTTTTTTAATTTATCCATATTTCTTTTAACAACTAGGATTTCCCATGCTGGTCCAACTTTGACCGAAAATCTGCCCTAACTGATAAAGGTCAACCCTTAGACCTGAATCTATGGCCTTGAGATCACTAACATTCAAAAATTGTGTTAGTAAATATTATGGGATATGGGTGGCATTGAAGTAATCAAAACTAACTTTAAGGGTGAGAGAAACTAAAATTTATGAATTAAAAAAAAAAAAAAAGATTTAAAATTTATTTCTTTGAACAAGAAAATCTTGGCCTTTAATATTCTTGACTTAGATTTGACCCTTTGTACACCATTGGATGGGAAGACTAGTGGAATCCCATGGGTCTCATGATTGACCACTAATAATAAGGATTAAAAATTATGGCCCTTAGATGCTAAGGACTTTTTGACTAGGCCATCTAGAGCTTTCGGATTAGTCAATTTAGCTGTAGGGTTGGGATTAAACCCTACACCCTTAAGCCCATGCAACCACACATCACTCTTGACCTTTAATCATTACAAAAATAAAAGACTCATCATTAGACAAGAGTCACATCTCGACCAAATGTGTGGTTAAGAGAAGTCGTCAAAGAGAGTCAACATCCATGCCACATTCTTTTCATAGGCCAGGTATGAGAAGAAAAAGAATTGGAAAGAATGGAAGGGCCACTTGTCAAGTGTGTCCCCTCCCCTTTTCTATAAACATATCCCTCTCTCCTCGATCCCTCAATTCAAACGCCCTCTCTCTTCTCTCTTTTTGCTTCTTCTTCCTCTCACTTCTTCTTCTTCCTTTTAGCTTAGTTCAAGCTCCTCTCACTTCTTCTTCTTCCTTTTAGCTTAGTTCAAGCTCCATTAATGGAGGTTTGAACTTTAAGGTCCATACACCTTTTCTCACCCTCATTTTCTTAAAATCTTAGTATTTTGGGGCCTAAACTAATATATATTAGTTTTTACCTTGAGTTTGAAGGTGCATGGATCCTAGAGGCATCACTAGCCAAGGTAGAATTCTAATTTAATTTCTTACATTTGTAGTGGAGATCCATGATTTTAGTAGGAATTTTTGAAGAAAATTAAGAGTAAATATAATCTTTGGTTTGAAAATCTGTAACATGGGTCCATGATCACATGCTGTTAGATTCCATGTATGTAGTCTAAGCTTGGAAAAATAGAGAAAATCTAGGATTTTTTAGTTTTAATAGAGAAATGACTCATGCATGCTATTCTAAATAGATGTAAGATAATTAGTATTCTGATCTGATATATATGATGCGTTTGATGACATGATTGCATCGTAATTTTACCCATCATAGATGGTTTTGATCTTTGCTTACATCTATATGTTTTAAAATTAGTAAGAAGCTGGAAGTTTAATTGTCTTTGGTAATTGTGTTCGCTTGATCATAGAAATAGAAGATCTAATATGAATGAGTTATGTTATCATAGAACTTATGTTAAAATTAATAATATATTATATGATGATCAGAGATTTGACTGATATTAGATCATGCACATGATAGATGTAGGCCGCCAATTGTTTGAATTTCTGAATTTTGAAAAAACTGAAGTTTTAGGTCATTAGAGCACAATATTTTATATGTAAATAAAATTTTAAAAATTCTATAAAAATTCAGGATGATATATATTGAAGTCATGAATCAACATACCAAATTTCAGCTTAAAATATGAAGTAAATTATCCTACACAAATCCAGGAGTGAACATGTGTTCTCAAATATGATTGTTCACAGTTTAGAAACTTTCGGGACAGACATCGACTCTAAGATCTGTATTTTATGATCTGGAAATTGACTTTTAGGTACTAGCATATGCAGAAAAGTTTTAGACGCCTGTCTCAACTTTCCAAGTAAATATAATGTGAAAATTTTCATTAAGCGGATTAAAAGACCTGAGTCAGCTTTGCAGTATAAAACGGCTGAGCACTGCAGTATAAAACGGCTGAATATTTAGTTATCTTGTATTAGCGGTCATGATGGTTCCCGATCGAATTTTGGACTGATTCCAACTCTGAAACGTGAAGTTTTGAGCCTTATTTCATTGAGATTTAGAGTCATTCAAAAATTTCATCCCTCGAAATATTTAGGACAAAATTAATAGACCTGGGTCAGTTTTAGAAATCTACCCATAATCCTAGGGTCCAGTTTTGACTTGAAACTTTGATTAGTATGATAAAAATTGATACGTTTGATGTATTTGAGACAAGATTATTAATCTAAGACAAAATATAATCACTCGGCCTAAGTCAACATTTGACTTGCGCTACGGTCACATTAGCGAAGTCGCAATGTGAGCTGTTTGATGTGGATTGGGACCTCGGATGCAAGATATTAAATTGGGTAAGACCCAACTAATATTAGTAGGCTCTTAAGAAATGATTTAGGTATAGAGCAGCAGTCCAAATGAATGAACACCATTTCAACATATCAGGAGAATAGGCTATAGAAAATAAAGGTCGAACTACTACCCGTCATGACAAAGCCCACCCTAAGGCCATTAGAGCAGCCACCAAAGCTTGCGTTGAAACAGCTGCCCGATTCACTCAAATATGTATTTCTGGGACCTTATGAAACTCTACTAGTGATAATTTCATCTACTTTGTCGGAAAAATAAGAGAGTGAATTGATGAAGGTGCTCCAAGATCACAGAAGAGTAATATGATGGACCTTAGCTGACCTGAAGGGAATTGATTTGGAAGTTTGCATGTACAAAATACATCTGGAGGAATAAAGTAAGACCTCAAAGGAAGCATAAAAATGACTCAACCCGAATATGAAGGAGGTCATGTTAAAGGAGATCATCAAACTTCTTGATGTTGACATTATCTATACAATCTCTGATAGCGAATGGGTGAGTCCAGTGCAGATTGTTTCAAAAAAATCAGGCATAACTGTAAAGGAGAATGCCGAAGGGGAACTGATGCCCACATAAGAAATCACCGGATGATGTGTTTGTATCGATTATCGAAAATTGAATGCAGTCACAATGAAGGATCACTTTCCCTTTCCTTTTATTGATAAGATTCTTGAAAAATTGGCAAGATATGAATTTTATTATTTTCTTGATGGATATTTCAGGTACAACCAAGTACTTGTGTTTCCAGCAGATCAAGAAAAAACTACTTTTACTTGTTCTTATGACATATTTGTATATCGCAGAATGCCATTCGGTCTTTGCAATGCCCCTGCCACTTTTCAGCGTTGTATGTTAGCTATATTTTATGATATGGTCGACAAATTCATCGAAGTTTTCATGGACGACTTCTCAGTCTTTGGGAAGACCTTTGAACTTTGTCTGCATCACCTGACACATGTGCTACAACGCTGTGAAGAATCTAATCTCATCTTAAGCTGGGAAAAGAGTTATTTTATGGTTCAATAAGGAATTGTCTTGAGGCACATTGTATCCAAGAAATGAATTAAAGTTGACAGGGCAAAGGTTGATTTGATGGCCAATTTGCCACCCCAAAGACTGTTCGTCAAATACGATCGTTTTTAGGTCATGCAAGTTTCTATAGGAGATTTATCAAGGACTTTAGCAAGGCGGCTAAGCCATTTTATAACCTGTTGGGGAAGGATGTTCCATTCAATTTCGATGATGCATGTATGGAGGCTTTTATGAAGTTACGAGAATTGCTATCGAATGCCCCGATAATCAAACCTCCAAACTATTCACTCTCTTTCGAGAGTATGTGTGATGCCTTAGATTATGCAATCGGTGTAGTTCTAGGCCAAATAGTAGATAAATTACCTTATGTAATTTACTACGCGAGTAAAATATTGATCGATGCACAAATAAACTACACCACCACGGAGAAAGAATTATTAGTTGTAGTTTATGCGCTGGATAAATTCTGTTCATACTTGCTTGGTTCTAAGATCGTGGTCTTTTCAGATAATTTCGTGCTAAAATATTTGTTGGCAAAGAAGGATACAAAATTGAGGCTGATCCGATGGATTCTGCTACTGCAGGAATTCAATTTTGAAATACGAGACAAAAAAGAAGTTAAAAATGTGGTTGCAGCTCACTTGTCTCGTATACTTTCTGAAAAAACATCTTTTGCAGAACCTATTCAGGACACCTTTCTTAATGAACAGTTGATGGCTATCAATGTGGAAAGAAATAGAACTCCTTGGTATGCAAACATCGTCAATTACTTGGTCACAGGACAAATCCCTTTACAGTGGAGTAGAAAAGACAAAAATTTATTTTTCTCCCAAGTGAAATACTACTTATGGGATGAGCCACATCTGTTTAAATTATGCTTAGAGCAAGTGATTCGACGATGTGTGCCAGAGGAGGAGTAGACGAATATCATCAATTTTTGTCACGAATGAGCATGTGGAGGGCATTTTGGAGGATGAAAAACCGCCCTAAAAATTTTACAAAGTAGATTTTATTAGCCCACGATGTTTCGTGATGCAATGACCCATTGCAAAGGATGCATACGTTGCTAGAAAATTGGAAAATATTTCTAAACGAGATATGATGTCATTGCACCCAATTTTAGTTGTTGAAATATTTGATGTCCGGGGAATCGATTTTATGAGACCATTTCCTCCATCTTTTGGGAATGTGTATATCCTGGTCACCGTAGATTATGTGTCAAAGTGGGTGAAAGTTGTAGCTACGCGCTCAAATGATCACAAGGTGGTAGCCAAGTTTCTTAAGGAGAATGTGCTTAATCGATTTTGGATGCCTCGAGCCGTCATCAGTGATGGTGGATAGCACTTTTGCAACCTCCATTTTATAACATTAATGAAGAAATATAGAATCACTCACAAGGTGGCAACGCCGTATCATCCACAAACAAGTGGTCAAGTCGCGATATCCAATAGAGAAATCAAACAACTTTTGGAGAAAACTGTTCGAACAAACAGGAAAGATTGGTCCTCCGGCTCTCTGATACTCTATGGGCATACAGAACAATATTTAAAACACTAATCGGAATGTCTCCCTTTAGGCTTGTGTTTGGGAAGGCTTGCCATCTTCCAGTTGAATTAGAACACAAGGCGTTTTGGGCGATCAAGCAGTTTAACTTCAACACATAGACTGTTGGATCAAATCAACGCTTTCAATTAAGCGAGTTCGAGGAGTTACGGCACGATTCGTACGAAAACTTGAAATTGTACAAAGAACGATCCAAGAAGCTACACGATCAACTAATTTCTAGGAAAGAATTTCATCCGGGCCAAAAGGTTTGGCTTTTTAATTCAAAGTTAAAATTCCACCCATAAAAATTGAGATCAAGATGGGAAGGACCTTTTCAGGTCATTTCTACTTCAGAGCACGGTGCAGTTGAGATTCGAGATATGAAGGACAATCGGATACTGAAGGTCAATGCCTCAAACCGATGTTTGAGCCGATGATTGAAATGTTGATTGAATCAACAAAACTCATTGATCCTAAGAATTGAAAATTGCATGGTCGAGCTGTCGACATTTAAACTCAGTGCTTGTTGGGAGGCAACCCAGTTGAATTGACTTTGCTTTTTGAAAAAAAAAATAAAATAAAATAATAATAAATAAAATAAAAGAAAGAAAAATGAGAAGTTTTTGTGTTTAGTGTGTTTGGTTAGGTTATTAATTTTGCATTGTTTGTTTAGATCTGCTCATTGGTATTAATTGTCAATTCATAACTTGCATATTTTGATCTTATGGGACACAATATTTTTCATTTGGTCTGCCTTCGGGTTGTGGTATGCTTTACACAGGTTTGTGGGTACCAAATTCTATAACTTTCAGACCAATGAGGACATTGGACACATCAGGTTTGGGGTGAGAAGTTCAACTAAGGTTACATCATTTAATTTGAGCAGTAATTCAAGTAAAAGCAAAGTAAAATATATACAAAAAAAAATGTGTCTGTTCTCAAAATTATTGAAAGGCTTTGTCAGTCAATCGATTGACTTCCTTAATTCAATCAATCGATTGGTAACCATTGACCAAGAAGACTTGCAATTACGTCAATTTAATCGATTGAATTCCTTAATTCAATCGATTGGTAACCGTGGGTCCAAAATGAATGCATCAAGTGTAAGTTAATTGATTGATAATGATAAGTCAATCAATTGAATGAGTAATTAAAGCCTATTTTTCGAAACTCCATTAGTTTTCATAATTTGTACTTGTTGATACTTGGGAGCTTTAGTGAAAATTTACCATGCCATGTTAAGATTATAACTGCCTATGATTATTAATTTTCATGCAAGTTTTAAAGATGGTCCTGCAATTTATTGTGAAAATTAAGTTGTACTTACAAGCGCACGATTCAAATTGTAGTTAATAAGTGCGGAGTACAAAATCGTTCCCACGAGGATTGCTCAGAAAATTAAAGGAAGAAAAAGCAATTAACCAAAAGAATTATTACAGATCTAGCACAGTATTTAACTAGTTTAAAGATCCCAAGAGTTGGATGGATGAGATAAACACTAAACAGTAGACTGAAATTTAAACAGATAATGAAAAGATAAGGATTGGGATACTAACTCCTATCGTAGATTTATCATTCATGCAATACAGATCTGTTGATTGAGATATGAGATTATCAAAAGATGTATTACATGCAAGCATTGATCCGAACTCTTATAAATTCTATATTGTCAATCTGAGATCATGGAGATGTATGATTAACATCCTATGAGTGTATGATTAACACTCATACCTCAGATAGTAATCAGAACTTAATCCCGGGGTAAATCTCACATCACTAATCTGAGATCATGGAGATGTATGATTAACATCCCATGAATGTATGATTAACACTCACACCTCAAATGGTAATCAGAACTTATCCTTGGGATAGGCACTGATTAGGATAAAATCACCATTGCAGATCCGAGATCACAGGGCATGATTAGCACCTAGATCTCAGATAGAAATCAGATTATACCCATTATCATTAATAATATTAGGGCTATTAAAACAAGGACCCATGATAAACTAATATTTCAATCTTAGATCTATATTATAATAAATGAATACCTCGGATGGGTTTAGCTAGATCCCCATCCTCAAAAGAATTTAGCTACGCATGATCAAATGAACTAAAAACATGATTAAATTAAAAACAAAAAATAACATTAAAAATACTGTAACGAATGGTCCACAAAAATCCATGAAAGCTTGAATCCAACACGTACAATCTTCTTCAGATGCAAGAATTTAAACTAGTCTAAAAACTTAAGCTAAAAATTGAAAGAACAATACTTCCAAGGAAAAGAATGAAAAGAAACTAAACTAGAGAGAGAAAATACGCCTGAAAAAAGAAGATCCCTAGCTAATTCTTCGAAGATGCTTAAATAGCTTTGAGTTCGGAGATTTGAAATTCAAACTCAATTAATCGACTATTAAAGTCGATCAATCGATTTTGAATTTCAAATTCTGGCTTATCATCTTTTTGAAACTCGATTCATCGACAATATATAAGTCGATTAATCGAGTGTACGCATGACAGTGAGTAGATCTTTCAGCTCCTTTTATTCAGTCAATTAATCGACCTATGAGGTCGATTGATCGACTATTGCAGTATAGTTGAGTTCCGCTTTTCCTTTGCTTTGATATTTCAATGTTAGTTGGCTTTATGCTTCTTATTGCATCCCACAACCATTTTTACCTGAAACTCTTAAAAATCTCACCATTCTCATCATATAGCCTTCATCGATTGGCTAAATGTAGATTTTAAGGGGTGAAATATCATCATATTTCACTACTCATCACAATTCATGACCATAAATTTTTACACATTATCATGCTTGAGTTTCAAAGTCAAGGAATTAGTTTGAAACTTTGAATCCTAGGATTCTAGTGGAGACTAAAAACCTGTAAGCTTTAAAGCCAATTTCTCATTCTTGATGAGTGCCAAAATAAATTCGGAGTATCTTTGCAATTTGTGTTTACTTGTTTAAATCTCATACATTTTTCATTGGTTTGATTACTCTGCATTGTTATATCATTGGGCTAGAACATATTGCGTTTGAACTCAAAACAGATAGGCATCGTTACCAGCTTTTGAGGAAATGATCAAAGGCCGTCTTTGGCTCGTTTGAACCTAAAATACCCCACCTCACACTAATTTACCTTTCACCATCCCTTTTGAGCTTTGTTGAAAATTTTTACCCTTAAAATACTTTTTTTTTTTATCGGTAATAGATATTATATTAAAGATAGCAAGACGTTGAAAGACAATACAACCCCAGTATACAGAAATTAAAATCGGAGAAAGCGAAAGAAAGAAAACCCAAAAATACAACATCGACACACACCGCATCCAATGTGTGTCGCACTCAACCCGAATCCCACGAGAATGCAGTGCAGCTCCTGCCAACCCCACCTCTCGTCACCCAAAACCTCACCAAGTCCGTGACCGCCTTAACGACCATCCTCGTCGATTTACTCTTATTCTCAAAGATCCTGACATTCTTTTCGCACCATAAACACCAAAAAACAGCTAACAAAGACGCGCTCCAGTACCCCCCACTATCCCCCTCAACCTTTGCACCCGCCCAACTTAACACCTGCTGATATGGTGTCTTCGGCACGACCCATCTAACTCCAAATGCCTTATACGTGACCGTCCAAACCTCGGATGTGAACTTGCAATGCAGGAAGAGATAGGCAGCGGACTCCTCACCAGTAGTACACACCACGCAAGAATTCTGGACATCAACCTCCCTCCGGATCAGCAAGTCCTTGGTAAGGATCATGTCCTTGCAAAGTGTCCATCAAAAAAACCGAATCTTCAATGGCATAGACAGCCTCCACAACCACTTTCCATCGAAGATAGTGAGTGGCCGCCTCGACAGCAGCTCATAATAAGATTTGCCAGTAAATTTTCTGTCCCTACTAGGGTCTCAAACTCGCAGATCCTGCTCATGAGGATTCCGCTGCAGCTCATATAATCTCAGCATTAGAGCAGCAAAATAAACAAGCTCACTATCCCTCAACGCCCTTCTTGTGCCAACCTCCCAAACAGCCCTTCCCTGTGTATGTGATACGAATTCATCAATCATGCCCCTCGGGTTCGAAGAAATGGTGAAAACCATCGGGAAGGCATCCTTAAGGGAAGCCTTGTCGACTCAAACATCCTCTCAGAACCTGATGCGGGTGCCACATCCCCATCGATACCATAAGCCCTTAGCAAACCTCCCCCAAGTACTGCAAACACCTTTCCATCACACACATGTCCCTCTGTGAACCGTGGGGCAGATTCCCCACCCACCTGAAGAGTTACCATACTTCTCAGCCAGCACCAACCACCATAGACTGCCCCTCTCCTCAGTCCTCTGCGCTCTCCAGTTCCATTTGCCAAGTAAAGCCAGGTTAGTCCATTTTAGACTACAGATTCCCAAACCACCATAGGAGACCAGAAGTTGACAACAGTCCCAATTAACTAGATGATATCTTCTATGTAAACCCGATCCCTCCCAAAGAAACAACCGCTGGATTTGCTCTAGTTGATTGACAATCTCCACAGGGCATCTGAACATAGACATGAAAAAATAGGAATCGAAGATAGCACTGCTTTGATAAGAATCAGCCTGCTGCCACTGCTTAATAGCTTCCCTTTCCAGGAAGAAAGCCGTTGTTCAAACCTTTACACCACCGAAAGCTAGTCACGGGCCGTGGACTTCCTTAGCCCGAGGGGCAACCCGAGATACTTAATAGGCAACTTCTCGGTAGCACAGTTGACCGTATCCACCAAATCCTGAGCTATAGAATCCTCAATGCCAATCCCCGTAACAGCAGACTTATGGAAATTAATCCGCTGCCCCGACACTGCCTCATACACCGAAAGAACCCCGATAAGCGCACTGAACTCTGAAACATCAACCTTCCCAAATAAGATCGTGTCGTCACCAAATTGCAGATGCGAGATGGACCTTCCCTCAGCCCCCACCTGCACTTCGAAAATCAGCTGCAACTCCCTGGCAAGCATCATCAACGCCGTTAACGCCTCCCCAACCATAATAAAGAGGAAAGGGGAAAGAGGGTCCCCCTACCTGATACCCCTGGAGCTCTTGAAATATCCAGCCGGAGTACTGTTTATCATCACCGAGAACCACGGAGTGGTATAACAGCCCCGCATCCACTTCTTCCAAGTCACACCGAAGCCCAAACGACGTAGCATATAATCAATATTCTCCCAATTGACCCGATCATATGCTTTCTCCATATCGACCTTCTAAATCGCAGCCGGGAGTCGCTGGATATGAGCTGAATGAATGGTCTCGTGGGCCACCGCAACAAGATCAGTTAATTGTCGGCCATGAACAAAGGCCCCCTGATTCACAAAAATAATAGTGCTCATCACCAGTCTGAGCCTATTAGTGAGTACCTTCAATACGATCCTGTACAGGCAGTTGGTGAGACTGATCGAACGGTAATCAGCAATATTCTTAGCCCCACAAGTTTTGGGAATGAGAGTAATGAAGGTGGTGTTTAAGGCCCTTCCAATAAACCCGAAATTATGAAATTCACTCATAACATCCATCAGATCGGCCTTGATAGCCGACCAACAAACACGATAAAACTCTATAGTAAAACCATCAGATGGGCGTCTCTCGAGCGCAACGCCCCATCGACGATAATGCTACCAATATACTTTGTGCTATTTTTGGCATTGGCAATAGCATGGAAGTACTTAGAGTTAGCGTTCCCTTCATTAAACCATCTAACCTTGGCTTTCTGCATCCAAAGGACTTCTTCGGCCTTACACGTATTGTTGAACTCCGTCTTATACCGGTACTTATCCTCCCTCTCCTCATCCATGAGGACTCGGTCTTCTTCTAAGCGGTCCAACTCCTTCAGTTTCACGAG
Organism: Chloranthus sessilifolius; assembly: GCA_021018995.1. NCBI lineage: Eukaryota > Viridiplantae > Streptophyta > Magnoliopsida > Chloranthales > Chloranthaceae > Chloranthus > Chloranthus sessilifolius. The sequence goes on along the minus strand of CM037587.1, from coordinate 121,679,623 downwards.
CAACCTCTCCTTGTTGACATGAACCCGACCATACTCCTCCCGGTTCCAAATCCTAATACTGTCCTTTAAGCGACATAGCTTGGATATAAATCAAAACGCAACAGTCCCAGGCCTCACTGGTTCACACCACCATCCCTGCACCTTCTCCTGAAAGGATCCATCCAGTAGCCACATGTTTTCAAATCGGAAGGGAGCAGGCCCATTTCCCCTGGACTCAGTAATCAGCGTTAGAGGTCGATGGTCCAAAACGGCATGAGCAAAAGCTTCCAGGCGAGCCCCGGGAAACATGTCCAACCAATCCATAGTGCACAAGAACCTATCTATCCTGCTAAGTGAAGGGTTATCCTGGAGGTTAGACCAAGTGAACCGTGTGCCAGTTAATGGGACATCCATGAACCCCCACTCCGATATGAAGGAGTTGAAATCCCGCATAACTCCCAAATCCGGCGGCCCACCATATTTTTCAAAACCCCAACGGATTGCATTAAAATCCCCAGTCAGGCAAAAGGAGAGCTCCCACCTAGCAGCCAGGGCAACCAGCTCAAACCAAAAGTCCCTCCATTCACGGTCCACATTCGGGCCATAAATCCCCGCAAGCATTCATTGAGTACCCGCCACCTTATCCCGGAGGAAATCTCAGTCATAGAAGCCGACAACGGTGTGATAGCTGTAGGATCGACCCCAACGGTAGCAGACGATTCCTCGTCGAACGGAATCACCTCCCCAATCGGAGCCTCATTAGCATCAGCCAACAAACCACGAGCCAACCCCGTGAGTCCGAAGATTGCACCATCCGTCCTCGGCGAGGTCGTGCCCCCATGTGGCCCTAATCCGAGTTGTGGGAAAGGGGCTGAGTCCCCCCTCCGAGCCTCGCTCCGGCATCCTGCCGGGCCCCACCACCCTCCTACCAGATGGGTTGAGGAACGTATGAGCTTCTACTATGGAACCATCAAGGTAGCCGACGCTAATATCTTGGGGCCCCTTGGTTCCTTCATCCGGCTAATGCAGCAAGAGGACCCTCTCTAGCCACGCGACCTCTATGAAGAGCTACAACATCTGACCGCCAATCAAGACATCGCAAACCCTGGGGATGCATGCCAGCGAGTCGCCCCCAACCAGGATTCGGGCATGGCTCGTGTCCCAGATATCGGTCGTATGCCTATCGACCCGAATGAATCCACCGCACTGATCCCCGATCCCACATAAAACCTCTGGGGTCCAAGCATGCACTGGTAACCCAAAAACGTGAATCCACACCCCATGGCTCTCCCGATCAACCTGAAGATCTCCCACCGTCGGCTCCCATGGCCGACAGATCACCGGGCAATTGTGAAAGTAAAAATATTTAAATTAGAAAATATCGGTAGCCTCCTTCTCCCATCCAAATCGCAAAAGGAACTTAGTCGTAGAAATAGTAGAGACCGTAGGTCTCTCAGACTTCTTGTTAAGCCACACTAATCATACCCCGACACTATCACTGAAAATTAAGCCTTAACCACCAATCTCTGAAAAACCAGAAAAGATGGATAAGAAACAAATGAAAAGAGAGTACGTGAAGAGGTGTGATAGTGGAGACTATTGGGAGCATAGGGCAGAAATATTGATGCAAAAGGGAGAAAAGAAAAAGAAAAAAATGTATGTGTGAAAGAGGTAGAAAAATGAAAAGAAATAAAAAAATATATGAGGTGATGTCAAAAAGAAAAGAAAAAGAAGGAATGAAAGAAAAGAGAGTTGATAAAAAGAGAGAAAAAGTCCGAAAATTTCGAAAAAGAAAGAGTGAAAATAAGAAAATCAAATATGCTTATTTTTCTGATTTCTCAAAGAAATTTGAATCCAATTTTCCTTTCTTCCATAACCTTCACCCAAACCGCATTACAACCTTAGAAAAGACCTTCATGATCCAATCTCAGTTGGTAAATGCCTCATGGAGAGTGGTGATACAATGACTATGGTACTTGGTATAACATGCTTAGGATATAAAATCATTCCTGTTGAGATTACTTTTTCTTTGATGCACTGTATTTCTTGTATCATGTGAGGATCTTTGATTGTTTTAATAATTCTCCTTCTCATATATGTGTGAAAAAGTAACCCATTCATCAGAGCGATTTCATTATGAGTGTATATCTAAAGTGAGGATTGAGTCGAGACATGAGACCCAAAGATTCCTTGTTTGGGCTTGTTCCATGACGGAAAGATTTTAGCATTGGTAAACACACACGACACTCTAGGCATAAACAAAAGGATCATCGAAAAAATAAAGCATTAAATTAATCTGAATGTGAATTGATAAGATTAACATGATTGTATACTTGTTACTAAAGTTTCGCAGGTTGCAAACAATTGATAATTGTGAAAACTAATGATGAAATTTATAGGCTTTGAAGTTTGTAAGTATATTCTCTGAAAACCTTCAGGAGACACAACTCCTCCACTAGGGATCACCTAGGAGTTTAACGGCTTATTGCATATGCTAAATACAATCGTGCTCCCTATGAAAGTGATAGTTATTTTCTTTTAGGTTGCTAGTTTATCTGTCTGTTATATTTTTAATTCTCTTTGCTCGAGGACTAGCAAAGTGTAGGTTTGAGGGTGTGATCTGTGTCAAAATATCACTATATTTCACACCCAAATACCGATACTTAGCCATCCGATAAAAGCTATTTGACGGTTGTTGTATAGTTTTAGTGGTTCCAGGTGTTCTTGACCGTTGGATCTTGAAAGAGCGTAATTAAGGATTACATGGAAACATTAGACCATGGAGGCAACGAAGCACAGAAATTTATGAAAGAGAATTGATTGGTTCAGCCACAACCAAGAGAATGAAAATGTTACAGGCCATCATCAATCAATTGAGTTTCAGGATTAAATCGATTGACTTGATAACAACTTTTTCCCTCTTTGAATTTGAATTTAAACTTACTCAATCGATTGAGACTTCTAAATCAATCGATTGACTTCAAATTCAAATGAATCCGCTAAAACTTAAATTTTAAAAATCAATCGATTGATTTGTTTAAGGAAGTTTTCCTATCCGCACCCTATATAAGCATTGCTATGTTTAGGGTTAGGGAGCTTCTTTTTGGCAGGTAATTTTAGGTTTTTCTCAAGTTTTCTTTAATATTTTTTTAGTGGCAGTTTGTAATTAGAAAAACAAGGCATTATAAGGTTCCAATCTTTTTCAAAAATATCAAATGTTGATAAATAAAAGAGCATTTTTTTTATGACTTCAAATTTATGCTTTGCGTGTGAATCGGAGATAAGCGGCTAAACCCCTCGTGCAAGGAGGAAGCAACCTCTAAGATGAGTGCTTGATTTATTTTCAATCCTATAATTATTGTTAATATTATTGAATATTATGGCTTTTAGTGTGAGCTTAATGTGTTATTAACGAATGCTCATTTATAGCCGTTGATCTTGTAGATCGGCAACGACAAACGAGTGTTCCACCTAGATCGATCTTATAGACCGATTTATGATGCCGTACGATTGATTTTCTTATTGTGATTTCGTGTTTGTGATACATTATACCTTTCGCATGATTCATGTCGTAGTTAAATGCATCATAGTGTCAAGATATTGTATGCCGAATCAATAATTACATTTTTCTTGATTCGTTTTGCTTGTAGTAAAAGGATGGTAAATAAGTTGACATAGGATTACATGGATTGTTGATAGGAAAAATACACATCTAGGGTTAGCGGAATCCTTACTCATCTCATCATTGTTACTTTATTTGTCATAGTTCTTCCTTGCATATCTTTGTTATATTTTTTTATCATCATTGCATTGTGTAGTGGTAAATCATAGCAAACAAATCTTGCCTTTGGTACTACCTTAAGTTGTTTTCTCTTAAAGAATAATCAAATTATGTGCTTCCATATGGGTATGACACCCTTGTATTCACCTTGCTACAATCACACTTGTGCACTTGCAAGGGTTCACTTTAAAACCGATCAAGTGCACACCTAAATGGCTACTGACACACTATCTCTTAAAATGAGACTTATAATCCTCAAAATTATTCACATAATAAGATTTAGGGATGCATATGTTTAGACACCTCCATTTTATCCTCTCGGAATATACAAATTTGTTCGATCAACCTTTGACCTCACAACCCTAATTGGGACCCTATGCTGAAACAATAGTATATGATTGGATGCAGGCTGAAATAATAGCTTTGTGGCTCAGATCTCATGACCCTAACGCAGGGACCATGCATTGAAATAATAATACATGGCTGAACACGGGCTAAAATAATAGCTCTGTGGCTCAGATCCCGACGTAGGGAGACTATATACTGAAATAATAGTATATAGTCGGAATACAGACTGAAATAATAGTCTTGCATTTCAGACCCCTTTGCCTTCATATTGGGACTATATGCTGAAATAATAGTATATGGTTGGACGCAGGCTGAAACAATAGCTCTCTGGCTCAGGCCCCATGACCCTAACGTGAGAACCATACACTGAAATAATAGTACATGACTGAACACAAGCTGAAACAATAGTTCTGTGGCTCAGATCCTAATGTAGGAAGACTATATACTGAAACAATAGTATATAATCGGAATGCAGACTAAAATAATAGTCTAACAATTCAAACCCTCTAACCCTAAATTGAGAACTATGCACTAAAATAATAGTACATGGCTGAAACAATAGCTCTGTGGCTCAGATCCCAATGAAGGGAGATTATATACTGAAACAATAGTATATAGTTGATGTGATTTTTAATGTGATGTTTTACTCGCAAGTGCACGAATCAGTTTGTATATAGTGGGTGCGGAGTACGAGATCGTTCTCACGAGGACTAATTTTGAAAGATCTAAAAAGACAAGCAATTCTAGAAATCTACTAAGATCTAACAGTATTCTACCAGTCTTATGATTTAAGCGGTTTGTGAGATGGTAATTAATGACTACAAACTAAAATTCAATTGATAATTCAAAAGGAAAAGTAAAGATGATAAAGATGAAGATACTAAATCCTCCCATCTTTGGTCCGTTCTTCCCATAATATAAATCTAAGGATTAAACTATGAGATATAATATTAGTAACACACATCTTTTATGGAAGATAAATGGTCAAAACCCTAATAGGTTCCATGTTGCATCCCTGCAATCAGGACTTAGATGATTTTTATATATAGATCTGGGATCAAGGGCATGGCTAGGCACACATGATCTCAGGTTCAAATAAAAATCATCCCCAAAGTGGGTGAAAATTCCAACAAGAATACCACTTATAAATCTGAAATCAAGGGCATGACTAGGCACACTTTATTTAGATTAGGGAGTATTTAAGATAAAATTACCATTACAGATCCAAGATCTAAGGCATGGCTAAGCACACTCGATCCCAGAACATAATCGTAATTAGATCCACACGATGAAAGCAAAAAGACCATAACAATGATTGGGTAAAATTACCGTCACAGATTTGAGATCCCGGGCATGGCTAGGCACACGCGATCCCGGTTAGTGGCGGGGATTTCATCCGTTCATGATAGCACAACGACCATAAAATAAGATCTCATATTTTAATCCTTAATTTATATTATTAAAAGTACATCTCTCGGATGAGAATCATTAGATCCCCATCCCTATAAATGTAGCCACACATATTGTAATTAAATGACATAAATAAATAAATAAGGGAAAATAATATTAATTTAATAAATTAAAATTACCTCAAACTTCAAAAGAAATTACTTTGATCCAAAAGTACGATGATCTTCAGAAATAAAATTTAATGCAGGAATAAACTTTGAACAAAAATTATAACTGAAGGAATGAGTACTGAAAAATTAAAGGAACAAAGCTCTCAAAAAAGAATAATAAAACTTTCCTATTTCTATGTCTAACTATGAAAAATAAAGGCTAAAAATTAAAACTCTAAAACTAAAACTCTTTCCTAAAATTAATTCTCTTTTCTCGAAGTGTTTGAGTCGCTTTAAATAGAACCCGCGTCGCACAAGTCTCCCAAGCTGCAAATTCAGGGTCGATTAATCGACCCTACATAGTCGATGCATCGAGCCTCCAAAAAGTCCAAAAAAACAGCTTTACAGTGTCAGTTCCGTGTCAGACATTGTTTTCCCCTCGATTAATCGACCTACAGGGTCGATGCATCGACCCCCAGAAATTCGTGAATTTCAGCATATTTTTTTGTATCAGACACTGCTTCGGTATTTCAGTCATAACTTTCTGTCCCGAACTCGGATTGAGGTAATTCTTGTTCCGTTGGAAAGCTGACAAAAAGATTTACAATTTTTGTGTTTTGACAATTTTATAATTCGGCTGTCTTAAAGGTCCAAATTTAGCCGCAAGTCGCACAAGTTCTCGATTACCCAAAATTACAGTGTTTTGACATTATATTCAGAATTCTTGGGCTGTTTTCTATACTTGGCTTGTATTGACCTGAAACACTTCAAATCTAATAATTCTCATCAGATAGCCTTCATCGGACAACTAAATGTAGGTATTTAGGGGTGAAATATCATCATATTTCAGTACTCATCATACCCCCAAACCTACACTTTGCTAGTCCTCGAGCAAAGCAAACTAAAGAAAATAAATGCCACTTTCGTAGGGAACACGATTGCACTTAGCATGTGCAACAAGCCTTTAAACCCCTAGGTGATCCTAGTGGAGGAGTTGTGTCTCCTGAGGGTTTACAGTGAAGTTACCCACAAACTTCAATATATTTTTGAAATCATCGATAAAATTGAGTTTTCAAAACATGATTTTGATAACATATATACCATTCAAAAACAAAGATCATTAATCAATTCAACATGCGAATTCTCAATTTTAAATAACAATGTTATACTAATCATACTAATATCCATTCAAATTAGTCTAATGCTCAAATCGTTAGATAGCTCATCCATTCATGCCTAAACGTGAAGTGTGTGCATAACCAAACCAAAATTCATTCATCTCAGAACTAGTTCAAACGGAAAACCGTTGGATCTGTTGTTTTGACTCAATCCTCACTTTAGGTATACTCTCAAAATATAAAGACACCGATAATGGATAGTTTTCGCACATATGTGAGAGGTCAATACAAAGCAAATAAAAAGGTCTCACATGATACATGAAACACGATGCAATCAATGAACAAAAATAAATCTCATAAGAAGATACTTGTATATCCTAAGCATGCCATATCAAGTGTCATAAGTATCACATATTTACTCTCCACAAGGCAGTTATTAATACAAGATCAGATCATGAAGGTCTTTTTAGGGTTGTAATGGGGCTCAGGAAAGGGTAAGAAAGAATTGGAAGTTGGGATTCAAAGTTTCTGAGAAATTGGAAAAGAAACAACTTTTTTTATTTTTTCTATTTCTCTTATTTTTCTTTTCTAATGTCTCACTAATTTTCTCAATTTTTTTCTATTTTTCTCAACTTTCTTTTTCTCTTCCTTTTTCTTGAAGCACCTCATATTTTTCATTATTTTTTACAATTTTTTTTTTTCTTTTTCTCCCCCCTTTTTTTTTCTTTTTATTTTTGCCATACACTCTCAGTAAACACCACAACTCAGTATCTCTCCACTTACTCTCTTTTCGTTCACTCTCATCCTTCGTTCCTAATTTCAGAAATAAGAAGGGTAAAATTGAATTTTCAGAAATGGTGAAGGGTTAAAGGTTAACGTGGCTTATCAAAGAATGGATAAAGGTAAATTTTTCCAATAGGCTCAAAGGGGTACTAGAAAGATAAACTTATTTGAGGTGGGGTATTTTAAGCACAAACGAGCCAAAGATGGCCTTCAATCATGTCCTTAAAAGATAGTAACCTTGCCTATTTGTCTTGAGTAGATATACAGTACATTTTAACATAATGATATGAATTTGATTTCATGCAAAGTCACAAGTCAAGATGAAGTGTATGAGATTATGCAAAATAATCCGTATTCAAAGAAAACTCCGAGTTTATATATTCACTCATCAATGACGGGAAATTAGCTCTAAAGCTCACTAGGTTTAGTCTCCACTGAGAACCTAAGATTGAACATTCAAAACAGTTCATCGATTTCTAAGTCTTAGCTTGGTATAAGTGCAAAAATTCTAAGCATGAATATCAAAATTATCCACAAAATATCACATTAAGCTTCATCATCTTAGATACACGTAATCAAAATATGACACTAGTATTCTCAAAATTAAATTCACATGCATCATCAACTAAAGTTTGAAAATAATCGTAAAATAATGTGCATGATGACTTCAAAATTAAATTTTATTTTTTTATTTTATTTTTTCAGATTTTTTTTCAGATAAAACATATAAGTGACGCAAAATAAATAACCATACCCCCAAACCTAAAGATGACAATGTCCGCATTGACTGAAAGAAGTAGCGCACCCCCAAACCTGTTTGAAAAAAGTACCTCAACACAAAGATCAGGTGCAGAGAATATGTGCATCAAATTGGAACATGACAAAAAATATATTGAAGGGAATATGGTTACACTATTTAGGGAAAGAAAAACAACCTAAAGTAAACAAAATAAAATAAAAAGGAAAGAAAAAAACTAATAAATTCTAAATCCTAAATCCTAAACTAAACAGTAATCCAACTCTGTTAGTCATTGGTAGGCGGACCCATCCACCTTGGTGCACTTAAATTGATGTTCTTAGGCACAGGGAATAATTTCTCCCAAAGATCAAGGGGAAATTGATGAGACACCGCCGATTGTATGGATGGAGGTGGGGAGGCGAAAGTAGGAGATGAAGATGGGGGAGATGGTGATGGCATCACATCAATTATCTCGATATCAGTATTGATGCACGGTGTAGGAGATTTAGAGCGATTTACCTTCTTTCTAGATGGTTCTCCCCAGTAAGGAATGATCATCGGATCGAGGTCGATGATTTCAACATTGTTTGGCACAAAAGGGACCGTCCGATGAGAGCGGCGCTCCGCTTTTTAGCAGTCTCCTCCATCTTTGATAATCGTGCTCTGGTGAGATATAATCTTCGGGCCATGAGAAAGATTGTGCAGAGTTAATGAAAAGTGAGCCTAAAGGGGAATATAAAGGGAAAAATATATAGAGTTGGAGTAGGAGTGGAAAGAGGTGTCCTGCAAAAAAGAAACAATGAAAAGTGTGGCAGTACGTCTAAGGGAGTCCACGGACGTGAGAAAAGTGGTAAATTAGAGTTCCAATAGGAGTACAGTCGCAAAAAAACAAAAAAAACAAAAAATATTGGGGTCGATTAATCGAGCCCGGAAGGTCGATGCATCGACTCCCAATTTTTATTTATTTATTTATTTTTTCTTTTTTTTATTCGCAAATAGTGGGTCGATTAATCGAGTATAACCCTCGATTAATCGACACCAACTTGGCAGAGAGTTGAAAATTTTCAAAAAATGGCATTTTAATGGTGCTGTTCAACTACTCTAAAGGCAACCGGTAATTTGCAAAATTTTGGCAATCTCACACAGATTAGAAAACACACTTGTTCATTGATAAACACGATGATTACAAGGACACTTCTGATTGACACCTAAAATAAACAGCCTAAACAAAAGAAAGAAAAATAACACAAAACGAAAATTCCTAATCCTAGACTAATCAACTAATCATCCCCCGACGCCAAGATCTTATCATAACTATCAGGCCACATGCGCTACCCGATCTGATGGAGGAAGGAACGATCATAGTGGCTACGGCGCATGAGGGCACCAAGTTGTCGCTGCTGCTCCTCTTGTAAAGAGTTAATTTGGGCTTGGAGCAAACCCAGCGACACACCCTCCTCGGGTCCTTGATCAGGTGCATGTTGGTCATCCTGGCGACATGCATTGGGCGTGGTGGAGCCGGTTGGCAGGCATCGTTAGGGCATCGTGGACATTTCAAGAGACGACATACCGCTCCATTGGGACGCACTATAACGATAGAATGCAAGATCCTCGATATCATCATCCCAGAGAACGGGAAACGAAGGAAATTAAGCAATTTCATAACATAATGGGGAAGTAGATCGGGCTTCACCAAATGCATAGGTTGGTGAGTTCGTCATGGCATCGCCACATGCCATCATGAAGAATCTTGGGCACGTTGATCCACGCAATTGGGCACCATAAAGCGCCAACCCGATCATCAGGCGCCGTAAACGTGGCCACGGGGCGTAGATTGTCGCATCACACTATCCCGTAATAAAAGTCGGCAATGCTGATCGCCTAGTGGCGATCCCAGAAGAAAATACGCCGCGGCACATTTCATTGATTATATCCTCCTGAGACTCGTCGAGTTCTTCACCCAAAGTGTGATTGTGAGGGCGCTCGCACGAAACGTTAAAAACCTCCGTAATGGTGTGCGGATAAATCGGGCGCAACCACCCATCGATTGAAACAGTGAAGTGGGCGGTGACTTGATTCTCGACGGAGGCGGGTACCCATGTCATGTGCTGATAGAATAACCGAACAACAAATTCAGACACTTTGATCACGGGCGGTGTGAGGAGAAAATGGACGTTGAGAGCCATCGCATAGACGAGGGAAACGGCGCAGATAGACAGTGCTTGAAAAGCCGCGAGATCAAAAACATATTCGGAACACAGGTCTCGGGTCGCGAAGCGATCACTTGGCTGATCACGTGGATGACCAGCAGGACGTTGGGCAAGTCTTTACGGCGCAACAGAGGTCGAAGCCATGATTACACTGTCGGAATGTCGGAGACAGTCAGAATAAAGAGGATACAAAGTGAATGAAACTCGGAGCGAGAGTGCTCCATTTAAATAGGCGCAAAGGCGCCCTCTCGGGACGGACACACCTTAAAATAATCGATTAATCGACCAAAAGAGTCGATTAATCGACTCCATTGAAAACGGGCGTGTCAGAAGTCCCGACGCATAGAAACACGCAACGTCTTTAAGTGAAAAGACGCAACGGCCGGAAGTGGAAAAGTCGATTAATCGACTCTAACAATCGATGAATCGACTTAAATCGAGGAAAAGAAAAACCCAAAAATGCATGCCCCAAAATAAAAGTCGATTAATCGACTCATAAAGAGTCGATTAATCGACTCCAAATAAGACAAAAATGGATAGAATTCGAAAAGTAGCACAAGTTTCAAAGTTAAATAGTCGATTCATTGACTCGAGGAGTCGATTAATCGACTAAAAAAAAAAAATCAACACCCGTCATAAATGCAGTCTCCTAGAAAAAGGAGACACCAGAATTGCTGTCGATTAATCGACATAAATGGCCGATTAATCGAGCCAGGGGGGTCGATGCATCGACACAGGGGGCCGATGCATCGACTCCGAAATATTATTATTATTATTATTATTATTTTTAAACATCGAAAAGAAATTACCCAAAAATGCAGACTGCATTGAAAAAGAAAACAGTCATTATGACTGTCGATCAATCGACTACAAGGAGTCGATTAATCGACATCCAATGTCGATTGATCGAGAAATTATTTTTTATTTTTTATTTTTTAAAGGAAAATTATACAATTAATCTAGAAGGTGTAAATTCATTCCGAGTCTACCAGGATCCCAAATCTTCATGAAAAATTTTCTAAGCAGGATCAACGATTTATTTAATCGTCTCGGTATTTCTCTTTTCAAGGACTTAGTTACACCCCCATGGTGTGCCCAAGTGCCACCATTATGATCCATTTCTACCCTGTACTTGTAATAGCCCGAAAAATCACACTAAACTATGACCTCGGGATCCGTGCCCGATCGGTCATAGGTTTGACCAAATAAAAGTCAAATAGTTAGCATACAATGTGATGAACGGACGAGATGTGATGGTTTGAGTGATTATGTGATGTGTGACGTGAATGAGAAGTCACTTACACCTACAACGGTGTATGTGCTCAACACACAAAGAGGGAGAAAGATAAAATGGTTTAATAGCCCTAAAATCAAGAGTTTGGTTGTTGAAGGAGAGGAGTAAAGAAGAGAGAGAGAGTAAAGAGAGTGATTAATGCAAGGAGTGAATGCTAGTTGAGGAAGGGAGATTCGAGCAATAAACGCCGGATTCGACGCGAGAGATCCGCTAAAAAGCAAAGCTGGAACCCTAGCCTTCCAACCACTGGATTGAAATCAACTTGAGATCTATTCAAGGTAAAATTTTTGTAAATAAAATGCATAGATTATAGGGGTTAAGTTGTGGTTGAATGTGGGTTAAAATCATAGGATAATGGCTTAGAAAAAATAGAGGAAAAAGTATGGAAAAAGATTGGGAAGAACAGCTCGAAAGGGGCTGAATCTGACAATTTCGATTAATCGAAATTGGGTTTCGATTAATCGAAATTGGCCAGGAAGTTGAAAGGTCGAGAGATTCGATTTGGATTAATCGAAGTTGATTCCGATAAATCGATTTTAGATTTCGATTAATCGATTTGGGGATCGATTAATCGATCGAACTCCAAAGGGACCTGGGTTGGAGGAAATGACTTGAGGAAAAATCGACTAATCAAAATGGGATTTCGATTAATCGATTTTAGTTTTCGATTAATCGATTTGGGATCGATTAATCAACTTGTGAAACTCGACTGTTCGAACTGTGGGTCGACTTTGCGAAAAGAAGAATTTCGATTAATCGAAATTGGATTCGATTAATCGAATGAAAGCTCAATCGTCGAATCGAGGATCAATTTTAAACAGAGAATTTTGATTAATCGAAATTACTTCGATTAATCGATATTGACCTTCGATTAATCGATTTTGGAATTCGATTAATCGACTGAGATAAATTATGTTGACTTTTGGGTTTGACTTTAAGATTTTTGGAGGGTCTTATACCTTCTTTATTGCATCCTTTGTGATGTGTTTCACCTGTTATGTGGTACCATAGGTGGTACGTGTGGACTCGTGCACAAGGAGCCACATGGGACCTTGATGCATTGATCAAATGAAGACTTGAGGTAGGGAACACCTTGAACATGTACCTTATTTTACAAGAGCATGTATGTAGTGATATAGAATTCAATTCAAATGTTTATTTCTTAAGAATTTGTGAAAAGTGTGTGTGTGACATCCATAAGAGTAATCATAATGGGCCATCCCCAGGGGATGAAGAAGTAAGAGATAAGAGCATCGTGTGATGATGTAGTAAATGGATACATCCTGTGATGTATCCAAGGATTGAATCATGTTTGATAGGGCCTAATCGATATAAGATAGCACATTTACACTGAAATAACTATATGTAAGGCACCAATATTTTGTTATTTGAGGTTTGATAGGATATCCAACAGGATATTCGTATACCGATACGGGCGCGAAACCGTAGGCTGCCAAAGGCGAGGCTTATCCGTGACATAGTAAGCACACCTGTGGGTGTTGATTGAGATAAGTGAAACCCGCCACCAATCCCTGTGGAAAGGGCTTGGTACTATTTGTATTCCTGTGGAATACTTAAAACTGCCTATATAGATGACGATGATGGGTATCTCATCGGGCTCGATGCTATATTGCTCGGGATTACTTAAGTTGAAAGTTTAAGTTTTGCTTTAGGCCTTTTCAAAGATCATTCATGAGTAAATGAAAACATATGTAATCAACAGTAAAACGAAATGCTTTCTAACTGTTTCATCAATAATTGCATAGACACATCATGCATGGCATATCATGGAATATATGTGAGTCATAATTTATATGTTCAATTGTGTTTGTTCCCTATTGAGCTAGGATGTAGCTCACCCTATAGCCTATACGTCGCAGTCCACTATTAGCACCGCCGAGGCTTCACGAGACGCCGATCCCAAATGAAGCGGACCTCGCGGTGATTTGACAGTTGGAGCCACCTCCAGAGGACTTCTTCTAGAGGACTCGTTGTGCCACTTTGAGAGATTCTTGAGAGGTTTTGTACTTGGTATGTCAAGCCTTTATTTTGTTTAAAATCATGTATATGAGGAGTTGAGATTTCTCTTTTGGGACGAACCATCCGTGATGATTGCTATCATCGATGGTTCGGATCGGTTCTCCATTCATACAGAGGTATGAGGGTAGAACTGTCTTTTGGGGAGTTAATTAATATAGATTTAAATTCCGAAAGTTCGTTTATTTTACTTTTGATGCTTGATATACCAGTGTTCCGTGCTTAGCTAAAGGGCACGGTCAAGATGATCGTGCTGATGGCACGGGTTTCGGGGTGCCGAAATCCGGGCTGTCACAGTACTTGACAATACCAAAATCGCGCTCCAGATTCAAACCCATGAATCTTTTTTCGGCATTCTGTTGATTATCTATGTATTCAACGAATGGGCAACAGATTTGAAATTCCTCTTTCTTCCCTAAACCGAATTCACACTCATCGAAAAATGTTATGTTTCCCTTATCAGGTGTTGTAAGGGTGGCATTTTCTTTCTCTCTCATCTCAATTTGATTCTCAATTCTCCCCTCGACATAAGTATCGTTCCATTCAATTTCCTCTTCTCCTCGCACTTGCACTACCTCAACGCTCGTTATGCCATTCTCAAGCGTAGTGACCAATTGGTCATCCTCATATTTTTGAACAAAATTAGATGAGTCCTCTTGAAGATGTTCTTTATTCCGATCGGTATCAATGAGGGACTCCTATATTTCAACTTTCCTTTGTAAGTACTCGATCATCTGACTAACTTGAGATTGTATCCTAGAAATTCTTTGAGTATTGGTGTGCACCAAACCTTTTAAATATTCTAAGGAGTAAGAAGAATTTTGGGCTGGTTCATATGATTTTGTGTCTTGAAAGTATTGAGTTTGCTGTGAAAACTCATAAGGAAATTTGTTGGGATAAGAATTTTGATCATTGTACGGCATCATATCACACATTAGAGGTTGATTAAAACCCCACATGTCATTAGATTGACTCTGCCAGTCATGAGTGTTCCAAACAGGGTTTGGCTGGACTTGTTCAGGGTAATAATTTGAGTTATTCAAGGGACACATAGGTGAAATGTGCATCGAATTTCCACAAATAGCACATGATTTTAGATTGAATCTATGCATTGACATGATTTCACCAATAACAAAAAATTTTATTTTATTATTATTATTATTATTTTTTTTAAAGCAGAAGTACTATTTTAATCCCCGAAAATTTCTAAAATTTACTGTCTACCAACAATTCAGATTTTCTTAATTTAATCCCCGACAACGGCGCCAAAAACTTGATGTGATTTTTAATGTGATGTTTTACTCGCAAGTGCACGAATCGGTTTGTATATAGTGGGTGCGGAGTACGAGATCGTTCCCACGAGGACTAATTTTGAAAGATCTAAAAAGACAAGCAATTCTATAAATCTATTAAGATCTAACAGTATTCTACCAGTCTTATGATTTAAGCGGTTTGTGAGATGGTAATTAATGACTACAAACTAAAATTCAATTGATAATTCAAAAGGAAAAGTAAAGATGATGATAAAGATGAAGATACTAAATCCTCCCATCTTTGGTCCGTTTTTCCCATAATATAAATCTAAGGATTAAACTATGAGATATAATATTGGTAACAAACATCTTTTATGGAAGATAAATGGTCAAAACCCTAATAGGTTCCATGTTGCATCCCTGCAATCAGGACTTAGATGATTTTCATTTATAGATCTGGGATCAAGGGCATGGCTAGGCACACATGATCTCAGGTTCAAATAAAAATCATCCCCAAAGTGGGTGAAAATTCCAACAAGAATACCACTTATAAATCTGAAATCAAGGGCATGGCTAGACACACTTTATTCAGATTAGGGAGTATTTAAGATAAAATTACCATTACAGATCCAAGATCCAGGGCATGGCTAGGCACACTCGATCCCAGAACATAATCGTAATTAGATCCACACGATGAAAGCAAAAAGACCATAACAATGATTGGGTAAAATTATCAGATTTGAGATCCGCATGCAGTACACGCGATCCCTGCTAGCCAGGCACACGCGATCCCGGTTAGTGGCGGAGATTTCATCCGTTCATGATAGCACAACGACCATAAAATAAGATCTCATATTTTAATCCTTAATTTATATTATTAAAAATACATCTCTCGGATGGGAATCATTAGATCCCCATCCCTATAAATTTAGCCACACATATTGTAATTAAATGACATAAATAAATAAAGAAGGGAAAATAACATTAATTTAATAAATTAAAATTACCTCAAACATCAAAAGAAATTACTTTGATCCAAAAGTACGATGATCTTCAGAAACGAAATTTAATGCAGGAATAAACTTTGAACAAAAATTATAACTGAAGGAATGAATACTGAAAAATTAAAGGAACAAAGCTCTCAAAAAAGAATAATAAAACTTTCCTATTTCTATGTCTAACTATGAAAAATAAAGGCTAAAAATTAAAACTCTAAAACTAAAACTCTTTCCTAAAATTAATTCTCTTTTCTCGAAGTGTTTGAGTCGCTTTAAATAGAACCCACGTCGCACAAGTCTCCCAAGCCGCAAATTCAGGGTCGATTAATCGACCCTATATAGTCGATGCATCGAGCCTCCAAAAAGTTCAAAAAAACAGCTTTAAAGTGTCAGTTCCGTGTCAGACATTGTTTTCCCCTCGATTAATCGACCTACAGGGTCGATGCATCGACCCCCAGAAATCCGTGAATTTCAGCACATTTTTTTGTATCAGACACAACTTTGGTATTTCGGCCATAACTTTCTGTCCCAAACTCGGATTGAGGTGATTCTTATGCCTTTGAAAAGATGACGAAAATATCTACAACTTTTATGTTTTAACAATTTCATAATTCGGCCGTCTTGAAGGCCCAAATTTAGCCGCAAGTCGCACCAAGTTCTCGATTACCCAAAATTGCAGTGTTTTGACATTATATTCAGAATTCTTGGGCTGTTTTCTATACTTGGCTTGTGTTGACCTGAAACACTTCAAATCTAATAATTCTCATCAGATAGCCTTCATCGGACAGCTAAATGTAGGTATTTAGGGGTGAAATATCATCATATTTCAGCACTCATCAATAGTCGAAATGCAGATTAAAATAATAGTTTGACATGTCAGACCCGACCCGGACAGCCTCGAATTACGCGCCTAAAATCACGTGCGCAATTCGGTTGCACGCAAAATCATAAATGTCCAATTAGTCCCCCTTCCAGACCAAACTTCCTTTCCCAGACCACTTCGAGACTTGATCATGTGCCTCACACAAGATGCGCAATCGGATGGAGCACCCCACCATCGACGCGCAATTGGCCTACAACCGACTTAGTCTTACAGTCTTTGACCCCCAAGCTTCCTCGATTAAATGCTTTGAAAGAGGCACTTAATTGGATTGCGCACCTCATAATTGGCGCGCAATTAGTTCTAACGTGATTAGAACTAGGAAACTCGCTGAGCAAGTCAGCCAGTTGCTCATTGAGTTAGTGACCGATCCAAAGCGATTAAGCACCGAGAGACCGACGAGCAATCCAGTTAAACGCTTGAAACAGGGCACTTAATTGGAGAAAAACTTATAAAAGAGTTTTTTCTAATTCGCCCCGAGGGAGGCTGACAATTTCGAGAGTGAACATATTTTTTTTGGGATTTAGAAACAAGAAAGCTCTGAGAACGAACACATAGAGGAACATAGCCATGATTTCGAAATTCAAGCTTCGAATCTTCGAGATTTCTCTCTGCAACCCCGGTCCTAGGTAAAAATCTTAGTTTTAGACTTAGGATTTATCTTAGTTTTAATTATTAAAATCAAAATTTCAGTTTTAGACCGTAGCACTCATTTTAGATCGTAATCTCTTATATCTGGTTCTAGTTCTCCGTTTCTAGAACCTGTCTTTAATCTGACGGTCTAATTTACCGACCTTAGGCTTTAATTCTATTCTAAAATCTTAATTTTCAGTCCTATCATTAATCTCTGGTTCTAGTTCTTAGATTTTAGAACCAGTCCTTAATCATATGGTCTGATTTTCTGATTTCGAACCCGAATTCAGTCCTAGAATTTTAAATTTTAGTTTTAATTTCTTAGTTTAATATTTTCAAAAAATCCCAAGTATTAATTTAGTTTCTATAATTCTAGTTTCTTAATTTAATCCGTAATTATAATCCCGAAATCGACTTCGAAAAGTCAAAAATATAATATTATAGTCTAAAATCCAATTTGCTTTAACCTCAGCCACCCAATTTGCCCAAGGGAGTTTACGGAGTCCAATCCTCCTTAGCATAGCGGGCCCAAAACTCTTATTTTTTTTTAGAATTATTTTGTTTCTTTAATTAGGATTAGAAAATCAGTTCTACGACTTTATCTTAGAATTTTAGTGTAAGTAATTTACATGCTTTATTTTGATTAGATCCTTAGAATAATTGCTCTGATTATAATTCTAATAAAATTAGTTTCCTTATTTTAATTAGATTTTTAATAAAATTAGTTTATTTGTTTTAATTAGATTTTAATAAAATCAATTCATTGCTTAAATTAGAGTTTTAGTAAAATTAGTTCTCCATTTCAATTAGAATTGCAGTAGGACTAGTATACTTGCTTTACTTAGAATTGCAGTACAATTAGCATGCTTAATTTAATTAAAGTTTCATTAAAATTAGCATGTTTGCATTCCTAGTACAATTAGGAGACTGATATCAATTGAACTTTTAGTAATATTAGGATACTAAATTAGTTAGAATTCTAATAAGATTAGGAAACCAAGATTAATTAGACTCTTGATAGAACTAGAATACTAAATTAATTCACTATAATAAATTCTCATACAACTAAACTCATAATAGAATTGAGAAATCTAAACTGATTAGAACTACAATAATAACGGGAAAGAAAAAGAAAATTAAACTATCTAAATTATAAGAAGAGTCACAGCTGCTGACGTTCGCAGGCGGACGATTCAGTAAAGAAGTAACTCACACCTGCTCTAAAGCGTGATCATTGACGTGTTGTAGCGTCGTTAAATGTTTGCAGCTGGCGATCGCAATAAACTAGGAATCTTCCTAAAAAATCTCTTTTTTTTACCTTTACCTCCACCATTTCAAACACCGCATCGCTAGAGTCCACTTGGACAGAATTAGGTCACTAATTCAACGGGGACTGAAAGGAACCCAGAAAAAGAGTGCACCAATAATATGGTGTGATAATTACTTTGAGATCTAAGGATTAAAGATACTTGAAATTCCTAATGGCACATGACTACTCAAAGGAATGAACTGATCTTTGAGAACCTGAATTTGACATTTGAACTTGAATTTGATATTTGATTGGATTGATATACAAAGTCAACATTTGATCGAACCGGTATTTGGACTCGAATTTGATATTTGATTAAGCTAAGAATCAAAGTAAAATTGAATTGCTAAATGAAATAGAATTGATCTGACATTTGAAATGGAAATTGATCTTTTTGTGATTAAAATGATATCTTGAAAGTTAATAGATTGAATCGATATTTAGGATTTAATGAAACTGAAATGATTGTTATCAAACTAAACTGATAGAAGTAGTCATATTGAAATTAAAATTTAAATAAATTGATTTGAATGATCATTGAGTTGAACCCATTGATTGATATTAGAAATTGTATGGAACTAATTGACCCGAAAATCGAATTTGAACTGATTGACTCTCGATATTGAAATTGAACCCTTTGACTACTGATAAGAGTCTAAAAAGGGAATTGAACCTTTGATAGATTTGATATGATGCTCATTACTCAGATGATTCCATTGTGATAATCACTCGGATGATGCAGATATAGATAGAAATTATATTTAAACTGAACTCTTTGACTATTGATGAGAGTCTAACGAGGGGGTACTGAACAATTGATAGAACTGATTGAACTTAAAAATTGAATTCGAATCCGATATAGGTGAGATTTATATTTGAATTTGAACATGTTATAGATAGAAATTGTATTTATAGTTGGACCCGATTTAGATAAAATTTGTCTCTGAATTTGAACCCGACATAGGTAGAAATTGTACTTGATCTTGATATAGATTAAAATTGAAATTACTGATGTTATGAATTATGAGAATAATGGCATTAGAATTTGATTTTAATTGTAGGCATCCAACTGAATTATGTATCTTACTTGATTTAATGAAAATAATTTCAATTGGTTGAATAATTGAATAATTAATCATTGAAATATCATATTGATTTAAGAAATTCTAAATTTTCACTTGAAATGTGAGTACTTTCAAGATTATATTGGAACTCTATTGGGCTTCATTTCTCACGGTCCTTTCATGACCAAAAATTTCAGAGACAGAGACGAAATCGTCTAGTTGAGGTCGAACGAAGAAGGCCGGATCGAAATTCAAGTTTTTGCAAAGAGCATATAGTGACCAAGACCTCTTTTGTCTAGAAGTCACCGGCATATACATGAGGACATACTACATGACCTTTTAATTAGAATTCCTTTATTTAGTTACAACTCTTTACTATGTAAATCTACTATTGAAGAGTTGTTTTAAAAAGTATTTGGTTTTTGAATATTGTACAGTGTTCCTTGCATGATATTATAAATAGTTGATTCGATTTTAGGTTGAAATTCGGTGAAAAGAAAAATATTTTCGCATTTATTTGAAAAGAGAAATCAAAAATCGTATGCGTGCCATGTGTCGTTCGGCTCGTATACTGTCAGAACTCCCGGGCACGAGGGTTGTGCGGGTGTACGAGGTCGGTGGGGTTGGAGGAGCATGACACACTCCACCCCGTTACACTTATGTGTTTCCTTTACTTATTAGCCCTTATAGTGACGCATAGTCACTGACTATTATAGAACTAATTGACTGCTCTGAATCATACGATGGAGATAATTTTTCAACAGAATCTGACACCTAGTGAATCTTGAGATCAAAAGCCTATCATTCAGTGGTCAAATTTTGATTCCACATGGTAAACAACCAAAAAGTAAATATGATCAAAGATTAGGGTGAAAAAATCAATTTTCATTATCTGATTCAAAGCAAAATGTTGCTTTATCAAAGATGACATCATTGTAGGGGTAATAGCTAAAGGATATACAAAAGCAAGAGCTGCAGTGTAAATATTTGAAACATGGGAGAAAGAGTGTAAATAAGACATATCTCAATGGGTTAAATACAAAAACTCCTATAATAAAATGCAGTCGAAGGCTATTATCTAAGTCAACAATGAAGTGCGCAAAATCATATATTCACATGACAGATGAAAAATTATAAATGGTAGACAGTTTTTGGTAAATAATTTTGCAGACAGTTTATGTGGCACGATGTGACTAGCTGCAGTTTTTGTTGCAAAATTTGGAAGGATGAATGCAAAAATTAAAGGAGATGGAATTAAGGGTAGAACTTAGAGGCATGTTATTATAAACGTTTTCTCTAAACGTTATTTACCTCCTTCTGATTAGAACATTGATAGCAAAAGAGGAGAATAACAAACACGCTTTCAGGATATAACTAAACTCAGCCCTCTGTAATTTTCTTTTGTATTTGCACCCAAAATAATAATGAAACCGAGATAAAAGAATTCTTATCTTGTTGTGTCTTTTTCTTGTATCTGTAAAAAGGTAGAAATAAGTCTTCTTTAAATAGACACTGAAAGGTTGCATAAGTAGCCTTTCGGATAAAGATAAACGCTAAGACATCTTCTCGTAAAGCAAAGATAGTCGCTAAAACTTTTTCACAAAACTAGCCGTTAAGACACATTTCAAAGAAAAAAGATACTAGCCACTAAGACACCTTTTCGAAGAAAAAAAAATCTTAAATAATAAGATTTAAAGACCCAAATTTACGGTACTACAAAATAAGTGATGAAGCACAATAACTTTATTTTAGATACAATGATTATCTTTAGGGAATTTTGTATTTTCAATCCTAACATTTTGCGCATTTGCAAAATCGACCCTCAAGTTTCAAAATGTGCAGAATCGGACCGCTCTAAGCCAAGCCGTGTCCACATTAGCACCGACCTATCAAATTGATTATACAACTATTTAAAAGGTTTTTTCCCCTATTTTTTCTGGCTTATTGCAAAAGTAAAAATTTCAGCAACAGAAGTATTCAACAGCCCACCATCTCAGCGACAACGTAAGTTTGGTAACACAGTCTTTCACATGATAGCGTTCGATGTGATAAGATAGTGCAAAACGAAATTTTGCATGAAAAAAATAGTGGCCACTTTTGTAATATTATAGCACTCTCTACGATAAGATAACGCTAACTTTTAAAAATAGATGAGGGATGGAAGTATTAGATTTTCATCCATCTCTTCATCTGTTAGTTTTTAAAGAGGATGCTTTTGTTTACAATTTAAGAATTTTTTCTTCTCAAGTTGTATTTGACATGCTAAAACTGTTTACTGTTTTGAATTTGACGATGGAGATCATTTTTTGTTCCACAATCGCAGTCCTATCATCAAGTGATCAGATTTTGATTTCATGTGGCACACATCTAAACAACTACCATGATTATAGGCATATTTCAAACGTGGTTCTCATATCAGTTCTCAGGAGGTGTGCTACATGGAATCAAAATTCATCTTATGGAAAGACCTTGGTCTTAGTGGTTTCCATCCTATGATGATCTCAAGGTCTTTTGTGTTGAAGATTGAGACGAAAAGTGGTTTCCATCTTATACTCAATGCAATCAATGGTTTAACCTTAAGTACGTGAAAACCGAGATGAGAAAGAAGAATCTTCATATGAAAAGTACCCAAAAATATCTTACTAAATGCCCTCATTGCTCTCGCCCTCTCTTTCTTCTTTCTTCTTTCTTCTTTTTTCTTTCTCCACTTGCATAGCACGTGCATCCACTAGTATAATTTATAAAAGTAAGATTAAATGGGGTATGGTGGTCATGGTCTGATCAGAATGAGAGAGCCATGATAGGCCCATTTTTAAGCTATGTGGAGCATGCGTTTGATCAAATACAAATATTAGAAGTGGCAGCACATAACATTAAGTTGAAGTGCGCCTAAAAATTACATCTATGGGCTATTTCAAATGTCTAATTGTTGACTCTAATAGTTTGTGGATATCATTTAGACGATTCATGTTGATCGGATCGGATAGCATTATTCCTTGCACAAGATTTGATTTTTATAAACTACTTAGGTGACCGAACATGTGCGTAACCTGCCTTAAATATGGCAGGTCCTATTGCCCATTAGTTTACAATTGGTCACAAGAGTTGGACTTCAAAATTGAATAGGGACTCATAATTTACTAGTTGATTATTGGCCTTTACCGCTTTATTCCTTATAGCCTTTGAATCTCGTGCACAAATGTTTGGAAGCATCAAAGGCGCGCCGCTCATGTTAAACAACATGGAGGACGAAAATTAAACTCACGATCTACTCTATCACATTTGATGACTCTTTTGTTGACATGCATTATTATCAGTAAAGAAAAGAGTTAAGTCTACAATGGGTGCCCACCCATATGTGCATTAAAGCGGTTCACAATCTATACATTTATGTGATTATTTGATATGCATGGACTTTCATGCATTGAAAGTCCGTACAACACAACACGCAGTCACACACATGTGTGGTCTGTGGACTGCTTTAATGCACACATTGGGTGGCCAATCGTTATAGACTCACTCTAATGAAAATGAAAACCGAGCAGCTGTCTACACAATTTACACACTATTAATACGACCCGGCATTATGGGTTTATCAAGCATCGTTTAGCCATGTAAGTCTGCTAAAAGTTTACTCCCACGGTTTTTGAGAGCATTGGAATGTTCCATTGGCGAGGGCCCACTCTCTTTCAATATACACAAAGGGACCCACGTAATCCTTTTAAGATATTGGATAAGAATTGGGAGGTTCTTATATAAACAGACGATGTAGGCTTTGACATTTGACAGAATATGACTGCTTTTTAGGCATATTTATTTGGGTAGCATTAAACTCTTCAAACCAATCTTGTTAGACATCTACGCTAAAATTCATTGATTACTTCAAATCAGATGATAGAGATCATTTTTCACTCCAATATTCTACATAGGAATCTTGAGATTGTGGTCCACCTATCAGACGATCAATTTTTATTCCACTTGACACAAATCCCAAAAAAGTGATCCTAAAATCACAAAAGACACATCACGCTCAAACGTGACTTTAGGATTATTTTTTGGGATTTGTGTCACATAGAATCGAAAATTGACTCTCTGATAGGTGCGCCATGATCTCAAGATCCCTTAGGTAGAAGATTGGAGGTAAAAACAATCTCCATGTGATTTAAAGCAATCAATAATTTTTATCGTAGTTGCCAGGCAAGATTGGGCGGGTGCGTTTAAAACTACCCTGTTTATTTTCGTAATAAAGCATTTATTTAAGCCAGGTGGCATATATTTCTTGTATCAATAATTCATGCGATTAGTCATAACTTGTACCAAACTTTATCTAAAAATCACACGTGTCATAGTATTGCAGCCATTAGAGTAAGAGCGCTTCGAAATTTGATTGATAAAAAAACATATGCAATTGTCTCCATCAGGCTCCATAGATGATGGTTCAAATCCACTAGTGATAATAAATTTTTTTAACTCATGATATTTCCTAATAAAAGCGGATTTAATAACTTTGCTCAAAACATGTGCCACACATGTAAGGATGTAAGTTTAAAATGAAACCTGAACCCAATCGAAAACAGGCCCAACCGAAGGGATCAAGACGGTTTTGAGAGTGATCCAAAGAGAACCAAACTGATTCCGGTAAGGTTCGGCTTCCATTTGGCAGAAATTGGAAGCCGATTAGGTACAATGAGAAAACGGAAAAAATTGGAAAAGATGAAAAAGCAAAAAAAGGGTTAAAAATAAAAAAGATAAAAAACCTAACCGCTTAGGTTTTCTTATAGTTTTAGTGCGGTTTTGGCTGGGAAAATTGCTAAAAAAAAGCTGAATCCAATCGAAAACCAATTTTTTTTTTGTTTCGGTTTAGTTTAGTAAACCCAATCTACATCCGTCTCCCTAGCCACATGGCTTAATATGGTTGCTTCTGATAGGAAATATAAATTTCCTCCTTATCCTTGATGCTTTTAAATAATAGATTCCGACATTGGCTCCCTATTTGACAAGAAACCATGGGCATTTCTTCTTTTTGCTGTGTGTGCCAATGGGCCCTATGATGTTTATGTGGTCTGACAATTGGTTCTGAAAATATCTCAATGTCACTGCTCTCTTCTTGTTTTACCTTGTTTAAAAAGAAAAAAAATGGAGTGAGTGGAAATACTAACAACAGTAAACGAAGCTCATTAGAAAATTAGACGTTTAATAATTATTATCAACAAAGAAGGTTGGGGAAAGATCTGGAGTCAAGGAGGAAGGATAACAGGTATCTAAACCTACGATAATTCTGTGGGAAACAAGGAAAGGAAATAACATTGATATGAACCTTTCCATCTGGTTGGGATACATGTCTATTGATCCAAGCCACCCATTCTCTTTGCTCCGTCTTGAATGGGTAAGTGTTTAATTAATAAAGCCGCAATGGAAAATTAATCAGAATCAATAATAAATAAACGATCACAAATAATTATATGAGACAATATTCATTTACGGGAGAAACCCAAGACACAAATCCACTATGCAATAATAATCACTTATAGAATATGATATACTGACTCCATAGTTTTATCAAACCCTTCCTAACAATGACGCTTGAATCCCTCAACGCGTCCACAGTGTACTGATTAGTATCGCCTCCAATTACTGAGTTCATGATCCACTTGTGTTCAGATGACTAGCAACAACACCCTTAAATCCTCAAGAGTCATGCTTAAATTTGTATGCACAACACACCACTTGAATCCTCGAGTAAAGACACTCTTTGAGTCCACAAACGTAAATCTCCCCGGAAGAAGAAAGCTTATTGATGATGAAACATGAAGGACAAACCAATGGTTCAAATAACACTAGGATCTTTCTCTCTAGGGATGTGAAAGTCTAGAATGAGAGGGATACCCTAAAAAGATACAAAATATGTTTTAAATAGATTTCCATAATAGAAACTTAAGTTGGGCTTGAATTAAATACTCACGGACGTCCGTCCATATAGTTATGAATGTTCATTGACTTTTTTTATTTTTGCGATTCCGAGCTCGATATAGATTCAAATTGGGAATATAACCAGTCAATTTTGATATACTTGATGAGATCTACACAAGGGATAAGTTATTAAAACGGTTTGAGATCATTAAATTTTTTTTAAAGCCCCATCAAATGTGAAAATATCATGAACCATTTCTAAGTGTTAATTTGGTCCGCATGTCTATCTATACAAACTTAGATACATTGGGAGTGTTAGGAGGTTTGGCATGCATGAGACAATATAAAATCTTATAAATCATATTCTAATCAATGGCTCTGTTTCATGAACAAAAACCTCTCAATTTCTTTTAACATTATTTCTTTGATTGATTGGGTGGCCTCAAACCTTCCACTTTGAGATTGTCTATAATTAGGAGCTACTCGAAGCTTTGAATGCGTAAATCCAACCAAAGTTGTCAACTCAACTTTTAAAAATATTCAAAAAATAATAAATACTACCATTTATAATTGAATTACAATAATAGGGGGTTGGAAAAATATCTCCTATGACTGTTTCAAAGGTGCTAAAAGTTTTTAAAATTTACAGCCCCGAGGCCTGAACTACTATGAGAGGTCTAAAGCAAGGATCAAAATTTTGGTTTCGGATATCTAAAGCAAGGATCAAAATTTAGGGTTAAATTTCAGTTTCGGATGTGCCCGAAACTGAAATATGAAATTTTGGATCTATTACAAAAAATCTGAAAATTTGGATTCCACCAAAACCGAAAATTTAGACCAAAATTTCAATGCTTTCGGCCGAAGTTTTAAACCTTGGTCTAAAGTAGCATCCATTTTTGAATGCGGGTTAATTAGGGAATTTTTTTAAAATCTCTCCCTTTAAAGTTATTTTTCTAAATCCCACCCATTTTTATTTTAATAACTAATAAAGCAAAATGATGCTTCAATTGATAATGCCCACCTTAATATCAAAATTACTCTTAAAAGGGAAAAAATCTAGAAAATGGGTTGGACGGCTGGACTACTTGACCAACTACAATTATGTAAAGAAATAAATATTTTAAAATTTTATTGGTCTAACGGCTTAGCCGTTCAAAGTTTTTTAGATTCTTCATCTTTTAAGGGTAATTTTGATATGAAGGTAGATATTTATGATTGAAGGTTGTATTTAGATAACCAAATTTTAAGTAAAAGGTTTATTAGATATTTAAAAATAAATAAATTGTGGACATTTAGAAAAGTAGGTTTAAATTAAGAAGGAAGATTTTAGAAATTTTCGATATTAATTATTGGCTTTGTTTAGTGCTTCCAATCGCATGATAGGAATAGTTTTTCGTCCAAATCTAATCCCATAACAGGAATAGTTTTTCATCCTAATCTAAACTCATAATTTTTAGATGGAAATCAGATGTGAAACAATTTGGCACGTGTCATGAACGCAACTCGTATTAAAGATGGGTTGGAAACGGGCGAGGTAGCTAATACCAACTCCTCTCCCTT
This sequence comes from Chloranthus sessilifolius, assembly GCA_021018995.1. Taxonomy (NCBI): domain Eukaryota; kingdom Viridiplantae; phylum Streptophyta; class Magnoliopsida; order Chloranthales; family Chloranthaceae; genus Chloranthus; species Chloranthus sessilifolius. Next base: position 121,652,168 of record CM037587.1, on the reverse strand, counting down.
AAACCAAGGCAGCTATCAGATTTATTGACTTCCAGAATCTAAGTTATAGAAGACCAAATTAGTCTCTGGACCGACTAGAACATACTGTAGGCGAAGAGGAGGAAGAAGAGGAAAATAGAAAAGAAAAATGGCCTGCGGTTCGATTCAAGGTCTGCAGTTCTTCCGCTCTGCAATACCCATTTGTAATAAAAAGCCTCTCCCAAATTCCACCATCAACACTGTCAGCTTCAGCAGAATTGATAAAGGGTTTCTTCATCAAACGGCCTTATTCTGCGCTTCAGTAGATCGCGCTGAGCTCGACGAAAACCCCGAGGGCATAATCTCTGGAGAATGGCCGGAGAATTTCTCTCTCCTCAGCTACGACGATCTGAGAGCTTATTTGGAGCCTCAGATCTTCAAGGACAAGGTTTCTCTTTCATCTTCTTCCCCAACTTCTTCTTACTTTCTTCCTTTCGATTCTGATGGAGAAATTCTTTTTCTTCTTCTTCTGATTGCAGATGCAACCTTCGGCTCTCTTGGGTGAAGTCATGTCGGCCATAATTGCGACGGCGACAGCTGATCAGACGGTCGAGGAAATTGATCATCACTTTGAATACGTATCGGGACTTCCTGTGATCGACGAAGAGTTCAGATGTGTTGGTGTTCTGTCCAAGAAGGACAAACAAAGAGCTTCAAATGGGGTTCGTTCTCCTTCTTCCTCTTTTTGATTTCTTCTGAGCAGTCAGTAGGATTGTGTTTTCTTACTACTGTTAATGAAATTGTTTTTTGGTGTTGATGTGATGATTTCTATAAATGAAGATTCTTTGTGCTCTAATTTATCTGTAGTTCATTTAATCTTGAAGTGTTTAGAAGTTTCTGATTTGGCTTGCAGGAGAATTTTGATGAAAGCATGTAAACCTAATTTAGTCCTCATGCCGTATGTTTTTTGTTTTTCATGAAATCTTTTTGTATTGATGGTTGTTTCAGAAGTAGTAGTGTGATCAAAGGAACTGCTTTCTTTTGATTCTAATGCAACCTTTGTTGCGATATATTATAGAATATGCTCTGTCGATTTGTCCCTTATTTGTAAAAGGTTCACCTTTGGAGTTTCTCTGTTAAACTAAGGCTTTTATCTCCGAAACAGATATTTTTTAATAAAAGAAAAAAAAAAAAATGATTGACCGATATTGGCCGATACTGAGACAGAGCCATTATTGAGACTGTTTCGGCCAATACTGACCCATACCTGCCCGATACCGCTACCACTCAGGTACCTGTATCGGGGTGGTATGAGATGAAGGTTCCTTTGGTCTCTCTTGGTTGCACAGGCGGATGATGTGAAAGTTTTGCAGTTGTTGTCTTTCTGGGACATCTACAACCCCTTTCCCTGCTACCCCCCCCCCCCCCCCCCAACCCTCTACCCTTTCCTCTCCCCCCTGCCCCCTCATCCTCCCTTCCCCTCCCCCACCGAGATGATGTTATGGTAGCTATCTCGCTCCTAGGATTTCCTTTTGGGGTTCGTTATCTCTTTTCTCTCTTCGCATTTCTGTTTGTCTTGTGGTAGTGTCTTAGACGTGGGACAATGATCCTAAAATACGTGAATGCTCATGATATGCTAATTTACCGAAATTAAACTAATTAATTAAGCAATAAAATCCAAATTAAAGCGATGCCTTAGGGTTTCATGGATTTTCTCTTAAGTGACCATGCTTGGTTCACTTAGGGGCCAATCTAGCGCATGAGATCCGTTAAGATTTATGGAAGGTGCAATCCTAGAGATAAAACTCTAGCATCCTGTAGGTTGGGGCATTCGATCGTGGCTCAATGTGGATCGCTAGAACCTCGTTAGGGATTTTGAATTGAATCGATCAACGACACAAATCGGACAATCTCGAGCTCAACAAATGTCATGGATCGACATGTTAAGATCGGAGTCGATCCACAAGGATATGCATCAAGGTTGCTCTAGATCTAGAGTTTTGAGATTTTGAACAATCAAATAAATGGGGAAAATAGATCCAAGAAATTACCAAGGAAATATGAAAAGAGATAAAGAGAAGATCAAAGATAATATGGACATTACACCCTTGGCATCACACTAAACCTACATGGGGAAGAAGACTCACCCTCCATTAAGCTCCTCTCAAGCTCTCAATGCATAGCACTTTCATTAAAATCAGCTAATGCCAAAAATGGTTAAATAAAGATGTTTTATGTAGTTACAAGTGAGAATAAACCCTAAAATAGAAAAGTACAATATTACCCTAAAAGGTAACTTACATTTGATACAAAGAAAAGAAACTAAAAGGACAAAAAGGGATAATGTCGTCACTTGACTCGTTCGAGCGGGTTTAGTTTTCACTCGAGTGAGAATCTTAAAGGGGGTGGCTCGAGCGACAACAAGGAGTCGCTAGAGCGACAACCACGGGTCACTCGAGCGAAGTTTGGTCGAAAATTTTGGTCATATTTTCTGATGTATTCTCGCTCGAGCGACAAATGACCGAAAGTTTTGGTCTTCAACCTCGCTCGAGTGACTTTGGGCAGTTAGGTATCCTCTTGTCGCTACTCTAGGCTCCCCTCCTGGATGATGTCGATAGTCCATGGTTTCTTCTTCACTTCTTCTTGCGTTGATACACACAATGCGGCCCAAAACTTATATCCACGACGTCGGCGTCCCCGCCAGTCTTGCTACCCTTTTTGCTTGTAATTTCTTCTTTCTGTTTATAATATGATTTGCTTTGTTACTGAAAAAAAAAGGTTCCTTTGGTCATTTTGGTTCGTTCAAACTTATTTGGAGTTAGTTTTGGTAAAATCTCTCCTTTATTTTATTTGTGGGATTATCAGAATGTGCCCTTAAACTTGTAAAATTTGCTTTTAATTTGTCAAAAAGGTTAGGAAAACTTGTAAAATTTGCTTTTGATTTGTCAAAAAGGTTAGGATTTTGGACCCCATCTTTTCTTGGGTCCTTGGAGCTCTTCCATGTGACTGCTTCTATCCTCTAGACTCCAATGACAAGGTTTGGGGGCTGAATGTAATGAAGTGAAGGTGACTAGGTAGCCTAGCTGATTCCCTACTATGTAAGTGCTGCTGAAATGCACATCATATAGCCCTACTTAACTGACCACACAAATTCGTACCAATCAAGCAATCCTAATAGTTTGATTGATGCACTCTTACACATTAAATGTGAATGTTGCATGTAGTTATGGCAACATGCAAGTGTATATTGGTCGGACTGTTAAAATATGCAAAGTAACAAGTGGCATTCAAAATGCGAAAAACGCGTCGATGACCTCAATAACAATCTACCATAGCCCTTATAGCAGGTAATATTTCATTATAACAACCATGGCTCAAAATCTTGGGTGATACCGATACTTATCATTTGATACGTATCGGTATCGCTGGCCAACGATACACGATACATTGGGTATGTATTGGTGACACATACCCAATATATGTCATATTTATTCATTATATCACCGATACACTGAATGTATCAGAGATACGGATATGTATTGTCTCGGTATTGATGGTGGATGATACATATCGGAAAACCAAGATTTTGATCCATGATAACTACTATCATAATGTAGAAGGTTATAGAGGGGGCTGCAACGTTCACGACACATCAATTTTGCTGTTATGGATTGTTATTGTGACTTCTATAAGAACCACAAGTCCATTTAACCTAATGAGCGAAAAATGGGCATTTAAACTTACCAGAGTGATTGTACCAAGAACTTTGTACTTTGATAAATATCATGATATTGATTCAAACTCTTTTTAACCATTTGGGGTCATGTTTTTATGATATTTAAGCGCACAGTATAAAAGTATACAGTATATTTCATTGCTTCCTTTTCCTAATTAGTTATTGGTTATGCAGTTAAAGTCGAAGGTGAGTGAGGTCATGTCATGTCCCGCCATCACACTATCTCCTGACAAGACAGTTTTGGGTAATTTTATGTGCTCCCTGTCTTCAAATTTTTATGGGATGAAAAAAAATTGCATAATGGTCTGCTAACATGGGATGTGTGGAATCATTCAAAACCACAAATCCTGATGGTGAAGCCTAATTCTTCTCATCTTAGCTTATCTCATACAGGATTTGTGTGGTCATAGCATTCATTATACACATCCCGTTGTAGATAGCTCTTCATGTATGCACCTTTTGATGCTGAAGACTACTGTGAGATTTATTGGCGATGCTCATTTGTTCACAAGGACATCTTGAGGCTAGGTCTATGGTGAGACTTAAGAAATTTTTCGCTTGATATAATTGCAGATGCTGCAACAATGATGCTCAAGAAGAAGATACACAGGATCCCGATTGTGAATGAAAGAGACCAAGTCATAGGTGAGATTTTATGATTAGAACTTTATATATATATATATCTCTTTTTTATATAGCATACACAGATGAAGGTAGGTTATTGGTTTGTTTTTTCAATCGCTAATGAGGAAAATCCATTAAGAGGGGAAAAAAGAAGTATAGACATGGTTCAAAATCTCGTTTGAAACCGGTACGTACCGGACGATATGTACCGGTTTCGGAGGTCACCGGTTCGTATCGGTGCCCTACATATATTGATAATGTATCGACTATACATAGCAACTTATCGTCCGGGACTGGTACGTATTGTACCGGTTTTGCAACTGGACGATATGTACCGGAAAACCACCGAGATTTGGATCCATGAGTATAGAAACAGCAACATGCCGACAGGTTGGGTGTTACAAACTCAAATAAGAGATTGGAGAAAAGACAAAAACGAAAACAGCAAACCAAGTAAAGTAACTAAAGCCTCAATAAACACTGGATGCATATCAAATTGGGGAATTTGGACTATCAAGTATCAATTCAGCAAACTCCACCCCTTTCTTGGCCAGGCTATGAGCCGAACTGTTAACTGCCCTGTATCTCTCAACTCCAGAATCTTCTTAGCCAACTTTTAAGAGCAAACTCCGCCCCTTTTCCCATGTTGCATAAAACACGCTAGTTGAACTAGAATCTACGATGCTGTAGATGATAAATTATTAGAATTTTATTCCTAGCTGGAGACCTAGCGAAGTGTTAAACCTTCAAATCGGCTGCAAGGGTCCAAATTCTAGATAAAGTTGCTTCGAAAAGTGGAAGGTCAGTGAAATTTGGATGATTTTATTAGCTGACAGCCTGACACTATTACTGCTATAATGCAGGCATTGTTACTCGTACTGATGTTTTCAAAGCGTTGGAGGGTCTGCCTGTATGAGCTTGGTCTATCTATTCAGTCTCTTTTTGGGTACGTAACCTGGACTTTGTTTTGACCAGAGATTGCAGTGTCTTGTAAATATGGAACTTCTTTGTGTGCTGAGATGTATGATATGTATCCATCTACCATATGTAATGGGAATACTACTTTGGTTTGCTTCTCCAACCTGAGCTACTCTGTGTTCTTTTGCATTTAGAATGCCTACATGTGGATTATCAAGCTAATGAATAGGGACCTTGTAGCTCCTGAGTCATATCAAAAGAAAACTTTTACACATCTTTACAGACTCTGACATCTATGGAGGTCATAGGTTCAATCCCAACTTATCAGGGAGACAGCAAAGTTGTATGCATGCATGATGCATCCATCAAAGTAGAAAGGGACAACGCCAAGTTATTTAACATGACTTGTCAGTGAAAAGCTCTTAATTTGCTCTAGTTGAATTTGATGGTGTAGGGTTTAGCGTTATTGCTCAATGAAACGCTAAGATATTGGTTTTGAACAGGATTTGGTTACTAGTGGGAAGAACTGGGACAGCATGGATAAATGACCTTTTTTCATTGTTGATCCATTTGCGATGGAATCCCAACTTCTATACCATAAATCTTTAGATCATGGTCTTGAAATCACATGATGAATCCACATGCCAACCAGTGACGAACATGATGACCAAGTCACTTGGTCCTCAGGGTTGGGTATCTAATACTAACTCACCAAAGAATTTTATCTACCATATTTGTATTGTCAGAGTGAACCCTCACAGACTTTAAAGAGCATGAAAATTCGTGCACATCCCAAGGTCTGCACATTGAATTGGATGAGTCTTTGATGGGCCAGTTTATAGCAAATTCCCTACGGAAATAAGCATAGGCTGGAGTGATTCTTCTCACGCATACCCCCACCTTATTTGTTTAATTGTTATCTTTAATTTGGAAATTATCATTTTAGAGGACTCTCCTCACAAGCATGGTAAGGTTTTCAGGCTTATGAAGCACGGATTACCCTCCTCAATGTTGGATTTGTCTGGATTCAGGGCAAATGATGGATTATGAAGGGTTAGAATCTATTTTCTGATCTTTTTCACTGTATAGATGCAAGTGTAGCCTTGGAAAATAGTTGAGTCATTTTCCTCTATTTCCCTTCATTAAAAATAAAATAAAATAGTACGAGGGTACCTCACGGATTTTTCACTGTATAGATGCATGTGTAGCCTTGGAAAATAGTTCATTTTCCTCTATTTCCCTTCATTAAAAAAAAAATAAAATAGTACGAGGGTACCTCACGGATTTTATTTTCTCCAGCCTTAGGAAAAGTTGAAACATAGTTAGACTGAATTTTGATTAATCCTACATTTTCTGGTCTATCAACCTTAGGGAAAGTTGAAACATAGGTAGACTGAATTTTAATTAATTCTACATTTTCAGGTCTATCAATATGGCTATCCAAACCGCAGATGATATGAAAACGAAGCTAAAAATTCACAGAAAATATGGGGAAAATAAGTACTCCAGTTTACTGCCTTTTATCTAACACACACCCTTTATGACAGTCAAATTTTGACAGGATTCAGTGATAGAAAGGTGTTCCTTAATAACTAACTTTATGATGAGAGAGAGAGAGAGAGAGAGAGAGAGAGAGAGAGAGAGAGAGAGAGAACATTTTGCTAAATCTGGGATACTCTTTTCATTAAGTTGTACTCGCCTGTTATAGACAAAATTACAGGAATCCTACAAACACTTGTCTAATTTAATCTACTTGCTAATCTTATATTTTATCAATCTAATTTAAACTAATCTAATCTAATTAAATTCTAAGGCCTTGTTTGACAGAACGAGTTTTGAAAAAAATCGGTGAAATCTTGAGTTTTTACGGAAATCAGTAGCTTTCTACCGTTTGGCAATCGTGTAAGACCCACGAGTTAGAGTTTTATTTTTAAAAACTCTGATAAAAAATTCTGCCAAAATTTGGTTGAAAATCTTTTCCGCCTACGACATGAGTTAAAAAATTAAAGAGAAGTTTTATTTATGACCCTTGCAACTTGAAATTCGATCTTCTCAACTCGGATATGTCATGCTAAAACCGTTTGATTGCTTTGGATCAAACAATCGAGGTTTGTTTTTACCATAATTTTTCATATAATGGATCTGGAGAAATGAGCTTATCATCAAATGCTCAATTTTTTCTCTGATGTGGCACACATGTGAAAAAAGTTGGCCTAAATAATGTTTGGGTACCTTTGTTCACAACCATGCATTCTCTGAAAGCGCCTATGTACCGGACTCCTAAAAAAACGTTCATGGCTTCGGATCAGATGATGGAGATCTTTGTTGACAAAGATCTTCCACAAAATAGATCTTGGGTTCATGGCGCACCGATTTGACGATCAGTTTTTGATTTCCTATATCCCAAATCCCCAAAAAATGATTTCAATCATATGACACTCATCACATTCAAACATAATTTTAGGGCCATTTTTGGGGATTTGGGACACATGGAATAAAAAACTGACCGTCTGATAGGCATTACATGATCTTAAGATTCATTCTGTGGACGATTAGAGTAAAAAACAATTAATCTCATTTGATCCGAAGCAACCAACGGTCTTTAAGGGGTCTGAGATGTGGACGCTTTTAGAGGTACCCATAATGTTTTCACGTAATGTGTGCCATGTGATTATTTTAGTCATTTTTTGGGATTTCTGCCACATGGAATATGAAACTAATCTTCTAGTGATAGGCGCACAGTCTCGAGATCCTTTGTAAAAAGGATTAGAATGAAACATTATCTTTTATCATATGATTCACTGCAATTAAAGGCCATTATCTGATTCAACAGTTGATTGAGTTGAATCATATGCTAGAAATCTATTTTTATGCCAATCTTTTGCATTGTAGATCTTTTGATCATTGCCTTCAAATCAGACAACTCAGATAGTGTTTACAATGCATAGATCACAAACAATAAATTTAAAATCACGTTTGAATATAATTTTATATCACATAATTTTTTAGTATCTATACTTTGTGGAATTAAAAAACTAATCGTTTAATTAGTATGTCCATGATCTCAAGATTTGTACTACGTGTGAAAGATTAGAGTGAAAATCGGCTTATGTCATCTGATTCGACTCCAATACGACCTCACCAATTGGATGGCCGATGACTATTTGCAGATTTTGAAGTGTTTTAATAGCACCACAAAATAACCAAGTCATGAGAAGATTTCACTTTGAGAGCTTCCCATGTTTTTTTTTTACAATCTCATGGGAAGTAAAAAAAAAAAAAAAAAGCCTGTTGTAAAATCAAAAGAAAATGAAGACAAAATAAAGAAACTGCAATATATGAAATTAGTTTTTCAGGAATTCTATATCATTCACTTCTGTTAAGTTCTCATACTTTAACAAGGCTCCTTTATATGGAATTATAATGTGAGAATATGAAAAGTTGGGGGGGAATATGAAGGGTTAGAATGATACATGTACATTGTTATAATTTCAAAAGAGTTACATAGTAATAGATAAAAATTCTAAAGGAACATATAAATATGATTAAAAACTCTAAGGGATGAAAACTAAATGATCATCCATCATAATCAGTTAATGGGGGTCTCAGGATCTCCCATCGCAAGTTTTTTTCTTTAAAGTCTTTTAAGTTCCATCTTTTTAGGGGTAAAATCTTTTAATAAAGATCTCCCAAATCCCAAAACTTTTTAAGGTATTTTAAAAACTTACTTTTTTATCCATATTTTTTAATAGAAATGGACTCCCAAAATTCTCTCTCTCTCTCAATCTCGATTCCCAAATATTACTCCCAAAATTCACTCTCTCTCTAAATCCCATCCTAAAATTCTCCCGGTTCTCCAAGCCCATCCACTCTCCATCCCCCATCCTCCAATCTCCATCTCACGTTCTCTCCATCTCTCTCTCTCTCTCTCTCTCTCTCTCACAAGAGTCTCTCCCCCCCCCACTCCCAAGTCCCAACGTCTCAGTGTCTTCTCTCTCTCTCTCTCTCTTTGTCAAATCTTAGCCACCATCTCTTTCTATGATATCTCATTCACTCTCCGATCGCCAATTCTAAGATCTCAGATTATCGTCAATTTTTCGTTGAAGTCAAATGTATGCTATAATTATTATTTTTTAATAAAAAATAAAAGCCCTAATTTATTACTCAAAGTATAATTATTTTTAGGGATAATGATTTTTTAGTGGGAATTGCTTCTTTTTTAGAGTTATTTAATTATTATTATGATTTTTTATTTTGTGAATACGGTTTGATAAAAAAGAGTGTGACAAAATTATTACTATCTTACGACTATAAGGGATCCTTTATCAGAAAAATTCTGGCTACGCCACTAATCATAATAAATATATTTATAACACTACCCCTTGGATAATCATACACAGAGAATACATGTAATATCCCGAAAAATCACGTTAAACAGTGACCTTGGGATCCGTGCCCGATTGGTCACAGTTTTGACCAATTAGGAGTTCAATGGTTGACATAGAGTGTGATGAACGGATGAGATGTGATGGTTTGAGAGATTGTGTGGTGTGTGATGTGAATGTGAGGTCGCATACACCTACAGCGGTGTATGTGCTCAACACACACTGAAGGGGATAGATAAAAAGGGTTTAATAACCCTAAAATCTGGATCTTGGTTGTTGAAGGAGAGTAAAGGAGAGAGAGAGAGAGAAAAGTAAAGAGAGGAGTTATTGCAACTGATTGGAAGGGGGTTTCAAGCGATAAAAGCCGGATTCGACACGGTTTGGATCCGTTAGAGCCAAAGCTGGAACCCTAGCCTTTCCAACCACTAGATCTAATCAAATTGAGATTTGATTGAGGTAAATTTCTTGTCAATTAAATGCATAAGATATGAGAGGTTAATCGTAGTTAGGAATGGTTAAAATCATAGATTAAAGGCTTAGAAAAAGAAAGAAAATAAATGGAGAAAGATTTGGTGGAACAGCCAGAAGGGGGCAAAATCTGGCAATTTCGATTAATCGAAATTGGCCAGGAAGTTGAAAAGTCAGAGGAACCCGATTTCGATTAATCGAATTGAGTTTCGATTAATCGACTTTGGATTTCGATTAATCAAATTGAGAATCGATTAATCGATTGGGAGCCTACAGTGGACTCCAGTGAAGAAAAGAAATGGGCTTGATGAAATCGACTAATCGAAATGAAAATTCGATTAATCGATTTGTAATTTCGATTAATCGATTTGAGATCGATTAATCGATTTTGGAAACTCGATTACTCGAATTGAGAATCGACTTGATAGAGCAGAGAATTTCGATTAATCGAATTGGGTTTCGATTAATCGAATGGGAATCTCGATTAATCGATTTGAGAATCGATTAATCGATATTGACTTTCGATTAATCGATTTTGGAAATCGATTAATCGACTGGGCCAATTGATGTTGACTTCTGAGTTTAATTTTAAGATCTTTGGGGGGTCTTGGACCTCCATTATTGCATCCTTAGTGATGTGTTTCACATGTTATGTGGTACCATAGGTGGTACGTGTGAGCAAGTGCACAAGGAGCCATGTGGGACCTTGATGCATTGATCAAACGAAGACTTGAGGTAGGGAACTCCTTGAACATGTACCTTATTTTATAAGAGCATGTATGTAGTGATATAGATTTGAAATTTAAAATGTTTTATTGCTTAAAGAGTTTGGGAAAAGGGTGTGTGTGTGACATCAATAAAAGTAATCATAATGAGCCATCCCCAGGGGATGAAGAAGTAAAGAGATAAGAGCATTAGGTGTGATACAAGTGAATGGATACATCCCAGGGATGTATCCAAGATTGAATCATGTTTGATAGGGCCTAACTGATATCCAAGATTTACACGGTGAATAACTATATGTAAGGCACCGATATATTTGTTATTTGAGGGATATCCATTTGATCGACCCAGCAGGATATCCTGACCGATACGGGCGCAAACCAGAGTAGGCCAAGTGAGGCTTATCCGTACAGTAAGCACACCCCAGGGGTATTGATTGAGACAAGTGAAACCCCGTCACCAATCCCCAGGGGAAAGGGGGCTTGGGTACTATTTGTATTCCCAGGGAATACGTTAAAACTGTCTATATAGATGACGATGATGGGTATCTCATCGGGGCTCGATGCTATATTGCTCGGGGATTACTTAAGTTGAAAGTTTAAGTTTTGCTTTAGGCCTTTTCAGCATCATTCATGAATAAATAAAGACATGAGTAAACTACCAGTAAAATGTAATACTTTTTAACTGTTTCCATCAGTAACTGCATAGACACATCATGCATGACATATTATGGAATATATGTGAGTAATAATTTATATGTTCAACTGTGTTTTGTTCCCTATTGAGCTAGGATGTAGCTCACCCTATAGACTATACGTCGCAGGTCCACTACTAGCAGCTGTCGAGGTTTCAGGAGACGCTGATCCCGGTGAGTCGGACCTTGCGGCCGGAGAAGAATTGGAGCCACCTCCTGATGACTTCTTCTAGAGGACTTCGTTGTGTCACTTTGAGGGCTTTTGGATAGAGATTTGTACGGCTTGTTATGTCAAGCCTTGTTTTGGCTAAACAACATACATGTATAAATTGGGATTATTCTTTTGGGGCGAACCATCCGTGATGATTTGCTATCATCGATGGTTCGGATCGGTTCTCCATTAATGCAGAGGCATGAGGGTAGAACTGTCTTTTGAGAAATGCTTTTATGTAGATTTAAATTCCGCAGTTTCATTTACTATTTCATTTTGTGCTTGATATGCCAATGTTCCATGCTTAGCTAAGGGGCACGGTCAAGATGATCGTGCTGATGGCATGGGTTTCGGGGTGCCGAAATTTGGGCTGTCATAGTTGGTATCAAAGCCATTTCTTTTAGCAATTCTGACAATCACTCTTTTTGGTCAGAACATAGGGGCTTATGCTAACGAAACTTTAGTTTCAAATGCAGCCGCAAATGTCATCTAGAGGAAGAGGCCGACCAAGGGGAGGCCAACAGAGGAGTCTACGTAGTGGAGATAATTACATCTCTCCTACTAATAGGGTGCCTTTAGGAGGTACTGAGGCCCCAGGGGGCAGTAGTAGTAGACAACATGATGAAGAGGATCGAGATCGTCAGGATCAAGATCTAAGAGAACAGGAGAGGGTGAGAGAGAGACAAGAAGATAGAGAGGAGCGACAAAGGATGATGCATACTATGGAGACTATGGCAGCTGCCATGGCACAACAAGCTTCATCCTTTGCAGCTAATGCATCAAGAGAACAGCAGCCGCCTACACCACCTGTAGGACCTGCGCTGCATGTGCCCTCATCCTTTACAAAGTTTATGAGGATGAGACCTCCTTCATTTTCTGGGCAGGCAGACACCATGCATGGCCGCTGAGAACTGGCTTATGGAGATGGAGAAAGTCTTTAGCGTGCTGACATGCACAGAAGATGAGAGTGTGAGATGGGCAGCTTATATGTTGGATGGGGAGGCTGGGCCTTGGTGGAAGTCCGTGATACGGACTAGGGCTCAGGAGACCCCAGAGTTGCCTTGGACGTGGGAGGAGTTTGTTGAGGAGTTCAACAAACAATATTTTCCGGAAGTGGTGAGAAATCAGCTTGAGATACAATTTCTACAGTTAGCGCAAGGGAGAATGACAGTGAGAGAATATGGGGTGGAGTTTCTACGACTTGCCCGTTTTGCTCCGGATTACGTCTCTACCGACGTGATGAAATCCAAGAGGTTTCAGCAAGGTTTGAAGCCTGAGGTTAGGAGAGGCGTAGCTCCATTCCAGTTAAGGACCTATGAAGAGGTCATGAGTAAGGCGTTGGTTGTAGAAGAGGAGAACAATAACAGATATAGACAGAGGGAGCAGCAGAGAGGAGGAAATGAACGAGGAAGGACGGAGACTTATGAACCGGTGAATAAAAAGCCGAGGTTCGGGGCCCAAAATCAGAGACCACAGTTTCAGGGAGGTTTTGGAAGGCCGGCGCAGCAACAACACCAACAGAGGTTTCCATTACTTGCGTCGGGGAGACCTTTACGATATGAGAGCCCTGCCATGTCTACTGGCGCCACTATCACACAGGGTTCTCGATCGCTTTTCCGCACTCCGGAGACTTGCGCAAAGTGTGGCAAGCCTCATAGAACAGTGGATTGCAGAGCGGGGACTAAGGATTGTTTCCGATGTGGCAAGGTGGGCCACTTGATCAAGGATAGCCCCGAGACGGATAAAAGAAAGACGGTTTCAGTTGTAGCACCACGACCCATTCAAGCAAGGAAGCCGATCGTTCAGGGGAGAGCCTATGCAGTCACTGCTCAGGAAGCACGGAACGTGCATGACGTCATTCAAGGTGAGACTCTTTTAAATTAAAGAAAATTCCGTTTCATTAAAATTTTAGATAGAGAAGGTGCATGCATTAGGAATTGTATAGATTCTTTTTCTCAATACTAAATTTATATGTGAATTAGGGGTGTAAATTGATGTGTAAATTATTGTATGTATGTATGTATACTATAGGTACTTTAATTATATATGAAAAAGGATGCTTCGTTGGATATGACGCTAGAGTGTTGATAGACCCAGGGTCTACCCACTCATTCGTCACCCCACGTTTCGCCAAGAAGATGAAGATTGTTCAAGAGGCGTTGGACTTCGTCCTATCTGTGTCTATTCTGACTGGAGAGTTAGTGGACACAGAATTAGCTTGCAAATCTATCATTGTAGCAGTTCGAGACTTAGAGGTGCATGAATTGGAAGCGAAGTTGATACTGTTAGACATGCAAGGGTTTGATGTGATCCTTGGCATGGACTGGTTGGCGCAACACTGTGCAACCGTCGATTGCAAGAACAAGGCAGTCATTTTCAAACCCAACACAAGAAGATCATTTCGGTTCCAAGGAGTGAGGTCGTCATCTGTGCCACTGATCTCAACAGTAAGGGCCGAGAAAATGATCAGAAAGGATTGCAGTGGATACTTGGCTTTCTTAAAGGATGACAAGGAAGAAAAGAATGTCATTTCTGAGATAGCAGTTGTGCGAGACTTCACTGACGTGTTTCCAGAAGAATTGCCTGGATTACCTCCAGAGAGAGAAGTAGAATTCGCCATCGACTTAGCACCAGGAACGGAGCCTATTTCAAAAACGCCATATCGAATGGCTCCTGCTGAGTTAAAGGAGTTGAAAGAACAACTACAAGAGCTTATGGACAAGGGGTTTGTTAGACCGAGCGTGTCTCCATGGGGAGCACCGGTCTTGTTTGTCAAGAAGAAAGATGGGTCAATGCGGCTTTACATTGACTATCGATAATTAAACAAACTCACTGTGAAGAATCGCTACCCCTTGCCTAGAATTGACGATTTGTTCGATCAACTGCAAGGAGTAAGGTATTTTTCCAAGATCGATCTGAGATCTGGATACCATCAGTTGCGAGTCAAGGCAGAGGACATCCAGAAGACAGCTTTCAGGACACGGTATGGACACTATGAATTCCTTGTGATGCCATTTGGGTTGACGAATACTCCGGCGTCGTTTATGGATCTGATGAACCGAGTGTTTAAACCACACTTGGACTCCTGCATCATAGTGCTCGTTGATGATATATTGATATATTGATATACTCCAAATCTAAGACGGAACACGAAGAACACTTGAGGATTGCCCTACAGACGCTACGTGAACACCAATTGTACGCCAAACTCAGCAAATGTGAGTTTTGGTTGAAAGAGGTTAGCTTTTTGGGACATGTCGTCTCAAAGCATGGTGTCACTGTAGATCCAGCAAAGATAGAAGCAGTGGTTAAATGGGAGCAACCAAAGACAGTGACCGATGTCAGAAGTTTTCTGGGCTTAGCAGGCTATTATCGACGTTTCGTCGAGGGGTTTTCAAAGATATCGGGACCTCTCACAAAGCTGACACGAAAGGATTCAAGATTTGAGTGGAGTGAGGCATGCGAGAAGAGTTTTCAAGAACTCAAGACGAGACTCACTTCGGCTCCAGTGCTAGCTATTCCTTCAGGCAGTGGAGGATACGCCGTGTACAGCGACGCGTCGTACAACGGTTTGGGTTGTGTACTCAATCAACACAAGAAGGTGATAGCTTACGGATCAAGACAGCTGAAAGAACACAAGAAAAATTATCCGACTCATGACTTGGAGCTAGCAGCAGTCATCTTTGCGCTAAAGGTCTAGAGACATTACTTGTATGGGGAGACTTTTGAAATTTTTACCGATCATAAGAGCCTCCGATACCCGTTTACACAGAAAGAGCTCAACATGAGACAACGCAGATGGATGGAATTCCTCAAGGATTACGATTGCTCCATACAGTACCATCCAGGCAAGGCGAATGTAGTAGCCGATGCATTGAGTCAGCTCAGTTAGCTTGTTTGATTTTGGGTATGCACCGGTAGAAATTATTGAAAGACCTGACACTTTACGATGCAAATATTGAGTCGAAAGCTACAGGATCCTTTTTGGCTAACATATCAGTGAAGCCAGTGATATTTGAGCATATCCACGATCTACAGATGAAAGATCCGACATTAACAAAGATTCATCAAGACGTGAGTGAAGGCATCTGTTCGGACTTCTCAGTTAAAGAAGATGGTTCTTTATTGTTTAAGGGCCGTCTATGCATTCTGGACAATGCCGATCTAAGACGAACTATTCTTGATGAAGCCCATAAGCCAAATTATGCTATCCACCCTGGTAGCACCAAAATGTACCAAGACTTGAAAAAGAACTACTGGTGGAGAGGTCTGAAGCAAGACGTGGCCGAATACGTGTCACGGTGTTTGACTTGTCAGCAAGTGAAGATTGATCATAGACATCCTGCTGGACTATTGCAGCCTTTACCAATACCAGAATGGAAGTGGGAATCGATCTCGATGGATTTCATTGTTGGATTGCCCCGTACTGCCAAGAGACAAAATGCCATTTGGGTCGTGGAGATCGATTGACCAAATCAAGACTTTTGCCGATACAATACTATGTATACTGGCAGAAGACGCGACTTATACATGAAGGAGATCGTAAGGTTACACGGGATTCCAAGCAAAGATAGTTTCGATCGTGATCCACTATATACGCCCAAGTTTTGGAAGAAATTTCAAGAAGGAATGGGAACACTAGACTTTAGTTCATTTTCATCCTTAAAGCGATGAGCGAGTGAACCAAGTGATAGAAGACATGCTCAGAGCGTGCATGCTAGATATGCAAGGATACTGGGATGAGTATCTACCGTTGCTCGAATTCGCATACAATAACAGTTTCCAAACGAGCATTGGCATGGCACCGTATGAAGCTCTGTATGGACGACAATGCAAATCACCCCTCAATTGGGAAGAAACAGGTGAGAAATTTGTTTTAGGCCCAAAATTACTTAAGGACAACGCCATCGTCGTTCGAATAATCAGAGAAAGGCTGAAGTCAGCACAGAGTAGACAGAAAAGTTACGCCGACATGAAGCAGACTAATGTCGACTATAAAGTGGGTGAGCACGTGCTTGTGAAAGTGTCACCTATGAAAGGCGTAATGAGATTTGGTAAGAGAGGGAAGTTAAGCCCACGTTATATTGAACCATTTGAAATTTTGGGACGCGTAGGTGAAGTTGCGTATCGCATTGGCTTACCACAGTTGTTTGATCGGGTACATAACATTTTCCACATATCGATGCTCAGAAATTATGTGAACGATCCATCTCATGTGTTAGGGAAACAACCTATGGAGATGTGTGAGGACATGAGCATGATAGAGGAACCAGTGGAAATCTTGGATCGAAAGGAACAAGTACTGTGCACTAAAGTGATTCCCTTAGTGCTTGTTCGGTGGAACAATCATCCAAAGGAAGAGGCTACTTGGGAACGAGAGGCCGATGTGAAAGAACAATATCCAGCCTTGTTTCCAACGACGTGAGAATCCAATGTAAACCATAAGCATGTTTGTGGATTTTCACAACACTTGTAAATCAATGGAAGTCTTGATCAAAGTATGATTTAAGGAACAGATTTTGTATGCACATGACCAAGTGTATGTGTTTCTATAAAACTATGAGCCACTTGATGTCAAAACTACCAAAAGTAATCAAAGAACCAAAGATTTTGAAAATCTGCAGAAATTGGGCAAAATCGATTAATCAAATTTCAAATAGATTAATCGATTTGGAATTTCGATTAATCGATTTTGTTCGATTAGTCGACTGGCATGTGCCAGTGACTGGAAATTTGGATAAGAGTTAGGACAGACACAGAATGTAATTTCGATTGATCGATTTATAATTTCGATTAATCGATTTGGAATCGATTAATCGAACTACATGTTTGATTAATCGAACATACTGGGAATGTTAGAAGAAATTAGGAATGAATAAATGAAATTTCGATTAATTGAGGAGGTTTTGATTAATCGATTTGAGATTTCGATTAATCGAACTGGAAGTTCAATTAATCGATTTACTTAAGGAACTTAGGAAAATTTGGAGTCAGAGAAACAATTTCGATTAATCGATGTGGAATTCGATTAATCGATTTGAGATTTCGATTAATCGAACCATAGTTCGACTAATCGAATAACTTAAAGAATCCTGAAAATTTTGGAAGAGACTGCACGATTTCGATTAATCGAAGTGAATTTCGATTAATCGATTTTGAAATTTCGATTAATCGAAATGAATTTCGATTAATCGACTGGCTCACGCCAGTGAGCTCAAAAACTTAAATTTTTAAACGAATACGATTTCGATTAATCGAAATATTTTCGATTAATCGATTTTGACTTTCGATTGATCAATTTGGGAAATCGATTAATTGATTTTGCACGGCTTAACCTAGTTTTGAATCTCGATTAATCGATTCTGGATTTCGATTAATCGAGCCGGAGCCTATATATATAAAATTGGGGATTTTATTTCCCATTCGAAATCATTTGGGCTTTGGGTTAATTTGGGCGTTCTTCTTCTCCTTCTTCTCCAACCGACCGAGCGATCTAGGGTTTGGATTTTCCACCGATTCGCATCCGCAATCGCCCGCATTCGCCTCCGGAACCTAAGGTAAACCCTAGGCTAGCGTATTTCTTCAATTTCAAGTCGAAAACCCTAGTTTTTACCAGAAATTTCGTCAAAATGCCGCTTAAAACCCGATTGGCGTAAGAACGCCGCATCACCACCACCACCTACCCCATCGCCAGTGAGGACTCCATCACCGTCGGCATCGGAGACCACCTCCGGTTCGACGAGCGCATCTTCGCGCGAGTCTTCCCGCGAGTCCACGCCCATGCCCCCACCACCCACTAACGTGGTGCAACCTAATGAATGGTGGGCCGCAAAGACCTTTGAGGTCGAGTACCTCATTGACCCTACCCTTTTCACCAATCCCGATGTGCCGGGCGAGAACCAATGGGCTCGAACTTACCTTAACAATGCCGGTCTCGGCAACCTTCTCAAACCAATCCGGGGCTCCTATTACCCTAGATTGGTGAGATTGTTTTACCAAGGGCTTGTGGACGGCCCGACGGACAATGTGATCAAGACCACCATCGAGGGTCGAGATTACACGATCACACGTCACCACGTCCACGAGGTGCTTGAGTGCTACCTCGACTTTACCCCTGAGACCACCCTATTCCCACCCTTTGAGGAGGACCCTCGGTTCGAGGAGGTCATGACCCGCATGACCAACGGCAAAAAGGGGTCGGGATCCTCCATAAAGAGGGTTGGCCTTCCCCACTATATGTGGATGCTTGATTCGATGATCAAGTGCAACCTCTATCCAATGCGCCATGATACCGAGCACATGGACCGAGTGCAACACGCACTCTACGCGGCCTTCTGTGGCCGGTGGTTCGACGCCACCATGGTCATCCTTGAGGGGATGAGGTATATCAAGGGCAAACTGATGAAGGGCAACCTCCGGTCCAAGGAGAAGATGCCCTACGCTCGCCTCATCTCGAGCATATTGGAGTGCTACTCCAACGATCCCTCCTACACTATCTCACCTCACGAGGTGAGGGCTACGGATTGCGTGAAGACCTTCTCCAAGTCTTCATGGACCCGTAGCTACAACCTGCTCAAGCGGACCCTACCGGCTTCGGGTCCCGCTCCAGCAGCAGCAGCAGTCGCACCGCCACCACCCCCACCACCACAGCAGGACCCACCCGTGGGTGGGGCACACCTGGCCGAGCCATCAGTGGAGAGGGCTACCTCTCATACCACAGCCTCACCGACACCGCCGCCACTTCGCTACACACCCACATCATACTGGCCGTGCCTCCATCCGGTCCTACCATCGAGGAGGTGTTGGCTCGCATGGAGGCCAACAACGAGCAGATGAACCGGAGGATAGACTTCTTGATGTTCCACACCCTCTGCTACATCTACCCGACGGACTACCACCACTATCTCACTCAGGAGGAGGAGTGGACTGCGGGACGGACCGCCTTCCACAGAGGTCCCGTTTTCAATCCCACCACCGCCACCACTGACGCGACTCCTTCCACATCTACGTCCGCTCTGCCGACAGAGACGCTCTAGCCACAGCCGCCGCTACCTCCGCCTACTCACCAAAGACCACGGTCTCCACCATGAGCACAGCCGGCTCAGAGACCCACACCACTAGCACCACCCGGCTGGTGAGGGGACTGTTTGAGTCTTATATTTACTTTTACATTTTGATTATATATCTGTAGATTTGTTTTTGTACGCCAACTTATCTGGCATTGTAAAAAGTTTCAATTATAAATACAAAGCAAAATTTTTGTGTAAATTGTTCCAATTCGTCAAATTTTAAATTCTATGCTGGTATTTGTAACTATCTGAATGCGTCTGAGTCTACTCGACCACCTCACCTGCGAGTGTGGGGGGGGGGAGAGACCCTGACTGACACACTTTGGGTTATTTTCGAGGACGAAAATTCTCAAGGTGGGGAGGATGTAATATCCCGAAAAATCACGTTAAACAGTGACCTCGGGATCCGTTCCCGATTGGTCACAGGTTTGACCAATTAGGAGTTCAATGGTTGACATAGAGTGTGATGAACGGATGAGATGTGATGGTTTGAGAGATTGTGTGGTGTGTGATGTGAATGTGAGGTCGCATACACCTACAGCGGTGTATGTGCTCAACACACAAGGAAGGGGATAGATAAAAAGGGTTTAATAACCCTAAAATCTGGATCTTGGTTGTGGAAGGAGAGTAAAGAAGAGAGAGAGAGAAAAGTAAAGAGAGGAGTTATTGCAACTGATTGGAAGGAGGTTTCAAGCGATAAAAGCCGAATTCGACACGGTTTGGATCCGTTAGAGCCAAAGCTGGAACCCTAGCCTTTCCAACCACTAGATCTAATCAAATTGAGATTTGATTGAGGTAAATTTCTTGTCAATTAAATGCATAAGATATGAGAGGTTAATCGTAGTTAGGAATGGTTAAAATCATAGATTAAAGGCTTAGAAAAAGAAAGAAAATAAATGGAGAAAGATTTGGAGGAACAGCCAGAAGGGGGCAAAATCTGGCAATTTCGATTAATCGAAATTGGGTTTCGATTAATCGAAATTGGGTTTCGATTAATCGAAATTGGCCAGGAAGTTGAAAAGTCATAGGACCCCGATTTCGATTAATCGAATTGAGTTTCGATTAATCGACTTTGGATTTCGATTAATCGAATTGAGAATCGATTAATCGACTGGGAGCCTACAATGGACTCCAGTGAAGAAAAGAAATGGGCTTGATGAAATCGACTAATCGAAATAAAAATTCGATTAATCGATTTGTAATTTCGATTAATCGATTTTGGAAACTCGATTACTCGAATTGAGAATCGACTTGATAGAGCAGAGAATTTTGATTAATCGAATTGGGTTTCGATTAATCGAATGGGAATCTCGATTAATCGATTTGAGAATCGATTAATCGATATTGACTTTCGATTAATCGATTTTGGAAATCGATTAATCGACTGGGCCAATTGATGTTGACTTCTGAGTTTGATTTTAAGATCTTTGGGGGGTCTTGGACCTCCTTTATTGCATCCTTAGTGATGTGTTTCACATGTTATGTGGTACCATAGGTGGTACGTGTGAACAAGTGCACAAGGAGCCACGTGGGACCTTGATGCATTGATCAAACGAAGACTTGAGGTAGGGAGCTCTTTGAACATGTACCTTATTTTACAAGAGCATGTATGTAGTGATATAGATTTGAAATTTAAAATGTTTTATTGCTTAAAGAGTTTGGGAAAAGGGTGTGTGTGTGACATCAATAAAAGTAATCATAATGAGCCATCTGATGTGATATTTTAATGTAATGTTTTACTTGCAAGTGCACGAATCGGTTTGTATATAGTGGGTGCGGAGTACGAGATCGTTCCCACGAGGACTAATTTTGAAATATCTAAAAGAGACAAGCAATTCTAGAAATCTGTGAAAATCTAACAGTATTCTACCAGTTTTATGATTTAAGCGGTTGATGAGATGGTAATTAATGACTACAAACTAAAATTCAATTGATAATTCAAAAGTAAAAGTGAAGATGATGATAAAGATGAAGATACTAAATCCTCCCATCTTTGGTCCGTTCTTCCTATAATATAAATCTAAGGATTAAATTATGAGATATTTCATTGGTAACAAACATCTTTTATGGAAGATCAATGGTCAACACCCTAATAGGCTCCACATTGCATCCCTGCAATCAGGACTTAGATGATTTTCATATATAGATCTGGGATCAAGGGCATGGCTAGACACACATGATCACAGGTTCAAATAAAAATCATCCCCAAAGTGGGTGAAAATTTCAACAAGAATACCACTTATAAATCTGAAATAAAGGGCATGGCTCGGCACACTTTATTCAGATTAGGGATTATTTAAGATAAAATTACCATTACAGAACTAAGATCCAGGGCATGGCTCGGCACACTCGATCCCAGAACATAATCGTAATTAGATCCACACGATGAAAGCAAAAAGACCATAACAATGATTGATTTGAGATCCGGGCATGGCTCGCACACACGTCGATCCGGTTAGTGGCGGGATTTCATCCGTTCATGATAGCACAACAACCATAAAATAAAATCTCATATTTTAATCCTTACTTTATATTATTAAAAAGATCCCCTCGGATGGGAATCATTAGATCCCCATCCCTATAAATTTAGCCACACATATTGTAAGTAAATGACATAAATAAATAAAGACGAGAAAATAACATTAATTAAAATTACCTCAAACTTCAAAAGAAATTACGTTGATCCACAAGTATGATGATCTTCAGAAACGAAATTAATGCAGGAATAAACTTTGAACAAAATTTAGGAATGAGTACTGAAAAATTAAAGGGAATAAAGCTCTTAAAAGAATAATAAAATTTCCCTATTTCTATGTCTAACTATGAAAAATAATGGCTAAAAATTAAGAACTCTAAAAACTAAAACTCTCTCCTAAAATTAATTCTATCTAAAAAAAATCTCTAATTCTCCTTTTCCGAAGTGTTTGAGTCGCTTTAAATAGACCCTCGTCGCGGGAGTCTCCCAAGCCAATATTTTCGGGTCGATTAATCGACCAGGGAGGGTCGATGCATCGAGCCGCCAAAAAGTCCCAAAAATCAGGTTTACGAGTCAGCCGTTTGTCGACTGACTCTGCCTCGATTAATTGACCTATAGGGTCGATGCATCGACCCCAGAAATCCGTGAAATTCAGCACTTATTCTTGGTTCAGACACTGCTTCGGTATTTTGGCCATAACTTTCTGTACCGAACTCGGATTGAGACGATTCTTGCGCCGTTGGAAAGCTGACGAAAAGATCTACAACTTTTATGTTTTGACAATTTCATAATGCGGCCGTCTTGAAGGTACAAATTTAGCCGCAAGTCGCATCAAGTTCTCGATTACCCAAAGTTGCAGTGTTTTGACATTATATTCAGAATTCTTGGACTGTTTTCTATACTTGGCTTGTATTTACCTGAAACACTTCAAATCTAATCAATCTCATCAGATAGCCTTCATCGGACAGCTAAATATAGGTATTTAGGGGCGAAATATCATTATTTTTCAGTACTCATCATACCCCCAAACCTACACTTTTCTAGTCCTCGAGCAATGCAAATTAAAGAAAATAAATGCCACTTTCGTAGGGAACACGATTGCACTTAGCATGTGCAACAAGCCTTTAAACCCCTAGGTGATCCTAGTGGAGGAGTTGTGTCTCCTGAGGGTTTACAGTGAAGTTACCCACAAATTTCAATATATTTTTGAAATCATCGATAAAATTGAGTTTTCAAAACATGATTTTGATAACACATCAAAAAACAAAATCATTAATCAATTAAACATGAATTCTCAATTTTAAATAACAATGTTATACTAATCATACTAATATCCATTCAAATTAGTCTAATGCTCAAATCGTTAGATAGCTCATCCATTCATGCCTAAACGTGAAGTGTGCATAACCAAATCCAAATTCATTCATCTCAACTAGTTCAAACGGAAAACCGTTGGATCCGTTGTTTTGACTCAATCCTCACTTTAGGTATACTCGTAATATAAAGACACCGATGATGGATAGTTTTCGCACATATGTGAGAGGTCAATACAAAGCAAATAAAAAGGTCTCACATGATAAATGAAACACGATGCAATCAATGAACAAAAATAAATCTCATAAGAAGATACTTGTATATCCTAAGCATGTCATATCAAGTGTCATAAGTATCACATATTTACTCTCAACAAGGCAGTTACTAATGCAAGATCAGATCATGAAGGTCTTTTTAGGGTTGTAATGGTGCTTAGGAAAGGGTAAGAAAGAATTGAAAGTTGGGATTCAAAGTTTCTCAGAAATTGGAAAAGAAACTCCTTTTTGATTTTTTATATTTCTCTTCTTTTTCTTTTCTAATCTCTCACTATTTTTCTCAATTTTTTCTATTTTCTCAACTCTCTTTTTCTTGAAGCACCTCAGATTTTTCATTATTTTTCACAATTTTCTTTTTCTTTTTCTCCCCCCTTTTTCTTTTTATTTTTGCCATACACTCTCAGTAAACACCACAACTCAGTATCTCTCCACTTACTCTCTTTTCGTTCACTCTCATCCCTCGTTCCTAATTTCTCAGAAATAAGAAGGGTAAAGCTGAATTTTCGGAAATGGTAAAGGGTTAAAGGTTAACGTGGCTTATCAAAGAATGTATAAAGGTAAATTTTTTCAATAGGCTCAAAGGGGTACTAGAAAGATAACTTTATTTGAGGTGGGGCATTTTAAGCACAAACGAGCCAAAGATGGCCTTCAATCATGTCCTTAAAAGATAGTAACTTTGCCTATTTGTCTTGAGTAGATATACAGTACATTCTAACATAATGATATAAATTTGATTTCATGCAAAGTCACAAGTCAAAATGAAGTGTATGAAATTATGCAAAATAAGTCGTATTCAAAGAAAACTCCGAGTTTATATATTCACTCATCAATGACGGGAAATTAGCTCTAAAGCTCACTGGGTTTAGTCTCCACTGAGAACCTAAGATTCAACATTCAAAACAGTTCATCGATTTCTAAGTCTTAGCTTGGTATTAGTGTAAAAATTCTAAGCATGAATATCAAAATTATCCATAAAATATCACATTAAGCTTCATCATCTTAGATACAAGTAATCAAAATATGACACTAGTATTCTCAAAATTAAATTCACATGCATCATCAACTAAAGTTTGAAAACAATCGTAAAATAATGTGCATGATGACTTCAAAATTAAATTTTATTTTTTCAAATTTTTATTTTTTATTTTTTATTTTTCAGATAAAACATATAAATGACGCAAAATAATTAACCATACCCCCAAACCTAAAGATGACAATGTCCGCATTGACTGAAAGAAGTAGTGCACCCCCAAACCTGTTTGAAAAAAATACTTCAACACAAAGATCAGGTGCAGAGAATATGTGCATCAAATTGGAACATGACAAAAATTATATTGAAGGGAATATGGTTACACTATTGAGGGAATTAAAAACAACCTAAACTAAACAAAACAAAACAAAAAGAAAAAAAAAAAAAACTAATAAATCTTAAATCCTAAATCCTAAACTAAACATGAATCCAACTCTGTTAACCATTGGTAGGCAGACCCATCCACCTCGGGTCACTTAAATTGATATTCTTAGGCACAGGGAACAATTTCTCCCAAAGATCAAGGGGAAATTGATGAGACATCGCCAATTGTATGGATGGAGGTGGGGAGGCGAAAGTAGGAGATGAAGATGGGGGAGACGGTGACGGCATCACATCAATTATCTCGATATCAGTATTGATGCACGGTGTAGGAGATTTGGAGCGATTTACCTTTTTTCGAGATGGTTCTCCCCAGTAAGGAATGATCATCGGATCGAGGTCGATGATTTCAACATTGTTTGGCACAAAAGGGACCGTCCGATGAGAACGTCGCTCCAGCTTTTTAGCAGTCTCCTCCATCTTTGATAATCGTGCTCTGGTGAGATATAATCTTCGGGCCATAAGAAAGATTGTGCAGAGTTAATGAAAAGTGAGCCTAAAGGTGAATATAAAGGAAAAATATATAGAGTTGGAGTAGGAGTGGAAAGAGGTGTCCTCCAAAAAAAAGAAACAACGAAAAGTGTGGCAGTACGTCTAAGGGAGTCCACGGGCGTGAGAAAAGTGGTAAATTAGAGGTCCAATAGGAGTGCCGTCGCAAAAAAAACAAAAAAAACCAAAAAATGGTGGGGTCGATTAATCGAACCCTGAAGGTCGATGCATTGACCCTTTGGGGGTCAATTAATCGACAGTGGGGTCGATGCATCGACACCCAAAATTTTTTTTTTTTTTTTTTTTTTTGCAACATAGGGTCGATTAATCGATCCCTAAAGGTCGATGCATCGACCCTTTGGGGGTCGATTAATCGACAGAGGGGTCGATTCATCGACTTCCTAAAATTTTTTTTTTTTTTCGCAAACAGTGGGTCGATTAATCGAGTATAACCCTCGATTAATCGACACCATCTTGGCAGAGAGTTGAAATTTAAAAAAAAATGGCATTTGAATGGTGCTTTTCAACTACTCTAAAGGCAACCGGTAATTCGCAAAATTTTGACAATCCCACACAGATTAGAAAACACACTTCTTCATTGATAAATACGATGATTACATGGACACTTCTGATTTGACTCCTAAAATAAACAGCCTAAACAAAAGAAAGAAAAATAATACAAAATGAAAAACCCTAATCCTAGACTAATCAAACTAACCATCTCCATCATCCTCGGCTTGGCGGGCCCTGGCGCGCATCTCATCATAACTATCAGGCCACATGCGCTGCCCGATCTGATGGAGGAAGGAACGATCATAGTAGCTACGGCGCAGGAGTGCACCATGTTGTCACTGCTGCTCCTCTTGTAAAGAGGTAATTTGGGCTTGGAGCGAACCAAGCGACACACCCTCCTCGGGTCCTTGATCAGCTGCATGTTGGTCATCCTGACGGACACGGCAACGCTGGCGTGGGGGAGCCGGTTGGGCTTGTGCATCAGCAGGGGCATCAGGGATATTTCCCAAGAGACGCATACTGCGGTTCCATTGGGACGCACCATAACGATAGAATGCAAGGTCCCCGATATCATCATCCCGGTAGAACGGGAAACGAAGAAAATTAAGCAACTTCATAACATAATGGGGGAAGTAGACCAACGGGGCTTCACCAGTTGTAGGTTTAGTGAGTTCGTCATGGCATCGCCACATGCCATCATGAATAATCCTGGGCACGTTGATCCATGAATTGCGGTGGGCCCCATAAAGTGCTTGAACCCGATCACCGGTGCGCTCAGAAACGTGGCCACGGGGGCAAAGATTGCTACTGATCACACTATCCCAAAATAAAAGCGGGCGCGGCAACGCCGATCGCCTAGTGGCGATCCCAGAAGAAAATATGTCGCGGCACATCTCGTTGATTATATCCTCCTGAGACTCATCGAGTTCCTCACCCAAAATGTGATTGTGAGGGCGCTCGCACGAAATATTAAAGACCTCCGCAATGGTGTGCGGATAAATCGGGTGCGACCACCCATCAATTGTAACAGTGAAGTGGGCGGCGACTTGATTCTCGATGGAGGCGGGCACCCATGCCATATTCTGATAGAATAACCGAACAACACGTTCGGACACTTTGATCACGGGTGGAGTGAGGAGAAAATGGGCATTGAGAGCCATCGCATAGGCGAGGGAAACGGCGCAGATAGGCAGTGCTTGAAAAGCCGCGAGATCAAAAACATATTTGGAACATGTGTCGCGGTCGTGGCAACCACTTGGCTGATCACGTGGATGACCAGCAGGGCGTTGTACAAGTCTTTGTGGCACGGCAGAGGTCGAAGCCATGATTGCACTGTCGGAATGTCGGAGGCAGTAAAAAAAAATAGGATACAAACTCAATGAAAAACGTAGTGAGACTGCTCCATTTAAATAGGCGCAAAGGCGCCCTCTCGGGACGGACACACGCAAAATAATCGATTAATCGACCAAAAGGGTCGATTAATCGACTCCATTGAAAATGGTAGCGCCGAAGTCCTCGACGATGGAAACACGCTATTTTAAGTGAAAAGATGCAACGTACGGAAGTGGAAAAGTCGATTAATCGACGCACTTACTCGATTAATCGACATAAATCGAGGCAGATAAAAATCAAAAATGCATGCCCCGCAATAAAGGTCGATTAAGCGACTCACAAAGAATCGATTAATCGACATCAAATAAAAACAAAACTGACAGATTTTCAAGACAACACAATTTTCAAAATGTGCAGTCGATGCATCGACTCAAGGAGTCGATTAATCGACTAAAGAAAAAGTCAAACCGTCATAAATGCAGTCTCCTTGAAAAAGGAGACTCCATTAAATACTCTCGATTAATCGACCAAAAGGGTCGATTAATCGAGCACAAAGGGGTCGATGCATCGACCCAGGGTGGGTCGATGAATCGACCATAAGGGGTCGATGCATCGATTCCAAAATTTATTTATTTATTTATTTTTTTTATTAAAAAAACAAAACAAAACAAAACAAAACAAAACAAAACCAAACGGAAAATATACAATTGGGTTGCCTCCCAATGAGCGCTAGTTTAAAGTCCATAGCTCGACCGTGGGAATCGCTCAGTTAGGGTGAGCCAGTGGCTCACTCAAAGAAAGAGTGTCAGAGAATGCAATCGCATTCTCAAGGAACGGTTTCAATCGCTGACCGTTAACTCGAAAAACATTCCTGTGTTTCGGGTTGATAATATCTACTGCCCCATTGGGGAGTATTCGAGAGATTTTGAAAGGACCACTCCAACGGGTTTTTAGTTTCCCCGGAAATAGATGAAGTCGGGAATTATAGAGTAGAACTTGTTGACCAACAACGAACGATTTCCGCAGAATAGATTGATCATGAACCCGTTTCATACGGTCCTTATACGATTTAGCACAGTCATATGCATCAGCACGGATTTCCTCTAATTCATTTATTTGGAGACCCCTTTGGGTACCAGATTTCAGGAGATCAAAATTCAATGACTTAACGGCCCAAAATGCTCGATGTTCCAATTCAACCGGGAGGTGACATCCTTTACCAAAGACCAACCTATACGGCGACATGCCAATCGGAGTTTTAAATGCAGTTCTATACGCCCATAGAGCGTCATTCAACTTTAACGACCAGTCTTTATGGTTTGAATTGATTGTCTTTTCTAAAATCCGCTTAAGTTCCCGATTAGAGACTTCAACTTGGCCACTTGTCTGAGGGTGGTATGGTGTAGCAACTTTGTGTGGGACACCATATTTCTTCATTAATTGGGTGAACACTTTATTGTAAAAGTGCTTTCCACCATCGCTGATTATCGCCTTTGGAATGCCAAAACGGGAAAACACTTGATCCTTGAGAAATTTGATCACTACTCTGTGATCATTAGATTTACAAGCCACGACCTCTACCCATTTCGAAACATAGTCAACACCGACAAGAATGAATGTATTTCCAAACGAATTCGGGAAAGGACCCATAAAATCGATCCCCCAAACATCAAATAATTCAACTTCTAAAATTGGATTGAGCGGCATCATGGTGCGCTTTGAGATTGACCCAAAGATTTGTGATTGTGGCCAGACAGATTTGCAATGTTGATGACAATCCAAATAAATATCGGCCAGTAAAAACCACTTTGAAAGATCTTTGCTGCAGTCTTTTTGGAACTAAAGTGACCTCCACAAGCTAACTCATGACAGAACGAGATGATTCGTGGTTGCTCAGATTCAGGAATACATCTTCGTATGATTTGATCAGGATAATATTTGAATAAGTACGGATCTTCGAAAAAATAGTGTTTCACCCGAGCTAAGAAAATAGATTTCTCATTCTTCGACCAATGGTGAGGTAATTTCTCGGTGACTAGGAAATTGACAAGATCCGCATACCAAGGTGGGCACTCAATCCTGAACAACTGTTCATCCAGGAAGTGCTCCAAGATCGGAACAGGCTCGTCAGGTTTCTCAATAATTATTCGTGACAAGTGATCGGCCACCACATTTTCTGAACCTTTCTTGTCCTTGATCTCCAAATCGAACTCTTGCAACAACAAGAGCCACCTAATTAAACGTGCCTTAGCGTCTTTCTTAGCGAACAGATAATGTAGAGCAGCGTGATCTGTGAATACCACAAGTTTAGATCCTAATAAATAGGATCGAAATTTATCCAACGCGAAAACTACCGCCAAAAGTTCCTTTTCAGTGGTCGAGTAGTTCAACTGGGCATCGTTGAGAGTGCGACTCGCATAGTAGATTACATGCGGTAATTTTTCTATTCGTTGCCCCAAAACAGCTCCAATTGCATAATCAGAGGCGTCGCACATAATTTCGAACAGGAAGTCCCAGTTCGGAGATTGAATTATTGGAGCTTTTATCAATTCGGCCTTAATGGTTTCAAAGGCCCGCAAACATTTATCATCAAAGATGAATGGGGCATCTTTCGTGCTATATTCATCTGAAATCTTTAATAAAACGCCTGTAAAAACCGGCGTGGCCCAAAAAAGATCTGATTTCCTTCACTGTCCTCGGTGGTGGTAGGTCGGCAATTAAATCAACTTTAGCCTTATCGACCTCAATACCCTGAGACGATATGATGTGTCTCAAAATAATACCATCTTTAACCATGAAGTGACATTTTTCCCAGTTAAGAACAAGGTTCTTCTCCTGGCATCGTGCAAGCACTAGCGACAACTGATTCAAATAGTCAGCAAAACTGTTTCCATGTATCGAGAAGTCGTCCATGAAGACTTCAAGGAATCGCTCGACCATATCCGAAAAAATACTCAGCATACATC
The DNA here is from genome assembly GCA_021018995.1 of Chloranthus sessilifolius. NCBI lineage: Eukaryota > Viridiplantae > Streptophyta > Magnoliopsida > Chloranthales > Chloranthaceae > Chloranthus > Chloranthus sessilifolius. Next base: position 121,621,606 of record CM037587.1, on the reverse strand, counting down.
TTTGGAATGTAGCTGGTGCATTACAAGCCCAAACGGCATTCGTCGGTAGGAGAAAGTACCAAAAGGACATGTGAAAGTGGTCTTCTCCTGATCCTCCGGTGCAATGACTATTTGGTTATACCCGGAATAGCCATCGAGAAAGCAATAGTACTCATGCCCGGCCAATCTTTGATCGATAAACGGAAGTGGAAAGTGATCTTTCCTCGTCATCAAATTTAACTTCCGATAATCAATGCACACTCTCCACCCTGTTTGAATTTTTGTAGGGACCAATATGTTTTCTTCATTCTTCACCACTGTGATTCCCGATTTCTTAGGGACCACTTGTGTGGGGCTGACCCATTTACTGTCCGAGATGGGGTATATGATTCCAGCATCCAAAAGTTTGATTACCTCATTTCGGACCACATCTTGCATTATAGGGTTCAGTCTCCTTTGTGGTTTTCTAGAAGGCTTAGCATTGTCTTCCAAATGGATTCGGTGCATACACATCGTCGGACTAATGCCTTTGATATCTTTTATCGACCAACCGAGGGCACTTTGGTGCTCTTTGAGTACATTTATGAGTTGACCTTGCTGATTCGCATCCAGTGTTGATGATATTATAACGGGTTGAGTTTCATTCTCCCCCAGGTAGGCATACTTGAGATTTTCCGGAAGAGGTTTAAGTTCTAAGGACACTTTCTCCTCCTCTTTCGGCTTTTCCTTGATTAATTCAATTTGAGTTCCACACTCTATTTCTGTTAAATCACCCAGACGTGGTGGAGTCAACATGTGATTTACTTCTTGGATTAGTTGATCCACATCGAAATTTTCTCCAAAATGCGGCAAGTCGCTAAAGGATCTTGATTCGATGCATGAAATATTTCCTCTACAATTTCATCGAGTATGCATGCTTGTGCATGTTCATCATCCTCCATGGGTCGCTTGACAATATTAAAATATTGAGTTCCAACCATATTCTCGAATGATGAGATTCATGATCCCATTTCGACAATTGATCGGTAGCAGATTGGAGGTTGCTAGGAATGGTCTTCCTAGAATCACTGGAATATTATTCTTCAAATTTGATGCCGGTTCAGTGTCTAGAACAACAAAATCTACAGGAAAGTAGAAAGAATCCACCTTGATGAGGACATCTTCCACAATTCCTCGAGGGATCTTTACGGACCGATAAGCTAACTGAAGGGTCATCGCAGTGGTCTTAAGTTCTCCCAATTCAAGCTCCTTATACACAGAATAAGGCAACAAGTTGACACTTGCTCCTAAATCCAAAAGGGCCTGATCAATACGGTTATCGCCGATGATGATCGAGATTGTAGGACAACCTGGGTCCTTGTATTTGATTGGGAGCTTTGCTTGCAACACTGAACTAACCAGCTCGGCTAAGAAAGCCTTTTTCGGAATATTGGTCTTTCTTTTGATTGTGACCAATTCCTTCAAAAATTTAGCATAAGCAGGTACTTGACGGATGACATCCAGGAAAGGAATATTAATTTTTAATTGCTTGAAAATCTCATTTATTCCTTCCACATCGCGATTTCTCAGTGGTGCCATCAATCTTTGCGGGTACGGTACTTTCGGAACAAGACTTTTCTTCTGTTCACTCTTGTCATCTGATATTTCTTTTGCTTGTACTTTGTCATCAATTTCTTCTCTTTCTTCAGATTTCTTCTCTCCATCAGACTCTTCCTCCTCCTCCTGCAACACTACTTTGTTATCGACCTGCTTTCCAGATCTCAACGTTGTGATTGTCCAAATTTGTTGTTGATTATCCTCTTGTGTTGAAGTTGATGTTTGTTCAACAACCATTTGGCCCCTTGGGTTAGGAACAGGTTGGCTTGGAAACGAACCTTTTTCTCTTTCACAGATAAAGGATGTCAATTGCCCAATTTGGGTCTCTATTTTAGAGATTGAGGACGTGTGAGAATGAATGAGTTTCATCAAGTTCTCAGTAGAAGGAGTTTGTGTATGAGGACGTTGGGCAGGATTTCCCTTTGGGTTGTTAAATCCAGGTGGTGGAAATGTCGGCACAAAATTTTGTTGTGGTTGGTTTTGATAACCTCCCATTGGTTGTGTAAACTGAAAATTCTGGTTCATTTGCCGTGGCTGCCCAACCTGATTTTGATTGTATTGAAATTGATTCGGGTTATTGAACCCTTGCTGCTGAAATTGCCCTTGACCGTAGTTCTGCTGCGGTCCTTGATTGAAATTTTGTTGGAGATAAAAGTTCGTCCCCTGTTTCCTGGGCTGCATTCTTTGATTATCTTGTTTCCATGAGAAATTTGGGTGGTATCTCCAGCTATTTGGGTTATTCTCATTGAAAACGTTTCCTTGATTCCGCCCATAATTATTCACAACATTTAACTGTTCAGATGTGTCTTCATGATAGTTCTGCATTGAAGGACAATCATCTGCCATATGCATTGGACTTGCACAAATTGAACATGGCTCAGGTTGTGTATTGACCATATGCACATTCTTCTTTACTTTCAATTCCTCCACTTGTTGAGTGAGGAAATCAATTTTAGCCATCAGATCTGGGGAATCCTTTACTACATATAGTCCTCCTTTCTTGGTTGAACTCCCGGCTTGATCACGGGCTTTGACTGATTGTTCCCGAGTCTTTGTGAAATCCCAGTGCTGAGAATCCTCAGCTAGCTTTTCTAAGAAAGCATAAGATTCGGTTTCTTTAAGGCTCAGGAATCCTCCGCCATTCATTGACTCCACCAGATGTCTATTTGGTTGATTTAGTCCATTGTAGAAACACTGGACCAGTCTCCACTTTGAGTATCCATGGTGCGGACATTTGAGTAAGAGATCCATGAATCTATCCCAAGCTTCATATAATCTCTCATCTTCCTCTTGCGTGAAATCCGTGATTTCACGTCTAAGGACATTCGTCTTCGCCATAGGGAAGAACTTTGACAGAAACTTTTTGACCATCTGATCCCAGGTGGTTATGGATCTCGATGGTAGAGAATTTAACCATGCTTTTGCTTTATCCTTTATAGAGAAAGGAAATAAGCGCAGCCTAACAGATTCTTCGCTGAAATTTTGGTAAACAGATGAGCAGACTTCGACGAAGTCTTTAACGTGCTGGTATGGATCTTCTCGCTCCATGCCATGAAAGATTGGAAGGATTTGGATGACATTTGTCCGAATTTCAAACCGGCCACCAGGTGTGGCGGGGTATACAATGCATGATGGGGTATTTGTAGTTATCGGAGAAAACAGTTCTCTCAATGTTGGTTCTTCCTCTTGTTCGAGTTGCCCATTCATGTTATCAGTCATATTGACTTCAGTGGATGATTCACTTAAAAATTTCTGCCTTGATCTAGAGTCCTTACGATTTGACCGACAGGCACGTTCGATCTCAGAATTTAACGGTTCTAAATTTCTCTCTTTAGAAGATCTAGTGTGCATGCAAATGATGCACAGAGTGGAGGTTTCAGGCAGGAAAACCTCAAATTTTTTTATTTTTTTTAATAAAAATCGATTGATCGAGTCACACTCGATCAATCGAGGCAAGGTCGATGCATCGACAATGGGGGTCGATGCATCGACTCCCAAAATTTTTTTTTTTTTTTTTTTAAAATTAAAATTTTTAAATTTGAAATTTCCGAAAATTTTTTATTTTATTTTATTTTATTATTATTATTATTATTATTTTAATTAAACAAAAATACTATTTTAATCCTCGAAAATTCCTAAAATTTACTGTCTACCAAAAATTCAGATTTTCTTAATTTGATTCCCGGCAACGGCACCAAAAACTTGATGTGATATTTTAATGTATTGTTTTACTCGCAAGTGCACGAATCGGTTTGTATATAGTGGGTGCGGAGTACGAGATCGTTCCCACGAGGACTAATTTTGAAATATCTAAAAGAGACAAGCAATTCTAGAAATCTGTGAAGATCTAACAGTATTCTACCAGTTTTATGATTTAAGCGATTGATGAGATGGTAATTAATGACTACAAACTAAAATTTAATTGATAATTCAAAAGTAAAAGTGAAGATGATGATAAAGATGAAGATACTAAATCCTCCCATCTTTGGTCCGTTCTTCCTATAATATAAATCTAAGGATTAAATTATGAGATATTTCATTGGTAACAAACATCTTTTATGAAAGATCAATGGTCAACACCCTAATAGGCTCCACATTGCATCCCTGCAATCAGGACTTAGATGATTTTCATATATAGATCTGGGATCAAGGGCATGGCTACGCACACATGATCTCAGGTTCAAATAAAAATCATCCCCAAAGTGGGTGAAAATTCCAACAAGAATACCACTTATAAATCTGAAATCAAGGGCATGACTCGGCACACTTTATTCAGATTAGGGATTATTTAAGATAAAATTACCATTACAGAACTAAGATCCAGGGCATGGCTCGGCACACTCGATCCCAGAACATAATCGTAATTAGATCCACACGATGAAAGCAAAAAGACCATAACAATGATTGGGTAAAATTACCGTCACAGATTTGAGATCCCGGGCATGGCTCGGCACATGCGATCCCGGTTAGTGGCGGGGATTTCATCCGTTCATGATAGCACAACAACCATAAAATAAAATCTCATATTTTAATCCTTACTTTATATTATTAAAAGTACATCCCTCGGATGGGAATCATTAGATCCCCATCCCTATAAATTTAGCCACACATATTGTAAGTAAATGACATAAATAAATAAAGACGAGAAAATAATATTAATTAAAATTACCTTAAACTTCAAAAGAAATTACGTTGATCCACAAGTATGATGATCTTCAGAAACGAAATTAATGCAGGAATAAACTTTGAACAAAATTTAGGAATGAGTACTGAAAAATTAAAGGGAATAAAGCTCTTAAAAGAATAATAAAATTTCCCTATTTCTATGTCTAACTATGAAAAATAATGGCTAAAAACTAAGAACTCTAAAAACTAAAACTCTCTCCTAAAATTAATTCTATCTAAAAAAAATCTCTAATTCTCCTTTTCCGAAGTGTTTGAGTCGCTTTAAATAGACCCTCGTCGCGGGAGTCTCCCAAGCCAATATTTTCGGGTCGATTAATCGACCAGGGAGGGTCGATGCATCGAGCCGCCAAAAAGTCCCAAAAATCAGGTTTACAGTGTCAGTTTCGTGTCAGACTCTGACTCTGCCTCGATTAATCGACCTATAGGGTCGATGCATCGACCCCAGAAATCCGTGAAATTTAGCACTTTTTCTTGGTTCAGATACTATTTTGGTATTTCGGCCATAACTTTCTGTCTCGAACTCGGATTGAGACGATTCATATGTCGTTGGAAAGCTGACGAAAAGATCTACAACTTTCATGTTTTGCCAATTTCGTAATTCGGCCGTCTTGAAGGTCTAAATTTAGCCGCAAGTCGCACCAAGTTCTCGATTACCCAAAGTTGCAGTGTTTTGACATTATATTCAGAATTCTTGAACTGTTTTCTATACTTGGCTTGTATTTACCTGAAACACTTCAAATCTAATCAATCTCATCAGATAGCCTTCATCGGACAGCTAAATATAGGTATTTAGGGGCGAAATATCATCATTTTTCAGTACTCATCACCATCCCCAGGGGATGAAGAAGTAAAGAGATAAGAGCATTAGGTGTGATACAAGTGAATGGATACATCCCAGGGATGTATCCAAGATTGAATCATGTTTGATAGGGCCTAACTGATATAAGATAACACATTTACACGGTGAATAACTATATGTAAGGTACCGATATTTTTGTTATTTGAGGTTTGATAGGGTACCCCACCGACGTGGCGGGATATCCACGACTGACACGGCAGGATATCCGTGACCGATACGGCGGCGAAACCGTAGGCCAGTGTGGAGGCTTATCCGTACACAGTAAGCACACCCCAGGGGTGTTGATTGAGACAAGTGAAACCCCGCCACCAATCCCCAGGGGAAAGGGGGCTTGGGTACTATTTGTATTCCCAGGGAATATGTTAAAACTGTCTATATAGATGACGATGATGGGTATCTCATCGGGGCTCGATGCTATATTGCTCGGGGATTACTTAAGTTGAAAGTTTAAATTTTACTTTAGGCCTTTTCAGCATCATTCATGAATAAATAAGGGCATGAGTAAACTACCAGTAAAATGTAATGTTTTTTAACTGTTTTCATCAGTAACTGCATAGACACATCATGCATGGTATATCATAGAATATATGTGAGTAATAATTTATATGTTCAACTATATTTTATTCCCTATTGAGCTAGGATGTAGCTCACCCTATAGACTATACGTCGCAGGTCCACTACTAGCAGCTGTCGAGGTTTCAGGAGACGCTGACCCCGATGAGTCGGACCTTGCGGCCGGAGAAGAATTGGAGCTACCTCCTGAGGACTTCTTCTAGAGGACTCCGTTGTGTCACTTTGAGGGCTTTTGGATAGAGATTTGTACGGCTTGGTATGTCAAGCCTTGTTTTGGCTAAACAACATACATGTATAAATTGGGATTATTCTTTTGGGGCGAACCATCCGTGATGATTTGCTATCATCGATGGTTCGGATAAGTTCTCCATTCATGTAGAGGCATGAGGGTAGAACTATCTTTTGAGAAATGCTTTTATGTAGATTTAAATTCCGCAGTTTCATTTACTATTTCATTTTGTACTTGATATGCCAATGTTCCATGCTTAGCTAAGGGGCACGGTCAAGATGATCGTGCTGATGGCACAGGTTTCGGGGTGCCGAAATTTGGGCTGTCACAATACATGCCTCGTTAAAACCTTGCCAAGAAAAATTCAGTGGGAAAAAAACTGTGGCGAAAGAATAAGAGTACATTATTCTTGTGTCATAGAAAACTTTAAGATTACCCCATTAAAACCTTACATAGAAAAACCTTTTAGGATAAAACCTTAGTGAAGGAAAAAGAGTATAATCCGCTTAATCATTTACTCCCCTCCAAAGAACACAAATCTCCACTATTTATGAAAAAAGATCTTTGAGTCAACGCATTCCAATGTTATGCACCATCTTCTTGAATATTGTAGTTGATAATGCTTTAATGAACAAATCCGTCAAATTCTCACATGATTGTATCTGCTTAACATCAATGTTCTCACTCTTCTGAAGCTCATGTGTATAAAAGAATTTTGGTGAAATGTGTTTGGTTTTGTCACCTTTGATATTACCTCCTCTAATTTATGTGATACAAATATTATTATCTTTATATAATATTGTCGGACTATCTTTGATTGTAGATAAACCATATTTTTCTCGAATGTGTTGAATGACTGATTTTAGCTAAATACATTCCCGACTTCCTTCATGGTTGCAATGATCTCTGAATGATTTGAAGAAGTAGCATTTAGTGTTTGCTTGACAGATTTTCATAAGATAATTATATCACCACATATAAATATATATCCCATTTGTGATCTACATTTATTTGGATCTGAGAGATAACTCGCGTCTGCATATCCAACTAACTGTGAATTTGATCCACTTGAATAAAATAATATCATATCAATTATTCCACGAAGATAGTGTAGAGCATATTTGACCCCATTCTAATGCCTTCGAGTTGGTGCAAAACTGTATCTTGTTAGGAAGTTGACTGAAAAGGTTATATCAGGTCGGGTATAATCTGTAAGATATATGAGAACACCGATTGTACTAAGATATAGTACTTAAGGACCAAAAATTTGTTTGTCATTCTTTTGAGGACGAAAATGATCATTTTTCACATCAAGTGAACGTACAACCATTGGAGTGCTCAAACGATGAGCTTTATTCATATAAAAGTGCTTCATGACCTTTTTTGTATATGGTGATTGATGAATAAAAATTTCATTTGAAAAATATTCAATTTGTAAACTCAAGCAAAATTTAGTTTTTCTAAGATCTTCCATCTCAAATTCATTATTTAAATAAGTAGTATATTTTGAAAGCTCTTCTAGATTCCAATAAGATTTAAATAATCAACATATACTGCAACAATAGCAAATCCGGATTCAGACTTTTTAATGAAAACACATGGACAAATTGGATTATTCTCAAATCCTTCTTTTAATAAATATTCACTGAGACGATTATACCACATGCACCCAGATTGCTTTAACCCGTATAAAGATCTTTGAAGCTTGATAGAATAAATACTTCGGGATTTTGAATTATATGCTTTAGGCATTTTGTTTCATTTAGAGATTTTCATGTATATATCATTATCCAATGATCCATATAAATATGTGGTAATCACGTTCATTAACGCATATTCAAACTTTCTGTAACCACCAAGTTAATAAAAAATCTGAATGTAGTTGCATTCATTACTGAGGAATAGGTTTATTCATAATCAATACCAAGTTTTTGCAAAAAAACCTTGTTCAATAAGTCGTGCTTTATATCTCACAATTTCATTTTTCTCATTATGTTTTTGTACAAATACCCACTTGTACCCAATAGACGTTACACCTTCAGGTGTCTGAACTACGAGTCCAAATACTTCACGCTTTGCTAAGGAGTTCAATTTTGTTTGAATTGCCTATTTCCACATTTGTCAATCGTTTCTACGTTGACATTCTTCGACAGTTCATGGTTCAATTTCATCATTACTTCCAGTAATGTCAAGATTAAGTGAAAAAACATCGCCAACAACAATTTTATTTCTTTCTAATATTTCTCCTGTACCTACATAATTTATTGAGATCTTATTATTTTTGGGTACATGTTCCTCTTCAGGGGATAATAACTCTTCAGGAGATTGCTCTTTAGGGGATTTTTTTTCAGGAGAATATTGTGCAGAAAGTTTAGATTAATCTAATATTTATGCTGCCTGTTCTGTGGGAATGGCCTCGTCAGGAGCATCAATTTCATTTGCTTGTGCGTTTCTCTTCCCGGGACCTTATCCTTTGTACCAATAGGTCTTTCATGCTTCAGGCGTGCCTTTGATTCATTTACCGTTATACTGACTGATTGTCCTACCAGGACTTCAATCTTTGCTGACGTATTAACAGCTGAGATATGAGACTTTACTATTTTCTTATTGTCGGTAAATGCATCCGATAATTGATTAGAAATATTCTGCAAATGAATTATCCTCTGAATTTTCAATTCACATTGATTTGTTCGAGGATCGAGATGAGATCAAGTCGATGCATTTCAAGTAATTTCTCATCGTGCTCCTGGCAACAACTTTTCTCCCATAATGGTGAAAAAATTATTTCATTAAAATGACAATCTTCAAAATGTGCCTTAAAAATATCACTAGTTAAAGGCTCAAGGTATCTAATAATAGAAAGAGAATAAAAACTAACATAAATATCAAGTATACATTGCGGATCCATCTTAGTGCATTGGGGAGGCGTAATAAGAACATAAACAATACAATCAAATATGCGAAGATGAATAATATTTGGAGGTTGACCAAATGCAAGTTGCAATAGAGAGTATTTATGGTAAGCAGTTGATCTGATCCGAATTAATGATATAACATATAATATTGCATGTCCTCAAGCAGAAATAAGTAGTTTTATTCTCATAAGCAAAGGTCTAGCAATAAGTTGAAGTCGCTTAATAAATGATTCAACTAAATCATTCTGAGTATGAGTATATGCAACTGAATATGTTCAACATTAATCCCGATTGACATACAATATTCATTAAAGGCTTGAGATGAAAATTCATCGACATTAACCAAACGAATAGACTTAATTGAATAATCAGGAAATTGTACTCGTAACCTAATTATTTGGGAGAGAAGTCTAGCAAATACAACATTACGAGTAGAACGGAGAGAAACATGTGACCACCTTGTTGATGCATTTATTAAGACCATAAAATATCTAAATAGTACACATGGTGGATATATTGGTCGACATATATTCCCATGAATTCTTTTTAAAAATGATGGAGATTCGATAATTACTTTAGAAAGAAATGATTTTACAATTAGATTACCTTGTGAACAAGTGACATATAAATAATTACTTAGTAAAAAAATCTTCTCATTCTTTAAAGGATGTCCATGTGAGTTATCAATGATTCAACGCATCATAATTGATCCCGGATGTCCAAGATGATCATGCCAAAATATAAGGACCTTTGGATCATAGTACTTCTGGTGCATCACAACGTGTGATTCAATTGTTCTCATGGTCATATAATATAGTTCATAAGATAAAACAAACAAATTTTCTAATATAAGCTTCTAGCATGAACTTGTTGAAGTAATATAAAAATATTTCTTAATATCTTCATTTATGGTCTCAATATGATAATCATTACAACAAATATCCTTAAAACTTAATAAATTTCTTCATGATTTGGAAGAATACAAAGCATCATCAATACAAAATTTTGTGCCTCTTGATAACATGATAATTATTCTTTCGTAACCATCAATTAAGTTTGATGAACCCAATATGGTATTGACATTAGCTTTATTTAATGTCAAATATTAAAAATATTTCTTATCTTTAAGAATTGTGTGGGTTGTACAAGTATTTATTAGACAAATATTTTCCTCAATCATCTTGAAATTATTCATTCAATTAGTATCATGTTACCTTACATACGAAAAAAAAATAGATATTAAATTTCATTACTTTAAAAATAAAAATAAAAAATAAAATATATGTAAACATAATATAATCCTAAAAGACATATTAGTTGTTGTAGACACATCCATCACAAATTAAAAGATAAACTTTCTAGTTATGGTCTATAAAGAAATCAGAAATATCAAGATGAGTTATGTCCACTTCATTTTGATTATCAAGGCAAGCTGTAAGATCTATTAGATTATGATAACCACCAAAAGTTATTTCAATCCTCTTTTCTTTTTCTTTGATAGAGGCTTGGTATAATTTCACAAAATATTTAGGCGTATGACAGGCACATAACCAATGTCCTTTAATACCATATCAGTAACATTTATCTTCATAACTTTTTGTAGGTTTATTCTATAAATCTTTGTGTTCACCTTGTTTTCTCTCATTCTGGTTTCACTTTTGGGGGTATTGTGTATTTTTATTTGAAGAATTATGAGTACGGACCCCTTGAAATTGATAATTCTTCCTATCACGTCCGTGCCCACGTTATCGACCTCAGTTTCCTTCAAAACTATGAAATAAAGTTTCATTCGCTTCAGGGAATGGTGTATAACTGGTTGGTCGGGATTGATGATTTTTCATTAAAAGTTCGATGTTTTGTTCAGCCACTAGAAGATAATATTAATTCAGAGTATTTTGTAAACTTACGCTCTCGATATTGCTACTGCAGGAGCACATTCGAGGCATAAACAGTAGTATATATTTTTTTCTAACATATCCTCTCGAGTGACTTTTTCGTTGCGTAATTTTAATTATGAGCTGATTTTAAAGAGTGGTGTACTCGCTAATAGTCTTAAAATCTTGTAACCTCAGGTACATCTAGTCATAACGAGCTTTTGGGAGGATTATGGTCTTCTGGTGCTCGTATCTCTCCCTTAAACTATTCCACAAAGTGAAGGGATTCTTTACAGTAAGATACTTAGTTTTTAATTCTTCATATAGATGATGTCGAATAAAAATATGATTTTAACACGATCCTATTGGGATGCTTGATTTCCTTCCTTAATAGTTTTCTAAGGTTCATAGCTTCAAGATGGATGGATTTCAGTATCAAGGATCCAAGATAAGTAATTGTTGTCAGAAACATCAAAAGCGATAAACTTGAGTTTTAAAAGATTTAACATTATATATGACAAAAATATATTGAGAATTAAATGAGTAATTTAAAATATAACAAACTAAAATTATCAAATATTCCTAACACTAATATGATGATTTTCTAGTTCATATTATTTCACATGAAATATATTCACATGTTATAATATGATTCTTAATACTTTAAATAAATATTAAAGGAGCATAATAATCAACAAATTCAATTTCTAAATTATAAATAAATTTACTGCCAACGAACAATATTACGCCGGTAACTTTTTATGTCAAAGATAAGAGACCTAACAATTAATCGGAGCTTCGTGTTGATAACATGTTGTAAAATCAAAAGAAAATGAAGGCAAAATAAAGAGACTGCAATATATGAAACTAGTTATTCAAAAACTCTATATCATTAACTTATGTTAAGTTCTCCTCATACTTTCACAAGACTCCTTTATATAGAATTATAATGTGAGAATATGAAAAATTGGGAGAAGATATGAAAGGTTAGGAGAATATATGTACATTGTCATAATTTCAAAAAAGTTATATAATAATGGATAAGAATTCTAAGGGATGGAAACTAAATGGTCATCCATCTTAATAAATATATTTATAACAAAACCCATGACTTTTTCCAAATAAGGCCTAAATATTCTCTATATCTTAACCTTGTTTACTTTATAAAGCTGGGGACGTCCATCAATCATTTCATTTTTATGGGATGGAGATACAATAAGGTCATCACAATGGACGGACTCAAACATTAAAATCTCTCGAGCGTAATCAGTAAAATTCTTTGTGGGCTTATCGTGTTCTTAAAAGATTTTTAAGGCGTATCTTTGATAATGGTCGCTTATTGTTCACCCATTTCGACCCAACAAGGATTTGATTACTGCCCGACCCAACAGGGATTTGATTACCGCCCGGCAGATTCTTTAAGTGACCTCGATTATTTACTTCATAGTGACCAAATTCTCTTTATTCTTTGAAAAAGTCTCTAGAATAATTTACTATTTTTTGAAAAAAATGAATAATATTATAATTATTTGCGACTTTTTTCAAAAAATCATAATTTTTAAGAACTATTTGCGAATTTATCAAACTTTTCCAAGTTTTTGTCAAAACCCTTTTGAGTTTTTATTTATTTATTATTTATTTAATTTTATTAATTTGTCATCAGTATATTTTTATATTTTTTCTTTTTATTTCTATGGATTTTGGCCCTTTTTCCCCTAATTTGACGAATTTTTCTGGATATTTTTCAAGCCAATTTATTCCCAAACCCCGACTTGATCACTGCCAAAGATACGACCAATCTCACTAGACCAACCTTGGTAAAGGCACTGATATTTTTGAACGTCTAATCACTTAAAGGTCAAAAAGCATCCTTTCACTGGTTTCTATGCTTATAAATAATTGTTCACCTCCTTAGGCTTGACTATGATTGACTCTGTCGGATACCTACCTTTGGCAACGCTCTTGAATCCCCCCATTCAAGAGCCAGCGCCTAAAAGACTCCTCACCTGCTTTGGTGAAGTGGCCCTTTTTAAATGCCCTGCAGCTACCTGACAGCTCCCACAGCTCCCTGCCATTTTACCAAACATGCTCCCAGGCCGCTCTGGTGCCCCGCCAGAGCAAGAGCAGCCTGGGCAGGTTGCCGCACAGTGTTCTAATACTCAACTCATATTAGGTCCCAGTTGCGCGGTTTGATTTAAAGGTATGGTAAATCCAAAACTCAGGAATCCCCTTGAGGCCACTCTAGGGATCCACAGCTGACCAGGCACGTGCTAACTTGGGATGCACACGTGCGCTCCAGATTAGTTGGGCGGTCTAAGAGGCCCGACCATCCAAGTTATAAAAACAAAAAAAACCGTAACGATATTTTACAATTTCAAGTGATTTATGAATCAAAAATAACATTACATGAGAGGAAAAGTAGATTAAATATGGCTCCAAATCTCCAATCGAATATTTATTATAAACGTCACTTGAAACACAGGAATGAATCAAGTGGTTGATTGTACACCAACTTGCTAAATTAAGAGCCCTATTTTTTCTTCGCTTCTGTAGACACCCCGTTTTCACCAACAGCTACAAATAAAAACGAGTATATCTTACATGAAAGTGACCTAAGGAGGAGCACTCTTCCAAAGACAGCACACTTAATTATTTGAAAGCCGTTTTGGCATTAGCAGAGGAATATAGATAGGAGGAGGCAGAGAAGCTGGTGTTGATGCTCTGCTGCTGAGAGGAGGATGACAAATGCGTAGGTCCTCCTCCCGTGTCTTGGAGGTTAGCAATGGGAGAACCCTTGACGAGGATGTCAACCTTGGCATATTCTTCTCTCTCGTGTCTGATCTCGTTGAGCATCGCGGCCACATCCTTCATGGTCGGCCTCTCGTCTGGGGACGGGTTTACGCAGAGTAATGCCACCCCTAATGCTTGCATCATCTCCTCTATTTCTGATTCAGGCCGGCCTCGAAGGCTTTGATCGAGGACCTCAGCTCCTCTCTTCCTTTGTCTCACCCAGTCCACGACATGCAGACCGTCGGGTATGGTCGGATCGATGGGTTGCTTTCCTGTTAACACTTCCAACACCACTACACCATAGCTGTAGACGTCGCTCTTTTCCGTGATCTTCATCATGTATCCATACTCTACAATAAAGACAGTTCCAGTTCAGAATTTAAGACAAGTTACAATATGATAACACATCCATATCTAGCCATGTCGATGCGGATATTAATACTAGTATTGTTAGTGTAGGTGTTGGCCGATACTACATATATGATGCTCGAGATTATATGTTCAAATGGAGACTGGGGTGGCATGCACACATGCACAAGGTTGATCAATGACGTTAAAAAAGTGATTTGAGAGACCCACCGATTTTGTGGTCAAAGGTGAAATTTTTAGTGGTGAATTTTTTTGATAGAAATTCCATATTTTGACCTTTGAAATGAAGGGCAGATATGTCCATTTCTTCCCTCTAAAAATACAGAAGAACAAGTGAACCCTTAGAGGATGTGTGCCAAGTGGGGATGTGCCACGTTGCATGCATTCAGAGGCATGTGCTAGAGGTGTAGAGTTCAACTCTAAGCTCACGCTTAGATAACATGCCACATGATCACGAGTTACACCACATCTTGTAATGGTTCACCAGCTTTTATAGAGTTTTAGAATTTCTTTTAACCTTTTTACCCTTCATTTCATGGGTTAAAGATACGAATTTCCCCACCAAGATACTTTTGGCCTTAGAAAATTTGACTGTTGATCACAGCCTTATCTACAGTTTCCAATTGGATTTTAGTTTTGCTCCCGAATGGGTCGTGTCAGTATCAGTCAGGGCTGGTGGAGAGACGATATCCAAACCTCAGAACCGATCAAGCATACCTCCCAGTTCCCCAGTTGGTCAAACTCAAATCATGATAAAGCAAAGTAAAAGAGAGAAATGACAACAATAATACCAACCTGGAGCAATATATCCATAAGAGCCGGCGACGGTGTTGGAGGACCTACCAAAATCTCCATCATCAACAAGCTTAGCAAGCCCAAAATCAGCTATATAAGGCTCAAAATCTAGACCAATGAGTATATTGTTGGCCTTAATGTCCCTATGAACGATGGGCGGCACGCAATCGTGGTGTAGATAAGCCAGCCCATGAGCTGCTCCCAACATAATATGGTACCTCAATTCCCACTCCAAACAAGACCCATTCCCACTCCCACTTCCACTCCTCTCGTGCAAAAGCCTCCCCAAGCTCCCATTTGGCATGTAATCGTACATGAGTAACCTCGTGCTTCGATTCCAACAACACCCCAAAAACCTCACAATGTTCTTGTGTCTTATAGACCCCAATGTCTTCACCTCCGCCGAGAACGAGTCCCTGATGCACTTCTCTGCATCCATGGCCGTAGTTGGCCACAGCTTCTTCACCGCAATCACGTCCCCATTGTCCATGTCGGCTCGGTATACGACACCCGAACACCCCTTCCCTATAACATTGGCGTCAATAAGGCACTTCATCACTTGATCCATCGAGAAGTTCACTTTCTGAAATGGGGTGAATTGCCATGGCCACGACTCCCCCCCTCCCATCTCCGAGTCATCGTCATCTCCTCTCTGCTCGATTCTCTGTGCGCGCATTGCCGCAGCCAACATTCCCAGAAGCATTGCTACTGTGGAAGCAATTAGCAACGCGATTGCCAGTTTTAGTCTCCGTCTTCGGTTGTTGTTTGCCTCCTCGGGCTGAAAATTTTCGCCAGTTGAACCAACAAAACAACCGTCTCCGGCCATACATAGCCCATCGTTTCCGGCTAGGTCCGACACAGTTAACTGCCGGAACAATTTGGTGTCGGGCAGATAACCAGTGAAGTTATTGTGTGAGACGTTGAGTGAGACTAAGTTTTCAAGCCCCGCGAGTGATGTCAAATTCCCACTTAGGTTGTTGCGTGACAGATCGAGCACAGAGAGCTTACTGAGAGCTGATATCTGAGTAGGGATCAGTCCAGTGAGCTCATTACTGCTCAGATTAAGCGCGATGTCGAGAGCCTCGATCTGACACAATTCAATTGGAATTCTGCCGGAGAGTGAATTGCTGCTGAGGTCCAGCAATTGGAGGCCCGAACAGCGACCGAGCGAGGCTGGTATAGATCCAGTAAACGAGTTGCCGTTGAGAATTAGCTTGCTTAGAAAGAGCAATCGTCCGAGACTCGTGGGGATCTGACCTACAAACTTGTTTAAAGAGAGGTCCAAGATCTGGAGTTCATTTAGATCAGACAAAGATTCAGGGAGGTTCCCTCCCAGCATGTTGTTACTGAGCTGAATCATCTGGAGCTGTGAGCAGTTTCCAAACTCTTTGGGCAACGGCCCGGAGAGTCGATTTTCTGAAAAATCAAGGAAATTAATGCTTCTTAAACCACCAATCTCCTTAGGTATCTCCCCACTGATCCGATTGTTACTCACTCTCAATCGGATAAGCGATTCACAATGCTGGATCTCGGGTGGGATCGGTCCAGATAAATCGTTATAGAGCAAGAGGAGCTTGGTCAGATTCTGAAGCATGAAGATCCCCGGCGGGATCACTCCGGTGAGCGAGTTATGAGAGAGATCTAAATCTTCTAAGTTTGTACACCCGGCGAGGGTCGAAGGGATGCTGCCTTCTAACTGGTTATCCCACGCAAAGAAAACCATCAGTTTCTTGAGCATTCCGATATCCGGCGGAATCAGACCAGAGATCTGATTTGTGTCAAGCTGCAACTGCGACAGATTAGTAAGGTTAGAGATGACAGACGGAATCGAACCCGAAACATTGTTATTGCTGAGCATTAGCTCTTCGAGTTCAGAGAGGCGACCGAAAGACGCGGGAATACTTCCGGAGAGAGAGTTTAGCGAGAGATCGATTATCATCAAACGACTGCAGTTTCCGATCTCATCCGGGATTGCGCCAACGAGGTTGTTCTGCCATATCAACATCTTCTCTAGCTTACGAAGGTTACCGAGCTCTGGTGGCAGCCAACCGGAGAGAGAATTCTCGTAGAGGTAGAGATTGACGAGCTCTGTGCAGTTTCCGATCTCCGGGGGGATCTCCCCTGAAATCATTGCAGTATATATAGAGAGCGTTTGAAGCTTGCTCAATGCGCCGAAAGAAGCAGGGATGAAACCTGAAATCTTGGTGTCTGCAAGGCCTAATACAGTGAGATTGCCGCATTTTGAAAGTCCGGGCGGGATTTCTCCGGAAATGTCTTTGTTTCCTCCGATACGTAGGACTTCTAAGCCGGACAATTTACCGAGTTCTGGGGGGAGAGTCCCGCTGAGCTGGTTATCGAAGAGGAATAGATTTTTGAGGGCGGCGCAATGGCAGATTTCTGGTGGGATCTTTCCAGTTAATTGGTTGGAGTTTAGAATGAGTGATTGCAGATTCTGGAGCTTTCTAATAGTGGTAGGAATAGTTCCAACCAGACTGTTGGAGCTGAGATCAAGAACAGAGAGCGAAGCATAGTCTCCAATCTCGATCGGAATCTCGCCGGTTAGATTAGCGCCAGAGATTATAAGAGTGTGAAGAAAGGGAAGAGAGGAGAAGTGAGAGGGAACAGGCAATGCAAGCTGAACAGATTGAATATTGATTTGGGTAACGAAGCCTATGGGGTTACAAGAAATGTAAGTCCAGTTACAAGGAGTAGAGTCTAATGGATCCCAATCGACGAAGAGAGAAGAAGAAGAAGTGGAAGAGTTGGTGGTGGTAGTAGAGCGAAGCCAAGAGAGGAGAGCAACGGATTCATGATTAGGAGCAATAGAATTAGTTAAGGTTGGAAGTAGGAGTAGAAGATGGAAGGAGAAAAATAGGGAGTTGTTTTTGTGGAAGGGAGTCATTTGCCTCGACCTCGGCATCGACATTGCCCCAAATCCCAACTCTTTTATCTCACTTGTTGCGTTTTGCATCGGGTCTCTCTCCACCACCTCCCTCTTCTTTCTCAGTAATCAATCACCCAAGATTAAAAAAAAACAAACTAAGTAAATAAAGCAGAAAAGGGTTTGATCCTACTAACTAGTTTCTTCTTTTTCTTTTGATTATAATAGAATTGTTGCTGGATCGCGTCACGCGCAGGAACCAGAGACACCATGTGTGCCTCCATTTTCAATTTTTTTATTTGGTGATTCTTGTCTTCTGCTGCTACAGACCTAAGTAACACCCATCGCTTGCCCTGCTAACGTCTCTTACTTTTTTTTTTTCAAAATTTATCTCTTAGAATTCAAACTGATATGCACGTGGGAGAGGATTTAGATTTGTCACATGCTGTGAGACAGTAAAAGGGGTGAGGTTTCTAAGTTTTGCATATAAGAATTACAAAAGCGAAAGAACACGTCCCAAGTAAAACTTAGGAGTACCTTTTAATTTACCAACTGAATCATTCACTTCACTCACGCTCAAAATTTATTGACTGCTTTCAATTAAATGATGTAGTTCATTTTTAAACACCATTTTTCAGAGTGTATAATCAAACAATTATTTTTTTCATTTCAAGTGGTACACATCCCAAAAAAGTGACCTTAACATCACGTTAGCTCAAATCTGATTTTAAGGTCTTTTTGGGATGTATGGCACGTGAAATAAAAAAAAGTTACCATTTTGGTGGTACGCCTGTAATCCCAAGATCCATCTTTTGTTTTATTTTTTTATAAAAGATAGCATTGTATTTAATCTGATTCTAAGCACTCAATGATTTCAGTGCGGATAAACTCAGAGGTCGTGGGTGAATTTAAAAGCCTAATTTAAAGGCACTCAGAACCTATAAGCAAGTTGCCCATGCATATAACATAAATTGATGGGTGATTGGTCAGCGCTTGTACATCTATAGGCCAACAGAGCAGGACCTATGTCTTATAGTCTACCCAACATCCTCATTAGCACATGTCTCAACCCAAGGGTTTATGGTAGACAATGAGCAAGGGATTTAAAAATTGATACACATCAGCCGAGTCCTAAGCCGATACATATTGGATGTATCGGCCAAATCCACTGAAGTACTTTTTTTATTTAAAATTTTTTAAAAAATATATGAATAACATAATTAATTTTTTTCCAAAAGGACATTTTTAATATATTATGCCATGTTCATGTCGGATAATATCAACAGATATAATCCTACATGACCAATGATGGGCCTATATGACTCAATATTTGACTAATTGAACCCGATACTTGATCATATATCAAATCAGGAGGAGCTTTCTTTGATCGATCAAAGCGAATTGGGTACAAGCCATCTTTACTCCTCCCTTGGAAAAACGTCCTCCCGGTTGCGGTTCCTTCACAAAAAAATCATTAGCGGAAAAAAATAAAATAGAAATTATTGTCTCGAGTGATTTGATTGATGAATAACAAATTAACGGCCCTATTTGAGCAATGCAAGATATTTTTTAAATGAAAGGAATTTGAATTTGCATGAATGGTGAAAGAGCCTATGTTGGATATTTGCATACCAGATCCTTTTTTAACGGCCACATGATCGGGGCCCTCGTACTCATCATGAACAACAATATTTGCGAGATCCGGAGTAACATTTGCCGATACACCGGTGTCACCTAATCACGGCCGATCAGACGAAAAAGAAGTGGATGCCGCCATTGCGACTAGTTTCTTGGTCGGAATGCGGCTTTCATAAGCGAGATTTAGCCTGTTATAGTAATCAATGGCCGAATGACCTGCCCGCCCATAGATTTGACAAACAAGCCTGTTGGGTTTAGGCTCAGGAGCAGCCTAAGAATTATTGAAATTGGAGGGTGTTCCATTGCCTTGAGAATTATTGAAATTGGAGGATGTTCCATTGCCCCTCCCTTGAAGACCAGAATTATTGAAAGGGGATGACTTGCCAGAGCCACCACTACGGCCGCATGGGGTACTACATTGAGGCCGAGTGAACAAAGCAGTTGCATTTGCATTCATGGGAAATGCATTGTGATAGACCAAGCAAATCATCAAGAGTAATATCGAAATCAAATCGTCATCTTCAATCGATTTCCCGGCAAGAGCAAGATTATTCGCTATTTGATTGATGCGATCAAAATAATTGAAAATCGAAAGGTCACCTCGTTTTGTAGACTGTAGTTGATGAGACAATTGGAGAATTCGGGAGCACGATTGTGCAACAAATCGCCTCTCTAACGTTGTCCAAACAACGTTAGCACTGGTTAAATGTGCTACCATTGACAAGATGATAGGTGAAAGTGTTGCATTGATCCAACTGAGCACCAGCTGATCACGCTGCTGCCATTCCAAATAAGCATTGGAAATGGTTGATGTAGGAACTCTATTTTCGGTCACAAATTTTGCAGGATAGATGGATGAACCATCGGCGATGCCTATGAGGTTCGTGGTTTTGAGCATTGGCGACATTTGAGCAAGCCATATGGAGTAATTTGTGCGATTTAACTTAACAGACACAATGTGCGAAATATTACCAATCGAACCATTGGTTGAGCCAGAAGTGAATGCCATTGAGAGAAGAAAAAAAAAGTCTTGGCTTTTACGGCTATGATATCATAAAGAACACAAGATGATGAATCAATTTCGTGAAACTACTTTGTATTTATTAGTAATATCATATTGAGTGGGGGCTAACACCAATACATATAAATTGACATGTATCGGATATGCTCGATATTAAAAACTATGGTAGCATATAGACCTTGAGACATGTAGTATTTAGAGAGCATAAATCTATAGTTTTGTACATGTTTCAAAGTCCAAATAAATGCACAACTGGCAAGACATTGGCTTATTGGCTAAGTCAGTATGATGGGCTATTAGCTAAAAAAATTCACCCAAAAACACTCCTACAATACAAGTAATTTACCTATCAACCCATCAGTAGCACGTATCTCTGCCCAAGAATAATAAGTATGAAGATTGAAATAATTTAACCCGTACACCAAAATAATATCAATGGCACAAAAATATGCACATCTGTCTAAACTGGACAATCCAAATTAGCCAATGAGAGGTTTTTGGGCTCACTTGAGTTCAATATATGCACTACCACGTTGATAGGTTAGTGTGACAAGGGAATAGAGCGTGGCTACCCCAGCCTTCTACATCAACCACTTGTTACCTTTGGTACCTGGGCGGCACACGATGTGATGTCATTGGGACATGTGACATCTTGGTGCCGAAGGTACGCGATGTGGTGTCATCGGGACACGTGACATCTTGGTGCTTGGGCGGCACGCGATGTGGTGTCATTAGGTCACGTGACATCTTGGTACTGGGGGCACGCGATGTGGTGCCATCAGAGCACGCGACGTCTTGGTGCTTGGGCTGCACGCCATGTAGTGCTAGGAGGGCGCGTGACATGTAGACAGGAGGGTTTCGCGACGTGGTCGCGACATGATCACCTGGAAAGATGATGCGGGAAGTTATGAGCGTAATGATTGGGGGCATGACACTATGTGCCACGGGCGGAAGGCGTGTGTCATGGGGGTATGACAAACCAATATGTTTGAGGTCCTCGGTTGTTTGGCCATAGATAATGTTTGAAACATCTATGTGGGAGTGGTGTTGGATGAGTTGCCTCCCCCCACACGGGGCCTTGCGTCGCCAAAGGGTGTGCAAGTGTCTCCTAAGCCTAAAAGGGTGAGCCTAGGATGTCTCAACTGCGATGCCATGTGGCACTCAAGGTGAGGTTACCATGTGGCCCCGGGCCGACGTCGCGGTGCACATGAGTTGGTTCAGAGGAAGGCACTCGAGGGCTACGTGGGACCCCGTTGGGCACCGTAGCTGAGGACTGGATGTGAACGTGTGTTAGTAACGGGGAACGCACACGATGGTGGGCTTAGTTAGGTATGTCGGCAATACATATTGGGATGAGACGGCATGACGAGCTGTATGCCATTACTGTTGCGAAGCGAGGTACTTGTGTAGGGTACATGAGAGTGAAGCTTGAGCAGGCAAATAAGGCATGCATGTGCCAACTGGTGTGTCGTCCGAGGCACGACGCATCAATATGGTTGTCGTGAAAAGAAGGTAACCATGGATGAGGAGTTCCTGTCCTCTAGGCGGGCGGTATCAGAGCTGCTCGAGAGATAGATTGGCTTCGTTGCATGCTGCAGTGAAGCATCGCGTGGGTATGATGCCTTGTCGAAGCTCACCCCTGTGAGAGTTGGTATCAGAGATAGGTTGGCCTAGCTTAGAAAGATAGGCCTAGCTTAGAAAGGTAGGCGTCGCACACGAGGGCACGTCGAAAGGAGTGACTTCGTGACATTTAGTATTAGAGCTGAGTTCGATCCTAAAGAGACAATATTGAAGAGCTAGTTGGTGCCAGTGGGGCACGCGATGTGGTGCCAAGAGGACACGCAACATCCCCGAGCTAGTTAATAGGTGAGGGCCTTGAGATTGGAGAGCCAGATTGTTCCGACGACCAGATAGTTCAGAAAGGGACAACGTTGGCCAGAAAGGCCATACCTTTGCTAGTGTTGGCAAGCCAGGGTGAGGTGCGCCCTGATTCTGTGACAGCCAATGTTACTCCTGTATAGTGGATTTGCACGTCTACGATTGATATGCGGTTGGGATACACTTTGTTACAGTGACTTTCAAACGAGTTTCAGAGATTGGTCGCACGTAGAGAGATGTTAATTTTGGGTTGCACTATTGCAGATATTTGGAGTAGGAAAAATGCTCTATTCTCACTTTAAGAAGAAAGGGAGAAAAGCAGCGGGTCGGTCCGGGGTGGATGGACGCTGGTGATTTCTGACATGAAACGTTGGATCACGTTGGTGCTGAGAGCATTGTTGCCTTGAATGATAGGGAGCAAGGAAAATGCTTTGTTCTCACTTCATGAAGAAGCTGAGATTTCTGAATCGGTTACTAGTATGGGACATGATGACCAAGACCACCAGCGTGGGGCAGTGGAATGGGTCAGTGTGTTGCGATGGACTAGGATCGAGGATACAGTCATGCGAGATACTGCGAAGACTGGAGTGAGCTATTCTGTACCGCAGAAAGGTTAGTGGCTTGCTGCTTTGTTATGCGATAGACAGAGCGTCGATGGCGTGTAGTGAAGACTGAAAGTTCAGAGACTGCAGCATCGAATGAGGGCATATTCTAATAAAAGAGGTGTCTTCGCGTCAACCGGGATGTTGACGGATTTGAGTGGAGGAGGATGTGACGGGGGAACGCAATGTGGCTATCCGAGTCTTCTACACCAACCACTCGTTACCTTTGGTGCCTGGGCTGCATGTGATATGGTGGTGTCATCAGGACATGCGACATCTTGGTGCCGAGGGCATACGATGTGGTGTCATTGGGACACGGGACATCTTGGTGCCTGGGCGACATGCGATGTGGTGTCATCAGGGCTCGCAACATCCTGGTATTGGGGGCATGTGATGTGGTGCCATCAGGGCACACGACGTCTTGGTGCCTGAGCGGCATGCCATATGGTGCTAGGAGAGCACGCGACATGTAGCCAGGAGGGCTTTGCGACATGATCGCGATGCGGTCGTGACACGGTCGCTTGGGAAGATAATGCGGGGAGTTATGGACGTAATGGTTGGGGCCATGACACTATGTGCCTTGAGCGGAAGGCATGTGCTATGGGGGTATGGCAAATCAATACGTTTGAGGTCCTTGGATTGTTTGCCCATAGATGGTGTTTGGATAATCTATGTGGGAGAGGTGCTGGATGAATTACCTCCCCCCCACACGGGGCCTTGCGTTGCCAGAGGGTGCGCAAGTGTCTCCTAGGCCTGAAAGGGTGGGCCTATGACATTGTAGCTGCGATGCCGTGTGGCACCCAAGGCGAGGTTATTATGTGGCCCCGGACCGACGTTGCGGTGCACATGAGTCGATTCAGAGGAAGGCACTTGGGCTACGTGGGACCCTGTTGGGTACGGTAGTTGAGGGCCGGATGTGGACGTGTGTTAGTAACGGGAACGCACACGGTGGCGGGGTTGATTAGGTATGTCGACAATACATGTTGGGATGAGACGACATGAGAAGTTGCATGCCATTACTGTTGCGAAGCGATATACTTGTATAGGGCATGTGAGAGTGAAACTTGAGCAGGCCAAGTAAGGCACGCGTGCGCCAATTGGTGTGTCGTCCGGGGTATGACGCATCGATATGGTTGCTGTGAAATGAAGGTAATCATATATGAAGAGTTCCCGTCCTCTAGGCGGATGATATCAGAGTTGATGGAGAGATAAATTGGCTTCGTTGCATGCTGCAGTGAAGCACCGCGCATGTATGACGGTGCATCGGAGCTCGCCCTCTAGACAATTAGTATCAGAGACAGACTGACTTAGCTTGAAAAGTTAGACACCGCACATGAGGGCGCGTTGAAAGGAATGACTCCGTGATATTAAACTACTCAATAAAAAAATTGGTTGCCAATTGTACTACAATTTGTAATGCAGCGACGCTAGTAACAAAGGGCGGGGTGGGGTTCAACCACTCTTACTACAATTTGATATTTATTGACTAGTCAACTGTGAGGGCGTCGGATGCTAGGTTTCTCCTAGAGCATCTTAACATAGGAAGTGGCGAACGTTATTATTTTTTTTTTGTAGGGTCTCAATGGGGCGAGCTCAAGGCCCACAATCACGCTGATGAGAGGATTGAAATCATCTGATTGGTTAACTTTAATATTAAGTGTTGAGAAATATGTTAAATTATCAAATATTGGAATACATGGATCTGCTTGGCGGGTCATCGACTTGCAGAATGAGTGATTTTTTTTTCTCAATTGAGTTTAATATATAAGCTCTGACTTTAATTACTTAGATTGCTAGAAACATATGCCATTAAATTGCACTCGCTTACTATTTGCTTAATTTATTCCTAAAATGCCTTCTTACAATAATCTCCCTGTACTAGAAGAACCTATTTACTCCTCCCTAAACCTCCCTACGATAACTATTAGGGTGCCTTTATTACCTCTGAGGGAATCTTGAAAACCGCCCGCCCTTCAATAATCATTGATTAATTTAAATCTCGTGATGTGATTTGGATTGTTTTTCTTTCCAATCTTTTACACAAGGGATCTAGAAGTCATGAGCATACTAACAAACAATTAGTTATCCATTTTAAACAGCACAAATCTAAAAAAAAATGAGCCTAAAGTAGTACTTTGAGCATGATGTGTGTAGGGTCACTTTTTTTGAGACCCGTGTCATATGAAATTAAAAATTGACCGTATAATGATATATATGTTTATGGCCTCAAGATCCCTTGTGTGGAAGATTGAAGCGAAACATGATCTCTAACATCAGACTTATATCAATCAATAATTTTTAACATGAGCGCTTTCAAAGATTTTGTGGGCGTAAACAAAGGTACCCTAACTATTAACAGTAAAAATTAATTTGATTAATTCTCCTCACTGAATTAAAAAGACTAACAAGAATCCTGTTAAAAGTTGACTTTCACGATTTTTTAAGATGCCTCAACGGCTATGCATATCCACTTTTGACAAAGATGATGAGTTAAAATTGATAATGGGCATCATGCCCATTAATCCTAAAAGGTGTGATACCCTTGTTTCTTGTTCAAGCTGCACTAGTTATTTATTTAGTTATTTAATTATTATTCTATTTTCTTCAGAGTTGAGAGTTGGGACTTGACTTTGTTTCAATGCATTTCCTTTGGAAAGCCACGACTAGAAGAGAAAGGTACATTTCTTTGCAACTCAAGATTCTTCCTTTTCAACCCGAGTTTGACATGTTTAAATTATTGACTGTTTTGAATCAAATGATTGAGATTATTTTTTATAGACGTAATAGATCCTGAGATCATAAATCTATCATTAGACGATAAATTTTTATTCCTCGTAGCACTCATTCCAAAAAATGCACATGATTGGCATAAAACAATCATTGTTCTTGAATCACTTTTTGAGATATCTATCCCGCCGAATCAAAATCGGACCATTTGATGGTAGGTTTATGATTTCCAGATCTAGTGTATCGAAGATTGGGATGAAAAAGCAATCTCCTTGTTTGATTCAAAGCTATCAACAGTTTAAATACGTAAAATCTGGGTTGAATAGAAAAAAATCTTTAAGTTGAAAGCAAAGATAGCAGAAGAGAAAATATGTTGGCTAGTAGTGCACTAGCGCTAGTAGTTGTCAATGTGGCTTACATCGAGATTTGGAGGGACATAGTGGTGGAGCCCCTTTTACTTTGAGTTGATATCAGGTGATCAGACCTCCCCACCATAGATGTTGCTTTTTGTCCATCCAATCACACATTTGACATTGTTATACATTGATTTATTTGATCGAACACGGATGGCTCTCACAGGTATTAGTCATCTCTGGAAAGTCACATACGTAAAATGTTCCTAACCATCTGATCAAGATCCCAGCAATGAATGGTTAAGATGGGGTAAGTAATATTGATACCATAATTAGCTTGGATATGCCTCGAACACCATTCTTGTTGCTCGGGCTCTGCCACTGGATACCAGCTCTTGTAACTTTAAAACACGTCCCTGATTTCGAGAGGAAACCACATGGCATTCCAATAACTTTCCACTGGGAGGCTTGGCTGGCCAAACCAAACTCCTATCTCACCAAATTAATATTAATATAGCTTAGTTTTTATATACAGATGATTCCATTTAGAGTGATTTAAAAAAGACTTTTGCCCACAAACAAGGCGAAAAAGCTAAGCGGCGCTGCTGCCCGAAGCCCTTATTTCTAGGGTCGTGTCCTTGGGGCGCTCCCCAATCGAATCTCTACACGTTGTCACTTTTTTTGTTTAATTTTTCAGTGAGTCACTGTTTCAAACCTAACTAATGCTCTTTACAGTCCACTACCAAAATATGTATATATCACTAACCCACTAATGTCATAGCCCATATACTTGAGATATATACATATGAATCTAACACCGTCTGATCTACGATCTGACGGTGATCTATATGGAGGCTGTCACCCCATGCTGTTTTACACATTCCAATGCTAATCACCCATCTTGGATTAAACGGTGTTAGATTTGATTAGAGCAATGGAAATATATCCATTCAGAATGCCTTAATACTGATTGCTACGGATAATAGCCCCTGACCTACAGTAATGATCTCACACCATTAAAATCAGACCCTTTTTTTTTTTTTGGTATTGATTAAAATCAAACTTTTTAACTCACACCAATTAAGTGTGAAATGTAATGTACACATCTATGATAAATCTAAATTGTCCAAGTAGTCATCCATAATTGGAACACGTCTCAGCCTAATAAAATATGCCTATAAGTGTATGCGAACCATCCGATGGATGAGCTTTAATATCAGCTATTAAACAAAACTCAATGAGTGAAATTATAGTTCACAGATTGGATGGCTTAAGTCTCCCTAAAAGACCATTTTTGCGCCTCTTGCACTTCAATCTATGATCAATAATTTTGATGATTTGGTTCACTCACATCTTAAATCATTAATGGTCTAAGATCATTTATAAATAACAGTTAGGAGAGTCAAATCTTAAAAAAAGGGGAACGATCCTATTTATTAGAGTGCACAAATCGAATGATTAATATGTCTCTATGATCGTAGTTTTTTGGCCTACAATATCTACCAATTCGAGCTATGACTTTGATGACTTAAATTGCTCAAAAGATATGCCACGTGGACTAAAATGGGTGCTTCTGGTAACCTCGATCTACAAATGCTTCTCACGGTCTATTACACCTATATATATTTTTGCAGCAATGACCAGAGTTTGAACTTTAAAAGGAAGACCATTTAATGAGTGTCATGTGCCCTCCTCGCAGCCGAAACATAGACAATTGATTAAAAAAAAAAAAGGCTCTTACCACTTTGCACTGTTTGCAGTGGATGAGGTGGTGAGAGCAGAAAGCAGGAAACCCACCCACACGCACACGCATTAATTAAAAAATGATAGATGTAAATGAGTAGTCACCTTCTTTGCCTTGCAAACCCACACATAGCTTAATGACACCATCATCTCTGAATCACATATTTTTCTTCACCACCCAAATAAATCGACCTACATTGTTTAAAGGGCGATGATAGCATGGTGCAACCCAACTCTCTTTCCACTATCAATTTCCGTGCGGGTACAAGTTTTTGCAGCCGAAGATTCGGTCTTTGCAATTGATGATTCCACCGTTTACGCCTTCTCAATTGCTTTCTGAATCAATCATTCTTTGTCCCAATCTTTCAAGTAATAGACCTTGAGATCATGACCCATATATCAAACGGTCAGTTATTGATTACACGTGGAAGCATTCCCCAAGTGACCTTGATTAGGGTGTACTATGAGAAGAGTTCTCTGGTCACTTTTGAGGATGTGTTTCATGTCGAATTAATATTTGACCGTCTGATAGGTGAGCCAAGAACGATTACATGAAATATATATTGCATGAAAGATTGGAACGAAAAATGATTTAATCAAAGTAGTCAACAAGGTTGACAGTGGAACCATTAGTTGTGACATTGAATTGTCGGTTGCGAAAACCCATATCCTTTTTGTGCACCTATTGAGGGAGAGATGTACCCATTATTAAGACTGACTGAGCTGATCGCTCTTAAATAGATAAGGTTATGAGCACTGACTAACAACTCATCATTGACACATTTCTCAAGAAAAAATAATGAAGAATCTAATTGGTGTACTTTAATATAAATTTATAGACCATAAAAGAATAGGTACAATATAATCTTCTATCCCTTCTCGCTCTAAGAATATGTACAATCGACCATCACTAATCACTCTTAGTATCAACTACCACTTTGATGGCATGGATCGGAGAAAAGTGGTGTCACTTCCATACAAATGGAGAGGTCATGAAAAGAGGAAGTTGGTGCTCCCCTTCTTTATTGATCCATTTTTAGTTATTTTTAGGTGATGTGTTGTTTTATGCTTTGGGGGTGTTTCTGGTTTCCTTTATCTTTTATGGTATTTAGGCAGATAGTCTTATAAATTCGTTTTTCTAGATCTCTTGTTTCTTAAGACAGATTTCTATGGTTTGAATTCTAGTCAAAGATGAGATTGAGATTAGATTAGACTAGATAGAGTTAGGTGAGAATTCGAGTCAAAGCTAGAGATTGAGATTAGATAAGAGTTAGGGAATCTCTCTTTTATTTTTTTTTAAGTTCGTTTTGGGGACTAAGGTTGAGCATTGTCTGCGGTGCCTGGGTTATTTAGCTGGGCTTAGCACGTTCAGGGTGGGTCTCCATACAATGGGAGCAACTACTTGCACATGACATTTGTTCTGTTGCACATAAATTACAAAGAAAGACTTGATATTTTTTGGTCTTATGTCACATGGATTGTCATCTAAGCCGTCTGCTTGACAACCAATATAAAGATCTATGATGTCAAGCATTGACTAAAAACACAATCTCTATCATTTGATTCAATGCCTTTAAAGTCTCTCATCTAATTCACGGCCATCATGGGCTATTTGGGTGTTGAATCAATTGATAGAGATCATATTTGGTGCCAATATTGGGCATCTTTAATATTTACATCATGGCTTTCAAATCATACCA
Source organism: Chloranthus sessilifolius (assembly GCA_021018995.1). Classification (NCBI taxonomy): domain Eukaryota; kingdom Viridiplantae; phylum Streptophyta; class Magnoliopsida; order Chloranthales; family Chloranthaceae; genus Chloranthus; species Chloranthus sessilifolius. Next base: position 121,591,898 of record CM037587.1, on the reverse strand, counting down.
CTTAGATGGTATTCCACATGGAACATGTCTTAAAAATACCAAGTCTTTCTTTTTATCAATATGAGAGAAAACAAATCCTGTGTGCAAAGAGTTACTCCCCATGCAAAATGGGAGAGATGAGTATTGCTACCTGGAGAGAGAGAGAGAGAGAGAGAGAGAGAGAGAGAGAGAGAGAGAGTTCCAACTAGTATAGCATTAGGGGTGGCAATGGGCCAGGCTTTTGTCATTTTTGAATAAGACCCGACCTGAGCGCGGCCCATTTATAGTAGAATTTGAGGCCTGATCCCGGTCTATTGCCACCCCTATATAGCATTAAGGAGACAAATGGGTTGGGTGGGGTGTCAGTTAAGGTAAATCTAGATCTGATCCATTTAATAATCCAGTGTAGATATTAGACCCAGATGTAAGCCGTTTATTAATGAATTGGATCCGCGTCAGGTTCAAATTACAGTGGGTAGACCCATTTAGGATTCCAAGGTGTCCGGGTAGGGGTGGATCTGCACCTACTCAGTATTATTGGGTTGGGTCAGGAGCTGGGTTGTATTCAGGTCTGAGACTTCCATCAACAAATATTAATCCATTTTTAAGCTTAAACAATGAAAGTTTAAGTAACCCAAACCAATCCTTCGTTTCACTGCTTATTTTTTAAATCATTCACCACAATTGACTTGTCGGTGGTCGAACCCAAATGGATCGATTTTGAGAGTAGTAATAATAATACAGGTACCTCTGGTTGTGTTCACGTTCGAGACCTTTGAAAACCATCATTGATTTATTCTAATCAGATGATGGGAGTTGTGTTTCACCCCAGTCTTCCATATATTGGATCTTGAGATCACAGATCACCATCAGACGGTCAGTTTTTGATTCCAGTGTCACCAATCCCCTAAAAATAGACCTAAAATCACGTTGTACTTGCTGTGTGCCATATGATTCAAGGGATAGTTTTTAGGGATATGTGACCTATGGAATAAAAACTGACCGTCTAATAGGCGCGTCACGATCTCAAGATCTATTGTTTGGAAGATTGGGGTGAAAAACGATCTTTATCATCAGATTAGAAGGAATCAATAGTTTTCAAGGGGTTTGGGCCGTGAGTGCTTTTAAAAAATGCATGAGTGCAAACAAAGGTACCCTAATAATAAACCTGAAAAATCGGGTTCGTAGCAACTACTTGCCCCAAAGATTAGCGCCATTGTACTTTTTTCTAAATGGACTTGGTATTGTGGGACCTCAGCTACATAGAAGACCATCTCAGCCATCTGATAGCTTAGGAGCTCAGGAAGATTATCTCAGCCATCTGATTTGAAGATATGATTTAAAAATCTTTAGTACCAAAGATTGACATGAAACACTATCTCTATCATCTCAATAGAGCAATCATGCAAGTCAAAGCTCATCATATGATTCAACGGTTGACTCATTTGAATTGAATGATAGAGATACTTTTTCGTGCTAATCTTTGGCACCTTGTCATAGCCTTCAAATTAGACTACTTAAATGATATTTTTTGTGGCAAAAGTCTCAAAAATTCAAATTATGTCTATTAAATTATGTGCAATGGTATAAATATCCTTTGCAATTTGTACCTCCTTTCCCACTTATCCAACTTGTTGGTATCCGCCGATACTTCTCAATTTCGACAAAGACATTTAGTTTTTTTTTTTTTTTTTTTTTAATTTCTTTTTTATTTAATTAGTCGATACCTGAGATTGATACCGCTTTTGATACCTTGTTCGGAAGTACTCCAGGTGGAACCTTGTTAACCCGGATTTTGTCGCCTTGAAACCAAATAGAATTTGTTCTATTTGAATGGTAAGCGAAGCCACCACCGAGTCACTCCACAATTTTTGTCGGTCGATCAAAAGATTGGGACCATAGATGGCCCTAGCGAAGAATCCACCACCATATTCAGCAGCTGGGGTGTTAGAGAAAAAACGGTGAGTGTTGCGAAAGCAGTGGGGTACGTCATACATGGTTGTGCAAAATTTTTAAATTTCGGCAGAAATTTTTAAATTTCGGCAGAAATTTCTAAATTTCAGCCGAAACGCATTGGTTTCGGTGGGGTCCAAAATGATAACTCCAAAATTTTGCAGAAATTACTGAAGTTATAAATTATTGGCCGATAACTTGCCCGAAATCAAAATTTGCTTCTTCGGAAAAAAAAAAGCCAAAATTTCAAAATTTTGGTTTCGGACAAGACTGAAACCGAAACAAAAATCAAAATTTTGATCCTTGGGTTGTGCTACTAGGAGAAAAAGGTGATAAAAACTTCATAAATAAGAGGCTTTTTAACATAGTTTGATTTGTAACTTAGGAACATTAAGTATAGATAATTTTTTTATATTTTGATAACTTAGGGGAATCCCAATCTGATTAGTCCTAAGGGATGCTCTTGCCCCCACCGTGTAACAAGTATTTGACGATTTAAACACCCTACAAGGCATAAGTTAGTATAGATATAATCCTCATAAAGTATTTCATTTGGAGAGAGAGAGTTCGATACTCTTATTTATTGAGAGAGAGAGAGAGAGAGAGAGAGAGAGAGAGAGAGTCCTATACTCCTTCCCTAAGGTTAAACCTTAGAGAAGGAGCCCATTTGGGTGCCATGTGCTATCTCACTCCCAACATTGCACCTGTTCTCCAAAGGGTTTATCCTTAGGATACCTTTATTAGCACTCACACAATCTTTGAAAGCGCCTATATATGCAACCACTTCAAAATCATTGATTGCTGCGGATCAAATGATAGAGATCGTTTTTCACCGGAATCTCCCAAACAATGGATCTTGAGCAGGGCCAGCCCCGAGATTTCGAGGGCCTATGGCGAGATCCTGAAATGGGGCCTATTATATTAAAAAAAAAATTCCTCAAATTAATAAACCTACAACCATATAAAAATCTAATGACAATCAATTGCACAAAACATGTTTACGATAAATTTTATATTCTAATAAGGAATTAAAAATAAAATATATTATCATAAAATAAAAAAATTAAAAACAAACAGAAATAGAATATATAAAAAAAGCTTAAGAAAAATATGCAACACTATAAGAGAGAGATTGAATTGCAAAATATCAGTACCTCCATCAATTGTTAAAAGAGAAATAGAATATACCCGACGAATCGAGTAATCCGACTAATATCAGTACCTCCATCAATTGTTAAAACAATATCTTTCGAACTTCTGCATTACAAAAAAAAATAATCATATTGACAAATCATAAATGACAAATTAGGGTTTAGCCGTTTAGGGTTTGGAAATTTTAGATTTAGGGCTTTCTACTAGAATCGTATAATATAAACACATTAAAGTAAAACTAAAATAAAATCGAATAAATAAAGTTTTAATTTAGGAATTTAGAGTTTACCGTTTAGAAGATTTTTAATATAGGGCATTCTAATAGAATCGTACAACACATACACATTAAAGTAAACCTAAAATAAATAAAATATTAATTTGGGGATTTAGGGTTTAGGGGATTTTGGATTTAGGGCTTTCTACTCAAACCATACAACTCATGCACATTAAATTAAAACTAAAACTAATTTAAATAAACACAATTTTAATTTGGGGTTTTTAGGGTTTAGGATTAAGGGGATTTTGAATTTAGAAATTTCTACTAGAATCATATAACACATACACATGTAACTAAAACTAAAATAAATCTAAATGAATAAAATTTTAATTTACCTTCAATTTAGTTTGATAGTTGATCCGATGAAATCATCGGCTTATATCGCGTAAAACGATAATGAGATGTGAATCTTGGGTAAACATGACAAACAAAATTAAACAAAAAAAAGGGATAAGAGCAAGGTAACAAAATTGGAATCAGAATTGGGTATCGGTCCTTGACCGATACGTATCGACTTTTTTTTTTCAATGTAGGTATCGGCCGATACCCAATACATATCGGCCGATACTGAGTTGGATACCGATACTTATTGGCGCCAATACGTATCGGTTTGCCGAAATATCGATACACATCACTGATACTGTAGACAAATCATTTTTGAAAAGCGCGTACCAACAGATATGTATCGATATCGGCCGATATTTGATACCTTGGATATAAGTTTGCAAAAAAAACAAAACATAAGAGAAACAAGAAATAAAAATTATGGATTTAGATAAATAGATTTAAAAATAGAGAGAGTGGGAGGAAGACGAAGAAGAATGCGGAGTGTTGTGCACTTTAGAGAGAGAGAGAGAGACTACGGTGGTGGTAATCGGGATCCAACGTCCGATGGTGGAGAGTGGCGGCCAGCAGCGACTGGGGGAGGTGAGAGAGGTGCTTGGGTGCTTGCTTCTAGTGAGAGTTATGAAAATGGGAGAGAGAGAGATGAGTAAGGGAGAGAGAGAAACAAGAAATACACATGGGGGTTAGATTTTTTAATTTTAAAAGAAAATAATATGAAGGGAAGTTATTTGTTACCATAGTTAAACAAAATATAGTTTAATTAATTTTTAAAAATTTTTACAACCAAACTTTTTTTTAAATAAAAAAATAAAATTTAAGGGCCTTTGAAGTAAAATGGGGCCTTTATAAAAATAATTTGGGGCCTAAATTTAACTCAAAAATAACTCCTCATGAGCTTCGATTTTTTGTGGGCCTATGGTGGCACATGTTGCTCTTATCGGACGATCAGTTTTTTATTACACATGTCATAAATCCCCAAAACATGCCCTTAAAATCATGTTTGAGTGTGATGTTTGTCATAGCATTTTAGGGCCATTTTTTGTGGATCTATGACATGTGTAATAAAAATTGACCGTCTAATATGTGAGAAATGACCTCAAGGGCGATTGCATAGAATATTGGGGTGAAAAACAAGCTTCACCATCTGATCCGCAACAATCAAGGGCTTTGAAGGGTTTGCACACGTGGGAGCTTTCAGAGATTGTGTGGGCGCTATCATAGGTACCTTTACCTTATCTATGAGGTATTAGGAAAAAAGAAACAAAGAAAAAAAGGTGAACCAATATTTGACTGGGTTGTACAACTTGCACATGAGCTTTGTACTGTGGCACATGGTTAAAAAGAACGAATTTATTATTTTTGAGATCTGTGCAACGTGGAATACCTATCGGATCTGAAGACTATGTAAAGATGTTTGCGGCCAAAAATGGTCTCTATCTGATTTCTGATAGTCAACCACTCAATCAAATGATGGCCTTTGACTGTATTCCATCAGATGATAGAGATCACGTTTCGTGCCAATCTTTGGGCTAAAGGATCTTTCCATCATGGTTTTCAAATTAGAAGACTTATATGGTGTTCCAGGTGGCACATATCCATAAGATAACAATTCTTTGTTTTTAAACCTGTGCTACAGACCTACTGTACAAATCTCGTGCACAAGTATTATCTCCCAAGTGATTATATTTTTCATTTTTTAAACCATTGACTATCATTGATTGAACAGTGGTCACAAGGTAACCTCTCTAAGGAAAGATGCTATGGTATATAGGTGATGATCCTCTAACTTAGTTACCAAGTGAATATATATATATATATATATATATATATATATATATATATATATATATATATATATATATATATATATTAGTGAATCCTGCATATGAGAGCCGTTTATTTGGAGAATGAATCGCTACAATGTAAATTTTAAAAATATTTTTTACGTTTCGTTTGAAATTGGGTGAACTCCTAGTTAAACTTTTATATATTTAATTTATTAAAATACATTTTTATCATAGGCGCATTAGTTCAAGCACCTAATACCAACTCATAGAAAAGAGAAATGTATTGAGTTGCATCTCTATTGTTGTTTTTTAGTTTTTAAGGATGCCATACCTCATAGACGATCAAGATTTAGTGCCTATGCAAACTTGCACACAGAGGAACCACTATTGGCCTAGTACACTGGGAAGGGACCCATATAAAGGGTAGCAGCAGGCGTGAGGATTAGAATCTATGACCTGTGCTTTCACAAAAGAAGAGGATACCAGTTGAGTTATTGCTCAATCGGTGCATGGATATTGCTGAACATCAAATAAGTGTTGGCTGCTCACATATATGAATAAATTAACTAACACTGATTATGTTAAAAGAAAAATCACTTTTGTTAGTATGCTGCTTCTCAATAGATCTATTATATCTATTTTGACACAAATGATCAAAGTAGATCTATTATGATTCTATATTTTATTCTGAGCAGAAAAAAACATCCAACTCAAGCTCAAACAAAATGCATACGATTGGAGCCTATAAGATGAAGACAATACGACTTAAAATAGTAAACTATAAGCAAGATGCATATGCTTGAAACTGGTTCACCTAATTTGAATGCTCTTGAATTGGATGGAAGGTTGTGTGACATGACTGACATGGAAAATATTTATACTGTAGCTTTGAAAAATTAATTATTTTTAGGGTGACGTTATTTGCACGTGTTTCTCCTGTGAAGAGCACTCTTTCACAGGAAAAAAATGTTGACTACCTTGAATCAGACGATGGAGATCATTTTTTGTCTCAATCTTCTACAAAATAGATCTTGAGGTCACGACACACTAGTCAGACTGCTACTTTTGGGGATGTGTGTCCCGTGGAATAAATATCTAATCATCTGATAGGTGCAACATCATCTAAAGATCATTATGCGGATTATTTGGATGACAAACAACCTCCATTGTCTGATTCAAGGCAATCAACAAATTATTCATGCGAAAGAGCGTGTATTCTGGAAAGACGGCTGTGAATAACTCTCCCTTATTTTTATTCTTATTATTTTTATTTATTATTGATATTATTATATGTTAATATAATTTCATTTTTATCATAAATTGATGGGTACCTCTGTTTGCGCCCACTCATTTTCTGAAAGTGCCCACTTCCTAAACCCTTTGAAAAACACTGATTGCGTTAGATTAGATGATGGATGTCATGTTTCACCTTGATATTCTATAAAATACATCTTGAGTTTATAACTCATTTATCAGACGGTCATTGTTTGATTCCATGTGTCACAGATCCCCAAATAATGACCCTAGATTCACGTTTGAGCATGATGTGTGTCATATGATTCAAGGGCCATATGTTTTGGGATATATGGCATATATAGTAAAAAAATGATCGTCTAATAGGTGAGCCATGATCTCAAGATCTATTGTGTGGAATATTGAGCTGAAACATGATTGCCATCATCCGATCCAAAGCAATCAATAGTTTTGAAGGGGCCTGGGATATGGGCACCTTCAGAGAATGCATGGGCACAAACAAAGGTACCCCAACTAAAATGAAATCTTTAACGTTTGTTTTGATTTTGATAACCATGTTTTGTTGCGCATTAATGAATATGTATAGTTTGAGATTTTGTTATAATAAGCATGAGTTTTACTGACTTACACCTAACCTTTATTATCTTATGTGATAGAATGAAAGAATATTCTTTCAATAGAAAGGAATCAAATGAGTACCAAATTTTGAATTCCTTTCTCTTTTATATGTAGGTGGGATATATGTGTGAGTGTGCAGAAAGGGAGTTTGATCCATACCCATCCAAGACTGCTGGGAAGTGTTCTAAATGAGAATAGTAAGCAGCCTTTCCTTCTTTTGGTGAGCTTCATAGGAGTTGGAGTACGTTGATGGATCATGAAGGCGCCAAGAATGAGAACAACTCTGCGTTCAATGTTACGAGGCTCATTCAAGATAGTATCATCACCGTTTGCAATTGGGCGATTGCGGATGACAAAGGCGACTCTTTTCTATTTAACGTTAGAAGATTCGAAGCGGAACATCTACTATCTATTTTTCATTTCTTGTAGGGGGGTCTCTTGATTATAGTGGTGTTGGGCTTTTGTTTATCTGATTGTTGGAGGTTTTTTCCTTGATATTTCGGTTTCTTCCGGGTGTAGGTTTTTCCCATTTCTCTCGGGTTTCTTAGGCCACTCAAATACCTATTCTGATTTTCTCCGAGAAGTCCAATTTTCCATATAGCAATGCTTGGGTGCTTCCTAGTGTATTACTCGGGCGCTCCGAGACACTAGGATAGCTTTTATACTTTTTAATAAAATAAAATAAATTTAAACAAAAAAGCAAAATTGGGGTGTGATCTCTTGAATTTGTAAGCTGAGTTGGTCGTTTTGGGTGGTGAAGCTGTCCTTTTTTTGGGTGATGACGATGCCGAAGCTTCTTGTTTTGGGATTGCTCTGCCTTCTTGCGTGTCTTTGAGCTCCTTGCTAATTATGATAGATTTTATTTTCTTAATGAGATGTATATTTCCTATATAAAAGAAGAGGGGTGAGAATATTGTAGTTATAGCCGTATGGGTTATTTACATACAAGATTTGTGCCATGCATTGCACATAATTTGAATAGAAAGACATGGTCCTTTTGGACGTATGCCAAGTGGAACACCATCTACGCCATTTGATTTGAAGGTCATGATGTGATTATCTCTATCATCTAATTCAACACAAACATGGATCATATGATAGAGATGTGTTTCCAGCCAATCTCATAGCTTCAAATGGCATTGGTCCAAACAATACCAAGTTTGTCATTTTAATGGGTGCCTTTATTTAAAACCTAAGGTTATTCCTCTCAATTTTCCTTTCACATGGTTAAATCGTTGATTGCTTTTAATCAGACGATTGAGATTGTTTTTCATCCCAATCTTTGAAATAATAGATCTTGAGATCATGGGCCTACTATCAAATGCTTATATTTTGATTCCATGTGGCACACATCCCATAAATGGAAATGTGATTATGGATCACTTCTTGATATGTGTGCCACCACTACAAAAATAAGGTGTATTAGCGGCACTTGTTTTTAAGTCAATTTTTGGTAGCAGCAAGACTTATAGCGGTAGTTTTTCATAGCGACAAGACTAATAGTGACAGTTTTTTTAACAAAAAACTGCTGCTAATAGTCTTATTTTTTGTAGTGCACGTGGAATCAAAATCTAACTATTTGATGGTAGGCTCATAATCTGAAGATCTATTTCATTGAGATTGGGATGAAAAACAATCGCCATCACTTGATTTATAGCAATCAATGGTTTGAGCACTTGATGTTAGGGTTGAGAAAGAAGAATCTTGGTTTGCAAATAAAGTATCTCGTGTTGTGATTGGGACTCGCTATCATCCAATTTTTGGAAAAAAGGCTAAAATTTAGCTGTATTTTTTTTCCGCCCGCTGATTTGGCTAAAATGTGAAATGATCAGTTTACTTGTAATCCTTACACCCTGGGATTCTTTCTTCTAAACTCGGGTTTTATATACTAAAATCGTTTTACGCTGATTATTCTTTACACAGACGTTTGAAGAGGGTGGTTAACTGTTTCAGGTGACAGGTGAAGCTGAATTAGCTCATGAAGATTAATGGTGTATATTTTCGAGAGCTCACATACTATTGGCACTAGTTTAGGGGAGTTATCGAGTTGTAATTTGAGCCATGCATTGCATGTAGATTTGATGTTAGAGATTAGATAAAAAATGATATAGTTTTTTTATTTTCCCATCCTTTTAACTAGGTTTTGTTGTAGATTGTAACCAAGGGAGAGATTGTAAGTTTGATGTTGTCACAGGTATGGTCAAACCTAATAGAGAATCTTTTAGAGTTACAAAAGTGTAACCGAAGATTAATATGATTAAGATTTTAAGAAAAGTTTGTTAAGATTAGGATTCTTTGGAATTGTGTTTATTTTCATTATACAAAAGTCTATTTATAGACACAAAAGGATTAATGAAATGAATGATAGTCCCACATTGCTTGTGGGCTAGAAGCCTTGGGTTATATGTAACCTGGGCAATCCTCACCTTATAAGCCGATTTTGTGAGGTTGAGTTAGGCTCATGGATTTCTACATGGTATCAGAGTAGGTACCACATGAATGTTGAGAGACACGTTACACGTGAGTAGGCGTGAATGATAGTCTCACACCGCATGTGGACTGGAAACCTTGGGTTGTATATAACTTGGGCAATCCTCACCTTACAAGCCAATTTTGTAATATTGAGTTAGGCTCATGGATTTCTACATAACCTAGTCAAACTTCCACGAAATAGACCATGTCGGTTATACTTTAAATTAGAAATAATTTGATGCAGGGATGACCGTGAACTCTTTCTTTGACTGTCTAAGGGACACTCGAATTTGTTAGGGTTAACCTCTCCCTTAACTCAATCTCTTATCATCTAGAGAGAATTCCTAGCATCTTCTTCCTCCTTGAGATATCTTCTACATATGCTAAGCCTACGCATCTCAAGGTATTCCATCTGTTGCCCTAAGAAGTGTTGTTTGAGTTGGGCTTGTAGATAAGAGTGTTTGGTGCTCAAGGGAGTGGATCATTGTGAGACGCGGTGATTAAAGGTGAGAGCAAATCCAGAACTGTGAAGGACACATTGAGGGATTCAAGTTGGTTGTTAGGAAAGGTCTGATAGGTGCATATCATTTGTTACTTTCTGTAAGTAGTTATTTCATAGTGAATTTTTTGTCTTAGGTCTGAGATAGATCCCTTGATTTTTTCCTGTTGGGGTTTTCACGTAAAGATATTGTGTGCACCGTGTGATTGTTTGTAATTTTTTTATTTATCATATACGAGATAAACTCGCTAGAAATATCTTTGATTACTCAAAGATTCAAGTCCATAACGACACTACAACAACTTGGAGGTAATTATCTTGGGATTAGGCTTGTTGCTGAATTGGAAGGTGTATGCTGAGACGCAACCTGTGTTAGGTTTCGAAAGATCGAACTCTATCGCGTTGAATGTGGAAAAAGAAGAAGAACAAAAGCAATCACATATAATACAAAGGAATTTACATGGTTCTCCCAATCAAGGGCTATGTTCGCGGAGTATACACTATATTTCGGAACGTTTACAATGCACACGTACACTCTCTTCTCTCTAGAGCACTCTCAAACAAAATCTCACACGATCTTTAACAGCCAACACGTTGAATAAACAAAGATTTAATCCTTCGATATAGAGAAGAGATCTGTTAGAATATAGTGATGATTCCAACACAAGAACAACTTCAATCAGATGCTTTGATTCTCAAGCAATTCTTCAATACTTTTATCTTCTAAAAGTATTCTCTAGTTTTCACTCTTTAGAAAACCATTAGAAATCCTAGAAACAATATCCTATTTATAGGTTCCAACTCTCATAAGGAAACTTTGACCAAAATTCCGTCTAAGTTCCTAACGTGCCCAAATCTGCGAAAGTTGAACGACCAGAATCGATCGATCGATTTTGATTCGAGAGCACTCTTCAAAGTGTTTCTTTTCACATGTTGAGATTAAACCTATCCAACAATTCTCCACATAAGTTTTATCCTCAAATGTGTCATCGCCCCAACGAGCATCAACATTTGTGACAAGTGTTGATCAAGTTTAGGCAATGCCTAAACTTTTTCTGTGTAATTGGCTTAGTCAACATGTCCGATGTGTTTTCTTTTGTATCAATCTTCTTAAACAATACTTCTCTATTTTCTATTATATTTTTGATAGAATAATATCGGACATCTATATGCTTTGTTCTAACATAAAAAATTTGATTCTTTGCTAAGTGAATGATGCTTTGACTATCGCAGAAAATATTAGTGCTCTCATCAATCTTATCAAATTCACTGACCAAATCCTTAAACCATAAGGCTTCCTTAGTAGCTTTTGTAACGTTATATATTTGGCTTTCGTAGTTGACAACGCAACTATCCCTTGAAGCATAGACTTTCAACTGATTGGTCCACCTGCCAAAATGAACACATACTCAGTGGTAGACCTTCTATCAAGGCCACCATCATAGTCGGAACAATGTAATCATAGAGTTTCAACTTGCATATATCTCCACCTTTAAACATCATTCCATAATCAACAATTCCTTTTAAATATCTCAATATCCATTTAACTACAAGTCAATACTCTTTTCTTGGATTAGAAGTATACTTGCAAACCACACTTAAGGCATGTGCTAAATTTGATTGTGCACTCACCATGACATACGTCAAACTCTTAACAGTATTTGCATACGAAACATTTTTCATATCTTCCTTTTCTGCATGTGTGGACGGACTCATCTTCTTTGTGAGTTTAAAATTCTCTGCTAAAGGAGTTGATACCAGCTTAACATCACTCATATTATGCTTCTCAAGGAGCTTTTAGATAAAAGTCATTTGAGTTAGTCAAAGTCTCTTGTTTTCACGATCTCTTATGTTTTCCATACTTAGAATCTTATTAGCGGAACCAAGATCCTTCATCTCAAACTGTTGGCTCAATGCTCGCTTCAGCTTGTTGATTTTAAACTTTCTCTTTATTTCTATAAGTATATAATCTATATAGAAAATTATAAAGATTCTATTCCCTTCAAAATATTCTTTTCAATAGATACAACAATCATACTGCCCCCTGTGATAATCTATGTTCAACATATATGAATCAAACTTTTTGTACCACTGCATGGGTGCCTTTTTGAGACTATAAAGATTTATTCAATCTGCAAACAAGTGATTCTGACTCTTCTGCTTTAAATTCTTCTGGCTGTCTCATATAAATTTCTTCTTAAAGATCTCAATGGAGGAGAGTTATTTTCACATCCATCTGTTCTAATTATAGATCTTTCTGAGCAACCACAACCAATAATGTGCGAATCGATGTGTGTTTCGTAATTGGAGAGAATATCTCATTGCAACTAGCCTTTCTTTGAATTTAAAAGTTTGACTCTCATGACCTTCTTTCTTTCGAAAGACCCATTTACAATCGATGACTCTCTTCCCTTTAGGAATTTCTATGAGATCCCAAGTATTATTTTACAAAAGTTACTGCCACTCTTATTCAATGGCTAACTGCCAATTATAGGATCCATATCCACCCAAACTTTTGAAACTGTGTTTGATTCCCCATATTCTTTGATAAGTGCTAGTGTCAAAGACACCATATTTTTGAACTTATCAGGACGTTTCATTGTCCTTTCCGATCTTCTAAGGGTAGCTTGAACCGGAACCGGTATCTGAGGCTGCAAGTATTGAGAAAGTGTGTTATCATGCTCTATCTCAGAGTCTTTATTACCTTTCTTATCTTACTCACGCCTTTTAACATCAACTTATACCTTTGGTTCACCAGGTGACTCATCGAAAACACATTGTCATTGAAAGTAATATCTCTTTCAACTATCACTTTATGAGATTGTATATGTCACAAATGATAACCTTTTATTTCTTGGCCATAGCCAATCAAGGTACACTTTTTGGATTTAGGATCCAACTTAGATCGTTCACTTCCCTAAACTAATACGTATGCGACACATCCAAATACCCTTAAGTGAGGGTAACTTCGGTGTCTTTCATACCAAACCTCATTTGTAGTTCTTGAGTTCAATGTTGTTGATGGTGACTGGTTGACCATATAACATGCTATGTTCACAGCCTCTGCACAAAACCCATGACTCAAGCAGGGATGATTCAACATATATCGCTCTTTTTCTAATATTATTCTATTCATCTTCTTGGCTACGCCATTTTGTTGAGGATTTTCAGAAACTCTTAAGTGGTTAACAATCCCTTGATTTTTACAGTAAACTTTGAAATCCGATTGACAAGTATTCTCCACCATCATCTGACCTGAGAACCTTCACCTTTCTGTCTGTTTTCTTTTCAACAATACTCTGTCATTGCTTGAATTTCTGAAACACATCTGACTTATTATTAGAATCTATGAATGACACAAAGTAGTTGACTCTACCTACTGAAGTGACTTTAGTCTGTCCTCATATATCAAAATGTATGTAATCAATCAGTCTCTTCGAAGTATATTTTCTTGTGGAAAAACTAACTTTTCTTTGCTTACCAAAAATATAATCTTCACAAAATTTAAGTTTACAAGTTTGAATATCGGAAATCACCTTATTCTTTATAAGCTTTATTAGCTCACGTTCACTCTTGTGACCACCTCTTGTGCTACAAATCTGAGAGATCCTTAGAATCTTTTGTAATCGCAACACCATTTCCACTAATTGTAGCGCCTATTAGAGTGTAAAGATTCTCTATTTTCTTACCTTTCATCAAGGTCACAACACCTCATGCAGCCTTTAATTTTTCAAATTTTATAATGACTCGACATCCTATTTCATCCAACAACCCCAACGAGATCATATTTTTTTTCAAATCAAACACATGCCTAACCTTAGTAAGAGTACGAACACCACCATCAAACATCTTTGTTTTGATAGAATTGATATCCATTGCTTTACATACACTATCATTACCCATGAAAATTATTCCACCATTGGCTACCTTGTACTGATCAAACCAATCCTGGTATGAATACATGTGATTCGATGCCCCTGAATCTGGGATCCACGTGGCATATCTTTTGAGCAATCTAAGTCATCAAAGTCATAGCTCGTGTTGGTAGATATTGTAGGCCAAAAAACTACGATCATAGAGAGATGTTAATCATCCGATTTGTGCACTCTAATACGTAGGATCGTTCCCCTTTTTTTAAGATTTGACTCTCCTAACTGTTATTTATAACTGATATTAGACCATCACTGCGTTAAGATGTGAGTGAACTGAACCATCAAAATTATTGATCACAGATTGAAGTGCAAGAGGCGCAAAAATGGTCTTTTAGGGAGACTTAAGCCATCCAATTTGTGAACTATAATTTCACTCATTGATTTTTGTTTAATAGCTGATATTAAAGCTCATTCATTAGATGGTTCACATACACTTATAGGCATGTTTTATTGGGCTGAGACGTGTTCCAATTACGGATGGCTACTTGGACAATTTAGATTTATCATAGATGTGCACATTACATTTCACACTTAAATGGTGTGAGATAAAAAGTCTGATTTTAATGATTACAAAAAAAAGGTCTGATTTTAATGGTGTGAGATCATTAACGTAGATTAGGGGCTATTATCCCATTCTTTTAGCAATCAGTATTAAGGTATTTTGATTAGATATATTTCCATTGCTCTAATTAAATCTAACACCATTTAATCCAAGATGGGTGGATAGTATTGGAATGGGTAAAACAGCATGGGGTGATTGCCTCCATATGGATCGCCGTCGGATCTTAGATCAGACGGTGTTAGATTCATATGTATATATCTCAAATATATGGGCTTCCTTTTCTCCTTCCAAATTAGGGCATCATTAAGGTCTTGCTGAATAATGAGATTTGTGACCTTGACTTGTCATAGAGCGAAGTTATTTTTTCTTGAAAATTTTTCCATCTCCAATCATGCATTTGAGACCATCATCACCATTATAGCCTAAACCTGCCTCTGATACCACTTGTTAGGGTTCGAAAGATCGAACTCTATCGCGATGAATATGACAAAAGAAGAACAAAAGCAATCACACACAACACAAAAGAATTTACATGGTTCTCCCAATCTAGGGTATGCACTATATTTCGGAATGTCTACAACGCACACACTCTCTTCTCTCTAGTGCACTCTCAAATAAAATCTCATACGATTTTCAACAGCTAACACGCTGAATAAACAAAGATTTAATCCTTCGATATAGATAAGAGATCTGCTGGAATATAGTGATGATTCCAACACAAGAATGATTTCAAGTAGATGCTTTGATCCCCAAGCAATTCTTCAGTACTTTTATCTTCTAAAAGTATTCTCTAGTTTTCACTCTCTAGAAAACCATTAAAAACTCTAGAAATAATATCCTATTTATAGGTTCCAACTCTCATAAGGAAACTTTGACCAAAATCCCACCTAAGTTTCCAATACGTCTAAATCTGCAGAAGTTGTTCGCCCAAAATCGATCGATTGATTTTAACTCGAGAGTTTGTCTAATAATTCTCTATTGACTTAATCGATCGATTATGGAAATCAAGCGATATGCACTATATTTCAGAATGTTTACAACGCACACACTCTCTTCTCTCTAGTGCACTCTCAAATAAAATCTCATACGATTTTCAACCGCTAACACGTTGAATAAACGAAGATTTAATCCTTCGATATAGATAAGAGATCTGCTGGAATATAGTGATGATTCCAACACAAGAATGATTTCAAATAGATGCTTTGATCCCCAAGCAATTCTTCAGTACTTTTATCTTCTAAAAGTATTCTCTAGTTTTCACTCTCTAGAAAACCATTAAAAACTCTAGAAATAATATCCTATTTATAGGTTCCAACTCTCATAAGGAAACTTTGACCAAAATCCCACCTAAGTTTCCAATACGTCTAAATCTGCAAAAGTTGTTCGCCCAAAATCGATCGATCGATTGATTTTAACCCGAGAGTTTGTCTAATAATTCTCTATTGACTTAATCGATCGATTATGGAAATCAAGCGATTTTGACGCGAGAGCACTCTTTAAAGTGTTTTTTTTCACACGTTGAGATTAAACCTACCCAACAACCATGAGTTTGTAAGTTCAATCCTAGCCTACCTTTAAAAAAAATAAATGATAATTTCTTTGAGTAGCATATGTAGTTGTGAGTAGGGTTGTGTTTAGGTTTACTTGGGAGAACCCTATATCGTCTTCACCTTGTTTTAAAACCATGCATTTGAATAAGGGTTTATGATATAGAAAACATTTACAAAAGGGTGCCTTTATTACAACTCAAAGAATTTTCCTATTCAACTGGGGTATCATGTGCTTAAATCGTTGGTTGCTTTGAATAAGATGATAGAGATCATTTTTTATTCTAATCTTCGACACAATAGATTTTGAGATAACGAGCCTACCATCAACCTTCAGATGTTAATCTCAGGTGGCACACAGCCCAAAAATAACACGATTATGGGTGCACCTACTGTGGAGTTCAATTCCATCATACCTTAAGAAAAAAATTTGTAGTTTCTGATCAATAGGAAATGTAGCTTATCGTTTATTAGTAGGGTTGTGTTTAGTTCTAATTGTAAATCCTAAGTTCGCCTGATTTTAAAACCATTGGAAAAAAGGGTTAATTTGGTAAACCTTATGTGGAGTTCACGTGGATTTAGGTTGCGTATGACATAGCTCTCTACTAGTCACTGTCATAGTAGAGTTCACCTACTTTAGCAGGTTCACATCTTCTTTGTTAACATCTTGCTACCTGCTTTAGCAGGTACCCCTGCTCCTTGATAACTCTTTGTATAACAAAATTTTATGCGAGATTTGCCAATTCAGCAGTTCTACCATTCTCTATACTCACTCCTTGCCAGAGCAGATATTATTTGCGCTAGTAGGGAACTAGTAGAGAGCAGGAAGATTGCTCCTAGAGCAGGTAAATTCTCCTTTGCAGGGAGTTAGAAAAGAGAATGAGAACCAACTAAAATAGATGAACTCTGTTGTAGCAGGGGCTAACAGAGAGTTATGCCATTGCCAGCCTTAGTACCCACTGGAACAAAAGGGATTCTGATGTGGAAACTATTTACAAAATTGATGGTCTATTTATTACCAAATTTTTTGCATACGTCACACATGGGACTATGCGATTTGAACGGACAGTTGG
This sequence comes from Chloranthus sessilifolius, assembly GCA_021018995.1. Taxonomy (NCBI): domain Eukaryota; kingdom Viridiplantae; phylum Streptophyta; class Magnoliopsida; order Chloranthales; family Chloranthaceae; genus Chloranthus; species Chloranthus sessilifolius. The sequence continues at coordinate 121,574,448 of CM037587.1, read as the reverse complement.
GCCATGTGTGATAGAACCATTTGTGTGCCATGCCAAGAGGTACCCATTTGAAAATCAGGTGCCACGTCAATATGCTCAACAGCCATCAATAACCATCCAATTTTTTTGATTTTGGATTTGTGATTTGAAGGGCAAAAGAGTTTATTTGTTTAAAACACTTGGGATGTAATGAATCTTTAGAGGATGTGGTGTTAGTGGCGATCATGTCCAACATAACATGGGATCAATGAAATTGCAAACAAAGTGAAGGTAATTATCGCAGGGAAGCAACATTGAGGTTGGAAGTTCAATCGTTGCTTTACTTGAAAAAAAATAAAAATATATATCATAATTTCTTTTCAATGGTACAATATAGCTTTCAATTCGGGTGGCGTTATTTGCGACTATTAAAGTTTTGTAGGGCCGATCCTGAGATTTTGAAGGCCCTAGGCGAGTTTCTAAAATGGAGCCCTCTTTCATATTAATCTTTAAAAGAGAAAGTTGCCACAATTTTTAATGTTTTTAGCATATAAAATAATACTCATTGCTTTAGGTTACAAATATATCCATTTTATGTTATATTGTTTATAATTAAAAAATGAAACTAACAAATTAGCAAAACTATATATATTAAAGAAAAATGTAACACAAACAGAGAAAAAATAAATAGTAGAAGGTACCCGATGGATCGAGTAACCCAACCAATAATATTTTAACATTTTTTATTACTTTAACTGCCATTGAATCTTTCACTGATGTTTTTTAGCACTTTAACAGTCTCAAAAAGTTCAAAAAATAAGTTCATTGGATAAGTCTCGTCGAGTAGATCAAAATTGACAGGTCATTTGCAAAAAATGGAACTGTAATGAGTCTGAAATCACTATTTTTAGTTAGAGTCATTTAATAAGAAAAATTTGTATATATATATATATATACCTTTCACTCAATTGATCTTGAAATGGTGCACCTATTAAACAGTCGGTTTGTGATTCAATGTGTAATAGATCCTAATAAATGCCCATAAAATCACATTTGAGAATGTTGAGTGCCATATGATTTAAAGGCATTTTTTGGGGATTTGAGACACATGGAATAAAAAATTTCGTCTAATAGGTGGGCCATGATTTGAAGATATATTTTGTGAAAGATAGGTATGAAAAGCGATCTCTATCATTTCATTCGAAGGAATCAATGGTTTTCAAGGGGTCCAGGATGCTGGTGCTTTCGGAGAACGTGTGGGTATGTTTAGAGGTACCTTATATATAAAGGATTTGGTCAAACAAATTTGGTCCGATCAAAATTGGGCTAAAGAATCTACTGGGTCAATACATATGCTCGTCCTATCCCAATTAGGTCCAGGATGCTGGTGCTTTCGGAGAACGTGTGGGTATGTTTAGAGGTACCTTATATATAAAGGATTTGGTCAAACAAATTTGGTCCGATCAAAATTGGGCTAAAGAATCTACTGGGTCAATACATATGCTCGTCCTATCCCAATTAGGTCAGTGACCCAACCAATGACCTGCATCGACTCGATCGAGACCCGATCCATGACCCATTGAAAAAATTGCAAATATGGGACCTAGGAAGAGTTGAACCCACAACCTCTTGGGTAAAAAGTAAAGAACCACTAGTTACTTGACCAACTAAAAAAATAGATTTAGTCAATTCATTTGTACATTAAAAATTATATTAAACGACTATATGGTAAAGACTTCCAAGATTTGGGAGTTCCAAAAATTTGGGAGCCCGAGGCGGCCACCTATTGGGCCTTGGCCCAGGGCCGGCCCTAAAGTTGTGAAGAACACACAGTTTCCCAACATAAAAAATTGTTGATTGCCTTGAATTAGACTGTGGAGATGACTTTTCGTCCTAATCTTCCACAAAATAGTGCATCTATCAGACGGTCACATACTGATTCCATGTGACACACATCCCTAAGAGTGATCGACTGATACGTACACCTATGATCGTGATCACTTTTGGGGATGTGTGCCACGTGGAATCAAGATCTTACCGTCTGATAGGTGCGACATGATCTCAAAATTTATTGTGTAGAAGATTGGGACAAAAAAGATCTCCATCGTCTGATTCAAGGTAGTCAACATTTTTTTCTTGTGAAAGAGCGTCTTCACAACAAAAACGGGCGTGAATAACCCTTCCCAACCAAGGATTAGTAGAGTTGTGTTTGTTGAAGTTTGGTCCCACATCGGGTATTTATAGCATTGCCTCTCCTCTCATAAGATCCTGGCCCCCTCCACTCATAACCAATTTGTTTTGAGATGGATACCCAAATTTATTATGGTATTAGAGTACAATTTTCTCCACTCCACAACACCCAATTCAATTGTCCACGTGATTTGGCTAAGTCTAGCTGCCAACATGTTCGGGGGCATGTTGAAGTCTAATCCTACATGAGGTATTCATAGCCTTGACTCTCATCTTATAAGATCTTAGGAAGCATTTACAAATAGTATGTGTATATCGGGTTCACCTAGCTTTAAAATCACTAGATAAAGAAATTCAACGTAGAAAGCATACACAAAATTGAAAATAACCATTGAGTGGTAGCTCAGTTGGTATCCTCCCTCCTTTGTTAGGCTTGAGGTCGTGGGTTCTACACTCCACATTTGCTTCCTCCCTTTATAAATAAGGTGATAGTTATTGGGTGAGATTTATTTCTCTCTGTGTTACTCAATGTGAGTGCATTGTTGTATGAGATTTATTCCCTAAGGGTGCATTTGTTTGGGCATAAAGGGTTTCTCGCAAAATGAATATTACCTACAAAACTATGCTGACTAGATTACCTGCAATCTAGACTTTGCATGTAATTTTTCCTTGTAAAGAGTTTGTTCTTTTGAATGTAACATGAGCATGTAAAATTACCTTTTTAGTGCATTTTTGGCGTTACATCCAAAAGAATAGCATGTGTAATTTTACAAACATATGATATTGTTGTTAACAGAGAACACCATAAAGTTTTACATATCAGGTTTTGCCTTGTTTGCTGCCATGTAGGATAGCTGTCAGGATATTTGTGGTGATCTATAACTGCCCTATTTCCTAGGGTTTTCTCTCCACCACTCTAAATACAATATATGTGGTCTCTTGGAAGAGGAAGAGAAATAACCTTCACATAACGGCTGGTCTTCCACTTCCTTCATGAGAAAACTTTCATGGTATCAAAACCTCTATCTCTAATGAGTTTCTTGCGATTTCGGCTGAAGCTCCCTTCAATCCAAGGAGCTCCCCCATCATCTAAGGTATGTCTCAAGCATTGTCATCTTCCCTGAATTTTTTATATCAAACAGTAGCTCTCTCATCACCATTAAACTTGATTCTGGGAATTATCGGACCTAGAAAGCTCAAGTTAAGCATGCTTTTAAAGCCAATGGATTCCTTGGCTATCTTGACGGCTCCTTACCTTGCTTATCTAAAACTGAAATTGACTCTGCTGGGAACTCCATTCCCAACCCGAAGTTCATAGAATGGTGTACCATAGATCAACATCTACTAAGTGCTCTTCTATCTACCTTATCTCTGACGGTTCTTGCATATGTCGTTGAACTCGACTCTACAGAAGATCTCTGGAAAACACTTGCTCGAAGATTAACAGTGTCCACTAGATCCCACATCATCAACCGGAAAAATGATCTTTAGGAAGTCAGTAAAGGAGATCTACCGATGAAGGATTATTTAGAAGCAGTTAAGAAGATTGTTGACGATCTCATGGCTGTGGGTGCGAAGATCGATGATGAAGACATAGTTCATCATACTTTCAATGGTCTTCCTCACGAGTTTTCTGTCATTAAAACTGTACTCCGTACCCGTACAGATCCAATCTCGTTGGATGAGCTCCATTCTCTCCTCGGTAGCGAAGAGCTCAATCTTGCAACAGAAGCTAAACATGAAGCTGCTACTGCCACTGAATTCGACAATAACACTGCCTTCGTCCCTGCTAGCAATCACCGCGGTGGCTCCTTTGGTCGACAAAACAATCGTTGCGGCCGCGTAAATTCCTCTAATCCCCAACAAGGTAATAATCTTACAAATGATTTTTATGCTTTTCGTGGTCATGGTAGATCAAATGGCTACAGAGGAAGGAACTCATATAATGGGCCTAGGTTACATGTTGGATTTTACAATACTGGTCAATATTTTGGAAACTACAATGGTGAGTCCTACAGTCCCTATGACGGATCAATCTGATGCAGAATCTGTAATTGTAGGAATCATACGGCTGCCGAGTGTTGGCTTAGATATGATTTTCCCCAATCCAATAACCAAACCCGACCCTACCCCAATGCCTTTGTTGCCTCAAATTCGTCAATCCTGGACACTAACTGGTATGTAGACTAAGGGGCCAGCAACCATGTAACCTCTGAAATCTCTAATTTGAGCATTTCATCACCCTATCATGGTTCTGATCGTGTCACTGAAGGCAATGGCCACTCACTTCCAATTCATCATATTGGATCAGGTCATATTTCTACACTCCATAAATCTTTAGCCCTAAATAATGTTTTACATGTCCCCTCAATTTCACAAAATCTATTAAGTGTTCATAAACTTGCTACTGACAATAACTGTGTCTTTTTATTTGATTCCAATGGTTACTTGGTTCAGGACAAGGACACTTCGAGGATTCTCATCGGGGCCGCAGTAAAAATGGGTTTCATCATCTAAATCCTTCGACTCTTCCGCTGCCTTTATTCTTGGAAAAGATTCACCATCACTTTGGCACAATCGGCTTGGTCACCCATCTTTAGTTGTTCTTCGTGTTTTGTCATCAAAATTTAGTTTAAATACGTCTTGTAGTAGCTCCTTTAATTGCGAACATTGTAATATGTGCAAGAGTTACAAACTCCCATTTAACGTTTCTACTAGTGTCGTTAATGCACCTCTTGAACTAATACATGCGGATGTTTGGGGTCCTTCCTTTTTGCCATCTTTTCATAGATATTGATACTATGTAGTTTTTATTGATATTTTTCTCGTTTTAGTTGGATTTATCCATTCTTTTGTAAATTTGATGTCTATCAAAAGTTTGTGCACTTTAAAAATTTGGTTGAAAATCGTTTCTCCACTCGCATGAAAAATTTCGTAGTGACAACGGTGGAGAATTCGTCAATAAAAATATGGCGAATTTGTTCACATCGTGTGGCATCTTGCATCAACGTTCTTGTCCGCACACTCCTGAACAAAATGGAGTGGCAGAGAGGAAACACCATCATCTTATTGAAACGACTATTACACTTCTTCATATTGCCTCTATGCTGTCTACATACTAGGTTGTTGCCCTTTGTACATCGGTCTTTCTAATCAATCGTCTCCCAAGCAAAGTACTTCACCATCACACCCCATATGAAAAATTATTTGGTGTCCCACCAGATTTTACAATTTTAAAAACCTTTGGGTGTCACTGCTACCCTTGGATGAGGCCTTATAGTGAACACAAGCTTGAACCAAGGTCTCAGCCTTGTTGCTTTCTTGGCTATTGCACATACTCAAAAGGATACAGGTGTTTAGATTTAGACACGGGACAAGTTATAATTTCGAGGCATGTTAAATTCATTGGAAACACTTTTCTATTTGCCAAAAATAAGCACTCTGACTCATTTGCTATAGCTGATCCTTCACATCCATTCAAGTTACAATCTCTATCCTACTCATGTCATCATAACCGTCCACCAAATACATCTCAAGCACATCTTCCCAGGCTGGCACCTGAGTTGCACACTAACCCACCTATACCTATCCCCAATCCTATCCCACCTCTACCAATCATACCCATCATCCAACCTCTAATCCAATCCCCATCCCCAACCCCCTATCTAAACCAAACTCCTTCACTATCCTTTGTCCAGCCTACATATCTGCTACCTATATCTAATATTGCACTAGCAAGAGAAGTTTCTTCATATCTTATGACCACTCGATCAAAGTCAGGGATCTAAAAAAAAAAGTAAATTATTAGTCTCTCTATTGTGGTTCAATGCAACAAAGACCAACTAGAACCCACTTCCTACAATGTAGCTAAAAAATATCCAGAAGGGCGCCTTGCAATGTCAAACGAATTTCATGGGCTTCTTTCTCAGGGAACATGGTCGCTAGTTTCCGTTCCACGACTCAAAAGAATTGTGGGCTGCAAATGGATTTACAAGTTAAAAAGAAAATTTGATGGCTCCATTGCCCGCCACAAAGCGAGGCTCGTCGCAAAAGGCTACTTACAAGAACAGGGGATTGATTTCACAGAGACATTTAGTCTAGTCGTGAAACAACCGACCATCCGGGTTGTTTTATCCCTTGCGCTGCATTACAATTGGTCCATTTGGCAGTTAGATGTGTTGAATGCATTTCTACATGGTGTGTTGCATGATGATGTGCATATGGATCAACCCCAAGGGTTTGTTGATCCAAACTTTCCAAACTATGTCTGCAAATTACATAAAGTGATTTATGGGCTATGCCAAGTACCGCGACAATGGTTTTCTACCTTTTCAAGTTTTCTCATCAATAAAAGGTTTAAGATGAGTGTTGCTGACAACTCTATGTTTGTTCATGCCTGTCCGTCTCGCAATACAGTGCTACTCATTTATGTTGATGATATACTTGCAACCGGTAATGATGCGAAATGGATTTCATCACTAATTTCTTATCTCAACAACTCATTTAGCATGAAAGATCTGGGCCCTTTTAAATATTTCTTGGGCATCGAAGTGATTACGCACCCAAATGGTGTTTTCTTAACTCAGTCACAGTACGCATCCGATATTCTTGATCGCATATCAATGAAAGAATGTAAAGCCTACTCATCTCCTGTTACAGTCAAACCTGCTACTGATCCCCAAGGAGAGAAACCATTTCATGATCCTAGTTTATATCAAAAAATTGTAGGCACATTACAATATCTTACAATCACTCGGCCAGACCTGTCCTATGCAGTGAACAAGGTTTGCCAACATATGCACGCCCCTCTTATCAAGCATTTCAACGCGGCAAAGTGCATTTTGAGGTACATTAAGGGTACCGTGCATCAGGGTCATTACTTTCTTCTGGACCACTTAATCTTATCGGTTTCTCAGATGCCGATTGGGCGGGTGACACCAATGATCGGCGATCAACTATTGGCTTTTGCATCTATCTTGGTCCGAACTTAATCTCTTAGTGTGCGAAAAAGCAGCCCACAATAGCTTGCTCTTCCACTGAGGCCGAGTACCAAGTTCTTGCGCACACATCGGTTGATATTACCTGGCTTAGACAACTGTTGCATGATCTTCACATTAACACCCCTTCTGCCTCTACACTATGGTGCGATAATATCTCTGCAATCTCATTAGCGTCTAATCCTATGTTCATTGCTCGCACGGAACATATCGAAGTAGATTACCACTTTATTAGGGAAAAGGTACTTAGTCGTGAGATCGAAGTTCGACACATTTCATCAATGGATCAAGTAGCTGATGTGTTTACTAAACCTCTATCTCCTCGCAGGTTCAAGTACTTGAAGGACAAGTTACTTGTACAAGATGTATCATCAACTTGAGGGGGCATGTTAACGGAGGACACCATAAACTTTTCCATATCAGGTTTTGCCCTGTTGGTTGCCATGTAGGATAGTTGTCAGGATATTTTTGGTGATCTGTAACTGCCCTATTTCCTAGGGTTTTCTCTCCACCACTATAAATACAATATATGTGGCCTCTTGGAAGAGGAAGAGAAATAACCTTCACATAACGGCTGGTCTTCCTCTTCCTCCGTGAGAAAACTTTCAGTTGTTGCCCCCAATTTTTAATAAGAAATTTAGGCAAGATATCTAGACTCGATCATAGGTTCTCAAAAGCCCAAAACCTCTACATACTGGAATCCAAACCTTTGATTTTTGCCCTTATTTATAAAAAATTAGAAAATTTTGCAAGAAGTTTAGATCGGAACATGGGTATTCAAACCCCAAAACCTCTGACTTTTACACTTTTAGAATACAAAGGCTTTGATTTTTTGCTCCAATTTATGAGAAATTAGATATTTGGGCAGGTTTTTGGGACTACCAGCATGGGCAAATTGAAATCATAGCACCAAGGGAATTTGATCTGCCTATCCTCTTCATGGTTGTTTAAAACAAACAAGAAACTTAAAGGACAAAAATCAGGTTAGAGAAGTGAAAAAATGAGACACCTCCTATACCCTTTTCAGATTTCAAAGCACTAATGGGTTTCATTAAACCTGTCTCTTTGCTACCTCAGCTACCTCAGAAAGTCCATGAAAGGGTTTGATCCATGAAAGAAAAACATCAAAAACTGCTAGCTTGTGAACAAAACTTCTGATAAACTAGATTCAGAGATTTTGTACACCATTAATCTCATTTTTCTTTACTTCCTCTCCTTCAGAACCCATCAAAGATTCAAGAAAAAATACAAAAAAAAGCAAGCAGAAATCTCTATCTAAATATGGTCATGGCCAAATTGAGAGAGAACAGGAAATTGTTGGTGGTTGCTTCAGCTGGGTTTCCTCTACTGGTTCAAAGGACATTTTACAAGAGATTGAGAATGACGTAGAGCTCTGGATTGTAAATCTCCGATGGGTATTTTCCCATTGATGGTTGTTCTTGAACACATATTGCCTTGGGAGGAAGATGGAGCTTTTTCTCTGCTTAGGGCTTTAGAAGTACATTTATAGCTACAGTAAAAAGCCTTGGAGGCTGTGTAAAAAATGACCGTTTTTTTCAACCGTTACAAATATCTCCTGTAAAATATTGGCGTTACGAGGCAGGGGCTTCGTAAGTTAAAAAACAATACCTGCAATGTGTACAGTACTTTATATAGCCTCATTACATCGAAACGAACACAATAGACCATTTTTTTTAGACCGTTGGTGTAAAATTAGCTCATTTGCATGTAATATTTCGATATTACATCAAAACGAATGTGCCCTAAGTGTTACTCCTGAATTGTCATTGGCTGTGTATGGCATAGCTCTCTGCTACCCCCTACCATAGCAGAGTTCACTTGGTTTAGCAGGTGCCCCCATCATCTTTGCTAACATCCTCCTAGTTGTGTATGGCATAGCTCTCTGCTACCCCCATCATCTTTGCTAACATCCTCCTAGTTGTGTATGGTAACCCTTCTCCTTTATAACTCCTTGTATAGTAAGATTTTTATGCAGGATTTACATGTTCAACAATTCTACTCTCCTCTCTACTCACTCCTTGCCAGAGCACATTTTATTTGCTCTAGTAGGGAGTTAGTAGAGAACAGGAAGGTTGCTGTTAGAGCAAGTAAATCGTCCTTTGCAGGGAGTTAGAAAAGAGAAAAGGAGCCAACTGAAGCAAGTGAATTCTGTTGTGGCCGGGGCTAGCAGAGAGCTATATATGCCATTCGCAGCCATTCTCTCCACGACGATATGTATCCAAGTCGTCTATGCCGTAGGTAGGGGCGGCAATGGGCCAGGCTTGAATTTTTGTCATTTTTGAATAAGGCTTGGCCTGAGTCTGGCCCGTTTATAGTAGAACTTGAGGCCAAGCCCAACCCATTTATGGCATCATTATATATATATGGAAAAGGCCTCCGTCCTCCAACTTTCCACGTGGCACTCAAAACACTTTTTGGGTGCCACGTGGACCTTGGGTGCATTGCTTAGATCATCTTTGAAAAAAAATAAAAATTAAAAACTCTTCTCTACCGTGTATATTTTGAACCGTGAAATGTGGACCAATGAAAACCATCAAACTTTGACTTGTGAGTTTAACATTTATTTTTCAATTTTTTTTTTTAATATTGATCTAAACTGTCTACCTGTGCTCCACGTGGCACCCAAAAAGTATTTTGGGTGCCACGTGGAGTTCCACATGGATCTTGGAGGACGGTGACCGTCCTCCATTGGAGGACCTAAACGGCTCCCTATATATATATATATATATATATATATATATATATATATATATATATATATATATATATATTACAAATATGAAGGTATGATTAAATATTGGCATAAGGCCTACACCAAAATTCATGGTATATGTAGTTAGATGACTTAATTGGAAGCTTAATTACCGATGGAAAAAAAAAAAGACTTGGTTGAAGTTGACGAAGATGTAATTGTACTTGAACTGTTTTTGGATGAAATGTTAGATTTATATTAGAGCACCTTTAAATCCACCCACCTTTATATCCACCATCTTTGAGTTCACCCTCTCTGAAACACATTGCCTGCATTGAATCAGATGATGGCGATCGTTTATCCTCCCAATCTTTAATTTCACATGATAGATCTTGAGATCACAGATGTACTATCAGACGGTCAGTATTTTATTTCACGTGGCACACACTATAAAAATAAGGTCTTTTAGCGGCACTTGCTATTAAGGCAATTTTTGATAGCGACAACACTAATAGCGGCAGTTTTTAATAGCGACAGGACTAATAGCAGCAGTTTTTTGTTAAAAAAACTGCCGCTAATAATCTTATTTTTTGTAGTGACACATCTCAGAAAAGTGACCTTAATATCACGCACACACTCGAAATTAATTTTAAGGTCACTTGTTTGGGTGTGTACCACATGAAATAAAAAAATGACCGTCTGATGGTACGCCCATGATCTCAAGATCCATCGTTTGAAAGATTGGGACGATAAATGATCTCCATTGTCTGATTCAACGTGGGTGAACTCAAAAATTTAGTGGGTGGATTTAAAGGTACTCTTTAGATTATTGTAACTGAGACCAAAACAAAGTGGAGGTAATTATCCTCGACTTTGGGCCCATGGTTTAAAATTTCAGTACCAAAATGAAAACAACCCCCCATGAAATTTTGGTCAAAGTATGTATGGCAGTGAAATTTTCGACCAAAATTTCAGTTTCAGTCATGCCCGAAACCGATATTTTGATCCTTGTTTGGGCCTATAGCTCAAGGTGGATGCTGATCCAACTTGGAGGTTGCAAGTTTAATCTTATAGGCTTATAACTTACCATAAAATAATATAGTAATTAATAAAAATGATAATTATAGTAAGGGTAATGGATTATATCTTGTGACTCTAGCTCCTATTAGGTGCCACAATTGCTTTTGACTTTTCAAAGCTCAAAGGCAATTAACATGATATGTAACCCCATAAGAGCTGAGTCATGGGACATAAGCTCATGACTCAAGTTAAGCATTGACTTTTCAAAGTTGGTGATCGGTGCCGAAATGTGACTATATTTCACACCCTAGTTCTTACATTTAGCTATCTAATGAAAGCATCTTATGAATGTTGTAAGGTTTTAATGATTACAGGTGTTTCTGACCGTTGGATCGGTAAAGAGCATAAAAGAAGATAATTAAAAGCTACACAAGAGCTATGGACAAAAAAGTCAAATGAAGCATCGAAATCCGTGAAGAAAATCAACATCTATCAAGAGAGGAAGAGTTTACCCTTACTTGTCAATCGATTGACACATGAAGACAAGATTGCCCTCATTTAGTTCGAACTAAAAGTCAATCGATTGAGACTTCAGTCTCAATTGATTGAGGTTATTAGGTATAGGGTTTGCTCGACCCTATAAAATGAAAGCTACGGCTTTGGGATAATTAATTCATTATTATTCATTTTTGGTTTTCGACTCTTTTTGGCATCTTTTCAAGGGTTCTTCTTCCTCCTTCTAGAGTTTGATGTGGGTAGATTGTACTCAGGATTTACATTGTCTTTCTTTTACATTCATATGTTATATTTAGCAAAAGATATTGTAAACAAAAGATCTTTTGAAAGAAATGAAAAGTGGAATGACTTGAATGAACAAGGAGATCATATACCAAATATGAGCGGCTAAATCAGTTGATCGGAGAAGATGCGATCCCCAGATAAGTAGCAATTTTTTATGATTAATATCGCAGTCTATTTATGTCATCATGGAATCATTTTGCTTAAAGTATGTATGATTGAAAATATGTTGAATGCTTGTTATGACCGTGATTGCGCGTATCAACGGCCATAATCGCTAGATCTGGACCTGCAGACTGATCTAGGCTGCAGAGCGATTATGTATTTACTATCGTGATCTAAACATCATGAGATATGCTATGCTTTTTATATGACTCATACCGTAATGATAGGCTGAATCATTATTTTTAAATAGGATATGCCGGATTGATGATCACGTTTTATTACAAATCATTTTTCTAGACAAATGATGGTGTGAATGATGCTTTAATGAAACTGTGGGTTTTAATGATAGAAAAGGAATACAAATCTGGGGTAGCATATTCCTTGATCATATTTAAATATTATTTTTAGATCCATCAGAAATTAGTTGTTTAGGTTAAGTTATTTTTCTTGCATTTAGGAAAAGTGTAATAAATTTTTGATAAAATTGAATTTGTCCTTTGGTACTTCCTTGGGGACGTTTTTAAATCTCTGAAAGAATTAATTAAAATTCACATTTTCCTGTGGGTTCGACACCCTTGTTCTTGCCATACTACAATAGATCTTGTGCACTTGCAAGGGTACACTTTAAAATCGACCAAGTTTTTGACACCGTTGCAGGGAAAAACGGCGAAATTTTGATTAATTCGGAAAGAAATTTATTGAAAGTGATTGACTGTGTTTCGTGTTTACGAAAAGCTGCTTTGTCAATCGATTGACACGAAAGAGTCAATCGATCGACAGTTGTGAGTAGTATATAAAAAAAAAATAATCTTTAATTATGAAAATTTGGAAGTTTGTAGATTATGAAATCTGAAATTTGGTGCTCAAAGGTTGATTTTTGATTTTCGAACTTAAATTTTTGCAATTAGAATTTTTGAAATTTAATTTCTAAATTAAATTTTAATTTTCTTGTGTGAATTTTGATTTTTGAATTTTAAAAATTAATATTTGGATTTTTGATTTGCGAAATCTTCTTTCCCTTATTTTTCTTCTCTTTGGTAAGATTTTATGGAGTTCTTTTAGGAAGTATAAATTTTTAGGATTTCTTATTTTAAATTTTGTAGGAGTCCATTTTCCTTATTTTTCCCTTTTAGATATTTTGTAGGATTTTCTAAATTCTAGTTATAGTCTTTTTAGGATCTCTTATTTATGAAATATAGGAGTCTTTTATTCTTCTCATTTTTCTCTTGTAGGTTAGATTTTGTAGGATTCTTTTAGTTTTTGAAATTTGAATTTTGAAATTCAAATCTTAATCTTGATTTTCAAATTTAATTTTTGATTTTTGAAATTCGAATTTAAAAAAAAAAAAAAAAAAAATTTTTTTAAATTCAAATTAAAAAATAATAATAATAATTTTTTTTTCTCTTCTGAAACTGGCTACTGTTCATTATAGAGATCAATCGATTAACATTTCTCTGTCAATCGATTGACTAGGCCTCTGCTGTTGGCTATTTCAACTGAAATTTCTGTGTTGACCAGTTCTGACTTTTGAACCTCAATCGATTGAGACCACTCTTTCAATCGATTGACGGATTAAGTCCCTGGTTGAGTTTTTGTCTGTGCTTTGTGTTAATCGATTGAACCCTGTGCTTCAATCGATTGAAGCAGTTACTTGTGGTTTGTTGTGGAATCATCAACCCTATTTGTGAGCGTGGTGTATGAGCTTTACTCGTTCTCATCACCCACATCTGCAACCGTTTAATCTTGAGATCGAACGATATTGTAGAGAGAATCGTAGAATCCAAAGGAATCAGTATCATTATACTGAGACTATGGTAGATCAAAGGAATAGAAATAATCATAACAATAATAATGGAAATAATGGGAACAATAATCATGATGAGGGCCCGAGAACATTGAAATATTATAATGATCCTGATTTTTACGAGGATCAAGATAGTATTATGCATGCCCCCATCCCAGGGAACCATTACGAGTTCAAATCTGCAATGATTCAAATGTTACCAATTTATCATGGATTATCAAACGAAAATCCATATGTTCATTTGAATGAGTTCATTGTAGTATGTAAAATGTTCCGTGTGCATAATGTGACCGACGAAATAGCTAAGTTGCGACTCTTTCCTTTCTCTTTAAGAGATAAGGCAAAAACTTGGTTCTACTCCTTAGAACCACAATCTATTCAGAGTTGGGAGAGCTACACCGTCAGTTTCTTAAAAAATATTTTCCCATGACCAAAACCATTGAGTTGCGTCAAAAGATCCAGTTCTTTTTCCAACAACCTACAGAAACATTTCATAAATGTTGGGAACGCTTTAAGGAATTGACTAAGAGTTGTCCAAATCATCAACTGCCAAGGTGGCAGCAAGTCTAAAGTTTTTACAATGGACTAATTCCTGAAGAGAGACGCATGGTTGATGCATCTTGCGGAGGATCGTGTGTCATGAAAGAGGCTGATGAGCTGTGGGCATTGTTTGAGAAATTATATCAAACTTCAATCCAAAATGCGACAATTGAGCGAACTAATTTGGATGTGGCAATAAAATCACATGTGTTGACTAGAAATGGATTATTTGATGTCAATAATAACACCTCAGATCTTTCAACAAAGGTTGATATGTTGTCCAAGCAAATAAACATGATGGTAGCTGCAACTAAGCAAGCTAAGAGTCCCATCAACCCCACCGCTTGTTCAATCTGTGACCACCCAGGTCACATGCCTAACGAGTGCCCTACTACCTTGTCATTTCTTCCTGATGACCCTACTCCTCAAGAGCAAGTGAATCTGACTCAATCATATCAGCGACAAGATAGGAATATGTACTCAAACACATACAATCCAGAATAGAAAAATCACCCCAACTTAGGATGGGGAGGATCAAACCAAACTGGACATGTGAATCAGTAGTTCAGATCCAATGTAATGAATGGACAGCAGAATTTTCGTCCACAACAGAGTTCTAATTTCCAGCGGAATTCTAATTTTCAACATAACTGATGAGTACTGAAAAATGAGGATATTTCGCCCCTAAATACCTATATTTAGCTGTCCGATGAAGGCTATCTGATGAGATTGATTAGATTTGAAGTGTTTCAGGTAAATACAAACCAAGTATAGAAAACAGTACAAGAATTCTGAATATAATGCCAAAACACTGCAACTTCGGGTAATCAAGAACTTGGTGCGACTTGTGGCTAAATTTGGACCTTCAAGACGGCCGAATTACGAAATTGTCAAAACATGAATGTTGTAGAGCTTTTCATCAGCTTTCCAACGGCGCAAGAATCGTCTCAATCCGAGTTCGGGATAGAACGTTATGGCCAAAATACCGAAGCAGTGTCTGAACCAAGAAGAAGTGCTGAATTTCACGGATTTCTGGGGTCGATTAATCGAGCCAGAGTTTATGTTTGACACGAATATGACACTGTGAACCTGTTTTTTGGGACTCTCTGTCGGCTCGATGCATAGACATCCCTTGGTCGATTAATCGACCCTAAAAAATTGGCTTAGGAGACCTCCGCACGACGGGTCTATTTAAAGTGACTCAAACACTTCGGGGAAGAGGAGATTAGAATTAGAGTTTTTTTTAGAGAGTTTTAGTTTTTAGTGTTCTTAGTTTTTAGCCATTGTTTTTCATAGTTAGACCTAGAAATAGGGAAGTTTTATTATTTCTTTTTGAGAGCTTTGTTCCCTTTAATTTTTCAGTACTCATTCCTTCAGTTTATAATTTCTGTTCAAAGTTTATTCCTGCATTTATTTCGTTTATGAAGATTATCATCCGTGTGGATCAACGTAATTTATTTTGAAGTTTGAGGTAATTTTAATTAATATTATTTTCCCGTCTTTATTTATTTATGTCATTTACTTACCATATGTGTGGCTAAATTTATAGGGATGGGGATCTAATGATTCCCATCCGAGGGATGTACTTTTAATAATATAAATTTAGGATTAAAACATGAGATTTTAATTTTATGGTTGTTGTGCTATCATGAATGGATGAAATCCCCGCCACTAACCGGGATCGCGTGTGCCGAGTCATGCCCGGGATCTCAGATCTGTGACGGTAATTTTACCATATCATTGTTATGGTCTTTGTGTTTTCATTGTGTGGATCTAATTACGATTATGTTCTGGGATCGAGTGTGCCGAGCCATGCCCTGGATCTTGGTTCTGTAATGGTAATTTTATCTTAAATATCCCTAATCTGAATAAAGTGTGCCGAGCCATGCCCTTGATTTCAGATTTATAAATGGTATTCTTGTTGGAATTTTCACCCACTTTGGGGATGACTTTTATTTGAACCTGAGATCATGCGTGTCAGCGCACTTTGATCCCATCTATATATGAAAATCATCTAAGTCCTAATTGCAGGGATGCAACATGGAACCTATTAGGGTGTTGACCATTGATCTTCCATAAAAGATGTTTGTTACTAATGAAATATCTCATAATTTAATCCTTAGATTTATATTATAGGAAGAACGGACCAAAGATGGGAGGATTTAGTATCTTCATCTTTATCATCATCTTCACTTTTATTTGTGAATCATCAATTGAATTTTAGTTTGTAGTCATTAATTACCATCAACCACTTAAATCATAAAACTGGTAGAATACTGTTAGATCTTAATAGATTTCTAGAATTGCTTGTCTCTTTTAGGTATTTCAAAATTAATCCTCGTGGGAACGATCTCGTACTCCGCACCCACTATATACAAACCGATTCGTGCACTTGCGAGTAAAGCATTACATTAAAAATATCACAACAATAACCCTCCTTATTATCATCCGAATTCTGATTACCGAAAAAATCAGAATTTTAATCAATCTCAGGCCACCGTTTCAAAAGATTCTGATTTGGAGGAAAAGATTATGCGAAATATGCAAGCTTTCCAGCAGATGATGATAGATTAATTTAGTCAACTGACAAATCAGTTAACTCAACGAGAGGAAGGTAGGCTCCCTAGCCAACCCATCAACAATCCTCGAGGCCAAGCATCATCTGATGAAGGACCATCAAATAGTCAACAGTTGAAAGCTGTTACAGTGCTAAGAAGTGGACGAGAAATCAATAATCAAGTCGAAATGTCTGTGGAAGCTGGTGAAGAAAGAGAAACAGCAAAAGAGAGAGTCAGAGAAAAGAAAAGAGCAAGGAAGAGAGAAGGGAAAAGAAAAACAAGTAGAGGAAGTGTCTCCCTCAACTGTCCAACAAGGACATGAAAAAGAACCAGAACTTACGGCTCCACCTTATGTCCCTAAGGCACCATTCCCTGAGTGCCTAACTCCTCCATCTAGAATGGGGAAGGGACCTGTAAAAATGGAAGAAATCTTTGAAACATTCAAACAGGTAAAGATAAATCTTCCATTACTTGAGACAATCAAACAAGTTCTTGAGTACGCCAAATTCTTTAAAGATTTGTGCACTCTTAAGGGAAAGACACGCACTCATGTTTCAAAGAAAGTGTTCCTGACTAATCAAGTAAGTTCGATATTGTAATTGGAAGCCCCACAGAAACTCAAGGACCATAGAGTCCCAACTATTCCATGTGTCATTGGTGGACAACCAATTGGAAAAGCGTTACTGGATTTGGGAGCAAGCGTTAATCTGATCCCATACTCGGTGTATGAGAAATTAGGATTGGGTGAATTGAAACCCACAACGGTTACACTTCAACTTGCCGATAGGTCAGAAAGAAGACCTAGGGGTATCATCGAGGATGTTTTGGTTGGAATAGACAAGTTTATCTTCCCAGTGGACTTCGTTGTTTTAGACATGGAACCACCTGTTAAATCCATTAATCAAGTCCCCATCATCCTTGGACGTCCGTTTCTCGCCACTGCAAATGCTTGCATTATTTGTCGAACAGGAGTCATGGACGTTTCGTTTGGAAACATGAAGGTTAGATTGAATATATTTCATGCGATGAACCATTTTCCCAATGAAGATGAAGTTGACTGTTTTTACATCGACCAGATGGATGAAGTAGTGCATGAAGCGTTACCATCAATGCTTACCAAAGAAGAATTTGAAACTGCTTTGTTGGCCATCTATGAGGAAAAAGAATTTGAAAGGAAACAGTCAGAAGAGACGAAGTCGAGTCTATCATGCCCAGATGATCACTTATGTGCAAATGTGACTAAGGTAGAACCATTACCTATTGAGTGAGGTAAAGGATGTGCTGACTCCACCAATTGAGCGGCCACCAACTGTCGAATTAAAACAGTTGCCTGAGTCGCTCAAGTACGCGTTTCTAAGACCTCGAGAAACATTGCCAGTAATAATATCATCGACATTGTCGGAAGAACAAGAGTGTGAGTTGCTAAAAGTGCTGAAAGAAAACAAAGAAGCCATTGGATGGACTTTAGCCTATCTAAAAGGGATTGAACCATCGGTATATATGCACAAAATATATTTGGAAGATGATAGTAAACCATCGAGGGAACCGCAAAGGCGACTTAATCCAAACATGCAAGAAGTCGTTTTAAAGGAAATCATAAAACTACTCGATGCTGGAATCATCTATCCAATCTCTGATAGTCCATGGGACAATCCAGTTCAAATTATTCCGAAAAAGTCTGGCATCACTGTGAAAGAAACTACTGAAGGAGAACTGGTGCCCACCCGCGAAACCACAGGGTGGCGCGTGTGCATCGATTATCAGAAATTGAACACGGCTACAAGAAAAGATCATTTTCTCCTGCCATTCATTGACCAAATTCTCGAAAAGTTAGTAGGACAAGAGTTTTATTGTTTCCTTGATGGATATTTGGGCTACAATCAAGTACCGGTGTTTCCTGCAGATAAAGAGAAGACAACGTTCACGTGTCCCTACGGATCGTTTGCATACCAAAGAATGCCTTTTGGCTTGTGCAATGCACCTGCCACTTTTCAAAGATGCATGTTGGCCATATTCTCGGACATGATTGATAAGTTCATCGAAGTCTTCATGGATGACTTTTCTGTTTTCGGGAAGACCTTTGACCTGTGTTTGCAACACCTTAACCAGGTATTGCAACGATGTGTCAAATCAAAACTTGTTCTTAGCTGGGAGAAAAGCCATTTCATGGTGCAACAAGGAATTGTGTTGGGACATGTTGTTTCAAAGAAAGGAATCGAAGTTGACAGGGTAAAAGTCGATTTAATCGCTAATTTGCCCCCACCAAAGAGTGTTCGACAAATTCGATCATTTTTGGATCATGCAGGATTTTATAGAAGATTCATCAAAGATTTTAGCAAGGTTGCCAAGCCATTGTGCAACCTGCTTGGCAAAGATGCTCCTTTTAACTTTGATGAAGATTGCATGGAAGCATTTCTGAAATTGCGTGAGTTGTTATCTAATGCACTGATAATCCAACCCCCGGATTATTCTATACCGTTTGAACTCATGTGTGATGCATCTGATTATACTATTGGAGCCGTCTTAAGGCAGAGGGTGAACAAAGTACCTCATGTGATCTACTATGCCAGTAAGACATTGATTGATGCACAACTCAATTACACCACCACCGAGAAAGAATTATTAGCTGTGGTGTATGCTCTGGACAAATTCCGTTCCTATTTGCTTGGATAAAAAATAGTGGTCTTTTCAGACCACTCTGCATTGAAATATCTGTTAGCAAAAAAGGACATGAAATCGAGGTTGATCCGTTGGATCTTGCTTCTCCAAGAGTTCAATTTTGAGATCAAAGATAAAAAGGGTGTCAAAAATGTAGTGGTCGATCATCTGTCAAGAATTCTGCCTGAAGAATCATCAGCCTCTGAGACTATCCGTGACACCTTTTCGGATGAACAGTTGATGGCAATAGGTGCTGCCGCTACAAAAGTTCCTTGGTTCTCTAATATTGTGAATTATCTGGTAACTGGCAGAATCCCTACCCAATGGAGCAAAAATGATAAAATTTGTTCTTCTCAAAAATAAAATACTATTTTTAGGATGAGCCACAACTGTTTAAAGTTTGTTCAAATTAGGTTCTCAGGAGATGTGTGCATGAAGAAGAACAATTGAGTGTTATTGACTTTTGCCATGCTGGGGCCTGTGGAGGCCATTTTGGAGGACAAGGACCGCATACAAGATTCTTCAAAGTGGATTTTATTGGCCCTCCATCTTTCAGGACACTGCCAAATTTTATAAAGAATGCCAAAGATGTCAGCAGCTTGGAAATATTTCACGACGAAATATGATGCCTCTGAACCCAATTCTGATAGTTGAAATTTTCGATGTATGGGGGATCGACTTCATGGGTCCTTTCCCCCCGTCGTTTGGATATTTCTATATTCTTGTGGCTGTTGATTACGTTTCCAAATGGATTGAAGCTGTGGCAACCCGTTCGAATGACCACAAAGTTGTGGTCAAATTTTTGAAGGAAAATGTCTAACAGATTCGGGTTTCCACGGGCTATCATTAGTGATGGCGGTTCGCACTTCTACAACCGCCATTTTGCTACTTTAATGAAGAAATACGGCGTTACCCACAAGGTGGCAACACCGTATCACCCGCAAACTAGTGGTCAGGTGGAAGTGTCGAACCGAGAGATTAAACGAATTTTAGAAAAGACGGTGCGACCGGATAGAAGAAATTGGTCTAACCGGCTATCTGATGCTCTTTGGGCATATCGTACCGCCTTCAAGACACCAATTGAAATGTCTCCATTCAGAATTGTCTACAGGAAAGCATGCCATCTTCCTGTCGAATTGGAGCATAAGGCATTTTGGGCTATCAAAAGATTTAACTTTGATATGCAAGCGACATGATCAAATCGAAGGCTACAGCTGAGTGAATTGGAAGAGCTACGCTGTGATGCGTATGAAAACTCTAAGATGTATAAAGAAAGGTACAAAAAGCTGCATGATGAGTCAATTTTTTGAAAAGAGTTCCACATTGGACAAAAGGTTTGGCTGTTTAATTCCAGACTAAAGCTTCACCCGGGAAAACTCAAATCTAGATGGGAAGGCCCGTTTCAGGTTGTTTCCATTAGTGTGCATGGTGCGATTGAGATCCGCAGTCTCAAGGACAATCGAGTTTTCAAAGTAAATGGGCAACGTCTTAAACCGATGTTTGAGCCAATCATCCAGTGTAAGATTGAGACAATGCACCTCAGTGACCCAGATACTTGATCAATGAAGAGGTCGAGCCGTCGACACTTAAACTCAGCGCTTCCTGGGAGGCAACCCAGTGTGATTTATTTATTGTAGTTTTTATTTTTTTTTACTTTGTTTTTGTTGTGTTAGAATTGAGTCATTCTCAATCGATTGACTGTCAAATAGTCAATCGTTTGACCTGCTGTCCTCAATCGATTGACACTTCCCTGTCAATCGATTGAGAATTCAATCATCATCATCTCCATTTTGGTTTGTCAATCGATTGAGAGATTAATTTCAATCGATTGACATCACCTCGAAGTTATGGCAGTTTTTGGATTTTGAAGCATCAATCGACACATCTTGTCGATTGCAGCTAACTTTTGGGGCACGTCTATGTCAATCGATTGAGGCCAACCCCTCAATCGATTGACGTGATTGCTCATTTAAATCACCCGTTTCCGAAGCAACCTAACCTGTGCGACTTTTCGAAAAAGGTTGTTCTCAATCGATTGACATCACTGTGTCAATCGATTGACATTGAAGGAGGATGAGTGGATTGTTCCACGTCGCATCCGCATGCCTAGGGACTTTCCAACTTCTTGTGACGTGGTGGACACAAAGTGTTTTCAATCGATTGAGAGACCATCCTCAATCGATTGAGCTCTATACTATATAATGGGGACACACACCCGTGGTCCCCTTCATTTTCACTCACATCCAATCCGAGCCGCGCATCCAATTTTATTCCTCCTCGTACATGATCGAATGGCAGCGCCTGGCCCACCAATATTCAGACCACCTCGTCCTAAAAACAACTCGATGCGCATCCCCAATGAATTGTATATCGAGTGCCAATTCCAAACGAAAAATTTCTTCGATCTTGCTCAGTACCGTCACATCGCAGAATGCGCCCGTTCGATCGAATTCATCGAAGCGCTACACTTAGAAATGCTGCTTGCCCCGCCTCCCATTGATATCATTCGTTTGTTTTTCCAGAAAATGGAGTGGGTACCTGCACTACTCTCGCCAACGGGAATGCCCTACATCAGCCTTGTGATCGATAATTGGCGATATAACCTCCACGCTGCTGATCTTGCGCGGTCGATATGGTGCAACCCTTGAACCACCATATCGACCCCGCCGTTGATCTTAGCCAGAAAGACATGATCAATAATATGTGTGGAGGACGGCGCGGGACTGGGTTGGCAACGAAAAGAGCAGTCCTTCCTATGGACATCTTGTTTTGGGACATCGTGATGCCGACTAATTTGCTACTGCATGGCACGAAGAGTGAGCGCACAAAGAATAGGGTGCTGGCGTTGTACGCAGCCCACACGAATACGTGGTTTGATGCCCCAGGATTGATGCTAGAGGAGATGTATTGGTGTCACCAGGACATCGCCATCACTGCGCCAAAGAAACGCGAGGCTATACTTTTGCACTTCCCGCACTATGTGATGCATCTCCTGGACCAGCTCGGGTGCCCGATTTACGACGATGAGGAAATGGGTGATATGTAGTTTTATCACTACGGCACAACGTCTTGGACAAGAGCATCAAGGCTATTCTGTGTGTGACGCCACCTCCAATTGACGTCGATGATGTACCTCAACCCCCACATCTAAACCCCGCACAACGCCAACATGGCGGTGTAAGACGACCTCGTCCTAAAGAGGTCCCAGATTTTAACGCCGAGGCAGCCGTAGCTCGCCTCGAGGCGCGGATGGACGGGTTGAGTGCGACCCTTGGAGGTGTTGATCGATGGTCTAGATTTTCCACTTCTCTCCTCATGCGGATGGCCCGGGAATCGTTCCCTGGGCGTGCCGACGAATTCATCGTAGGAGCGCGAGCGGCGATGAATGAGGAGAGGGATCCGGAATTTGATGATGTTTAGTGTCTTTGTTTAGTGTTTTTGTTTTGTATGTGTTTTTGTTTGTTTAGTGTTTTAATTTGTTTTGTGTGTTTTTAGTTGTTATTAATCAGAGTTTGTGTTTAGTGATAGGGGACCAATGGTTGTAATCAAATCATAGAAATCAATGGAATCAGGGTGTTTTAGCATGGTATCTGTTTATGTGTATTCTCGGATGGGTGCAAAAGTGCATCAGTCAATCGATTGAGAGTCCACTCTCAATCGATTGAGCACTTCAATTTGAAAGTTTCGAAAGGTACTCCCATTAGTCAATTGATTGAGGCAAAATTCTCAATCGATTGACTCATGCGTGGGCAACCTGTCTACATCAGTCCGAAACAGCAAGTTTCTCAAATAGAATATGTTTTCTGAAAGATTGACCCGTGCACCAGACGGTTCCCATGGGATTTTGTGTCAATCGATTAACACTAACCTGTCAATTGATTGACTGATGTATCTTTCCGGAAATACTACCTTTCCCTTCTGAAAATAGTGATTTGAGTCCCCTCTTAGAGTCCGTACTTTAGTAAATTCTCAGGAGTCCGTGTTAGCAGTTTTTCTCTATTTAAACCCTCCTAGGATAGTCCTCTTCCTCACCAGTAGTCAAACTCTTACTCCTCCTTTCCCAATTTTCAGCCATGTCTTCTATTCGGTATCGTACCAGCTCCGCTGTGCAAAAGTTGATGGAACCCGCACAAAAACGTGCACGTTACCACTCTCCGCGACCATCGCTCGATTTGTCAACTCATGAAGTCATCAATCTTGACGATGAATCACCTTTAGAGGTCAAATCAATTTTTACACGCTCCGTCGAGGCCGCCACCGACCCATCCAAGATTTTGATTCCGACCTATTTGTGGGCAGAATTGATCTCACCATCGTCTCCGCCGCACATACCTACCCCACCTCCACGCGAGGGTGGCATCCCGGAAGAAATATGAAACTACGCGTTTTCGAAGACAACAGAAGGAAGTTCTACCATGGAAGACTAAAGGATTAGGATTAGCAGTTTTAGGGCCTAGTTTTAGGCGTCCTTGATGTTATTGTTATTTTGATTTTTATGTTTTAGTTTAGGTTTGGTTTCGATTAATTTTAGGATAGGATTTTTATTTTTCAATAATTGTAATAGTTTCCCTATATTTAATAAATATTGAGTTAGTTAAATAATTGTGTTCTTATTTGTGATCACCATCCCTTGCACTTGATCTATTTCTTTTTGGTCCTCGATTGCATCAAACAGGTTTGGGGGGCTCTTACCTCCTTTTTCAACATCTTCGCCAATAGGGACATTGGACAGTTCAGGTTTGGGGGGGGGGGGTAATTTCGATGAATTTCATGTATTTTCGATTTTATCAAAAATAAAAATAAAAATAAAAAAAAGGTTGTTTTCGGATCCTAAAAGTATATCAGTCAATCGATTGAGACTATTGTCTCAATCGATCGACTTAAAACCACCAACAGTCGATTGGAAAGTTTATCAGTCAATCGATTGAGACAAGTGTCTCAATCGATCGACTGATGACCTGAGGACTTATGAAGTTCAAATTTTTATTCATATTCTTAAAGTGTGGATGACCTGAAAATTCTTTATAATTGTTATCATGCCATGATTATTTTTATGAATGCTCATAAATTTTAAAGATGGAACATTGATGAGTAGGATCTATGCTGAAATTTTTTGCACCAGCACTTTACTTTAATTCAAAATCTGAGAATTAAGCGTATGACTTGAAATCTTAAGATCACAAAGAAGGGCTAAAACCTAGTGAGTTTTGAAACTTTGTTCTCGTTCTCGATGAGTGCTGAAATAAATTCAGAGTATCTTTGAATTCTTGCTTCAAATTGTTAAAATCTCATTTATTTTATTTTGATTTGTTGATTTTACGTGTGTTATACCATTACACTAGAAATCACTGTGTAAAAACTCAAGGCAATTAGGCATTAGTACCATCATGAAAGGAAATGATCTAAGGCCATTATTGGCTCGTTTGTGCCCAAAGTATCCCAATATATACTGATTTATCTTGTTGCACCCCCCCTTTGAGCCTCAACTGAGAAATTTTGCCGTATTTATTCTTTGTAAGCTATATTAGCCATACCCCACACCAGTTTGAACAGCCTTACCCTTTTAGCTCTGAGAAATTACAGAGAAACGTAAAAGGGGAGAGAAAAAGGAAATTCAGTTTACTGCAAGAAGTAGAGAAGTATATGGAATTATGTTAAAAAGGAAGAAAAAAAAAGTGTATTGAAGAGAAAAGGTTCTAGAGAATTCGAAAGATATAAAAAAATCAAGTGTATTCTTTTTCCAATTTCTCAGAGAAACTTGAATCCTATTTTCCTTTTCTTTCTTAACCATTTACCCAAGCCCCAATACAACCTTAGAAAAGACCTTTTTGATCCAATCATGAGTGGTAAATACCTTGTGGAGAGTGATTGATTATACAATGTCTATGGTGCTTGATATATGCACGTTTAAAATACAAATACCTATCTTAATGAGATTTCTCTTAAAATTCTTTGATGCGCCGTCTTTTCTTATAATGTGTGAGATTTTTCTAAATTGCATTGTAATTCCATCTCACATTTGAGTAAAAAGTAAAACCATTCATCAGAAGTGATTCTATTCTGAGTAAATACCCATAGCAAGGATTGAGTCTAGACTTGTGATCTAAAGGTTCCTAGTTTAAAACTTCTTCTCAGATAAAAGAATTTTAGTAGTGATAATTACATAATATTCTAGGGCATAAAACATGAGCATTGAAAGACAATGGATTGAATTGAATGTGCACTAATAAAATGAACATGGTCAGATGTAGTTTAAAAGATTTTACAGGGTCATCTAATTACTTGAAGGGCATGACTAAAAATTCTAAAATTCATAAGCTTTGAAGTTTGTAGGTACCTTCACTGAAAACCTTTAGGAGACAAAACTCCTCCACTAGGGAGCACCTAGGGGTTTAAAGGCTTATTGCATGCGCTAAATGCAATCGTGTTCCCTACGAAAGTGGCACTTAAATTTTTAGGATGTTAGTTTCATTTGCTTTATATATTTTTCATTCTCTTTGCTCGAGGACAAGCAAAATGTAGGTTTGGGGGTGTGATCGATGTCAAAATGTGACTATATTTCGCACCCTAGTTCCTACATTTAGCTATCAAATGAAAGAATCTGATGGTTGTTGAGAGGTTTTAATGATTACAGGTGTTTCTGATTGTTGGATCGGTAAAGAGCATAAAAGAAGGTAATTAAAGGCTACACACGAGCTATGGACAAAAAGGTCAAATGAAGCATCGAAATCCGTGAAGAAAATCAACATCTATCAATAGAGGAAGAGTTTACCCTTACTTGTCAATCGATTGACATATGAAGACAAGATTGCCCTCATTTAGTTGGAACCAAAAGTCAATCGATTGAGACTTCAGTCTCAATCGATTGAGGTTATTAGGTATAGGGTTTGCTCGACCCTATAAAATGAAAGTTACGGCTTTGGGATAATTAATTCATTATTATTCATTTTTGGTTTTCAACTCTTTTTGGCATCTTTTCAAGGGTTCTTCTTCCTCATTCTTCTAGGGTTTGATGTGGGTAGATTGTACTTAGAATTTGTATTGTCTTTCTTTTACATTCATAGATTGTATTTAGCAAAAGACATTATAAATAAAAGATCTTTTGGAAGAAATGAAAAGTGGAATGACTTTGAATGAACAAGGAGATCATACACCAAAGATGAGCGGATAAATCAGTTGATCGGGGAAGATGCGATCCCCAGATAAGTAGCAATTTTTTATGATTAATACTACAGTCTATTTATGTCATCATAGAATCGTTTTGCTTAAAGTATGTGTGATTGAAAATATGTTGAATGCTTGTTATGACCGTGATTGCGCGTATCAACGGCCATAATCGCTAGATCTGGACCTGCAGACTGATCTAGGCTGTAGAGCGATTATGTATTTACAGTCGTGATCTAAACATCTTGAGATATGCTATACTTTTTACATGACTCATACCGTAATGATAGGCAGAGTAATTGTTTTTAGATAGGATATGCCGAATTGATGATCATGTTTTATTAAGAATCATTTTTCTAGACAAATGATGGTGTGAATGATGCTTTAATAAAACTGTGGGTTTTAATGATAGAAAAGGGGTACAAATCTGGGGTAGCATATTCCTTGATCATATTTAAATATTGTTCTTAGATCCATAAAAAATTAGTTGTTTAGGTTAAGTTATTTTTCTTGCATTTAGGAAAAGTGTGATAAATTTTTGGTAAAATTGAATCTGCTCTTTGGTACTTCCTTGGGAACGTTTTTAAATCTCTGAAAGAATTAATTAAAATTCATATTTCCCTATGAGTTCGACACCCTTGTTCTAGCCATACTACAATAGATCTTGTGCACTTGCAAGGGTACACTTTAAAACCGACCAATTGGGCTTGAATATGATGTTGCAATATTGTCAACCTTCCATTGTGCTATAAGCAAGGGTCAAAATATCGAATTTTCGATACGTATCGTCCTGAAGTTCAGGACGATCTGTATCGCGTATCATCCGATACATTCAATGTATCGGCAATACATTGAATGTATCGTTTCAATATATATTTTTAAGAAAAAAAAATCAAATTATCGTCTATATCGTCTGATACAGACGATACGTATCGTTCGATACGTATCGCGTATCGTTCGATACATTCAATGTATCGGCGATACATTGAATGTATCCTTTTGATACATTTTTTTTTTCTTTCAAAAAACTCAAAAATCAAATTATCGAATGATAATTTGAAATTATCGCTCGATAATTTAAATGTATCGTTCGTATCGTCTAATACGGGCGATACATTGCCCGTATCAGACAATAATTACCCTGTTTTTTAGGGGGTACGATACATAAGCAATGTATCGTACCGCTCAGGTCCAAAACCGATACGTATCGGTATCGGACGATTTTTTGACCCATGGCTACAAGCCAAGCTCTATGAGAAACAAATTCTTGTGCTGATTATATATCTTGCCAAAATGAGCCTCAACAAATCGGATGTTGTTCCATGGTGTGTTGAATATTCGCTTACCCAAGATTTGCACTCTCACATTGCAGAAAATATAATTCTTCATTTTTTATTTATTTTTGATCGGTAAATGAATTACTATATTAAAATAATCAGAGGAGAGTACAAAGAAAGAAAAAACCAAAAGGTATCCCTCGATTGAGCTTTAGCATCGTCATCACCCAAATCGAAGGACCCCACAAATTACAAACGATATATACAAATATTGTCCCTTTGAATCTGCTCCCGGATTTCATCAGCAAGTTCATTATTGAAAAACCACCGAGTACCCGTATCCACAGAATACTTCGAACCTGTAAGAAGCATTGCAGCCTTATTGCATTCAGAAAAAATAGTATGGGCTTTCCATACCCCACACTTTCTCAAAGAAAACCGAGTAGAATCAAGTAAAACATAATCCTTCCATCTACACGCCTTCCGATGAATAATATAATCAACCACATCAGCTGATGTGGATTCGAAAATAAATCTCTCGACTGATAACCCCATCGCCAATTTACTTCCAAGCAGTAAGGCTTGAATCTGACCCTCCACTTCATCCAAGCAAAGCATAGTCGCCCACACTCCCTTGATGAAGCACCCATCATGATTTCTAACAATGGCAGCACAATCTCCTCTTCCATTCTCAACTCGAGCATCTACATTAATCTTCAACTGGCCAACAGAAGGAGCAGTCCATTAAACACATCGTGGCTCAAGAACAGCCACAGCTTTGAGATTCCACCTGATGTTAAGGGCATCATCCTCTCCAGCAATACATAACCTGTCTACCCGACTACTAACATCACGCACTATGTCCTTCAAAACCAACCTTTTATGCCTTTTTTTATCATAAAAAATTCTGATATTTCTCTCCCTCCAAATGTGCCAAATAGCTGCCGAAAATAACACTCTAATAAGGATAACCTTCCGATTTTTTCCCTTCCCATTCATCACACACATATTTAGCTCCTCTTGTAAGGAACTGATAGCCCCATTATTCAACCCCAATCTATGCTTAATAGACCTCCAGATCCATGAGGTGTATCCACACCGAAAGAAGAGGTGATCACAATCTTCCGCATAACTCCAACATAGAACACATACCGAAGGCATGCTAATCCCTCTTTTTATAAGATTATCAATGGTTAAGAGTTTATTTTGAACTGCCATCCAAGCACAAACAGCATGCTTTGGAACCGCCCCTCCTTTCCAAATAAAATGATGCCAAGAGACGACCTGATTTTTTTTACAAATAATGCTCCATGCAGATTTCAAAGAAAAATGCCCAGAGGCAAAGACGTTTTACAAATAACGCTCCAAAATCCAACGATCCTCGCTTGAGCTATTTGAAAGGTGTACGGATCGGACCAGATCCAATGCTTCTCTCAATTTATCAATATCCGCCTGAGGCAAATTCCATTGGCCATAATGTATAACGTCTTTTACCGTAGCGCTAGAGCCCACATTAGATTGAGTAATAAGCCTTCTACTGAAAGTAGGAATAAGCATTTTACCATTAATCCATGGGTCGAACCAAAAACTAACCTTGCTCCCATCACCGATGATGATACAAGAATGCTTAGCCACAACATCCCTCGCTTGTAAAATCCCTCTCCACGCCCAGGAAGAGTCCTTTTGCAAGGCACAGGACCAAATGCTTGCATCACTAATATATTTAGCCTTCATAACCTTGCTCCATAGAGAATCTTCACCTTGAACCAAGGACCAAAATAATTTAGACATACCAGCCACATTCCAATCCTTCAATCGGCGAATCCCCAGGCCACCCTCATCCTTTGGCCTACAAACTCTAGTTCAGCTTATGGGATGCATCGATTGGCTCAACGAAGGGCCTCTCCAAAGGAATCGACAAAATATATTCTCAATCATCCGCATGGTTTTCCTAGGAAGAAGAAAAGCCCCCGTCCAGTAAGTTTGGAAACTACTGAGCACTGAAGAAATGAGTTCCAACCAGCCTGTATAAGAGAGGAGGTGACCCTTCCAACTTTCCAATCTATCCCGAATCTTCTGAATGAGAGGCATACAAAGTGAATGAGTCATACGAGAAGAGAAGAGAGGAATTCCTAAGTACCAAATAGGCAATTCCTCCTCCCTAAAATTTAAAGATCCACCAATAGAATTGCCATGAGAACAAGCTTTCCCACAAATAAAGCGCTTTTTGTGTCATTTGCCATTAGCCCAGAGTATCTATGGAAGTCATGAAGCATGGCTCTTAGTTCCAAGACTGATCTCCCATCTTCCTCCAAGAACGTTAGCACATCATCTGCAAACAGTAGGTGAGATATGATAGGTCTCCCAAGGAGGTCTGGCACCTTTATAAGCCCTCTTTCAACCCGATCATTTAAGATACTGGAGAAACCTTCCATAACCAGAGTAAATAACAAGGGGGATAGAGGATCCCCTTGTCTAATCCCGCATCGACTTTGAAAAAACCCATGCGGCGTACCATTAACAAGTATAGAGAAGGAAGGAGTACAAATGCATTCTTTGACCCATTCAATCCACACATCGTCAAACCCCATATGCTTGAGGATAACAAGGATAAAGTTCCAACGGACCTTATTGTAGGCTTTCTTAATATCAACCTTGACACAAAGAGCCCGAGGCCCACTCTTCAAGTGAAACTTCTTCACCATCTCATGAGCAAAGAGGATATTTTCTGTAATTTGGAGCCCTTTAATAAATGCAAAC
Organism: Chloranthus sessilifolius; assembly: GCA_021018995.1. NCBI lineage: Eukaryota > Viridiplantae > Streptophyta > Magnoliopsida > Chloranthales > Chloranthaceae > Chloranthus > Chloranthus sessilifolius. Next base: position 121,543,846 of record CM037587.1, on the reverse strand, counting down.
TGATTCAAACTAACCAACTTAGGAAGAACAACAGCAAGCCGATTAGCCATGATTTTAGTAATCACCTTGTATAAGAAATTACACAAGGTGATAGGTCTAAATTTATCAACAGAATTAGCATCTTTATCATTAGGGATTAATCTAATAAAAGTAGAGTTCAAGGATCGAAGAATCCTCTTCCGTGTAAAGAAAGAACTCACAGCGTTGATGACATCGTTGCCAATGATATCCCATAAGCTTTTGAAAAATTCAGTCGAGAATCCATTCGGTCCAGGAGCTTTCCAAGAAGGAGAACCATGAATCACTATCCGGATCTCTTCGCTAGTAACGTCTCGCGAGAGCGATGCAGCATCCGCAGAAGATAACTGTCCCGAAAACGGCAGAGGAGGAATATGATCGTCGCTAGATGGAGAATAAATATCCTTGTAATGTTGTACTAACAGATCCCCAATGTCTTTAGGCTCCGCCAATCTGTTACCACTCCCATCCTTCAACTCAAATAAACTATCCCTCGCGATTCTCGCTTTAACAGAAGAATGAAATAACCTCGTATTCCTATCATTCTCAGTAAGCCAATGGATCTTTGCCTTCTGAGAATAAAAGCTTTCTTCATTATCCAGTTCCATGTTTAAGGACCTGATCGCCTCATTCTCCTCTCTTGCGAGATTCAAATTTAACGGATTATCTTGAATTCTCTTCTGAATGGACCTCAAATAGAGTCTAGCATCAGCCACCCTCATATGAATAGATCCAAAGCTATTCTCATTCCACTTTTTAATAGCCCTCTTGATTCTGTGAAGCTTCTGTTGGACACGGTAAAGGGGAGTGCCATCAACACCTTGAGCCCACTCCTCTTTAATCATCTCTCGAAAACCAGGTTGTTTACTCCAGAAAGGGAAATATTTAAAGGGACGTGGACCATCACTATTTTTCAACTTGATTTTTATGACAAGAGCCGAGTGATCAGAAATTCCAGCAGGAAGATAATCACAAATCACATTGGGACACAATGTCTTCCAATCTTCATTTGAAAGGACTCGATCCAATCGACAAAGAATACGTCTGCTCCTAGTAGATCTATTAGTCCAGGAAAACAAATTGCCAATGCCTCGCATATCAGTAAGTCGACAAAAATCAATACACTGATTAAATTCCTCCATAATTTGAAGAGGAACCTGTCCACCGCCAATCTTCTCCTCCCTATTTTTGATGCAGTTAAAATCACCACAAATAATCCAAGGATTATTAATGGTCCCGCAAATATTTCTTAATGATGTCCATAGGGCCCTTCGATCAGATGCTAGATTAGACGCATAAATCACAGTTAAATCAAACGAGAAATTTCCTTGCTTCATCACGACTTTACAATTGATACATTGAGAACTTTCCTCCTTCACTGTAAGGTGAAATTTTGCAGGATCCCATATGATAGCAATTCTACCCAACCTATGAGAGGCATGATTGGATATAAATTCCCAATTTCGATTAATATTTCTTGCAACTTTTGCTAACCTATTAGAATTAACCTTAGTTTCTAGCAAAAACATAATACCCACATCTTGAGATCTTATCAAACTTCGCACTTCGGCTCGTTTATTAAGTGATTCAACCCCCTAATATTCCAAGATGCAATATTCATTTAAAAGGAGGGGGAGAGATTAACTTCGGTCCTTCCCTTATTAGGATTCATATAATTACTAGATTTTGCAGCCATGGGATTTTTCTTTATCTACTTATCAAGTTTTTTGTTGACCTTGGTCAACGAAGAAGCTTTGAGATTCATTTCCTTGACCACTCATGAAATATTAGAGTCCTCAAGAATCGTGAATTGATTTTGAATTTGAATCGGCAGAAAGGAAGCCGAGCCACTTTCAAAAGGAATTTTTTGATTGGTGGAGGATCCCACAAAAGAAGGGGAGTTTTCGTTTGCACTTACCAAACCCGGAAAAGAGTCCTTCACAAGAGAAACGCCCGCAGCAGAGATCTCTTTATTTGCCCCAACTATAGGAGATTCCATATTCATGGAGTTCGGTGAATTTTCCATAAGGTGAGCCGCTTGATTTCCTCCTAGATTTCGGACTTCCCTTTCCTTAGAGTTCATACTATTCTGATTTGCATTCCTAGAGTCTGACGCAATCAAAACGCCTGCATCAGATTGACCATTCATCGCCCCTATATTCGGAGATTCCATATGCAAAGATTTCATCGAGTTGTCCACCAAAAAATCTGTGATATTTCCACGGTCTACCTTGTCCTTAGATATCGTGCAATTCTGATTTGTGCTCCCAGATTCATCTTCCCCATTATACTCCTCTTCTGCATTGGCAATATTTGGATCCTTGGTTTCATCAGCAGCTGGCACTTTAAGGTTGTCGACCCCCTGATGGTTCTCAATGGCCTCATGATTGGTCTCTGCGTTCGTTTGGCCTTCTCCATCAGTGAATTTCTTTCGTACCCATTCCCTTCGAATGATTGGAGGGTTTTGAGATAATGGGCATCGTTCAATACCATGTTCGAAAGAAACACAGTTCCTGCAAATGGTGGGCTTCCATTCATACTCAATCCATTGCCTCCAAAGTTCACCATCTTCGCGCTTCAATCCAATGGACTTTGGAAAGTCAAAGTTCGCATCAATCTCAATACAGACCCGAGCAAACCTTAGTCGAGATCTCTTTGACGTTGGTGCATCTGAGTGAATTGGAACACCCAAACCACTAGCAATGCGACTCAAAGTCTAAAGGGACCAGTATTGAATGGGAAGCCTCTGGAATTTGATCCAAAGTGGTACCGATTTAAGCAATTACCTTTCTGGCTTCATGTTTGGTTCTCATTTACACAGCACCAAAGGTCTCCCTCCAATAGTCCAGATACCGGCCTCAAGAACATATTGAAGATCTTCATGGTTTTGAAATTTAAACAGAAAGAAACCATCCTCAAAGGACACAATATCCACATTCCCTTTAATCTTCCACATCCTATAAATTGCAGTTTTGAGTCCCATGTAATACGGTTTCAATCCCATCACATACCCCAGCAAGGTGTTTCTCCATCTGACAGACTCCTCAAGGATTTCGACTTTTGGGCATAACAGTGTACCTTTATCACAAGAATCCGATGGAATAAATTCCAACTTCGAATACGAAGAAGAAATTTTACTTGCATTGAACAAAGCCGCCCATTTCCCAACCCCGGATCGTGATGGATCCGGAGGCTCCATCCAAAACCCACCGGAAAAAGGCATCAATCTTCCTACACGGAAGAAGACAATGAAAAAAGGAGCTCTCACGAAAATCTAGGGCTCGAGCTCACACCTCTCCTCAACTTAATATGACTCTAAGGCAGTTAAGCCTTCCGAAGCTAGCAAATATAATTCTTCATTATTATGGTCTGTAATCTTTTCTTTTTAATGAAAGGATGGAGACCCTCCAACCCCTATTACCTAGGAAAGAAGGAAAATGTAGCTGTCATTTATTAGTAGGGTTGTCATATTGTATTTAGGGTCAGCTGCTAATCCTATTGTTGGTTTTATTCATTTATGTTTAAGGCTCTCGAACACTCTCTTCTTACTATTTCCCTCTTAAGTTTTTTGGACGTCCCAGGATTTGGAACTACTTCCGAAATATATAGGGACGTAGTGAATAACGTAGAATGACGTAGTCTTTCCAAGTAATGGAAGATCCACCCTAGTTTCGTAGTCTGCAAGTAATGGAAGATCCACCCAAGTTTCGATGAAAATGAGTAATGAGATGATTAGGATCAACGTTAGCTGATGAACTGATCATATTGTTGGTCTCTTAAATTTGAAGGATCAATGTGAGCTGATTACTTTGATTCCAGACACACTCCCAACAAACATTAGATTTTCCATACCTACTGCTTAGTTTAATTTGGGGGGTGGAGGTTGTTTAGGAAACGCGAGATACCTAGATAAGATGGCATTCACCTTGAAGGAATGCAATATCTAGGGGGCCTGTTTGGCGTGGATCTAGATTCTGGCTTCCACTTAGAGAAATTCCTGCAAATGTCATAGTTGGAAGCTTGTTTCATTCCCTTTCCAGCTTTTAGGCTCTGTTCTGTTTGGCGTGCCTCTGGCTTCTGGCTTCCATTTAAAACAGATTTATCCAAATGCTAAACCGGAAGCTGGTTTTGGCGGCTTCCACAATTTTAAGTGAAATCGGGGTCTGAGATGGTAGTGTTGCTTTTCACTGCTAGGAAGGGTTTCTGAAAGCCGCACCATCCTCAGTGGTAAATGACTTTTCTCCGAGTAGGGCCCGGGTGGAAAGTGTTGGAATTTTATAAAACTCTGGATTGCTGTTGCTTGAAATAATAAAGGGCATAATTAGATCCAACAGAAAGTTGTGCATTAAACAGCAACAATGTCTAAGTTGCTAGCACTCACTCTCAGAAAGGGGAGAGCGGTTTCTAAAAGCCACATCAAACAGATAGATGCTCAAAAACTTTGATCTTAACCATGGTTTAAATCTCTGTTATTGAATAAGATTTCTTCATGAAGATCATATGTGTTGTAGAATGGTCAACCCATTTGATTTTACACTACACTTATAATTAAGCAGATCATGCGCTTTATTCTAGAAATTAACCTTAGGTAAGTGGTGTTTTATGAATTATTATGACCCCCTTGTTATAAAAATATATATATATATATATATATATATATATATATATATATATATATATATATATATATTACGACCCCCTTGGTTTTCTCCTTCTATGTTTTGCTATGGCCAAAGAATTGAGTATCGGGTGAATGGGACCGAGCATCATCATTGATTCTCCACTCCATGCATAATTTGTAGAGGGTGGGTACCGCAGCATGCATGATCATTGATCCGAACCGTCCACAGGCTCGATTGGATGGATTGCAACCAGATTCTACCATTCACTTTTTCACATAAATGTTGACCATTTACCCATCATTCAGGTAAAAAAAACAAATATCATTCAAACCCTCCGTAGTTTTGGACGCTCCATCTATAAGATGACCGGCTAAATGGACCGTTCTGATCTTCTCTAATCATGTGAGTCATGCGCCATACGCATTTTATTTCAGTTGTTGGCAACCTCGTAAATATGAATGATGGTAGTCATTTTCCTTAAGTCAAGGATCAAGTGGAATCTAATAGAGGGTCACCTAACTGAAGTCATCATCTAATCAGAATCACACCACCCTATCTACATATTAATCTCACCATCAAGAGATAGGGATCCGCGATTAAGATATTGTATTTCCTTAGAGACATAAAATTATTCATTTCATGGATACCCACCTAATGTTCCGTATGGTGACCGAGTTCATAAATTATGGTCAGCAAACAGTAGGAGCTGCAAGGTATATTGGTCAAAGTTTCATGATTACCTAACCTCACGCGAAACGTTTTTAAGGGATTGACTCTCCATCGACATCGTAAGATTATCTTCCAGCTTTTGAAAAGCTTTTTGTTTGGGCACTGAATCGTATCAAAAGCAGTCCAAGTATTTCTCAAGGGTCTTGACATCTGTGGAAGTCCGCTTTTAATTTGCTAGGATTGACAGGGTAAAAGGCTTCCCATAAGCTTAATGATGTTATGATGCATGCAAGTGACTTCCCATCAATCCGTTTTCAAAAGGACCATGCGGGATACTAAATTGCACATCTTTTGATCAATCGACTCAACAAAGTGGTGGCCTAAAAATCACACTCATCAGGGAATTTAAGCTATTCAATCTATGCACACAAACATAGATTGTTGTCCATAATTTTAATGGCCGATATCAAAGAGCACCGACTGGAAGGTTCGAATTTGCATGTAGGCAAGAATCTTTTGATGATTGGGACTTATTATAGTTGCGCACCACGTTGCGTAAAATGGGTTGATCATGGCCCTTTCTGTGTACAAGTGATCAGCGAAGTCGTTTTCATTTTCTATTTAAGAATCCTATCTAATTAATTTTTGCATGATTGTCCTTCAAGTGCTACTAGAGGCCATGGTTCCGTCCACATCCATATCATCGATCGGGTGCTTGTGCGTGCTAGGCTCAGCCACACAATGTGCACAAAGCGGCTTTCGATCGAGTCGAACGGGGTGGCCTATAGTAGCCTACTCAACAGCGACCGTCCTATAGTGCGTAGGGCAACATGTTGGATTAGTGGGAGGCGAGAAGATTCCGGATGAAATCCGTGAGCATCACCTCGCGTGCATAACTAGCTCGAGTGGACTTAGATTTTAGGATTGCAGACTTCATTCATACATGCTATCGAAAGATCTTGCTCCGTCGACCACACATTGGTTAGGGGTGCAAGTGGAAATGGCGTTGAAACTAGCAACGGGAGCACAGCAGTTGGACCACGGGCCCACTCAGGTCTTTTTGGAAAGTCTGGCTAAGGGATGTGGCCTCTTTTCTTTGTGTTAATCCATTTTTTGGGGGATGGAAAAATGGGCCTTGTAGTCAGTGGCGGAACCAGGATTTTCATCCAGCGAGAACGCAAGATAAATTTAATTTAATTTTTTATAAGTTATATTATTTATTTATAGCACTCACGCGTCTATCTAATCCAATTAAGAAATTCAGGAGGTAAGAATCTGCAGGAAACAAAAATATATACTTTAAAGCACGCGAGCTAATGATCTTCTCGTGTCATAATTTTGCCTAGAAAATATGAACAATGAGATTTCGCCTCTAAACTTTGAGGGATCTCATCTCATATCATTACAAGCTTCCTCAATCTATTAATGTGTGTCTGGGCACCAAATAACTTGAATATCATGTCAATTTAGTTAGGAGGGCCGAAAATGGGTGTTTACAATTTGATGGGTCAATGACAGAATAACACCGATACAATTTGTTGGGTCAATGACAGAATAACACCGATACAATTTGTTGGGTCAATGACAGAATGACAGAATAACACCGATACGTTGAGCACCTTATACCACATTTTCAACAGTAGACATGTATTGGATCATGTCTAAATTTTTTGAGTGGTACCTCATTGATCTTGTCCAAGTTATGTAATACATGATCCTCGAAATGGGTGCCACATTGTGTGAAAGATTGGCCGAAAAATAATCTTCATTATCTGATCTCAAGATGTCAATGGGTTGCAGTAGGTTTCTGAAGTAAGCGCAAACAAAGATATTCAGATAAATATGGGTAGCAAAGATACTCATATAAATATGGGTAACGTTATTTATACTCATTAAACCTGTTAAGAACACACACAATTCCACCATAAAGTTCAGATCGGCTTGAATCAGGCGATTAAGATCATTTTTCATCTTAATCCTCCACACAACAGATCTTGAGATCATGGTGCACCTATTAGACGGTCAGATCGTGATTCCACATGACACACATCTCCAAAAGTGATCATGGTCATACCTATCAAACGATCACTTTTGGGTATGTTTGCCATGTGGAATCAACATATGACCGTCTGATAGGTGCACCATGAACTCAAGAATTATTGTATAGAAGCTTGGGATGAAAAACATCTTCATCATCTGATTCAAGACAGCCAACGGATTTTTATGGTGGAATTGCGTGCATTCTTCACAAATTTAGTTTAACGGGTGTAAATAACGCTACCCTATTTTTTTTTTTGGTTAAATTAAGCTCAACTAATAATGCTATCTTATTTTTTTGTTAAATTCAGCCCAGCCCACCCCCCCTCCTCCCTTTTGTTTCTTTTTGATAATTAGCTTAAGGGATAAGGGCTTGTGATGGACTTTTTGTTTAAACGATCTATAATTGCTAAATTAAATTTTTTTATTTCACACTCTTAAAGTGTGGTTTCCTAATATGTCATTCACAGTGATTTATGATCAATCTAAATGGTTTAGGAGGCAATTCATCATTGGAAAATATTTTAGCCAAAGAATTATGTCCATAAGTGGATGTGAACCATCAGATTGGCAAATTTGAATACCAACCATTTAAACAAAATACAATGATTGATATTAGAGTGCACAGATCGGATGGTTAAAACTTTTAAAAAATTTTGATTTTTGGGCCAATGCCTTTCAACTTATGATCTATCATTTTGATGGTGCGGATGGTCCACACCTTCTCAAATTTTGACCGTATGAACATAAATGATTCATGTAAAAACATTTGAAGGATCTGTTGTCAGAGAAGGTGTCAATTGTCTAGTAGGGATAGGGCGTCAGAAGGCTAATAGAAAAGAAACAAATAAAAAGGCTCTAAGATAGAGAGGGTGTGAGAAGACTTTTAAAAAAGAAATAAATATATAAAATGGATGGCAGAGAGTTGCAGACAGGCGTATGGCTTCTAAGTTTTAGAAAGCGTAATAAATTGTATATATATATATTTTTTCAGGTTTTAGGGATTTGAGTGGGATGTGACAGGGCCAAGACTTGAGCTTGTAGCATGGTGCACGTGGCACGACATGTGGTGCCAGGAGGACACGCGACATGGGGCCATGTTGGCCTTGCGACGTGGTCGCGTTGTGAGGACGCGACACGGACGCGACATAGCCAAGGTGGGCTAGCGATGCATGATGCATTGCGGTATGCCAAATCAGTAGGTTCTGGCTGAATGACAGGATAACCTCAAACCTATTGGTTTGACATACCGCAACGCCTCATGCATCGCTAGCCCACCTTGGCTATGTCGCGTCCGTGTCACGACCGTGATGCTCCGCGTCGTACCCTCATGCGACCGTGTCGCGTCCTCGCAGCGCGATCACGTCGCAAGGCCAACATGGCCCCATGTCGCGTGCCCTTCTGGCACCACATGTCGTGCCACGTGCACCATGCTACAAGCTCAAGTCTTGGCCCCGTCATAGGGGGCTCTCGCCCGCACTCCCTTACACGTGGTTTTGTCACTGATTGTAGTGTCACCCACTGGTGCATGTATGTGACGCAGTGGATGATGATCAACACATTGAAAAAGACCTACTAGGAATCTACTTTACGACCTGAAGATTATAATGCATCTGAGCCATCCATTTGAAAAGATTCCGATATCGATGCTGTGTATCTTCTCGGTCCTACTAGTATTTATCATCTTAGGGACCAACTTTTATTCAGTAGTGGTAACCGGCAAGATACCTACTCGTATATATGTGTGTCAACTTGACTATTGCTTTTATGTGCTAGTGGGCGAGCTACGTCTGCAATTTTGGGACCCGGGGCCCATTTTAAAGAAGTGAGGTGGCATTTGGGGTCATGGTCACAGCCGGATAGGTGAGGAGCTTGAGGGTGTTATCTCACGTGCTCTGTGTAAACTGTAGACCAAATATTATATATAATATATATATTTGTTCGAAATTAGCAACATATTGAAAAAAGAAAAGTACTGTATAAGTATAAAAATAGTTTTAACTTTTAACTGTAAATAATTTTGGCATCGCCGTCACCCTTCACAATTAAAGAAGAAAATTAAAATACAAATCTGAAGTTAGGGAGGTGAAGATTATCCGCGTGAAAGCATCATCTAATATGTAGAGGCATCGCTGAAAATACAAATCTAAAGAATCGGCTACTTATATATAAATGGAATTTTACTAAGAGGGGGTTTATTTATTAGGGAAAATTAAGAAACCATGTCTCATTTTGTAAACGTTTTAGGCTATCATGTTAGAAAAAAAGTTTTAGATAAATTCACGGAAATTTGAAGTTCTATGAGGTGTGAGTTTGAAAATAAGTGGCATGTGTGGAAAATCTTGTAAATATGAAAAGTCCCCTTTACCCTTCTCTTTTGAGGGCACTTTAAAAGGAGAACGAAGAAAGTGGGGACCGGTTTCAAATGGGAACTCGTCGTCCTCTCCACTTATCAACCATCATTTTCGCTCCATCATCTACCGCTCAATCCGTTTCTCCACTCAAACCATTTGAAAAGTCATTTGTGTCGTCGTCTTTTCCACTTATCAACCACCATTTTCGCTCTATCGACGTCGTCTTCTCCACTTATCATCAACGCCGAAAAAGATAAACAAAGACCTTATCGGTGCTGGAGAAGATGAACCGAAAATCGACCTCATCTCTTAGAGCAAACAATGGTACTTTAGTCTTTTCACATGTACAAGGCCTCTCACACATGGGAAGCCTTTTGCACTCATATCTCTTAGAATCTTAGATTTCCGTAAAAACCCTTTTACCTAAAACTTTTTTTTCTAACATATTGCCCAAGGCTTCCAGCCCGCAGGACTATCATTCAAGCCCCCTCACTTGTAGCGTCCCACGGGTGATGTGGGACTATCATGTTAGAAAATTTAAGATCTAGGCTCGAATCACACGATCAAAATATACCTTTGCAAGAATATGCCTACCTTGTATTTATTATCAAGTTGCCACGTCAGCGATCTCCTTAATGGAACAGATGATCTCCGCCAAAGAATCCGAAGCCACGTTACCTCTCATCTTCTCTAAGTTTAGCCTCTAGATGGAAATGAGCTATGGTTAGAGGTAGAGGGGACGGTGGTCTCCTTATATAGCCACCTCTCTTTCCTAACCCATTAAAGAAAGAGAGTGGAGACATATCACTTATATTAGGAAACTACTTCCTATCGCCTCGAGATACGTGTGGTCAAAAGTCCAACCCAGTTTTTTAATGAAACATAAGGATGGGTTAAGGTGTTAACCACAAAAAATCTAACATTCTTCCACTTGGTCTACACCTTAACTCATCTAAACATAATTTTTTAAAACGACTCTCTAGGCTGACAAACTTTGAAAAGCGGATGGCCATCCATTTTATATTTTAAAAAAACATTGACCCCCACTGCCTCGATGCTTCATAACAACCACTAAAATTCAATAACAATACCAGTAAAGGATCATAGCATATAGAGTATTTCATCTTACAAATCGACACTAGGCTATCTATAGTCACAAAACTAGCATCATTAATGAATTTAAGTCTTTACTTAGTGATATCGGGCAACTTACATATCTGTGCAGTTCCTATATTTGTCAATGCATCATACCCCCAAGGAAATGTCGTTCCTGATATATTACTGGCTTCCCGCCTATAACTTTCAGTCACCAAACTATCAGAACGAAGGTTTACCGATTTGGTGCCTAATCACATCTAGCCCAAGCAAAATTCAGGCATAACGAGGTACAACCTCACCATCATGTCATGTGATAGAATCTTCAACATATGGATAGAGTATAATCACATATACTCTCAAGAGCACGTGCACAAAATTAAAATATATGTTGCATCTACAATAAAATAAACTAATAAATATCAGAGAGACAACTCCCACTAAAATTGCGCAGTTAAAACTAATTCGATATGAGCATCACAATTTTAAGAATCGTAATAACTGTCAACAACTACAAGCTCCCACTGATTTAACCATTTCTTAAAATCAGTAAGTTTCCGACAAAAATAGCTTAATCCTAATCGCATTAACTATTCATAATTTTAAATATTTCATGCCAAAAAAAAATTTGATATAAACAAAAAATCATTAAATTTCTCTATATCAACTTCAATGTTTATCAATTTTGGTATTCCAACTTTTATCTATATCAACTTCAATATTTTAGTATAGTTCACCTCAAATAAATCAATACTTCGAAAGCAAATAGATTATAAGGTAAATCACAACATCATCTCCAAATTAAAAACATTAATATTCTCAAAATATATTCTTAAGTGTTACATTTTCATAACATCTATAGTTATTCAATTTGTGTCTCACTTATCGATGTACGAATCATCATCGTCATCATTTAACTTTTCTCATTTATCATATTATAAAATCACTAGCCACACGCTAAGTCAAAAAATTAAAATATTTTTTATATTCAACACCATGAAAATTTTAAAAACGGTAGACACAATTATAACTGCATTAATAGTGACCATATACCATTAGATAACATTAAAAAATATGTCACTATACTTTTACAATGTATCAAATATTTTGACCATATATTACTAACTATTTTTTATGAATTACGTCACGATCATATGTCTGATAAATCTATAACCATATATTACAGATCGTCATTGAGAATTACGGCATGACCATATGTCACTAAAAAATTCATCATGAACTATGACCATATGTCACTAACTAACCTCCGAAGACTTAACTCGAACTTAGGGTCAAATTCGAATTAATTAGAGTGTAAGTCATGTACTAACATTCACTCTATGGGACAACCCGATCGCATCGTCTCAGCATCACCTTTGGACAGAAACTTCAACATGCAGTTTGCTTCCCAAGATCGTGTTTAAGAAAACACGCATAGACCTAATCACTAGTGTTGTATAGTTGATCTAGACTCTCCATCAGCTTTGGCCAGAAAGATTATCCTTCTCTCCCTTAAACACTTATGACTATTCTATTCACCATACTTATATGAAATTCCTAAATCAGCTTTGGTCAAAAGTTAAAAACCTCATAGAAGCATGTGGCAACCCAATCTTAATGAGACACAAGCATAAAAATTCAAAAGTCACGCAACCTATATAGGTGGTCACCTTTGGGCAGACCTCAGCCTTTTTCAGCTATGTACTCTCGAACGATCGTTTTACCGGTCTACCTTGATCGTTAAGGTATTACCTAAATTTCATTCAATTATATCAAATCTGATTCAATGTTTTAAAAACTCATTTCCAGATATATGCACGTCTTGCTAACTAATTTACTTTTGAAAGATAAATCAATGTCACACATTACAATTGATGAACAAATTAGTCAAAATCAAACAGTTATAAGATGCACATGCATTGAGTGAAACAAATTATCTATAATCATCAAACTATGATTATGTGGGCATGCATGTCACATCTAGTCAACATCGACAATAAAGCATTGAAAAACACACATGATATTTACCTTGAATCGAATATGATATCTTGAGAACAATCAAACGAAAACAAACCTCATTTATAAAAATTACGGCACTAGGAAAGATCATCACCGTTGGGCAGAAGAATCCTTCAAAGTAGCCAAATCTAACTCATGTGGTGGGTAAGTGTTAAAATTAATAATCATAAGTAACATTTTGTAAGTACTAGTGTTGGTGCTAGAGCACAACTTTCAATACCCAATCCTATATTTTCTCACAAAACTAACTTTAATTAAAAGCACTCAAATTCACAATAATTAACTGATTAAATATTGTCAAAAAGACGTCAGGTCATTAAAAAATCACAACAGAGAACTCATTTAAAAATTAGACCTCAAAAATAAATCCGGAATGCCCGAAAAAGTCAAAATTTATGTATAATATCCAAAAATCGGACCTATAAATAGCCCAAAAATGACCCCAAAAGAATAAGAAATAATATGGGTCAAAATGGGCCTTAAGGACAAACGGGTCGTATCTAACAGGCCAAATCGGGTCATGAACCATAGGCTAGAAATGGACTGGACCGGACCATGGGCCAAGATCGGGTCAGTGGGCGGGTCGGTTTAGGCAATTTGTACTCATTTTAATTCTTAACTTACTTAAATTCACAAGTCAACCTTGTCCTCGTCCCAATCTTCAAATTTAGGATCTCAAGGTTTTAATAGTCTCTTTCCTCCCACCAAAACAAACCTATCCCAAGTTATGGAGAGTTGGGAAGCACCAACCTTGGTACTCCAACTTTACATACAATAATAGATCAACTTTGGAAAAGAATCCACAGATGTTGCCTTTTCAAGAGACTTCTCCAAAAAAAAAAAGGGAAGAAGTGAAAAACCCAGGAGACGTCTCCTTTCAAAAGCTGGTTATTATCAGCTTCATAATTTTTGAAATCTAATAAAGCGGGTGACTCCCTTTATCCAAACAATGAGAGTTTGATCGCCTGCATATTCAGTTCACTGGCCGGGTCGTTTGTATAGGAAATAAAAGACGAGTTAGGTCTCTGGTCTTCCAATACTTCTTGAATTTGGATATAGAGACGATTTGGGTACCTTCTTCCAATACTTCTTGAATTTGGATATGAAAAAACAGTTAGTAACTAGGTGCACACGCCAAGACCCCTTCTTCCAATACTTCTTGAATTTGGATATAGAGACGATTTGGGTACCTTTTTCCAATACTTCTTGAATTTGGATATTAAAAAACAGTTAGTAATTAGGTGCACACGCCAAGACCTGATCTTTAAACGGGCTTTGTTGATTTTAGAGATCGTGCATCCTAATGTGGACACGAATTGAAAATCTTAAATTCGAGCAAAAGCTAAAACTCTAAGGCAATAATAATTTTGCTTATAATTTAAAAATAAATAGTACATAAATCATTTGATCATGTGATAAAGCAAACTTAGCTCTGATACCAATTGTTAGAAATTTTAAGATTTAGGCTCGAATCACACGATCAAAATATCGGGTTGTCACGTAGTAATCTCCTTAATGGAACCGATGATCTCTGCCAAAGAATTCGAAGCCACGTTACCTCGTCTTCTCTAAGTTCAGCCTCTAGATGGGAATGAGCTATGGTTAGAGGAAGAGGGGACGGTGGTCTCCTTATATAGCCACCTCTCTTTCCTAACCCATCAAGGAAAGAGAGTGGAGACATATCACTTATATTAGGAAACTACTTCTTATCGCCTCGAGATACGCGTGGTCAAAAGTCTAACCCAATTTTTTAATCAAACATAAGGATGGGTTAAAGTGTTAATCACAAAAAATCTAACATATCATTTATTGTAGAATTATGAGATTTTATATCTAGCTTTTAATGTGAATTTTCCCATCAATTCAGTCAACAGATGTCTGCAGTGATCGGAGCCCTTGAAATATTTTTTTCGTTAAATTTAGCTTTTGAGAAAAATTTTTAACCCAAAGACTATTGATATAAAAGCTTGATAATCTAACGATGCGAGGTGTGTCATTTTCATAAAGATTCCATGGTCCCTAAATTATTTTTCACCCCCAATTTGCTTAAGGACACATGGCGCACTCCTAACTAACGGATTTCGAAAGATTATGAAAGTTTTGAATAACCTTTTAGCTACTAACCGACAGCATAAGATTATTGAGCTCATGAATAAACATTTTAGCTATCAAACAGTATTATTAGGTTATGAAGCCGACTCTTGATGGGGATTGGGCGTTTAGCCCTGCAGAAGTTTGACGACATTGCAATCTCTAGGCCCCAGATTCAATCCCAACTTATCTATGAAAAAAAATGCCCACTCAAGAAGCGGCATCACTAACATCATTAAATTATGAAGCTTAGAAGTAGCCATTAATTAACCATTGTGCAAGCCAGCAATAGTTGGATCGATGTTAAAATGGTTTTCAAAAGTTTTGATAATCTTATTCATGATATTAGTGGCACAATTATAATGATGCATGATGAGTGTACACTAAGATTCCATGTGGAACTTTACTTAGTACCAAAAGATTATTTTGTTTGCATAAGAAGTTTTAGCGTATGGTATAAATTAATTTTTTTTAAAGTGAAATTAAAAATTATTTGATTTCAATGATCTAGATTTTCAGTCCAACAAAAATCCATGGCTAGCCATAAAATTTCACCTTCTTTTTTTCTAGATAACGTGGCCTTCCTCCACATGTAACCCATTTGTTTAATGGATCACAAAATTCATTAACAAGGAAAAGGAGGGAGGACGATAAGCAAGAAGCTCATCTCCAGCCATAACTATTCTCATGGTAAGTCATGATCACAGTCACTTTGGGGATGTGTGTCACATTGAATCTAACATCTGACTGTCCGATATGTGGGTTAATGTGGAACTATCAGCTGCGAAGACGGAGTCCTCGTTTGCAAAAATGCGTACCAATCTCAATATAGACACATTTACAATGTTCTCGAATCTCAAATTCACATATCAGAATAAACAGAGTACAACAGAGTAGTTTGGGTGGTCTCCAGGCCCTTGCTCAGAGCCTCCAAGCTTCCTTTTTTTTAATGAAACGTCTGTGTGAACTGTGGAGTCAGTCACGTCGCACCTAACATATCTAAACTCTTACATTATTAAAAAAGATTTCTAAGGAAAGACTTTAGAATACTTGAATCCCAAATCAAAGAAAAATTTGTGCAAAATCAAAGTGTTTATACAATTAGAAAAGAACAAGTTTGAGATTCCACCTCTACTAGAGATGGTGGACAATATCTTACCTTTTTGTGAAAGGAACAATGACACATGACCACTCCTCTACAGTTTATGCTAAGTAGTAAGTAGCACGTGGTTTTGAGCCATCCAATTCATCAAGACCATAGCTGATATATGTAACCAATACATGCCTAAATGTCACAGTGAATTGGAGGATTGAGCCATTCAATCTATGCATTCTAAAATGAGTGTTTGTTTATATTTTTTAGTGCTCAAAACTAAAACTCCATTCGTATGATTAAAATCCTCAAAGTGGCATAATTTTTTAACTGATACATGTGTCAACATGGGCTGCTAGTTGAACAACCTTAGTTTATACCCTTCCAGCCTTCATGCTTAATTTTTTTAAAGTTTTTTTCTTTTTTTTATTTTTTCAAAGAAGTGTCAGATTTACTTTTTGATATATATTTTATTCAAAAAAAGTGGCGTCTAGTGCTAGCACCTCAGAGAGCGAAGTGTTAACACCTTGAAACGAAGTGCCGGCACCTTATTTTAGAAGCGTCGGTACTTCGAAAAAAATCAAATAAAAATTATCGAAGCGCCGGTTGACGCTTCCAAAAAAAAAAAAAAATTCGATGCGCTAGCGCTTATATATATATATATAAAATCGAAGCCCCGGCGTCCCTAAAATGAGGCACCGATGCTTCTCTGTAGAGGTGCTGGCGCTTCGTTATCGGACAGCGAGCGCTTATATTTTTTGAGTAAAATATGCTTGAAAAAGTAAGTATGACATTTTCTTAGAAAAAGAGAGAATAGAGGAAAAAGAAAAAGAGTTTAAAAAGACTTCTAAAAAGATTAAAAATGACAACTGAAAATGAATATAACTTTTAAAATGTTTTAAAAGTTTAATTTTAATTAGTAAAATGACCCCATACCACCCATCGCTTCACAAAAAAAGAGTTATATGTCGTATCCATATCAATTGGCATAGAAATATCTCTACGCCTGAACGCATTTCCTCATTTTCATATATATATATATATATATATATATATATATATATATATATAAAAGGTTGGTGAACCCTCACCTCTATTAAATAAATAATAATAACAATCAATTACAAGAGGTAAAAGGAAGAAAGAAAATCGAATCTATTGACTTACATGCTAGAGCTTAGGCTTCTCTTCCACCCACGTGGTATCATGTGAACATTCATGCCACCGTCACTTGAAAGGCAGTCAAAGGAGTGCCTCTATTTGTATCAACCAAAACTTTAAAAGAATCCACTTAAGTCTATCTGTAGATGATTTGATAGGTAAGGAAAGGCTGGTGCTTTTAAAATTTTGGTGGGTGCAAATATAACTATCCTTATGCTAATCCCTATTTAAGAATTCTTCTCACCTATTTATTTATTTATTTATTTATTTATTTATTTTTCCTTATAACTCACTCTACGAGTTTTTTGTTTACACTAACAATCAACAAGTCTACCTAACGACATATGAAAGTGCCCGTTTGATGGTTCCAACGGCCATCAAATCAACCGAAAAAGTGTATGTCAGCCCACTCTTAACTCTTTATCATTTCTAACAACAGCCAGAGGATCAAATGGCTCGGATAAGACAAACAGGATCTATACATAATCACAAAGTTGGAATTAAGTTGGAATTTGAAAATTATTTAGTCAAAAACAAATTATTTAAACGTGACATTTTTTTAAAACATAGTGACCAAGCTGGCATTCAATAATAAATCTACTTGGAGAAAATAAGAAAATCTGACAAAATTCATCAGGTGAAAAGGTCAAAAAAAAAAAAAAAAAAATTAAGAATTATAAAGATATATTAATAAAAAACTTTAAAATTTGAAAAAACAAAAGTAAAAATTAGGAAAAATCCAAGAAATAGTTGAAAATTTTGCATATGATTCGCGATTTGTTTAGAGACTGAATGCGATTGTTAGCGGGAAAAGAAAACTAAAAATACGCATGTGAGTGAGTGAGCGTTTATTGTTGCTTGGATTGAGAGTAATATATGGAAACCATACATATCTTGCAATTGTGAATCTCCTAACAGGTTTTGGAATCTCTTTATGGGTTGAAAGGCCAAACGCAACCTCTCAACAAACACATCATCCCCACTTCCACTAAGAATATTACTAGAAATAATCCAACCCACTATAAGATATAAACATACTCCAAACCAACCAATTCACCTGAACTTTTAATCTACCTTGTTTCTGTTGTCCATATTTCTCGAACCAATGAAGTTTAACTTTGGACCACCCACTCACCCAACCTAAAGTTAGGGTTGTAGCTTGTTGCTGGGGCTGCCTTATATATATATATATATATATATATATATATATATATATATATATATATATATATATTCTGGGTATATGTGATAGATAAGTTGGGCTCAAACTTGCAACCTTGAGATTGTAATATTGTCAACCTTCATTGTGTTATAGGCCAACCTCCAGCTTTACCAATAAGCCTAAAAAGAACCTTTATGATATATGACAGGCCTAAAAGCCTGACCCTTCTATTGAGGCGCAACGGGTTCTGAACGACATTTAAACACCATAATGGTATCTAAGGCTGTGTATAGCATAACTCTTTGCTAGCTTCTATTATAGCACAGTTCACATGCTTTAGTTGACTCTCATTTTTTTTTCTAACTCTCTGCAAAGGAGGATTTATCTACTCTAACAATAACTTCCCTGACCTCTACTAACACCCTATCAGAACAAACTGATAAAGAATAATTAGAGAGGAAGGTAGAATTGCTCACTTAGTAAATATTACATAAAATTGCTATACAAAGAGTAATTAAAGAGAATGAATATTTACTAAAGCAGGTAACAACATATTAATAAAAGAGGATGAGAACCTCGTAAATAAGGTGAACTCTATTTTGATAGGGGCTAAGGGAGAGCTATGTCATACATGCGCAGCCTAAGTGAACACTAGACAACCTGAAACACATCTGACAAGTCTATGTAGTTGAAGTGACTGGTCAGCATTAGAAAATATAACATGTCGTAGACAAAAAAATTATGCTTACAAAAGGAGGTCAACGATAGGATAAGGGAACTTTAACATTGGGCGTACTCTAAAAAAATGAGAACGGTTGATGACAGAGTCACACATTGGATGGTTCAAATCTCCGAAAAAAATAAAATTGTGGAGCCCAATGCTATTTAATATCTTAGCAATCACTATGATGGCTTGGATTGCTCACAACTTTCACTGTCCACGGTGTAAGATCATTTAAACAACAAAATAATACTTAAATGACTGTAAGGAGAATTAGGTCCTTTCGTTAATCCTCAGTTAACCCAACCTGAGAAGATATAAATGGAACGTGCCCTCTGATCCTTGCTTACATTTCAAGAATGAATTTAGGTTGAAATTGCAAATAAGACCACTCTTAACTTTAAAATCATCTTCTCACTTGCCTTTAATCCCATCATTGCTGGCTTTTTATGATCAATGTCTTAAAATGCTCTTATAAAGGCCATAAATTTCTCTAATAGTTGCCTTATAATCTATTATAAAGGGTTATGAAAAACGTTTCAACATTTTTTTTAGAACGAAAAAAATGAGATTTTTGCATTTACCCCTATAATATGTCGCATTTACATTCCGCCCCCAGGATTTTACCTATTTACATTGCGGTCCATGCTTCTGTGTTTTTTTTGCATTTTGCCCCCTACAGTGACGACTCAGTCGTTGACTACTATAAAACAAAACTTTGACTGCTTGGAATCAGATGATGGAGATCATTTTTCTCCATAATTTTCCAACTAATAACTCTTGAGATCACGAATCTACCATCAAATGGTCAGCTTTTGATTCACATGTCACACATAATGAAAAGTGATTCAAGAATCATGTTTGATGTACACCCACGATCATGATCACTTTGTCTTTTCTGTCACCTGAAATTAAAATTTGACGGCTTAATGGTAGCCTCCTAATCTCAACTTTAATTGGGTAGAGTATTATGGTGAAAAATGATCTCCATCATCTGATTCAAAACAGACAAAATTTAGTTTTTTAATAACCAACGATTGATTTGTCACTATAGGGGGTAATAAGTAGAGGAGACACAAAAGCACGGACCAGAATGTAAATAGGTGAAACATAAGGGCGGAATGTAAATATGACATATCTTAGGAGGTAAATGCAAAAATCCTAAAAAAAATTATACAGTGACGACATGGAGAAAAGAAAGAAAGAATCACTATCTTATTTCAAAACTCTTGAACCCACCCACGGGAAAAATTAGCGGATATCTAAAATTGAAATTCTATTGATGAAAAAAAGTGCTTTACACTTAGGTCTCGTTTAGGTGTTTTCTAGTTTTTCTTAGAAAAGCTCACTTAGGTTTCAAGTGTTTTCTGATTTTTCCCAAAAAAACTCAAATTCCTGAAAACTCATATTCCTGTTGGCCTCATATTCCTGTTGGCCTCAGATTCCTGAATTTTCTCATATGTGTTCTTAAGTCACTCAGATTCTTGATTTTTCCCCAAATAACTAAGAATTGTATTGTTCTTAACTTCATTTTATAAATGCTCAGAATTAGAAGACTTGTTAGTTGGGCTCGCACCGTAGACACGATTATGAATGATCGGTATATGAGGCAAACTATAATTTTGTTAAAATTTTACGGGATGTCCATCCATGCAACGGTATTTTTTTCATAATATGACTCTTACCAAAAAAAACTTATATTCATATGTACAATTCGATTATAAACTTGTGAAGATGGATAAGGCGGAGCACGTTAAAAGCCTTTTGAACATTTTTTCATTAATTTACAAATAAGAAAATTACATATTCGATTAGACCATAGTAACAAAATTGGTCTAATTTTCTTTTTTTTTTTTAATTTATAAAAATACAAGCAATGAACATAAAACTAGGAAGCACACCTCCCAACACCCCTCCCCCATAACAACCACTAATTACTAGCATCAGAGTGGTTGTCATCCTCAGAAGAGTAGGAGGTTGTTGCAGTGCACCTCGGTGAGCCGATGCCTACACGGTAGCTGTCGAAAACCTCTCCATGATGGAGGGGTAGCTGATAGTCTGAATCTGAGGTGTCGGAGTTGGAGCTGACTATGACAAGCCCGCGACGACGACCCCCACCTCGAGCCCTCCCAAATGTAGGCTGGACCGGGCAAGTCTGATATCTCGACTAATAAGGGGGCAATGCACGCGCATCAGAGCTGGAGCTTGTGGGAGGGCGACTACGATGTCACCGTTAACGGGGGGTGGTTGAACGACATGAACGAGGGGGGCAAGAGCATGAACCGGGGGTGGTGCAAGGGGATGAACTATAAGGGGGTTGGGGCCCCTAAATCTGGGAAGCACAAGGAATGCCATTGGAGTGGGCTCTGCGCCATCAATAATAACTACGTCAATCCAACATCTCGCTGACGACGCTGAGCCATACAAACTTGTTCGAGAATGAGATGAACCCGAGATGCCTGACATATATGCACATTCCATATACCGAACTAAGAATACTTTTAAACAATTTTGAAATTATATACAATATATAATTGATATGAATTGATTACATAAGTTGTAATATATAGAAAATTAAAATACATAGTACGCAAAGAAGACATCTACGTGCAAACAATCCGCACACATATTGGGGTCCCATACCCGCATATATTAAGTCAGTGAGTCTGGGCATCGGACACACTTGGGGAACTCGTTGTGGGTTATATATAGGATTGTTTATGTGTCTCTGTAAAGCGTTCAATGCTTCTTCATAGGAATGGAAAGAGCAATGATGAGCCTCAGAATATCCTGTTACTTCCCTCAAGCAATCCTCCTAGGTTTGATATATACCTGGTCTCTTACCAACGAAGATCATGTAATATTTACCCATAACTATAAAATATGTCAATTTCTTAGTGAGTAAAATAACTAAAGGCTAAGTTTAGTCAATACGCAAGATTTGAATTATAATTATTTAACAACGGTTGATAAAGCAAAATAAGTCAGCATGATTGCGTGTCCTACATAGCGTTCGCTATGTTATATCAGAATGCGCTCATCCATTCTCGATTTGCAATCATTTGAGTGCAATGAATGTCAGGATCAATATCGTTCATTGAGTCATCAGAGGGCTGTACTATGCATTCCTCTCGCCATTCTTGAAAGAATGAATCTTAAGGGTCATACAACTTAATAAAATTGTGAAGAATACAATATGCATCGACTATCCTCACTTGTGTGTGAATTGGGAACCTCGTTAAAGTTTTAAGTATGGGAAATCATTGTATGAGAACCTCAAACGTCAGTTCAACGGCGTTACTGTAGACACCTCATTTTTGACCTCTCAGAATATACAAAAGTGTTCGATCAACCACTGACCTTGCCCTGATTTCTAGAAAAGCCAACAATTTTCAAGAATCTCGAAACCTTCTATTTCTGGGAATTATACGTTGGAGCTCCATCGTATAATTGATTATATGCTGGACTCCCCACGTATAATTGGACCCAACCCAGCCGGGAAGAATTCTTGATTATACGTTGGAATCCCAACGTATAATTGATTATACATTTGACTCCCAACGTATAATTAGTTCGTTTTGAATTAGGACTCGAAAACTTTGCGAATCGAATTCTCTCCCGGAATATACGTATAGATCCTAGCGTATAATTCATTATACTCTGGTATATCAACGTATAATCAGTTCATTTTGGACCGAGACTCTCTCTCTCCCTCCTAAATCGGCTCAACAAGTAGTGGCTTTTCCAAATTCTTGATTATACGTCGAACCCTCAATGTATAATAGAGAAGAACCCCTAGAACTCTAAATCCAGGCTTATCTGATCATCAATCGGTGACCTCCACCGAGTTCCTCAAAATCGCTTGAATTATACGTTGGATTCACAACATATAATTCATTATGCGCTTGATCTCTAGCGTATAATCTGGATTATACAATGTATTTCCAGCATACAATTCAAAATTATATGTTGGACTTCAAATGTATAATTAGCTGAGAATATAAATACACCCTACCCCACTCATTCTTTACTCACAATTTTCTTGCTTATTCTCTTTGAAACTCTTGAGGTTGGCTCTGAGATTTCGAAATAGAATTGAGTGAACCTGTAAGTGTTTGGGCTTAGAACTTTGACTCTCTTCTAGGAATCTCATAGAGTAGTCATTTTAGTTGGGGTTGGCCCTTCTACTTTGATTCTCGAGCAGTCCGAAGAGAAATTAAGCTAGTCTTAGATCCAACCCTTAGAAAACCTCTATCGAAAATTTCAACTGAGATCCAATTAAATTCATGCCCCTTCTCTCATATTTCAAAATCATCATAGCCATCCAAACATATTTTACCAAGGGATCCAACGGAGAGTACTCGGGAACGAGTTCAATCCTTCTGTGCATAATGGGTCTACACACCCATTTACTAATAGTTACTGAGGAATGATGCTTATTGAAAAGTTCTTGGGGAGTCATGGGAGATTAGAGTTATTGAATTCCTTAATATGGTAACGAACTCCGCGGTAAAGAGCTATAAACCCCTGCAAGTTGGAATAACCAACATCAATAAGGTAATACTTATTCAGTGGCACCCGAAGCCGACTTTCTGGCCTAGAGAGTGCACTCTCAAGCACTTTCGAGTCTGGGCTAGACCCCTTTCAACCAGGGAATACATATTGGAACTACACGTCGAAACCCACAACACACAGAACATTTTTGTGAAGTGCGTTTGTGATGATTACGATATCTTTGCGAGTCCCGATTAGGAACTATGATGTAAACATGTGTACCATCGAGAGCTCCTATAGCACCAAGAACCAAGGGTAGAACCACAGTTTATTAATTATCTCCATGGGAGTAGAGTAGTGGGTAGCTTCACAAAGTCATCGTACAATTCCCAGATAGCATCAAGCACGCTATTAAAAATAGGCTTATAGTAGAGCCTGAGTGTTGGAATCTATCTTGGGCGGTCCTATTCTTTTGATTTTGTGCTACCGTATACATGAATATCGCAACTGCCTCCTCTACCCTCATCCTTTTTGAATCTTGTAGGAGATCCTTTGACCTTAGGAAGCCACATAAACTCCTAAATGCAGGTGTACGCATGCGAAGGAGTTCATATGCAATATCTGAATGACCGTTCAGGATTTCTTGAACATATAAGGGACCAATGAGAATCAAATTGCGACGTCGTCTCCTTTGAGGATGTTGTGTGAAGATGTAGGCAATGACGGTTACAACGAAGCCCACTGTACACATCGCGATCAATTCCTCATCAGACACGAGGTCGGACTGGCGATTGTCTGGGTGTAACGACATCACTATCTCAACCAATCAGGAACTAGTTTGTTCCACTCTAACGTGTAGATCAATAAACTTAGAATGGTCTATATAGTTATTTCTTCTCATTTCCTGTAACATTTCCAAGAAGTCCTCATGGACGCTACGTGGTGGTTCGGGAGTAGGGCGATTGGCGATATGGTACAAGGTTGCTTGGAACCTGACCAACTATTCAAGAAGACTATTGGGGAGGTCCATGCTCTTTCGTTTCCTTCTAGACCCAGTTGTTGTGTAGTTCTGAGTGGGGCGGCTGACACTAATCAAGTTCGGACTACTTTCAATAGTGTAGGTATCATCTGCATTAGACTGTCCCTCGGGGTTGGGGAACTCGTTGTTTTCAAATCTTGGATGGTATGAATCTCCACTACCCTCATCGCCTAAAGGAATGACATGCTCTTGGGGACGTGTCCGACCATCCATTGGGTGAAACTCCTTATCCCTAGTGTAGATGATGTTCCCAAAAAGAACGCAAAGCAAAGTATAGTCTTGCATCTTCCTTCTTCGGTAGGTCGAGGCCCATTGGAAAACCTAGTGTCATATATTACCCAATTAGTTAGTGTTTAGTTAATATTCAAATTAAGCTAATGTGAAAGGAAAAAAGTTGAAGTCTCTAACCGATCGATTGTTGTAATTGTTCCAAATATCCAGCTCTGCAATAACCATTTCATCTTTATTGTTCCAACCAAAATCACTAGTTTATAGGATTGCCTTCATCCGAGAATAATTATTTCTCACTATCTTCAAATGGTTTTAGCATTTGTCTCGGATGAGTTCGCTGAGTTTGCCATCAAAGCAATTATATGTTTTGAGTTTTTCGGTCATCTCTAGCCATGCTTTTTTGCCATGATTCATTCGCGAGTTTTCTACGAAGATGGTAGTGGTCTACCAGTTCTTTGATGAAGGCCCCGTCCATCTTCTCGAACCATATGTAATTTTTACTTGAGCCATCCATTTCAGTGCTATGATCCAGTCACATGTAATTAGTTTTATGACCATTATTAGTAATATAGCAACAATTTTAGATACAAAGTATAGTTTTTGTGTTATTACAGTTTGTGGTGCTACTGGTGTATGAAGAGGTCCATTCTTGTGAATCTGCTCTTTTCAATAAGCACACACACACACCAACCAACTTACACTCTCAGTTATGGCCTATAATATGGCCTATAATGCCTCACCTTGTATTCACAAAGTCGGACTTCAGTACACGTGATATGGTCCAATGAGATACACTATTGTAGGCACTATAGACTACTAACGTGAGTATTGTCTTTGGTGAGGTCCTGAACCTTATTAGTTAGTGTTACCCATTAATGATGAAGTCCATTTACACCGTCACCATTCACCCATCCATGATGACCCATAACCCATGGCCCACCACCCCTTGTCCAAGAACTATCCAACCACCAACACACAATTCTTTTTATTTTAACACAACATGTTGGGGGTATTGATTCCACTACTTAGACAGCTGCTATATTCCAGAAAAGGCCAAGTGCCTGCCTAGGTTGTTGAGTTGAAGATGAGTACTTGGAATATGAAGCGGTAACTGTAAAAAAAGGAGTAAAGAGATTAAAATTTTACATCAGATATTATCAGTTGGAACATCGAAACAAAGCATACAATGTGGGCCATAAATCCGTCAGCCCAAGACCAATGGGTGATTGATTATGTAGATGTGTTTCCTCCCAAGAATTTTCTCTTTATTCTGTTGGCAAATAGTATGAATCCATGATAGCTAGGAAGCCAGTAAATTCGGATTAAGGTGTGTTGTTGACCACTTAAAAGCTGATAGGAAACCATGACAAGGATTCGATTTAAGGCATGTATATCTAGATGATTTATAAGTTAAAAAAGTAAACAATCATAGGAATTCATCAGCAAGAAAGTTCTCCAAAATAACATGAAAACAAACTAGTGACGATACTCTGTTAAGTAGATGGATTGTAGCCTGAGAATCTAATAAGTAGATGGAATAGCTTTCTAAAATAAAAACTAATACAAGCAATAAAATAGTTTTTTAATTACACTAGAAATCTCCAAAATTTTAACTAAAAGATAATTTTCCGACAATGAAAAGAAAAACCTAACTAAATTTCTCAGTTTACTAAATCACTATATGGTATTTTAAGTACGGGCACCTAACTTGGGTAAAAGTCATGTGAGATGGCAGCTTGAATCAATGTGATTACTATCATAAATAGGGCCCATAGAGGATAAATAATAAGACAGTCGATCATCATTTGAGGCTATTTTGGGCCTTATTTAGCATCTGTTTTTGGTCCTTAATCTGCTTTTAAACTCCCTTTGAACTTTGCTTCAATCTCTTTTTCAGGCGATGAAGCAACCTGCTTATATAGTTTTTAGCCTCCTACAGTGCTCATTAATAGCTCAAATGTTGTTGCATGATGCCCTGCATCATAATGACTCCGTATTGACTGATAAAATTACTATGACAAATTATATTCGAGGAAAAACTCATGGGATCAGTGATTGAAAGAGAGCAATAGCATTCCAGATTCTTTTGCACGTGACCAACTCATGAAAGAGGGAGAATACTAACATAGCTAATGGGGGGCGGTAAAGCTTGAGGAGGAAATCAGGGTAGCATTTGTCTACCACTTCTCGAGATTGACGATATTTTAAGCCAGCCCCAGGCCGGGGTTTCATTCAACAGATCCAATATCCCCTCTACTCTTCATGATTGTTGGTGAAGCACTAAATAAACTGCTTGTAGCAAATATATCTTCCATGGATTTGAAGTCCTACTAAAGAATGGGGAGGATTTGAGAACTTTTGTCATCATCATGATTTAAAAAATCAGTGTTGCTCCTTAGGAAAATGGTCTTGTCAAGTAAAATTTGTTTGACAAACTATTTTGTCATTTTTTGGACCCACGGTCGTCCGTAAGACACTCACGGATGTCCGTTATCACGGACGACCGTGAGTGATTCACGGACGTCCATGACCCGAAATCTTATAAATTCTAGGAAGTTCGGGCAGTTTAATAACTGATCTGAAAATCTTTTTTTTTTAAGTTTTTGGTCCAAAATTTATCCTTGAGATTACTTACCATTTGTTCAGTTCAATCCTAAATCTCAATGATGAGTGTGTTTTCTCTAATCCTTGTTTGAGAGTGTACGGCTTGTGAGAGACAAGTGGTCCTTCGTGAGAGACGACGGTTGTTGGAAATGTTAACTGTGAATAGAATAATGGTGAGAGACTATCATTATTAGTGATAGGAGTGATAGGGCATATCATTCCAAAGAGGTACTGTAAGGTTATTAATTCATAGTGAATTTTTTCTTTGATCTGAGATAGATCTCGTGGTTTTTACCTGTGATGGGTTTTCCACGTTAAAAACGACTTGCGTTCTTATTTTTGTTGTATGGTGATTGTGAGTAGTATTAAAGTGTTTAATTTTATAGATTATTATAAACTCCCAAATTTCAATTGGTATCAGAGCCTGGTCACTTGATAAATTTTAACAAATTACGTGTTATGTCAAATTTGGGATATCACGATCTTCCTAGAGAAGATGCGTCTACTGCTAGACCCCCTCTGTTTGATGGCTCTAATTATCCTTACTGGAAGGCAAGGATGAGAGCATTTTTAAGTTCAATGGATCCTCACATTTAGTATTCTATTGAGGACGGATGGTCGTCACCGACTATGACCTCTGTTGTCGATAATATACCAAATACTACTATCAAACCTAGATCTTTATGGACGGATCAGGAATATGATAATCTTGGTTTTAATTCCAAGGCCCTTAATACTTTATTTGGAGCAGTTACTGCTTTCAAGTTTCGTCAAATAAGTACTTGCACCATAGCTAAAGATGCATGGAAAATTCTTGAAACCACTTATGAAGTAACTCCTCAAGTGAAGATTTCCAAACTTCAAATGCTCACATCTCAGTTTGAAAATCTTCGCATGGATGAGGATGAAAAGTTTTCTGATTTCCATATTCGCTTAAATAATATTGTGAATGGCTCGTTTAATTTAGGAGAACCTGTTTCTAATACTAAAATTGTGCGAAATTTTTTAAGGTCAGTACCTAAAAGGTTCAGATCTAAAGTCAATGCCATTGTTGAATCTAAAGATGTTGACAATCTAAACTTAGATGAACTTGTCGGGTACAAACTTATGAATATGAAATTCAAGACAATCATGTTACTAAAAGTGTTGCTTTCAAATCATCTAAGGATGAGTCTGATTCAAGCAGTGATTCTGATCAATCAGATGAACTTGCTTTGTTTGTTAAAAAATCTAAAAATTTTTATAAAAATAAGAAACAACCTTTTAAAAAATTTAAAAATTTTGAAAAATTTAAATCTTTGAGAAGAAACCTAAAAAGGAATCTACTGACACAAATCAATGCTTTAAGTGTTATGGTTATGGGCATTATGTTAATAAATGTCCTAATAAGAAAAATGATAAGGGAAAATCTAAAGTTCTGGCTGCCACTCATGAGATTGATATATCAAATGAGTCATCTTCTGATGAATTTGAACCTGTTTCATATGAGTTTAGAGCTTTTGTGGCCTCAATTATTGAATCTAATAATTCTCGAACACCATCCCTTATTAAAACCGACTCTATTATGTCACTATCTTCTGATACTAAAATTGATGGTGACGTATTGGATATGACAAATGCTTACAGTGAACTCTATCAAGAATTAATACATCTAACTAAAGAAAAAATTAAATTGACCAAAGAAGTGGTTGAGTTAAAAAACATTATCAAAACTTCAAGATAATGTGGATTGTTTCACTTCAAAATTTATAGAACAGGAAAATAAAGTAAATTCCCTCATTTTAATAAATGAAAATTTAAAAAGGGAACTTGGTTCAATTTCTGAAAAATATTCAAACATTTACAAGACAAATGAGAAAATGAAAAAATTACTCAATTCTGGTCAAAGAACTACAGACAAATCAAGTATTGGATATCATCATGCATTAAATAAAAATCCTAAACCTGAGGTAACTCATGCTCCAAAATTTGTTAAAGAAACCAAATCACTTTCTACGAATTCTAAACAAAATTCAAGTAAATTCAGATCTATCAATTCTAGATCTTTTAGTATGAGAGTTCCAATCTGCTATACTTGTGGATGGGAAGGACATACTTATGTGTATTCTCCATTTGCCTTTAAATACTCTTCGTACTACGTCCCTAACTATCAAACTTTGAAGAAAAATAAAATCATCTCGTTGAGTAGTTCAAATAATAATATCAACAAACATGTGATTCAAAATAAATCAAAGCTTAAATACAAACGTGTTTGGATTAGAAAATCTGATTTGACTGCTCAGGTTGCTCATATTTCACTAAAAGCTAGTGAATCATCTAAGTGGTTCCTTGATAGTGGTTGTTCTAGGCATATGACTGGTGAGAAATCATTTTTCTCTCACCTAAGTCCATGTTCGGAGGGAAATGTAACCTTCGGAAATGGAAGTTCATGTAAAATTACTGGAAAAGGAACTATTGAAGCACCTGGATGTCCTAAATTAAATGAAGTCCTTTATATTGAAGGACTTAAGGCTAATCTAATTAGTATTAGTCATTTATGTGATGATGGGATGAATATTAGTTTTACAAAAAATGTGTGCACTGTAGTTGATTCAAATGGTCAAATTGTTCTTGAAGGGATTAGATTTTTTGATAACTGTTATACATTTAGTGATCCTCTAAAAAATAATTGTTTTATCACTAAAGCAAATGAGATCAATATCTGGCATCAGAGGCTTGACCACATTAATAAAAATAATCTTTATATATTAGCCTCTGATCAACTTGTTAAAGGTTTACCGAAATTAAATAAATCAGATGGATCTATTTGTAGTGCATGTCAATGGGTAAACAGACCCGTGTTCCCCACAAGAAAGTAAATGTTCCTACTTCTTCTAGGATACTTGAATTAATACATTTTGATCTTGTAGGTCCCATGAGAACTAGTAGTTTAGGAGGTAAGAAATATGTGCTTGTATTGGTTGATGATTTTTCTAGATATATTTGGATTGCTTTTCTTAGAGATAAATCTCAAGCTTTTAATGAATTTATTATAATTTTTAAAATAATTCAAATTGAAAAAAATCTTTCTATTATTCGAATTCGTAGTGATCATGGTAAAGAATTTGAAAATTCATCTTTTGCTAAATATTATGCATCAAATGGAAAAAAATATAAATTTTCTGTTCCGCACACACCTCAACAAAATGGTGTGATTGAAAGGAAAAATAGGGTACTCCAAGAAATGGCTAGGGTTATGTTAAATGCTAACAATGTGGCTAGAAATCTGTGGGTTGAGGCCATTAGTACTGCTTGTTACATATCCAATCGTGTGTACCTTAGACGCAACACTACAAAGACTCCATATGAAATATGGAATGATAGAAAACCTCAAGTTAGTTATTTTCGTGTCTTTAGTAGTGCGTGTCACATTTTAAGGGATCGTGAATCTCTTAGTAAATTTGATGCTAAAACTGATAATGGAATCTTTCTTGGTTACTCTTTGAACAGTAGAGCTTATAGGGTTTTTAATTTAAGAACTCTTACTGTTATTGAATCTGTAAATGTTGTTGTAGAAGATCAAAAATCAGAATCTTCTACTGTTTTAAAGAGAGATATTGATGATGAAATTCTTATTGTTCTTGTTAATCATGAAAAACATAGGCATGATAACACTAATTTTTCATCTAACAAAAAAAATTCTACACACCCTACATCAAATATCACTGAAGATATGAATGTAGAAAATACATATAACAATATCTCTGAAAATGAGTCTCGACATAGACCATCCTATATTCATGACATGAGAAGTCACCCTCCTAGTGCAATCATTGGTGATGTTTCCACCAAACTGATGACTAGAAGAAAATTTAAAAATCTTTAAAATCTTCTGTCATGTATGTTACACATCAAATCTTGAACCAAAAAATGTTAAAGAAGCCCTTCTTGATGAACATTGGGATATTGGCATGCAAGAAGAACTCACTCAATTTTAAAAAAACGATGTGTGGGAACTTGTTTTTAGGCCTTCAAACATCAGAATCATTGGTACAAAATGGATTTTCAAAAATAAAACTAATGAAGAAGGTAAAATCATTAGAAACAAAGTAAGATTGGTGGCTCAAGGCTACACACAGGTTGAAGGCATTGACTTTCATGAAACATTTGCACCTATGGCTAGACTTGAATCCATTCGTATAATTTTGGCAATGGCATGTCATTTAAAGTTTAAATTATATCAAAGAGATGTAAAGAGTGCATTTTTGAATGATTTTCTAACTGAGGAAGTGTATGTGAAGCAACCTAAAGGGTTTGAAGATCCACATCATCCTCTTGATGTTTTTCGACTTAAAAAAGCGTTATATGGTTTGAAACAAACACCTCGTGCTTGGTATGATAGACTTACGAAATACTTAATCAATAACGATTTTAAACGTGATAGTGTGGATAAAACTTTATTTCTAAAAGAATAATCATCTTATTTAACTGTTGCTCAAATTTACGTTGATGATATTATCTTTGGATCCACACTTGATTTAAATACACATAAGTTTCAAACTCTAATGAACAATGAATTTGAAATGAGTTTATTTTATGAATTAAACTGTTTTTTAGGTCTTCAAATTAAACAGTATTCTTCTAGCATTTTCATTATCCAATCCAAATATGCAAAGAACTTGTTAAAAAATTTAGTTTAGAATCAAGTAAACCAGCCCGTACTCCAATGAGTACATCTGTGAAATTGACAAAAGATATAAATGGTAAATCTGTTGGAGAAACTCTATATAGAAGCATGATAGGTAGTCTTTTCTATCTAACTACTAGTCGACATGATATTGCTTATAGTGTTGGTATATGCGCTAGATTCTAGGCAGCTCCTAAGGAATCTCATCTAACTGTACTTAAACGTGTCATCCGTTATATTAATGGAACATTAGATTTAGGTCTCTGGTACCCCTTCGATACCATATCTCATATCATCGAGTTTTTAGACTCTGATTGAGCCGGTAATTCTGATGATCGTAAAAGCACTAGTGGTGATTGTTTTTATATTGGTAATTGTCTTGTGTGTTGGCTCAGCAAGAAACAAGCTTCTGTTTCATTATCCACTGCTGAAGCAGAATATATTTATGCTAGAAATTGGTGTACTCCACTCTTATGGATGAAGCAAATATTGTATGACTATGAGATTTCTCAAGGTGTAATGACCTTGTTTTGTGATAACACTAGTGTTATTTGTATTTCTTAAAATCATGTACAACACTCTAGGACTAAACACATCGATATTCGCCACCACTTCATACGTGATTTGGTGGAAGATAAAATTATTCTCCTTAAGCACATAGACACTAAATTACAATTGGCTAATATCTTTACAAAATCGTTGGATTTTGTTCGATTTGAATTTCTTCGCAAATCTATTGGTTTATGCTTTATTGATTAATCATTTATTCAAAACTTGTATATATGTTTTATTTTGAATTTGCACATATTTATTTTAAATCATTTTTTTGTTGTTTTAGGATTCTATATGATAATTCTAAATTTTTAAATGTGAACATTTTATCAAATTTCCTGAGATTGCTTCTCTCTAATCATGAGTTACTCTTAATTGGCTTTAATTTAGTCTTATCATAGTAAATCTTTTATTAATTGTTAGCATATAAAGGAAATTTTTTAAAAATGGTCATTGCAACAAACTTGTGTCCTGAATATACATTGATAAATGATTAATATATCCTAAACAAAACTTCTTCTGAATACCTCTTACATTTTTGCCTTTTCAACTAGAGTTAATAAGCCCGTTGAAGTATTTTATACTCAATACCCTAAGTCAACTGAATTGGGAGTCATTGGCCTAACCCTCATTAAATGAGTTGAATAGAAAGTAAGTTTAGGTTTGCACTTTCATATAAGCTCTTGCTCAACCTTGTTGCCTAATTGGCTCGAGCAAGTAAAATCGTTGGGATTTTTTAAGATCCATCGCCCTAAACTAACTAGTTGGGAGTTAATGTTCTAAAGCTCGTTAAAAGGGTCTTTTAGAAAGCTTAAATAGGTGTGAGTGATAAACATTTTATTCGGTGAAATTTTTAAATAAACTTTTTCACTCGTCTTTATCAATATGATTGTAAATTCTTTTTGTTGCAAATGACCTTATTTTTTTTTCAAATTATCTTTTATTAACTATCATTAATCATATGATCTTATCTGAAAATTGTATATTTCGATCAACTCTAATTCTCCTAAATTACATTTTCAGGATATTTAATTTATTTATTCACATGCAACTTTATTGTGTGGCATATTGATAGTTTTGAAATTTTAAGAAAATAAATTAACCTCTTAACATTTTTCAAAATATTAAAATTTCAAAAATTTTCAAAATTTTCTCCTAAGTCCCACGGACGTCCGTATCCCTATCACAGACATCCGTCTTTAATACAATACACTGGATTTTTCTTCCGATCATCCGTACATCACCACGGACGTCCGTGTCTCGAAAAGCTTTCTGCCAATTTTTAACCGGTCGTCCGTGCATGTCACAACGGACGTCCAGAAAAAGTTAATTTTTTTTTCCTCGAGAAACGAAACAATCCCTTCGCAGTTACTATAATTGCATGCTTTCAATTTATCTACAGATGTCCGTGCATGTCACAACGGACGTCCGTCGTTTCAAAACCCAGCGCTTTTGTGTTTTCTAATCAACGGTTGCAAATGAGCTTTACGGATCTCAAATACCCTAAGGACATCCATGACATGTTCTACAGACGTCCGTCGACAAGTTTTATAAAAACGAAAATTTCAAATATTCTTTCATTTTACACTTCATTTTTAGTTTCGAAAACTCGATTTCCTCTTAGATTTTACGTGAAAATGTCACTAAATCGAAAAAACTTAAAGAAATCTAAAGGTTCCTCATCTTCTTCTTCGTCTGCACTTCAAAGATTTCCATCTCAAAGCTATGAAGATCGTTTTCTTCATCTTTTTTTAACTCGAAACCTTATTGTTGAACGAGTGGTACTTGAAAAGTTTCTTAGAGATCATGATTTGTTTCATATGTTTGCATCTCGGGATTGGATTTCTCTACTCTCTCTATCTGGCTGTGCTTACACCGATGTGGTCCGGTGCTTTTATGAAAATCTTCTAAATACCAACATTGTTGAGAGCATATTGGAGTGTTATGCTGTGTCGTATGTATTTGGTAAGCAAATAAAATTTTCTCCTTTGCTTATTTATGAAATTTTGGGTATACCCTTAAATCTTGGTGGGTATAGCTATCCTGTGGATGAAAGCCAGATTCATTCACTGTTTCATCTTTCCACTGTGTACGACTTTGTGTGCAATGATCTAGGTCAACTAACTGGAATTGCAAAGCATTACACTTCCCTGAAAACCAAATTTCAGTGGCTTCATTATGTCCTTTTTGCAACTCTTACACCAAGAGCGGGTAATAAGGATCAAGTGCGTTGGGACATTATTTATGTTATGTTTCTTTAAGAAAAAAATCATCCTTTGTGTGTATCATCTATTATTTTTGAAATTATTGTTCGCCGAATGAAGGACAATTCTTCCAAAATGTCTCTTCCTTTTCCAATAATCATTAGTAAGATTGTAGAGTCTCAAATGACTCTTCCACCTAATCTGGCTACTTCTCAAGCCATGGCACCATTAGGTAAGCTTAAAAAATTTGAGAAAAGGGTTAAAATAGATTTGGATGATGTTAAATTCATTGATGAAAGTTCTGACGACGATGGGGCAGAAGACATTCCTGCTCAAAAAGATATTGGTTACCAAGGTCCTGTACCCCCACCAGTTCCTCCATTTTAAGCTCCAGAGGGTCATTACTATGACCATCGTTTTGATAGGATGCATGCTGATATGCAACACATGAATTCTGATATTCAAATCCTATCTGATAGAATAGAAATTAGTTTTAATATATATGAGGAGCAGATTTCTTCTTTACAAATGACTATGATTAACGGTTTTAAAGCGATGATGAATCGCTTTAACAGTGTCTTCCTGCCTCTTGGAGCACATTTTTCGCCTCCTGAGTGATTGTGTATTTTCTGTGATGTAATCTCTGACATGTTTTACTATGACAATGATGTTAATATTCTATTTGTTGTGTATATTTTCTGTTTCATGTTAATATTCTGCTTGTTGTTATATGACAATGATGTTTAAATGAATGTGCAAAATTATCTTATATTGTGCTTAAATTGAGATATTATCTGTTGCTTTTTACTTCATCTGCTCCTTTGTCACATTATGACAAAAAGGGGGAGATAAACTTTCATACCATAAATTGTTACAATTATATTATACCTGTGCTATTAAAATTTTATGTTTCTTTCAACAGGTGAAAATCAACAAGTGAAAGATCAAATCCTAAAATAGTGTTTAGGCTATTTTTTTTTACTTGGCAAATAGTTAGGGGGAGCAAATCGAGTTGTAATTTCTACATTTTCATTCTAGATTGATATATAAGACTTAGATGAAAAATGAATATATCATAAATTTTAATTTTTGAGTCCCTGTAAACTGATTTTTGTCATGATTGTGACAAAGGGGGAGATTGTCAGAATTTTTATCATCATCATGATTTAAAAAATCAGTGTTGCTCCTTAGGAAAATGGTTTTGCCAAGTAAAATCTGTTTGATAAATTGTTTTGTCATTTTTTGGACCCACGGTCGTCCGTTATCACGGACGACCGTGAGTGATTCACAGACGTCCGTGACCCGAAATCTTATAAATTCTAGGAAGTTCGGGCAGTTTAATAACTGATCCGAAAATCGTTTTTTTTTCAAGTTTTTGGTCCAAAATTTATCCTTGAGATTACTTATCATTTGTTCATTTCAATCCTAAATCTCAATATGAGTGTGTTTTCTCTAATCCTTGTTTGAGAGTGTACGGCTTGTGAGAGACAAGTAGACCTTCATGAGAGACGACGGTTGTTGGAAATGTTCACTGTAGATAGAATGATGGTGAGAGGCTGTCATTATTGGTGATAGGAGTGATAGGGCATATCATTCCAAAGAGGCACTGTAAGGTTATTAATTCATAGTGAATTTTTTCTTGGATCTGAGATAGATCCCGTGGTTTTTACCTGTGATGGGTTTTCCACATTAAAAACGACTTGCGTTCTTATTTTTGTTGTATGGTGATTGTGAGCAGTATTAAAGTGTTTAATTTTATAGATTATTATAAACTCCCAAATTTCAGAGGAGACTACTCATCTGCAGTATACTGGTAAAGACTTTGGTTTTCCTGAATGCTGATGTTTAAGAAGGTCCAACAATGAAAGCAATTCTACATGTTTTTCAAGCAGTATCAGTTCTAAATATGTTTCAATCCGAAGTAAGTGGGTGAAAATGAAGAACATTAAAGAAGAAACACGGGCATAACTGTATGCAAAGTGATAAACTTCCTAATAAGTACTTGGTCCTCCCACTATGTGAGGGAAGGCAGGAAGGCCAAAAAGGGCAAGGAAGAATTAGGGAAGGTGGAGTATTGGCTGGATCCTTGGAAAGGGAAAATTTTATTGTTTTTATGTGAAGGTCACCTTGATAAATCAATTTTATTAGCTCATCATTTGTATTTTATGTCCTTGTACCAATGTCGAGCTCGGATAAGGGATAGAATCAAGTAAATGGGTTACTGATGAAACTATTCAACTAAATCCAATGAAACTGTTTTCTCTTTCAATATTTTTATATCTTAATGATGAATTTTTTTGGTAAATCAAAATGGAAAAAGTTCAAAGAACTAAACAAAAGAAAAATTTTAAATATAGGAACTAAGAATCTATATTATAAGAGAAAAGAAATTGTCAAAGATAGTCACTTAGATCTCAAAGTTCTTCATTTGACCTCACACATTATGAATTCAATTTTTAATTTGAACTAGAAAATCATCGCCATGCAGATTTTCGTATAATGACTATACTTTAAAATTTATCAACCTCTTCATAAATGATGGTGATCAATTATGTCGGATACAACACATCACAATAAACTAGAATTATAAGAGAATAGTAGAGCAAGACAACTAGAACACTTTTCATTGCCCAAAGGAAAATATTGCTCATCTACTACATTAACCAATTTTTAGACAGAACTCCAATAAAATTAAGTGGCAATAGGGAAAACCAAGTACAAGGAATTCAACTATCTAGCACAGTCAGGGACAAGTAACTCTTTCGAGTTTATGGAAGAAGTAAATTTACTCTCAATCATTGAACCTTGTAATAATATATCCCACACTTATTTTTTGAGTCAAAATAGCATGAGATAGCATCATACCTGAGAGTCTGGGCTGTGTAGCTCTCTGAAGTCTAGGTAGTTTTCGAGACCGAAGCAAACACCATAGAAAACATGCAAAAACTATTACATTAGTTCAACCGCAACAATTATAATAGAAAGACTGGCTTCCTAAACAACTGAATAAGCATAAGGACATCATTTGTCCCGAAATTGTGACCCATATAAATGTGGATTAGTACCGAGAGAAAGTTTTAAAATTTGTGCACCCCACCTCACTGCAGAACAAAAGAAGTAGCCACATCAGTGCTATCCTC
Organism: Chloranthus sessilifolius; assembly: GCA_021018995.1. Taxonomy (NCBI): domain Eukaryota; kingdom Viridiplantae; phylum Streptophyta; class Magnoliopsida; order Chloranthales; family Chloranthaceae; genus Chloranthus; species Chloranthus sessilifolius. Next base: position 121,505,874 of record CM037587.1, on the reverse strand, counting down.
CCACCAATGTGGTTATTAACTGAGTCATTAGTGCTTTTATGAAAGTCAAATTGAACATTTCCAACAAAAAAACATGCGAGCGCGATGATCTGTAATAAATTAATAGAATATAAATGACTTGTAACAAATAATCACAGTAGCTCATTTGCTAGAAATTAATTCTCAGCAGCAATAACTGAATAAGCATAACAACAACAACACAAAATTGGTGATCAGTTGAGTAGATCTGCATTAGTACCCAACAAAAAAAGGGCATCTCTATACCACAGAGTGCTGAACAAAAAGAGTAGGCACATCAGTGCTAAACTCCCATAAAAGTTGTTATTAACTAAGTCATCAGTTCTTATATCCAAGTCAAACATGCATCCTTTCCAACATAAAATCAATTGTAAGAAATGATCTTTTACAATAAAATTGGCTACAAATGACTTGTAAGAAATGATCGTAGTAACTGGTTCGTTAGAAATTATTTTTTACAAATGATTTGTTCATTAATCAGTATCAATACAAAATTCACAACCTCTCATCAATGTGGTTATCCTCACAACTACTACTTGAGTAACAAATAATTATTACACAAAATTAAAAAAAGACAGAGAGAAGGAGCAAGCTCCCTTACTTGGGCTCGGTGACTTGTAAGTGATGAAGAACTCTATGTTATTAGCCTTCACATTTATAAAGGTGGAAAGTTCCAAAGGCAAGATCGAATCGAATCTCACAAAATTTGCAGTCACTGTAGCTTTTATGGCTAGAAGCTCAATCTGCAGGCCTACTTGTTGTTTTCATCTACTGGTTAGGTACACTTCATTGCCCACCTAATAAAGTTATGTAAGTTGTTGTGTCCCATGTGAGTGCAATAAACCTAGCGAGGACTTGGAGCTGCAAAAGCATACCAAGTAGTACTTGAGAGAAGCAATGTGTTGTCTCTTCTACAACAGATGTACTTTGTGTTATCTTTTCCCTCAACACAGTTGTAGGCGCATAATATCCATCTTTTGCCTATTGATGTGAATTTTAATTGTAATGTTTTACTTGTAAGCGCACGAATCGGATTGTATATAGTGGGTGCGGAGTACGAGATCGTTCCCACGAGGACTAATTTTGAAAAATCTAAAAAAACAAGTAATTCCATAAATCAACTAAGATCTAACAGTATTCTACCAGTCTTATGATTTAGGTGGTTTGATGAGATGATAATTACTGACTACAAACTAAAACTTAACTGATAATTCAAAAATAAAGATAAAGATGAAGATACTAAATCCTCCCATCTTTGGTCCGTTCTTCCCATAATACAAATCTACAGATTAAACTATGAGATATAACATTGAGAACAAATATCTTTTATAGAAGATAAATGGTCAAAAACCCCGATAGGTTCCACGTTGTATCCCTGTAATCAGGACTTAGATGATTTTCATATATAGATCTGAGATCAAGGGCATGGCTCGGCGCACTTGATCTCAGGTTCAAATAAAAATCATCCCCAAAGTGGGTAAAAATTCCAACAATAATACCACCATAGATATGAAATCAAGGGAATGGCTCCGCACACTTGATTTCAGATTAGGGAGTAATTAAGATAAAATTACCATTACAAATCCAAGATCCAGGGCATGGCTCGGCACACTCGATCCCGGATCATAATCGTAATTAGATCCACACGATGAACACACGATGAAAATAAAAAGACCATAACAATAATAGGATAAAATTACCGTCACAGATCTGAGATCCCGGGCATGGCTCGGCACACGCGATCCCGGTTAGTGGCGGAGATTTCATTCATTCTTGATAGTACAATAACCATAAAATAAGATCTCATATTTTAATCTTAAATTTATATTATTAAAAGTACATCCCTCGGATGGGAATCATTAGATCCCCATCCTTATGAATTTAGCCACACATATTCCAATTAAATGACATAAATAAATAAGGAAGAGAAAATAACATTAATTTAATGAATTAAAAATACCTCAACTTCAAAAGAAATTACTTTGATCCAAAAGTACGATGGTCTTCAGAAACGAGAATAATGCAGAAATAAACTTGAGCAAAAATATAATAAACTGGAGGAATGAGTATTGGAAATTAAAGGAACAAAGCTCTCCAAAAAGGAATAAATAAAAACTCCCTATTTCTATGTCTAACTATGAAAAAGAAAAGCAAAAAACTAAAACTCTAATCTCCTATCTCCCTAATTTCTCATTCTCCCTCGAAGTGTTCGAGTCGCTTTAAATAGATTCCTGGTCGCAGAAGTCTCCCTAGCCGCCAATTTAGGGTCGATTAATCGACCCTACAAAAGAGGCTCAAAATCAGCTTTAAAGTAGTCAATTCCATGTTAGACTCTCCTTCTCCTCGATTAATCGACCAAAAGGGTCGATGCATCGACCCCTAGAAATCCGTGAATTTCAGCACACTTTTTGTATCAGATACTGCTTCGGTATTTCAGCCATAACTTTCTGTCCCGAACTCGGATTGAGGTGATTCTTACGCCGTTGGAAATATGACGAAAAGATCTACAACTTTTATGTTTTGACAATTTCAAAATTCGGCTGTCTAGAAGGTCCAAATTTAGCCACAAATCGCACCAAGTTCTCGATGACCCAAAGTTACAGTGTTCTGACATTATTTTCAGAATTCTTGGGTTGTTTTCCACACTTGGCTTGTATTTAAGTTCTCATCAGATAGCCTTCATCAGACAGCTAAATATAGGTATTTAGGGGTGAAATATCATCATATTTCAGTAATCATCACCTATCATCTCTTCTTCAACCTACAACATTAATAATTCAAAACGTCCATATATGTTAAAAAATGCATCTATAAGGAGCTACAAATCCATATATGTTGCCCATCATCTCTTCAGCATGCATCTTTAATAGATATGGATGTGTTCTTTTTATTCATTTTTTTCTTCATGCTGACCAATTTAATATCTGTTAATTAACTACCAATCCATGAAATAAATAATAATCAGGAATATCTGGTTATTTTTTAACCCAGTTGTAAAAATTATCTGCTCAACCTTCTTCCTAAAAGATCAGGTAAAGCCCATGTTATTCCTTTTAATAGCAGAGACCACGTATAATACCTTTTAATTGCGGTTGGAAAATAGTTGTTGGGCTAAGGTTTAATCCACTGTTCTTCATAAGGAAAACTATGATGACAAGCAGTCGCGTAGCCACGTACAATGGGGTGGGGGCTCAAGCCCCCATATAACTTTAAAAAAGAATTTATATGGTATAAATAGATATGGCTTTCGTAGGTGCAACTCTTGCAAGCCCCCAAATCTATGGTTATCAAGCCCCCAGATTTATAGTTATTAAGCCCCCAAATCTATTATACATTTAGTTTTAGTGTAATAGACAACACAGTATAAGTTCCTTTAATATTTAATTTACATCTTTCACTCAATCCCTCCACCACACGTCACAACCAAATCTAAGCAAATCTCTCTCTCTCTCTCATCTTACCAAATCTCTCTCTCTCTCTCTCCTCCGGTCAATCACTCCATCAAAGGCAAGTCACAACTCACAAACAAATCTCTCTCTCTCTCTCATCTTTCCAAATCTCTCTCTCTCTAGCGGTCAATCACTCTCTCTTTCTCTCTCTTACCGACCTCTTCAGCTCTTCTCATCTTACGAAATCTCTCTCTCTCTCTCTCTCTCTCTCTTGCCGAATCCCTCTTTAGCTACTTTTGTGGGACTTGTTGATTGATTTTCCATTGCAAACTGAGGAGTGTTTGGGGTTGTTGGATGAGAAGGGAATGCCAACATCTGATTGGTGGGGATTATGTGAAGAAGTTGCAGAGTGGGGGGCTGGGATTGGTGGGTAGAAGAGAAGATGTTGTTGATTGGATTAGGAAGGTGGGTTTTTGTGTTTTTTTCATTGGGTCTTGCGGTTTATGAAATGGGATTTATTTATTATTTGTACTTTTTGGAAGTTTGATGGGTATTGATAGGGGTTTTGGGCTTTTGTGAGATTTATGTTTTTTTTTATGGCTTTAAAGGGGCTTGGGTTTCTGTAATTTTATTTTTTCCTTCTCATTTTTGTTTTTTTTTTTAGTGTGGTTACTCATTTTATGTTTTTTTAAATGATTTTAGATATGTTATTAAATTTTTCATTATTAATGTGATCATTGTTTCTATGTTTATTCTTATTTTTAAGTAATTTCAAGGGTTATATTAAAATGGTTGTTGGGATTAGTGCTAATTTGTTCATTATGGATTTCATGTTTCAACTAAAATGTGGTTGGGTTCATTCATTTTTTGCTTCTAGTTTGCTTTTTGGTTTTTTGGATTTGGATTTTAGTAATTGAATTCATGTACTTATTGAACTGCATTATTTTTATTTTTTTATTTTTTTATTTTTTTATTTTTTTATTTTTTTATGATTAAGTTTATTATTTTCGATTTAACAGGTTAATGCTAAGTTTTAATTCAAGCACATTTCGCAATCGGAAATCGGTGAGTCGGCAACATCGAACATAAGAAGAAAACATGTTAACAACTATGGATAGCCCCCACAAGAAGAAAATCCTGGCTACGCCCCTGATGACAAGAGGGCTTTCGGATCTCAGATTCTGAGCATTTCCAACCAAATTGCTCCGACGCTAACCTGTTGCTGTCTCCCGGATTAACTCAGAATGCGCCATCCCCAATGCGTTCTCCTGAACAGCAAATTTGCGCAAAAACGCTCAGATTTGCATTGCTTTCTGAGTAAATACTCAGATTCCATTGCATTCTAGGCTCTCAAACAAAGCCTTAGATTAGTATGACCTAAATAAATTTTAGACTCTTAATTCGACTCAAAATCCTACTGAAACCAAACTTACTAAAAATAATAAAATTTACCTACTGTAGAAAAAAATTAATGAATCTTGCAACAATCTTAAGTTACTAAATTATGAATTTTGAAGAAAAAATTTGAGCTCAAAAATCCTAAAATAAGCTTAACAAGCAGTTATTATAAATAGAAAGTTTTTTTTTTTTAAATGTATTTTAACCGTCGAAATGGCCTCCTTTTATCTTGTAAATTGGCAATGATTAGGAGTGTATTTGGTTCAATTTGGTTGGTTTAGGACCAAAATCACAAACCAAACCGGTTCTAATTGGTTTCTAGATTTTCAAATCAAACCAAACCGCCCAACTCTTAAATCAAACCAACCCAATTCGATTTGGTTCGGTTTAGTTCGGTCGGTTTCAGTTTTCCTATAAGTTTTACTTGCACATCAAAATTTTCTCAACCGATTTTCCTACAAGTTCTACTTTACTGCTTTAGGATTTAGGAATACGCTAAAGACAAGGGTAGAGTTTTATATATAAATATGCATTTTACTTAAATACCCTTTAAAATTAATTAAAACCCCAGCCCATATATATATACTTACAAACTACATTCAGTTCGGTTTTTGCTTGGGGAGGCTTGGAACCGAAACCAAACCGAACTTTTTGACTTTCCTTTTATCCAAACCAAACCTAGCGGTTCGATTCGGTTTGGTCGGTTCGGTCCAAAAAATGCACAACCCTAGCAATGATCGTTAGATGATTGCTTATGGCATAGAGATCGTTGAGACAAACAATTTGAGTACTCCTAGGTCTCGTGATGATAATCGGACAAAAAATTATGACCATTTTAGGCTGACGCTATCCTACTTGTTCATGTGGCACCGATCTATATGGCACATATTTAATTTGGAATTAATATATGAAAAATTATACAAATTTTGGTAGACAATTGTACAGGCAGCTTATGTGGCGCGACATGATTGGCTGTAGTGCTTGGGGCTCACTCTGTGTGCAGCCAAACACATCACTCCACATAAGTTATGTACAAAATTGTCTACCAAAAAGTGTCATCGTATAACACTGTCTTAATATATAGTTCGTGTTGGAATTGGCTTTACTTATGCGTCTTAGAAAATACAATTCATAAACTCTTGTTCATGAGGAAATTAAAGATAAAGTTAGCTGTTGCATTAGGCATACGAAATAGGAAATATTATAAACGGAGGATAGATTTGTTGAAGACAAAATATAGGCAGTTGACGTGGCATGATGTGACTGAATATACCAACCTGCATTAATTGAACCCCACCGCAATTGCAGCCAATTGAATCACGCCACATTAGCCGTCTATAATTTATCTTTATAAAATTTGTCCTTCGTATAACACTGTCCTCCGAAATAGGCTGGTAGAATGACTGTAAGTCCATATTTCTACGAATTAGGCACCTAATGCATGGATGGTGAGACCGAGTCTTCATTATTAGGTGAGCGAATCCCTTCTCTTTGTGAGAGAATTCATATCAATTCGGACGAGTCCTCAAGTCTGCTTAAGTTGTTATTTGATCTGGCTTGTAATCGGTGATAATCAATCAAAATAATAATTATTTGTTTTTTGTTTGATTTTATTTTCATCAAGTGACATCAGAGCAAGTTCGATTCTTGTTGAGAAGACGAACTATGACAGGAAAAAGAGTATGGACCAAAACAATGGAAGAGCTTGGTTAGAGCCATGGTAAGAAAGGTGAAGCCATTTAAGCAATGTTTGGGATTGCTCTTTTGAGGCAAAGAACATCTCACTGCTCTAATATGAGACTGAATTTGGTTGTAAGTGCTCTTAATTCTTTCAACACCGAAATTACTACTTCCACATATAAAGTTAGTGTTAATAGTTTAATATGATACATATTAATTAATATTGGATCTAGTATTAAGTAAAACCTGGGAGTGGCACAAATATTTTTGAGCGCCAAATTCGTGAAACACAATTTTGATCTTTCACTAGTTTGGTAAAAAGGCATGGGCTATTGAACATTCGGTTTCAAAACCAGAGAGCAGCCACTTTGTGTGGGGTTTCTTTTTATTATTATTCGTCTTGTGTGGCTACTTTTTCAGTTTTTTCCAGTTTTTTTTGAGTTATTAGGAATTTTTTTCGGTTCTCTCATCCTACTTAGTTGGTTTTTAGTTTTCCTCACTCAAAACTGAAATAAAATCGAATCAGAGTCAGTTCGGTTTGATTCAGTCCAAATCAGTTTTTGGGACGGTTCGGACCTATTCTGTTCGCTCGATTGTCAATTCGGGTTTCTAGTCAAAACTTACACCCCTAACCCCTCCCAGCTGTATCCCGTACAAACTAGACCAGCTATGGTTTCACATCATATGAAAACTTTAATATCAACCGATTGATAATTGACAAACTCTAATATCGGTCATTAAAACTAAAAACAATGTTGGTATTAGAGTGTACAATTTGGAAGGACCATTTCTCCCAAAAAATGTGTTTTGAGCCCATTGCTCTCCAACATATAGTCCATCACTTTGACGATTTGGATTACCCACATGAATAAGATTATTTAAACGCCATTTTCTATTTAAATGACAGTCAGGAGAGTCGGGTCTATAAAAAATATCTCCTCCACATGATTAAGAGGCTACCAAAAAATAAATGGCTAAATTGGATTAAGATAATTGGATGATAGCCCTTTATTTTTTAAAGATTTTAGGCTCTTAATCACATGATGCAAGTTTTATAGTTTTGAGACGGAGCAACTACTTGCACATGAGAGTTGTGCTGTTGCACATAGTTTAAAAGGAGAAAGGCTTCGTTTTTTGAAACCTATGACAAGTGGATCATCACAATCTAAGTTGTTCGATTTGAAGGTCATGATGTAAAGATCTTTGCTACAAAAGATTAGCATAGAATGTGATCTTTACCATCTGATTCAACACGATCAACCATTGAATTAGATTATGGGCTTTGATTGTGTTCAATCAGAAGATAGAGATCGTGTTTTGTGTCATTGATGGCCTTCAAATCCAATGGCTTAGATGATGTTCAACGTGGCACAAGTCTCGAAAATCAGAAGTCTTTCTTTTAAACTAGTGTTAACGGCACAAATATTATGTGCAAATAATTGCTCCCTTTTGGGACTTATGTCACATGACCAAATCATCTAAGCCATCTGATTTGAGGGCCATAAAGTAAAGCCTTCGGTACAAAAGATTGGCACTAACGTGATCTCTATTATATGATTCAACATAGTCAAAGCCATCGCCTAATTTACGAGTAGTATGCATTGAAACATATGATAGAGATTGTATTTCATGTCAATATTTAGCACCATCTGTTTCTCATGTCTTAGAGGGGGCTTAGATGGTGCTTCCTAATTATCAAGTCCCAAAAATATAACTTTTTTTTTTATAAGGTGTAATAACACTATTTTAGGTGCAAATAGTGGTTTCCCTAATTAAGTAGTGACCCACATAGATGCTGCCTAGGTGAAGTCGATTGGGCTTACTGACACCCAATCCACCAAGGCTCCCAAATCTAACATAGTGAGGACCACAGACCCCTATGTCTCGCTGGATTTATCTAATAATAAACAAATGAATAATAGAAAAATAAAAAATTATAAAGAATAAATAATCATTTTAAAGCTGTAGAAAGAAACATTTGGTGAGTGCAGCCCCTGGATTCTTCTTTAGCAGAACTCGTTCTCTTTCCGCAGGTAAAGATCTTAATGAAAGCTCCCTCTCCTTTCATCTGCCACTTTAACTCCTCTTTTTCTTCTTCTTTATTTAAACCCTACCAAAGAGGAATCGTAGAAATTCAATATGCCTTTTAGAATTTATTTAAAAGTTTCACTTTATAGTTTATAGATAGATCAGGGTGCTCTTTGCAGTTTGCACCATCAATATGAACAAGGTACCTTTATTAACACCCAACCTCACTACACTACTTTCTCACCCCAAGTTTACACACGTTTAGGTAGTTTAAAGCTCTCTTTTTTATGTCTTTTTTTGGTACAAACCCCAATAATTTGTAGAGCACACAGTATCTTATGCACTAATTTTTTCTACATGTGGATAGCTACCGAGGCATTTTAATACCTTTTTTATGTAAAGCTTAGATATTCCAAGTTTACGCTTAGTCTAATCACTAAGGGATGCACTCGCCCCCACCATCCCACGAGAGTATTTTACGGATTACACACCTCATGGGACATCTTATTATCACAAAAGAGGAGTCGCTGCTCGATGGGCATACCCTAGTTGTCAACAACTGCCACAACCTCTTGATGGGCTCTCACTTAAACTCATTAAAGTTATTCAGTAATGACTCACCAAGGACACCCACAAGCAATAGTGTTACTAAAGGGAAAAGTTATAAGTTTCTTGGGCTTGAGAATTATATTGGCCTGAATATTATCGGTGGACAGTTACTGGTGAATTATAATACCTCTCGGTAAGCTCTCACCGGGACACTTTATAGGCATTCAATAAAGAGTCATCAAGATGTCATAGGCAGTTAGGGCCGGCCTTGGGCTAAGGCCTAAGAGGCGGCAACCTCGGGCCCCCAAATTTTTGAGGTCCCCAATCTTGGAAGTCTTTACTATCTAATTGCTTAATATAATTGTTAATGTACAAAAGTATTGCATTAATCAAATTGTTTAGTTGGTTAAGTGATTAGAGTTACTTTACTTTTTACCCAATAGATTCTGGGTTCAACACTTCTCAGGTCTAATATTAGTATTTTTTTTTTAATGGATCGGATCTTGGCCGAGTCGGTGCAAGTCATTGGTCGGATCACTAGCCTCATTGGGACAGGCCGGCCATATCTATTGACCCAGTAGATTCTCTGGCCTAATTTTGACTGAACTAGATTTGTTTGACTAAATCATTATATATATGGTACCTCTAAACATGCCCACGCGTCCTCCGAAAGCACCCATGTCCCAAACCCCTTCAAAATCATTGATTCCTTTGAATGTGATGATGGAGTTCGTTTTCATACCTATCTTTCACATAATAAATCTTCAAAGCATGACCTACCTATCAGACGGTTAATTTTTATTCCATGTGTCATAATTCCCCAAAAAATGCCTTTGAATCATAAGACACACATCACACTCAAATGTGATTTTATGGCCATTTTTTTAGGATCTATGATATGTTGAATCACAAGCCAACTGTTTGATAGGTGCACCATGATCTCAAGATCTATTAAGTGAAAGATATGAGTGAAAACGATATCCATCATATGATTAGAAGGATTCAATGATTTTCAAGGGGTCAGGGGTCTGGAATGTGGGCGCGTTTAGAGGTACCCTTATATGTATATTTCTTATTAAATGACCCTAACTTAACAGAGCGATTTCAGGCTCGTTACAGATTCATTTTTTAGTCAATTTTGATCTACTCGATAAGATTTATCCAATAACCTATTTTTTGAACTTTTTGAGACTTTTAAAATACTTAAAATTATCAGTGAAAGATTCAATGGCAGTTAAAGTAATAAAAAATTTTAAAATATTATTAGTTGGGTTACTCGATCTATCGGGTTCATTCTACTATTTAGTGTTTTTCTGTTTTTGTGTTATATTTTTCTTTAATATATACTTTCATTAATTAGTTATTACGTTATCAAATTATAAAAACAATGAGTATTGTTTTATTTGTCAAAAAAAATAAAATTTGTGAATTTTTTTTTTTAAGATTAATATGAAAGAGAGGCCCCATTTTAGAAACTTCCCTTGGCCCCCAAAATCTCATGGCCGGCTCTATAGGCATTAGTGCTAATAAATCCGAAAGGAGGACAACAAGAGGTTAATGGCTGTCGGATAGTGGTTAATTTCTATAGCTTTGTCAGTTAGGATTGAACGAAAAAAAAGGAAGAAAATAGGTTACTGGCCACCGAATGATGGTTTCTTAGTCTCGTGATTTAGAGAGCCAGAGAAGGGGGAGAGGAAGTGTTTAGAGAGAAGGGGGAGAGGAAGTGTTTAGACTATTTCAAATGGTAGTTAGGGCTGCCGGGTGGTGTTTCCATTGCTTCGGCTTATACTGATGGCTGGAGAAGGGGAAGACGATGTGCGTGTGGTGAAAGGAGAAGGGGAAGACAATTAGGGTTGAATAGAGTGTGTGGGTGGATGGGGTCGGGTGCTACTGCTTCAAAACCCCAAAAGCAAAAAAATAAAAAATATTTGGTCTGTGTTTTAAGAAAAATACCCATTAAGTTGGATGTTTTTACAGCCGGGTGAATAAGCTAAACTCGAACTTGAGATCGTGAGGTTCCAATGCGATAAAAGCTTCCATTGTGCTACAGGCCCAAGCTCAAAAATATATTTTCTAACTTTCCTCCATTTGGTGCTTACCCATAAATTAATGTACCACCTTTAGTGTGCACGTGGGGCACCTAATGCCAACTCCATTGGAAAACTGTGTGCTCTACATCCATCAATCTCAGTCCTTAAAATGGGTATAGGGTTCCAATAATCTGAGCCGTTCATTCCAATCTCTCCTCTTGAAATATTTCGATTCATTAATAATCATCTTTTGTGGATCCTTCAGCGTATTTTGCTGACCGCCAAAAATCAAGTAATTGATTGTATGGTTAAGGGTGGAAATAGGTTGGATTGAGTTTGGTCGAGTCAATGTTAACCCCATTATTTATACCCTCAACCCGAACCAAACCCGACCCGATCATCAAGATAAAAAATATAAGGGAGGGCGTCGGGTTAAGTTCGGGTCAAGAAAATTGGGTACATACCTAACCTGCTTAATAAACATGTCGATATTTCTAACCTGATCAGTTCTGAACCGGCGAAATCGGTCAATAATTTGAACCCAAACCAAACCCATGGGCGGAATTGGTAACTTGACCCTACCTGTTTGCAAACCCTAATTGATAATATTATCAGAACTATCTCTATTTGTCGCTGTAGTAATTGATTGACAATATATAGCTTAATGTGAAAGGGTGATGACGACTTTTATAAGGAAAGGTTGATATGAAAATTATGATCCTAAAAAATGAATAAAAATGAAATGGAAGGCATCAAAAGTTTGGTATAGCTGGATTGAAAAGCAGCGTGTCTGCGACCGGTTCGAACCGGCCGGGTCAGAGGAATCTGTGGTTTGGTCTACTTTATAGAGCATTGCTGTCAGATAAAAACACTTTACCACTTATTATCCCAAAAACGAAAAAAAAAAAAAAAAAAACACCACTTTACCACTAAGTGAGTATTTTTCTTGATGGCGGTCTCAATCGAGCCGGCATTTTGTCTGCTAAAGCAATGAAAGAGCTTCGCCCAAAGCACGCACACGAGAATAGCTACTTTGGGAGAGTGAGTGGGATGATCAATTGATCACTTGGGGGAACAGTTAATTACTTTATTTTATTTTTTTTCTTCTGATTAAGAGCTTTTGTTTCTTGTAAAACACATATATCAAAGTAAATGGATGTAATCATGATTTTTGTGTCTTTTGAAGGATCGTGCCACGTTAAATAAAAAATTGATAATCTAATGACACGACCATAGTCTCAAGATCAGTTGTATAGAAGATTGGGATCAAAATCGATCTTTATTGTCAATTATATTAACAAGTTTTTAATATAGGCGCTCACTAAGTCGGTAGGCACCAACATAGCTACTGATTTTCAGTTGGTAATATTACAAGTTAGGAGGCGTTGCTAGCACTCGCAAAGTTGGACCAAGCACACAAATTAAAAAAATATGCCATATTTTGCTCGCATATGCCATACAAAAGAACTATCTAAGCTATCTTATTTGAACCATAAATTTAAAAAAATTAGTGCAAAATATGATCTCTATTATATGATTTATTATAGTCAAACAATTGACTCCTATGAATCATGTGATAGATATCATATTTTCGGCCAATATTTTACACCGACAATCATTTAGATTATATCCTTCAAATAAATCAGACGGCATAGATGTTTCCACGAGAGACAAGTACCAAAATACCAAGTATTTCTTTTAAAGTGTCATGTGCGAGTAATGCGTCCCAACAAGTTATTCCCGTCCTTCCAAAATATATGCGATAAGTAGTGATCTTTGATATTAAGAGGCTGAGCAAGGTACAAATAATTAACTCTGCATCGTCAAAAATGTGGTATCACGTATGGGTCATATCGGCATCTTGGCCAACCGATATCAATATGGATCTGCATTGGCCGATTTAGATTGGGTAGTGGCCAATAGCTCCTTTAATTGATTTTTTTAAGGTGTATCGTATCGGTATCAGCTGATACATATCAGTCCTCCATGGATCGATACTTGAGTTGATATCTTGATTTGTGCACGGATGCTAGGCTCCGGTTCAAGCATGCAGACAGACTTAGATTGGTCAATGTGCTGCCCACGGTACACCATCCAGGTACCTAACTCAAACTCTAATATTAAACGCGTTTATAAATAAATAAACAAATATATATATATATATATATATATATATATAGAGAGAGAGAGAGAGAGAGAGAGAGAGAGGCACCTCTATTCGTGCCTACATGATTTCTGAAGGTGCCTATGTTCGAAACCCACCGAATGCCTGAATCAGGCGATGGAGATTCCCTTTTAGGGATAATTAGAGAAACATGCCTCAAAAACAATTTTTTTAGCAAAAAGACCCGACTTCAAATATTTTAGAAAAGCAATGCTTTCACGGATTTTGGAACTTTAAAAAATAGTGAAACAACTATTTTTTACAAACATTTTAGAAAAAACAGTGCTTTTACTATTTTTTGAAATTCCAAAATCCGTGAAAGCACCGCTTTTCTAAAATGTTTAAAGTCGGGTCTTTTTTGCTAAAAAGTTTGTTTTTGAGGAGTTGTTTTCTAAAGTGCCCTTTTTTACACCCCAATCTTCAGCATAATGTAGCTTCATACTATGAGCTAGGGTGCCATCAGACGCTCCGTTTTTTATTCAGTGTCACACAGATCCCAAACAATGACTCTGCAATCGCATGACACATATCACACTCAAATAACATTTTAGGCCATTATGGACCGTTTGATGGTAATTAGGTCATGGTCTCAAAATCAATCTTGTGAAAAATTAGGGTGAAAAACGATCTACATCATTTGATTTCAATCAACCAACGGGTTTTTCAGTGAGGTTCGAATGTAGGCGCCCACAGAAATCATGAGCGCGTGAATAATTTGAAAAGGGATAATTAGAGAAACATGCCTCAAAAATAAACTTTTTAGCAAAAAAAGACCTGACTTCAAGCGTTTTAGAAAAACGGTGCTTTATTGATTTTGGAACTTCGGAAAACCGTGAAAGCACCATTTTTTCTAAAAACATTTGTAAAAAAATGGTGCTTTCATGATTTTCTGAAGTTTCAAAATCCATGAAAGCACCGTTTTTCTAAATCATTTGAAGTCAGGTCTTTTTTGCTAAAACTTTATTTTTGAGGCATTGTTTTCTAAAGTGCCGTAATTAAAAACTGATGGCATAAAGTCCAAGACTATAAGGTCTTTCTTTTAAATTTGTGCAATGAAACAAATATTGTGTGCACAAAGTTGCTCTGGTAATTTATATTTGGGTAGGTCTGCTTGTGCCTATGCATTCTAAGCGCCCATGTCGAGACCCCTTGAATTCTGTTAATTGCTTCGTATCAGATGATGGAGACTATGCTTCACCCCATATTCCACACAATAGATCTTGCGATCGCAGCACACCTATCAGACGGTCATTTTATTACTCCATGTGTCACAGATCCTAATAAATAGATCTTCAATTATATGGAACACATCATGCTCAAATTTAATTTTAGGGCAACTTTTCAGAGATTTGTGACACATGAAATCAAACACTAATCGTATGACAAGTATGCTAAAATCTCAAGATCCATTTTGAGGAAGATTGGGATGAAATGTGATCTCCACCATCTGATACGAAAACATCAATAATTTTCGAGGGCTTTGAGTCGCGGGCGCTTTCAAAGAATGCGTGGGCTCATTGGGAGGTAAAGAACAATAAAAAAACTTGATTGTTGAATTCATATTATAATTATGAACTCCACATGCAACTACGCCCTTTTTTTTTTTATCGTACGTGAAACAGCACCTAGTCTAGACTCTAGAGTATTTGAATGACACTCGGCCCATGTCAACGCCCTAAAATCCACGAAAGTTGGCTTTTTATTATATGGTTGCGTGGTTAAAAGGCTATTAATAAATAGCCCTGTGCATATTTTGGGCCAAACCGATCTGAACCGCCGGTTTTGGTGAGCGGTTTAAGTTTAGTTTGGTAAAAAGAGAAATCGAAAAGTTTGATTTAATTTCGATTTCAGGCCTTTCAAAATCGATACCAACCGAATCGAATCAATTGTAAATAATATATATATATATATATATATATATATATATATATATATATATATATATATATATACTGTCAACTTGAGTCAAGCAGACGATTGGGATTCGAATTTTCGGTTAAAAATTTGGGCCCAAATGTAGTCTTACTTAAGGCTCGAATCTCACAAGACATTGAATTAGGGAGTAGAGAGTTAGTCTTCTCTCCCCCACTCTCTATGTTGAATTAAAATTGATATTTGGGCATGCTCTAGTTGAGATCCTCTCTATCCAAACCAAAATCACTACAAAAATTAAGACTATTAGTTGCAGCAAAAAATTGTCTCTATTAATAAAAGAAAATTGCCACTAATAGTCTTAATAGTATTTTTGTTAATAGCGGCAGCTTTTTGCTACAAAAAGCTGACGCTAATAGTCTTATTTTTTGTAGTGGCTATTAGTGTTAGTTCTTTGCCATGTTCTTAGAGAGAGAATCCTTCATCATCATTTGTCTTTTGCTAAAATTGTTCATTGATAATGTCATCATTCTTATTTCTTCCACATTTTTATTAATTGTCTTTAATGATGTTTCTCTCAATCGAATCCAAATCTTCTCATGAAGTGTCATTAGCCCATTACTTTTATGATTTTTTCTTCTTTTCTCAAAGTGAAATTATGGATTATAAATTTATTAAGTTGTATTGAGAGAGAGAGAGAGAGAGATGAATGTTATGATCACATTATAAAAAATAGGACTATTAGAGGCAGTTTTTTGTAGCAAAAAATTGCCGCTATTAAAAAAAAAATTATTACGACTATTAGTAGCAAAGGTATTAACGGCAGTTTTTTTTGTTAATAGCGGCAATTTTTGATTGCCGCTAGTAGTCTTATTTGTTGTTGTGTCACCAAATATTTGGGTTGCTATAGATTGAGAAATTGGGAAAATTTTGATGTGCAAGTAGAACTTATAGGAAAATCAAAACCTACCAAACCAAGCAGAAACCAAATAGAATTGGGTTGGTTTGGTTCAATAGTTGGATAATATCATTTGGTTTGAACATTTAGAAATGGATTAGAACCGATTTTATTTGTGGTTTTGGGACAAAACCACAAATCAAATTGGCCAATAGGGTTGTTACTAAGTTTCATAATTTTATGGTGTGACTTTTTTTAAAAAAAAGGAAAGAAATATGTGGAAGGACATCCTCCATCCAAATTTCATTACAACCATTGGAAAGCATGGTATCAAAAATTGGCCGATACCAATATGTATCAGTTTCTCGGAAAATCGATATATATCGGTATCTCAACTGGGAAACCAATACCGTATTGGCCGATACGTCTATTTTCTTCTTTTTTTTTTAGAAGGCCGATACGTATCAGTATCGGCCGAGTTGTATCAGTCCTCCAAGGACCGATACCCGATACCCGATATCGAATCCGATTTGGACACCTTGTTGGAAAGCCCGATCTTAGATAGAAGATTAGCTGCCCTATTTGATGATCTTCTTGTGAAAATGTAAGAGCACTCTTCAAAAAATAAAAAATCTTCTTTAATATCAACAAACAAAGCTCCTAATTCTAATACGTCATCGATCGGCATCGTCACACAATTTATAACTCCTAAGGAGTCACCCTAAAAAATAACCTTCCAAAAGTCACACTACTACTCAAAAGAGATAGCAGTTTTTAGAGCAACAACTTCACAATGATCTAGGCTTGAGAGATTCACTAATTCCTTGCCATATATGCCATCACCATTCCTGCATGATCACGTATAATAACTCCAATTCCTGCATTTCCATCACGTTCATGTCATGCCCCGTCAAAGTTAACTTTAACCCCATCCAGAGGAGGACGAATGTACCTGAGGCACCACAGGCATCCTTTGAGCGTCTACATGATTGGTAACCACATTAGCCTGCACATAAGATTGGAGGGATAATTCTGCAGTTGTAGTAATCGTCAATCGATCACGAGGAGATGGACCATGATCCACTCTATTTATTTCGTTCCATATTGTCCAGGCGATAAAAAGAAATCTATCAAAATTCTCCTTACCCACTAATTCAAGGATCACCATCGACCAATCTTTCAAGGACGGGTTATTGAAGAAGTTGGAACGTGGACCCAATGAGGAGGGAAACCAACACTGATTAGCCTTGTGGCAATCCCGTAAAGTATGTGTAACTGATTCTAGAGCTTGATCACATAAGGCACATATTGGATGGACAGAGTTAATTTTATTTCAAAGACGTGACGACACATGAAGAATATTATGGCAAGCTCTCCACATAAAAACTTTAATCTTATTTGAGATACGAAGTCGCACATATTTTCCACAAAAACGTTTCCTCGTATGAATTTGACGATCCAGCCCTCCACCTATATGATCTAGGTGTTGGGCCACCTTATACATGCTCTCTTATCTTCTCTTTCGTTGGTGGGGATAGGAATTTTCAGAATAATATCGACGTCCACTTCAAAATGTAAATATCTGATTTTAGTTTCATTCCACCTTCTTGGTCCCTGCAACATCAGCTTGGCAACAACATTCACCTGAGATGCACCATTCAGAGATATAATCTTGTATGTAGTAGCCCTTAGGGTCCACTTATCATCTCATATCTTGATGGAGTTACCATTTCTAACCCTCCTAATCAGCCTACCTCTTAGAACTTTGATCGCCAACCAAATGCTATTCCACGTGAATTACACATTCCCCCTTTTCGTGCATCGAGAAAAGATGAGTTCAGACAGTACTTGTCTTTATAGATTCGACTTGGAAGCGAGTTAGGATTTTGAATGATACGCCCACCTTGTTTGGCTATCATAGCCAAGTTAAAATTCAAAAGATTTTTAAAGCCCATTCGCCCGTTTTCTTTAGGCTTTCAAACCTCGTTAAAAGCTTTCCAGCAAATTCCCTTTTCTTTGCCATGTTGCTTCACTAAAATTTTGCAATAAGAGACGAGATATTACGAAGAAGATTAATAGGCAACTTAAACTACTCATAGAATATGATGGGATTGCCTGAACAACTATGATTAATATTTCTTTACTCGCTTTTGATAAAAGTCTTCCTTTCAAATCCGATAATTTTTTCTAAACTCTTTCTTTAATGTTATCGAAAACCATCTTTTTTAAGCGACCAATAACCATGGGAAGCCTTAAATACTTTTCATGGCGGCTCATATTCTTAATATTAAAAAATATCAAGTATACGCTTCCGACGATTATTTTGAATATTTTTACTAAAAGTTAACGTTGATTTATCAAAATTGATCATTTGACCCGACATGTCTTTATAAAGCCTTACAATGTTCATAATTTCTCAACATTCCGATTCATCCGTCATATGATAGATAAGGCCGTCATCGACGAAGAATAAGTGGGAAACCATAGGTGCACCATAGCAAATACGAATGTTGGCAATTTTATTTTGTAAAACAGTCTGATTGAATAAGTTGGAAAAGATATCAGCACACACGATAAAAAGGTAAGGAGATAAAGGATCCCCTTGGCGAAGACCTCTACTAGGATTGACCTTACCCAGGACATGACCATTAACAAGAAACTCAAAAGACACCAAGGTAATGCATTTCTACTATCAAACCCTAATTTGAGTAAGGCTTTTTCAAGAAAACTCCACTCAATATAGTCATAAGCCTTACTCATATCCAATTTGAGATAACTAAAACTTATGATCAAGGTATCAAATATCGGCTGGTACCGATACGTATTAGCGCTGATACGTATCGAGTATCCAACTCAGTATCGATATCGGCCACCATGGGCCCGTATCGGCCGCTATGGGCCTATATCGGCCGATACCTATCTATTATCGACTGATACGTATTGACCTATTTAAAAAAAAATTAAAATTAAAAATATAATTATCGGCCGATTCCTATCAGTCCTCTAAGGACTGATATCCGATACCGATACCAAGTTTGTTACCTTGCTTATGGTGTGACTTCTTAACTTCTTGTTATATTTTATGAAGAACTAAAACTTAAAAGTTACAAGAAACAAAATAAAACTAACATGGCCTAAGGTAGAAGTGCAAAGAAAAAACTTTTCTCAATTTTAAGAAGATAAAAACCGACCCGATTTCGAATCGAACCGATCCAAAATTGAAAAATCGAAATCGGTTTTGGATTTGTTCAGTGTTGGTTTTGGGTGCCCAAAATTAATAAAAACTGGAAAATTCATTAAAAACAAAAAATCCCTTTAAAAGAATAATAAACAATTATAAAATCGAAATTACCAAAAACCAAACTGATCGAAAATGATAGGGATCAGTTCGGTTCCGTATAGGTTATGGGTTTTGTCTTATTGGTTTACCGATAACTTAACTGAAAAACCTGTTTTAGTTTTGGTTCAGTTTACCAAATTTCCACCCCTATTAAGGGTATACTTGTTTATATTTTTTGATCGGTAGGTCCATATTATCTATTGAGAATGCCAAAAGTATGCTTTTATCTTTATTAAAAAATAATTTATATGTACTTAGATGCGCTGTTTTATTTCAAGAAAGTACTAAAAATATCATTGCCAATGGCACTCATGAATTTTTCTACAGTGACCCAATGGCTCATTAGAGACATGAGCTGGAATCTTATCAGCGGTGCAGCTAGGGGTATAGCCAAGAATTTTTATTGAAGGGGGCTACAAATGATAAATGTAATGTTAGTAATTATAATATCATCGACTTGGAGGCTTCTGCGTCATAGATTTGAGACTTAATGACTTATATATAAACAAAGGTTATATAAGAATGATACTTAATAGAAGCTTTATAATTAAAATGGGGCTAGAGCTTATCTACATAGTAGATTTGGGGGTGTAGATATAAACAAAGGTTGTATAAAAACTATACTTAATAGAAACTCTAGAATAAAATGGGCGCTTGAGGGTGCAGCCATGCGTTACCAATAGGGTGGATTGCAAGTCGATGAAACATGGGACTGCATCCACAAATTGTGACTGCACATAGAGAAACCATGTGCGATCGAAACATGGGATCCCTCACACTTTCTTTAAAACAAAATATTATAGCACTGAAAAATCAAAGATTACCTATCCTAATCACTAAAGTAGCTCATGCTTATAAAGGGTGTTTGATGTTAAATCTTCTCCAAGGTAGATTAGAAGAGATTTTCTTTAGTAGTGGGCAACTAATTGAAACTCACAGAATTATTAATAAAATCAATTTCACTTTTTCCTCTGCCCGCTGTGGATGCTCTCAATGGTGGGGTTGCCAATACAGTCACCAAATTCTGCCCTAAAATTATTAAGGGTACTAGATTTGCAACAGGATATTTTGTATTTACAGCCCAGATTTTCTCACATGAGAGCAGTTGACTGCCTCGAATTAGATTATAGTGATCGTTTTTTGTCCCAATCTTTCCGTTAATAGATCTTGAGATTATTGTACAACTGACAACTTGTCAAATATTGATTCTACGTGGTACATATCCCTTAAAGTTACTGTGATCATGGGCGTACCATGAGAAGGGGTTCTCGCATCACTTTTGGGGATGTGCTCCACGTGGAATCAACATATGACCATTTGATAGGCACACCATGATCTCATCAACTGTCTAGTAGATTGTGATGAATATTGAGCTCCATCGTTTGATTTGCAATCAAACGATTCTCCCATGCAAAAACTCGTGGTTGTAGGTAAAGAACATCTGGTTGCAAATACCTATACGCAATTAGTGAGGTACCTCTATTTGCACCTACCAGACTATTGGTAGGCACCTACAGCTAAACTGGTTAACCGCATTAAACCAGGCGATGGCGATCGTTTTCCATTACAATCTGTAAGACAAAGGATCATGAGACCATGGGAGTGTTATCAGACGGTCAAGTTTTTACTCCAAGCGACATAGATCACAAAAGGTGGTACTAAAATTACAATGCACAGAACAGGCTGAAACGCAATTTGAAGGCAGCCTTTTGGGATCTGGAACACATGGAATAGAAAATTTTGGTCATTTGATGGCATGCCCTGAGTCTCAAGATCCATTTCGTGGAGGATTGAAATTAAAAAAGGATCAACATTGTCCGATTCAGTGCGATCTAACGATTTTTAATGTAAGCGCCCACTAATAATCTAATAGGGGCTAATAGAGATACCTAATTATTAATTCCAACAAAAAAAAACGGTAAGTGAGATAGAGAGGCGTCCATCATGAACCATCAAAGCAGAACATTATTAAAAAAACAAAAACAGAGAGATAGCATTGATGAGAAATGGGGACGCATGGTGTGTGGCCTCCCGAACCACCCCCCTCGTGCGCGCTATCTATCGAAGGCGGTTCAGGCAACCTAAAGTGTCATCATTAATGGGGCATGGCTCCAAATAGAGCTTTAGAAGTTAGAACCGACTCTACTATCGAGCGAGCAGTAGAGAGTAGAAAGCCTCGCTTGCCAAACACTGTGAGGGGCAGTCTTGTCAGGAAGGGAGGCCGAGAGAATGTGGGAGACAACCCTATAATTTCATTACTTAAAATAAAATTAAAAGAAACCCAAACACGGTTGACATAACGTCTTTTAAGGACTGCGTCTGCTTGTGGGGACACCTTCACACTATCTCCCTCCCACGCCTTCTTATATTTATTTACACCTCCATAGCTCTCATCTTTCATTCAATCTCTCCTCTTCCTCTTTCTCTGTCTCCTTCTCCCTCTCCCTCTCCATCTCCCTCTCCCCCTCTCTCTCTGTTGTTGGTAGTGTTGCTATGGCTGATGGTGCGGCTGATCAGTCGAAGAGAATGTGTGGGGGTGTGCCCGAAAGGGCGCAGCTCCACATGGGCATGCTGGCCCTCCAGTTTGGCTATGCTGGGTTTCACGTGGTCTCCAGAATGGCACTTAACATGGGCATAAGCAAAGTGGTGTACCCAGTTTACAGGAACATCATAGCTTTGCTTCTGCTCCTTCCATTTGCCTATTTTCTCGAAAAGTATGCGAACCTCCGCTGCCAACTTTCTCTCTTCTATTTGTTTATTATTATTTTATATATATATATATATATGGATAGATTCTCACATGAGTTACTGAATTTACTGGTTTTTCCTTTTTGTTTTGTTTAAAATTTTTTCCAGGAAGGAAAGGCCGAAGCTGACTGTCTCTTTCGTTGTCCAGTTCTTCCTCCTCGCACTGTGCGGGTAAATAAATACTTCTTGAGAGAGAGAGAGAGAGAGAGATTCTTTATTAAACAAACTGATTTGGTTTTATTGCATAACAGGATAACGGCTAATCAAGGATTCTATCTATTGGGTTTGGACAACACGTCACCAACCTTTGCCTCGGCAATTCAGAACTCTGTGCCAGCCATAACATTTCTCATGGCTGCTGCTCTCAGGCCAGCACGCAACTTAGAAATCTCTTTCTGGTTTTTCGTAAAAAGATGTCAAATTCTTTCCCAACCCCTTCTTTAAGAACAATTACAAAACCATAATAAATACTAACATCTAAAGGAAAACAATAGTTCTTCTTCTTAAATTTGATTCAACAGGTAACCAAAAATACTCAATAATAATAATAATAAATATTAGAATACTGATATATCTTTCTCTTACGTTGGCTTCTTTTGTTTATGGTTTTACAGGATAGAAAGAGTTCACATCAAAAGAAAAGACGGGGTCGCAAAGGTTGTGGGTACTCTGGCTTGCGTATGTGGTGCTTCAGTCATAACACTTTTCAAAGGCCCTGTTATATACGGCCCCCCTTCTCTAAATGACTCTTCGTCTCCTTCCCTGTTGGGAGGCGCAGAGGGAAAAGACTGGACCTTGGGCTGCGTCTACCTTATGGGCCACTGTTTATCGTGGTCAGGTTGGTTGGTTCTGCAGGCCCCCATCCTTAAAAAATACCCGGCCCGGCTCTCAGTCACCTCCTTCACTTGCTTCTTTGGGGTCATCCAGTTTTTGATCATTGCAGCCTTTATCGAAAGGAACAGCCAAGCTTGGCTTATTCACTCTGGCAGTGAACTCTTCACCGTCCTCTATGCTGTAAGTATATATACCCTCAGGTTTTTAATCAAAGGGTCATCCATATTACATTGGCGATGATTACAAGTGCTATTAACTCTTTGGGAGAGTGAAAAGAGTCAAATTTGGTTATCTCGTTCTTTTAGCTAAATGTGCTACCCTTTTGGCCTAAATACTCCTTTCGCTGGGGCTAACCCAAGAGTAAGTGAAATTACTA
Organism: Chloranthus sessilifolius; assembly: GCA_021018995.1. Classification (NCBI taxonomy): domain Eukaryota; kingdom Viridiplantae; phylum Streptophyta; class Magnoliopsida; order Chloranthales; family Chloranthaceae; genus Chloranthus; species Chloranthus sessilifolius. Next base: position 121,482,550 of record CM037587.1, on the reverse strand, counting down.
TTATACCCTTAACCTAAGGGAATACCGACACCGATTGTTCCCAAACAGTTAAAACGTTGCTTAAAATAGCCGAGCAAGTATGTGACGGGTGGGTCCCAGCAATTGCATTATTGATAAACCAAGTCAAAAACTTAAAAATAGAAGAATCAAAAGGGGGACCCAACCCAACCCTGCCCAAAAGTGGTGGGCAAAATTGATAAAGATGGTGACCCAGCTAGCTTAAAAATGCAGGGGCTCGTGGCTTCTGGAATCGCATTTGCTGTTCAGATATGGTGCATCGACAGAGGTGGCCCCGTCTTCGTTGCAGTCTATCAACCTGTTCAAACCCTCGTTGTCGCCATCACTGCAGCTCTCTTTCTAGGCGAGCGCTTCTACGTAGGAGGGTAACTACCAAACACCTTGGGACAGTATCTTCTTGCTTTTTCTCCTCCCTCTTGTCACCAAATCTTTGTATTATTAATTGAAAAATTATAAATCCTAGATAACAGGCTTGGAGGGGCGAAATTATCACTTTAACCTTTCACCCCTGCCTCCTTCTAGGGTTTAACGTCTGTGATATGGCATGATTCTTATTAATTTACCAACAAATCTCTCTTTTGACAAAAAGAATTTTCGCGGACTCACTTAACCAGATGATGGAAATCATTTTTGGCCCAATCTTTAGATCATGAATCACCTCTCGTACGATCCCATATCAATTTCACGGGACACAACCCCTAAGAGTTACAACACCTTGATCACGGTCAATTTTGGGGATTGTGATTTGTGACATGTGAAATCAAAGTCTGACCTTCAGAAAAGTGATCCTTGAACTAAAGATCATTTCTGAGGAAGATGGGGTAGAAAAATCGATCTCCATCATTTGATTCAAGCCAGTCAAACAGTTTTACTGTGAGAAGAAACCAGGTTGCAGTTACCAAATTGTCGGTGCAGATACGGGTACCCACTTTTTATATGCAAGTGTTTTGACAATTACTGGTGCACGAACAGGATCGTTGGTGCAGTGCTGATTATATTTGGACTTTACATGGTCCTTTGGGGTAAAAGCGAAGAGGGCAAGTTCAATAAACAAAACTCTGCTGTCATCTCTGACCATTCGATCAGGGCATCAACGGCCAAAGCTTCTCTAACTCAACCCCTATTGCCTTCTTCTACTTTGGAGACTGTTTGAAGTGAGAGAGAGAGAGAGAGAGAAAGAGAGAAAGAAACATGGAGGAAAAAAAACCCTACTGAAACTACTTTGCGTGTTTAGGGTTTTGAATTAACTAATTGGTGATTTGGGTACTATAATTTGTATGGTGTGGCAGCGACCTACCGAATCATCCCCTTACTTGATATATGGTAAGTAAGCCTGGCCTGCTGCGTGTTGTGCTACTTAGTTGGAAAGGTGAATGGAAGTAGTGCCTTGGATTTGTTTGCTTGTTGTACCTGAGGGAACAAAAAATTAAAAAAAAAAAAAAAAAAATTGAAATGCTACTACTCTTTTATATTTAGTTTGATCATTATTTGTGTGCTTTTAATTAACTCCAGGCCTCCAGCTAATAAACGATGAGAAAGTAGTAAGAACAGTAAATAATTTTTTACTATTATCACTTGGAACGAGGAGAATCAAATCATTGCATCCAAATATAATGGTGGCAGATGCATCATTGCATTGAAATATAATGGTGACAGATACAATGTGACAAAATGTCACGCGAAATAGCCTCTATTGATGAAGTGACATTGGGTGTATAGGCCGTACAACAAGGGCGTGCATGAGCAGGGATTTTAAGGTTGTGCGTGGGATTACTTTTTGAAGTGAAAAGAGCATGGTAACATAAATATGCTACCATCAACGTGGTAAAATCACACTTCAAGTAAAATGGGATCCGCATAATACTATAATATTGAAGTCTACCTCGAAAAAAAAAAAGTTGTATAAAAACAAATTTTTGGCAAGAAATTTAATATATTATCAAATAAACAATACTTATAAAATGCCTATAAAATTATTTTTGAGTGGTAACTAACCTAGCCGCTCCTTTTGTAGTTATCACAAAACGCTTGAATTTGATAAAATTTTCACTCAACGTCGTCTACATTATATCGATACAATCGGTTATATGGATAAGTCATATTACATCGTATTATAAGTACATTTACTAAATTTTTTCTAAATAAACATATTTTTGAAATACAACTGCATAAAATGAATACAAAATATATGCATGCCTTAGTACTAGGGCATACTATGAACGGTTAATTTTATCATTCACATGGCACACATTTAAAAAGTGGTCCTAAAATTATGCTCGAGTGTGATGTGTCACATGATTTTAGGGCCCATTTTTGATATGTTGTTCCACGTGGAATAGAAAATTGATCGTTTGATGCAACACTAATGATCTTTGTGGAAGATTGAGATGAAAAACGATCTGATTCGAAGGAAGTTGTTAATGTATGTCAGCTGGAGGGAGGGGTGAGATTAGAATTTCAAGGGGTGTAAATAATAGTACCCACAAAAAAAAAGCTAGTGTTACTATCACACCACTTTATGTTACAGCAACTTCACTTCAACAAAGCAAAAATTCGTTGACTGTGTAAATGAGATGATGGAGATTAATTTTTGAACCCAATCTTCCACATAATAGATCTTGAGCTCATATGTCTATTATCATATAGTCAAATGTTGATTCCATGTGGTACAAATCTCAGAAAGTGTATCATCAAACATGATTCACTCACCTTTTGGGATGTGTCATGTGTAATCGACACCTAACCGTCTGACTATAGGCCCATGATCTCAAGATCTATTGTGTGAAAGATTAGGATGCAAAATTGTCTTTATCTTGTAATTTAAAGCAGTCAAAGAAATTTTCCTTTATTTAAATTAAGTGACTGTAACCTAATGTGGTGCGATAATACACCAGCCTAAAAAAACATAAAGAAGAGGTTTTGCTCTAGTTATAACCGGTGTCTACATTTTGTAATGTGCTGCCCCTTTAACTAATAATAAATGCAAACAAACATTATCGTTGAAATTTTGCAAGCAAAATTTTTATCTTACGCCCAATTTCACCATAAGTAAAACAAAAGTAAAACAAAAAATCCTGGGTTAATTTTGGGTTGATTTGATGGGTCGTTTTACCACCAAATCAACAAACATGACTTTCAATTCATAAGTACAATATCTATTTTGCGGTAAAAATAGGCACAACACTTTCATATGAGATTGTTTTTTGTTGTAACCTCTCTTAGGTCGTTGGGCGGTTGAAAAAGCTGAGATTGCATGAGATTGTTTTTTGTTGTAACCTCTCTTATCTCTTTAAAAGAACAATTTAAACATGTTCTTTTAAGTGGGTTGTTGTCTTCCTCTACATAGCAATCTCATATAAAGCCAAAAATAGATACATTAATGGCGAAACTCACTATTTTAAATAACTTCTCTTTATATTAAAAGATAAAAACAATATAAATTTAAATTTTTTTTAAAAAAATTAAAGGCATTTTTGTATTATGTTCAATTCATATCAGATAAAAATCGGCTGCTATATTTGTTTTTTTCACCAGCTATTTAACCATATCAGCCGATATGGGTCGATGCATGCTATATGACCTGATATTTAAAAATTTTGACATGATATTCGGCCCAATATGGTATAATATGTTGCATATTGGGCAGATGTTATTGGTGTTGAACTGGCTTTGGTAAAATATATATTGATAGCTAATATTGTCATGGTAAGGCTACATTTCTGAAGCCTTGAAAACATTGTCTACCAGATGAGACATAGAGATTATTTTTGGCCCCATTCTTTCACATATAATGATGGTGTAATAGATATTACGTTCTTCTCTTTAAACCCTCGTTTACCTCGTACCCTAATCCTCTCGACACTTAAGCTTGGAATTCTATCATAGCCCTTCCCCCTCATCTCAGGCTCACCTATATATAGTTGGTCTGGTTAGTCCATTAGAATAGGTTTGTCAATGGGTCAGCATTGGCCGACATGGATTAGGGCTCTAACCGGTCAGGTTAGGTCAGGTCAAACTTTTGGCTGCCTTACAAGTGAAGGGTAATGCCCGACCGACCTGATCTTACGGTGCATTTTGACATTTCGAGAGGTCAAGGGTATATGCTCCACACAACCTAGGGAATTGGATTCAGCTGGGTTGAACCCAACCCGATCCAAAATCACCTAAGCTCTCATGAAGCCTTTATAATTATAAATGAAATATCAGGCCAGGCCAGGTTAGATACATTTTTGCCTGATCCGACCTGACCGTTTAGTAAACCAGATTCGAAGGTTCAAGTTAATAGGCCGGTCCTGTTAAAAAAATAGGGCGGTTGATCGGTTGACCAGACACCATCTCTTGACAGCCCAGTGTTTTGATCCGTGCCCCTGCAGCCGTTGATGCGAGTTGGCACCTAAATAGTAACTAATTACACAATTCATTCCCGCTTCACGAACAACAAAAAGGAAACTCATACCTTGTACCCATGCTCTTTCCAAATCTCCGGATCGGGTGCCAAATCCTCGCCGGTTTTCCTATTTCTTCAACGGGAAAACCCAGAAGGAAAATATTTAAAAAAAAATGAAGGCAAAAATTGAGAAGTCATAGGAAAAAGGGAGGCAAATCGGAGTATCGGAAGACTACGGCAAGGGATTGTTTGGTGATAAGCAAACTCATTTGCTCTGAAAATAGGCTGAAAATTTATTTTCCACCATTTTTACTGAACAGAATTATTTACGCATGCACTATAATATTGAATAAGAATAAATTTATTTTACCTGAAGATTTTGCCAAAACACATCTAGAGATTTTATGATATGTTTTTCCTACAAATGAAAATGTGTAATTTTCCCAACAAATGGATTTTCCTTTACAAAATTCCCAAAACACCTCAAGTTTTTTTATATAAAACAGAAAGTAGATGAAATAAAAGGAGAAACTTTAAAATTTAAAAATATATTAAAATTATGAAAAATATAGAAAAATGTATTTAATTAAACATATTTTTTAGTTTAAAATGCTAAAAAAAAAAACCCTATGCAACTTACTGGATTTCAAATATGAGACCCTGTTTGCACCCTAATCATATCTAAAACACCATCTGACCAAATTAGCCAATACCCATACGTATCGTCGATGTGTATCAATTTTTAGCCAAACCGATATGTATCAGTATCTCGTATCGGTATCGCCGATACATCTCAATCGAAACTGAAATTTTAGTTTCCTTTTTTTTCATTTTGTAAAATTGGCCGATATGTATCGCTATCGGCCTCAACCAAGGAAATTAAACAGTGTAAGTACATTATTGACATTTCACTAATTTAGAACTAAAAAATATTGACATATCTTTCACGGATGATATATAGAGAAATTGACTCATCAATAAAAAGATTGACTTGAGTGCTGCCACAAGGACGGTCAATGAGACCAACCTGGAGGAGCCCAAATTTTAGTTGTCCCACAAGTCAAGGGTGTAGTACCGATCCCGATGGTGCACTCTAATCGGATCCGACTCGGCAAGTCAATTGTATAATGTATGCAACTGAGTTTTGAAAATAGCGTTTACCTCAACAAGTTTCAATATTTGAAAAATCCCTTACTAGTTGAACGATAGATCAACTAATATTCTCTTCCCTTATGGAAGCAACAAGTCATTGGTTCTAATCCCACGTCCTCACCCACTCTATGTGTAGGTCTCTTCCCAATGTGCTATGTCGAATCAGCTCCTCTTTGCATGCAGTTTGCATAGACATTGTTGATGAAATGTGGTATTGATAATGGTTTCGAGGCACATAGTTCACTACGATGTCTTAAAGACAATAGACACCCTCACTCCGTCGGATAAACGAAGATGCAACAGGGTTTTTAGCGAATCTGACTTTAGGATACAATAGAGCCCGATCTTGTCAAAAATCGTATGTTCTTTTCTAGATTGCACTTTCTAGAAAAAAAACCTGCTACATAGATTTTCTGATGCACAAAAATTCTTAAAAAAATAAGAACGTAAAAGAAAAGGAAAAATAGATGTTATTATATATTTATTGTGTCTTTTTAACACAGATCTAATCTCTATTTATGGAGAAAATCTTGAAAAGGAGAAATAGATGTTATTATATTTTTATTGTGTCTTTTTAACACGGATGTAATGTCTATTTATAGAGAAAATCTTGAAAGACAATATCTTTTCAGATAATTGTGAAGTGATTTGTATCTTTTCATATAACTATAAAGAGAGAATCGATTCACTTGTATATTTTTATATTTATGGTGAAGAGATATAAGACTTATAAAAAAGACAACGCTAAAGAGATAAAATGGATTCACTTGTATCTTTTTTAGATTTATAATGAAGAGATGTCGGACTTGTCTATTCACTTGTGTCTTTTTATATTTCCAGTGAAGAGGTGCTAGACTTGTATCTTTTCAACTAACGATAAGCAAATAAATCAAAATTTGAAAAGACATTTGAAGAGAAAATATTTATAAGTTTGTCATTGAATAATTTTACAAGTTTTTTGTTAAATTATTATAAATATATAATAATAACTATAAATTTAATTTTGAAATAATAATATATATATATATATATATATATATATATATATATATATATATATATATATATATATATATATATAACAGAGTACATCTAGAATGTTTATACAATACGACATCTTAAAAATATATAATGTGAACAAAAAACCTATTATATCCTTCAGCCTGTTACAACTTACAAGTTCATTTTTATTTTAACCTTTACTTCTATCAAAAAATAAATAGCATTTTCTTTTGTCAGATATAGAAAAACAGGAGACCGATTGGCTTTAGTATCCCTGAGCAGGAGTTCAATCAGGTGATTGGGTGACTGTTCGTTTAGACAGTCGGCCGATCGATTGCGTGATAAGGCAACCAATTGGGAGCCATGTTTGCCGACCGATTAGGCAGTCGATCCACAGTGGCTCTTCCGGCTCTCGATCTACCGACCAAATTGAGGCATGTAAAGAGGGAAAAAAAGAGTGAAGATTGATTATTTTTCCTTTTGTACAAATTCAAAACAAAATAAAATAAAGGAAAGAACCTAGGCTTTGTAGACGTTTCAGATTAGGATATATTAGCTTACAATTTTGGTTGCAAGATTAAATTAAAAAAAGGATATTTTATCATATAATGATAAAATATTAGTTACTTTAAATTTTTAGGGTTGTGCTTTCGAGAAGATTTGTAAAGGAATTTGCAAAAAGTCTAGAAATAGATATATAGCCAGATTCAAAATAGGGATTCAAGATCAATCTATATCGGCATATCGACTGGACCCTAGGCCGATATGTGTATGGAATATGTCGGATACATATCGGCCAAATCTGCTGATATTAGACTATCATTTTTATTTTTAAAATACTAGTAAAAGTGCACGTGTATTACACGTGTTGATCTATAAAATTATTAAAAAAATAAATATGCTTTTGATATTTTTATGGAGATCGTTTTTCTTTTCGATCTTTGACACAATAGATCTTGGGATCATGGTCCTATCAGCATACGGTAAGATTTAGATTCCTTGTGATAGACCTCCCGAAAAGTGATTCAAAGAATCACGCTTGATAATACATTCATGATCATGTGAATTTTTGAGATGTGTTTCATATGAAATCAAACTATGACCATTTGATTGTAGGCTCATGATCTCAAAATCTATTATGACGAAAATTTGGATGAAATGATTTGCATCAAATAGTCTCAACCACAGGTCAAATGCATAAACTTATGCATTGTTGACGGCTTTGAATAGGTGATGGAGATAATTTTTTGTCTCAAACTTCAACACAATAAATTTTGAGATCATGGTTCATCATCAGACAGTATTATTTAATTTCATGTGCTACACATCTGGAAAAGTGGTGCAAGCATAACATTTGATGTACCCCATAATCATATTCCTTTTTGGGAATATGTGTCATGTGGAATCAAAATTTGATCGTTTGATGATACATTGATGATCTCAATATCTCTTATATTGAATATTTGGATGAAAATGATCTCTATCGTGTGCTGAATGAGATGATAGAGATCTTTTTTATTTCAATCTTAGATAAAAATAAATCTTGAGATCATGGCCCCACTATCAAATGGTAAGATTTGAATTTCATATGACAAACTTCTCGAAATGTGATCCGTGAATCATATTTTATTAGCCTCATGATCGTGTTCCTATGTTGGGATGTGTACTACGTGAAATCAAAATATGACCGTCTGATGGTAGGCCCATGATGTAAAATATATTATGTTGAAGATTTGGATGAATAAAATTAAACAATGCTTTGAATCTAACGTGGAAATCAATTTTTGTTATAATCTTTGAAACAATAGATATTGAGATTTGGCTAAGGTGCCCTTAAACTTTAGGTGGGTGCAAATAGAAGTAATCATTTTTGCTCGTATGGCTTGTATGTGCTAAATAATAGCTCCTCATTATATATGAGATATCCTTTTTTTCAAGATTAGTTTAAATCCTCTGTTATTTCATGAGATTTTTGGTTAAAAACTGTGTTGTGATAAACTATTATTAGAATTTAGAACTTGTGAGAATTTTACTAAAACAAGGATACCTTGAGAGATTTTTTTAGTATTCTAAGTTATTGGGTTAGAACTCATTGGACACATGAAGATGACTTGGGAGAGACTTTTACTTAGGCCTATTTGGTTTCAAGGGAAATCAGGGGAACTCATATGTGGCAAATTGATGTGCCCTAAAATTTGTACTCGCAAGTGCATAAATCGTGATGTAGTCAGTGGGTGCAAAGTACGAGATCGTTCCCACTAGGATTGGTTAGAAAATATAAAAACAGAAATATCAATTAACTAAAATAATTTCCACAGATCTTTCACAGTAACCAACAATCTAAGGTTCTGATAAATGAGATAAATGCTAACAGATAAATACTAAAGGAATTTAACAATTAATGAAAGATAAGGATTGGGATGCTAAATCCTCCCATCGTAGGTTAATCATTTACAGAATACCAATCTGTGGATTGAGATATGAGATCTTTAACAGATTTCTCAAAAGAAGCACTGCCCTATACACACGTGAGTTCTAAAATATAGATCTAAGATCACGGAGATGTATAATTAACATCCCATAAGTGTATGATTAACACTCACACCTCGGACAATATTTAGAACCCAATCTCTAGGGTAATTTCTAAAGTACGATATAAGATCAAGGAGATGTATGATTAACACCCACACCTCAAATCGTGATTGGAACTCACCACTGGGATAAAGTCATACTATCAATCCGAGATCAAGGAGATGCATGATTAACTCCCCATGAGTGTATGATTAACACTCACACCTCAGATGATGGTAAAACTTCACCCCAAGATGGGTGATAATTAGGATAAAATCATTATTGCAGATCTGAAATCATAGGGCATGATTAGCTCCTAGATCTCAGACTGAAATAATAATTTCACCATTTTCAATGAATATTAGGGTCTTAAAAAAAGTATCTGACATCTCAATCACACAGATTTATATTAATATAAATGAATACCTCGGATGGGGTTCATTAGATCCCCATCCTTAATGAAACTAGCCACACATAATTGAAATAAGTAATAAAATAAATGCAGAAGTTGAAAATGCCATTAAAATACCGTAAAGAATTATCCACAAAAATCCATGAAAGCTTTAATCCAAAGTACGTACACCTCCTTCTTGAAAGTGGATCCAAATCAGAAAACTAAGACTTATCTTCTTCTCAAAATAAATATTAAAAAGGTAGTTCAAGAAAATGGGACTCAATGCCCTTACACTTTGAAACACAGAAAACTAAAAAATAAAAGAATGCAGAAAAATGAAAACTCTCTAAAAAAATAGAACTCTCTCGAAAGAAGAATGCAGAAAAAAAATAAGAATCAGAATTATCTCTGAAGGACTCCCCGAATGAATATATCTCCAAGAATATCTTTTTCCTTAATTGCCAAAAAAGAAGCCGCTTTTTCCTCCAAGATTTTATTCCGTGAAAAGAGTACCGAGATTCTCGCGGCCAAACAAAATTCCGAACTCAAATTCAAATTTGGTCGATCAATCGACATCCCAGATTTTCGTGAATTCCCGCTACACTTTGTATTCAGACACTGCCTCGGTATTTCAGCCATAACTTTTTATCCCAAAGTCAGAATGAGGCGATTCTTTCGGTGTTGGAAAGCTGACGACGAGTTCTCTAACTTTTGTATTTTGACAATTTTCTGAATCTAACGTCTTGAAGGTTCAAATTGAGCTCCAAGTCGGGATAAGTTCCGAATGATCCAATATAGCACAAATTTGACGTTATATTCTGAACTTTTGGGTTATTTCATGCTCAACACATCTTTAGGCCTGTAAATCACTAAAACTATATAAAACATGTTAAATGACTTTCATCGAATAGCTAAATGTAGGTCTTTAGGGGTAAAATATCATCATATTTCACTGCACATTATACCATCAAACATACACTTTGCTAGTCCTCGAGCAAAGGAGAAGATAAATAAAACTAAAAAATAAACTAACAACCTAAGAAAAGTAAAGAATGTCACTTTCGTAGGGAACACGATTGCATTTAACATATGCAACAAGCCTTTAAACCGCTAGGTGATCCCTAGTGGAGGAGTTTTGTCTCCTGAGGGTTTTTAGTGAAGTTACCCACAAACTTCAAGGCATTGATTTATGTGGAATTTATTAATTGATCTCATTATGCATTTCTTCCACAAGTACTATGCATGCCATGTCATTTCCATTGATGCTTAGTTAAGCTAAACTAATGCTTCAATTTACAGATAAATTTTTCACCCATCTTTAGATGTTTCAATGTGGTCATCAGATCAAATAGTTTTTTTATTTGAGAATTTATCTTATTTGTGAATTGCATAGATTTCTGCTTTGATTCAAACCTCACAAGAGGTATACTTCTCAAACTAAAATCACTCTGATAATGGGTAAGTTTTCGCACACATGTGAGAGATCAATACAAAGCAAGCAAAATGGTCTCACATGATAAATAAAACACGATGCAATCAATGAACAAAGATAAATCTCATAAGAACAGATACTTGTATATTCTAAGCATGTCATATCAAGTTCCATAGGTATCACATATTTGCTCTCCACCAAGCAGTTACCAATGCAAGATCGGATCATGAAGGTCTTTTATAAGGTCATAATGGGGCTCAGGTAAGGGTAAGAAAGAAATGGAAGTTGGGATTCAAAATTTCTGAGAAATTGGAAAAGAAAACTGACTTTTGACTCATCTATTTCTCTTCTCTCCCCCTTTTTTTTTCAATATATTATTTTTTTTTCTTTTTTTTTTCATCTTCTTACAGCACCTCATATTTTTCATTCTTTTTCTCCCCCTTCTTTTTTTTTCTTTTATATTTTTGCCATACACTCTCAGTAAACACAACAACTCGGTATCTCTCCACTTACTCTCTTTTCGTTTATTTCCATCCCTTGTTCCTAATTTCTCAGAAATAAGAAGGGTAAAACTGAATTTTCAGAAATGGTGAAGGGGTAAATGTTAACGTGGCTTATCAAAGAATGTATAAAGGTAAATTTTCAATAGGCTCAAAGGGGTACTAGAAGGATAAATTTATATGAGGTGGGGTATTTTAAGCACAAACGAGCCAAAGATGGCCTTCAATCACGTCCTCAAAAGATGGTAACTCTACCTATTTGTCTTGAGCAAACATATGATACGTTCTAGCACAATGATATGAATTTAATGTCATGCAAAGTCACAAGTCAAAATAAAATGTATGAGATTATGCAAGAATAATTTGTATTCAAAGATAACTTCGAGTTTGTTTAAGCACTCATCAAGGACGGAAAATTGGCGCTAAAGCTCACCGGATTTTAATCTCCACTAAAATCCTTACAGTTCACAAATTTGATAAATTTTCATGATTTAAACTCTTTGAACTAACTCAAACATCAAAAACTCCTCAAGAGCGGGTTTAAGATTTATATGTCAATTTCACCTTAGCTATTCTCTCCTAAGAACAATGAAACAAAATTGCATTTAATATTCGTTTTAGATCGCATAAATTATCAATTTATAAATTCCACACAAACCATCACTGTGCTCAGTCGATCGATCAACCATGAGGGGTCGATTGATCGACCATGAGGGGTCGATTGATCGACCAAGAAGGGTCGCTTGATCGACCAAATCCGATTTATTTATTTATTTATTTTTTTTATAATTATAATAGAGACTACACCCCCAAACCTAATCTGTGCAATGCCCTCATTGGACCAAAATTAACGGGGGCACCCCCAAACCTGCAATGAAAATACTCAAAGACCAAACAGGCAAAGAAGTGAGACGCATAAGTGAAATTGAAATAAAATTAAATGAAGAAAAGTAGTAGAAATTACACTTATTCAATCCAGAAAATGGGAAATCCTAAAGCTACCTAAGAACAGAAAATAAACCGCTAAAAATTTAATCCTAAACTTCCTAAAATACAGAACATCATAAAAACTCGTTGATTTCGACACTCAAACATCCGCATCGGTCCCCTCACTTGGCTTCGGCTTTGGAAACGTGAAATGCCACATTGCAGTGGTGATCCTCCGCGGATTGAAGGAATTAGGAATCACATCCGGCGGTTGTGGTGAGGAAGGATTGGGCGTACTACTCGAGGGTTGATCTTGAAGTGGTGGAGACGGATATAATTTTGCCCAAGTCTCAGGTGGAATGAGATCAATAACCTCCTTGGGGATTGATTTAGGGATGAATGCAGCCAATGGAGTAGGTGGTGGTAAAGATGAAATGGAAGGAATGGGTGATGGAGAATTTGGGATAAGGGTCGGTGACGGAAACGCATCCAAATCAATCATCTCGATATCGGTGGAGAAGGATGGGGTAGATTTGACGGAACGATTCACTCTTTTACGTGCTGGCTCTTCCCAAAACTGAACAGGGAAGGGGTCCAGATCAACCACAATAGCGTTGGTGAGATCCAACGGAGTGTGTGTACCCGAAATCCGTTCTCGTTTCCTTGCTAGTTCTTCCATCTTCCTGAGGGTAGACCTTGTAAAATAAGTTCTGCCGGCCATTGATGAAATATGAGGAGGGGGTGATGAAGAAAGGATGGAGGCAAGGTTGCAGGGTGTTTAGTTTAAATAGAAAATGAGTGTTTGAGATATGATGAAAGACGCCTACGAAGCAAAACAAAGAATCCGATCGTACTAAATAACTTAAAATTTTCGAAAGCCGATCGGTCGATCGATCGACTAATCCAGTCAACGAAAGTTGACTTTAAAAGATATTGGCAGAGTCGATCGATCGATCAGAAATGGTCGATTGATCGACTGTTATTATGGACTCAACAGAGTCGATCGATCGACCATGAATGGTCGATTTATCGACTGCCTTTTTTTTTTCTTTTTTCTTTTTTCAAAAAATCGATCGATCGACCAGTCATGGTCGATTGATCGACTGTTATCAGTGCGCAATAGTAAACAGAAAACTCTACTATTTTTTTTTCGATTGATTTTGCTTTTTTTTTTTTTTAATTATTATTATTATTTTTTTTTCAAATGTGTAAATCACCAAAAACAACATGGGTTGCCTCCCAAGAAGCGCCAAGTTTAACGTCGCTAGCTCGACATTCAGAAATTTGTATTTCATCCCGATTGATCAGGATTCCTCAACTCAAGTTCATCGAACTTTTCAGTGTAATTTTCCAAAAACGGTTTTACCCGTTAACCGTTGACTCGAAACGTACTTTCATTTCGCAAGTTGCACAGCTCAATTGCCCCGTTTGGAAATACTCGATTGACTAGGAAAGGACCGCTCCAACGGGTTTTGAGTTTCCCAGGGAACAGATGTAGTCTTGAGTTATACAACAACATCTTCTGTCCCACAGTGAATGATTTTCTCAAAATAGACGGATCATGAACACGCTTCATGCGGTCCTTGTAGGATCTGGCACACTCATATGCATCAGCTCTCACTTCCTCTAATTCTGTAATTTCCAATTTTCGCTTATCCCCAGCTCTCAGCAAATCGAAGTTTAAAGACTTAATAGCCCAATAGGCCCGATGTTCCAATTCAACAGGTAAATGACAACCTTTGCCAAAAACCATTCGATAGGGAGACATTCCTATGGGAGCCTTGAATGCTGTCCGATAGGCCCAGAGTGCGTCGTTTAATTTCAACGACCAATCCTTCCAATTGGGCTTTATCATTTTCTCTAGAATACGTTTAATTTCTTGATTTGAAACTTCGACTTGTCCACTAGTTTGAGGGTGGTATGGTGTAGCCACCCTGTGAGTGATCCCATATTTCTTCATCAACTGAGCAAAAACTTTATTACAAAAGTGTTTTCCGCTATCACTAATAATTGCACGTGGAGTACCAAATCTTGGAAATAATTCATTTTTTAGAAACTTAACCACCACTCTGTGGTCATTGGTTTTACAGGCCAGTGCTTCCACCCACTTTGAGACATAATCCACTGCAACTAAGACGTATAAATTTCCAAAAGAATTGGGGAATGGGCCCATGAAGTCTATTCCCCAAACGTCAAACAGTTCAACTTCCAAGATTGGATTTAAAGGCATCATATTTCTTTTGGAAATTCTGCCCAGCATTTGACAATTACTGCATGAAATGCAGTGCTGATGACAATCTTTAAAGATTGTTGGCCAATAAATCCACATTGGAGAATCTTCGTTGCAGTCTTCTTTGAGCTAAAATGTCCTCCACAGGACAACTCATGACAAAACGAGATGATTTTGATCGCTCACGTTGGAAGAATGCCGTCGATGATCCGATCGAAGACAATATTTGAACAGGTACGGGTCCTCAAAGAAATAATGCTTGGCTCGTGCTAGAAAGACAGCTTTTTCATTTTTATTCCAATGCTCAGGTATCTGATTTGTCACTAAATAGTTAACCAGATCAGCATACCATGGTAGATATTCAACAACGAGCAATTGTTCATCAGGGAAGCTTTCCAAAATTGGAATCAGATCCTCAGATTTTTCAACAATGATTCGAGACAAATGATCAGCAACTACATTTTCTGATCCCTTTTTGTCTTTGATTTCCAGATCAAATTCTTGTAAGAGTAGAATCCATCGGATTAATCGAGCTTTTACATCTTTCTTTGAAAAGAGGTAACGAAGAGCTGCATGGTCAGTAAACACTACCACTTTTGATCCCAACAAATAGGATCGAAATTTGTCCAAAGCAAAGACTACTGCTAGGAGTTCTTTTTCTGTGGTAGAATAATTCAGTTGCGCAGCATTGAGGGTGTGACTTGCATAGTAAATGACATGCGGAACTTTCTCTACCCGTTGTCCCAAAACAACACCGATTGCATAATCTGAGGCGTTACACATGATCTCGAATGGGAGCTTCCAATCTGGTGATTGGATGATAGGGGCTTTGACCAATTCTGCCTTAATACTTTCAAAGGCATTTGTACACTTTTCATCAAAGATGAATGGGGCATCTTTAGCCAGTAGGTTGCACAATGGTTTTGCAACTTTGCTAAAATCCTTTATGAAACGTCGATAAAAACTGGCGTGCCCAAGGAATGACCTAACTTCTTTTACTGTTCTTGGTGGTGGAAGGTTTGAGATCAATTCTACCTTAGCTTTGTCCACCTCAATACCTCGGGATGATATGATATGTCCCAAGACGATACCACTTTTCACCATGAAATGACATTTTTCTCAATTTAGAACAAGATTTTTCTCTTCACATCTCGCAAGAACAAGAGATAGATTATACAAACAATCACCGAAGTTGTCTCCATAAATAGAAAAATCGTCCATGAAGACTTCAAGAAATCTTTCCACCATATCAGAAAATATACTCAGCATACACCTTGAACGGCATTGACGATTTAAAAGAAAACGTTCCAAAGGGACAAGTGAACGTTGTCTTTTCCTGATCTTCTGATGCAATGACTATTTGATTATACCCAGAATAGCCGTCAAGGAAACAATAGTATTGGTGCCCTGCCAATCTTTCTAGCATTTGGTCAATGAATGGGAGAGGAAAGTGATCCTTTTTAGTCATTGAATTTAACTTCCTGTAGTCAATACACACTCTCCAGCCAGTTTGAACTTTTATTGGTACTAGCTCATTCTCCTCATTTCTCACCACTGTAACTCCAGACTTTTTGGGTACCACTTGTGTTGGGCTCACCCATGTGCTATCGGAGATTGGATATATGATCCCAGCATCTAGCAGCTTAATGACCTCATTTCTCACCACTTCTTGCATTATGGGATTCAATCTACGTTGTGGTTCTCTTGAGGGTTTAGCGCTTTCTTCCAGATGAATTCGGTGCATACACACCGTTGGGCTGATTCCTTTAATATCTTTGATATACCATCCGATCGCACTCTTGTGGTCTTGAAGTACTTCAATGAGCTGTTCTTCTTGGTCCTCATTTAAATTCGCTGAAATAATTACTGGCTCAGTTTCATCAATATCCAGGTACGCATATTTCGAATCCGCAGGGAGTGGTTTTAGTTCCAGCTTTGATTTTTCTTCTTCATTTGATCGATGCGATTCGTCTTCGCAATCTTCTTCCTTCTTCTCATCTTTCAGTTGACATTCTTTTTCTCCCAAGAGAGGCGTTGAGTCTAGCATCTCATTGACCTCGTGTATCACCTTATCCACATCGAAGTCTTTGCCAAAATGTGCTAAACAGGCCTCTAAAGGGTCCTCATATTCTGAAGAAAAAAATCTATTTTCCACAATGTCATCAATCATACAAACTTGTGCATGTTCCTCATCTTCAGCAAGCTGTTTCGAAATATGAAAAATATTCAGTTCGACAGTCATGTTCCCAAATGATAAATTCATTATCCCATTTCAGCAATTGATTATAGTGTTCGATGTTGCCAGAAATGGTCTTCCTAAAATTACGGGAACATTATTTCTGTGCTGAGGAGTGGGTTCCGTATCCAATACAACAAAGTCAACTGGAAAGTAGAAGGTGTCTACTTTGATCAGAACATCTTCGACTATTCCCCTAGGAATCTTAATTGACCTATCAGCAAGTTGAAGGGTCATAGCTGTGGGTTTTAGTTCCCCCAACTCAAGTTTCTTGTACACCGTGTATGGAAACAAATTGACACTTGCTCCAAGGTCTAGGAGTGCTTGATCGATGCGATTCTCTCCTATGATGATTGAAATCGTAGGACATCCGGGGTCCTTATATTTGATTGGCAGTCTCGCTTGTAGAACCGAGCTTACCTGTTCTGCTAAGAAGGCTTTCTTTGGGACATTAGTCTTTCGCTTTATCGTGACTAAATCCTTTAGAAACCTAGCATATGCTGGCACTTGCTGAATGGCGTCTAGGAAGGGGATATTTATTTTCAGTTGCTTAAACATTTCAATGATTCCTTCCTGATCGCGAGTCTTTTTCGGTCCCACTAGCCTTTGAGGATATGGGGCCTTGGGTATGAAACTCTTCTCTCTCTCGTTCTTATCTGCCATCTTCTTCTCTTGCTTTCCTTGTTTCTCTTCTTCTGCTGCTTCCTTGTCCTTCTCAATTTCGACTTCAGGTTCATGCTTCTCATCTTCTTCTGGCATTTCTACTTTGTTGTCGACTTCCTTCCCAGATCGCAATGTAGTGATAGCCTTGATCTGTTGTTGGCTCTCCTCCTGAGATGAGGTTGAGGCATGCTCAATAACCATCTGTCCTCGTGGATTTGGGACCGGTTGGCTCGGGAATGATCCCTTCTCTCTCTCGCAGAGGAGTATCGCCAGTTGCCCTAATTGCGTCTCTATCCTTGATATTGAAGAGGTATTGGATTGAATGAACTTCCACATATCCTCACTCTGAGGATATTGATTTTGAGACTGATGCGGAGAAACATTTCCTTGTTGATTATTAAACCCTGGTGGAGGAAAATTTTGCGGTTGACTTGTTGATTGTGAGAACTGGTAATTTTGGTTTGATTGCTTGGGTTGCATATTTTGATTTTGATTTGGGTAAAATTGGTTTCCTCCTCCATAGTGATGTTGGAATTGTCCTTGACCAAACTGTTGTTGTGGTCCCTGATTGAAATTTTGATTTGGATATAAATTCATCCCTTGACCTCGGCCTTGAGGTCTTTGACTTCCCTGTTTCCATAAGAAATTCTTATGGTATTTCCAACTATTTGGATTGTTTTCATTAAAAATATTTTCCTGATTCCGCCCATAGGTGTTCAATGCATTCAATTATTCACTAAGATCTTCTGAGTACGTTTGCAGTGACGGGCAGCCGTTAGCTGTGTGCATTGGGCTTGCACAATATGAGCATGGGTCTGATTGTACATTTACAACACTTATATTTTTCTTCAATTTCAATTCCTCAATTTGTTGAGTGAGGAAATCTATTTTTGTCATCAGGTCGGGTGTTTCTTTCACCACATACAATCCTCATTTCTTTGCTGAGCTTCCTGCTTGATCTCGAGTCTTTTTTGGCTGATCTCGACTGCTAGAGAAGTCCCATTGTTGTGAGTCTTCTGCTAACTTTTCCAAGAATTGATAAGATTCATTTTCTCTCACTCCCAAGAATCCTCCACTGTTCATGGATTCAATCAAATGTCGATTAGCTTGATCCAATCCGTTGTAAAAACATTGGACCAATCTCCATTTTGAGAATCCGTGGTGAGGACATTTCAATAAGATATCCATGAATCTATCCCAGGCTTCATAGAATCTCTCATCATCTTCTTGTGTAAAATCGGTGATTTCATGTCTTAAGGCATTAGTCTTAGCCATGGGAAAGAATTTTGACAAAAATTTCTTAACCATTTGATCCCAAGTGGTTATGGATCCAGCTGGTAAAGAGTTTAATCATGCTTTGGCCTTATCCTTTATAAAGAAAGGAAATAGACGTAATCTCACTGATTCTTCACTGAAATTTTGATATACCGATGAACAGACTTCAACAAAGTCTTTGATATGTTGATATGGATCTTCTCTATCCATACCGTGAAAAATTGGTAAGATTTGTATCACGTTGGTTCGGATTTCGAATCTGCCACCAGGTGTGGCAGGATACGTGATGCAAGAAGGGGTATTTGTAGTAATTGGGGCGAACAACTCCATCAGGGTTGGTTCCTCCTTATTTTCTTGATGTTGATTTTCACAACCGTTTGCATTCATTGTGAATTGAATTGATGGTTCGGTTCTTACTTCTCGACCTGTTCTAATTTCTTTTCGATTTGAACGACACGTTCGCTCAATCTCAGGATTCAGAGGTTCTAAAGATTTATCTCTAGAAGACCTCGTGTGCATACACAATAGTGTAAAAAAATTTTATTTTATTTTTTTATTTTATTTTATTTTATTTTTAAAACAGAATCAGGAAAAAGAAATTTTTTTTTTTAGAACAGAATCAGGAAAACAGGATTTTTTTTTTAACAGAATCAGGAAAAAGGAATTTTTTTTTTTAGAACAGAATCAGGAAAACGGAAATATATATATATATATATATATATATTTTTTTTTTTTTTAATTAAAATTTTTTTTAAAAAAAAAATTAAAATTAAAATTCGAATTTAAATTAAATTTTAAATTATTATTATTATTATTTTTTTTTAAATCTGAATTTCAAAAATTCAAATTTTAAACCTAATGGCAATCCTACAAAATCTTATCTAAAAGAGAAAAATAAGGGAAAGAATAAAAGATTCCTAAATTTCCTAAGGAAGGTATCCTAAAAATCTATACTTCCTAAAAAGACTCTTACAAAATCTAAAATAAGAAGCCTAAAAATTTCAACTTCCTAAAAGACTCCTACAAAATCTAAAATAAAAAGCCTAAAAATCTCAACTTCCTAAAAGACTCCTAAAAAAAAAAATATTTACTTAAAAGAGAAAAATAAGGGAAAGAAGATTTTGCAAAGCAAAAATCCAAAATTTGATTTTTTTTTTTTTTTTTTAATTAAAATTAAAATTCGAATTTAAAATAAAGATTTTTTTTTTTTTTTTTTAAGTTACTAAGTTCAAACCTACAAAGATTCTTAAAATTGATTTTCTATTTTCCAAAAATTTTTAATTTTCTACTCCCGATCCCCGGCAGCGGCGCTAGAAACTTGATGTTTCCTAAAATTCGTACTCGCAAGTGCACGAATCGTGATGTAGTCAGTGAGTGCAAAGTACGAGATCGTTCCCACGAGGATTGGTTAGAAAATAGAAAAACAGAAATATCAATTAACTAAAAAAAATTTCACAGATCTTTCACAGTAACCAACAATCTAGGGTTCTGATAAATGAGATAAATGCTAACAGATAAATACTAAAGGAATTTAACAATTAATGAAAGATAAGGATTGGGATGCTAAATCCTCCCATCGTAGGTTTATCATTTACAGAATACCAATCTGTGATTCGAGATATGAGATCTTTAACAAATTTCTCAAAAGCAGCACTGCCCTATACACACGTGAGTTCTAAAATATAGATATGAGATCACGGAGATGTATGATTAACATCCCATAAGTGTATGATTAACACTCACACCTCGGACAATATTTAGAACCCAATCTCTAGGGTAATTTTTAAAGTACGATCTAAGATCAAGGAGATGTATGATTAACACCCCATGGGTGTATGATTAACACCCACACCTCAAATCGTGATTGGAACTCACCACTGGGATAAAGTCATACTATCAATCTGAGATCAAGGAGATGTATGATTAGCACCCCATGAGTGTATGATTAACACTCACACCTCAGATGATAGTAAAACTTCACCCCAAGATGGGTGATAATTAGGATAAAATCATTATTGCAGATCTGAAATTATAGGGCATGATTAGCTCCTAGATCTCAGACTGAAATAATGATTTCACCATTTTCAATGAATATTAGAGTCCATCTCAATCACACAGATTTATATTAATATAAAAGAATACCTCGGATGGGGTTCATTAGATCCCCATCCTTAATGAAACTAGCCACACATAATTGAAATAAGTAATAAAATAAATGCAGAAGTTGAAAATGCCATTAAAATATCGTAAAGAATTATCCACAAAAATCTACGAAAGCTTTAATCCAAATGCATTACCTCCTTCTTGAAAGTGGATCCAAATCAGAAAACTAAGACTTATCTTCTTCTCAAAATAAATATTAAAAAGGTAGTTCAAGAAAATGGGACTCAATGCCCTTACACTTTGAAACGCAGAAAACTAAAAAATAAAAGAATGCAGAAAAATGAAAACTCTCTAAAAAAATAGAACTCTCTCGAAAGAAGAATGCAGAAAAAAAATAAGAATCAGAATTATCTCCGAAGGACTCCCCGAATGAATATATCTCCAAGAATATATTTTTCCTTAATTGCCAAAAAAGAAGCCGCTTTTTCCTCCAAGATTTTATTTTGTGAAAAAAGTGCCGAGATTCTCGCGGCCAAACAAAATTCCGAACTCAAATTCAAATTTGGTCGATCAATCGACCTCCCAGATTTTCGTGAATTCTCGCTACACTTTGCATTCAGACACTGCCTCGGTATTTCGGCCATAACTTTCTATCCTGAAGTCAGATTGAGGCGATTCGTGCGGCGTTGGAAAGCTGACGACGAGTTCTCCAACTGTTGTGTTTTGACAATTTTCTGAATCTAACGTCTTGAAGGTTCAAATTGAGCTCCAAGTCGGGATAAGTTCCGAATGATCCAATGTAGCACGAATTTGACGTTATATTCTGAACTTTTGGGTTATTTCATGCTCAACACATCTTCAGGCCTGTAAATTACTAAAATTATATAAAACATATTAAATGGCTTTCATCGGATAGCTAAATGTAGGTCTTTAGGGGTGAAATATCATCATATTTCACTGCACATTACAAATAAATTACCGAGATTCCCGTTATTTTGAAGACATATGAAGGGTTAGAAACTATCAAATCTTTCTTTTAAACTAGCTATAAGAGCTAACTACTATGGTGCAAGTAATGACTCCATCAGATTTTATGTTAGACCATGACTCTCTCTCTCTCTCTCTCCCATAGGGTTCTTAGAGACATTTCTTTTTGTGTTAAGGTACCTTTATTTTTAACTCTAAAAATCTCGAAATTTTGGTCCTAGCATGAGACTGTTAGATTTTGATGGCATGCCCATGATGTCAAGATCCCTTATGCTTGAATGTAATATAAGTCATGTGATTTTAGAGTCATATTTTAAATTAGTGTATCATGTGGAATAAAATTATGATCGTTTGTTGATATGCCCATGATTTCAAGATCAACTTTTTGAAAGATTGGGATAAATTTTTTTCTCTATCCTATGATTCAAAGCGATCAATGCATGGAGGTGAGATAAGGCCCTGTTCGGTAGAAATCTTGGGATGAATTTTTTTATTTTACTTTCCATTTGGTGGTTTTAAAAGGAAATCATGGGAAGTTCCAAAAGTAATATTTAAAGTCTAATTTTAAGCAAGAGAGATTTTAGAAGATATTAAATAAAGAGAGCCATTACTTGCACTCGCTTTTTAAGTGACTGCACTGAGATTAAACAAAGACTTCGTATTTAGGGACATGTGACATGTGAAAATGCAATTTGGGCCGTCTGATTTAAAGTTTATGATCTATAGATCCTTAGTGGATAAGATTGACATGAAATATAATCTTCATCATATGATTAAATATAGTCAAAGGCTATTATTTGATTCAACAGTTGACAACAATAGATCATATGATAAATATTGTGTTTTGCTCCAATCTTATCCACTAAGAATCTAAAGATCATGAGCTTTAAATCAGACGGCCTAGATTGCATTTTCACATGTCACATGTCTCTAAAATACGAAGTCTTCCTTTAACTTCAGTGCAATCACTTAAACATCGTGAGCAAGTAATGGCTCCATAAATAAAACGGTGGAGTGATTTTAGGAGATATTTATGATTTTGGATTCATAGGCTAATTTTTTTCTCACTTGGATATCTAATTTTAAGTAAGATAAATCTCAGAAGATATTAAATAAAACGGTGGAGTGATTTTAGGAGATATTTATGAAATAAAGGAAAAAGTTTTGTAACGGAATTAAGATTCTATTTTCTTTATTAAACTATAGGAGTATATAAGGAGTTATTTTAAGGGTAGATTAGGTTAAGGAGGGGTATTTTATTCCAAAATTATGGAAACATAAAATTGACAGAAAGTGGAGAGTTATTCGTGTTTTTATATAGTAGTAAAGATAAACAAATAAATAAGATAATCAAAATATTAACATAAAGGCATTGCTGATATTTTGTCCAGTTCATATTTATTGGCTGATATGACCTTATATTTGACACTATATTGATTTGGATGAGGTCTAACCCGATACATATTGACATATATATCGGATATGACCGATATTTAAAATCATGGTTCAAAATCTCCTAAACCCATATCCCTTTAGCGCCTGTTTAAGTTTGGGGAATAGAGAGGAATACTTAGATTCATATTATATTTTCTGTAGTTTTTCACTATTTGAAAGCGACTTAAGGATTGAAATATGAAATACAATTTTTATGCTCATTTCTAACTTAAGAGTTTGATGTTAACCTTCGGCTTTCAATTTGCCAAGACCTTGGAAAAATAAGAGGAGTAGAGAAGAAAAAGATAAGGGTACGACTCTTCTCACCTATTTATTAGTAATATTGTATAATTTTTCACGGACGAAAACCATTGAGTGATTTGAATCAGATGATGGAGGCTGGTTTTTTTTTCCAATCTTTCTTATGATAGATATTAAGATCATGACGCCTCTATCAGACGGCCAGATGTTGATTCTTTATGACACACATCCCCAAAAATCAGAGGCAAAGTCACGTTATGACTTTGGTGGTTAATTGACTACCCAAACTTTCTAAAAAGTTATTACTAAGCTTTAAGGGTTCTAATTTATATTAGTAGATTCTCATCCATCAAAAATCATATTAACTATAAAAAATTATCAAAAATCTTCAAACAATTTTTTTTATGGTATTTGTTTGGACTTATTGGAAAAAAATTTTAATTTATATTAGTGGATTCTCATCCATTCAAAATTATATTGACTACCCAAAATTATGAGAAATCTTCAAACAATCTTTTTTATGATATTTGTTTGGACTTATATTTGGAAAGATTTATCTCACAATGGGCTCTAGTATAATTATTAATGAAAAAAATAAGTAATTTATTACACATTACAAAATTTGAACTTAAAATCTAACCTTCACAAAACACTAAGTCAACCACTAGAGCTATTCACTAAGATATATAAAGAGAGAGAAAACTTAATACATATATAATTTTTTGGTTATTTTAATGATTTTTTGTAGTATTATGACTATATTTTTGTTAGAATATATTATTTTCCTATAATTTTCTGCATATATATTCAAACACAATATTTTGTTAATCTCGTGTTTTCCTAACTAGCAATGTGGTTATCCAAACAACAAAAACAAAAGGAAACAAAGGAATTTCATGATTTCCTACAACTTAAGTATCGATAGAAAAATATAAAAATATTATTTTACTTTCTTACATTTCTCTTATTTTTATCCAAAGATGCTGTCAAGTTCATCAATAAAATATCCAGTGGAGTAGGTTCAAGTAAGGTGAGGCAGAGTTTCACCTTGCAAACCCATACGTCAGGTCAGATGATTCGTGCACGATCTGACCCTAGGGATCAAATTTATGCTCCCAACCCAAATAAAAATCAGGTCCGGTGGGTCACGTATCGGACCGACCCGACCCAACCGGTTGACAGCCCTAGCTAGCTGCCGCTGGTGTTCGAGTCAGGTGTACAATCTCATAAGTATAATATTAAGAGAGGTGACAAGCCCTTAATAATTGCTATAGCTTTACAACCGAAAAACAAGAGAATCTAGCTAGCTAGTTGTCCTTTAGCTATTTTGAGACATTTTGTTGCGATTGACAACTATTAAAAGACAAGCACACGAAGGCAAATCACCTATCACACCATCCAAACGATATCCTCTAATTTCCATCATCCTTTTCTATTAAGTCATTCCCTACAATCCCCATTATCATAGTTTATTTAATTAGAGTTGGCAAAAGCCTGGAAAGAGATATTGGCTTTAGAGGGGCATCTGCGTGTGGGCCCTATTTTGATCACGTCATTTTTATTGGGGGCTTTAACATTGACGAGAAGCCAATTGATCCAGCGATTAGAGACAAATCTTCAGATCTGGCCCATGAATCAGCTGGTCAAGATCGTGAGTAACAGCAAGTGTAGACATTACCACATCAGCTTGTTGAAGGACGACCAACAGGTGTTCGAACAAAAGCCAAAGAGAGGAGGAGTTTATTGCAGTAAGTGATTGATAAGGGCTGACATCATGCATAATTTGCATTGATAGAACACGAGATTAGGAGATGGGAGAATACGGGCGGAAGACGAGCAAACAAAATCAAGGCCTGATCAACGGACTAGGTAAACGAGATTACTAATGGAGACACGGTGATTGGAAATGCCTCTCATGCGGTTATCACAATGTCAAATAAAAAACCATATGCAACGGAAAGACTTGTGAGACCAGGGCTACCTCAGGCATCCGTTTCCCTTGGAACCCATCAAGAACAAATCTGAAAACTCTCCCTCCCACTACAGATTAATTAAACGACTTGCATCAGGGCTTCTCCATATGGGGCAAAGGCAAAGTTCAGTACAATCCTATTAATCCTAAACATGAAAATGCCATCGGTAGGGGCCAAGAGCCAGAGGTTGATCACTGGGAGGCGGCCTTATATAACATGGGAGTCATAGTTTGGAATCCTTCATGGAAGGTTTCTCTATCCAAACTAAAAGTTTGGTTTTCATCTATTTAGAAGAGTCACGATATCATTGCTATGTGGAGAATAAATAGGTACAAATACCTTGCTTATTTCTACGATCGTTCATCGGCTTCGTCCCTACTACAATCAAAGATCGGATTGATCAATGATCAGAAGATTGCCATCACTAGATGGAACCCTACTTGCAACATGGCATCACCTACGCGTAGTGGGTCTCTTTGGATTTGAGTCAAAGGTTTACCTCTGCACTTCTGGAATCTATCCAAATTCAAAGAAATTGGATCTAAATGTGGAGGTCTCATTGAGGCAAAGCCTATTTCTTTGAACTTCAAGAAAGCTGAATACGCCAGACTTAAGATATCCAATTCCCTCTGGTAGGAGATTTCATGCGCATTAGAAATCAAAGTTAAGGAGGAATCGATACTGTTAGACATCGATATTGAGTTTGAAAGCAAATCTGTGTTGTTTTCTTCGCCTCCTATTCCTCTCGATGCTGAGAAACAAGACGCCGCTTACTCTGAAGTTTATATTCTTAAACAAGTCACCCATTCTATAGCCATTACCAATGAAATTCCAAGCGCAAAGAGAACTCCGGTCAGACGTCTGGTGAAATCCACCTACTACCCTACTCCGGAGATGGCGGTAGAAAGACATTGGCCAAACTATTGAGTAAACCTTACGATTTGGATCTTTGAATTTCGAATTTCAAAATTACAACGAATTTTCCTCTCCACCAGAAGCAAGGTCTCTCAATGTATTTGGAAAGTCTAGAGCACCTATCTCCGATGATACCCTGCTAACGCCCAGTCCCATTATTCCCGTGACTTAGAAAGATCCTACTCCTATTCTATTAGAAACTCTCTCTGGCACAGTTTCTGGAGTGGGTCAAACCCATCGACTTCAATGATAATGACACATCTGGCGATATCACTCTAAAATTCTTAACCAATTTAGCCTGCAAATCCTCATGGATATCCTTGCCATAGAGTTTCGTGCTTCCTCAAACTCCAACTTCTGTTGAAATCTACTCTGTTGAATCCCTGCAATCTCCACCAGGATTCCATAGTTTCAAATTATCTTCTCCATCACCTTACAACCATGACAATCAAATTGAGAATGATCACAATATAGATGACATCAGCGAGAGCGGTTGTAACTAGAAAGATGACCTTTTCGACAACCGCAAAATAGACATAACATCTGGTGAAGAATGCTTCAATGTTCCAGAGAACATCCCCTCAACCTCAGGCCCAATCACATCGGTTCATAACAATGCTCCAGTCACCTATGTTGCGGCAACCTCTCAGGCAGAGAAGGATGCCACAGATCCGATTTTGTTAGAATTCAATATCAATAATGACTTCTCTTCAATAACCTTACTGAAAGCTGATACTCGCAAGAAGAAAGAAGCAGAACTCACAAGACTCTAGTGGTCTTTAAACTATATTCACTAGATGATTCTGGTTTCTGATTTGGTTCTCGATGACTATTATTTCTTGGAACATTTGGGGCTTGGGGAGGCCTAGTAAACGTGTTGCGGTGAAGAAGTTTTTATCAAACCATAAAGCAAGCATCATCACTCTCCAGGAAACAAAATAGGATCACATGAATTTTACCAATTTCTCCTCTATTACTCCCTCACTTGACGAAAATGGGCTCATAAGGACGCTTGCATAGTACCAAAGGCATAATTCTTGTTTTGTGGGATGATTCCATTTTCGAATGCTGAGGTAAGTGGATCGGTCTTTTTAATTTGGCTTTACTTTTTCTTGATAAAAGAAACAATGCTTCGTTCCTTTTTACTGTGATCTATGGTCCTTGCTCTAGAGGTCACGGCGCCGAATTATGAGACGATTTATATAGATGAAAGATCCTCCATAATGGGTCGTGGGTCTTATATGGAGACTTTAATGCTATTTCTCATCCTCAAAAAAATTGAATAATCAACGCAGATCTACTTCCATGAATAATTTCCCAGAATTCATTGATGAAGTCGAGCTGATTGATGTCCCAATGACCAGTGCCCAATTCAGTTGGACCAACGGTCGGAATCTGGCTACTCTTTGCCATCTGGATAGGTTCATAATTAATGAGTAGTTCGATGTCATCTACCCCATTATCGAATGCAAAGCAAACACTAGAGTTGCTTCAGACCATATTCCAATTTCTCTAAATTTAAACGACATCAAATGGCCCTTTCAAGTTGTACAATCATTGGTTAGACACTGATGACTTTGCTAACAAAGTTGATTATTGGTGGACAATAGCTAGTCCATCCTTCTCCTTATCAGATAAATTTCAAAAACTTAAGAGATCTATTTCTGAATGGAACAAAATCCAAATCCTTCAGAATAAGGCAACCGAATTAAACATGGCCAATACCATCAGTATTGATGTGTCCTAAAATTTGTACTCGCAAGTGCACGAATCATGATGTAGTCAGTGGGTGCAATGTACGAGATCGTTCCCACTAGGATTGGTTAGAAAATATAAAAACAGAAATATCAATTAACTAAAAGAATTTCCACAGATCTTTTACAGTAACCAACAATCTAGGGTTCTGGTAACTTTTGATAAAACAGATAAATACTAACAAAATCTAAGAGATTTAAACAATTAATGAAAGATAAGGATTGGGATGCTAAATCTTCCCATCGTAAGTTTATCATTTACAGAATACCAATCTGTGGATTGAGATATGAGATCTTTAACAGATTTCTCAAAAGAAGCACTGCCCTATACACACATGAGTTCTAAAATATAGATCTGAGATCACGGAGATGTATGATTAACATCTCATAAGTGTATGATTAACACTCACACCTCGGACAATATTTAGAACCCAATCTCTAGGGTAATTTCCAAAGTACGATCTAAGGTCAAGGAGATGTATGATTAACACCCCATGGGTGTATGATTAACACCCACACCTCAGATCATGATTGGAACTCACCACTGGGATAAAGTCATACTATCAATCCGAGATCAAGGTGATGCATGATTAACACCCCATGAGTGTATGAATAACACTCACACCTCAGATGATGGTAAAACTTCACCCCGAGATGGGTGATAATTAGGATAAAATCATTATTGCAGATCTGAAATCATAGGGAATGATTAGCTCCTAGATCTCGGACTGAAATAATGATTTCACCATTTTCAAAGAATATTAGGGTCTTAAAAAAAAGTATCTAACATCTCAATCACACAGATTTATATTAATATAAATGAATACCTCGGATGAGATTCATTAGATCCCCATCCTTAATGAAACTAGCCACACATAATTGAAATAAGTAATAAAATAAATGCAGAAGTTGAAAATGCCATTAAAATACCGTAAAGAATTATCCACAAAAATCCACGAAAGCTTTAATCTAAAGTACGTACACCTCCTTCTTGAAAGTGGATCCAAATAAGAAAACTAAGACTTATCTTCTTCTCAAAAAGAATATTAAAAAGGTAGTTCAAGAAAATGAAACTCAATGCCCTTACACTTTAAAACGCAGAGAAACTAAAACTGAAGAATACAGAAAAATGAAAACTCTCTAAAAACATAACTCTCTAAAAAGAAGAATGCAGAAAAAAATAATAAGAATCAGAATTATCTCCGAAGGACTCCCCGAATGAATATATCTCCAAAAATATCTTTTTCCTTAATTACTAAAAAAGAAGCCGCTTTTTCATCCAAAATTTTATTTCGTGAAAAGAGTACCGAGATTCTCGCGGCCAAACAAAATTTCGAACTCAAATTCAAATTTGGTCGATCAATCGACCTCCCAGATTTTCGTGAATTCCCGCTACACTTTGCATTCAGACACTGCCTCGATATTTCGGCCATAACTTTCTATCTCGAAGTCAGATTGAGGCTATTCTTGCGGCGTTGGAAAGCTGACGACGAGTTCTCCAACTTTTGTGTTTTGACAATTTTCTGAATCTAACGTCTTAAAGGTTCAAATTGAGCTCCAAGTCGGGATAAGTTCCGAATGATCCAATGTAGCACGAATTTGACGTTATATTCTGAACTTTTGGGTTATTTCATGCTCAACACATCTTCAGGCCTGTAAATCACTAAAACTATATAAAACATGTTAAATGACTTTCATCGGATAGCTAAATGTAGGTCTTTAGGGGTGAAATATCATCATATTTCACTGCACATTAAGTATGCTTGATCTCGCCGAAGAAAGTAGACTTCTCACTGATGCTCAAATTCTTGAAAGGGAAAATGCCTAAATCGGGTTCGAAAACTTGGCTCTTAATTGAGAAAAAGAATGACACCAAAAATTGTGTATTAGATGGCTCAAACAAGGAGACAGAAATACTGTTTTTTTTATGTTACCACCAATAATCGGAGAAGACTAAATATCATATCCACCATTTTCAATGACGACTTTCCTTTCTCCGATCTTGACTATATAACCAAGATTGTCATCACTTATTACTCATGCTTGTTTAAGGAAACTAACCAACAAAGACCTAGACTCTCTAATGTTCAGCCAAAAATGCTCTCGCCTTCTGAATCCACTTTCTTAGAAAGTAAGTTCCACATTGATGAAATATAGGCTGTCATCAAAAATTGCAAAGCTGAAAGAGCTCCGATTCCTGATGGTTTCACTCTTGGTTTCTTCCACAAGTTCTGGTTGATTATTAAGAAATAGCATCATTACCATGTTGATAACTTTTGGGAAGTACACATCCACAAATCTATGATCGTTACCTTCATTGTCCTCATCCCTAAAGAGAGGGGTGCCTCATAAATGAAAAAATTCAAGTCGATATCCCTAGTGACCAATTTATACAAGATTATTGTTAAAGTTTTCGCCAATAAACTGAAAAAGGTGAAAGGATTTGTTATCTCCAATTCTCAAGGTGCTTTTATCGAAGTTAAGCAAATTCTCGACCTCACTGTTATCGCCGAAGAATATATTCACTCTAAGCATGCTTCCAAAAGTTCAAAGAAATGAGATTAACTCCACTGGATGCTAAAACAAATGGGATTTGGTGATCAATGGTGATCTTGGATCCACGGTTGCGTCGCTAGTACCCATTTCTCCATCATCATCAACAAAAAAGCTTGTGAATTTTCTAGGGGTTTATGTCATGGCTGCCCATTGTCATTATACTTCTTCAATATAGCTAGCGAAGGCTTAGCCCTTCTCTTTCAAAAAGCTGATAATTATGGTTTGGTGAACGATTTCTAAAATACTAGATGTCCTTTCAAGGTTAATCTTCTCCAACACGCCGACGACTCTCTCGTCATGTGCGATGGAAGTCTACAACAAATCCAACAAGTTTGCAAGATTTTGAAAGTTTATGAAGCTGCCCTCTATCAAATTGTAAAGTACGAAAATCTAATATTTATGACATTAATATTGATGATAGTTTTCTTAATGATTGGGCCCATTAGTCTAACCTTGCTGTAGCGAATTACCCTATCAAATACCTTGGGATTCTCATTGGGATCAGAAGCCTTAAAGCCTCATATTGGGATTCGGTCATATCTAAAGTCAATAGCAGATTAAGTGGGTGGAAAAACAAAATGCTCTCCAAAGGTGTCAGATTGATCCTCATTTAAATAGTGCTAAGCACAATACCCACTTACTTTCTTTTAACATATAAATGTTCCCTAAAACTTAGTGAGGAAATCAAAAGACTTGAATGTCATTTTCTTTTCGGACGACTTAGGTGAAAAATTGAAAAGCCAAAGTATCAAAGTCGGTATCGGTCTACTGTTTTGATTTGCTTGAGACTGTTACATATCAACCTATATATTTTTAATTTTTTAAAATTAAATCTAAAGACTAAAGAGCCGTGTCACCCTAGTGACATGTCAAAGTCCTAAGTCATAACTAGTTTACATCCTGTAATACAAGCTGCAATTGGTTTAGACGAGTGGACCTTTTTCAAATTTCCGTTAGAAATCTGTTATGGGTTGTTAATATTTTATATACTGTGTATGACATCTGTAGTGTTTCGAAGGCAAAACTGGACGGTACAAGATTTAATGGAAGATGGAGGACACATTCTGGGTTTTGGGCATTTAAGCTGTTTACATCCAAAAAATATGGGTCTACGGTTTAAGATTCGGCTCTATCTAGGTTAATTTCAAAAGTGTGACACTGAATATATTCTCTTCTAATTAATCCCTCTGAATGGCTTTTACCTCGAGCCGTGTCGCAGGTCTGCAGCTCCGCTCTGTTCTCGCCTCTCTGACTTTAGTTGAATATATAGAAGAATAATGGTACAAAGCAGTAAGCAGTACAATGAGTAAGACTTGTCTTGACTGAAACGTACATTGACGCATTTATTGCGTCTGAGGAAAGGGTACGGCGTCTCATAGAAGTTGCCGAAAGTTCTGAGGAAGTAGGAACCAATTTATGCCTGGGGAAATTTGTTTCCACTATTTATTTTCGGCCATCAAAACTGAAACCTATCGATTTGACCAAAAATCGATCGCCGATGTGTATTAGTATTCGATAGATTTTTAATATCTTAGTTAAAACGAATCGGGCTTTACCCATGAAGTGATTGTGGCGCCTAAGTGATGAAAACTTTAATCAATAGAAATATATAATTATTCACCAATACCGTCTTTGTGAAAAAGGTTGCGAGGATAAAAAATTAAAATATCATAATTTGTTATGGTGGTGGAAAGGGATTCTGACTATTGAAGATGAATTCAAAGAGAACATCCAATTCAAAATCGGAACCATAATCATGTCCACCTTTAGAAAGATAAATGGGGTTCCCTAAACCATTCCCTATATCTTTCATTTCCTAATCTTTTTGTCATATCGTTGTCCCCAATGCCACCGTGACACTCTCAACTATGATGGAAGTTGGGTCATCTACTTCAAAAGAAGGCTCAATGAAGTAGAAATCACCGAATACAGTTCTCTCTCGGTCCTCTTGGACAATTTTAATTTTGATCTCAACCAATCGGATCAGCGGATGTGAACCAACGCCAACAGACACCCCTTCTTGATCAAGTCGGCTTTCGATCAACTTTGTAGTTCTTACGCTCTGATCATTTGGAATTTATTTGAGCATTTAAAATTCTTTCCAATATCACCTTTTTCATTTGGTCGGTTATGTGACACAAGATCGCCACTATCTCTAATCTTAATAGAAGAGACATAGGCATAGATAAAAAAATATTTCCTTTGCGCTACTGAAGAAGAAGATAATAATCATCTATTTATTCTATGTCGGAAAGTTTGGCCAATCTGGATTAAATGCTTTAACGCATTTTGGGTACTCTTTTGAGTTCCCAAAAGCACTACTAATCTGATCTTGGATTGGAATAAAGACTTTTTCAGAGGACTTAAGAAGCGGTTATGGGATCACTTTCACATATCTCTGTTATGGAACATCTGGATCGCTAGAAAGAATATCAGATGCAACAGAGGCAGTTTTAATGAAGATAAAGCTTTCAAAGAATGCATTATCACCACTTGTTGGTGGGCTATGGCTAACGGAGTGGAATCCATTCCCATTTTTAACCTTCGTAGTTTTGATGCAAAGCTACTCACTTCTTTTATCAGTGTTTTGTAATTGGGTCTCTGGATGTATTGGGCTATGATTTTTTTCCTCTTTTCAAAGGTTTTTTGTTGGACATTTCGATTTCCTCCTTATGTAGGCTTTTTCTCATAAAATTAGGGTTTCTTGCATTTGCCCAGGTACCTATCCTGGCTTTTCCGGGAAGTCCAATTTTTCATATAGCAATGCCTATGGTGTTAACGTTTGTTTTTGTTGGGCTTTCCGAGGCATATGTTTTACTATTTTCCTCAATCGGACAACTTTAAAAAAAAAACAAAAAAAATTTTAATTTTTTTGTTGAGCCCTTGTAAAATTTTCTAAGATTCAAATGTGCTCCACAATTGCAAGGATCAACCGCCCGGCTCTACCACTTTTCATCATCCCGCCATGCCATTATGTGAGGATGCCGGCAGCTCTTATGATCCTTTTGGTTAATCTATGAGTCATTTGCATCTAATAAGAGGTTGACCAGCCAAACAATGTTTTGGAACGATGGTAATTTTTTTTTGAAAATAATAAAAAAATATACTTTCACTGATTTGCGAGCTCATAGTTAACTAGGCATTACCTGAGTGTTGATCATTAGGTAAAAAGGAGATTGACCCCAGTGTTTACCATATGCTCATACCAGCCAGTCCCTTTTGGTAAGGGCGAAGACGAGCTATAGTCTTTTCACAATATGCCATGCCATGATTTTAAATATCAGCTACATCCCAAACCATATCAGCCGATATGGATAGGGTTAAGCCTCATCCGATACGGATATATATATCCTGATTTAATATTAGGTCAAATATCATATAATATTAAATCATATCGTCCAATATGTATTAGAGATGATTGGGACAAAATACCATAAATGTCCTATTTATAATTTTTTTATTTGTTTATTTTAAAAGTAAAAAAGAGAGCTTAAATATCTGACAATTTGGTGATACATGTCCGACATATCGGCTTGGGACCCAAGCAATATCCTGACACATATACTACATTATCAAAAATATATATATATACTGATACATATAGGACTTTAAATCCACCATATATGGACAAAGTTTGTGAGGAGTGTGCAGTGGGTGGCCCAAATATTAGATAAAGTTTGTGAGGAGTGTGCAGTGGGTGGCCCAAATATTAGATAAAGAAATAGAATATGAAATGAGAGTGGTATTGGATGATGTGGGGCTTGGAAGGTATTGGAGTTGGGGCGTCTAGCAGTGTTAATGGACCTGCACGGTCGGCTGATGTTGCAAGTGTTTAGATCAACCTTAGCAGCACGGGAGCTCAGTGCTCTATGGGGTTTCTTCCATTTGAGCATATGGACCATAGGGCTCCTGGATATCTTTGTTTTGAAAAAGTCGCTCATGTTAACTGATGCCAGCTACGGATCCTAGTGCTCCTCCAAATAAAGGATTCCACTCTCCTCTCCAATATATAATAAGATTTTTAAGATTATGAATTTTTGTTATAAATTAGCTTTTGACATGATTAATTAAGGTCTCAACCGGAAGGGCTTGACCTTGGCCCAACCCGGCCGTGCATGGATGGGCTAAGGTAGGTGGCTAAGGTAAGTGGCCTATCCATTAAAAATCGGGTCAAATATGAGCTCGTTCTGAGCCCCATAAAAAATCGGGCTATTTAATCTTGGCGTACTTGGCCCGATCTGATTAACTAAGATCCTCCATATAGAAATTTTTGGGCCAGCCTGCAACTTGCTCGACCTGCCTGTCATGGGTTAAACATGGGCCAAGACAAGTAGGTCCATCTCAAACATGGTCTGATCCGGTCCAGTAGTTACGAAGTTAGGTTGGATATCTAAAAGTCCTGATTATATTCAGATAATTTAAGTTTCGACCGGACCCATTGAGACCCTATATGATTGATGGATGAAAAATTTGATAATGTTATGATGTTGGTGACACAATATCAATCTTTTAGTAACCTAAGGGTCATTATCTCTTTTTTTTTTTTTTTTTTTTTTTTTTTTTTTGTCTCTCTTCTATTCTTTCATTATTTCCTTAGTTATTTATTATTTATTAGTTATTATTATTATATTATTTTCGGTATCACTTGCTTCTTTTTTTTTTTTTTATAAGAAAAACAAGTATAAAAACAAGTTACATATTACATATATGTATTGGCATAAGGATTTTAGTACCTTTAAATCCACCCACCTAATCTTTGAGTTCAATCTTTGAGTTCACTCACACTGAAACACATTGACTGTGTACCATCAGACGGTCAATTTTTTATTGCACGTGACACACATCTTAGAAAAGTAACCTTAATATCACGTGCACACTCAAAATTGATTTTAAGGTCACTTTTATGGGTGTGTACCACATGAAATAAAAAACGGCCGTCTGATGATATGCCCACGATCTCAAGATCCATCGTATGAAACGTTTGAGACGATAAACAATTTCCATCGTCTGATTCCATGAAGTTACACTACAAAAAACAAGACTATTAGCAGCAGCCAAAAACTGCCGCTATTGACTAAAAATTGCCATTAATACCCTTGCCGTTAATAGTCTTAATAGATTTTTTATTAATAGCGGCAGTTTTTTGTTTCAAAAAATTACCGCTAATAGTCTTATTTTTTGTAGTGTCAATATATTTCAGCGTGGATAAACTCAAAGATTTGGCGGGTGAATTTAATGGTACTTTAAGGATTTAAAGAATGATTTATATAGGCATATCAACTAAACCGACCAATATAGAAGTACCTACTCGATTTTTAAACTATTAAATAAAATAAAAAATCTCAAAAAGAGCATTTTTAATATTTTGAATAGTTCTTATCCAATGGGCCAATATGAGCTGATATTTGAGCAGTTTGACCCCATATCGAACCAGTGTATA
The DNA here is from genome assembly GCA_021018995.1 of Chloranthus sessilifolius. NCBI lineage: Eukaryota > Viridiplantae > Streptophyta > Magnoliopsida > Chloranthales > Chloranthaceae > Chloranthus > Chloranthus sessilifolius. Next base: position 121,446,340 of record CM037587.1, on the reverse strand, counting down.
TATCATATCGGATGAGGCCTAAGGTGAAACATAGCGGCCTCTTGGTTCACAGGTCAGCATACGCAGATTCATGTCTATGACTTGATGCGAAAGATTTGATGAGAATTTTTACTGTCAGCTATTTACCTAACTCTATAAGTCGAATGGAGCCGCTATGCTCCATTTTCGGAGTAAGTATCACACAAATTTTCACAGATAAAAGTCATTGACTGAATTGAATCCAAAGATAGATTTTTTTTTATCCAATCTTTCCCACAATAGATCTTAAGATATGACATGCCTATCAAACAATTAGATATTGATTTCACATCACACAGGTCCTTTAAGAACTTTTTCGTCTAATTTAAATAAATCAATAATTTTGATCCGTGAAAAAATTGTGTGCTACTTACTATTAAATCTGTGAGAATAGTTGTACGCAAAGCAGAAAAGTGTCAACTTATCGGTCATCACCTTACGATGAATTTGATTCCTCCCCGACTAAAGGATTGAGATTACAAAATCCCTGTGGCAAAATATTAACCACATTAATTACTTATTAACATTATTTGTTTAATCGTATATAAAATCATAGCTAAATGACTAATAAGTAATAACTCAATTCCTTTCTCAAAAACCAAAAAAAGTTATAGCTTAATGTGTCTTTGGCTACTCACCGATTAGATTTGCGAGTCTTACTTGCACTCGCTTTTTAAGTGATTGCACTGAAGTTAAAAAAATATTTCATATTTTAGGAGCATGTGATATGAAAAAATACAATCTAAATCGTCTAATTTAAAGTTCATGATCTATAAATCCTTAGTGGATAAGATTGGCACAGGATATAAATTTTATCATGTGATTAAATATAGTCAAAGACTATTATTTGATTCAATTGTTGACAACAATAGACCATATGATAAATATCATGTTTTGCTCTAATCTTATCTACGTAGTATCTATAGATCATGAACTTTAAATCAGACGATTTAGATTGCGTTTTAATATATCACGGGTCCCTAAAATACAAAGTCTTTCTTTAACCCCGTTGCAATCACTTAGAAAGCGTGCGCAAGTAATGACTCCCTTTAGATTATTAAGGACAAATAGTCTTCATAATTACTGAGGGTACCTCTATTAGGGAACACACAATCTTTGAAAGCAATTACATGTGCAACCCCTTTAAAATCATTGATTGCTTATGATCAGATGATGGAGATAGTGATTCACCCCAATCTTCCACACAAGGGATTTTGGGATCAATTCGAACCTACCAGACCGTCATGTATTTCTTAGACATGTCACGGATCCCCAAACAATGCCCCTAAAATCACGTTTTAGCGTGATGTGTACCATAGGATTTACTGGGCAATTTTTGGGGGATCTATGGCATATGGAATAAAAAACTGACAGTCTGACAGGTGAGACATTATCTGAAGATCCATAGTGTGGATGATCTAGGTAAAATATGATCTCAGTCATCTGATCTGAAGCAATCAATGATTTTAAAGGGATTTCCCATGCTTTCAAAGATTGAGTAGGCGCTAATAGAGGTACCCAACAAATAATTTGCTTACCATTTTGTTTAAAAGAAATTGTTAATAGGAAAAGTGGCTTTCTACCTAATTTGATTTATGAACCTTCATTCTCACCAAGGTGTCAAACTCGGTATCGGTATCGGGTATCGGTCTATGGAAGACTGATATGAATAGGCCGATACCAAATTGTATTGGTGCCTTTGAAAGAAGAAAAAATAGAGGCATTGGCCAATACCGATACCATAGTTGATACCCGATACCTATCAACGCCGTTATTTGATACTATGATTCTAGTATCCCTTGTCATGATAGAGCCTTGCAAAACTCCTCTGGCACCAAAGTGCCCCAGCAACGTTTGTATATAATAGAGAATATTGAAGATTGGTACCTTTGACAAATGCCTTTTCTATCTCTATCATTTTGGGACCATCAGTAAAGTTGTAAGATGTGAGCAATCACAACCGTTAAAGTTGAATATCAACTGTTTATCTAGTTAATTTGTAACGGCCAATATTAATTAAACCTTATTGATCATATGATTTGCATCCCTATTGATCAGATGGCTTGCATCCGCTTGTAAGGGTAATTCTTGGGCTGATCATATCTGTTCCAATGACAAGCAGCCACTTAGACTATTTAGATTGATCACAAAAGTGTGTCACACAACATATTAATAAGCTCTATTTTAATGGTGAAAGATCACACTTTAATGATGCAAGATCATTTAAACATCATTTTGGGGTTTAAACTTCGAACCTTGGCACCGGTACCACTCAAGTTCGTGGCTGGTACCGAATGTAATAATGTCACTACAAAAAAGGCACCTACGTCGGTAAAAAGAATCGCTGACGGTTGAAAACTCCGACGGCTGGGCTTCCAGCCTTTGGCGAATACCTACGCCGACGGTTGAAGCCGTCAGCATAGGGTTGGGCCCCGACACCGACAATTGTAGCCATCGGCGTAGGATTATTTTATATTTTTTTTAATTAATTTTTTTTTTTATTTCCTCACCTAGGTGTATTTAAAATATATATATATAATAAATAATAAGAAAATAAATAAATAAATAATAATTATATATATATATATATATATATATATATATATTTGAAAAAATTTATTTCCCCAACAAGTCTAGGTGTGATTGGTTGGCAAACTTGTTATTGAAAGATTAAATAGTGGCCATTTTCCCGCAGCGGGAACATCACCAAAGCCACCAAATCCATCAGACTCTGTTTGTTAGCTTGCGTGGTTCCCATTTTTTAGACAATGGATGGTTTGGTTTTAGGTGTTAGGAATTGGGAGAGACCCTACCGAATCTGATCACTTTAGTTTTTGTTGGATTTGTTATTGGGTACCCAACCCATGGACCAGCAAGGTGCATGGGTCAATCCACGGATATGGTAACCAAGTTCGGATTCGGCAATCATAAGGTTGGGCGTCATGTGGATTCAAAATTTGATCGTCTAATAGCATTCTCGTGATCGTAAGATCTACTGTTTCAAAGGTTGTGAACAAACCTACCCTTTTACTTGTCATTGGCATTTTAGACTAAATGCCACTGGGGCAAAGTCCTCAGCTGGCCAACTGGTATACTTGTTGAATAGTTGACTTACTTTTATCACTTCCCAAAACCAATAGGCATCTTCCCATACATATCGGTTTTGGACGATACCTTGGTATATATCGGTGACTGTCCTATGTCCTAAGTCCTAAGTCCTAAGTCCTAACAAATGAGTAAAAGAAACCCAAAAATTTGATGCATTTTCTCTGTGACTGTCGTAAGTCCTAACAAATGGGGGGGTTATATTTTTACTATGGCTTTGAAATTGGTCACACCAAACCATAGTCACAAAAAAAACCTTTTCCCATTTAAAACATGAAAATTTTGAACAAAGGTGTTTTATTTGTTTTAAATGCAATTTTAGAAGGTTTAATAGCTGATACCTACTATGTACAAGCCGGAACAAGCCGTAACAAACAGCTAGAGTAAGTATCAGCTGATAAGAAGCAGTGGGTTTAAACATTGTCTAATGGTAAATTTCAAAAAAAAAAAAAAAAAACTTGTCTGATGGTCATAGTAATACCAGCTGTTATCTTGTATATACCGCCGAAGATTTGTCGATCAAGGCTGGTAATTAAGTTCATGAATCCACATTGTTGTCCATGTACCCAGTAGAAGATTCAGCAACTAGGGCAACCCATCTAATACAGCCTGTCTTTTTTAGGTGGCTCGTATAATTAATTGGCCCAATTTGATTCGTCCACATGGCATCTTTATATATGAAGCACATATTTAATATTCTTACGGTTTTTTGTTTATTAATGGCTATACATTCTTAATTAGTTGTTCGTGTTGGGACTAGGGTTCATAATGTGTCCTAAGAAATCCTAGTCTAGGTGTTTAAATTCTAGCGTTAGAAATTAAAGTTAGCTACATAAGAAATGGGTTAGTTTTTATTATCTCTTAATTATTATTGGTTCATTTTTCGATAAAATGGGCACCTAATGCGTGGATGAAAAACAGAAAAAGAATATTTGAATTCTTTTATGTTCATCACAGCCTCAAACCATCATTATAGTTGAGCGAGTCCCCTGATTAGGTGAGTAAGTCCCTTGTATTAGCAGCGTTTCCGCCTGGGTGAGTGATTCCACACCATAATTGGTCTTTGACAATATTTTGTAGTTAAGTTTCATCAGTTATTAACAAAATCCCTTTTTGGGTTTGATTTTTTATATATTTGAAACGTCATTGGTAGAACTTCGTAAGTCCCATGGTTTATAGTTTAGTTTTAATTATGGATGAATTTATGTTCATTTCTATAAATTAGCACCTAATGGATGAATGGAAGAAGAAGAAAAAAAGAGGTTTGGACTTTTTATATTGAGAGCTTGAAACCTCGATTATAGAGTAAGTCCTCTAATTAGGTGAGTAATTCTCTAATCTTGGTGACTAAGGCTGGGTATGACATAGCTCTCTATTAGCCCCTGCCACAGTAGAGTTTACCTGCTTTATTTGGTTCTTATTCTCTTTTCTAACTCCCTGCAAATGAAGATTTTCCTGCTCTAGCAACAACTTTCTTGTTCTCTACTAACTCCCTACCAGAACAAATAAAATCGGCTTTGCCAAAGAGTGAATAGAGAGGAGGGTAAAACTGTTGAACAGATAAATCTTGCATACAATCTTATTATGCAAGGAGTTATAAGAAAGAATAAGTACTTGCTAAAACAAGTAGCAGGATGTTAGCAAAGAGGATAGGAACCTGTTAAAGTAGGTAAACTCTGCTATGACAAGGGCTAATAGAGAACTATGCATAGCCTAAGTCTTTAGTATTTGCAAAAGCGATTATGTCCGGTGAGAGTGATTTTACCACCCTAATTGATTCTTGATCATATTATGTATCTAATTTTTTTTGAATTATTCATAAAGTTCTCCTTTTGGTTTCATTGTCATTTTCTTGCACTACATCGATTAAGTGGTATATGAGAATTTTGTATTGCGTCACCATGCTTCCTCAGGTTAAACTTCAGATTGAGGAGTTAGTCGAAATGCTGCCAAGAAATCAATATATTTGGCTTCCTAGGTACCTGTTTTTTAACTTTATCTATACTGTTTTTACTCTGTTTGAAGTAGGGGGCGAACATCGCACATTCGACTTTGACCTCAAACAAAACTCAAACAACCGACATTGCAAGCAAATAGAGAGCCACCACCCATTTGAGTCACAAGAATACCAGCGATACGATGGATATATTGAGATGTATTGGGTATGTATCAACAATAAATAACCAATGTATCAGTTGTTAGGCCGAGGGCTTCAATATTAATACATATCTGACAATACGTATCTTCATATCGAATCGTCTAAAATTTTTAATCAAGATAAATAGCTGTTTTAATTGATAATCTAGCTTCCTCTCATTTATATTTCATTCTTTTAAGTTTAAATAGTTCTAGTTTTTTAATTTTTCTTTTAGGTTATATTCATGGGCACTTTAGAAAACAATGCCTTAAAAACAAACTTTTTAGTAAAAAAGATCCGACCTCAAATGTTTTAGAAAAAACGGTGCTTTTACGGATTTTGGAACTTCAGAAAACAGTGAAAGCACCATTTTAAAAATAAAATAAAAAATAATGTTTTCACAATTTTTTGAAGTTCCAAAATCCGTGAAAGCACATTTTTTTTTAAACGCTTGAGGTTGGATCTTTTTTGCTAAAGAGTTTGTTTTTGAGACATGTTTCTCTAATTATCCCTCTATAGGGCTATATTTATTTGTATAACTTACAATTTTTAATGAATATACTAACTTTCTTCTTTGCTCATCTTTTTTAGGCCTCGTTCTGTAGAAAATGGTTTTTCTGACCATTTTCGAAGCATTTCCTTTGTTCAAGAGTTTTCTTGGGCTGTGGGTTTTTAGCCTACTTTCTTGAGAAAGCGACCTTCGATTTTCTTTGCAATTTGGTCAGGAAAGCTCATTTTCTGAGTTTGGGCGACAATGGAACACAACCATGGGCCTCACCAAATCGGTTCTTCACCACTCCTTCAATTTCTTTTTAAGTGTTATTATTTAAGAAGAGAAGTTTACAGCCACACTTTATGTTACTGCCACACCTCTTATCGCCATTTTTATGTTACAGTCACAATTTATGTTACAACCACACTTTTCAATTGAGATGTCCAAATGGCAGGTTGGCACATGGTTGAGGCTCAGCCAAAGATTCATTCTTCTTTGATGTCTTATATGAGGTTTGTAGCCATCAGATCAAACTACTTTTTGGGCTCATATAGTATTTTGTTTAGTTGTCCAGTTAAAGGCTCTTGATCAAATCATAGAAATTATTATAAACAACATAATTTTGGGGCTAAATCAAAATCTAAACCATGGTCCATGGGCACATTCTGATTTTACAAGGTTTTATTCTACCTTTCAGGGTGAATCGAAGCTCATATAACCCATATGTAAATAAGAGCTTTTATTTTGTGCCTGACCCGAGCGCCAAAGGTGGTACGTGGGGTCAATATATTTTTTGTCCAAATGGTCAAGTGTTGAGGTTATCACAACCAAGGATCCAAATTCCGGACTTCGTTTCGGTGGGGACCAAAACTGAAATTTTGGACCGAAATTTACCCCCTCATACAAAAAACCCATAAGTTTCAGATTTTGTTTTTGTTTCGGTGGGGATCAAAACTAAAATTTCGGTCATTTCAGCCGAAATTTTGATCCTTGATCACAACTATTTATGAGCACATAAATCACGGAAAGCTTACTTTTGACCTTTAGCTGATTTTGTCTTAAAAAATATCAGCGAATATACAATGGTTAGCAATTTGAGATTTAGCACTTTGGTCAAGTTAGGGTTGTCAAGTGTGAACGGGTCGAACATTTTTTGAATAGGGTGTGACAATAACACTTCTAATCGTCATTTTTTGAAAATTGAATAATAAGGATCGGGTTAAGGGTTTCAGTAACATGCTTGATTGATCTCCTATTTCTTTTATTTATATTGACTTTTAATAATAAGGTTCACGGTCGTGCACGGACGGTATTCCATGGGTAGGACTATCATTCGATAGAGCGACCCGATATTTTTTCGAGTCAAGCAACATGAATGAGACATCCAACTCAGGTCGACTAAGAGGTTGGGTCAGGTTGGGAGAAAATCAGGTCGTGCAGGGTCAATGTGACCCAAGCCGATATTTTATATGTAAAAAATATGAAAAATAAGTAGGGGTGTTATCGGGTCGGTTCTTGCCGATTTTAATGCTAAATCAAAACCGAACCGATAACTATCAGTTTCTAGTTTCTCAAATCGAAATCGAACTGATAGCTATCGGTTTTCAAGTAAGCTCACGTCGGTGTACACGTTTAAGAAAACATTTTGAGAATCTGACCGACCAAAGTGTTAAACTCATTATCGATTTAAAGCATATAAATTTTGACGATCATTCGATCAATATAACTGCTTTGATGAAGGTCATAAATATAGTGCGGCTATAGGGCGTAGAAGTACACAATGCACTTTCTTTACACTTTCTTGAGAAAGTATAGAACACAAGAAAATGCCAACTTTCCTAAGAAAATGAGTTTCTGAGTAACTCAAAAACAACCACTCAGAAAATGACTTTCCTTAGAAAATGAGTTTTGGGTAGAAACTGAGGTAGCCATATTCCTCAGAAAATGAGTTTTTCGGCTGAAAGTACCGAATGAGCCCTTAGGCAATTAAGCTGTTCCTTAAGTCTTCATATTTCTTTTGCATTTTGTTTTCCTCTTACACTCTTTGCATTTTAATTTTCTAGGCAATTAAGCTTGTCATTAAAACATGATTGACTTTTTTGTTATCTTCTTTTCTTTTTGGTAGCGATGTGAAGGATGTTTGTTAATTGCTCAATGTTGGTGATTCGCTTTCTTCTTTATATTACCTCACTACAAAAAAATAGACCTTATGCCGACGGCTGGAATGGGAACCTGTCGGTGTACATATAACCTACACCAACGGTTAGTATTGGCAGCCATCGGCGTAGGATCAGAGCATATAACTGCCCAATCTTATTTTTTTTCCTTGAAACCGCCCCCCCTTCTCTCTCTCTCTCTCTCTCTCTCTCTCTTTCTCTCTCTCTCTCTCTCTCTCTTCAAACCCTAGGTACTCTAAATGCATCAGATTCATCTTCGATCTCGTACTAACCCTAGATTTCTGAGGCTTCCATTCAATCAAGTCTACTGCAACTTCCAGATGTCTTCATCTTTGATTTCTGAGGCGATCATCAAGAGACTCCGTTTGATCAAGGCTTCTACAACTTCGTAAACTTTTGATTTCAATTTTCAGGTACTCTCCTCTCCTTATCTAAGAAGTTGAATTTGTGCCTTGCGTTTCCTATATATGATTTTTTTTTCCTCTGATTTGAGTTAGGGTTTTTATTTTTATTTTATTTTATTATATTAGGGCTCCCTCTATCTCTTCAAACCCGACACTTTCTCTCTAATCTGATCACCTGTTAAACATATTCATGCGATGTTTATAGCCAACCAAATCTCCAATATGTTATTTCATAAAAATATGATGTTTATAACCAACCAAAGTTCTCAAATTCATTGCTCCTTTTTCACGATTCTTCTCTTATGTTATTCATGTAACTCTGCTCTTACTTCAATCTCTTTGTTTATTTGTTGAAGAATTATCTCAAAACCACAGTCCCTTCACAGCTCCTCGCCGAATGAGGCTCCAATCTCGTCGTCATAAATCCTGGCATGAAACCCTAACCCTAATATCCCATACTCTCTGTTTTTTTGGTTTTTATGTAATTCTGGTTTTTTTATTAATTTTTATATTTCTGTGTTGGCACGGTGTATAGGTTCTGCAAATGTTCGAATCAGCCTCGCTCATCAACAAACTCCTTTTAAAGTTCCTCAGTGCATTGCTCCTTATATAAAGGGATGGGAACAAGGGCCGAAGATAGCAGTCCAAGATCAGGTCAATTTAAATTATGTCTTTTCTTGTTCTGTTTATTTATTTATTTTTATTTTTTATATATATTGTTTCCTACTCTTATGAATTAATATTTTAGGGTTCTTGGTTTTTAGCTCAATTTAAAATCATGTCTTCTTCTGGTTTTTAATTGTTTAAGGTTTTTGGTTTCCAGATGCTCAATTCTCAAATTACTCTTGCTCAGCAATTCGAGTGCGAGAAGGCATATGATATCGTAAGAGAATACTTCATTGTGTGTGTTTGAATCTAATCGATATGGGGGTGTGTTAATTGTTGTTAGTTGCCTTATTGCAGATTGCATCTTTACTGAAAATTTCATTTCTAGATGAAGAAATTGCAAACAACTCCTACCCTCGTAAGGTATTACAAACCATGGCGGGCCTGAATCTAAATTGCTTTTGTTTGTGGATTGGTGTTGTGGCTCTGTATCCAATTGAATAATGTGGTTGTATCCACAATTACAAAAAAATCTGAAATAATATTAATTGACTCTTGGACAATCAGCCTTATGGTAAAACTTATAAAAGGAACTGCTTGATTTGCATTTGTAATGTTCAAATGATTCATTGAAAATTTTATTGTTTGGCCCTAAACACTAGTGACCTTACGATCAATACTTCAGATGCTTGAAGTAGACATTCTTTAATTGTTTTGACTCATTTATTTTTTATGCCCGCTAAAGGACATGTTAATCCACCCTGCATTTTTATTAGCAAGAGTAATCTCATTTTAGCATCTAACCGGATGGCACACATATAATGGGTTCTCGGGGGGCAGAGGATGAAGTAATTAAGTGTGTTCGGCATATGATTCCATATCTTTGAATTATTAGTTACAACTAGCTTAATGTGTATTTAGGAGTTCCTCTAGTGACGGGCAGGATTACATCAAGAAATCTGGAACAGTTGGTGAACAAAATTCGAAACAAGGTGGCGGGTTGGAAATGTAAAATTTTATCTCAGGGTGGCCGATTAACTTTGATTAAACATGTTTTGTCTTGCATGGCAACTCATCTGTTGGCAGTTCTCAATGTTCCAAAGGTCCTCTTATCTAAGCTGAATTCCATTCTCTCAACATTCTTTTGGGGTGAGTATAATGGTAAATCGAAGCACAAGTGGGTCTCTTGGTCAACTATTTGTTAACCGACCAATGAAGGTGGGTTAGGAATTCGGGACCTCCATGAAATGGAGGTTTCTACGCATATAAAATTTGTATGGCATCTCCTTACGTTGGATAATCTTTAGACGCAGTTCTTCTGGGATAAGTATGTGAAGGATGGCAACCTAGTCATGGCATCTTCAAGTGCAAATGGTTCACGATTCTGGAAGGCACTTATGCAGGTGCTTCCAAAGGTCTATGATCACACTAAGGTAAGAGTCAGGGAAGGCAAAGTATCTTTCTGGCATGATAAGTAGTGGTCGAGTGGGCCCTTGAGTGTGGATGTCCACAACATTGTAAACCATCAAGCCTTAGTTAAAGACTTCTGGGTTGGTGCTTGGGATGAGAACGCTCTTGTTGAAATGATTGGCGAAAACAGAGCTTTTGAGGAGCACTCAGTGATGGCTGGTAAAGAGGGTTCCGATGTCTATATTTGGGAACCGGCAAAGAATGGAATCTTCACCACCGTGTTGGCTTAGGATATTATTCGAGTAAGAAGGGAGGATCTCCCTTGGAATGATTGGTTTTGGCACAACCTCCTTCCTAAAAAGGTGATTGTTTGTGTTTGGAAAGCTTGGTTTAATTGCTTACTAGTAGACGCATGGATCAGATCTATGGGTGTCCCCTTGCTTCGCGATGTGATTGTTGTAGTAGTGGTTATATTGAAACTTTGGATCATGTGTCATGTACGGGGGAAATTGCTAAGGCAGTCTGGGATCAAGTGGCATCTGCACTAGGTGTTCATTACATGACCTTCTCGACTTGGCGATCTAGAGTTTCTGCATGATTCAGTTGTGCGAAACGGGCTTCACAGCGGGGTACACTTGTAGGATTAATCTCAAGTATCATCACTTGACGGTTGTGGTTGCGCAGATGCAAAGCGATAATGGAGTCGAAGTCTAAAGCAGTTGAGGCCATCTGGCGTGCGGTGAAGTTTTGGATTTACCATATATCTGAGAATATGGCGAATGGCAGAAGACTGTCAACAAGTGACCAAACTATTCTGTCAGTTATAAATGTGCCCATTAAGCAGGTTATTAGTCGTACGATTTGTACGATTACATGGTCCAAACCAAGGCCGGGGTGGATGAAACTAAATGTTGATGGGAGCTGTAGGGGAAACCTGGGGGCTTGTGGTGGTGGTGGAGTGATTAGAGATAATTTAGGGAATGTTAGAGTCACGTTTTTGGATTATTTTGGGTTTGGCACGAATAATACTGCTGAATTAAGAGCATTGGCCAGGGGTGTTGAGGTTTGTAAGGAGCATGGCTATTATCAGGTGGAAATTGAGTGTGATTCAGCTATACTAGTGAACTGGGTGACCTCAAACACATGTAATGTGTGGTATTTGTGAGACTATTGGGAACAATTACTCGAAGGCCTTGGAGAAATGAGATTTACTATTTCTCATACTTTTTGAGAAGGTAACTAAGTTGCTGATTCACTGGCTCGGGATGGTGACGCTGGTATTAATAAAGTATATGGAGAAGGTGACAGATTACCACAGGCTACAAGAGGTATGGTTAGACTTGATAAAATTGGCATCCCTGCTTTACGACTTTAATTTCTTTGTTTCTGTTTGAGGGTAGCGATTTTTGGTTTTTTCCTGGTGTGCTTGTATGAGGGTCTTTAATTTTTTCTTGTCTAATTTTTCGACAATATGAGAGTTTGTGTAACTCTCATGTGTCATGTCTGTTACCATGGTTTTCCTCCGCCACATGTGAGGTTTCTTTAATAAAATTGGGAGGGGGCCACTCGACCATGTGACCCTCATCTCTTCCCCCCCCCCCCCCAAAAAAAAAAAACTAGCTTAATGACTTTAATTATTGTCAGTCTTTGCATCCTTTTTTCTTGCTAACATTGATGCTACTTAAAAATCGTGACTTCCCAAGAGTTTGCTTGATGTAGTGAACCATATGATTTGGGATCCTAAAATTTGTTTATGGTATGTTTCAAAAAAGTTTTTTAAAAGCATCAAGGACAAGTGATGATCGATTAGACAAGACAAATTTCATTTGAATTGTTTTCTATTGATCTTTTGAGCAGTGCTTAGGATCCAAACTTTCTGGTAAAAGGTAGAAGAATCCCTAGTGGCATTTGGAGAAGAGGAGAGTGATTTTTCCCTAAATGTATAAATTCTAACTTTTCAAGTTCAAGCTAGACTATGTTTGGGCTAAACCAAGAGAATCATGAGCCTTTAATGGTTAGAGAGAGAGTATCTAGTCTATTTTGTAATGCAAAATTTGCTGAAATTAAGGTGGGTGCAGTGCCATTAGAATTAAGGAAAACATGTGTATGGTAGTGAATTTTGTAGGAGTCTTTTATAAGGGATTTAATGAAGAAGTATTGTTTCTGGCTTGTGCCAATGGGCTTCTCAGTCTTCAAGTAAAAATTTGAAATCTTGTAATATGCAGGGCTTGAACGAGAAGCACCATAAGGTTACATTTTACAGACTGTAATGCTACGGGTACTAGTTACATATTGGTCAAGGTGGGTGAGAGCTTTGGTATTCCAATCACTACAAAAGATAGAGGATATGCTGACGGCTGGAATTCTGAAGCCGTCGGCATAGGTTCAACCTATATACGACATCGTTTCTATTTTTTCCTCACATCTTTATTAATTTGCCTCTCCCTCTCTCCCCCTCTTTATCTCGTCAAAACCCTAGCTGTGTTTCCCCAACATGCGAAGATGGCTCTTCCTAGCTCTCTTCCTCTCTATCTCTTCAACACCCTAGCTGCGTTTCCCCAACCCGCGAAGATGGCGCTCCTCATTAGCAGAGAAATGAGGGTATGGAATAAAACCCTAGAAAAGGCAGATGGTGAAAAGAAGTGATGAAACCTATAGATCGAATAGTTGCAGCGAATGAAGTTGCTTTTAGAGTTGGATTCTTTGGTTACAGCTTCTTCCGCCGATCGAGCGCTCCAATCCTCTAAAATATCTCCCCGATTTCATCCTCTTTAGTATCTTTCGAATCTCATTGTTTTCTCATTTCCTTTTGATTTGTTGTGTTAAGGTTTTTCTGAAAATTCACTCTGTTGATGCAAGGTTATTGGGGAAGAAATCGAGCTTAAAGCAGTAAGATCTCGGTATTTTCAAAGGAGCAAACGAAGAAAATATACGATTGCGGCGGAGAATTAAAACTGCTAGTTTAGTCGTAGATCTGAAAAGTAATGATTTTTTGATGAAATTTGATAAATCTGGAAATCATTGGGGTAGTTCTTGACCAATTGCAGGTGTGAAATTGAGGTAATTTTAAGTTTGGACAGATGATTGTAGTTTCAGATTTCGTGAATGTTGTAGAATTAAGGTTTCTGTGGTTTAATTTACTGTTTGGGTTTAAGATATGGAAGATCATTACTACTTTGATTCGTGAATGCTGCTGATTTAGGAAATGCGTAAGTTCTTGACCTTCCTGGTATATATATTTCTTGTAGACACTTTTTTTTTTTGGCATTTTATTTTCTAGTTCATTTAGATTGTTTATCATTAGGTTTAATGGGAGCTCACCATTCTTCTATAGATATCATCCTCATTGTCCCATGTTTTAGGCCTTGACGAACTTTTTTTATTAGTCCAAGGCGTCCAACTAATTAAACAGAGTGTGGACTTTGATGACCCAAAAGTTACAGGTACCTCCACAGTGCAGCATTCCATGTTCAAGGCCACCATTGCAAACAGTTTTTCTGGACTCTGGTCTTTGATCTCTCTTTAATTCTAAATAGTTGTTTGGGTCATGGTGTCAAGTATCAGCTGATACCGGCACGTATGGGATACGTATCGACCGAACACTGATACCGATACCAGCCCCATACTGGTATCGGAATTGGTATCGTTATCGTCGAATACTGAATTTCTTTTTTTTTTTTATTTGAAAAGAACACTTTTTAAGCATAAGCATGCCTTTTATGGGATTTTTTGCTCATTTAAGCATAAGTATGCCTTTTATTTTGTATGCTTGACATTTTCCTTCAATTTATTAACATAACTGTTGTTGTTCTCTTAATGCCTATATATACTCTCAAATTTCAGATTTCCCAATACTTCAATATTTTACCATGCTGAAGTGCTCCACTCTCAGAGTAGTTATAATTTCTTAATGCAATGGTTGACTCATTTAAGCATAAGGAATGCTATTCTATGCCTCTCTGTTCTTGCTTTTGGCCTCAAGGTTCTTATGCCTTTTCTGTGGTTTGAATTGGAGAAGTGTTTGATGAAGGTGGTCTCTACCCTCTCCATCAACCTAGTGACCTATAAATCATTTGTTATATATATTATTGCACTCAGCAAAGGAAATGAGCATATTAATTGTGGATATTTCAGTATATATAATTTTATATTTATTTGTCTTTTAATTGTAATGCACCTGCTTGGCTAATATCTTTCACATTTTAGATGGAAAACTTGATTTCTACTGTTATGGATGTGCAAACCTTTGTTCAAGAAGAAGTTAAGTTCTCCATCTACATCTATGTTTTAATTGGGTTAGATATTTTCTCCAAATATAATTGATTTTTGAGTTCCATGAGTTATTTTTGAAACTGATTGCCTGAGAATATCGTTACCTAGGTGCCAGAATAATATGATTGGATATCCTCCGAGTTAGGTGTTGCAGTGATGAAGGTAAAAGGGTGCGCATCGACAATGAGATTATATCAATCCTTCATTATATAGCTGAGGTATGCCTTGTTAAAAACTCGGATCTTTTAAGCTAATTCAACACAGATTGGGACTCAGGTTAAGGGGAATCAGATTTTTTAAGCTATACTTTGTAAGTACTACGACATTAGAAATGAAGGCAAATTTCTGTTTTTTAAGCTACTTTTAAATTGGTAACTGTTATTTCCTGGGTTACTTTTAAAGCTTGCATGCAATCAGAAGCTCAACTATCATCTATGATTGTCTGTGGGATAGTAGATCCTCTTTCTGAATTGAATTTGCTCTTTTTTTCTAAGTATTACTTGAGCTCAATCAATATATGGTTTTTACATTGTTTTAAGTTCAAGAGTATTGTTCATTATATTGTAGGAAGTTTTTTGTGAGATTTCATGGGGGTGGTTTAATTATGTTATTTATATTTTACATATTACATATGTAATCGGTGTTTAAATGCTTCTTGGAAAACTCATACCTTTTTTCATATAATGGCTTTCTATTGCTCTTGTTAAATTGCATCATTTCCATCAAAATAAGCATACTTAAGTTGTAATCAATGGTCACAAGGCTCATGCTTCACTCAATTTTTTTTCTCCTACTTTAGAGCTTTTTTGTTTTCTCATTAATCTCCTAGAACTTGTTATTAATAAGCCATATGCCATTTGACTTTTTTTTCTACTGAATCCGTGCACGTAATACAGCCACACAGATGTATGGACTGCTTTAATGCCAAGTCAAACAATTCCTTTTATTTATAATTATTTGGCAAAGAGCGAAAGAGTTACTCTTTGCTTGGAATTTCACATGGGCGTACAATCATATAGTCAGTTTTTTAATTTCACATGGCACACATACCAAAAAAGATTTTTTTTTTTAATTTCACAACCATTAGCTCTCCTTGTAATCAATTTCATATTCTTATCCAAAGTCTGTTTATAATTCTCCTTGTAATCAATTTCATATATATTTTTATTTTTTTCATATAATGACCAATGCTATTGTTATTTGAGTTTGCAGCAAGCTTTAACTTTAATCTTTGTGGAGACAAAGAAAGAAGCTGATTCATTGGAACACTGGATGTGTATAAATGGGTTTCCTGCGACAACCATTCATGGTTATAGAACACTGCAGGTAGGAAATGGACTTCCACCTGCTGGTTTTTTTTTTATATTGCTGATTCTAATACTCCAAATAAAATTAAATCAATATATTTTATTCATGGTTATAAGATGATGGTTATGTTATTTGTAGTCTTTTATGCAGTTATATGTTGAATATATGCTATTCGTTGTTCATTTTATGCAATTACGGTTGGAAGACATTATTTAGGGCTGCTGGGTTAGGGCCACTAGGTTATGTTATCAAAATCCCTGGCTAGGTCCCCCACTTGGGCACCTAGTGTTGGAACCGGGGTAAAAAATGAAGAAGAAGAAGAATATAGTTTCAGGATTGATGATTGCCAATATTAAAAGCACCTAGTATTGGAACCAATGTAAAAAATGAGCAAGAAGAAGAATACAGATTTAGGATTTGATAATTCCCAATCTTAAAAGCACATTATCTTTCAATGTGCAAATCAGATCAAGGTCATTCCAAAACGAAAAATGTAGAGGAGTTGGTCAGTGTGAAGTTTATGGTGGAGGAGTTGGTGAAGAAGAGTAAGATTTTGTTGTTATCAAGGGCTGTTTGATTTGAGAGATGGGGTGGTTTCAACCGAAGCTTGGTTAAAGTAGATGAAGTGGGAGGGATTGGAAAGGTTTCTTATGGCAGAGAGGAAGGTGTGGAATGTTAATGGAGTGCTTGGTGGGTATGTCACTTTGGTAGTTTACTACATGTCATGTATGACACTTTGACTCAAATCATCACCTTGTTTACAAACACTTTGGGCAAACATGAGACGCCATATATTTTAATAATGATCAGTTGTATCAACACTAACATTTGAAAATTGAAGTGGCAGCAACTATATCGGTTTTACTCTATCACAGATGAGCAGTCGTAATTGGTGAAACTGCGATGCATGCAGGCAACACTTTTATGAGGCCATGAAGTTTGTGGAAGATTCATGGGCAGAGACTCACATGTGGTCTAACAAATTCATCTACAAGAAAGATGGTGATATTGAGGACATCAGCTTAGAGCAACTAGCTACTTTATTTTGTCCAGTATTTCAATGTGGTGAACAATTGTAGCATTTATAATCTGTTCTGCTGATTTATTGAGTTGCAGGTGAAGGAGTTTTGGAGAGGCTTGATTACATGAGTAAGGTATCAAAAGAAATTTTTGATCCAAATGATGAGGAAGATCCACAAAACGAGAACACCTTTGACAACAAATCTAGAGATTTCTTGAAGGATTCAAATTTGGATGGCAAGGGTTTATTCTGTCAATCTCCACTCACTCCAACTTCAGTCCTTCCAGAAAAAAATCCAATTCCCACATGCTGGATATTCGCCACCTCTTCTCTTGCCTCTAAGACTTCAGGCTGTGGGGACGTTTCTTCAAACTGCATCGAAATGGCACTCGAGGTACATCTCCTTCACTCAATTAGGGTTGCACGTTGATCAATGATTTAAAATTGAAAAAATATCGACAAAAATATTACTTATTCATTAGCTTCTATCAGCCGTTAATTCCTACTTCCTTGTTGTTACAAAATTGTACAGGTAGTACTTATTTTTTTAATAGGTAAGTTGGGATTGGACCTTCGACGTAGAGGACAGGTAATACTTATAGGTGACCTTTATTTGCACCTACTGAATCTTTGAGGCACTTATGCCAAAAATCAGTGAGTACTTTGAATCAGACAATAGACAATGGAGAACGTTTTCAACTCATTTTGTGGATTGTGTGCGACATAAATTGAAAAATGACTGATTGATGGTACACTCATGATGTTAAGATCCTTTGTGCGGAAGATTGAGACGGAAAACAATCTCCATCATTTAATTCAAAATAATTAATGCTTTAGCGTAGATGCCCTCGTATATTCGGTCCGTGTAAATTAATAAAGGCCTAAAACTATTTGCTCGATCTACTATGATTGGTTGTTTGTAAATATAAACCAGTGAAACAGGGAGGATTAACCTAAAGTAAAATGGTACCCTCACCTTAGTAAGGGCCTAGGGGACCATTTTACTATACTCAGTAGTTTCTGCTCCAAATCAGCCCATTATTTTTTTGGAAAGTATGCAGGTGCTAAAACCAATGGACGCTAGGGTAATGGGAACTGGTCCCCTCACTGGAGTAAGGGACCATTTCGTTGGCCTAAAATGGCTAAGTTTCTTTTCACTTATTTATTTATTTTTAATTTCTAAATTTTTTAAGAGGTAAATAATGTAATAAATGCCTTAAGTTTGGGCATCTAAACCACCATATTGCAAAAATATATAATGGCAGTTTCAGATACATCTCAGCTGTATTACGGAGTGCCCTATAAGTTTTTCTTCAAATGATCATTCTCAAATAGGTACCTATGTCTGCACCAATCAAAACTATAACAGAACACACCTAGCCCACTTGAAGATGATTGCAGGTGAGGCCATGAGGGCATGGGTGATTTTAGAGTTTTGGTGGGTGCAAATAGAGCCTACCTTGTTAGAAATCAATAGGAACATAAATTCGAAAATGATGAAATGGGCAAGAGAATTAGACTCAAGGCACGTAATCGTTGTCTTTAAAATGCTATTCGCTCCCTACTCGAATAAATTCTCGAGTTTGCAAAAGGGTTCTAGCGAGACATTTCCAGAATACAACGAGCCCAATTTCTTGGATGCGATCCGTTACTTTGCAACAGTAGATAATCGCTCCAAAAAACTCAATCCGATGAAGTACAACCAAAAGAAGAAAACAAGAGGAATTCTCAAGTTTATGCAAGAAATCCGACGGATTTCAGAGTATCTTTCAATCAGTGTCCTAAGGCCTCCTTTTATAGAATTTTCAATATGACTGTTGAACCAACAGTCATGTTTTGGACGGCTCAGATCTGTCAAAGATCTCAACCGCTTCATCCAACGGTTGTATGAAATGTTGTAACTTTTCGAATTCAAATTCGAACGGTTGAACACCTTTATAAGCGGTTATAAAACGGTTTGGTCCAACGGTCAACATTTGACCAATCCGTTTGCCCCAATAGAATCGAATTGACCCACTAATTTATGGCCCATTAGGCCCGACTCGGCCCATAAATAATTTGACCGTTGGATCTATCTGGTTAAAAAGTCAAATCTCTCATTGTGACGATGCGCCTAAACGCCAATCACCACACACGCGCGTGCACGGCGGCTCACCGCTAGGTACACTCTTCTCTTATTATTGTCAAACAATAATAAAAGGTAAAGGTTCTATATATAGCCTGGGCACATTTTACTTTTACCAATGTGAGACTATTCATTTGCATACAAATATGAGAATACCTATTGCCTAAAAATTAACTCACAAAACTAAGAAAGAAATCAAAAGCAAGTTTTATTTTCTTTAAAATTATTTAATATATTTATTATATTCTAAACTAATAAATAAATATAACATACCTTACATGTTATTCTAGGGCTGAGTCCATGAAATCAAGACCCTGTCTAATTCAAAGGGTTCTAAAATTGGCTCAAGAGGAAATCAGTTTCAAAAATAAAAAAGAAATATGAATCATAGGGACAAATTTCGTTTTCGGTAATTTTTCGGTGGGGGTCCATTCGGTACATTTCGGATTAATTTCGATACCTTCCAGAAAAAATTCAGGGAAATTTCGGGGATTAAAAATATATTTAATACTTTTTTTAAAAATTAATAAAATATATACTAAATTATTAACATATTTAAAATAAAAAATATAAAAATTTTACACATAAAAAATAAATTTTCCTAAATTTTCTTTTCAGCGAATTTGGCCAAATTTTGGTGAAATTTGTCACTATGATGTGAACATGCCTTTTCATTAATCCCATTGGTCTAGATGAATCAGGCTATGTCGGGAGTACTTGTTGGTCTATGATTAATCGAACTTCCACAGTAATTGGAGAGGGCGACGTCAGGTAACTTCGGGATTCTATGAATTCATCTTTGGGAGTGTTCTTGTTGCACAAGTCACCTACTGTTTGTCTTCTCAGGTGAATCTTTATTACATTGGTTTGATGATTTTTGTATGAATTCATCTTTGTTATTCTATTTGAAGTTACTTTGTTCTACTTCAATGTTTTCTTGGTATTGGCTTTTTTCAGGTGTATGCAGTTTACATGGGCAGCAAAACCAGTGATAGCCCATATGAGATTTTGAGCCAAAACCACCAGATGCTTACTGTTGTTCACGAAGGAAGGTTAGTTGTGGTGATTGAATCTGTAACAGATGTCTTTTTGGAGAAGAAGAAGACATGAAATTGGGTTCAGAGATTTAAAAACCAATATATATCGGCATATCAGCAAATAGTACAGACGAGACAGTTTTCGAGGAACTGTAGGCCTATTTGTTGGCCGGGGTTGGACAGTGCGGGAGGTGGGGGAAGAATTTAAAAAAAAAAAAAAACAATCATCATAAAATGGTTGAGCTTCTAGTGAGGTGGGGAAATAAATTATAAAATAATAATAATTATTATTATTATTATTTTTTTTTATAAAATCCTCCGGCGACAGCTGCCATCTTCAGCCATCGGCGTAGGTGGGGGAAATTTTTTTTTTAAATAATTTAACAAGAAATTAATAACTTTACGCCAACAGCTAAAATCGTCGGCGGAGGTTAACTAAGCTAAAACCGTCAGTGGAGGTTAACTAAGCTTATTCACCGACGGAATTATCGACAACGGCTGGAAGCCGCCGGCATAGAGTTTCCAGTCGTCGGCAATTCTTTTTACCGACGGCTAGTGTACCCTACGCTAACGGTTGGCAGTCGTCGGCGTAAGTGTTTTTTTTTGTAGTGCCCTTAGCTTGTTTTCTATATTCGGCCATATTTTGTGCATATGAAAACTTTTTTGCTTATGGTGAAAACTAAGGGCAAAATTTCAGTTTCAGGCATGACCGAAATTTCGACCAAAAATCGATAATTTGGCCAAAATTTTGACCAAAAATTTGAGTCCCATACAAAATATGACTGAAATTTTGGTCAAAGTTATCATTTCGGTCAGGACCGAAACCAATAATTTAGACCGAAATTTTGGTCATTACGGCCGAAATTTTAATCCTTGGTGAAATTTTTAATTTAGGGTCTTTGCCTCTTTACCTATTCATGTGGTGTTGTGTTGAACCACATAAATAAATAATGGTGTTAGGTAGTGTTGAGTTGAAGCACATAAATAATTTCGGTGTTAGAATTGGTCAAACATGTCCAATTGGAAGGATCATGTGAAGGTTTTAGTTGGAACTTTGCCATTAACCGGGTAGACAATAATATCATCTGTTAGAATAACCTCACATTGGGTTCGAGGGCTTGGGCACTATATAATATGGTCATTCCTCACCTTATAAGCCCATTTTGTGAGGTAGCTTTAGGCCCGTTGAATTTGTTATCATAGTATGAGAGCCGACATTTTTCCATTCCACGTCACCCGTTTTTGTTCAAAGCTAACTAAAATTATAAAATGTCAATTGGTTTCGTTGGAACTTAGTTTGATAGAGGCTTGGTGCATGAAAACACCTTCCTTTGAGTAGGTAGAAGCGAAAACTTTAGGCCTTGTTTGATAACATAGAAATGTAATTATATAGGTGGAAATGAAATTTAGTTTCCAAATGTTGTTGTTTGATAATTATTATGTAAGGAGATGGAAATGAAATTAAGTGAGCCCCGCATGAAAATTTAATTTCCATACATCAAGTCATTTTAGGAGGAAACCATTTCAACCATCTAAGTGGCTGAAATTGAGTTTCTCACTAACAAATAATAATTTTTTGTCATTTCAAATATAAAGTTACTTGTAAGAAACCTAAAAGCAAAAAAATTTATCTTTTGACTTTTAAAAAGTAACTTTCATTTCTATGACCATCATACCAGCACAATCATTATGACTACCACATTATCTATATCATACTATTTTTAGTTAATATTTCGCTTTGTTAAGTTTAAATTTTCATCAAACTTTAACAGGATTTATAAGCTATTTAAAGTTTTTACTTTGGATTAAACTTTGACAACTGAAACATGATAATAAGTTGTAAGTTAATAGTATATTAATAAATTTTTAGGAGTTAAAAGTTAATAAACTTTTAATTAAATTTCTTACTTTTTATTAAACTTTGACTCCAAAAATTTGATGGCGGAAAAATGATATTGACGTGTTGATCTATAATGTGATAGTAGATTCTCAATTTTATTAGTCAATAGTTGACCTTTAGTCAAACTTTGACTTATGGTCAAACTTTGATTTTTACACAAAATTTATTTTTAGTCAAACTCGAAACCTACTTATAGATAGAGTCTATTATTACATAAATTTATACCGTAGCAGTGCAATTTTTCCTTGGTCAATGTTTGACCTTTTAGTCAAAGTTCGATTTTCTATAAAAAGTTATAAATTTTATAGTGGAATATTATAATTAAAAATATCTATGATTATTTTTATTTGTAACTTTAAAATACATAGACTAATTTTTATTGGTCAAAGTTTGATTTTTTAGTCAAAGTTTGACTTTTATTCAAATTTTAACTTTAGTCAAAATTTGATAAGTATATCTTGACAATAGATAGTGATTATTATTATTGTTATTTGTATTTTGATAATGTAAATTTTTATCAGTCAAACTTTGATATTTGGTTAAACTTTGACTTTATAACACAATTTGATTTTTTCGAACTTTTGTAGTCCTAATGAGATTATTGTTTTGTTAATTTATTATTTTATAGTACATTATTAAATTTTATTTTACTTTTTTTTTTACATTTGGTAAAACTTTGACTTTTAAAAGTCGATATTTGGTCAGCTTTGTCACTAATGTAATGTTCCAATGAATATGAATATTGTTATGTTAATATGTAGTTTGGCGGTACATCGCGGCGTTTTTTATTGGTCATAGTTAAAAAATTTAGTCAAAGTTGACTTTTTTTAAAATTAAAATTTCTTTAAACATGTAACCTTACAGTATATACTAACATTTACTATGTAACTTTGTACTTTAGTTTTAAAAAATTTAGTGATTAAAGTTTTACGTTTGATCAAAGTTTGACTTTTATTGAAAGTGCATATTTGATCAAATTTTGACTAGTGTAACCTAACGATGTACATGAATACTGTTATTTTAATTTGTAGTTGGGCTTTTGTAACTTATTGGTGCATTGCAACAAAAAAATTTGTCAAAGTTGAAATTATGGTCAAACTTTGACTTTTGTTAAAAAAATTAATTTCCTTTCAACGTGTAACCTTACAGTAGATATCAGCGTTTATAATTTTATTACTTAGCTTTACATATTTTTATTGATCAAAATTTTAAGTTTGATCAAAGTTTGACTTTTTATTTGAGTTTGACTTATCAAACTCCGACTTATATAATTTCGTAATAAATAAGGATTACTATAGTGTTTATAAAAAAAAAAGGTGATTACTATGATATTAATATGTAACGTAATAGAATATCATAAAAAAAATTTATTAGTTAATATTTGACTTTGATTACGATTTTGATAAAAAAAAAGTCAATTTATGACTAGTCCAACACAAAGTGATAAGTTAGGTATTTTATTAAATAAATTTTTTTCTTCTTTTCTCACTAAGTATATATCCAAACTAACTTCTACTTTCATAAAATTAAAAATATATGATTCAAATTTAAAAACTCACTTTCAAATTATTTTTCAAACATACAAATCAAATAAAAGAAATCAATTTCCAATAAAAGTCATTTCTCAAACACACTAATCAAATAGTAGAAAATACATTTCTAGAGGAAATCATTTCCCAAGAAATCAATTAGAAATTGATTTCATTTTCTCTGTGGAGTTTCCTTGCTATTAAATAGGGCCTTAAAAGAAAATATAATAATTATCATAGGTGTTGAGAGGTTTAGAAAAGCATTCAATTCATCCCACTATCGTGCTCAGTTCCAAATATCAAAGGTTTATCTTTTAATATTAAAAAATATGATGAATCAAAAGTCAGTTGCATGTGCTAATGTGTGTATAACATAAGTTAAAAAACTCATTTAAAATGAAGGAAAATAATAGAAGGTATGCCACATGGCTAAGGGTGTCAATTGGGACAAGCAAGCCTGCATGGTCAAAGCCTAAATGTAAGTCAGGGCTCAAAATTAGGGTAAAAGGGCAGGACTAGGGCCTCAAAATCAGAAGTCCAAACAAGTTATATATAGGCTGTAGGCCCGTCTCGGTCCGTGCATCTTTTTTATTTTATATTAAATATAGTAATATAGGTATATAAGATATATTTTTTTTTTACAGTCAAATTACCAAAATAACCCTCAAAATTATTATTCGATTCATCAAATATTAATAATTTGAATATCTACAAAGATAGGTGTTAGAGATTTCGTCATTCCAAATATCTTGATAACAATGAACGTTAAAGCTTGAAGTTCAATATGAGCTATAAGCCTGTCCTAATCTCGCTTAGGTTAGGACTAAGATTGGGCATATCAAAACTTTTCTAAGTCAGGGCCGTGCTAGGGCTTAGGATTTGTTCTAAGGGTCGAGTTAACCCGGCCGTTGACAACCCTACACATGGCATATTAGGTTTACTCATAGAATTGTCCAATCTTGTGATTGACCGTGTGAAAGACCGGGGTTCATTGTAACGTACAATAAATCAATTGATGGTTGATTCAAATTTTCAAATTCATAAATTTTAAAATAATAATAATAATAATATAACCAAATAGCAAGATAGGGGTGGCAGAGAAGACAAGATAAAAGGTTTGAACTTTAAAGAGAAAAGAGTCGGGGTTGTTTAAAACCCACAATTTTAGGTTGCGAACCTCAATTCACGCCTATTAGATTACTAGTGGGCGCCTACGCGAAAAACCTTGACCTCGTCGGGTGCCTACACGGAAAACCTTAACCTCGTTGAATGTGACAATGTGATATTTTTTTCATTCCAATCTTTCTCACGGTGGATCCTGAGAATATGCATACTATCAGAAGGTTAGGTATTGATTTCACTTAGCACAAATCCAAAAAATAGTGTAAATTACATATCACATACCCATAAATTACATATCACACATCATACTCTAATATAATTTTAGGGCTACTTTCTTTAATTACAGCCATATGAACAAAAAACTCTCGATGTAATCGATGGCACCCCACGGGTCTCAAGATCCACCCATTAAGATCGAAAGAAAACACCACCATCATCTAATTCAAAGGAAGCAATGATTTTCAGTGTATAGCGTGAAAAGAGGTACCCTTTTAGGTTGGGAGAGACTGCTTGCAGGCAAGTCTTGTACGGTTGCACATAGTTTAAAAGGAAGATTTGGTATTTTGTGACATCGATGCCACGTTGAAACCCATCTAAGTTGTTGATTTGAAAGCCATGATGTAAAGATTGTTCATGGAAAAGATTGGCCTAAACTATGATCTCGATCATATGATTCAACATAGTCAAAGCCCATCATTAGATTCAACGGTTGACTGTGTTGAATTAAATGATTGATATAATATTTCGTGCCAATCTTTGGTACTAAAGATCTTTATATCATCACCTTTAAATTAGATGACTTAGAAGTTGCTTCCCATGACACGTCTTAAAAAATACCAGAATCCTATTCTTAATAAAATTATTTTAAGATTTTAATCCTAATCTTAAATTTCAGTTACGTATTTGCATACCTCTCTAAATATAAATATCTTAACAACCCTAAAGATTTTATTTTTTATTTTTTTTTATACGGCCATTCAGCCGAGACAACCTTGAGAACTAAGGAGCAGGCACACATACACATATGACAGTTGCGGAGTAGTATGAGGGAGCACCAACTACAGTGGTGAAGGTTAACTAGCAGAACCCAACCCACACCTTGTAAAGACAAGGGTGAGAAACAGCGTGGAGGACGAGTATCGAAACCACGACCTACTCCCTCACAGCGAAGGGAGTGTACTATAATGTGGTTCGTTTTCCATTCCAATCTTTAAAACGATAGAGCTTGAGATCATGAGCAGCTTTTGAATCCCCATGGCACACATCCCATGGTGGAATATGGCATACTAGGATGAGTGGCAAGCTAAGGAATTTTCATTTGGTGCACACACCATCGAATGTTCACACCTATTGTCAGGC
Source organism: Chloranthus sessilifolius (assembly GCA_021018995.1). NCBI lineage: Eukaryota > Viridiplantae > Streptophyta > Magnoliopsida > Chloranthales > Chloranthaceae > Chloranthus > Chloranthus sessilifolius. The sequence goes on along the minus strand of CM037587.1, from coordinate 121,420,317 downwards.
GACTGGGCTTTTGGATGAGCAAAACTTAAGGCCTCTGACTGTGCATGCATTACATAGTTGGGAAATTATAAATGTTGGACAGATTTATTGCAGGAAAAGTACAAGTGCTGATGTGACATGGCTTGGCGAGATTGGCTGTACCCACACGCATTAATTGAGTTCTACCGTACTTGCAACCAATTGCATTGCCCACATCAACCGCCTGCACTTTACCCTCAATAAATTTGTCCTCCATTTAATACTCTCCTTTCAGTGCTTGCTACCACAAGTGTGTTGACAATTGTTGAAAGTGTTTATCCTTAGTCAGAAAAATAAAAAATAAAAGAGGATCCACGAACCTCAAACTAATAGATGACGAGTTTTAGCTTTCATACGTGGAAATCTTTTATTAAGGAGAGGAGAATGTTGTATGGTGGACGGAAATGGCAGACCATTCATCGGACTGCTGAGATGGCGCGATGCAAGTGCAGTGGAACCAGCATTGCAATTCAGGCAGCCTATTACATCGCGCCACATAAGCGTCGGTTGAAATGGTCAGCTATTTCCCGTTCATTATAATTTTTGTTAACAAGATCCAATAGCTTGGGGGATAGGCTTTATTTACAAAGGGAGTTCTATATTGTCGACCCACTATCCCATATCATGATAAGATTATCTCTGTTAATTTGATATTTTAAAAGTGGAATCCACGGATCTCCAAGCATATATTTTTTTGATTCTTTGAGATTCATTGAATCCCGTGGCTAAAGCCTCAAAGGTGCGGATGGGCTTTGTTAGGACTAAGGAGGGCGGCATTATGTGACCACGATTCCTGAAAGAATCCTCCAGATAAATGGGAGCCAAAGCAGCTTAGCTATTGGATTCCTGAAAAGAGACTTCAAGGGATCTAAAGAATGTGACTTGTTACTTATTGAACCTTGATACTGATACCATAATAGAATTCCAAAGGCTTAAGTTAATCTCACAAAACTGACTTATAAGGTGAGGATTGTCCAAATTATGCATAGCCCAAAGGCTTCCATCCTACGAGCTATGTGGGACTAGCATTCATACACTCGTGGAAGCCCATTTCCACAGTTCCTATGGCTAAGAGGATAGGCAATTGCAGCCGGAGATTTCTTCTTTAGAATTAGGGTTTCTAAGAGTGAAAATTGATGACAACTTTGAATCAAGTGAAGGAGGCATTTAAATCAAAGACCTATCACCAGACAATCAAATGCTGACTCCACATGGCATACATCCCAAAAGTTGGCATGAGAACCATGTTTGATGGTATGCTCATTTACTCTGTCATGTGTGCCATATTGAATTAAAATCTGACCGTTGACTGTACGCCCATGATCTCGAGAATAATTTTGTGGAGGAATTGGAATGAAAAATGGTGTCCATCATCTGATTCAAAGCAGACAACAGTTTTCCCACATACAAACCCCTTGTTGGCTACTGTAATACTTGCATCCACGAGGTCTTAGATTCAATTCCAGCTCACCCATTAGTAAAAAAAAGGAAGTAGCTAGAATACTGCTGGAATCATAGCGTTTAAAGAGCAGGGATTAGGGGGGAAATACTAAAATGAACTATAAGTGCAAGACTAAGCATAGACTTATAGGATGATTTGTTGATCGAAGGTCCATAGTCCAAAATGGCACCGATCAAATTATTTTAACCACTTACAAAGAAGGATTTTTTTTTTGGTCAACCGTTTCTACAAAACCGTTGACCATTCAAAAGTAGTAAAACTAAGTAAACGGTGAGGATGATCTCATATGAGATTTTAGACCATGAATCAAAGTTCCTATTTTTGTTAATTTTATAATATATTTATTTACTACTTTGCTTAAAATTTCCAGCCGACATTTTTGAATCTATAGAAATGAGAAGAATTCTCAACGTTAAACACACTCATGGGAAGTTGGAAGTTCTCAACAAGCAATTATAAACACTCATGGTAAGTTGAAAAGATAGCATAGAGATGATGAAGATAACTCACAACCTTTGTAAAGAAGATGGAAAAGCGATCATGGTTTTGATTCTTTTGATTTGGGGCTTGGTTGAATCTTTCAAAGTTCTCGTCTAATTGAATCAAGAAAGTGTTAACAAGTGATGATAACAAATCACCTATAAATGCATTTTTCATCTTTTTCTATTTTCATGTTGATTTGATGGTTTCCAAGTTTTGGGGCATGAATCAGTACAAATTAGGGTTCTCTCTTCCCCCTTCTCCCTTCTAGAGCTCATTCTCAGATGGTGCACTTGACAAAGTGATTCAATAGATATGTTATCTTTTCCCACGGCAATACAAGCCATCAATTGCAAATTTTTCCTTAAAACATAATCATGTCATGCGATAAAACATGTAAGTTTTTGCTCATCTCTTTATATTTTGTTTTTTTTTTTCATGGTCCATTGATTCATTTACTTCACATCTAAGTACTACTCCACAATCTTGAAAATTGTTCCTATTAGATCCATCTTTTGGGATGACATGATTTGCGCTCCAATTGCACAACCCTTAAATAACATGGACTCATTTCACATTTTTTTGAGTGTGTCCGTTATAGACCACTTCAGAGTGTGTGACATGGATCCATGGATTCTAATGGATTTTGAACTTGTAAGAATCCGCACGATTCTCTCATTTTCCAGTGTTTGGAGAGTTCACAAGAATCTCATGGATTCCCATATAGGAGTTTTTTCAATAAACGCTACTCGGTTCATCTTATTTGACTAAGTGCTCGGAAAATGAAACTGCAGAAAAGAATTTGCTTCTCATTATAGACCCCTTATAATCTAGTTTTAAGAAATCATAAAAGGAGCCCCTCGCAAGCGCATGGGCCATGCCAATCTCGGAAGGCTGGTTCCGAAACCATTTAATAGAGCCTGTGCGCACAACCATTTCTTCTTGGTCTATATATCTATTAGGTGTATTCTCAAAACCCTAATACACGAAAAGTTGCATTATGGGCGATCGGCATCTCAGCTACCAATCTACAATTTTAGAGACTACTGTGTAAAATTTTATGGGTCTAACTCAACCTCACAAAACTGTCCTGTAATTAAGGTGAGGTTTGCCCAGATTATATATAGCCCATAACCACTAATTCCACAACTGATGCAGGATTATTCTAACGCATAGGTGGTGCACGGGCACTTCCACTCCATTTTGGAAATGCACGAGGAACTCTTTCTAGATTTGGACCTCAAAGCCTAAACGTGTTAGATGATCAACCTCAGGGATGGGGGATCCGCAGGAGTCAGTTTTCCCTGAAATCATGTGGCTTAGATGGGCAGGCGTACTAATTGTCTCATCATGATTTGAGAGAAAATTAGTACACCTGATCAAACTTAGTGGTTTGAGCCATTGGCCGGTTGTCAATAAGTTTTGCTTCAGATGCGAGTGATCTGGCGTGTTAGTGAGCTTGGTGTGAAAGGGTGTGATTGCTCAACCAAACTGTAGGATCTAAGATGACCATTGATCTAATAGAAAAATCAGACCGTTCAAATGAATAGTTGTGCTCATTCAAATAGTTATGTGAGCCAGTAAATAAAGTATCATTTTGAAGATCCAAACAATCTAAGCCTTCTAAAAAATAACTATTATAAAAACAGTTAAATTTACTAACTAAATAACCACTTAATTATTAGTAAATGAGATCTTGATCTTAGATAAATAGATACACGAAGTTGTTAGGAATTTTACCCACTCTACGAACTCCCTATCGCGATGAATGTGGAAAAATAAGAAGATTCAGGCAAAAATTAATCACGCGCACAATACAAAGATTTACGTGATTCACCCAATCGAGGGCTACGTCCACAAGAGTGTATGTACTATTGTTATTGAATGTTTACAACACATACACTCTTCTCTCTAGTGCAAACTCAATCAAGATCTAACACGATCTTCAACAACAAATCTGCGGTTAAACCAAGGATGCGGTCCTTCAAATAATAGAGAAGAGATTTGCCGGAATATAGTCACGATTCCGACACAAGAACGGCTTCAATTGGATCTTCAATCCCCAAGCAATTCTTTAATACTTTTTCTCTCAAAGTATTCTCATAGATTTCTCACCATGAACTTTTTCACTAATCTCTCTCTTTCCCTAGCGAATAAAAACTTTCTACCAATAGGCTCTAAGCTCTTTTTGGATACGTAACTCTCAAATCTCCTGAGAGTTGCAAGTATTCAAAACACTTCTAATAATAGTCTCCTAATAACTTAGGAAACCTTGGCTAAAGTGAACTTCCCGAAATTAGCCACTTATTCAAAAACTTGCGGATCTATATCCGCCCAGCAGTCAATCGATTGACTTCCCAACCTCAATCGATTGACACTGGTCAATCGTCAATCTGCGGATCTGCATCCGCTCAACAGTCAATCGATTGACATTTCAACCTCAATCGATTGACACCGGTGGTTGAGATTAAACCTTATTCAACAATTTCCACCAAGGATTCATCCTCAACCACGCCATTGCTCCAACGGGCACCAACATCTTCGACAAGTGTTAATCAAATTTAGGCAATGCCTAAACTTATTTTGTGTAACCGGCTTGGTCAACATGTCCGCTGCGTTCTCTTTCGTATCGATTTTCTCAATCGATATTTCCTCGTCTTCTATCATATCCCTGAGAAAATGGTACCGAACATCTATATGTTTTATTCTAGCATCAAAGACCTGATTCTTTGCTAGGTGAATGGCACTCTGACTCTCACAGAAGATATCGGTGCTCTCATCAACCTCACCAAATTCACTGACCAAACCTTTAAGCCATGAGGCTTCCTTAGCCGCCTCGGTAGCCGCTATATACTCGACCTCTGTAGTTGACAACGCAACTATCCCTTGAATCATAGACTTCCAACTAATCGCTCCACCTGCCAAGACGAGCACGTACCCCGTGGTAGACCTTCTTCTATCCAGATCACCAGCTTAATCGGAATCGACATACCTGTAGAGATCCAACTTACTTGTATATCCACCTTCAAACATCAAACCATGTTCAGTCATACCTTTCAGATATCTCAATATCCATTTCACTACAAGCCAATGTTCCTTAATCGGATTCGACATATACTTGCAAACCACACTCAAAGCCTATGCTAAATCTGGATGTGTACTCACCATGACATACATCAAACTCCCAACTGTATTTGCATACGGAATATTTTTCATATATTCCCTTTCTTCATGTGTGGACGGACTCATCTTCTTTGTGAGTTTAAAATACTCTGCTAGAGGAGTTGATACAGGCTTGGCATCACTCATACTATATTTTTCAATGAACTTTTGGATAAAGGTCATTTGAGTTAGCTAAAGCCTCTTCTTCCCACGATCCCTCGTGATTTTCATACCTAGGATCTTATTTGTGGAACCAAGATCCTTCATCTCAAACTTCTGGCTCAATGATTGTTTCAGCTTGTTGATTTTAACCTTGCTTCTTGCTGCTATCAGTATATTATCTACATAGAGAATTAGGAAGATTCTCTCCCCTTTGCCATACTCTTTTCAGTAGACAACAATTATACTGTCTCATGTGATACCCTATGCCAAACATATATGAATCAAACTTTCTGTACCACTGCCTAGGTGCCTACTTGAGACCATACAAAGATTTCTTCAATCTGCAGACGAGTGATTCTGACCCTTCTGCTTCAAATCCTTCTGGTTGTCTCATATAAATTTCTTCCTGAAGATCTCCATAGAGAAAAGCTGTTTTCACATCCATCTATTCTAGTTCGAGATCTTTCTGAGCAACTACTGCTAACAACGTGCGAATCGATGTGTGTTTCGCAACCGGAGAGAATATCTCATTATAATCGATACCCTCTTTCTGAGAAAACCCCTTTGCAACTAGCCTTGCCTTAAACTTTGGAGTTTCACTCTTGTTACCTTCTTTCTTTCGAAAGACCCATTTACAACCGATGGCTCTCTTCCCTTTAGGAAATTTCATGAGATCCCAAGTCTCATTCTTAAAAAGTGACTGCCATTCTTCTTCCATAGCTAACTACCACTTTACTGCATCTGTATCCATCCGAGTTTCTGGAACTATGCTTGGTTCCCCATTCTCTGTGATAAGTGCAAGTGTTAAAGGAACCATGTCCTTAAACTTTTCAGGACATTTCTTCATCCTCTCTGATCTTCTCAAGGTAGTCTGAACCGGTACCTGGGACTGCAAGTCTTGAGAAATTGTGTCATCTTCATTATCTTTGTCATCTTGCTCATGCCTTTCAACATCAACTTGTACTTGAGGTTCACCAGATGACTGAGGTTTGTCTTCCGCCTTTTTCATCGGAAACTCATTTTCGTTGAAAGTAACATCTCTTTCAACTATCACTTCGTGAGATTGTGTATCCCACAAACGATAACCTTTGACTCCTTCACTATATCCAATCAAGACACACTTTTTGGAGTTTGGATCCAACTTGGATCGTTCACTTCCCTGAAGTAATGTATAAGCCGCACATCCAAACACCCTTAAGTGAGAATAGCTCCCGTGTCTTCCATACCAAACCACATCTGCAGTTTTCGTATTCAATGCCGCTGAAGGAGATCGGTTGACCAAGTAACATGTCGTGCTCACTGCCTCTGCCCAAGACCCATGACTCAAGCCGGAATGGTTCAACATACATCGCGCTTTTTCTAATAGTGTTCTGTTCATCTTCTCTGCTACACCATTTTGCTGAGGATTTCCAGGAACTGTTAAGTGCCTAACAATCCCTTGATTTTCACAGTAAGCCTTGAACTCTAATGACAAGTATTCCCCACCATAATCTGATCTGAGAATCTTCACCTTTTTGTCAGTCTGCCTTTCAACCATACTCTGCCACTGCCTGAATTTCTGAAACACATCTAATTTATTTTTAATCGGATACACCCAAACTTTTCTGGAGTGGTCATCTATAAATGACACAAAGTAGTTGGCTCCACCTACCGAAGTGACTTTAGCTGGCCCCCATACATTTGAATGTATGTAATCAATCAGCCCCTTCGAAGTGTGTTTTCCAGTAGAGAAACTGACTTTCTTCTGTTTTTCAAAGATATAATCTTCACAAAAATTCAGTTTATAAGTTTGAATTTCAGAAATCGCCTTATTCTTTATGAGATCTGTCAGTCCACATTCACTCATGTGACCAAGCCTTTTGTGTCACAAATCTGAGAGATCCTTAGAATCTTTTGTAGCTGCAATATCACTACCGCTGATTGTGTTGCCTACTAAAGTATACAGATTCTCCATCTTTTCACCTTTCATCAAGGTCATAGCATCACGTACAACCTTTAGTTTATCGGATTTTAGAATGACTCGACATCCTATCTCATCCAATGCCCCGAACGAGATCAGACTTTTCTTCAGATCAGGCACATGCCTAACCTCGATAAGAGTGTGAACACAACCATCAAACATCTTAATTCTGATCGAACCGATACTCACTGCTTCACATACACTGTCATTCCCCATCAAAATCGTCTCACCATTGGCTACCTTATACTGGTCAAACCAATTCTTGTACGGACACATGTGATACGATGCCCCTGAATCTAGGATTCATCTATTATCAAACTGACTAGAACTTAACAATGCACACAATAGGTCTTCACCGAAATTTGACTTAGCAATACTAGCCTGTTGCGAAGTCCTTTCATCACCCTTATTATTATTCAATCTCTGCTTGCAATATTTGCGAAGATGTCCAAATTGCTTACAGAAGTAACAGATAATATTCTTTGTCACCCATATATTTGGATCTGCTCTTTCCTCTCGTTGATTTATTATCCCCTCTGAATTTGTCTCTTTTGCGATCATGATTTCGACCTCTTTCGCTTAAGAGACTAATCCCTTCGGAGTTAGATTCGGATTGTTTTCTCAATTCGTCAGAAAGAAGTGCAGCAGTCACTTCTTCGACGGTAATAGTATCTTTACCATAAATTAATGTGGCAACAAGGTGCTCAGAAGATGGTGGCAATGAGGTGAGCAAGAGAAGTGCTAGATCTTCTTCTTCAAGTTTCACCTCAATGCTCAATAGTTCACTAAGTATTTTATTAAACGAATTTAAATGGTCATGAATACGCGTACCAGCCTTCATACGAGGGGTGTAGAGTTGCTTCTTCATGAAGAGTCGATTGGACAACGACTTTATTAGGTAGAGAGATTCCATCTTCTTCCACAGATCCACGGTCGTCTTCTCGTGAAGAACGTTGTACAGAATTTCATCGGACAAGCACAATCGGATAGTGCTTACGGCCCTCTTATCAATAGAGTTCCACTCTTCATCGGACATCTTTGTCTTCTTCCCCATCTCTTTTCCAAGTAGGGCATCATCAATGCCTTGTTGAACAAGGAGATCTGTGACCTTGACTTGCCACAAAGCGAAGTTATTCTTTTCAGAAAACTTCTCCACCTAAAATCGTACATTTGAGACTTTCATCGCCATTGTAGTGTAAACCTGGCTCTAATACCATTTATTAGGAATTCTACCCACTCTACGAACTCCCTATCGCGATAAATGCAGAAAAATAAAAAGATTCAGGCAAAAATTAATCACACGCATAACACAAAGATTTACGTGGTTCACCCAATCGAGGGCTACGTCCACGGGAATATATGCACTATTTTTATTTAATGTTTACAGCACACACACTCTTCTCTCTAGTGCAAACTCAATCAAGATCTAACACGATCTTCAACAACAAATCTGCGGTTAAACCAAGGACGCGGTCCTTTAAATAATAGAGAAGAGATCTGCCGAAATACAGTCACGATTCCGACACAAGAACGGCTTCAATCGGATCTTCAATCCCCAAGCTATTCTTCAATGCTTTTTCTCACCAAGTATTCTCATAGATTTCTCCCTCCTTTGTGAGGCTTGGGGCTGTCGGGTGAGAGCAATGTGAGTGCCTTGTTGTGTCGGTGAGAGAAACTATGAGCCTCAAGTTCAACCCTTGTTTGCACCTAGTGAAGTTGGGATCTCAACCCATGTCCTCCAGCTGGAATGCACGACCACTTTCGATTAGACGATGGAGATCGTTTTCCATCCCAATCTTTCACACAATGGATCTCGAGATCATGGGCATATCATCAAGCAGTCAATTTTATATTCTATGGGCACACATCCCAAAAATTACCACACAGATAAGGTGGCACACATCACGCTCAAACTTAAGTTGTGAGTCACTTATTAGGATGTGTGCTACATAAAGAATCATATTGATGGTACGTGCATGATCTCAAGATTCAATGTGTGGAAGATTAAGACCAAAAGTGACTCCCATCGTCTGATCCAAAGAGGTCAATGTATTTCGACTAGAGGAGATGTGGTGTGGTTACAGTTTTACCGGTAGTAAATAATGCACCCTTTTATCTTTCAAGTTGTATGATTTCTGTTAGGGGTGTTATCGGGTCGGTTTAGATCGGTTTTCATGCTAAATCGAAACCGAACTAATAACCATCGGTTTCTAATTTCTCAAACCAAAACTGAACAGATAAGCCACCAAACCGAAACCGAACCAATAGCTATCAGTTTAGTCGGTTTTCAGTTTTTAAACCTCAATTTTTTTATTTGTAATTTAAAAAAAAGAGGGGGAAATTTTACAAATAATACCTAATTTTGTGATTTCCTTTTTACAGATAATACCTATTATTTGTAAAATTTCATTTTTACAAATAATACCTATTGAAAATAATATTTATTACTTAGGTAAACCTTATTATTTTATTTTTTTTAAAGAAAAACCTATTTTTATATGCACCTAAATAATACCTTATTATTGGTTTCTTATCAGTTCAGTTTCGAGTTTTTTACATCAAAATCGAAACCGAACTGGTAACTATCGATTTCTAGTTTCTCAAATCAAAATCAAACCAGTAAGCCCCCAAACCGAAATCAAACCGAAATTTCGGTTGGTTTCCTGCATAACCCTAATTTCTGCTCTGAAGGTTCATAAGAATTTGACTTCCACATATTGTGAGGCCTTGAGATCCATCAAATTCTTTATTGATGAAATCTAAAAGGAGAATTCAGAGATTCATTTTCAAATCATCTCTTGATGAGAAAGTGAACCAAATTAGGTTCCCTTTTCTATTCCACCAATAAGGGGCTTATGGAGGTGGAAGTGAGATTTGGAGTTCAAGGATGGCGTCCCTCTGTAAAATTGTTGACTGCCTTAAATTGACCAATGGAGATAGTGTTTATCCGAATATTCCACAAAATAGATCTTGAGATCATGGCTCACCCATCATACAGTCACATTTTGATTCCATGTAATGCATATTTTCAAAAGTGACTGTGATCAGGAGCGTACTATGAGAAGGGTTCTCATGGAACTTTTGAGGATGTGATCCACATGGAATCAACATTTGACTGAATGATAGATGGGCTATGATCTCAAGATCCATTACATAGAAGGTTGGAACGAAAATGAATCTCCATCATTTGATCCAACGCAGTTAACTATTTTAACTGTTGAAACCCTGGCTGCAAAGATAGAATCTTCAGCTGTAGATACGAATCCTATAATTTAATGATTTCATATAGAAGAAGAGATAACATGTTCCCCTCAAATTAAGCAATATAATAAGAAAAAAGTAGAGAGCACTGGATTATATAGGATTATAGAGATAGGGTGAGAAGATGACCGAATCCTTTTCTTAATTCGTGGTATCATTTCGTAAGCCATTCATTATTTACTAGGTAAGAAAACAAGTGGGCAGACAAGCTGAAGAAGAAACAAAGTGTAATGATGTAAGGGAAGGGGTTGTTCCAAGCTAAGAGATGACCTAATTACTTAAATGAACAATAGAGCATAGAGACGAATAAAGAAATGATGAAGTGGAATTCCCACAAAACTGTGTTGTACGCATGCTTCCTGATCAAGATCAAGGGCTGCCTCTTTTTTCGGTTGCTATTCGGTGCTCCGACAGAGTACCGTCAACTCTCATACTCGGGTCTCCAAATTGTCCATGTGGCATGCTCATCGTCAATCCGAGATGTCCATGTGGCAAGCTACAGTTAAAATACCACTCAAACTAAAAATCACACTATCAGACGATCTCGATTGACTGATTAAGTCAATTTGCAAATTCACTCTTGAACTGCATGTGCGGGTTTTGTGCGGGCAAAGTGCAGACATTTGACGTGGCGCGATGCAATTTGCAACAAGTGCAATGGGGCTCAAGCAAGGCAGGTCGGGTAGCCAATCACGTCATGCCACATCAGCTGCCTATGCTTTGTCTATACAAAACCTGAGTGCTGTTTGCAATTTTCCTTTATTAAGTACTAGTAGCACAAATAACATTTATGTCAAAGGCAGTCTAAACCTAATGGTGTGTTGGATCTCTAGTATCTGTTAATTTAAAATGGTGTTTGCCTGCTTTATCTAAAATAAGGCTCATTTTACTACCGCACCATTATATGTTACAGCCACCTCACTTATGGAGGAAAATTTGACTCCTTTAATCACATGCTAGATATCGTTTTTTTTTCTAATCTTCCAACAACAAAACTGGAGATCATGGGCCTACTATCAGAAGGTCAGATGTTGATTACATATGACACAAATCCCAAAAAGTGAATGTGAGCCTCATTTGATGGTACACTAATCATGTTCACTTTTGGAGATTTATGTCACGTAGAATTTACATCTAACTGTCTGATAGTAAGCTTATGAGTTCCAAATTTGATGTGGAAGATTGGGATAAAAAATGGTCTTTGTCATGTGATATAAAGCAGTAAAAAAAATTCTCCTTTCTTTAAGTAAGGTGGCTATATCATAAAGTGGTGTGGTAGTAACACCAGCTTAAAATAATTCGTATAAACTTTCGTTCGCACATTATGATTCCAAATGTCACAAAGTCTTAAAATGTTACCCTAAGCCACAGTCGCCTGGAATTAGGGGACCTTACCAAATACTAATTTTATATTAAAACAATTTGATGGAATGGAAGTTTGTCAATTATGTCCCGTGTAATGATTGGACCTTGAGACTTTTAATTTTAAAGAGGATGAAAATATGTCACATCTCAAGGTTATATAGTTAAATGACCCTTTTTCTCTTTACTCTTAAAAAATCATTGCTTTGATCATGACCTACTCATTCTTATTATATATATATATATATACACAGAGGTTGATGGGATGGTATGTGAGAACAAAGTTATGAGGAGAATGGGGCATAGAATGGGCGTTGAGGATAAGCCTCGCAAAGGCCCTTGGACTGATGAGGAAGATGCGCAGTTAGCTGCCTTGGTAGCCTTATTAGGTGATTGCAGATGGGACTACATAGCTAGAGTTTCAGGTATGATGATAGGAAGTGAGAACAGTATATTTTTCTTAGTTTTTGTGTTCAGATGCTGCGCGGTCGTTCGTTTCGTGATCAAAAGTATCTAAACTCTGTTTTGTAGGTCTTAAGCGGACTGGAAAAAGTTGCCGGTTGCGATGGATGAACTATTTGAGGCCGGATCTTAAACATGGTAGACTAAGTGCACAAGAAGAACATACCATTATTCAACTCCATGCACGTTGGGGTAACAAGTAAGCCAAATGGGATTCACTTCCAACCTGTGTAACTTTTGAAAGCATATGTACTAAGTAGGGATCCAAGTTTTCAACCCAACGCCGAAACCCAACTGAAAATCGAGGCTCTCGAACTGAACTGAACCGCACCGAAAACCGATTCAAACCAAACCAAACCCCAATTTGGTTTCGGTTTGGGTGGCTCGAAACCAAAAATACAGGGGGTAGGTTGAGTAAACCAAAAAAAAAAATTGAAAAAACTTTTAAAAAATACATTAAAAAAATAAAAAAGAGGCATTTTACCTATGCCGAATCAAACCGAATTGAATTCGGTTTCAGGAAAAATGGACAGTGCTATACGGTGGAGAATATTTTATATTCAATATTACAGATAGCTTATGTGGTACGACGTGATTGGAATTGCACACATAGTAGGGCCCAAACACTACAGCCAATCATGTCGTGCCCCGTAAGCTGTCTGTAACATTGTCTATCAAAAACTGTCCACAATTTATAATTTTCTTTCGTAAATAAATATTTAAATACTTCATAATGTTTACCTGTTGATAAAAACATAAAAACAAATATATTGCAAATATCATTAAGAAGAAATTAAGGTTGCGTATAGCATAGCTCTTTGCTAGCCCCTGCCATAGCAGAGTTCGTCTGTTTTAGTTGGTTCTCATTCTCTTTTCTAACTCTATGTAAAGAAGGATTTTCCTGCACTAGTGACAAACCTCGCTGCTCTCTATTAACTCCCTATCGGAGCAAATAAAATCTGCTCTGACAAGTAGTGCGTTGAGAAGAGGGTAAAACTACTGAATATGTAAATCTTGTATAAAATCTTGCTATGCAAAGAGTTATCAAAGAGAAGGGATACCTGCTAAAATAAGTATTGAGATGTTAGCAAAGAAGATGAGAACAGGCTAAAACAAGTGAACTCTACTTATGACAGGGGCTAATAGAGAGCTATGTCGCGCAGCATAATTATCTATTTGGGATCAACTCTAGAGTTCAAAAATAGAAAATTTGTGATTTAAGAGACTAGGTGATATGCTCGGTCCCAAGATTCCACTCCAAATTGATTGGACCGAAAATCCCATTATATCTCGATTAAAGAGACGTTAGACTGAAGTCGGACGGCCCAACAGTGGACTACTATCCTCTAGTGGCTCATAATAGTTATTTGCACCCACTAAAACTCTCCAAGCTATTAATATGATAAATGATTCGCACAAAAGTGAGCCAAATCCCTCGAATAGGTGGGTGCATTTAGAGTTTCAGTTGATGCAAATAAAAGTACCCGTTGTATACTGAGTCATATCGACGTAAAGTAAAAGATGGTCAGGGCCATACAAGAGTCAGATATGCAGCGGAACGTTTGTCTTCACACACGTCTCCATCCATTAGTAGCCCTAATGGATGACACTTTTTGGATGGCCATAGCCTAAAACATCACTCATGTGATGCTCCAAAGCATTGAGGATTATAAAATAGAAACTCGAGAGTTTAATTGTTTACTAACAAAGATAAGAGATTTTTAAAAATAAGTAACCGTTGCTGCCACAGGTTAGATGCCTTTTACCTACCCAAGTCATCAAATGGCATGCCATCGTTTCAGTACCGTACTAAATCCTAAGACGTACTGTCAAATCCGATCACTTCAATGTAGACCTACCATATGAATTCTAATCGTTATTTTCTAGCGATTTCTGAGTAATCAAATGTCATTATCTTATTAAAAAGTTGAGTAGGGCTGTGTAAAAAATCGATCGAACCAACTTGACTGACCGAAATTTCGGTTCGATTTCGATTTTAAGGCATATTAGTTTGGTTTTGGATTTGGAAAAGTGGCTTATCGAGTTATCGAATCGATTTCAATTTTAACGTAAAAAATCTAAGGCCGAACCGATAAAAAACCGATAATAGGATACTACTTAAGTACATACAAAAATAGGTTGCAATTAAAATTTTCTTTTTAAAACCTACACTTCAGAGTTAAAACGTAGAAACTAAAAAATAAGGGATAAGTCTAACAATTTAAAACAAATAAAAAGTCAAAAACTCTTGTTGCCCCATATCCCATTCTTTTCCACTTCTCAGTTCCCACCTGCGACTGTCGGCCGTTCGCCGTCCTTTCGCTCATCGTCGCCAGCGCCGTCCATCACAATCCCACACGGCCACACTCCACAACAGACAACAGGTTTCTCTTTCTTTCTCTGTCTCTCTCTCTCTTCCTTGCTTTATTCTTTACTGTCTCTCTTCCTTACCGTCTTTTCTTAATTTTATAAATAAGATTTAGTTTTCAATATGCATAGGAATTTTAAAATTTTTAGGGTGTGATATGATTAATATACATAGGGATTAGTTTGTTTTAGTGAATGGAAATTGATGTTTATATTATTTCTTATTTTTGAAGCCTTCTTAGTGAGTTTTATTGGATTTGTTTGTTTATCTTTTAAGGGTTTACCCTGTTTTTTCTTCTTATTCTTTTCTTATTTAGATTGGCCTATCCCTCTCATTATATGTTGGATTAATTTCTCTAAAATGGATTAAAACTTCTTGCTAATATAAATGCTACAAATAAAAAAGTTGAGGTTTAGAAACCGAAAACCGACCGAACCAATAACTATCGGTTCGGTTTCGATTTCGAGGCGTATCTGTTCGATCTCGGTTTGAGAAACTAGCTAGTTACTGGTTCGGTTTTGATTTAACATTTAAACCGACCCAATAACACCCCTATAGTTGACTAGTTTTTGAAGTGAAATTAAGATTGATTAAAATTTAAAAAAATATTTTTTATTACTAGAGATCCCTTGAGAGTTGAGGTTAGGGATGGAAGTTCGGTGTACCAAACCGATCCGAAACCGATTTTTCAGTATTCGGTCAGTACCCCCCAAACTGAAACCGAACTAAAATGAATCGGTTTGGGCTCTGCTTGGTTTGGTTCTTTTTCTTTTTCAAAACCGACCCCCAAAACATAAATATTTCGATTTTTTCAGTTTGGCTTTGGTTCAGTGGAGGTATTTTTACAATTTTTTATTTTTTTAATTTATGTTTTCGGTATTTTTCGGTTTTCTCATCCTACCCTTGGTTCGCTTCCGAAAACGAACCGAACCGCAAGCAGTTCGGTTTGGTGTTTTTCAGTTTTCGGTCTAGCTCGAGCTGGTTCAGGATAGACGATTTTCGGTTCAATATCGGGGTTTGGTTTAGTGTTTGCATCCCTACTTGAAATCTTAATTAATTGTATTGACTTCTATTTAGGGAGGCTTTTCGATTAATGAAAATGAAAAAAAAAAAAAAAAAATTAAAAAGTTATTGCCAAATTAAAACATACTTTTATGCTGCCAGATGCTAGTACTAGAAGCTTTGAGTATTAATTTTGTGTATTATAAATCGTATTTTCTAACTTATAGGTGGTCTAAGATCGCCGGGAGGTTGCCGGGAAGAACTGACAATGAGATCAAGAACTACTGGCGAACACATCTAAGAAGAAAACAACAAGCTCGAGAACGAGGTGCGCCAACAATCCTACTCCTCTTGCTCATTCCTTCTTATAATTGTTAATGTTATCTTTACTTCTTTATTGACTTTCTTATCCCCTTCAATTTAAAAGAGAGAGTGCAAAAAGAGATGGTTGCAACGAGCGTGCTACCAAGCCTTTTTCTAGGAAAAAAGCTGGACGCAACAACTAGCACCTCTACATCAAGCTTTGCCCATTCTGCATCTCTTAAGGAGACACTAAGCATGGAACCACTAGATGTTCCTTCTCCTCTTGACGTCCAAGTCGAAGACTACCCGTTCGCCATCTCGCCGTATGAAGCCCGACTGTCCGATTGGGTATCGGAAGTGCTGTACGATAAAGACACCTCGAAAAATCACGAGTGCACCATATCCGATTCATCGTACGATTTTCCGGTGTGCGGCGTTTCTGATGATTGTGATGCTACTATCTGGGAAGATTCTTCGAGTTTTCTTTGGGATATCGATAAGGAAGCTCTCGCTTACAAGGTGTGAGGTGGAGATCCTTCTGTTTGGCCATTAACAAGGAAGATGAGTCTTCAAGTTGTAAATACTAAATAGTACTACATCTTGTGTAGCTGATTGTAACCAAATTGAAAATGAATGAATCTACTGGTTTGTGGATATTCTATTTAAATGAGGCCGGACTTATAAAATGGTTTCCTCCTATCTCTTGAGGTGGTAACTGGTAAATCAATCTTTTTAAGTACTAAATTCTATGAGATTTCGCAAAATATAACCTCTCTTTCTCTTTTGGTTATGCAAGACAGATGGTGAATGTAGTATATAAAGAGCTATTGTTAGGTAGAAGGGTCCCCTGAACCACATCATCAATATTGTGTAAAGGGCCGTCGAACAACAACGAATCCAGTCAATTCATTTCCTCTGGTGCGGGTTCCTTTCCATAAAAGCCAAGAAAAAAGCCGTATTCCTGCCTATGCCACTGCTCATATAAGAGAGTTCCACTTTCGTACTAGCGGTTCATAAGGATACAAGTTCCACTCTGCGATCTCCGAAATCGGGGAAGTCTTTACCACATAAGCCTTATTGTTTAGTTGGTCGAGTAACTAGGAGGTTGTCGGTTCAACTCTCTCCATGTCTCATATTTGCATTTTTTTAATGGGTCATGGATCGGGTCTCGGTCAGGTTGGTGCAGGTCATTGGTCAGGTCACTGACCTAACTGGGCCAAGCCGGACATATGTATTAACCCAGTAGATTCTCTGGCCTAATTTTGACAAGACCAGATTCGTTTGACCAAATCCTTTATATATAAGATACCTCTAAATGCGCCCACGCATTCTCCGAAAGCGCCCCACGTCTCGGACCTCTTGAAAACCATTGATTCCTTCAAATGAGATGATGGCTTTTTATACCTATCTTTCACAAAATAGATCTTAAGATCATGGCCCACCTATCCGACGGCAATTTTTTATTCCATGTGTCACAAATCCCAAAAAAAATGCCCTTGAATCATATGACACACATCACTCTCAAATGTGATTTTATGAGCATTTTTTTAGGATCTATGACACGTTGAATCACAAATCAACTGTTTGAAAGGTGCACCATGATCTCAAGATCTACTGAGTGAAAGATATTACTTGTGTGTATGTGTGTATATATATATATATATATATATATATATATATATATATATATATATATTCGCAGAGCACTGGCACCTAGAAAATGAGGTGGCTGCACCCCCCTAATTTTTTTTTTAAGCGAAGCGCCGACACCTCGATATAGATGCGTCAATACCCCTAAAATGAGGTGTTGACACCCAGGCGTCGGGGTGTCGGCGCCTCTTTACCGGGGCATGCAAATGGTGTAAAAGGATATAGGTTATGATGTCCTGAGCAGAATAAGGATGTGATTAGTAGAGATGTGACCTTTGATGAATCTAAAATGCGAACTTCTAGCAAACAGATCATGAAAATTAGAGAAGAGGTGGCCGAAGATCAGTTTGAGATAAAGTTAGAAACTCCTACAGTTATTACATCAAAGAAAAATATAGAAAGAGTTGAAAGAGAGTCAGAACAATCCTTAGCAGGTAGAAGACCCAAAGTGAATGTTAGAGCATCAATTCGCTACGATTACGAGGATATAATCGCCTACGTGTTGACGCTAGATGACAATGAGTCGTCTTCATTCAATGATGCAATCAGTGGTAGATGTGCACGGGAATGAAAGACCGTAATGGGTGAAGAGATGAATTTTCTTTACAAGAATTAAACTTGAAACTGACAGAGTTACCTAATGGAAAGAGAGCGATTGAGTACAAGTGGGTTTATAAGAAGAAAGAAGGTTCTCTGATTATTAGCGGTGCAAGGTACAAAGCACGGTTGATAGCAAAGGCTATGCGCAAAAGGAAGGCATATTACAATTAGGTATTCTCACCGGTTGTGAAACACACTTCAATTCAGATTTTGTTGTCAATTGGAGTAACTCGATGTGAAAACGGTATTTCTACACGGTGATCTGGAAGAGGAGATTTATATGAACCAACCTGAAGGGTTCAAGTCTCCTGGAGAAGAGAAGTTAATGTGAAAATTAAAGAAGTCCTTGTACGAGTTAAAACAATCGCCGAGACAATGGTACAAGAGGTTTGACACGTTCATGGTGGGCCAAAATTATATATGAAGTGAATACAACAACTGTGTTTACTTCAAGAGGGTAGCGGATGATTTATTTATTTGCCTTATCTTTTATGTTGATGATGTGCTCATAGCTGCATAGAACATAGTGGAGATCAACAAGTTGAAATCTCAACTTGGCATGAAGTTTGAGATGAAGAATCTTGGCACAACGAGAAAGATTCTTGAGATGGAGATTCAGAGTGACAAATAAAAATGATGGTTGTATCTGACACAGAAGATATATCTAGAGAAGGTACTCTCACGATTTGGTATGACGTATTCAAAGGCTGTGAGTATTCCATTAGCAGCTCACTTCCGTCTTTCGGCTAGCATGTCTCCTATTACATATGAGAAGCGAGAGTCCATGACTCATGTTCCCTATGCGAGTGCGATTGGTAACTTGATATTATAATTTTTTTTAATATTTTAAAACTCACAAGCACACGAATCGAATTGTAGTTAATGGGTGCGGAGTACGAGATCGTTATCCCGAGGATTGGTCAGAAAATTATCAAGAGAAAATAACAATTAACTGCAAGAAGTACCACAGATCTAGCACAATATTCAAACTAATTTATGATTATAAGAGTTTGATGGTGAATAAAACTGTCGAGAAATAATCTATAGAGAATAAAAACAAGATAGAGAAAATGAGGAGTGGGATGATAAATATCCCCATCGTTGGCTTATCATCTATGAAATACAGATCTAACGGATGAGATACGATACTATCACAAGATGCAACGCACGCAAATATTAAACTCAATCAAAAATTTATGAAAAATATAATATTAATCTATGAAAATAATTCTAATGTATGCTCTTCCTACAGTCGCAAAGGAAATGAGGTAAAACATTCTCCGTAAAAGGGACTTCTAATGATGATAAATTAATGCCACAAAATTGGGCAAAACATCTACCGTAAAAGATAGACTCTTAATGACGATGAATTAATACCGCAAATATTATCGACAAAGAACTCGGAGTTGATTCCTTATTGCAGATTCGAGATCATGGGAAGAGCATGACTAGCACATATATCTTAAATGACAATCGAAATTTACTAATTCAGCAAGAGCAATAAAGCATTAAAGATCAAGGCATCTATGATAAAATTATATCCCAACCACAGATCTATATTATTATAAATAAAAACCTTGGATGGGGTTCATTAGATCCTCATCCTCAAAAAGATTTAGCTACGTATGCTTGAAATGAATAACATAATTAAAAAATAAATATAACTTAACATTAAAATACTTTAAAGATGTTTTAACAATTCCACTGCAACAACTTTAATCTAAGTAGACTTCTTCTTCAAGCCGCAAAATGACACTAAGCTAAAATCTATACCTAGATAATGGAAGAATAATGCTTGGAAAAGGAAAGAGAAATGCTAAAAGAAAACTAAAAATACTAAGGGAAAAAGAGACTCCCAAAAGGGAGAGACCCCTAAAACTAATTCTCAAGTTTTGCTTAAATAGGTCCTTAGATCCATATTTGAAATTCAAAAATAAAATTTGAATTTTAAATTTCGCAGATCTCTGATTTATAAAATATCGATCGATCGACAAGCGTAATCAATCGATCGAATTTTACAAATTTTAGGGACCATTAACTCCTTTGCTCCAATGTTCCTGCGTTTGCTATTCTTATGCTCTTTTATGCTTCCAAAAACATCTAATGTCAAATCTTTCTGAAATAATTAAAGCTTCACAAATATGTCAGATTGCCCTCATTAGAAAGCTAAATATAGGCTTTAGGGGGTGAAATATCATCATATATCACCGCTCATCACTTTATGTGTGCTATGGTATGCACTCGACCGGATATTTCATAGACCGTTAGCGTGGTTAGCAGGTATATGACTAATCCGGGCAATGTGCATTGGCAGACAGTGAAATGGATTATGAGGTACGTACGTGGTACCAAGGATGTCGGTTTAGTTTTTTGCAGTGGTACAAGTCATCAGTTATGCAGATACGTAGATTCAGATTATGCAGGTGATTTGGATAAGCGTCGGTCTATAACGGGATATGTGTTTACGCTATCAGGAGGGCCGATTAACTAGAAGTTGATATTACAGGATATAGTGGCTTTGTCTACTACAGAGGCAGAGTAAATGGCGGTAATAGAAGCAGTGAAAAAAGCATTGTGGCTTCAGTGCTTAGTTAGTGATTTGGGAACCGCACAGGAAAGTGTCAATGCGTTCTGCGATGCTAGAGTGCTATTTACTTAAGAAAGAATCACATATATCATGCTCATACTAAGCATATTGATATACGATATCACTTCGTACCAGAAGTAATCGAAGATGACTAGATGTCCTTAAAGGTGAGTACGAAGGGCAATCCTGTGGATATAATGACAGAGGTGGTACTGGCGGTCAAGACTAAATATTGTTTGGAGTTGATTAATGTTCAGTAGGTTTGAGCGCCCCGAGGGTGCTGGTGGCACCGGTGATTTAAGTATAGCGATGATCGAAAGAAATAGTATATGGTAAAACTTAGAGTCAAGTGGAGAATTGTTATTCAGGCTCTAACTACAGGTTGGCTCGCTCGAGCGAGAACCAAATTCGCTCGAGCGAAGTGAGCACTCAAACAAGAAAAGATACGGGTATAAGTCACTCAAACGAGTTTGGCTCTCGCTTGAGCAACCAGCGCACGATTCAAAGGGAAAAGTTTCGGGTTTTAGTCGCTCGAGCGAGTTTGGTTGTCACTCGAGCGACCAATGACAACGAGTTAGGTGCAGATTTCATTTTTTGGCCAGTTTCTCCATGGTTAGAAGTAGGATTCGAGACTTCTATATAAAGGTAAAACCCTTGATCAAATTGAATAGGTTGAGATATCATTTTAAAGCTTTGGAAAACCTATCTAGGGTTTTGAAGGGAGCTTTGGTGAGGCTTGAGTGTTCTTGTATTCTTGTGTGATCATCAATTTAGTGGATTATCGCTGCCCGTGAACGTAGGCATATTGCCGAACCACGTAAATATTGTCTCCTGTGTGTTTGTGGTTGATTTTCTTTTAATTTTACGTTCTTATTTGATCGTTCATTGTGAGATCGCTGGTTAGTTTGTGAGCTTCCGCACAGCAGGTGAATTCATGGACATAGGGACCATTGCTGAACCACATAAAATCATTGCATTTTTGTGCGATTGATTTACTATTTTTTTTTTTAATTCTTTCTTTCTTTACACGTGGCACTATTTTGACACCTCATGGTTTTAAGAGCTTAATAATATCAGAAAAATGAACTGTTCGGGTGAAACTGTCCAAATTTATTTTAATTCATTTTCTAGAGCTTGTAACAACTTAATCATAAGCACTACAAAAAATAAGACTATTAGCGGTAACCAAAGCTGCCGCTAATAACAATAAATTTCCACTAATACCCACGTTGCTAATAGTCTTAATAACCTTTGACAAAAAAACTGCCAATATTGACCGTCGCTAATAGTCTTATGTTTTATAGTGAAGGTAAAACTTGTTTTTATATAATCATAGACCTACACTCATATATAATATCCCTGCCAAACATGTGGCATATAAAAAGGGGCGATTTATACCGAATCAATGACCTGTTCATACTTTAGTGTTAACGAATCATTTGCCCAATGTGTAGAAAATCTTAAACTAACAAAGAAGAAGGTTAGAAAGAAGAGAGAGGCTGCACGAGAGGCTACATTAATAAAATCTCAATGTTATTATATTACCTTTGTGTGTATATATTGATATAACCTGAATACAAAACAGAGGTTAAAGAGGGGATAGGGAGAAAGCAGAATACAAAAACAGAGGATATACTTTCTCTATATTTCATTGATAAACAAATAGCCTATATATAGGCTAATACATAACTAAAAGCATCATAAAAGTAGAGACTATCCAATGTTCAAAACAAATTCCTATTGACTAGGTAAGCAAACTCCTATTGACTAACTAAACAAAAAACAAACTTACTAATACTCCTAAAGACTAGGACAACCCAAACATGGAAATTTACTAATTTCCTCAACAATCCCTCCCTTAAACTGATGTTCCATAACATTCAATTTAATAAGAGTTAAAATTTGGAGCTCCAAACCTCAAATTGAAACATTTGAAGCACAAACACCAAGTAGCTTCCTGAGCTGAAACATTTGAAGTACAAACACCAAGTAGCTTCCTGTGCTTTTGAAATGCAAGAAACTTGAGAGGTTTGGTTCAAATATCTGTGATCTGGTCTTCACTTCTACAGTAAATAGATTAATGATTCCATCATTCGTGAGATCCCTCAAGAAATGATACTTCACATCTATGTGTTTGCTTTGACCATGTAAAACTGAATTTTTTGATAGCTTTATTATTGAACTGTTGTCACAATAAATCTAAGTAGGTCCATGCTCCGTGAAAAGCAATTCTTTAAGGATTTTATGTAGCCAAATAGCTTGACAAGCGCAAGCTGTTGCAGCAACAAATTCAGCTTCAGTGGATAATAATGTAACAATGGGTTGCTTCTTTGATGACCATGAAATGGTTCCTATCCCCATCATGAAAATATACCCAGATGTACTTTTTCGATCATCCGAATCTCTTGCATAATCACTATCTAAAAAGCCTAACAGATCTGACTTTTCTCCTTTCTTGTAGCACAGTCCAAAGTCCTTAGTGCCTTGCAAGTGCCAGAAAATTCTTTTTACAGCCAAGAGATGAATCTCTGTAGGATATTCCATGTAACTGCTAATCACACTTACAGCATGCATTATATCAGGTCTTGTTGCTGTCAAATACATTAAACTCCCCACTATTTATTCGTAAAGAGTGTCGTCAACCTTCTTTTCCTTCATTATCTTTGTTTAGCTTCTTACCAAACTCGGATGGAGTATTTACAGGATTACAATCATTCATCTGAAACCTGTCCAAGATTTCTCACACATATTTCTTTTGAGGAATAAAAATTTCAATAGAAGACTGCACCACTTCAATGCCAAGAAAATACTGCATCATGCCAAGATCAGACATCTAAAATTTAGCCATCATGGATTGCTTTAAACTACCAAACATGATTGTATTATTTCCAGTGTAAATTAAATCATCTACATATAAGCAAACAATGAGCATTGTTCCTCCATCTTCAATCTTTATAAAAATTGTATGTTCATAAGGACGTTTTTGAAATCCTTCCTTAAATAAATAAGTTTTTATACGATTATACCAAGCCTGTGGAGCTTGTTTTAATCCATATAGAGCTTTCTTTAACTTATATACTTTATACTCATTGTCAAGTTTTATATAACTAGGAGGTTGATCGATAAATACCTCTTCTTTCAAATCTCTGTGAAGAAATGTTGATTTCACGTCCAGCTGGAAGATAGGCCATGAGTTTTGAGTTGCCATAACAATCACCAATCTGATTGTATCATGCCCTGCAATCGGAGCAAAGACTTCTTTATAATCAACACCAAACTCCTGCTTGTAGCCCTTAGCTACCAAGCGTGCCTTGCGCTTGACGACCTTACCATTCTCCTTCAACTTTGTCTTGTAAACCCACTTTACACAAATTGTCTTCTGCCCTTTTGGAAGATCACATAGCTCTCATGTATCATTTCTTTCAATGACTGTAATTTCAGCATCCATAGCTTTTCTCCATTTTGATTCTTTGACAGCCACTTCAAAAATGGTAGGATCACAATCTGAAAACAGAGCAAAATGTGTAAGTGGGTCATCACCTTGGTCAACTCCAGTTGCCTCATAATTAGCCATCCATGCTGGTCTTCTTCAAACATGTTCAGGCCTTTGTGATTCAGTTGCAAGTGGGCTTTGATCGGCTATTGGAACATTTTGAGTGACTTCCTCTTCTTGGTCATTCTCCGTAGGCTGCTGCCATTTCTCCTCATCATCAAAATCTCCTAGAATACTTTCTTTAACACCATTCTGATTCCATGATCATGTGCTTTTTTCATCAAATACCACATCACGGCTAATGACAATTTTCATGGTGTTAGGATTGTATAATTTATAAGCTTTTGACTTATCACTAACGCCAAAAATATGTATTTTTCTCCCTTGTTATCTAGCTTCCTCCTCTTCTGATCATTTGGAATATGGGTATAGGCAATACGCCCAAAAATTCGGAAATGATCTACAACAAGTTTCCTTCCTCTCCATGCTTCCTTTGGTGTCATATTTTGAACAGCAAGTGTGGGACTTCTATTCAATATATGAATGTTCCAATTAACTGCTTCAGGCCAGAAATTTTTTCGAATGCCACTTGTTGTCAAAAGGCTTCGCACCATATTCATTATAGTGTGGTTCTTCCTCTCGCATGCACCATTCTGTTGGGGTGTATAAGCTGTTATAAGTTCTCTCTTAATTCCATGGTTCTCACAAAAAAATACAAATTCATTTGAATTATATTCTCCACCACGATCCGTGCGAAGAACTTTTGTTGGACTACCAACTTCTTTCTCAACGAGCACTTTATAATTTTTAAAGGCTACAAAAGCTTAAGATTTCTCCTGCAAAAAATAGACCCATATTTTTCGACTATAATCATCAATGAAAGTAATTAAATATCTTTTACCTCCATTAGAAGTTGGGTTTATTAGCCCACATATGTCAGAATGAACAAGCTCCAATGCCTTCTTCGTTGTTCAAGATTTTCCTTATAGGAATTGATTACGGTGTTGTTTGCTAACAACACATTCTTCACAAATTTGAGAACAATCTGTAATTTGAGGAAGCCCTGTCACCATGTTCTTTGGTTATAGTGTTTTCAGTCTGCTAAAATTCAGATGCCCATAGCGAAAGTGTCATAGTCATGCTTCATCTTTTAATTTGGCTGAGAAGCACGAACGAGCGGTGTTATGGAGATAAAGTGGGAACATACAATTCGTCGTCATATTAACTTGAGCAATTAAGCCCAACTTTGGATCTTGAATCTGACATACTCCATCTTTGATAAAAATCTTGTATCCTTTTTCTTGTAACTGACCCACACAAAGCAAGTTGGTCTTTAAATCTGGCACAAAAAAAAATTAGCAATTGTGTAGGTGGAATTTCCTTTGGTTTGGATTGTTACCTTTCCTTTTCTTATAACAGAAATTGTAGAGTTGTCACCAAACTTAACAGAGCTGTGAAAGGATTCATCCAAGTAAGAAAATGCCTCCTTCTCTCCACACATGTGGTTACTGCAGCCAGTGTCTAAATACCACATGTTTTGTTGAGTTTCTTTCTTCACGTGACACACCATCAAAAGAGATACCTCTTCTTCCTTTTCTGCAAAGTTAGTTTGATCTCCACTATGTTTATTCAAATCAGTTTGACATTCTGATTTATAATGGTCATACCTGTGACATATGAAACATTCAACATTGAACTTGTCTGCTAACTTTGATCTATAAGTTGTTGAGTGGTGGCCTCCACGTCCTCTACCTCTTCCTTGAAATTGACTCTCTTGATTATGATGATTTGTTGTTGGTTCCCACGATCATTGTTGTTTCTGCCTCTTCGACCACGACCTCTATCTCTTCCTCGTCCTCTATCGGCTCTACTGGGTATAGAGTGATTTTCTAACAAGGCCTTCAATGCTTGTTCTTCTTTTTCCGGCTGGTTAATTGTTTGCTCATGAGCAAACAAAGAACTTTATAATTCATCAATTGATAGTAAACTAACATCATTAGCTTCTTCTATAGCACAGACAACAAAATTAAATTTTGGTGTTAAAGATCAAAGAATCTTCTCAACAATGAGAACATCCTCTGTCCTGTCGCCATGGATGCGATTCTTGTTAACGATTTCCATCGTTCTTGAAAAATAGTCTGTAACTAATTCTCTCGACTTCATTCGAAGTATTTCGAACTCCGAATGAAGTGCTTGAAGTTGTTGTCTCTTAGCTCTTGTTGTACCTTAGTACTTCTTCTTCATGGAGTCCCAAATATGTTTGGCTGTGTCTTTGCAAAGAATGGTTTCCAAGATTGAGCGGTCAATAGCTTGGAAGAGATAATTTTTAATTTGCTTTAAGATCCTTTAACTTCAGCCCTTCAAGATTTGTCTTATGTGCATCTATCAGCGAAACACCTTCTGCTGGTTCTGCTACTCCATAAACAACAATCATCTAATATTCTTTGGACCTCAAGAAGTTCTCCATGAGCATGTTCCAATGGTCATAGTGACCATCAAAACATGGAATAATTGGTTGTACAAAACTTTTGGAAGCCATCAATTTCACTTTTCTCTCCTTGAACCCCAACCTGGAGCTCTGATAACACTGATATAACCTGAATACAAAACAGTGGATAAAGAGGGGATAGGGAGAAAGCATAATACAAAAATAGAGGATATACTTTCTCTATATTTCATTGATAAACAAACAACCTATATATAGGCTAATGCATAACTGAAAGCATCATAAAAGTAGAGACTATCCAACGTTTAAAAAAAATTCCTATTGACTAGGTAAGCAAACTCCTTTTGACTAGCTAAACAAAAAACAAACTTACTGATACTCCTAAGGACTAGGACAACCCAAACATGGAAATTTACTAATTTCCTCAACATATATAGACTTATGTTTTCTACAAAATAGAGGTTTGATGACATTAGTGATGAATCAAATTTTAAAATTTAAATTTTATAGGGACATACATTTTACTTGTACATATATATATATATATATATATATATATATATATATATATATATATATATATATATAAGAAATGAAAATATTCTGTTTCACATTATGGGTTCTTTCTATACCAAACTTTTCTCAAGGAAAGTGGCAAAATCCAAAACAAGTTAGTGGCCTCCATGACATTGTGTATATGTAAAGAAGATAATGTTTTAATTCTCAACTTGCATTGGATGGATTGAACCAAGTGAATCAATGAATGAGGTATGTCTAATTTTAAAAGTGGGATACAAAACTGTCTTTTAATTGAATTTAGAATGCAAGAGGGTGATCTTGGTATTCAATCCGAGGGTGATCTTGGTATTCGATCCAACTTCTCGTCCAACTTATCATTTCTACAAAAGTTGAAAGAACTTGGATTGAGGAAGAATTGAGTCGAGGAAGAATTGAGTCATGGACCAGCAGCATTCTTGCTTTTCTAAGAATCAGCAGGCAAAATCAGCTCTTTTTTTTTTAAGTTGGGTTTTGGTTAGGTCTAACTAGTTGAACTCGAAATGGGGTTCAACTAATGTCAAAACCATCAGACACGAGGGAACCTTGACTTAACTTTCATAAGTTGGCATCCACTTTTGGATCCCTTGGATCAAACAATTTTTTACTCATAAGATCCCCATTTTGAGTTCAATTGGCTGTACCTGGCCAAAACTGTCAGGTTCTACTGGTAGAACTCTTCTAAATAGGGTTCAATTGATTTTAAAACCATTAGATGCAAGGGCATCTTGTCTTTTTGACATCCACATTTTTATTTTATTTTTAAAAACTGTTTATTTTATTGATATAAAAACCTTGGCAAGTGCCTCGGAATGCCCAATAAAAGCACTAGCAAGTACCACACGCAATGCTACCTTGAAAATCAGACTTCCCGGAGAAAATCAGAGTAGGTACTTGAGGAATGCAGGAAACCCAAGCGAAACGTCAAGAAAACCTACATTTTATACACATTTGGATCCCTTGCATCCAACGATTTTAAAACCAGTTGATCCCAATTAGAGTTCAACCGATCGAACCTGACCAAAACCATTTTTAAGCTAAGCTAAGCTCAAACAGGCCTAGCGATCAGGCAGAAGCAACAGTGGCCCAAACGGGGAAATATCTACCACACCTAACACAAAAATGAGATATGATTGAGGTGAGATGGTGGTGGGTACCCAGGTATCCCTAGATGTTTAATTTTTGGGCTATGGACCTATGACTCACCTAAAAGGTTCCTACAAAGTGACACTACAAAAATAAGGTGTTTGGCAGCCAAAAACAACATCTATTAACAAAATAACTTCTGCTACTAGTCCTGCCACTGGTGAAACAAGTGTTTTTGTTAATAGCGGCAATATTGGGCTGCCAAAAACTGCTACTAATTGTCTTATTTTTTGTAGTATTAGGAAATAAATTCTGCTCGACACCTTATGGAGTTATGGTACAAGGTTTATGATTTCAATAATGGAGCTTCTTCTGTTCAAAACTCACTTAAAATTTAAATTTAAATTTTTTAAACATATTATAACAGTTTAATATATGAAAACTTTACTTGTTTAGAGTTATTAATATAATTTTATAAAACATTTTTAGAGAATTTTTCAAAATTTTTGTTAGAATTATAACCTAGACCGGCCCATTTGGCTCATTTTGTCTTTTGGGTCATTGGCCTATTTACAATTATATTGGTCAATCTTGGAACTCTTTTTTTTGTCATAGGAAATTTGTGTATTTAACGTAGTGTCTTGAGAATATGGAATATACTTTGAGAATGTAATTTTCTATCTTTTTCTAGGCTAGGTAGTTGCTTTGGAAGTGTATGTTTATTTATTCCCGATTTTGTATTTTGGGCTATTTTTATCACTCATGTATTTTCATTTACAAGTCATATGAATGAAATTTGAAAGGTTCTAAGTAGTATATTACTTTAGTCCTTATTTTTAGTGTTTTTCTACACAAGAGAACAACTTTCTTCTCTTCAAAGTGTCATCTTCTTCCAATCCTAATTGGTGTATTCCAACAATTTTCCCATACTTTTTCTGAACTTAGTGCATTTTATCAAATTTTTCCCAATTTAATCAGAAACCCTAACTTGGGCACTATGCAAATAAGTATGACTTTTAGTTGGGAGCCTTTACTTGCACGCGAGCTTTGTGCTTTGATGGTCCTCCATTGATGAATTTTCGATTTACATCACTTCCCTCTTACAGGATGATTTAATTGTAAATTATAATGCCTATATATTTTTTGATTTTTAGCAGATGGGTGAGGTCCCACCAACTTCCGCTGACTCTTACCAAAAAAAAATAATAATAAATAAATAAAAGTTGGCTCTTGTACATAGTTTAAAAGAAATACTTAGTATCTTTGGGAACTGTGTCACGTGAAAACACTATTGCCATCTAATTTGAAGGTCATGATTTAATGATCTTAGGAGCAAAAGATTGCCAAGGAATACGATTTGCAACATAAACTGACGTGTGACGACGATCCTAAAATGAGTATGAGAAGATAATGACCGAAATTAAACTAATTAATTAAGCAATAAAACTCAAACTAAGGTCATACGCTGGTAAATTTCATAGAATTCTTCTTAGGTAATCATACTAGGCTCGCTTAGGGTCCAATCCGACGTGCGAGTCCGTTAGAATTTGTGGAAACTGCACTACAAAAAATAAAACTATTAGTGGCAACCAAAAACTGCCGCTATTAACAAAAAACTGTTGTTATTAGTCAAGTCGCTATCAAAAATTATCGTTGTTAGCATAGATCAAAATCTCGGCCGAAATTTCAAATTTTCAACCGAAACGACTCGGTTTCAGTCGAGAACGAACCGAAAAAATGAAAAAAAATAGCCCCCTTCCGGAAAGCTCAAATTATCGGCCGATAATTAAGAATTTCAAATTGCCGACCGATAATTTGAAATCATAGGCCGGTTTCTGCTGCCCTGTTTTGAATATTTTTGGGGGTTTAAAACCCATAGAGAAGAAAAAAAAAAGGAAGAAGAAGAAGAAAGAAGTGGAGGACTTACCAAGGTCTCAGTGGCTGTAGGTCGAAATCAGGTATGATTTTTCCCTTTCTTCTTCTTCTTCTTCTTCTTCTTCTTCTTCTTCTTCTTCTTCTTTCTATTTTTTTTTCCCTTTTTTTTTCACTTCTTTTGCAGTTTGCTATTTAGGAATGAATTTTATATGCAAGGAGAATAGGACCGACTCCCATGCCATTCACATACACATTAGAATGTTGTTTAAATGATCTTAGACCATAAGGGCTTACGATGTAAGTGATCTGAACCGTCAAAATTATTTTTTAGAGATATTTAAACCATCTGACATGTAGACTATAATATCAACCATTAGTTTTAATTTTAAGGGCTA
Organism: Chloranthus sessilifolius; assembly: GCA_021018995.1. Lineage (NCBI taxonomy): Eukaryota > Viridiplantae > Streptophyta > Magnoliopsida > Chloranthales > Chloranthaceae > Chloranthus > Chloranthus sessilifolius. The sequence goes on along the minus strand of CM037587.1, from coordinate 121,389,628 downwards.
ATATTAAAGTTCACCAATCGAATGGTTCACATTCACTGCCCAGCCTTCAATCTATGATCGATTAGAATGTGTTTAAATGATCTCACACCATTAAAATATCACTTTTTATTCCACACCATTAAAGTGTGATTCATTATTATGCCTTGTGGCACATACCTATGATTTTTCAAATGGTGTTTAAATGATCTTACACCATTAAAAACTCACTTTTTTATTATACATCATTAAAGTGTGATTTATCATTATGAGTGCTCCAGATCAGATGATGGAGATCTTGTTTCACCCCAATCTTCAAGAGATGATTAGTTTTTTTTATTTCAAATGTCATGTATCCACCAAAAATGGCCCTAAAATCACGTTTGAGCGTGATGTATGCTGATGAGTAGTGAAATATGATGATATTTCACCCCTAGATACCTACATTTAGCTATCTGATGAAGGCTATCTGATAAGAATTATTAGATTTGAAGTGTTTCAGGTAAATACAAGCCAAGTGCAGAAAACAGCCCAAGAATTCTGAAAATAATGTCAAAACACTGCAACTTTTGGTCATCGAGAACTTGGTACAACTTGCTGCTCAATTTGGACCTTCAAGACGGCCTAATTATGAAATTATCAAAACACAAAAGTTGTACAGTTTTCTGTCAGCTTTCCAACAGCATATGAATCGCCTCAATCCGAGTTCGGGACAGAAAGTTATGGCTAAAATACCGAAGCAGTATCTGATGCAAAGTTCGGCGGGAATTCACAAAAATCTGGGAGGTCGATGCATCGACCCTATTGGGTCGATTAATCGACCCTAAATTTTCGAGTTGGAACACCTCTGCGGCTGGGAAACTTCAGCTCTATTTAAAGCGGATCAAACACTTTGGAGAAGAGGAATTAGAGATAAATAATTAGAGAGTTAATTTTGGCTTTTCTTTTTTGGAGTTTTTGGAAAGAATTTTTTAGAGGATTATTATTCATTATTATTATTTTTGGTTTTAGACTCCTCTTGGCATCTTTTTAAGGGTTCTTCTTTTCTCCTTCTTCTACGGATTGATCTGGGTAGATTGTACTTAGGATTTGCACTGTCTTTCTTTTACATTCATAGATTGTATTTAGGAAAAGGCATTGTAACCAAAGATTTTTTGGAAGAAATGAAAAGTGAAATGGCTTTAAATGAACAAGAAGATCACACACCAAAGATAAGCGGCTAAATCAGTAGATCGGGGAAGATGCGATCCCCAGAAAAGTACCCTTATTTATGATTAATACCATAGTCGATTTATTGTCATCATGAAATCGTTTTGCTAAAAGTTTGTATTATTGAAAATATATTGAATGCTTGTTATGACCGTTGATTGCGCGTATCAACGGCTATAATCGCTAGATCTGGACTTGCGGTGATCTAGAATTTGAGAAGCGATTATGTTTTTACTGTTGTGATCTAAACATCATGAGATACGCTATGCTTCTTACATGACTCATACCGCGATGATAGGCTGAGTCATTGTTTTTAGATAGGGTATGCCGGATTGATGATCATATTTTATTTCGAATCATTTTTATAGATGAATGATAGTGTGAATGATGCTTTAATGAAACTGTGGGTTTTAATGGTAGAAAAAGGGTACAAATCTGGAATAGCATATTCCTTGATCTCATTTAATTATTATTTTAGATTCATCGGTAATTAGTTGTTTAGATTAATTTATTTTTTTGCATTTAGGAAAAGTGTGATAAATTTTGGTAAAATTGAATCTGCCCTTTGGTACTTCCTTAGGGACGTTTTTAAATCTCTGAAAGAATTAATTAAAATTCACGTTTCCCTGTGGGTTCGACACCCTTATTCTTGCCTTACTACAATAGATCTTATGCACTTGCAAGGGTTACATTTAAAATCGATCATATGCCATAGGATTCAAGAGAAATTTTTTGAGGATCTGTGACATGTGGAATTAAAAATTGACCGTGATAAGTGCGACATGATCTCAAGATCCATTGTGGGGAAGATTAGAGTGAAACACGATCTCCATCATCTTTTTTGAAGCAATAAATGGGTTTAAAGGGGTTGTACATATGGGCACTTTCAGAGATTGCTTGAGAGGTAGCCATATATATAGAGATACCCATATATAGTGGTACCCAATATTTCACACAGTAGATCTTGAGATCATAGTCCAACTAGCAGACGGTCAGATCTTAATTCCACGTGACATACATTCCAAAGTGACCATAATCATGGGCATATCATGAGAAGGATTCTCAGGTCACTTTTAAGATTTATTTAATGTGGAATCAAATCTGATCGTCTGATATATTTTGCATGAGTTCAAGATCCATTGTGTGATCGAAAATTAGCTTCACTAGTGTAAATATGTATTCTAACAATGTTAAAGAGTTAAAAAAAAAACCGAATAAAATAAAGTTCGGCAAAGTTCGGTAAAGTTCAGAGCATATTTTCAAAAATATTCAAAACTTACCGAAATTTTGACCAATTTATAGTTTGGGTCACAAACGAAAACAAGATTTTGATCCATGGTTGTTAGTCCTATCGCTACTAAAAAATGCCTTAGTAGCAACTGCCGCTGAAACGTCTTATTTTTATAGTAGTGCGATCATAAAGATAGAGGCCGGAGCGTTCAATCATTGCTCAGTGTGGAATCGCTAGAACTTTTGAATTAAATTGATCAAACAGTGCAAATCGGGTAATCTCGAGCCCAACAATGGTCATGGATCTACGGGTTAAGATCGGAGTCGATCCACAAGGATGGGCATCAAGATTATTCTAGGTCTAGGATTTTGAATTTTAAACAATCGAATAAAATGAGGAAAATAGATGCAAGAAATTAGCAAAAAAAATAGGAAAAGAGATAAAAAGAATATCAAGGGTAGCATGGGGATCACGCCCTTGGCCTCACACAAAATCCACTTGGTGAAAGAAGAATCACTCTCCATTAAAGTTCATCTCAAGCTATCAAGCAATGTCACTCATTAATTCATCAAGTCCCTTGCAAATGCTTACATCATTACCTTTTATAGTATGTACTAAGAATAGAAAATCCTAAAATCGGAAAAGTACATTAATACCCAAAATAGTAAACTAAAAGCTTAGAAAAACAAAAGAGAACAAGCCTAAATTGAGAAAAACACGTCACTTGACTTGCTCGAGCGAGAACCAAGTAACACAATATCGGATTCATGGATGGGCCTCGCTCGGCGAGAACCAACCTCGTTCGAGCGAGGATGGCCAAAACTTAACCCTTGGAGGCATTCTCTCTTCTTGTGCTTTGATTATTTTCTTGTCATTTCTTCTTACGCCAAATATTCATCGCGGCCTTAAATTCATGCTTTCGATCTTGGCGTCCTGCCAATGATTCAATGCTCTCATAGGCCATCGTCTGATTCAACAGTTTGTCTACGTTCATCAACGATAGAGGGGGAGCATTCAAATTTGAAGGCAAAGGAGATGACCTACGATGGAAAGTTGGATTGCATGTGGGTTTGATAGGGCATGCGCATTTGTTCGGTATATCATTCATAACTCGGTGTAATTTTTTAATTTCATAGTGAATTTGGTTGGTAGACTTCGGTCCCGTGATTTTTCTCAGTAATTGAGTTTTCACGTAAATATTGTGTTATGATGATTATTGGTTTATGTATTATCTTTAGATTAAACTAGAATTAATCGAATAGCCATTCAATTTCAGTGATTAAGAGAATTTCACTTTGTTTCCAAAAAAAAAAAAAAAAACTTATCAAGTATAAGTAATGGCTCAACTTTTAGGCCTACTTCACCATACTCTTAGAGCTACCTCTTTGATGGCCTAAATTACTTGGAAACCTATGATAATATGCCAAGTAGAACTAGAATGTGGTTGTCCTTAGTCGTGACTATTCATAATAGCCACTCTGCAAAACTTCGAGGGGTTAGGTGAGCTGGCCAGGTACCTACTTCCAAAAAGCAAGAGACCTGAGTTTGAATCTCACCCCACCTTGAAGCTACCCTAGGGATTTATATTCTATGCTGACTCGGCATGTGCTAAATTTGGGGTGCATATGTGCCCTAGGGATTAAGCGGGTGCTCTAAGAGGCACGGATATCTTGATTATAAAAAAAAATAGCCACTCTGCACATACAGTCGAGATTTAAGAGCCTTAAACCCCTGTTCGCTTCTCAATTTTGATTTTTGAGCATCACATGGACAAGGTTGATGGGCCATGCCAACCCTGCCTATTACGCTCCTCACTTAAAATGTTTATAGGATTAGAGACAGGTAGTTAAATAGCTAAGGAAAATTTTGGGCATTTCGAGTTGAGTCAGGTTTTTCGGGTTGGGCATCAGGTCGGGTCGGGCCTTCAAGATTGGTCAAGTCAGGTTGGATGCACCATCGAGTCGCGTGGGGTGCACCATCAGGTCGGGTCAAATAGTTGCAATTTCTTATTGGGTAGTCAAAATTGTAACCCGTTGACAGCCATACTAACGAACCTCACACGGTGACACGACCACCATCTGCCGATCGTAGAATTGTACAAGCCTACAGGGTCCAAGACTCTAAGCCCTTGGCTGAAAAGAGCCCATGCCCAAACTCCTCCAATCAACCTAGTGATGTGTTGTCAAGTATAATTATACTCATTTGTGATTTATATGGTATTTGATTGAGTTATGCTTATTCATAAGTGTTTTAATTCTAAGAATCATTTATAAGAGTTGTAATATATTTTATGGTTGACCACATTTCTTTTCGTGGTTAACCACCAAAATATTATTGGTTGATCACGTTTCTTTTCGTGATTAATCACTTAAAGTTTCGTGATTGACCACAACTAAAGTGATGGTCAACCATAAAATTAGTTCTGTAAAAGATATTTTCATATCTCTCTTTTCGGTTACAACTAATATAAATAGTCTCTCAAGAATTCCTAGGTTTTTTGCTCTCTACTTTATTGCTCAGTCATCTTTGTGAGAGAAAAATATTTTGATCTTTGAAACTTTTGATCAGATCTCTTAGTTATTCAAAGGCTCTTGTTCCGTTTCTATGTTATAAAGAAAATTGCACTTAAAGTTTCGAACTTGTTTGGCTAGTGGAATCGAGTGACTTTAGTAGAATCTGGGGTGTTGTTGGGGCTCGTATGAATAGGAGTGGACCATCATGCGACTCAGTGGTTGAAGATGACAAATTGAGTAACTATAGGGACGCGTAGTGAATTTTAGCATTGTAATTTAGAAAAGTTTGATAGGACTAGAGAGTCTGCTTTTAGTTTATACTTTCTATAACTATTTAACTCAGAGAGTATTTGTTGCCTTGGATCGGGCATAGATCTCGTGATTTTTTTCCCTTTTGAGTTTTCACGTAAAAATATCATGTACAATGAAGGTTAATTTGTTTTATGTTATTTATTTTCATTATCATCGCTAGGCAAATCTAGGATACCGATATTTCATACCCAATTGTCGAGTAAATTGACCCTCTCGCAATTTGGGCTAGGTCGAGCTCTAAACCCGAGCGCTTATCTCAAGAACCAACCTCATCCCAAAACCCAACAATTTTTAGTTTCTGTTTTTATCAAATTGAAATCCAACTGATTCGTTTTTGTTCAATTTCAGCTCCATAGAGCCAAACTGAAAGCCGAAATTTTCAGTTTTGATTTCGATACCCCAACTTGCACCCGTATTTGTAGGTAATAAGCCGTGCGATAGGTGCTTTGGTACTTGAATCAATTTTTAAGATTTGTGCCCCCTATAGGGCTGTCAATGGGCCGGGTTTCAACTTGGACCTAGCCTGGGCTCGAGCCGAATGGGCCAAGTTTGGGCCCAATATTTTAAGTCATTTAATAAAAGGGCCGGCCGGGCAAAGCCTGGATAAGAAACTGGTTCAGGTTGCAAAGTGTAAGCCGAACATGGTCTGGCCCAGTAAAATGAGGCTCTTATAAAAAAAAACTCTTAAAAAAACCCTTAAAAATATTAGAAACCCGGCTCGGCCCAGCCCGGATAGCTAACTGGGCCGAGTTCGAGCTACAACATCTAAAAATCGAGCTGAGCCCGGCCCGATTAGCTATCAAGCCAGGTTCAAGCTCTCATTATCTCTTTTTAAAATATGGGCCTATAGGAAAACCTGGCCCGGGCTGGCCCGTTGACAGCCCGAGCCCCGTGGAACCATCCCCATCAGATCTTTAACGGAAAAGAAAACTCTATAATATGAGTCAAAGGTCATAGAAAAATTAAAGATTACCATGTAAATTCCATACACACTTAAATTTAAACTACCATTGACCACTTTTATAATAAGCACGTTGGCATTTTACAAACGGAATCTCAAGAAATTTTAGTAAAATGCCCTGAAAATTACTTTTAAATTATAAAATTTTATATTATATATAATATATGAGCCGACGGTTTGGCATTCAGTCTAACCGCAGCCCAAGTTAGCCGGAATCTAGGGCTAGGGTGCTACCTAGCTACTCTCCATAACCTGGTTTTTCCGAGCTGAGTGTGGGCCTGATTTCGAGCCAGCACTACAAAAAATAAGATTATTAGTGGCAATCAAAAATTATCATTATTAATAAAAAATTGTCATTAATACCCTTGCTGCTAACAGTTTTGATAATTTTTTTTTAATAATAATATATTTTTTACTGTAAAATATTACCCCTAATAGTCTTATTTCTTATAGTGCGGCCTCTTCCATTGAGACCCCCTAGGTCGTAACTTCCCTCTATAACCAAGAGGGAGAGGACCACCACGATCGGGTTTGAATATTGTAACAACCGGTGAAAGTGCTACCACTATAGCATAGAAGCATATATTGTCGTGCAACCAACATATATGTTATGGCTTCTTGAAGAATAAAGAGGTCGTTGTTTCCAAAACTAGTAGTTTGATTCTTTGGACCACCATAGTTCACCACATGGTATAAATATCAGTCGTTACCGATCCGTATCGGTATTTCAATTTTGTATCAGTATCGATATAGGTATTGGGTATTAGTTTTTGCCGACGCCTTCATTTTCTTTTTTCTTTTTAAATAGGCTGAAACGTATCAATCATCCATGGGCCAATACCCGAATCCGATACTGATTTTGACACTTTGGTTTATCACGAATTCGGATGTCATTTTATTTCTTAATTACCAATAAGATACATGTTTTTGCATCCGAAGATTCTTACCATGCAACTGATGGTTCCCCTGAGATGTGGCAATATTGCATCAAACCCCTGAGTTATGGGTATTTACTCTACTGCTCTTACTTTTGTGTTTCTGATTCATCCCCCAAGGATGCTGTTAACTAGCTGTGAGTTGGCATTGTGAGTTGATATTCAGAATGACCATTTTGTCCTTAATGAAACCAATATTCTAAAAATCTCACCATTCTAAAAGGCCCTTCATTCATCTATATTTACAAGTCATGCCATTAGAGTTTTTCACCATTCTAAAAGGCCCTTCATTCACCTTTATTTACAAGTACTGCCATTATAGTTACCACCATTCTAAAAGGAGTACCTATAAATCCACCCGCAAAATCTTTGAGTTCACCCATGCTGAAACACATCGACTGCATTGAATCAGACGATGGAGATTGTTTATCGCCCTAATCTTTCATGAGATCGATCTTTAGATCATAGGTGTACCATCAGACGGTCGATTTTTATTTCAAGTGATGCAAACCCATAAAAGTGACTTTAAAATCAATTTTAAGCGTGCACGTGATTTTAAGGTCACTTTTCTAAGATATGTGCCACGTGAAATAAAACACTGACTGCCTTATGGTACGCCGACAATCTCAAGATCCCTCGTATAAAATATTGGGAGGATAAATGATCTCCATCATTCGATTCAATTCAATCATCGTGTTTCAGAATGGGTGAACCCAAAGATTCGATTGGTAGATTTTAAGGTACTTTTCTAAAAGGCCCTTCATTCACCCATCAGATTCAAGACCCATCAAATGGGTGATTCCCCCATTAAAGGCGGGTGATTCCCCCATTAAAGCATGCTAACGTTTGGATGAATACTCAACCAATGGAGGATTTGTAGTAAACGAGACAATTATTCTTGTAAAGAAAACCTTCAATTTACATGTTCTACTCAAAATACCCGACCCTCCAATTTGTTACATGATTCAAGACCCATCAGATGAAAGACCGATTGGTATTGGTCGATACTTACTTATATAATTTTTTTCTCGGTATTACCCGATACTTATCGATACAATTTTTTTTCTATATGTTTTTAAAAAAAGACTGATTTGATATTGGTGGTACCGTATCCATATCAGCCGATATGTATCGGTGCAAGATGGACCAATACCTAATACCGATACTGATACCTATAGTCCAGGTCGCCTAGCTTTTTGAGGAGTTAAAAATCTAATAGGGTACTGGTATGGGCAGCCGAAGATTCGGCCTCCGTACTTAGTGGGTTCCGCAATTAAAACCGATGACTGCCTTGAATGGGATGATGTAGATCATTTTACGTCCCAATCTTCCACACAAGAGATCTTGAGATCATGTCCCACCTATCAGGCAGTCATGTTGATTTCACCTTGCACATGTCCTCAAAAGTGACCATGATTGGGTCACTTTGGGGGATGTGTTTCATAGAGAATCAATATATGACCGTATGATGGGGGATCCATGATGTCCAGATCTATAATGTGGAAGTTTGGGACAAAAAAAATGAAAGAATCTTCGGCTTTAAATAAGTGTAGCCAATCATATAATAGAGAACCTGGTTGGACGACCATAGATGAGTATTTAGTGGGCATGCTCATCACCCATAAAATATTTTCAAAGCTATCTTTATACTGCCAAAAATGCAGGGTATACAATAATGGCAAGAAATGGGAATCTACAAAATGTCATTAAGGATAAAATACGTGGCAGAACCTCGATGAAGAGCCTTTTAGATTGGTAGTATTTTTAGAATATTAGTTTTATTAAAGACAAAATAAACCTTCCGTCTATAAACTCACAGCTAGCTAACGGCAGGAGGATATATAAAACAGAAACACAAAAATAAGGGCTACATAATAAATACCCAGAAGTGAAGAGATTTGATGCAATATCGGCATGCCATGAAGCATGGTTCATATTCACTATTTAGGAAGGGTTCCATTGTGGAATCAACACTCCACTGTAAGACGGTCAAAATCTAGCCTGTGAAAGATTGGCAAGACAAATGATTTCCATCATCCTAGTCAGAGCAATAATAAATTTTTCCTCTCACTTAAGCAAGGTGGCTGTAGCAAAGAGAGGCGTGGCAGTAACACCAGCCTTCATCATCATAGAACGGAATGAACTGGTCGTTTGGTTGACACCGTTCCAAGCAAAGGAAAAGCACCTTAAAGAATTCAATATTCCAAGAGTGCATATTAAGTGCTCAACACGTGCATCAATGGGGGTGCACGGTTCAATCTCCCTCTGCCAAATTAGTCAAACATCGAGATAAATGCACAGATATTTTATGGGCACGATCACTGTACTTATTGCATTGGTCTAACACCGAAGACTAAAACGAATTATTTCGCTTTCCTGGAGTATTTTTCAAGCAATTGGGGCATCAAAGTCCAAGTAGCGTGGCGACAATGATCTTTTGTCCCACATGTCCAACTTGCATAGGTCACCACACACTCGGCCGTTTGAATGTAGTTTTGATTGGAATTGGGCCTAAACATTCTGCAATTGGTAGATTTCAACCGTCTGAACAAGAGCCTTGCAAGATATGAGAAATGGTCTACCTTTAGACACAAAAAGTGCCACCGGTTGCAGGCATCAACGTTAGGCCGATGGTGCACAGGCTGTACGCTTAATCCAAATTCATCTTTTTATATGCTCTTGGTAGCACCTACATGACTACGTCCATGTGCCTGTCGATTTCCTCCTTTAAAGAAATCGATTCGATTACGGGTGCGGTATTTGCAACCAAAATATTCAATAAGGCCAACAAAGGCTTTCCACCGTTAGACATTGCAGGAATCAGACTATACAGATCGGTTTTAGTCCCAAATTTTCCACACGAGACATCTTGAGATTATGGCCACCTATCCCACACAAAATTCAATTCCACTTGAACAATCCCCAAAAACAACGATGATCATGAGTGTACCATGTGAAAGGATCTTTGATCACTTTTGGGAACGTATGATACATAGAATCAACATCTGAGCTACTTCGATAAGTAAGCCATGACCTCAACCCGACCCAACTTGCCAGCTAGACTGCGCAACCAGACCCGACCAGCATATATGTAAACGGTTCGGTTGACAGGTCGGTTTTCAGTTGACCCAAATCCTATCCGTCCACACGTGTAGTTTCAATGCTGCCAACAATAATCAACCGTACATTGAACGTACACCAAGGATGAGGAAGGATCAGCGGCAAGGAGACCCAATACGTAGTAGCTACAAAACAGGCCGTATAACAGGAGCCCATGCAATGATCCACTAAAACGACCAAATACGCTGCATAATTGATTGCTATACTTATGAAACATGTTCTGGTTACAGCAGTAACCAGAACGTGGGGTTATGGGATACATATATTTGCTCCACATGCAATGTCCAAAAATATCCCAACAAACCTAAAGGCCATTACAAAGTGTGAAAGCGAAAGTCTGAAAATTGGTACACAAGGAAACGAATACAGCTGTGTGGCTACACAGATCATTATGCGAAACGAGATTTGTTAATAAACGGAACGCACTAATTATAAAAGGGATTCAGCCTTGATCTAATTAGTCAAGCAGCGTATCTACATTTTGCTTGATTGGTTGAAAAGGACAAAGGGTTCAATTGCATGGTAGAAAAAAAAAGAGTGAAAAGAGAAGTCACCTAAATCCACCGAGGGAGCAGCTGTAATTATAATAACCCATTTTACAAATTTTCTAACAATTCAATGCGACGATGATGAGGAGAATAATATACAATTTTAATAGAAGAGACAAATTGATGGAAGGGGGCGGTGGTGCGCCGCTCCCAAAAATCATTCCAAAATATCCACCGTCGTTCCCAGACCCCGCATTGGATCCGGACCCACCGTAGTTCCCACCTGGGTACGAGATGCTGATGCTGTTATCCCTGCCCAATCCACCAAAATTTTAGGGTTAGCAATCCTTCTCACACACGCCTAAGCACCTTTTATGTGGCCTTCTAACATTTCTTTTAAAAGTTCTAATTAGGTATACGGCCTGTGTGCACTCGCGTCACTTTTTGTCATGGATTCCTTTGTTAAGTTTACCCTGATTTAAAGCAAGGTAACAAACGTGGTATCAATGATCCTCTATGGACCGATACATATCGGCATATACTGATACTACACTGATACATATCGTCCTATTTTTTTTATTTTTTTTTTTTAATTTTAAATATAGGTATGGGCCGATACCCAAAACATATCAGCCGATACCGAGTTGGCCACTCGATATGCATCGGTATCTGCCGATATTTGATACCTTGGTTTAAAGATCTTTGGTACAAAAAATAAATTAATTAAATCCCTAGACAAGGAGACAGTATTTTGACCCAAGGATCAAAATTTCGGTTTTGGTTCGGGCATGACTGGAACCAAAATTCGATAATTTGGCCGAAATTTTGATCCCCATACAATACTTGGCCACTCGATATGCATCGGTATCTGCTGATATTTAATTCCTTGGTTTAGTCTAAACTTTTGTTTCGATAGGAGACCGAAATCGATAATTTGGACCAAAATTTTAGCCATTTCGGCTTAAATTTTGATCCTTGTTTTGACCAAATTTTGTACCATATACCTTGAGACTCAAAGAGCATGAGCATGATATCCGAGGGAACAATAGTAAATTCCCCATGCAAAGTGTAAAAATAAGAAATATCCGGTGTGGTTTTGGTTGCAAAAAAACATTTTTTCGAACCTCAAATTTTTTATGGATCTCTTTTACTCCTGTAATCTGGGATTGTGAAAATTTACTATGGTCATATCAGCATCACTTTGTAACTTTTTAGCTGTCCGCCTGAGAGGTAGTGGGCTGGCAAGCATCAGCCGAGAATAATATGACGAACGCTCCAACGAGCAAAAACGTTGTTTCCTACGCTCCAACGAGCAAAAACGTTGTTTCCTAACAGGTAAACGGGAGTTAATTTATGGGTACATGTATTTGCCCCCACCCGTTTCATAAAAATACTCACATCCAAAAACCCTTGGAAATCATTGATTGTTTCGGACGGATGATGAAGATAGTGTTTCACTCTGATCTTTCACACAATTGATCTGGTGATCATGGTGCACCCATCAGACAGTCAGTTTTAAAGTTCATATGAAACAAAGTCCCAATCAAGGATCAAATTTTCGATTTTCGTTTCGGAGGGGACCAAAACCAAAATTTTGTACCGAAATTTGGGCCGAAAATTTGAATTTCAGCCTAAATTTTGACCGATAATTTTAACCCCATACATTTTATGACCCAAATTTCGGTCCCAAATTATTGTTTCGGTGGGGACTGAAACCGATAATTTCGGCCAAAATTTCGGTCATTTTCGGCATAAATTATTGATCCTTGGTCCCAATCATGCATATTATGACATACTAAGAAAAAAAAAACCTTTTTTTAATTTTCTTTTTAAAGAGAGAAACCTACCAGGCCGAAAGCCACATCAGGCCCACGTTTTGTGGGCCATCAAGATTCGTAAAGACGCCTTGTCTACCGTGTCAAGGACGACTTTTGAGGGGAAAATATAACAAAAATAACAGAGGCGTTAGAAGTTAGAACAACGAACAACAAACAAACCTTCTTTCTGTTGGTAACTTTTTCAAGAAATATGAAATGAGTAATGCGAGGGATTTGAGAAACTGCAAAGAGCAGCCGTAACCCGAAAAGCTCAGCCAGATCAAGTACAACCCTAAATATTTGGGTTAGGACCCAATTTTGAGGGCCCTAGGAGGTTGGGCCTTAGAAATTAAAATCCTTCAAATTTAAGGGAAAATCCGAGAATCAAAAAGGGAGATGGGCTATTTTTAATAGGTATAAGAGAGAACTTGAAAAAAATTAAGAGTCCGAAAAGAGTTCTAATGGGAGGAGATGGAAATTGAGGATTTAATCCCTTTCCATCTATTTTTTTTTTTATGCTTTCAATAAATTGATGAGTCTTCTTTTCCGAAGAAATCGGCTCTACGAAGAAAGCCTTTTTACAATCCATATTTTTTTCAGATACAATTTCAGTCACGATTTAACCGACATTTTGATAGCTTCGTTTTTGCTCGAACACTTACTCTATTTCTACGCATGAGGCATTGTTGTAAAGTTTCGATTGAAATTTTGTGTGAAGCATTTGGTCGGTGTTTGTCCCTGTTTCCAATGTATTGGGAGATTTTGTGGATCGTGAGTTTGTCAATGATGGTGATGTCTCTTCGAATGGATCTGCGGTGCAGGTGGATTATTGAAGTTTTACCTTACCTTTAAGGTCCCTGAATTCCATGTTGGTATTAGATATTATTCAATGTATTTTAATGTTAGATATCGTAACTACTATTATTTTGGCCCTCTACTTCCTATTCTGCATATCTCCTTTTCAAATGAAAAGGATAAAATTTCATCTAAAAAAAAAAACTAAAAAAAGGAGAGATGGGGAAACTGAAAAATAGAAAAAGTACTTGAAAAATAAAAATATAACAACAAAACCAAACCGTAAAAATTGAAATATTCGGTTTCGATTCAGTTCTGGAAGTTTGGAGTTCGGTGCACCGAAACATATTTCAAATTGGTTCGGAATCGGTTTATAATGAACCAACCGGAAAATCAAAAAAATCCGCTCTAATTGGGTTCGGTACACCGAATTTTCATCCCTCTTATTGCATACACCATTATTTTAACGCTAAGATTTGTCCTTCTCAAATCAGCTTCCACAGGCTTTAATTAATTGATTGTTTCGAAAAGAGGATGGATATCATTTTTTTTATCTCAATCAATTACACTAGATTTTGTGATTATTTTTATGCCATCAATAGGTCAAATTTTTATCTCACGTAGCTCAAAATCCAAAAAGGCGATCTGAGGACCAAATTTGATATACCAAATGATCATGTTCAATTTCTGGGATCTGTGCAACTTCGAATCAAAATCGGACCACTTGATAGGAGACTCCTGATTCAAGATATATTGTATCCAAAATGGGAGCAAAATATATTTTGATCTGAATCAGTCAATCATTTAAGCAGCAGGTAAAACCCGAATTTAGTAGTACCGGTAAGATTTGAAAGGGATTTATGAGGCGTTGGTATTTCAGAGGGATTTTGAGATCATGACCTGCGTATCAACTGGTGTTTTGTTGATTCCAATCGGCATTCATCCCCAAAAAAAAAGACCATGATCATAGCACTCCATGACAAGCTATCTCAGATCACTTTTGGAGATGTGTGCCCAAGTAAGCACGGATACTCTGTTATTGGCAACGTACTCTAATCCTATATGGGCGTGCAGCCAGTATAAAAATCAGAGAAGCCTATTTGGGAGCACGGGCGTGCAGCTTACCTATTTGATATCAGTTTCTCCTAGTTTTATTCTCTTTTTTTTTATTTTTTTCTTTTTTTAATCTTTTCTCCTTTTCTTTATATTTATTAAACATACATAAAAGTATTTAAAATAATTTTTAAATATACGTATATCCTTTTTTTTTTTTAATAATTTATCGTATCGCCACAAGAAGTGCCCAGAGATCGAAAATCTATCATCGTAGCCATAAAAAGTGGGTAGCCAACGAGGAGCACTATAAGAAGGACTCGTAGGGCTAATACTAGGCCCTCATCTCACTGTAACCAACTAGCTAAACAGCTTTCAGAAGTGGCACAGCCAGCGAGACGAGACGGGAAAAGAAAGAGTCAAGCCTGTATTACTATTACCTGTCAGGGTTACAAAAAGGCTGCTATGAGGTGACATTTTCACAGATATGGGCGTTTTGGTCCATTTCAGCGAGATTATTTCTGATTTTTTTGCTGCCAATATTGTACTGAAACTCTGAGAGAAATCCACAGTAACTTTATGTAACTCTCCCTCTCATTCATACACGTGGCAAGATCCCCAAGATGATCAAACAACTGAGCCAAAATCATGCCAGCTGGAAAATCACCACCGTCCAATTAAAATACTCTTTTGAACATACAATTACTGAAAAGTGCCATTTTCACGATCAATTTTGTACACAGATAAACAACTGGGATGCGTGCCATGTATGTACAAAATGAGCACCACCTATGACACAATCTAACAAATGGACGAGGAATAAGCCTGCCACGTGGACAAAAAGAGAGGCCCGCTTAAGAAGCAAGATCATCCTTTCTGTGGGTGGGCCATACCTTTAATTATTTTTTTTTAATAATAAAAAAAGAGTAGACGCACACCTCTGTTCGCCAAAGACGCCAGCGTTCTGGGTAAGCTGCTCAATTAGCGCAGCCGACTTGGGCTCAATACTAGATGCCTTCGTGTACATAGCACCTAAACCCTCACCAGAAGGCACAAAAAAAGCCCCGTTAACCATTACGTCCCCTTCGGTTCTCCAATTCCACCCGGTCCACTCCCTCTCGTCCGTTTCCACGCGCTTCGTAACCTGATGGGCACACAACGCGCACATTAGCAAACAGCCACGACTCTAAAAAAAAATTGCAAAAAACTTGAAAAACAGAGACCTCATGTCATTCCAAAATAGCGTAGGTTATCACCTCCTTAGCATTGAAGTTAGTTGGCGCAGTGTACCGGTTACCCTGGCTGTTGATCGTAGGGTTCGCGCTACCACCAATGGCATACATCTCCCATTGCGTAAAATCGTTATTGACGACGTGGATGTAGCCACGTCGGCACCTGGGCATCCTCTGCACCAGCTCTTCCCCAAAATGGTTAAACGCAATGGTCACCTGCATGCCCGAGTCGGGCAGGTAGTCGTCCTTGTGCCCCAGCAGCATCACCTCGTCATGATGTGAGAAATAACTATTCGATATCGTGATAGCCGTCGATCCCATGATCGCATCGATCAGACCGTCCGTGCAGTAGGACAGCGAGCAGTGGTCTATCCATATTTTCTGGGCACTGAATATCGATATCCCATCACCGTCGGATTTGGTACGCCACCCGTAGTGCGTAGGGCTCGAGCGCACGTTAGCGTTCCCCTTGGGCACACAGTGATGGATGTGTATGTTGTGGATGATGACATTGCTAACGTACTGGAGCGTTATGCAGGCCCCACCCGCTATGTGAACGTTAGCGCCTCGGCCGTCGATCGTTTTGAAACTGTTGACTATGAGCTCCTCTTTTAACTTGATCATCATGTCGGCAGCGAATACGATCCAAAGGGGTACATCTTGGATCACGGCGAAACGTAGCGTCCCCGGCTTAGGGTTGACTGCATCATGATCTGAAGAGTCGGTGACGATGTAAATCTGACCGCCCTTTCCTCCCAGCGCGTCTCGGCCGAACCCGATACCGCATTCGGCTAACTTCTGCCGATTCGCCTGCCAGTTGGCGTCGCACCTCCAGCAGTCGTCAATGGGGTTACCGGTCAGGCACGACGGCGTACCAGAAGTCATCAAAATTCGCCGATTCGAAACCGATTCATTCAAACTCCTGTAAAAATAAAAAACAGAGCATGTAACCGAATAAAACCCTAATCTTCAAAACCCGAAAAGGGCATAAATAAAATTTAGAAAACCCTAATTTTACCTCTGGACTTCTTGGACAACCAGTTCAGGGTCTGGGACTTGATGAGGAAGGAGGGTGAGGTTGCGGGTTGATGTGGCCCACTGAGAAAAGGGATTAATGAGCCACATTAAGAGAATGCAGGTGCTCAGCCGCATTGTAGTTGTGCTGCTTTACAATAACCTGCGCTTTCTTCTTTAAGTCCTCTGAAACGTTTAGTGGTGGATACAGGACACAAATGTGGGTAAACGAGCTGTGTTATTTATATAATAATGCATTAAATATGCATTAAGGTTTCAATTGTTTAATGAACAGGAAAAAGAAAGGAGACGGCGACTGGGAATTTGGGTAACTGGAAGAGTGATTAGAGAATCGCCCTCTCCTTGCTCTCTCCTCCCATGGCCGCTCTCCTCGCATACCTACCGTGCTACTTAGTCATTCTACACTTTTTTTTTTTTTGTTTTTTGGGCCCCAAACACCTAAAATCCTTGCAAAAGTTGTATCGAAAAGAAAAAGTGACCGGGTGCTTATCCGATTTCTTAACTTCTTAAGCCACCCTATGTATTCATATAAATGCATTAGGTTGCTTCTTTATCATAATCTTTGGAGCTGCAGCCAGGAGTATGTATGTGGGTCTCTGTTTTGCGCAATATTTTTTAAAGAGTTTTAATCTTCCTTTTTCCTTGTTCTGTTCAGACGGATCACTTTCCAAAGTATCTGATCGGTTACAAAAAGGGGTAGGGATTTGTAGTTAATCGTTTATAGCATACAGATAAGATGATGGAACATAAAGTCCTAACTTCCCTATCCTTCGCCGTCCAGATCTTGGATTTTAGGGCTTTTAGAACCTTTACACATAAATTATCCATGTGTATAAGAAGTAATAAAAGGAATTCTAAATTGCTTTTACTTTTTGGGGGATATCTTTGTTTTCCTTAAACACCGGCGGGAAATTACAGTTTTATTGGCCATAATGAAAATTTGAAAAGTAATTTTACCTTTAGCTAATTTAGATAAGATTACCGGATATGTTCTTTACGTGAATTGTGAAAAATGCTCCACTAATTTTCCAGTAGATAGAAATCTGCTTTACGGCTACCCTTTAATAATTTATGGTTTTATCTACTTTTTTTTGCCACTTATTATTATTTTATAACATAATACTGTATTTTATGGGTTGTTTAATTACTTCTTCTTTTTTCCCACTTAATATTATGTCACTTTAAATTTTGGGGCTAATAGTCTCTTTGTAGAACTGCTTTTACACTTACAATAGACCTCTTTGTTTTTTTTGTTCAAACTGTTTTAAGTAATAAAACTGCTATCTTTCTGTTCTCTGTCTATACTATTAAAATCTGCTCTTACATAAAATAGGCAGAACAGCACGTCTGCTCTTATTAGAGCTTAACTCAATTACAGCCTAAGGACTACAGGGAAATAACCAGATGAGAGGTTAGGGAAATGGTCATGTCCAACCAAGAGCTTATAAAGTTCAGCTGGCTTTGGAACTCTTCAATATAACGGACTCTCATCCTAGAAGTAGGGATCTTAAAACCGGTAAATATCAGCATATTGCTGGGTCCCAAGCCAATATGTATCGGATATATCCGATGCACGTCAGCCAAACTGGATGTTAAAGAACTTTTTTCATGTTGGCTCATATCATATATATCTGATATTACTCAAAAGACATTTTTGTATTATGTCGGGCTTAGATCGAATGCATATTGGCTGATATGAGCCAATTTGACCTGATATTTGGCAGTATCAGCGGATAGTTGAATGTTCATCCACTGATAGCATTCAGAATCATCTTGAATCTATGAAGAAGGCCCTATCAAACACTAGGGACCTATAAATTAACGACATTGAGATTATTGCTGCTAACATGATCAATGGGAAATCGTCGTCCAGACATATACATTTGATCATCCTTGATATTGAAGACATCAGGACTAATTTCCCAACTTGTAATGTTCATAGTCATAGCCGAAGTTCATATAAATCTGCTGAGTTGTTAGCCCAATGAGCAATTCAAGGTAATGAAGAGATTTCTTACGCAATATGTTCCCAGAGGAACTTTGTGTTTCTGTCGCGGCTGAATTGTGATTACACTTTGCTTGGATCAAATTTGGGTTTTAGGTGATTGCACTGCCGAAGCTCATCCAAATTTGATCTCTTCTTTTTAGCAGGGGTGATGGCGATGCCTAAGCTCCAAGTGAAGTTGTTTATATTCGTGTATTCTTTGTAATTCAATTCCCTCCTTGATTGATTTTAGTTGGAGACTATAAGCGTACCATTAGATGGTCAGTTCTTGATTCAACGTGTACCAAATTCCTGAAAAACAGACCTAAACTCATATAGCACACATCATGCTCAATTGTGATTTTTGAGGTGTTTTGTAGGATCTATGACACATAGAATCAAAATTGAGAATTCAATGATAAGATCATGGTCTCCATATCTATGGTATGGAAGATTGGAGGGAAAAGCAGTCTCTATTGTTTGATTTCAAACTGTCAATAATAGGTCTTTAACTTTTAAGTAAGTTTTAGACGTTGGCGCTTTCAATAATCACGTGAGGGGAAACTGAAGTACCCTGTATCTAATACAAACTTGAATGGTGTGCTGGTTGGAGGATGACCCGTCTAGGATCCAATCCACCAATTGAACGCTCTAGATTGAAAGGAACATATACCAATTACAGGTAAATTACGATAGATCTTTTATAACTAACCAGCATGGTTTAAGGTTCCTCCCCCTTTTCATTAAATAAAAAAAGAGGCAAAAGAGGCAAAGGAACAGGGCCCCCTTTTCATTAAATAAAAAAAAGGAGGGAAAGGAACAGCACAGTAGGGCACCACCAAGGTAAATTAAGCCGGACCGTCATCATTTAAACACCAAAATCGTGTTTAATCTTACAACATCAATGATTTAAGATGTGAGTAATCTGTACCGTCAAAGTGATGGATCATGGAATGAAGTGCAATAGGCCCAAGATGGTGTTTTAAGGAAATTTAAATCAACCGAAAAGTTGATTGCAATATTAATCGTTGTTTTTAGATTTAGCTGCTAATATTAAAGTTAATCAATCGGATGGTTCTCATCAACTTATAGACATATTTCTTTGGGCTGAGATATGTTCCGATGATAGATCTGTCACTTGGACAATTTAGATTAGTAATAATGTGCCCCACATGACATAATGATAAATCACACTTTAATGGTGTCAAATAAAAAAAATATATAATTTTAATTTTCACCATTTGATATTTAAATGTGGGTGATCAATATATATATATATATATATATATATATATATATATATATATATATGTGTGTGTGTGTGTGTGTGTGTGTGTGTGTGTGTGTGTGTGTGTGTGTGTGTGTGTGAGTAAGAGAGAGAGATATCATTAATTAAGAGCTAGCAGATATAATAGGAAAAGGAAATTAACCAATACAAATTTACCCCACATCCTATGCTTATGTAAGAAGACGCCCACATGGATTAGAAAAGCCCCAAATAAGATTCACGCATTCATGGCCGACGCATACGATTGATTGACTAATTTACGTTTATAATATGCGGATTGGCTGAAAATTCGTCTCTCATGAAACTGACTTTCTACCATATTTGGGGCCTACATCTTTTTTTAATCTAGGTGACCGGGCCTCTAAGAGGACCCGGTCGACTAATACTACAGGCATGCGTGTCAGCAGGCGGTTATTTGAGAGACCTACTGTTAAATTCACCTATAAATCTTATGACCATGAGAGCCTTCTTTTTGATTGAATGTTATAAAATATTTTATTGTTTTTTCATGTTATTGAAGAGAGAGCAAAGCCGCTATGTTTTTTGGAGAAAAAAATATTACATTATATATAAGCTCAGGGAGTCTTATAGAGACTCACCGATGAGAAAATATTTGTTTAATAATTAGGACTGGTGTGTCACTTTAAGGTGTGATTCGGTGTATCCCTGATACACCCCCCCTCAAGTTGATAGGGAGATCTTCTACCATTAACTTACTTTGAAGAAACCTAAACCTTTGGCCGGATAGGGGTTTTGTAAAAATGTCAGTTAACTGATCACTGGTGGAGATATGTTGAACACGAACTTCTTTGTTAACAACCTTCACGCGTACAAAGTGGTAATCGACTTCGATGTGTTTTATTCTCGCATGAAAATTTGGATTTGATGCTAAGGATATAGCGTTGATATTAATCCACCATAAGACCGGAGGAGGAGCTTGTCTGATTTAAAAGTCCTTCTGCCAAGTTTGAATCTATGTAAGTTCCGCAGCCGTGTGAGCCAACGATCGATATTCGGCCTCAATGGAAGAGCGGGCCATAGTTCGTTGTTTCTTAGCACACCACAAGATGGGATTTGGATCAAGAAATACACAAAATCCTGTCGTAGATCGGCGATCATTTCTATCCCCAGCCCAATCGGCGTCCAAAAAGGCGGTGAGAGTGAGTGGTCCAGTTTGAAAGCGGAGGCCATGATGAATGGTTCCCTTGACGAACCTAAGAATGCGCTTGACTGTATTGTAGTGGCATAATTTAAGATTGTGCATGTGTTGGCAGGTAGAATTTACAACAAAAGAGAGGTCAGGTCTAGTGATTGTAAGGTATTGAAGGGCTCCGACAATGCTGCGGTAGAGGGTGGAATCATGAAAAATGGTGTTACATCCGGGGAGAGTTGATTTGGTGGGGGATGGAGAGGAATATGGCTTGCAGTCAAGCATTCCAGCATGTTCAATAATAGAGGTGGCATATTTGGATTGAGAAAGGGTCGACCGAAAGGAGAACGAACAACCTCAATGCCCAAGAAGTAGCTCAAGTTTCCAAGGTTTTTCATGGTGAATGT
Source organism: Chloranthus sessilifolius (assembly GCA_021018995.1). Classification (NCBI taxonomy): domain Eukaryota; kingdom Viridiplantae; phylum Streptophyta; class Magnoliopsida; order Chloranthales; family Chloranthaceae; genus Chloranthus; species Chloranthus sessilifolius. The sequence continues at coordinate 121,368,122 of CM037587.1, read as the reverse complement.
TTGAACTAGAAGATGAATTAGAGCGGCAACTTGAGAGGGATTACCACCGGTTATCAGAATATCATCAACATAGATTAAAACTATGGTGATGTGACCGTTGAAATGTTGGATAAATAGCGACATGTCTGCTGAGCTTGTCTTGAACCCAACTTTGTGCAGAAATCTGTTGAACATATCAAACCAAACCCTGGGAGCTTGTTTGAGGCCATAGATTGCTTTCTTTATTTTGCAAACATGATGGGGAAATGTTGGATCAATGAAACCAGTCGGTTGACGCGTAAAGACCTCTTTGTCTAAACTGTCATGTAGAAAAGTGTTGGAAACGTCCAACTGTTGTATGGGCCAATTGTAATGGATGGCCAAGGAGAGAACTATCCGAACAGTTGGATGCTTGGCCACCGAGCTGAATGTGTCATTGAAGTCGACTCCTTCCTCTTGATTATAACCTTGTGCCACAAGTCGTACTTTAAAGTGAGAAATCGAACCATCTGCATGTGTTTTAACACGGAAGATCCATTTGCAAGCCACAATTATTTGGTTGGAGGCTTGGGCACGAGTGTCCATGTACCTTGAGAGATTAAGGCATTGAACTCTTTAGACATTGTAGTTCTCCAGTGTTGATGTTTGGCTGCCTCAACCTAATTTCTAAGTTCAGGTACATATGTGGGAACATCGGACAAGCCATATTTTTTGTTTGGCTTAGAAATACCACTTTTAGACCTAGTGGTCATGTGGTGAGATGAATAGATAGGGGGATCATGGGTTGGGTGAGATGCTTCAATAGGGAGTGTACTTGAGGAGTTGGGAATTGGTTGGAGTTGTAAATTAAGGAAGGTGAAGTTGGTTGAAGTATGATGGAGGGTGATGGCAGTGGAGTTGGATTGTGACATGTGGGAGCAGGTGAGGGATGTGATGGAGTAGAAATTGAGGAAATTTGGTCAAGAGAGTTAAGGATAGGATATGATGGCATTCAAGGATGTGTGGGTGGTGGAGTTGGGTTGTGGGTTGGCAGAGGAACCCGAGTAGTGCCTTGTGAGGCAAATGGAAAAATATCCTCAAAAAAATTAACATGCCTTGATGTGAAGACCCGACCAAATAAGGGATCCAAGCAGCGGTAACCTTTTATGGCATGACAGTAGCTAATGAAGACACACATGCGAGATCATAGTGTAAGCTTGTGTGGAGCATATGGGCGTAGCTAAGGGTAGCACATACACCCAAAGGATTTTAGGATGATGAAATTTGGTGGGCTTATGAAGAGCATCTCATGTGGTGTTTTGAAATGTAGGGTTGCGGTAGGAAGCCGGTTGATAAGGAAGACTAACGTACACAATGCATCTAACCAATAAGATTCAAGCATGGAGGAGTAGCGAAGCAAGGTGATAGTAGTCTCAATAAGGTGTCGATGCTTCTTTTCGGCAATACCATTTTGCTCGGGAGTATGGGGGCAAGACCTTTGGTGGAGAATGTCGTGGTGAGCTAGGAAGTTACTCATTTGGGCATTAACAAATTCTCTGCCATTGTCGATTCAAAAGATTTTGATGGAATGAGACAATTGATTCTCAACAAGTGATTTGAATTCCATAAATTTGTGTATTACTTCAGATTTAGTTTTTGTAGGATATAACCAAACATAACAACTAAAATCATCAATAAACACAACGTAATAACGATAACCACAAAATGAAGTGATGGGAGAAGGTCTCCAAACATCCGCATGTATTAATTCTAATGGATTAGAGGCAATAGATGTAGATAATGGGAAGGATAATCTATAAGATTTTCCTTCATTACAAGATTGATAAATGGAATTACAATTAGGAGGTATATGGAATTGACGAGCAAGGATGTTGTAGATGTTGGATGACGGGTGTCCGAGCTTATGGTGCCAAGTTGATGTAGAGGAGCAGCGGCTGAGAGGAGCTGTGGATGTGGATTGGATTGGAATGGGATAGAGTCCCACATTACAGGGGCCCTTGAAGATGAGTTGGCTCGTGGCTTTGTCCTGAATTCGAACACCAAGGGAATCAAAGGTAAGCATACAATTATTGTCTCTTGCAAGCTTATGAACAAAAATCAAATTGTGAGAAATATGAGGTACATGAAAACTTTTAGAAAGAGAAAGACATTTAGACGGCAAAGGGAGCAAATCGGAGCCGGCATGTTGAATTGGGATGGAGTGTCCATTTCCAACTGTGACTCGATCACCTCCATTATAATCACCGTGGATTGACATATTTGACAAACCATTTGTCAAATGATTGCTTGATCCACTATCGAGATACCAATTTGAATTCGGAAGAGACAATTCAAAAGCAACATATGCTTGTGGCTGGAATGGAGGTCGAGAAGGAGCAAACTGAAAATCTGGACAAAACCAGCAATCAAACGAATAGTCGTTGTTGCGGCCACAGAAGTTGTAAAAGTACTTTGGTGTGCCTCTGCCACGGCCTCGAAAATTGGTAATGGTTTGAGAGCGACAACTGTTCAGGCCATTGTTGCGCCCATAATTTCGACCACTAGATTGACCGCCACGGTAATTATTAGAGTACGGGGAATAGAAAGTCCGATAAGAGTTGCCTTGGCGGGTGCCTAGAGAAGAGGATTTGTTGCTGTTAAAGGCAGTGTTGATTTTTTATGGGGTTAAAGCTGGTGCGTCCATGGCAATGTTTACTTCTTCGGAACCGAGGAGAGAGTTGAGCTACCATAGCCTGATTGGCTCTGCCCTTGTGCAGATTGCGCACTTGAAGGAAGAGTATTCATGGGAGAGACTATGCAGAGTGAAGAAAATAATATCTTCTTCCAATAGGGGTGCTCCGGCAATAATAAGTTTGTTTGTGTAGTCTTTGATTTTCTTTAGATATGACTCCATTGAGAGCTCTCCTTTTTGGATATGATAGAGCTTGGTTTTGATTTCATGGACATGTGAACGAGATAGCGAGTGGAAGCTTTGGGATAGGGCAACAACAATCTCAGAGATATGGGAGAGGCCAAGAGTGTAGGGTAAAATTTCATAAGAGTAGGAATAATGCAGCTGATAAGATGCTGATCAATTGTAATCCATTTGAGATATTCAGGGTTTTGAGTAGTATTACCTTCAGAATCAAGGGTTTCTGATGGAGGACAAGGGATAGTGCCATCGACGTATCCAAGGAGCTGGTTGGTATGTAGGGCATGTGTGAGTTGGGTGTTCCAAGTGATGAAGTTGGAGTTGTCAAGTTTGACAGTAATGAGGGAGGAGATGTTAGAGATGAAGAAAAGAAGAGCAGATGGAAGAGAGTTAGAAGGGTTTGTGCTTGAGTGAGATGTCATTATTGGGTAGAGAAGCTTGGTGAAGAAGAAAAATGAAAAGAAATTTGGATTGAAGTGAGCTTAGGCCCTTTGGATTGGATGGACACGCTAGCCAATTGTTCTTGATACCATGAAGAGAAAGCAGAGTTGTTGTACCTTGATTGCTGTTATGTTTATTGAGAGAAGAAGATTACATTATATACAACCCTAAGGAGTCTTCTAGAGACTCACGGATGAGAGAATATTTGCTTAACAATTAAGGTTGATGTGTCACTTTGAGGTGTGATTCGGTGTATCCCTGATAGTTATAACAAATCTTTGATCAATTAAAAATGTCTAACTAGCAATTTATCATTGGCAAATGTCTCAGTCTAACCTATATTAACCATTCAACCAGTTCACTCTAAGGTCGACCGCAAAAATATATATTGTTCAATCGTAGATTGTCACTATCCATGTCAAACCTCGTAGCACTCCCAATGTGTCTAAGTTAATTAGTGCCGAAGTGTAGCTCTCCAACTGTCGGAGAAAGTTTTGATGATCTATCTTTGGGGGCTTAAACAATTTTTAATGATCTCACACTTTCCCAATAACTTATCTATTGTGTAGACCTCATCAAGTAGAACGAAATCGACTAGTCATTTGTCAAAACTGGATCTATATCAAGCCCAAAATAATAAAAACAAGAACATGTTGCGGACGCCAATGAACATGTTGAGGGGCGTCTATGAGAGTAGGGGTGTATTCGGTTCGGTTTGGTCGGTTTTGGGCGAAAACCACAAATCAAACCGGTCCTAATCGGTTTCTAGATTTTTAAACCAAACAAAACCGTCCAACTGTTAAACCAAACCAACCCGATTCAATTTAGTTTGGTCGGTTTCGGTTTTTGATGAGTAGTGAAATATGATGATATTTCACCCCTAAATACCTATATTTAGCCGGCCAATGAAGGCTATCTGATGAGAATTACTAGATTGGAAGTGTTTCAGGTAAATACAGTCCAAGTGCAGAAAACAGCTCAAGAATTCTGAAAATAATGTCAAAACACTGCAACTTTGGGTCGTCAAGAACTTGGTGCTACTTGCAACTCAATTTGTACTATCAAAACGTCAGATTCATGAAATTTTCAAAACACAAAAGTTGTAGATCTTTCTGTCAACTTTCCAACGCCGTAAGAATCATATCAATCCGAGTTCCGAGTAGAAAAATATGATCAAAGTACCGAAGCAGTGTCTGATGCAAAAGTGGGCTGGGATTCGCGAATTTCTGGGAAGGTCGATTAATCGACTCTTTTGCTCGATTAATCGAGGCACAGAGAACAGTCTGACACGGAAGTGACTTTAAAACAGATTTTTGGGGATTCTTTGGAGGGTCGATGCATCGACCCTGACTTGTCTAGCTGGGACACCTATGCAACTGGGAAACTATCTAAACTCGAACCAACACTTCGAATGGAAATTAATTTTAGGGAATTTTTAGGGAATTAGAGTTTTTATTTTTTAGAGTAAACGAAGAGATAGAGATTCTTTTTATTCTTTTTAAGAGCTTTATTTCTTTAACTTTTCAGTATTCCTTCATTCAATTTATTGTTCTTGTTCAGTTGATTCATACTTTAAATTCAAAGATTAATAAAGGGCATTGTTAATTTCGTTTCTGAAGATCATCGTACTTGTGGATCAAAGATTTCTATTGAAGTTTGAGGTATTTTTATTTAATTAAATTAATATTATTTTTTATTCCTTATTTATTTATATAATTTAATTACAGCATATGTGGCTAAATTCTTAGGGATGGGAATCTAATGATTCTCATCCGAGGGATGTACTTCTAATAATATGAATTTAGGATTAAAATATGAGATTTTATTTTATGGTTGTTGTGTTATCACGAACGGATGAAATTCCCGCCACTAACTGGGATCGAGTGTGCCGAGTCATGCCCTGGATCTCAGATATGTGACAGTAATTTTACCCCAATCATTGTTATATGGTCTTTTTATTTTCATCGTATGGATCTACTTACGATTATGATCCGGGATCGAGTGTGTCGAGCCATGCCCTGGATCTTGGATCCGTAATGGTAATTTTATCTTAATTACTCCCTAATCTGAAATCAAGTGTGCCGAGCCATGCTCTTGATCTCAGATCTATGGTAGTATTCTTGTTGGAGTTTTTACCCACTTTGGGGATGATTTTTATTTGCATCTGAGATCAAATGTGTCGAGTCATGCCCTTGATCCCAGATTGATATATGGAAATCATCTCTGAAGTTAAGTCCTGATTGCAGAGATGCAACGTGGAACCTATCAGGGTTTTGACCATTTATCTTCCATAAAAGATGTTTTTCTTCAATGGTATAGCTCATAGTTTAATCCTTATATTTGTATTATGGGAAGAGCAGACCAAAGATGGGAGGATTTAGTATCTTCGTCTTCATCTTTAGCTTTATTTTTGAATTATCATTTAAGTTTTAGTTTGTAGTCAGTAATTATCATCTCATCAAACCACCTAAATCATAAGACTGGTAGAATATTATTAGATCTTGATAGATTTCTTGAATTGTTGTCTTATTTTTTTAGATCTTCAAAAATAGTCCTCGTGGGAATGATCTCGTACTCTGCACCCATTATATACAATCTGATTCATACGCTTGCGAGTAAAACATCACAATTAAAAATCACATCAATTTTCCTATAAGTTTTATTTGCACATTAAAATTTTCTCAACTTCTGAACCTATTTTATAGTTTTACTATTTTCAATAGTTGTTTTACTTTTATAATTTATTCACCCTTCTCAAAATAGATAATAAAAATAAATGCATCACATTAACTCTAATTAATTAGAGTTCGTATAAAGAAGAATACCAGAAGAGATGAATAGATGATGTCCCTTTAAAATTAATCAAAACCTCCGCCTATATATATATATATAAATATATAATTAATTACTTACAAACTACATTCGATTTGGTTCAGTCAATTTCAGCTTGGGGAGGTTTAGAACCAAAACCAAACCAAACTTTTCGATTTTTCTTTTTCCCAAACCATATCCAAATCGGTACCTCTCCAAATTGGACCAAACCAGGCGGTTCGATCCGGTTTGGTCGATTAGGTCCAAAAAGTGCACAGTCCTATATGAGAGTTTAAATTGAGTCCAATTTTAATTTCGATAATTGGCTGCAAGTGCGGTGAGGCTCAATTAATGCAGGTCGGTGCAGTCAGTCATGTTGCGTCACTTCGCCTCAACAAATCTGTCTCACGTTTATAATTTTTCATTATTTCTTACCTTAAAATTAAGTCTTAATCGGGCTTGATTTGGCGTATCTGCTTTTGGGCTCGGATTTTTTAATTTAAGCTTACAGTTGACATGAATTAGATTTAGGATGGGCTGGATTTGCGCCAGCCAAACCTTTCCTATTAATATAATAAGGCTGGCGGGGCCAAGATTCGGAAGGGCTAGAATATAAGCCCGAACCGGTCTCAGATACAAAATCAAGCCAGATTTTGAAGGATTGCTCTCTGGCTCGGGTTTATTATTTAAGCCGAACCCAAACCCAAAACCCAAATGGGTCCTGGCTGGGCACGTGCTGAAGCCCCACTCGTGGACAGCCCTAAGCTTCCTATTAAATTTCAGTTTTCTATTAATTAAAAGGTACCTCTAAATGCGCCCACACATTTTCTGATAGCAATCACATCCCAGATCCCCTGACAACCATTGACTCCTTCGAATCAGATGTTGGACATCGTTTTTCACCCTGATCTCCGACACAATAGATCTTGGGATTATGGCGCACTTATCAAACGGTCAATTTGTGATTCCACGTCTCACTGATCCCAAAAATATGACCCTAAAATTACGCTCGAGTCTGATATGTGATTCAAGAGCCATTTTTTGGAGATCTATGACACATGGAATAAAAACTTGGCAATCTAATAGGTGTGCATGATCTTAAGATATATTTGTGGAAGATTGGGGTGAAAAATGATCTCCATCACCTGATTCGATGGAATCAATGGTCTTCAAGGGGTTTGAGATGTGGCCGCTTTAAAAAAATGTGTGCGCACGTTAAGGGCTCGATCGGCGGTACATAAATACTCAAAATTGTTGCTTTTCTGAGCTTTTCAAATAGATTCCCTTCTTTGCGTGTTTTCAAGGGGTTCCGTGTTTTCTGAGTGAAAGCGACATACCAATTTCTAAGCAAATGACTTGAAGACGCTCAGAATCTGAGCTCAAAAAAATAAAGCCAAAATATCCTTTGAAACTAGGAATCCGGGAACTCAAGAACACACAGAATCTGAGTTTTCGGGAAAAAACTCATAAAAACTAAGAATCTGAGTGCACTTAGATTTTTTCAGAATTGTAGCATATTAGATTGTAAGTATTTCTGGGAAAAACTCAGAATCACCCGAGCAAGGGCTTAGAGATTTCTTTAATAAAACTTGATGAATTTCGCAAATTCAAGAATAATTTGTGATTTTTTGGTGCACCGAATAAATAACGAATTAATTCACAATTAATTCTTGAATATACACAAAACTTGTAATAAATTATTTATTTTTTTAATATTTACTAGGGAAGGTGTAAAACACATCTAGCACCACAAAATTAATTAGCAAAAATTCAGGTTGCTTCACACACATTTGAAAAAGTTAATATGAATCAAATTTGATGGTACACTGATAACGTTTGCTTTTTGGAGTGTGAGCCTCATAGATTTAACATTAAATTAATAAAACACGAGCTCCATTATCTGATTAAAACAAATTATTTTTCTTTCGCTTAAGTGAGCTGATTGTAACATAAAGAAGGGTGGTAGTAACACCAGCCAGCTTATAAGATTGACTTTTTTCTATCTGATTAGATGTCAGTGAGGCTCCGTGAATCAAAGAGTTGGTGTTATAAGATTGACCTTTTTCTATCAGATTAGATATCGGTGAGGCCCCATGAATCAAAGAGTTGGTACAACTCACTTTTGGGGACATGTGATATGTGATTTTATTATGTGATTGGGACAAAATTACATCTACACTAAGGGCATATGCCGGATTGGACTCGAGCTAATGGGCAAAAGGTATTTACCTGACCCGACGAGATTAAAAATTCCCCCATACCTTGAATTTTTATATAAAATATCGACGAGATCTAATTTGCTTGTTTCTATGTAATTTGCTTGTTTCTCATTAGAACTCTATTTTCTTTCTTTATTATTTTTTAAGATAAATAAAACTCTTGTTTTCAAGACTTTTATATATGATATATGAGTTAAGGGCAATGTAGGCATTAAAAAAAAAAGACAGAAATTATTTTTCATTTTATATAATAGTAAGAATTAAAAAATATTAACTTTGCCAAATTATTGCCAAGAAACTTCCTTCAAATTCGTGCTTTTAGCAGAATTTTAAGGCTAAGTCTTGGTCCAATGCTCCAACCCAGGTGATGGATGGAGCTGACGCTAAATAGGCGAAAATTCTTTCTTTCCATGTCAGACACATGGAAAGACGAAAGAGACACTGAGCCCATGCCGCAATCCACATAGATAATTTCTCTTTCCCCGTCAGATCCAATGCACATCGCTGTCTGATTATGTTGACCGTTTGTTGAGCCACTTGATTGATCAAACGGCTCGGAAGAACCAGTTATTGGCTTGGTGCTGCTTCCGGACTTATTTATAGCATCCCAAAAGTAGCCCATAATTTACACGAGATCAAAGCATAACTTATATGGCCCCACGATAATTTTTAGCCACGTGGCACTCAATCTGATGATCACGTGTCATAGATAAGTGGAGCTCGGTGATTATAACGATGTGAGATTTTTTATTTTTTTTTAAATGCATAGCCAATGGCGTCAATCATGATGAGAAATGAATGGTAAAAACAAAAGCTATTTTCTTATTATTTTCTTATTCATTTTACATGCAAGTGACTCTTTTAATTGCATAATTTAAAAAAAAAAAAAAATTTACAAAATAATTGTGATGAGGTAAGTTCCCTAGTTGTGGTACCAGACTACCTTTATCCCACGAGCAACCACCCTAAAACTTTCCAAAACCACCATTGACGTTGGCCCGATCAAGCCAGTTATTGGGATCAAGATGTGGACCCGCCACAAACACAAAGAAGCTTTAGATGTTAACCTTTAAATCTTGACCTAAACCTAAATTGTTTAAAATCTCCCACCTGGTACTGACCAGCTACTTCGACTTGGACCCAAACTTAAACCTGCACCTAACATGAACCCGACTTACTAAGTGTAATTTAAGTGCATTTTCAGGTTTGGAGCCAGTGGCGGAACCACGTAGACATTAGTGAGGGCGAGCGCCCCCACCGAAACACAAAAAAGCTTCTTTTTTTCTTTCCTTTTTTTTTTTAAAAATATGCAACTTAATTCTCTTTTCTAAACCCAGTCCTCCCTTCTCAAAACCCACGCCCTCCCTTCTCTCTCTCACTAAACTCACACCTCTAAACCCTCTCTTTGTCTATTTTCTCTCTCTAAACCCACGCCTCTAAACCCTATCTCCATCTCCATCTCTATTTTCTCTCTCTAAACCCACGCCTCTAAACCCTATCTCCATGACTCCATCTCCATCTCCATCTCCTTTCTCTCTAAACCCTCTCTCTAAACCCTCTATCTTTTTCCTCTCTCTAAACCGACACCCTCCCTTCTCTCTCTAAACCCTCTCTCTAGTTCTCTCTCCAAACTCTCTATCTATCTCTTTTCTCTCTCTAAACCATCCCTTCTCTAAACCCACACCCTCTGTTCTCTCTCTAAACTCGCGCCATCTCTTCTCTAAACCCACACCCTCTCGGCTCCCTCTGTTCTCTCTATTTTCTCCCTCTAAAAGGAAAACCCTCTCTAAACCCTCTCTTTATCTTTTCTCTTCGCTAAATCCAAGCGGCCATGCCCTTCTTCTGTTCAGCTGTTATCTCTACAAATCGGACGTATCCGACTCTGATCGCTCTTCGACGCATAATCTCAGTCGTCAAGAACTTTCAGAAAGTCAATCCCTCAAAGCCAAGGTATTTGTTAAATTTACAGCAATTTAGCAACGTTAATGCAGGATATTTCTCTTTTATTTTATTTGTACGGAATGTGAAATTTTTTTTTTTTTTTTGATAAAAGTATGGTATGTGGAATTAGTCTTTTATTTCTCTTGTATTTTTAACCCAATATTTGTTAAAATTTTGAATGTGAGTTGCAGCTTTTTATGAGATAATAGGGATGCAGGTTCAGTGTACCGACCTGAACCGAACTTGATTTTTTCAGTGTTAAGTTTGGTGCCCAATTGAAACCGAACCGAAACCCATTCAATTCGGTTTTTAAAAAAAAATTCCGAAACCGAAACCGATTCGATTCGGTTTAGTTAATATACCTATTTTTAGGGTATTTTTTCCTATGTTTTTTCGGTTTCAAGCCATCCAAACTGAACCGAATTGCACCCCGCCTAGATGAGAATCCTGGTTCCACCACTGTTTGGAGCTGACCTATTAACCACTTTGGGACTTGACCTGAATGGAGGACCGAGGCTCCATTGATGGTTGAAAAGATTGCCAAAAATGAGAGTACGTAAGTGGTCACCAACCAACGTTAGAGGCCCTCCCACTCTGAGCAGAAGGATCCCCCTTTTTTGTATGATCTAGAGAAAGCAAGAATTCTGTGCTTATTGGTGATTTTCACAGACGAAAAGGAAAAAAAATCAAGGGTGGGGATAACATAAATAGGAATCACATGAAATTTTGTAACAATTTGCTTCAGGAGTAGGATTAATTCAAAGAAGTTAGTGGTTTCTAGTATTTACATCAATTGTAAGCTTCCCAACACTCATAGGTCTTAATTATTTCCCGAGACTATGGAAGGTAAACCTCAAGGGGATGGGCGTGTAGACAGATTCGACCGATTGGTGACCGAGGTTGTCGTACTCGGGTTGTGGGGCTACCCTTTGTTATCGGGGCAATCAATGTTTGGATTATGAGAAGATGAAGAATAAATACTAGATTTTGATTGAATAAGTCATGGGTCTTTGTCATAAATTTGATCTGATTTTTTCTTGACTTTACATCAATTGGCATAATGACCAAATTTAAGACATTTATAGCATTGAATGTGTTCCTGTGATTTTGATTTGGATTTGGATTTTTTCGACAAAGAAGACTCATAAATCTTTTGAGTCTTTTGCTTATAAAAGCTTGGGGGATAAAAATTAGATTTAAAGTTTTATGTTGTTTGAGTTAAAACATTTATTTGGAATTTTATTTGTATTATCTTTTTCTTACAAGACAATGGTTTTAATCGAGATTTGAATTGTTGAATAAATTCTTGTTAGGATTAGAATCTAATGATTGAATGGAAGTATTAACTTGGTCAACAGGTTTTATGAAAGTTGTGGTTTCCAAAGTTGCTGTTGAATTTAGTTGAGTGAGTTTTAAAGCTTCAACATGAGGGTGAATCGATTGAACGATTATACTGTCAAGTTTCTGCCATTCTGTTTGAAAATCTCCAAGGAGATATATCATTTCATAATATTTTGTTATTTTAAACCAAGTAACAAATAGAATGATTTGATAAAAGGTTTCAACATATTTGAAAAAAATTTCTTTGAATTCTTGCAATTTTGATGCAGAAAACTTTTGAAAATATCATGTACGAAATTATGCATATTTTTTTTGTTGAAATTCAGAATTTATTTTTTGTCGATTTATAGTAAAATTTTCTAGTTTTGTGTAAGCCATAAAAACTTTGTTAAGAAATTAAGAAATTCATCTCGCTAGCAGTAAGAGATTCCTTCTGCTATTGGGTATATATCCCATAAGGAATTTATTATTCAGAAATATAAATTTCTTCAAGATTAGGTTGATTATATTCAGAAGGAACTGATGAGTTAACCTCTGAATAAGATGATCGAGCTGTCGAGGGTATAGAAATTCTATAAGGACCTCGAGATCTCGAATCAGAAAAAGAACTCCTATAAGAATTTCTGTGGGATGTAGATCTATCAAATTTACTTAAGGAGCGACAAATGGGAGAGTCTTGACCAACCACTGCCCCACAAATTATCTAACCTGCTTGCTATTTCCACTAAGCCAATGGTCACCATATCCGATGCCTTCAGATCGGACGACAGCTAGACAGTTCTTTTCAAAAGGAGATTAACTGATGAGGAGATCTTTGAGTACGGTACTTTATCTCACATCCTTGACAATCTCACCATTAATCCCTCACAACCTGATAAACGTCTTTGGACATGCAATAACATAAATTCATTCACTATTAAGTCGTCATTTACATCTCTAAATCCCAACCTTCAGATGGTTGATTGGAAGTTTATTTGGGATCTAGCTCAAAATCCCTTCTAAATTTTTTTTTTTCTTATGGATAGTAATGTGGAGTAAAATCGCTACTATTGAAAATCTCACTAAAAGAGGCATGTTCATTCATCATAAATGCTACCTTTGTGATTTGGAAGATAAGGATATTAATCATTTTTCCTGCGTTGTCTCAAAGTGAGGCCCATTCGGAACAGATGTCTCAATGCATTTGGCATCTCATATTGCCCCAACAAAGATGCCCTTGAGTTATTTTTATGTTGAGATACTACATCATCTACGGGGCTAAAATAGTGGATATGGGAACACTCACATATCTACTTGGTGGAATATATGGATAACTAGGAATAGCATCAGGTGCAACAGGACTCCCTTTTCCGACGACAAGTTGTTCAAAGACTGTATTGCCATAGTTTGCACTTGGGAGACGGCTGTTGGGTACAAAGATATCTCCATAACCAAGCTCTATAGATTCGAGGCCGACTTGCGATTTGCTTCTCTCAATGCTTTGCAATTGGGTTGGACTTGGGTTATTAATGGTTACTGATAGTTTTAGGAGTGTTCTTACTTTGTAATTTAGGAAGTTTTTTCCCGGGCTCTCCATTTTCCTCTTGATGTACGTTTTTCCGTTAACCTCGGGTTTCCTATATTTGCCCTGGTAACTATCATGGTTTCTCAAGACACTGATTTTTCAAATAGTAATGTCAGTGGCGCGTACATGTGTTTTTATCGGTCTTCCTGAGGCACATTTATAACTTTTTTAATGAATACAGACAAATTTCAATTTTTTTTTTTTTTTTTTTAATATAACATTAAGTTTCTATCAAAGTTTGACCACTATTTCCTATCAATGACTAGTGGTTACTGTTGGATATTTATGGTCAACACCTTAACCCATCTTTGGGTTTTCATAAAAATTGGGTTGGACCTTTGACCGCACGTATCTTGAGGTGATAGGAAGCAAGTAATTTCCTAATATAAGTGATATGTCTCCACTCTCTTTCCTTGATGAGTTAGGAAAGTGAGGTGCCTATTTAAGGAGACCACTGTCCCTCTTCCTCTTAACCTAGTTTTTCCTGATCTAGAGGCAAACTTAGAGAAGATGAGAGGTAACGTGGACTCAGATTCTCTGACGGAGATTACCGACGCATCAACCCCGAGAAGAAAACAAGGTATGCATGTTCTATAAAAATATGTATATTTGATCATGTGATTCGAGCCTATATCCTAGAATTTCTAACAATTGGTATTAGAGCAAGGTTGGCTCGGTTTTTATGATTAAAGCATGATCTATGGTGAATGTATTCAATTATCTCAAAAAAAATTTGTTGTTTTTTAACTTCATTGCTTATGTTGTCTCTAAACTTGTTCAATTGAACTTTTGAGCGAAGATTGTAATAATTTTGATCGAAATTATGTCTTCATGACTTTTTTGGTGAACCAAGTTTCTATTTCTTGGATCTAAATATAAGAAAAAGTTGAGAAGAATATAGAATATAAGAGTGGTTTATATGCACTCAAAGTTTTTAAGGTCATGTTTATCTTTGATGAGCAGGAAGCAGAAACAACAGATGGATAGAGTCTCTATATTTATTTATTTAAAAATAAAATAAATAATATCATTTTCCTTGGCCGAGGTTGGCTGGACACCGGAGACTTTTGGGCGACCCACACAGGCAGATACAACCATGTGCCTTGGAGAAAAAGAAGCACAACTCTTCTTATTTTAGTTTGAAGTTTTGGTTTTGAAAGAGTTCCCATGTGCCAGACGTGGCCAATCCGGTAATTGATTTGATTGGTCGATGACTGGTGATTGTCTGGTGATCGCGGGCCGCTAGCGGTGGTGCATTGAAGGCGTGAACATGCACAAGCTTCTGTTGATTAAGATTTTTAAGTGCCAAGGAGCGTCTATCTAGTACTTCGGGGTGGTAGGTGTTTCTCTAAGAGAAAAAGTACTAACACTATAAAAATAAGGTGTTTCAGCGGCAACCAAAACTATTACTATTAATAACAAAATTGTCGCTACTCGTCCTCTCACTATTGAAACAATAAGGTCTTTTGTTAATAGCGGAAATTTTGGCTGCGGCTAATAGTTTTATTTTTGTAGTGTGGTTTTGTCTTTATTAACATGGTAAAATCTTTTTGATTTTGAAATACCGATTATTAAGGAATAAAACATGTTTTTTTTTGTAGAACAAGTAAAAGATATAAGCTTTCAGCTAATTTTGTCCTATTCTTATCTTAAGAAGGAAAGAAATTTAAAAGTGTAATATTTGGGTGTTGTGAATAGAACCAAGGTTGGTGCTTCTACTGAATGTATTTTGACTCTTGTTTTACACAAATTGTAAGGTCGTTGATATTTAAAAGGAAAGTATTATAACTTCTTCGTTTTTAGTTCGATTTTGGCTTATAGGTAGTCGATTTTCATCTACTCGACGAAATCTATGTAATGGGTTGGTCATTGGGATTTTTTAAGATTGCTATAAAGTATTTTTCAGACCTTAAAGATTGTAAATTCTTTTTATCATTATGGACTCATTTTAAATCTATTTTTTAAGCTATATGATGTCGTTTCATGTGAATTTCGGGCTCCTCATATCGGACTAGAAAAGAGTTGTGTTCAAGTAGTATTTGTATACTGTTTTTCCTAATTTTTCTTAGACTATTACATTTGGTACAAGGTTAATATCATGTGTGATTTCATATTCTATTGTTGATGTTGACTAGAATTGTGACATGCATGCCCAAATAATTATAATTTAATGATTTATAGATAATTTGTGCACAGAATGCAAATGTATCTCAGAACTATTTTGATTAACTTGTTTATCAATTGCAATATGTGAAATTGATTTATTAATCGAAAGTAGGTCAATTGGCATGATATGCACCTATTTAAAGACTAGTTTTGAAATCTTGAATCAAACTTGATTTGGTTGAATGAGATTTAAGTCTTACCTTAGGGGTCAAGGTAGATTGATAAAACGATCGTTCGACAGTGCGTAGCTGAAATAGGCCGAGGTCTGTCCAACGGTGACCACCTATGTGGGTCGCGTGACTCTTGGATTTTGAGTCTTGGGCCTCATTAAGATCGGGTTGGCACATGCTTGTATGATATTTATAAATTCTGGCCAAAATTGACTTAGGAGTTTCATATAAATAGGGTGAATAGAATAGTTATAAGTATTTAAGGGAGAGAAAGATAATCTCTTTGGCCAAAGTTGATGGAGAGTTTGGATTAACTGTACAATACGAGTGATTAGGTCTATGCGTGTTTTCTCAAACACGTTGTTGGGAAGAAAACTGCAAGTCAAACTTTCTGTCCAAAGGCGATGCCGAGACAATGCAATCGAGCTGTCCCATAGAGTGAAAGTTGGCACATGACTGTCACTCTAATTAATTTGAATTTGGCCCTAGGTTCAAGTTAAGCCCTTAGAGATTAGTTAGTGACATATGGTCATGATAAACTTTAGTCTTTAGAGATTAGTTAGTGAATTTGACCCTAGGTTCATGATAAACTTTTAGTGATATATGGCCATGTCGTAATTTTCAAGGACGATCTGTGACATATGGTTAGAATGTATGATTATAGATCCATCAGACATGCGATCGTGATGTATTTCCTAAGAATTAGTCAATAATATATAGCCAAAATATTTGATAAATTGTAGAAGTATAGTGACATATTTTTAATGTTATCTAGTGGTATATGGTCACTATTAGTGCAGTCATAAATGTGTCCATTGTCATTGAATTTTTTAAATAGTGTTGAGCCTTTGTAAGGTGCGAACTATTATGACATAGGGTGCAGTTGATGATACTACGGTACCATAAATGAGAAAAGTCAATTGGATGATGATGATGATTCATATATCAGTAAGTGAGATTGAAACTTGGATAATCTCCGATATAATGGAAATAAAACATGTGATAAGATATATTTTGAGAATATTAATTTTCTCTATTTGGAGATTATCTAGTGGTTCACCTCATAGTTTGTTCACTTCCACCATTTTAATATATTTGAGGTGAACTATAATGAAAATATCAGTTAGAGCAAAGAAATGAATTGTTGATATGAGTAAATATTGAAATACCGAATCGAACCTTATTTTGTTAATAAACTTTCAGAAAAGTTTAATGCTTGTGAAGTTGATATCAATTTTGATTGACATGATTCGTTTAAGATTTAAGGATAGTTAATGTGTTTATGATTAAGTTGTTCGTGTCGGGAATTTACAAAAAATTTAAGGAATGATTAAATCAGTGGAAGTTTATAGTTGTTGATAGTTGTCATGCCTTGAAACTATGGTATTCATATCAACTTAGTAGAGTTTGATAGCACAATTTTAGTGGGAGTTGTATCTCTGTATTGGTTAATTTTATTTGTTGTTGAAGCATCATATTTTTTATTGTTATGCGCGTGCTATTATGAGTATATGTGATTATATTCTAACCATCTGCATGAAGATTTTATCACATGACAGAGTGGTGAGGTTGTACCTCGTTATGACTGATTTTGCTTGGGTTAGATGTAATTAGGCATAACATCAGTAAACCTTCGTTCTGATAATTTGGTGACGGTGAGTCACTAATGTTTAAGGAACGACATATCTTTAGAGTATGAAGCATAGACAAATATAAGAACTACACAGATATGTGAGTAATCTGGTATCACTAAGTAAATGTTTAAGTTCATTAATGATGCTAGTTTTGTGTCTATGGATTGTCTAGTATCGATTCGTAAGATGGAATATTCTGTGCGCCATGATCCTTCACTAATATTATTTTTGAATTTAGGTGATTGCTACGAAACATTGAAATAGTAAAGGTCAATGACTTTTCAAAATAAACACTAGATAATCATCCTCTTTTCAAAGTTTGTCAACCCAGAGAGTCATTTTCAAAATTATGTTTAGATGAGTTAAGGTGTAAACCAAGTGGGAGAATGTTGGATATTTATGGTCAACTCTTTAACCCATCTTTGGATTTTCATAAAAATTAGGTTGGACCTCTGACTACGCGTATCTTGAGGTGATAGGAAGCAATCAGTTTCCTAATATAGGTGATATGCCTCCACTTTCTTTAATTAATAGGTTAGGGAAGTGAGGTGGCTATTTAAGGAGACCACCGTCCTGGCTTCCTCTTAACCTAATCTATCCCCATCTAGAGACAAACTTAGAGAAGATGAGAGGTAACGTCGACCCAAATTCTCTGACGGAGATCACCAATGCATCAACCCTAGAAGAAAATAAGGTACACATGTTTTATAAAAGATGTATATTTGATCTTGTGATTCGCGCCTCGATCCAAGAATTTCTAACAGTTAATGCTCGATTAATTTGTAACCTCGCAGTACACTATCAAGTTTTTATTGATCAAAGTTTGACTTTGCCCAAACTTACTTTTTATTAAACTTTATTAATCATTATAACCAAGCGGTGGATAGTGGCAACTGTTAGGTGAATATGTGATCAGACAATATACTGTCAGGCTTTTTTATTAGTCAAAGTTTGACCAAACTTTCTATTTTTAAAATTTAATCAGTGTAACCAAGCACTGTGGCTACAATTACGTTAATTTATAATTTGGCAATACATAGTTAGGTTTTCATTTCTCAGTTAAATATTTTGTCAAAATTCAACTTTTTATGTCACTTTGACAAGTGTAAACTAACAGTGATTAATAACTATTACTCTATCAATTTCAAACTTAACATTTTATTTCACATGGAGCTATTTATGTGGCTGAAATCCGTGAGTCCTCACATGCGAGGCACAATTACAGAATCATTAGCGGTCCATTCTACCACTAAGTTAATAGCTCGTCATGCGGACCTGCTCAAGTACGCTCAGAATCTCATTTCCTAGTGGTTAGATTTTTATTAGTCAAACTTTATCTTTTGGCTAAAGTTTGACTTTTTTTCAAGACTTTTAGTCAAAATTGACTAATTTCACTTGACAATTAATGGTGGCTACTGTTTTATTAATATGTAACTTGGCAATGCATACCAAATTTTTTAACAATCAAAAGACTTCTAATCAAATCTTACTTTTATCAAACTTCCCACTAAGTTAATTAGTAACTTCGCAATACACAATCAGGTTTTTTATTTGTCAAAGGTTGAATTTTTATTAAACTTTAATCAGTGCAACTTAATATTGGGTGCTGGACCTGCTGGTTCCCATTAAGGTAATTTGAAACCTGACGGTATATGGCCAAATGTTTATAAGTTAAAGTCTGGCATTTGATCAAAGTCCAACCTTTTATCAAACTTTGACTTATATAAGCTTGTAGTGAGTTGTAGTTATTATTGTGCTAATTTACAATATCAATATACATTATTAAGTATTTATTGGGCATTTTTTTATTTTAATCAAACTTTAGCTTTTATCAAACTTTGATCCATTTACCCTACAAGATAGTAGCCATTGATAGGGGTTTGGTTAGTTTATAACTTGGTGGACTATTATTATGTTTTTGTAAGTCAAAGTTTGACTTTTGGTCAAAATTTATTCTTTTATCTAACTTTAACAAAGTAACCTAGTAGTGAGGTAGTGATTACCCTTGTATTTATTTATAATCTGATATAACTTTACCTAGCTCTTCGATTTATCACAGTTTGACTTTTTGTTGAATTTTGTCTCTTTTCAAATTTTGTTTTTGAGAAATCTCATTATGCAATTACCACTTGCTACTGCTAAGTTAAAGATGTAATATGGCAATGCGTTGGTAGGGTTTTTACTTAGTTAAAAAGTTAGTCAAAGTTTAGGTAGAAGTAATCCTTCAAAATTTGGTCAATATATGAGTTTATGAGAGCGAATTGACATTTTAGATTATAAGTTTGCGAATAAAATTTAATGTCAACAAATATCACCACCACTGTTATGGGCTAGTGGGTGTTTTTACTTTGCTAACTCTTATCATTTTCCTAATAATAGATATTTTACCAATTTTTTTTTTTTTTTGATAACGATATTTTACCAAATTAATTCTTACTTAATGAAAGTGAAAAATGCCTTGAGTAATTTATATAAATTAAAAGTTGCTTTTTTAGAGTACTTTTTATGGGAGCTCAAAGGAAGGAAGTGAAAACTGGCCCGACCAACCCAATAAACATGGGCTTTAAAGCCATAGTATGTTCCTTCCATTTTTCATTTCTCTCGAAAGGGAAAGAAGGGAGAGAAAGAGGAAGAATTTCTTTGTGAAGATAGATTGACCTCCTCATTCAATCGGTGGGAGGGAGCCTTTATTTGGACTATTATCATAAACCAATAAGAATTTGAGAAAAAGATTATTCCCCTATTACTAGAGTTAGGGGATAGGTTAGCCCACCAACTTAATCATCACATTTGATATATATATATATATATATAATCTTTGAGTAGGTCCATTAATTCTCCTTGTGTGGCACTGGAGCATAGGCCATCGTCTAAATTGGATTCCATTGCAGTATTGCATTTAAAAATTAGCTCCACCATATAGTTAATTGCAAGGTAACAAACTCGGCATCGGTTCTTGGACGACCGATACGAATCGATCAATACCTATTGGCCTATTTTTTAAAAACAAAAAATTAAAAATTAAAAAAAAGAAAAGAAAAAAGGTTTCGGTTGATATCGGCCGATATGGGCTGGTATCGGTCCATATCGATACTAATATTGAGGTGGATACTCGATACATATCGGTGCTGATCTGTATCAATGTGCCGAAAAATCGATACGTATCACCAGTACATATCGGTATCGGTCGATATTTGATATCATGGATAATAGCCTACAAGTGCTCAAACTTGATCTCCACCATCTACATATCCAAATTTGATTTATCCATTATTAACCTTTTAGACTCTTCATCGCATGGTACACCATATGGCACCACTTATCACCATGACGGAACCAGATGCAATTGATGATCTAATAGCAAGCATTGCTCAACGGTTTGGTCACTTAATTCCAGCTCTTTATCTTTTATATTTTAATTTTGGAAACTACGGTCCAAACCGGAGTTTGACTAGGGTGCACAGCCCATCCATCGGCACATGGAGTCTATGTCATTCCAAGCACAAACCCAGATTTATAGGCTCTCAAAATCCCTTACCATGAATGGCGGGGACATTGAAATGAATCTGCTCTGGCCACGTGTATAACATATACACTATTGACGATGACAGATGCTCTTCATAAGCTTCATAATTTTATGATGTCACACTCCATATATTAAACTAGGGATCATGAATAGCTCTGTACCTACCAAATTATGTGAAAAGTAAACTTGTACATATTTCTAAGGTCCTGAAATTTGTGGAGTAGCTTTTTATAGGAGTATTGGCTACGTAAAAGACTCTCAATTATAAAACGAATTATATCTCGATGAAGGTGACACCCCACCTATCATTCCTATACTAGATATTATGATCTACTTGATCGTTGTCGTCTACACCATGCATCGAGTCCCCATCCAGCGGCCTTAATATGCTTCACTGCCCCATGTAATGTAGGGTCTCCTCTTCCGGTATGGGATACTCTCCTTTCTTTATGGCTCACGAGCAAAGGTGATATCTTGCTTAGGAAAAAAAGAGTAAAAACCAACGAGGGTACATCTATTAGCGCTTAGGGAGAATGCGGAAGCGCTAATAGATGTACCGTGCATCTATTAGCGCTTACGCATTCTTTGAAAGTGCTCACATGGAAGTTCATTGATTGTTTTGAATCAGATGATGGAGATCGTTTTCCACCCCCAACATAATGGATCTTGAGATTATGTCTCATCTATCAGACGATCAATTTTTTCTTTCATATATCACCAATCTCTAAAAATGCCCCTTGAATCTTATGACACACATCACGCTCAAACGTGATCTTAGGGCTATTTTTGAGAGATCTGTGACATGTAGAATTAAAAAAAGACAGTTTGATAGGTGGGATAGGATCCTAAGATCCATTGAGTGGAAGATTTGGGTGAAACATGATCTCCATCATCTGATCCGAAGCAATCAATGATTTTGAAGGTGTTGCACACATGGATGCTTCAAGAGATTTCGTGGGCACTATCCAACCAACCATGGTAAGAAAAGGGAGCTACAAGTTGCACACGAGATTTGTGCCATGGCACATAGGTAAAGAGAAAGACTTCATTATTTTTTACATCTGTGCAACGTCAAACACCATCTAAGCCTTATGATTTGAAGAATGTGATGAAAAGATATTTGAGGTCAAAGATTGGCACGATATATGATGTCTATCATATGATTGAAAACAATGAAGGACCATCATCTGATATTCTGATTCAATGGTTGTCTCTTACAAATCAGATGAGGGAGATCATGTTTTTTGCTAATTTTTGGCCTCGGACAGCTTAGAGGGGGTTCCCCATGGTACAAATCCCAAAAGTAACAAACTCTTTCTTTATAACCATGTGCCATGATACAAATCATGTGTACAAGTCGTAACTCTCATAAAAAAAAAATTATAGTAATAAATGAAGGGTACCTTAGATGTCCCCACGCGTTCTCCGAAAGTGCCCACATCCTAGACCCTATGAAAATCATTGATTGTGTCGGATCAGATAATGAAGGTCTTTTTTCACCGCCATATTCCACATGATAGATTTGAGATCCTGGCGCACTTATCAAGCGGCCAATTTTTTATTTTATGTGCCAAAGATTTCCAAAATATGACATTTTGGGGATCTGTGACACATGGAATAAAAAATTGACCGTCTAATGGTTTGCCATGATCTCAAGATCTATCATGTGGAATGTCGGGGTGAAAAAAGTATTGCATCATCTGATCCGACATAATCAACGATTTTCAAGGGGTGTTGGACGTATGTACTTTTAGAGAACACGTGGGCGCAAACAGAGGCACCCTAAATAAATGGGTACCTCTATTTATGATGACAAGTTTATTGAAAGTGCCAACATTGCCCTTCAAACCCATTGATTGCTTCGGATCAGACGATAGAGATCGTTTTTCACCCCAACCTTCCTATAATGGATCTTGAGAACATAACCGCACCATCAGACATAATTATTTTAGATACGTAAGATGTGTAATAAAAAACTTGACGTTTGATAAGAAGATTGTAGTCTCAAGATCCATTGTTGAAGATGGGGTTAAAAATGATCTCCTTCATATTATCTGAAGCAATCAATCGCAAAAGGGTTTCCGACGTTGGGCCTTTCACGGGCCTTTTACTAAATACATTAAGGAGAAGGGGGATGTACATATGTTTGATGAGAAAGGGTCCCACCAGATTCCTTATTTATTTTATCAGATGAGACGTCAAGGTCAAAGATGATCGAATGTAAGAAGACAAATCTCTTGACTTCTGTGAATCCAATGTTATCAAACGGTGCCCCCACCACCTTATTTATTTATTTATTTTTTTAAAGGACCACCTAATTAGTGCATCGGAAAAATAATGCATTACGAGATATCATGTGCCCCCTTATATTAAGACAAGGAGTCCTTTTAAAAAAGAAAAGAAAAAAAAAAAACAGACAGAGATATCCTAGCTCATCTCAGACTGTCAGAAAAAAAATGTGTCGAAATTGTTAAAATTCGCCAAAAATAAAAGTCTCATCGCTAACTCTTTTATTTTTTATTGTTTTATTTTTATTTTGGGGTACCTTCAATACGAGTCTAAGATTCTTCTTTGTCAACTTAAGTTTCATGGCTTTTAATCTGATGATGGAGATTTTTTTAATCACAATATTAAAAGAAATATTGAGACCATTCATTATTCTATCGATTTATTAAATTTTGATTTCCTATAATTATGTTTATTTTTTAGAATGTGTCACTTGTAATAAAATATGACATTTATTGGTAGGGTCATATGTCAAAATCTATTGTGAGAAAGATTGGGAGGAAGCAAGGCTCAAAATTTCGGCCGAAATGATCGAAATTTCTGCCGTAATGATCGATTCCGGTCCCCACAGAAATGATAATATGAGACCGAAATTTCAGTCATTGTTTGTATGAGATTGAAATTATTGGCTTGAATTTCGGTCGAAATTTTGATTTTGGTCCCCACCAAAATCGAAATAAAACCCGAAATTTTGATCTTTGAGAGGAAGAACGATTTTGGTTGTTTGATTCAAAATAGTTAAGCACATGGAACCTAAATGTATGTGGTTTGTTAGGTTTTGAGCTCACTCATTTGATTTATTTATTATTTATGTTTTGAAAATGCCATCATACAATTCTTTCAATTAGAAAAGCATATTTTTGAAAAGCGGTCCATAATAAATTACTACTATTGAAGTAAGAATTTTCCATATTCTCCATCATAGAGTTAAGATAATTAGAGGGGGGTGTGGCCCATATACATGTGCGTGCTACAATGATGACGACATGTGGAGTATTGCCATCCTAGGAATTGGTTCCGAGTCCATGAATTCCGCTATTTAGATTGATGGAAAATGTTTCATCATTCCACGACTCTCGTTTCAACAAACATGGCTAACACTTAAATTTGCTTAGGATTCCATATAAATCATAAATGATCCTTCCCAATCAAAGGTCAAATGTTTATTTCATTTGGCAATGAAACCCGTGAAAGTGACATTTTAACATGATTCCACTGTTAAAAGAAGTATTGTACACTTTTTGAAGGGAAACAATGAAGTCCTAAAGATCCATTTCTTCACGACTAGGGTTGTCAATGGGTCAGGCTGGCCCAACTACTCGGGCTCTTGTTCAAGCCAGGTAGAGCTTTGCCTGTTGTGGCTCTGCTAGGTCGGGCCGGACCAGGTCTGAGCTTTCCAATGCGGCTGGGCTCGAATAAACACTGGCCAGCATTTGACTACAGCCCTAGCTACCACTCCTATTTGAGTTTGACAAAAGAAAAGGGGTATCTTTATTTGCAACCGGAGATTCTTCCTATGGTTTTGCATGTGTTAAACTGTTGATTACACTGTATCAGATGTGAAAATATATTTCATTCTAATCTTTCACATGATAGATCTTGAAATCATGGACCTACCATCAGGCGGGGAGATTTTGATTCCACTATGGCACACAACCCGAAAAGTGAACGTGATTACAATAAAAATGGAATTCCTTTTTTGTCCTTTCTCTAGCTTGGTTATTGCGGCCCTCATTGTAGTTCTTATTTATTTGCAGGCCCCATCTTGTTTATTTTATACTTGTTTTCATGAGCTTTTCTTTTTAGGGTAGCTTTAATAGTGCCCACCATGGTATAAAATTTGGCCGATACCGATACGTATCAGTATTTCGGCAAACCAATACGTATCGGTCCTACAATTCGGTATTGGCCGATACAGGCCCGTATCGGTTTGAGCCAAGATACCGATACGTATCGGCCGATTCGTATTAGTCCTCCAAGGATCGATACTGAGTCCATTTTTGTTTCCTTGGAGCCCACAGAATCAAGGATGGCTACGCTGAAAATAATTGATTGCTTTAAATCATACGATAGAGATTGTGTTTCGCTCCAATCTTCCACACAATAGATCTTGAGATCATGGCACACCTATCAAACGGTCCTTTTTCGAATTCACATTGCACAGATCCCAAAAATAGAGTTCTAAAATCAAATCACACACATCATGCTCAAACGTGACTGTAGGGCTATGTTTTTAGGATCTGTGCCATGTGGAATAAAAAAAAAAGGACCGTCTGATAGTTATGCCATAACCTCAAGATCTATTGTGTGGTAGATTGGAGCAAAATGCAATCTCCATCGCCTGATTTAAGACAGTCAATGATTTTCTATACAGGTGCCTTGGAAGATTCCGTGAGTGCTATTAAAGCTACCCTTCTTTTTATAGGTAAAGGAAAGTTATTTATGGAGAAAGAATAAACAAGGGAGCCAAACATAATAATCTCCACCCCAACACAGAACACCCAAAACTCCCCCATTTACTGATTTAAACATACTAATAATATAATAAAACGTTACGAATAAATTGCTAGTAACTTTAACATACTTCCAATTCGAGGCATAAGAAATATTAGTATCTTTAAATAAATATTTGTCTCCACCACATGAAGAATATGATTAGCAAAGGCTGGCAAATATTTGTCTCCACTACATAAACAACGAATTGGAACTTTCATCTTAATGATATGTCGAATTGTTGTTTCAGATCATGCCTCTAAATCACCAGTGTAATTTTTTTTTTTCATGGAAAATCACCAGTGTAATTAAATATATCAAATTAATATAGAAAGATATCAAATTTATCAATGTCCTTCCTAACTCTCAATTACTACAAAAATTATAATCAAATTAATGTAAAAAATTAAGAGATTTGAAAGCTAGAATATAGAAGATCTTAATAGATTTTGGTAGCATTTCTCTTCTTTCAATCTTTATTCTATAAATGGAGGGCCTAAGGGATGTTTAAATAAACCCCAGGAAGCAAACCAATAGACACTATATCTGTTTAACTAATATAGCGAAATGTTAGGATAAAACCTTTTCAAAAACACACAAAAACATAGGAAAAAAAAACCCAAAAAATTCGCGTTTTAAAATCACACGTCCCTACATTATAAAAAATAAGACTATTAGCGGCAATTTTTTTAAAAAAACTGCCGTTATTAGTACTGTCGCTACAAAAAACTGCCGCTATTAATCTTGTCGCAATTAAAAAATGCTTTAATAGCAAATGCCGTTGAAACCCCTTATTTTTGTAGTGCTATAACTACCATAAATTTTACCAAGTCTATGACATTTTATAGTTGCAGAAGTAAAATATAGATTTTACTATCAACCTTTGGTAATGAGGTCTCTTGTTGCATTTCCTCTTCCAAAATCAAGTTTTATTTTGAAAACTCTAAGAGAGCTACTACCGAAAACTAAGGAAATAAAAAAGGATTTATGGGGCTTAATTACCGCTTTAATCCAAGATGGAACACTTTGTGGTCATAAAATATGACAAAAGTTCATAGGTTCTTTGTAGCCTAGAAAGTCAGTGAAAGCTTACTAACACATTATTCAAAAGCTCAGAAGTTAAATGGCCAAATTATGGGGAAATTAGAAAAACATCCCTGATCAGTCACATAATTTATTATTTTATCACCATTAACTTAGTGATGCTAGATGATAGTTTGCTACTAATGAGTTACTGATATACAGATATTAGAGATAAATAACAAATTAAAGCCTAAGTGTTAATCTTTGTCAAAATGAAATAAAAAAGCAATAAGAAAATTGATTGAGCGAAAAAGACGATTTGCTACTACTGAAAGCCAGAGAATCGTAATTTATGATTCTTTAAAAGTGATAAAAAGAGAAAAGAGATAAAGCGTAATCCAAAGAATTGTCAACTATGAGGAAGCCTACTGAAAATAGAAAATCGTGATTTACGATTTTCCAAAAAAGAAGCCAGAAAGAAAGAAATCGATATTTTCGATTTCCTAAAAATAGAAGCTTTCCTACTATTGTTGTTGTTGTTGATCACGTGAGAACTATCACCGCCATATCCAGAGTAGAAGACTCCTGCAATTAGAAGTCTAATAAAACACGGATCTAAGAAGATTGATAAAGATCTAAATCATAAGGACTCTGTTGCTGCTAAATAAAAAACACTCTAGAAGCGCATCAACTAAAGAAAGTAAGGAAAGATAAAATTAGGAATTAGAGTTATATTAGAATACTTTTGTTTTTAATATCTTTGATTAGAACTAGATCTTTGTAAACCGACTCCTTATGATCTATAAATAAGAGGGTTCGACATAGAAATAAGCATCGAAGAATTTCAGCATTAATTGACGCCTGAGGTTGGATTTTCTTCCGATCAAAGTAGTGTATACTAGTTAGAGTAGATTAGATATAAGAGGTTTCTTAAGAGCAATTGATGACTGCAATTGAGTGCTGAAGATTAGTGTAGATATCTGTAATTTCTCAGGAGCAATTGACGACTGTGGCTGAGGGGTGAAGGATATATTTTACTTTTCTTTCTAGTTTAGATTTTATTTGCTTTGTAAACATTTCCAAGTTTTAATTTGAATTGATGACTCATGTTAGAATTTACAGATTAGTGTAACGATTTTTATTTTTTCATTTTCAGTTTGCTAGAGTTTGATTGACGCCCAAATTTATGGTTGGTTGTTGATTAGATTAAATCTGTGTTGATAGGATCTTAGACTTGATTGACGTGCAATGCTAGGAGACTAGAAATATGGTGTAACGGTATTGTTTATTTTCATAAATATCCGAAAGCTGAAAATTAAGATTGACGACCTTAATCTGAAGAAGGAGGATTTGAATTTATTTTTATGCACTTTAGTTTAATAACCCATTCTTTTATTCATATTTCTCCAGTAGATTAGGAAATCTTAAAGATAAGTAAAAGTTTTTAAGATATGGATTTAGATAGAAGATAGAAATAGAAATTAATAAGATAATAAACTTCCTCGTGGGAACGATCCTATGCTAGTACTATAATTTTCATTGTGCGCTTGCAATAGGTTAAGACTTGAATTTAATATAATTATAATACATAATAACAGATAAGTCATCCTTTTCAAACTTCTTAGCCTATTAAACCAAAACGAAATTTTTTAAGAAAAAAGGTTTTCACAATTTTTTAAAGCTTAGAGATCCATGTGATGTAAAATACTCAATTATAAGATTACAACTTTACCCTTATTCTCCCCAAAACCTTCAAACTTGTTTTCTTCTTCTATTCTTCGACAAAACTGCCAGAATTCTTTTCTGGTGAGCTTTTCTCCCATAACTAATCCTGACTTTGTAAGAAGATTATCTATCAAATTTCCATTAACTCAAAAGAAACAATTCCTTACTCTAAAAAATGTGCTCTCCCCAATCAAGTATCAAGCATGATGAATCAATTGGTTGAACCAAACCACAGAAAATTGATTTAGAAGCCAACAGATGAGGGGTTGAAATGATTAATTTGAAGAAAAATAAAATAAAATAAAATAAAAGAGCAGGAACTCTCGTTCAATTGGAACATGACAAATCTCTGAAAATGGGAAAGCCCTTTCTAGAATAGAAAATCCTCCAATTTAGGGGTTAAAGACAAAGCCTGCAAGAACCCTAGTAGATCTCCCCTGTGGGGAAGACTTTCATGAATCGGAAACAAAACTTTACAATCGTATGAGGCTAATCTTTTTACTACCCATGTGATTAAAACATTACAATATAAAGATTTGTTGTAATATCTTGAAATCCCTCCAGCTGTTGTGATGAACCATGAAGATAAACCCACAATCTACAATAATCTCTTGAAAACCCCAAACGTAATAGAAGAACTAGACGATTTCTTGTAGATTGAAACTTGAAAAAACCAGGTTAGTAGAAGAAAAAATTGATTCCTTTGGATCCTTTGGTTTGACGGCTACGATTGGTCGGTTGAGGAGCACTAGCTCGTACCTGGATTTGAGAGAGGAGTCCTGGGTTTCCAACGATGGATGGCGATTTTTCGATGATTACGAGTTGAATAATCGTCGGAGATTGGATCTGTATCGTCGACGAACTCAGAGATCTAGTGGAGACGATGGAGCTTCACGGGATCTGCTTGGATCCTCTGGCTCGACGGCTGGTTCGTAGAAGAAAAAAATGATTCCGTTGGATACTCTTGTTCGACGGCCACAATTGGTCGGTTGAGGAGCAATAGCTCGTGCCCGGATATGAGACAGGAGTCCTGGGTTTTCAACGATGGATGGCGATTTTTCAATGATTACGAGTTGTATAATCATCGGAGATCGGATCCGTATTGTCGATGAACCCAGAGATCTAGTGGAGACGATGGAGTTGCAAGGGATCAGCTTGCAATTTTCAGACGAAAATGAATGCCGAAGATAGAGCTCATCGGAAAAGAACTCCGACAGTTTTGATGGTTTCGTGAAGAAGGTTAAAGTTGGAATCTCACAAGTGGGTATTTTACATCACACAGATCTTTGAGCTTTAAAAAATCGTGAAAACCCTTTTTTCTAAAATATTTCAGTTTCGTATAATAGGCTAAAACGTTTAAAAAAGAGGGATGATTTTCTAAAGTGCCCTTAACTTAGTGATGACAACGACTATTGAAAATATATATTGGTCCTCGGCCAGCTGTAAGTGAAATTTTATCAAATTGTACCCTTCTTTAAATAAAAGGCTGGTTAGCTTTTCTTTCCTCTCCGTTACCTTTTCCCCCTGAAAGGATCTTCTATTTATAAATCTTATAGAGAGCCAAAAGACTTTCCTAGGGGACCCGAATTTAACATAACTAAACTTTAAAACATAGTAGCCATAGACTAGACCAAATGGGTAATCAAAAGGCCAAGAGGGATCACCCTAGTGGGATTCTTGGATCACCCTAGTGGGATTCCTGCTAATGAGTCAAGGAACAAATTGTCTTTTGGTCCATAAGGGTTTGTCGATAGGATTTCTAATATGCTTAGCTTATACTCTATAACAGTCTATAGAATAGTATAGCTACAAGCACATATTGTAGTACATTGGGGGAATTTCTAGCATTTGTGCCCTTGAAAAGCTAGTCATTTTATTTTTTATTAAATTCTTTTTTTATCTATAGAAAAATAATATTGCTTTATTGCTCATTACATTATATGATTAAGTCCCCTATATGAAAATAATATAGTTTTATTTATTATTGAATCTACACAAACTTATGGGAGTAAATGTGTTATGATCACAGCCTTGGCATGGAGATTTCTAATTTGCCATATCGATGACGACCGTAAGTGTTATGAGGGTGAATAGGGACAACTCTCTTGCATGACTTTCATATCTAAAGTCAACCGCCAATCATGGTGGAGTATTTTCTCTATTGTGAGTATGTGGATGCAACTATCATGATGTAACATTTTCATGCTTCTATCATGGTCAATCTTAAACCTCATAAGCAAAATTTCATTAATCTTTCGACTTAAGAATGTAACTATTCCTTTAAAAAAATTCTTAGAATGTTTTGCTTTCCAAAGAGCATTTACCTATATGTTTTGAGAAGCTTAATTTGCAAATGTCAACATAGAATCTACTGCCAAAAAAATGTTTAGTTCATTTGAAAGATTTTGATTGTAATTTTCTAATTATATTAAATAATACTAAGTATTTAAAATATGTTTTAGATTATATTCTAATTGTTCATCTTAAACTAAGTGGATGAGACCGAATGAGATCTCTTGATATATATCATGCAAATTCCCACCAAAATCATTATTTTTGTTATTAAAAAATGAGACTCTACACTATATATAACATGATGGATTCAAAGGATCAAGTATGAAATTAGAACCATGTTTGTATCTAGAGGGGTGAACCCAACCTTGAATTAACCTTGGCGTGAACTCAAGCAAAGATCATTATTATATTGGATAGGTATAGGGAATGACTTCACAAAGTATGTATTCTAAAATCACTCTTTGAACGCAAGTTAGGTTGAAGTAGTCAATAAAGAGCTTGAAGTTCGTTACATATCCACCATTGATTAAATCGCTAACATCTTCACCAAGCCATTATTTGTTGCTCAGTACAAATATCTACAGTCCAAACTTATGATTACCCCTGTAACCATAAGCTTGAGGGGGTCTATTAAGGATAATCAAGATGTCACGTCATCTTGATTACAGTTAACAATATGTTAATCCAATTGTCCTTGCTAGTTGTTATAACTGCATTGGATAAGTTGTTACTGAGTTAGTTAAGTAGTTAACTACTGTTAATTATAACTGTATTAGTTAAGTTGTTGTAAAGATATTATAATTGTATTCGTTAACCTGTGGTATAAATATAAACCACACTGTTGTAATTCTGCAAAATCAATGACAAAGTCTCTTTCTCTACATGAATGGTAGTCCCACATTGTCTGTGGGCTAGAAGGCTTGGGCTAGATATAACTTGGGCAATCCTCACCTTAAAAGCCAGTTTTGTGAGGTTGAGTTAGGCCCATGGAATTCTACATGATATCAGAGCAAGTACCACAGGGATCTAGAGAGACGCGTTACACGTGAGAGGGTGTGAATGATAGTCCCACATCGCCTGTGGGCTGGAAGCCTTGATCTAGATATAACTTGGGCAATCCTCACCTTACAAGCCGGTTTTGTAAGGGTGAGTTAGGCCCATGAAATTCTACAATATGATCTTGATACATCACCATCTAAATGGTTGACCACCACCCAAAAGTGTCCACTGAGAATAAAATTTAGACTTATACAAAGGAAATGTTTATGGGTCATAACAATTACACATTGCATTATAAAATAAGTATTGACATCCATCCATAACATTGATCTATTTTTGCATGATGGTGTGCAATCCCAAGAACTCGTGGGACTCTCCATGCAACAAACAAGGTCACATTATTAAGTTATGCCTAATTAGTCTCAAGGGGTTCCTTAACTAATCCCCTATACACAAGTGAGTTGTATAACATCATTCCAATTTGTAGAGATTCTCTACTTATTTGTATGATCACATGACATGCTTATGCACTCATATACATGAATATTATTAAGGGTCAAGCCATGAAAATTAGAGTTCATGCACCATATCTTCTACTTAATTAGAGTTTATGCACCATACTTATGTAGGGTTCATGAGATTCTTGATAAACTATATATAATTAATGATCACTTCAAGGATGGTTAGCTTGAAGAAAAATAAACAATTCTTGAATGTGAAGAGACCTTTAGATTTTATAATCTTGTCATGATGGCTGGTTGAAGTGTATGGAATGGTTTAGGAAATTATTCATATTAGTTGTTAATGTATTATTCATGCGTTAGCATGTTTTTCTTATCCTTCGGTAGGGCTGCAACAGAGCTGGGCCGAGCCCAAGCTTGGGTCAGCTCTAGCTTGGCTTTACCTTATACGAGCTGAGCTGAAACTTGGTTCTAGGCCCTTCGAGCCTAAAAAGTCTGAGCTCTAGCACGGCTCTATTGAGCTCTAGTCTGGCCAAGCCGAGCTTCAAATTAAATAAGTTCTATTATAATTTTTTTTCCCAATGTTGTTTTAAAGAATATCTTCTTCTTTTAATAGATGAAAGATTTAATAAAATTTATAAATGAAAGCCGTAATATCTTTTAATCCTTTAGTCCTTTTGGATTTAACGGATCAATTGGAGAAAAACATGCTTAAAATTTGAAAAGTAAAAAGGTATTTAAATTTAATGTGTTTATATTGATTAAGAGTATAGGTGTTGGTCGCAGGTGTTGATTGATTGGTCAATTGTCATGCTAGTGGTTGTTCATTGAGACGAGTGAGAAAGAACTTTAATGGTTGCACAGAGACAGATAGAGAGAGATAGAGAGAAGGAAAAAGAAAGCGCAAACTTCAATAGAGGATCATAAAAATTACATATCTATCCATTATAAAGTAACCATGAGATAAATCTTATTATAAGGGGAAAAAGGAAAAAAAAACTTGCAAAATTATATATTATATATTTTATTATATAAAAATATTATATACTATTAATGAAGCCGAGCCGAGCTTTATTAGCTCTGCTCTACTTCAACCAAGCTTTAAATAAAAAGCTCTGCTCTGGCTCTCGAGCCGAGCTTAAGAGAGCAAAAGCTCTCATTTTTTGGCCGAGCCGAGCTGTTGAGCTAACTCGGCTTTGATGCAGCCCTATCCTTTGAGATAGTCGGCGACTTGATACCTTAAATCCTATCTTCTTTATCACAACAGTGGGCCATTTGCTACCACTATCCCCATATGAAATGATCAAATCAATTTTGGATCTTATCTTCGTGTCTAATCTTTATGCTCTCATATACTAAAATATAGGCAAAGTGAATTTCATATTTTTTAGGAGCCTTCTTCCAAGTTCAAGGCATTTCGCTTCGTAGAAAATTCGTTGAGCATTCATTTGTTTGTTAAAATAGATACAAAACATCAAGATGTTATTCCAATTTTATGAAGATTTATCATTTGAATCTCAATGGAAGTCAAAATAGTAACTACAAATCTTTTTTTCTGATATAACTTTGGCCAATGAGGTACATCAATGTGATCTCCAATAAAACATACAACTACTTTCATTATCATCATCATCATCACAAACTCATATCATCTATTTGGGGTTGGCTTTACCAGTCATATTTTTCCACTCATTTTTAATCAGCCTAAGCTCTCTATAACTTCACAATCCTTCATGTCCCTTCTCATTGTTTCCCTCCAATTCTTTAGTGGCCATTCTATTATCCTACTTCCTTATGCTATAACATCTAAACCCTTTGTAAATAATTTGTTTCAGGTCTTTGATGTATCAAATCATTTCAATCCACATTCTGAAATTTTCCTTCATAGGCCACTCTCATATTTCCTCTTAAGTACTCGTTTTGAGTTTTATCCTTTCTTGTTACTCTACACATTCATTTTAACATACACATCTCTATCACATATACTCTAGTTTCTTGTTACTTTTTTGTAGTTTAACATCCTGCATAGTATAATATGATAGGTCTAACCGTCGTGTTATAAAATCGTTCATTCAATCTAACTAAAACTCTTGGGCCATACAATACTCCCCTTACTTATCTCCATTTTATCAAACGGGCATTAATCCTTTTCGAGACACCATCTTTAAATCTAATCATCTGTTTATAAAGTAGAGCCTAAAAATATTATTATAGTCTTGGCTAGTTGTTTCAGTCTTTCAAAAAATATTACTATTTTAAAATTTAATCCATTTATAACAATTTTCACACTATTTGAAAACTAATTATATGGTAAAATAATTACGAGCAATAGCTGTCACCAAGGTATTAAATGTCGGCCGATATTGATATGTCACTACAAAAAATAAGACTATTAGCGGCAGTTTTTTTAACAAAAAACTGATGTTATTAGTCCTATCGTTACCAAAAACTGCCATATTAGTCTTACCGCTGCCAAAAACTGCCTTAACAGCAAGTGCCGTTGAAACACCTTATTTTTTTAGTGCGTATTGATGATACATGTCGGTTTGTTGGCTAACCGATACGTATTGGCTCCAATACGTATCAGGTATCCGCCAACCGCCATGTTTTTGAACTAGCTTCTGCGTCGTCTTCTTCAGGGACTTTGTATCAGGTATGCGGCATGTTTGGTGATATAAATTACTTTAATATTGGTGACCAGAGGAGCAGAGTAACCGGTTATAGCCGGTTGCTCACAATTGCATACAGTACAACTGAAATGATGACATGCCAATTGTATAAGAAAATGGGTTTGATTTTTGGGATTCACTTTTATTTTGGGTAACTCTGTTGGCACCCAACTCTTTACTGAAAGTGCCCATGTCCCAGACTCCTTCAACACCGTTGATTGCGTCGGATAAGATGATGGAGGTCGTATTTCACGTCGATATTCCATACAATAAATCTTAAGATCATGGCTCACCTATCAAATGGTCTGATTTTTATTCCATGTGACGCAAATACCCAAAATAGGGCTCATGGATAAGATGACACACATCACACCCAAATGTGATTTTAAGGCCATTGTTTTGGGAATCTGTGATATATATAATCAAAAACTAACCATTTGATATGTGCTTCGCAATCTCAAGATCTGCTTTGTGAAAAATAGGAGTGAAACACGACCTCTATCATCTTATTTGAAGCTATCAAACAATTTTCAAGGGGCTGGGATGTCGGTGCTTTCAGTAAATAGCTGGGCACGAATAGCGGTACCCTTTACCCTTCAGGTTTGATCATTTTGAGAAAGGATGCGTGGTCAGTCGTGTTGAAATTTTTTTGCTAGTCCAACCTATCTTTACTGCCATGCAAACGTTAGACTTATTTTTTATTTTCTCCACGTCTCATCTTCGTTGGGACTATCATTTTCGGCGGCGATACGTTTCCTTTTTATTTTTAAAAAAACTCACCGCACCGTATCGGTATCGGCCGATTCGTATCAGTCCTTCATGGACCGATACCCCATACTGCTACCCAATTTGACACCTTGGGTGTACAAGAAGGGATATCAAGGACCACCATAGAATTAGATATCATTTTGGTTAATTATCTAATTTTTATTGTCTTATAATATATTTTTGTTTGTAGAAGATGTCTTCGATAATCCCAAACAAAGAGTGGATGACTACAGAAAGTCGAATGTCTACTGAATGCATGCAAGGAGTTTGATCATTTATTTCATTCACCAAACAAAATGCAGAAGATGTCGATTAGTGTTTTTGTCATTACGTCAAATGTCATAACCTTTGAAAACATAACCTAGAAGTCATTGCAGAGCATTTTATTTATGATGGTATAAATAACTCATACACAACATGGATCTATCAAGGGGAACTGTTTCCAAAAACTCAGGTCAACGTTGGGACTCTTGGTACGTCAACTAGTAATTGAAATAAAAATGTGTCGACAGATATGTTGGATAACACATTTGGACATGTTCGTCCTGAGGACCTAGATGCATGCTTAAATGAAGCTCATGGTGAAGATAATTGTCAAGACCACATGATTTACAAGGGGATGTGGAGGATGATAAGTCGATGAAATATGCATTATAACTCCTATATCCTTCATGTCAAGGCGAGCATACGAAATTACCAATCACAAATACGTTGTTGAGCATGAAGGCTAGACATCAATGGCCTAACAATTGCTTTACAAAGTTATTAAATCTGATAACAAAATTTGCCTGAAGAAAATACTTTGCCCAATAGCACTTACAATTCGAAGAAATTAATCAAGTCTTTGCGTTTGAAGTAGGAGATTATTCATGCATGCCTCAATGACTGCATATTTTATTGGAAAGATCATGCAAATAAGGACAAGTGTCCTACGTATGATCAGAGTAGATGGAAACCAATGGATCCTTCGAATCCGAGGACAAAATAATTACCATGGAAGAAGTTTAGATACTTTCCGTTAACTCATAGGCTACAAAGAATGTGTAGTGTTCCGTGGATTGCAGAGTAAATGAGATGACATACAAGCTCAATTGAAAATGAATATTACATGTGTCATCTTGCAAATTCTTTTTGTTGGAAATCAATCAATATTCGTTGGGATGACTTTGCTTTAGAATTGCGTAATGTTTGTCCAGGACTTGCAACAAATGGATTTAATCCTTTTGGGAACAAAAATAATTCTTATAGTTGTTGGCTCATTATAATTGTTCCTTATAATCTTCATCCATCTTTGTACATGCGAAAGGAATTTATAATATTAATACTATTGATTCCTGACCCAAAAGGTCTAAGGCATGACATTGATATCTACTGGCAACCATTGGTAACAGAGTTGAATGAATTATGATCCACTAAGGTCAAAACATATGACTCCTACACAAAATCTAACTTCAATATGAAAGCAATTTTATAAAAGATTAGCAAGCTTACCAAGAGTTAGTCCCTCATCAACCATATCAAAAGCCGTTTTCTACGAAGTGGGAGGACTTTGAAATTTTTTAACATATTAGGTTTTAGCCTCATATTCTTATAATGTCTGTAAACCGAGTAGATCTCTAAATAATTCAGGAATAGGCTGTCGATGGACCCGGTCAGGTCGGGCCAAAATGCAAGTT
The DNA here is from genome assembly GCA_021018995.1 of Chloranthus sessilifolius. NCBI lineage: Eukaryota > Viridiplantae > Streptophyta > Magnoliopsida > Chloranthales > Chloranthaceae > Chloranthus > Chloranthus sessilifolius. Next base: position 121,331,024 of record CM037587.1, on the reverse strand, counting down.
AGCTCGATCTTCTATGGCGTTTGACACGACCCACCGAGCCAAACTTATCAGCTTGACCTGACCTTTAAATGAGCTAATGGGCGAGCTCAGTGTAAACTTTAAACTACTTACTGAGCGCCTTGTTTATATTGCAAGACTATCAAATCGGTTCAGGTCGGGCCAAAATTTAATTTGGCCCAACTCGATTGGACTTGATCTTCCGGACGGATGCTTCAAGGCCTGCCCAACCCGATGGGCAAAACATTCATGACCCAAAGTGCCCCACTGACAACCCTATGTCTAAAACGTCAATATTAGAATGTTTACTACTTCAATATTGGTCCATTTAAATTTGTTATTTCGAGATGCCCGTATGTATTACTGTATTACAAATTTTGAAAAAAAAAATTCCCCTAGAAGATGTATTAGTTATTTACATCTTGGCTATATTAATATGGCTTATGGATAGTAGTAGTCAAAATTTTAACTATCAATATGTGTAAAATTAAAAAAAAACAGTAGACATAAGCCTTGGGGTGCAAATGGGTTGAGTAGACTTTAAATCGACCCAATTGGACCTGACCGAGACGGCAGGACTAGGTTGGAAATTATATTGGGTCTGAGTCCTTGGGATGGAACCGGTCTTTTAGCATGTGGACTTGAAAATCCAACTCAAATTCAATATAGATGATCTAAGCAATGTACTTGTGTGTCATGTGACATTAAAATAGTGTTACGAGTCCCAAAGCTCCAAGTAAGATCTTGGAGGAGGCTTCCAATATGTAATTAAGAATCTAACATTTACATATTAATTATCTTTCCTTTAATAACTTCATTAGGAATGCGTCCACGCATTAATTATTGTATTTGAGAATAATATAAAAATATAGATTAGACCCAAACTCAGATCGAAATTAACCTAATCTACACCTGCCCCAATCTTCAATAGTCCGGCTCTGGATCCAGATTGGAAACATATATAATACTTTTTATTTGGACCCGACCAGATTCCAAATGGGTAGAGGGTTCCATTCACTACAACTTGGACCCAACCATTTCCACACTAACATAAGCCTGCATGCGAAATAGCTTTGTCCTGCAACCTAAAGAAAAGGGTACCACCAATGTTAGTCTTAACCTAAGATGGCGACCATCAGCTTTGGTTAGGGGTAGCTCTAGTTGCACCCACAAAAACTCTAAAAGCACTCACGCCCCTTCACCTGTCAAATCATCAACAAGTGAGGATAGGTGGGTGCTTTTAGAGTTTTGATTGGTGCAAATAGAGTTACCCTAAGTTGGGTCGGTCTAACAATTTAGCCAAGCGATAATTCTTTTGCACGTGTGTATCACGTGACTGAGCCGCAGGTTCGGATGACTTTTGAGTTTTAAAAATAGGTTCGGTTTAGCTTGGGAGATTTGGTTCGGAAAGCCGTTACACTACCCAGGCTCCTCCTTACCTCTCATATTTAAGATTTTTGCCCTTGTGCTCGATCTTTTTCCATCTTCAACGTTCTTTTCAATCTTTCCCCTGCAAAAGATATAGATTCTATAGATAAGAAATCATTTTAATTTAAAATATCAAGACTTTTTTAAAGAAAAAGTGAGGGAGAGGGAGATTCGATTGAGTTATTTTTCAATCTTCTTGCTCCATGGAAGGTACCCTTGATATTGAGAAAGGAGAAGGTACACTTTTTTTTCACTTATGCCCATTAAGTTTATTTATTTTTTGAATGGGTTTTGTTTCGGTTTTAATTGTTGTTATCTGGGTCTTTACTCTCTGTTCTCTAATATCATCTTCTACCCAATCACCCTACAAAGTATTTTTCATTTCAGGGTTTATTCAGTAATTTGTTTTTACCATGTTCCGCATTTTTTTTTTCCAAAACGACAGTAATCCATTTCATATTTATAGGATTGTGTAGCTGTGTGATCATCTGCGCCATTTTAATTTAGGGTTTGTTATTTTATGTTTCTTTTCTTTATTTTTAGCGTTAATTTTAATAATTTCGTTGCTTACCATGTTCCGCATTTTTCATCCAAATCGACAGTAACTCATTTCATATTTGCAAGATTAAGTAGCTGTAGTATCCTTTCTGCCATTTTAATTTAGGGTACGTGTTGGAGCTTCTTTATTGTTTTCTCATCAAGTTTAGGTTTCGGGATAGGGTTTGTTGAGTGAATCTATATATATGTTATGTGAGTAGCAGTTATGGCAAAAGGCGAAATGATTTCTAAGATGTCTTTGGGGAGTATGGTGAGGAGAAAGCTTTCCGATATAACTAACACACAGCAAAGATCCAGATCTGCAACTAAAGAAGACAATTTGAAACAGGGCTCCTCTGGCAGCAAGGACCATGTCGACCAGATACTCAAGGTTTTTTTTTATATTATTATTGTAACAATTATTTATTGGTAGCAATTTGGTTTCGGAGGGAGGTTTTCTTAGTTCTAATCGATAACTGTGATTTCAGGAAAACACTACACTTTTGAGGCTTCTTGCAGAGAGAAAGTATCCTTTCCTCAACAATTTCTTTAGATAGATATGTCTTGTATCTTCGTATAATTAGAATATTTACTACTTTTGCTTCCATCTAGTATTAGGTGGACAATGCTACCACCTGTTGCAAGGGTCACCATTGTACATATGACAGGCCATCATCGTCTAAACTGCACTTAGTCAGAATAACATGCTCATCGATGGATTCAAACAGTCCGATCAGTGTCTTTTTGGTCATACGATCTGGACCCTTGTCCTCCATGCCTGCTTTAATTGTCCTGTTGATGCTCTTATTATACTAAACCAGACAATAGAGGTCATTCAATTGGGTGATTTTTGGGCTGAACCTATCCAATTAATCGAGTGCAGTTTTGATGAAGATGGGTGTCACATTATCGATTTTACTGTGTGAGCACCTGGTGCACAGAACTATCCACCTAGTACTAATTCTTTTGCTTCAGGTTACCGTGTCTAATATTTAAGTCACTTTTTCTTTATCAGTTCATCCTTTTTTTTATTCAATGAGTTTTCTTAATGTTGGTTGATAGTAAAATGATTGAGATGAGAGGCCTTGAGCTGCAGAAATTGCGGTTGAACTTGCAGCTAGTGCATCAACAAAACAGGCAGCTTGCTCAGGCAAACAGTCAGATGTTAGCGGTGAGTACATTTCCTATTTTCACTATTTGGTTATTTTCGTAGTGTAAACTAGAGATGTGGTTGTGGAGCTCTCTTGCTTGCATGACTTACAGATTAACACCTAGGAAAAGACAAAGAAGAATGGTGCAAAGGAATATTGAATAAGTAAATATGAAATAAGCAGTTGCCGGTTTATGTTTCACCTTCCCTATTCTTTTCTGTACACCACATTTTGAAGACTACAGCCATATATGGACCGCTTCAAAATCAATTTCATTTGCTAACCAAATAATTGCAACAACATATTCAAACTTTAAGCAACTTCACTTGCCTACTTCAACTTGGAAATTCTAGAAACTACAAATAAACATATGCATCTTAACTACAGGTCTCATAAGTAAAAGGCTTTACGTATGCCCCACCCTTTAAATTTTGGCAGGGATTATTTAACGCCTCACAAAGAATGATACAAATCACGATTTGATTTTGACCTATGTATTTTGGCAGGCTATGCAAATAGGAACACTTAGTTCCCAAATCAATTTGACAAAAGTTGTGGACATCAATAAATACTCATGATAAAAAGCTATGTCACTCTTCAAAACATAGAAGATTGTGAACCTTAGTAAATATTGTTGTTAGTAATTCCTTTGTGAGAAATATACACCCTTTGCTCCCACATCATCATTGTTGCAGCTCAATTTCACTATTCAAAGTTGTTAGTAATTTCACTATTCCACATCACTATTTGCCCCATGTGGCAGTCAAAACCTGTCAATTCCACCATCAAGCGTGAAAATGCGAATCCGGAGAGCAGCCTCTTTGTGCGTAAACAACCAGAGGTTAGGTCTACATCCTGTCCACCCCTCCCAGCACCTCATACGTACGGGACCAACACAATGTAATGGCCTTTTATACTTATCCGAAGCTGCACTCAAATCTTGAAGGGAGGGTTATCTATGGGGATAGGATTCGGGTTGGGTTGTGGTTTGGCCAACCCTGGCCCTAAGCACTACTAGCGTTGAACTAACCAAGCCAAGCTCTAGCCCCACCTTGACTTGGCCGGGCAGGGTCAAGAAGAGTTCAAGGTTGGTAAAATTGATTATGAATTTTTTTTCTTTATTATTGTCTACTTATTTATTTTTTTGTTTTATTACTTTTTAACCTTTTAACTTGACCTAATAAAGATTACCGTTTTATATCTCTATCAAATCTAAATATTTAACACTACCACATTTTTATACACTATTAAAGTGGAGATTCATTGCATAATATCAGCACACGAATCATATGAAAACAAACCATTAAAAAGGCATAATTCCATATACTATTAAAATAGAAATCCAATGCACAATATGATGCATTACCATATATTAAACATGAATTAATAATTTACTCTATCCCTTAATATAAAATAGTATTACAATTTATATTATGTACTTTTATTATATTAATATTAATAATAAAATATATACTATACCAAGCTATATATATATATATATATAAATTTTTATTATATATGTGTATGTGTGCATATCTATAATATGGAAAAGGAAGATACACCCTTCCCACGTGAACCCTTTCCCCCTAGGGTCCTTTGCGATTGTAGGAAAAAATATCACCATTATCAACATTGTTGAAGATAAATAGTGAAAGGATATTTGGTTTCACCATTTATTTTTAAAGTCGTTGACATTGACCCTCGTTGATCACATGGTGGTCATTTAAATATATATATATATATATATATATATATATATATATATATATATATATATATATATATATATATATATATATATAAGATATTATTAATTGCCCCCTTAAACTTTTAAAGTCAGATGTAAGTAGCCTGAACGATTAAGCATGGGCTTCTTAGTAAAAGGGAGTTGTCCTCTGTTTAATCTATTGTGTTCCCCCTTATAATTTTGAGTTAATATTAGGTACCCGAGTTGAGCACCGATGCTCTTGGAACTTAGGACACTTTTCGGAATGTTTACCATGTGAAACCATCATGTGTTCCATATGATTTGACGCCCATGATCTCAAGATCATTTATTTTGTAAAGGGATTGAATGGCGATCTCAATTGTTTGATTTAATCCATTCAAACACCATCTAAATTAATGGTATTTTAGATTTACTTGGTAGCCATTAATTTTAGATGTCATTTGACAGCTTTGAATCCAAGGATGGAGATAATTTTTCATCCCAATCTTTTGCATGAAAGATCTTTAGATCATGGTGCACCTATCAGATGGTATAAATGTTAATTTCACAAGGCAAGCCACATATCCTAAAAAATGACCCGAGTACCAAGTCACTTGGAACTCTTTTCGCTAACTCATTTTCTCCGTGAATCATAATTTTCTCCTATTAAGAAAACCCTGGCTCCGCCGCCGGTTGACGTGGCACCCGTTCATGGATCAAATCTCGATTTTTCGAAACGTATTGTCCACCACCAATACCGAGACGATTATCGAGTATCGCTGATACATTAAATGTATCGACGATAGCCACAATACAATGGATAAATATGCAATATATTGGGTATGTATCATCGGTACATACCGAATGTATCTTGTATCGGTGACACTGATACATGTCGAACGATACATATTGATATCGTCCATGATTTTGAACCATGCACCCGCTCCTCTGGTTAGATGGCACATGGCGCCCCTGTTGACGTGGCACCTGAACGCACAAAGTATGTGTATATGTGCGTGTGTGTATATATATAATATTAATTTGTCTATGAAGGGCGATCGCCCGTTGTAGACAATGAGTGGCGCACGTGTGGACTACGCTACACCAAACACAGACAATTTTGTAGCTCAGTTAAGGCATATGCCTGGTCTTTGAATCCATAGTAACCGTCTCCCTCTCGAGTTGCACCACATCCTCTAATGAGGGGCCTTGCATTTGGGTATTGGGAACCTATACTTGATTCTCTATGTCAGCAACTTGATTCTCCACACCAGCCCTACGTTTCAACACAAAGATGAACCCTTGAAGTTGTTCAACCCATGGGTTAAAATTTCGCTCTACCGATACGTATCGTCCGAGCTCCAAAACGATACGTATCGGAAATTCAATGTACCGGACGATACATTGAATGTATCGTCCGGGGCTTCCCATACAAACAGGACGATACAATACATTGAATGTATCGTATCGTCCTAGTCCAATACTGATACGTTTCGTCCGATACGTATCGGTATCGGACGATATTTTGGCCCATGATTCAACCCATTTCGCATGTCGCGGGTTTAACTTTTTTTGAAAACTCAAAAATCCACAGGGCTTCGTGATCAGAGAACAAGACGAATTCATGTGGTAGCAAATAATGTTTCCATTGTTTAAGAGATTGTACTACCGCATAGAACTCTTTATTGTAGGTAAGTACTTTTGCCTGACCTCATTCAGCTTTTCATTGAAATAAGTTATCGAATGGCCCTCTTGGCTCAATACCCCTCCAATTCCTACGCCTGACGCATCAGATGCTACTTCAAAGACCTTCGAAAAGTCGGGAAGGCGCATGACAGGAGCATCCGTCATTCGAGACTTAATCTCCTTAAAAGCTTTACCCACATCAGGTGTCCATTGAAACTCCCTCTTTTTATGCAATTGGTGATAGGGAAAGTTACCGTACTGACGTTACGGATGAACCGCCTGTAGAACGTGGCTAACCCATGGAAGCTACGGACTTCGTGAATGTTTCGAGGTTCAGGCCAATCTACGATGGCCTTGGCCTTTTCGGGGTCCGCAGTCATCCCTTCAGAGGTCACGACAAACCCTAAGAAGACAACTCTATGTGACATGGATGTACACTTCTTTAGGTTCGCGTATAATTTCTCTCCTCTGAGAGTCATACAAACTTGCCTTAGGTGGCCCAAGTGTCGCTCCTTGTTGTGGCTATAGATAAGGATGTTGTCGAAATAGACCACAAGGAACTTGCCTATGAAAGGCCTCAACACTTGTGTCAAGATATGCATGAAAGTACTCGGGGCATTGAAAAGCCTGAACGACATGACAAACCATTCGTACAAACCATCTTTGGTTTTGAAGGCAGTTGTCCACTCGTCCCCGGGATGAACTTGGATTTGATGCACCCACTCTTCAAATTGATCTTCGAAAATATCGTGGCACCAACAATCATTTCCAACATATCGTCTAGTCTCGGTATTGGAAACTTATACTTGACCGTGATCTTGTTAATAGCGCGGCTATTAACACACATCCTCCAAGTTCCATCTTTCTTGGGTGTGAGCAGCGCTGGCACGGCACACGGATTCAAGCTTTCCTTTATGAGCCCCTTTTGGAGAAGTTCATCGACTTGCTTCTTTAACTTCGAGTGTTCAGATGGATTCATACGATAGTGGGGCAAGTTAGGTAAGGTAGCTTCAAGGACCATATCAATGGCGTGTTGGATGTCCCGTAGAGGTGGTAATTCATTTGGAAGGTCTTCAAGAAAGACATCCTGAAATTCACTCATTATCAGTTCGACCTCCCTCAACACCAGACTCTTTGGACTTTTCAACAGTGACAAGGACATAAACAATGTCCTCTATCTTAGCGCCTCGTTCAAACTCTAGAGGGTAAACGATGTGAACGGCCTTCGATGTCTTCTCTCTCTCTATCACTTGACTTGATTGATTTCACAGTGAGTGCTTTAAGAGGTAAAGGATTGATCTTGATTTTATTTTCGTTATGAGTGAAGGAACACACGTTCGATCTCCTGAACAGTGTAACGTCCATGTCATACAACCACGATGTCTATAGGCACAACAGTGAAGGATGATATGCCGCATGCCTATAGGCACAACATCGCACCACAATGTGTCCTTATATGAGTTGAACTGTATAGGAACCTGGCACCTTCGTGAAATAAAGATGGATGATGAATCAACCCAAGCAATTTTATAGGGTCATGGGTGAGCTACGGGCGGAAGCCTTAAGCGAGAAACTTTACTCTCAGAAACTACATTGGTACAGCTTCTACCATCGACGATGACTTGATAGGCTTTCTCCCCACTCTTGGCTATGGTATAGAAGACATTATCCCGTCGTCAGTCATCACTCTCCTTTGACTAGGCTAGAGCACATCTAACCAGAAGAGCTCGCGAGGTATTATCCTCCTCAACGGTATAGGAGATCTCCCTAAGACAAGCCATTGTTCGTTCCCCTACACAATCTTCCTCATCACTAGGTAACGACTCAGGTTCGTAGACTTCAACTATACCCTCATCATGCTCATTTTTAGTGTCCTCAACTATGAATAGGTTTCGGGATGAGAATTGTGCTGTAAAATGCCCGATGTCGTGACACTTATAACACTTGTTCTGGCCAACACTCTTGAGGCCTTCAAGTATTGGGTCTTTACCCTTATTGACTCTGGTTAGTGATGTAGTAACTGGGTTGAGCCTAGCAAGCGGGGCACTAGTGTTGGGCTTTGACTCGGGAAGGTTAGACCTATAACTAGACCTAAAACTAGACGGAGTATTGGTCTTGAAGTATCGCTCTAACTCTTCGACTCTAGCGAAACATTCCTCTAGATCGGTAACAAGGTACGAAATGATTTCCCTTTGCAGTTCTGGGCAAAGGCCCATTCGAAATTGGGATAGGGTAACTCTTTGCGGTGAATTCCCTTGGCGCAATGAATGCCACTGATCGAGAATACGTTCATCGTAGGATAAAGGAACATATTTCTCATTCAATTGGGTCTTCATCTCTCCCCAAGTAGAAATGGGAGGGAGACCCTGGGCCTGCCTACAACACCCTAACCCCATCCAATAAAGTCGAGCTTGACCCATAAGTTTGACCTTAGCAAATCGGACCTTTCGCTCCTCAGACATGGCGTACCACTCGAAGTAGTTTTCCACATCGACCTGGGTCTTCAGGTCTTCAAATTTATCGATATATTCTGTGACCGGTGAATTCCCTTGGCGCAATGAATGCCATTGATCGAGAATACGTTCATCATAGGATAAAGGAACATATTTCTCATTCAATTGGGTCTTCATCTCTCCCCAAGTAGAAATGGGAGGGAGACCCTGGGCCCGCCTACGACACCCTAACCCCATCCAATAAAGTCGAGCTTGACCCATAAGCTTGACCCATAAGCTCCTCGAACATGACATACCACTCGAAGTAGTTTTCCATGCCGGTGACCCACTCGAGAAAGACCTTAGGTTGTGTTTTCCCATCGAAAGTAGGGGCGCCCACCTTCACAGATTTCATGATTTTATCGTCCTGATTTTTTGAACTTCACGACGTTGCTGACCTACCCTCCCACGACCATTTGTGTTGACTTTATTGTGAATTTTAGTGAGAAACTCATTGATCTCTTTAACACGGGTTCCAAAGCCTCATGTCGGGCTTGTTGGTCACGCAAACTGTTGTTGCAACTGATTGTGTTGTTCAGCCATCTGAGCTTGAAGGGTGGTTTGAGTTGCGGTCAACTTAGACGAAAGGTCTCTAAGTCTCATGTCAGGCTTGTTGGTCACGCAATTGTTGTTGCAACTGATTGTGTTGTTCAGCCATCTGGGCTTGTAGGGTGGAAGCCCTAATTAGACCAAAGGTCTCTAATTAGGGCTTCCATCTTAAGGGGATCCATGAAAATACAAGGCAAAATTTATATGATGCAAGACAAAACTTTGTGATGCAAGACAAATCTGGAATAATGAAAGACGAATATGAAATGATGCAAAACAAAACAATAAAAAATAAATAAACCCCTAGAACCTATATGAACATTGAAACCCTAAAACTAAAACTGATGCTTTGATACCAATTTGATGCGGGAACTTACTAAATGCAATACTAGGGCTGAGATTAAAATTAATTCAAGCAATTCAAATAATAATTTCTCTGAACAAATTATTACGAAAACATTCTAGAAAGTCAATTAGATGATTTAATTACGGCGCAAAATAGCGTTACTTTTCGTGTGCTTTCCCTATCGAATGTAGAAGATTAGGGTTCTTATGAACGGCTAGATCTCCGATTGTTTTAGGGCGTCGAACAAACTAGCAAGCGGGTTCTCTCGATACCGTTCAAAATAAAGGATAATCAATGGTTTAACAAAAATAGGTAGGTTGATTTTGGATTTTATGAGGTAAATAGGCTAGATATGGGATTTAATTGAGAAATAACTATTCTAGGGTTATGCTACTTACGCCAATCGTTAATCAAAAGAAGATGATAATAGAAGAAGACTTGACCTTGCACCAAACTGCATGTGAGATCGAAGAATCGCTCTCCGTTTTGAGAGAATCACACCCTCACGGAAGTTTAGAACTCTCAAATTTGTAATATCAATTTTAATTCATCAAAAACTAATAATAAAGTTGTTTACAAGCCTTTAAATAGGCTAACCAAAACCCTAATACGAACTTAGAAGAGTCCTAATGCAAAGAAAACAAAATGGAAACTTTTGACTAAAAATATTTACTTCCGTCAAAATTCGTGTAATTGGTTGATCGATCGGTCCATGGCGTCGATCGATTGAGTATATGAATATATAATTTGTCCACAGTCTCTGTCCAAAATCGATATTACTCTTGACCGCAATTAATCGATCAAAGGGTGGAGTCGATCGATCGACTGAGTGCTTCTTCAGTCCCTCGAATTTGATTCAATCGATCGATCGACTAAACTATTCTTCAGCTCTATGACTTGGGGTAATTCTTCTTTCTGATTACTTTGATGTTCTTCTTTCGCCTTCGATACGTCACTGACAACTGCTTAAATATGATGCCCCCATCAAAGATATATACCTGAAAATTGAAATTCTCCATAGTTCCAACTCTATGCTTGAGTCACTTACCACATGGCACGTGATATCAAATTGTACCACATCCTCTAAGGGTTCACCAGTCCCCCCTAGGGTTTTAGAAAAAAAAATTTAATTTAAACTTTTTTTGCCCTTCACTCACAGGTAAATTCACCCAAAATTTTACTCTTAAAAATTTATGCCCTTCACTCACAAGTGCCACATCCAAATGACGTGGTACATAATTGTGAGTTACACATCCTTTAAGTTTTTAGAAAAAATTTTTAGACTTTTTTGCCTATCAAATTACATGCCAACCAAACCTAAACACATTGCCATTGAATTTTTCTGCTTTGACCCAAAAATTCAATAGTGGAAAATTACTTATTTCTGGATGGTTGTTGTTGATCGACCTTGGCCATTGTGGCACTTGATACCCAATTGGCTTGAGTGTAGCGTTTTGGGCTGCAGCCGTACACACATTAACCCGGACTTATCTCTCTCTCTCTCTCTATATATATATATATATATATATATATATTATATTCTTTTAATTGGGTCTAGCTTCACGCTGTCAAGCCCTGGCCCGGTGCTAGAAGAAGTTGGGTCCAAGCTATCAAGCACTAGCCCAGCCCTCTTTTTTGGCTTGCGGGCCATCCAGTCCACCCTACTTTGAGGTTGTCATTCAAGTTTATCTATCCATTCCACCATAAAAAATAAATAAACAAATAACAAGCAACAACAACAACTACATGTGATATTTTTACTATCTAAGAGTTTCTTGAAAATTGCTTCCAGAATCTGATATATCGCTAAGTAATCAGCATTGCACAATTGTCCAAGATCTATACTTTTAATCTTATAACCACATTGAATAATATGAATTCAATGGTTTTTTGAAACCGTGCCCTCAGTTTTTGCTTCATGAATTAAAATGTTTTTATGAGATTGTGTACTCATCCAAATTTTCTACAAAATCTGGAAAGCTATCATTCAAATACATCTTACCCTAGTCAGTCCACCCTAAAAAAAAAAGACTTGCATTGATGTGACGGGAATTCTGTTAAAAGCGGGAGTGATAAGAAAGTTTCAATATGAACCCTATGTTAGATAAAAAGTGGAATATGATAAATTTTTATAGGAAGTTGGTAATAGGTGCTGGATTCATGCAGCAAGGGTGGTGTGCAAATTTTGAGAGTTGCCTAAATAATTTTGAGCTGCCAAATCAGTGAAAAGGTTCAAATGTGCACGCTTTAAAAAAATTTGCACAACTAACTTGCCCATTTACCTAAGGTGGGAAAGTCACCTATGTGCCAGATAATTTCAAGTTGCATGTGATTTTCCAGATAATTTTCATACATAGAAAGAAAATTTTAATGGCAACCTCTTTCATTATAAATGAATAGAATTTAATTTCTGCGCTGATTTTGTTAATGAAGATGCAAATTGTAAGGTGGACGATGGGTAATCTTCATTTTAGTCCACGCTTTGATCATCGAGGAATATAAAAAAGGGTAAAGAATGTTTTTTAATACAACCTTTGTTACTGTCTTAAAAAAAAGTGGTAAAGAAAAGAAAAAGAAGCCTTTTGAGGAGAATCAATCTCGACTTGCAAAAGGAATCAATCTCTCCTTCGAATATATCTCTAAAGGGTTGATGGGAGCTCACTTTAGGATTAACAAAAAGCTCTCACGGTCCCATGTTTTAGGCAATGTGGTGGACTTGTTTGGATAATCTAACTTATCCAAGTGGCTAACCATCATATGAAGATCACCTAGCCAAAAAAACATGCTGGCCAGAGGCTTCAAACTCTCCAATGTAGGAATTTTAATATGGACCGCTTTTTATGTAGTGATGGGAGCTCACTTTAGGCTTAACAAAAAGCTCTCACTGTCCTACGTTTTAGGCAATGTTGTGGACTTGTTTGGCTAATCCAAATTGTCCAAGTGGCTAATATAGCGTAGGGTTCATATTGAATGTGGAGCGCTTTTGATCTAGCATTGGGTTCATATTGAAGCTTTTTATATAGTGTAGGGTTCATATTGAAGCTTGGGTTTGTTGGTTGTGTTAAAGCTGTCATTCAAATACATCTTATGTAGTCCACCACCACCCAAAAAAAAACACACTTGCATTGGTGCAATACTTTACCAGCTAAGGGTTTCTTGAAAATTGTTTTCATAAATACGAGAAAATCCCCCAGTGGCCAACATTGCTTTCTAATGCACCAATTCTTTCCACTACTTCGAGTCAACCTTCCCAACAATGAGCCACTAAACAAAATTGTTAAACCAACAATTTTCTCTCACAAGACCTCCTTGGCAAAGCACAAGTTTGCATATCTAAGAACCCAACTTGCATGTTTGTCTGTTGCAACAAGCTCCAATTTTCTTAACTGTTTATCTAAAGATATGTTCCACAGGTTTCCTTGAATTTAACCATTCCTTTATAGAGGTTTTCCACAGGTTCCTCACCAATTATGTTAACCAAAGCACCAGTTCGCATATCTAAGAACCCAACTTGCATGTTTGTCTGTTGCAACAAGCTCCAATTTTCTTAACTGTTTATCTAAAGATATGTTCCACAGGTTTCCTCGAATTTAACCATTCCTTTAAAGAGGTTTGCCACAGGTTCCTCACCAATTATGTTAACCATTCCTCTAAAGTTGTGTTCCACAGGTTTCTCTCTAATTTTCTTAGTAATTCCTCTTAGATGGGTTCCACAGGTTTCTCTTTCCCTATTTTCTTAGAAGTGCTCATCCCTATTTTCTCGTTCGAATAACCTCCAAGGCCAACATTGTGCTTCTTTGCCAAACAAATGTCAAAATAGTCTGCCAAGCTATCACGGGGTAGGACTTTTCCTACTTAAACACTATGGCACGAACTTGTGTCCACTCATGACGAGTCAGCCTTCCTAGCAAGTACCATTTAGCTCGGTGTGTCTTGAAGCAAACTTAATGAGGAACTCTTCTTCATCTATGTCTAGGCCACAAGTCCATGTTAAGACTGGGAAATTTCTACCTATGAAACGAATCAGTATCTCGCATCGTATGAGATAAATAATAAGCATAATTTTTAATTTTCTATTTTTATTGTCTGCTGCTATGTAGATGCAAAGTCGACCTCACTTTTGAGATACCGTCCCTGAACCCCTCATGGGTTGCAGTAGAACACTTGCCCTCACTACTTCCTTTAGCTTGCCTCCTTTAGTTTATGAGCACTTCTGCTCCCTAGACTAATCATTAGATTTATCTAACAAGCTTAACTAACCATTTTGTTACTTGATTTGCCGTAGGCTAGCCTTATAGCAGTTCTTGATTGCCACATGTTCTTGAGATTGGGATATGCCCATTGCATTTGACCTACTATGCCCTTTGACCTATCATGGTAGTCCTTAAAATGGTGATAAAATTCAAACATGACACACCCTTTTGACCTACTATGGTTGTCCATTGGAAATAATATCCAAACATGACATTCCCTAGAAAACTAATACGAGTAGGAAATGGAAGAATTTCTCTTTATAGATAATGAAAAGAGAGGCATTTCGACTTCTCACCTTTCCTTCCCTTTGCCTTTTTTCTGCAACAAACAACCAAAACCACAACTGAAACTGACTCAACCTTGCTAACTTTTGAAAACTCATTCTGACTCTAGTTTTGAAACTCATTCTGACTCTAATCTGTTTTCCTGCAGCATTCTTACCTTGATTACATTTCTTTAATTTTGCAGGAACTTAATTTGGGCAAAGACAGGGCAAGTCTTTCTTCTATGCATCAACTTTTCATTTCGTGTCATTTTTTTTTTTTGTATGGCACCAAATCTGCTAATAGCATCTACAGAGATAGGGTCATGACAACCCAGTTTACACCACTTGTGAACTAGCATCCCATCATTGGACATCTCAGCCAAAGAATCACACCTATGAGAGGATTGAAATCATCCGATTGGTGAACTATAATTTCAACCGTTAAAACAAATGTATGACTGTCCATACCAGAGTTCATAGATTGGCAGATGGTTCAAATCCCCAATGAGTGGTTTGTGGGCTTGTGGCAGCTCTCAATATGAGCTGCCACTTTAATGGCTAGTATAGAAACGAGCCACGCGGACTTAAGGTGGTGGGGCTGTCATGCCTCATTTTCTTCCAGAATTATTATTAGTTTAGTAAATCTATGTCATAGTTTTGTTTATTACAGCTAAAAGCATTACAGCATGAACTTGGATGTACAGCAGCGATTCTTAGAGCAAAGAATTTAGAAGGGGAGGTCAGCCAACTGATATATGATTTATATTTATCTCTGAGAATTATTATTGATGGATGGTATTATTGATCAATAAAAATCATCTTCCTCTCGCAGGAGAAAGCAAAAACTGAATGTCCAAAAATCAACAACAAGGTGTTCATTAAATGCTTAATTTTTAATTTTTTTATTAGGTTACATTATTAAATATGATTCAAGCTTGCATCAACCATTATTAGTGATACCTAGATTTATTGTGTGATTGAAGGAGAAAATTATTAAGTGTGAGGAGGTGGCAGAGGCAACCCGTGGAGCTAATTCTCATAAGCCGCCTAATCCTATTAGGAGGCGTCAATCAAGGAATTCATGTAATTTGTGGAACCTCGTCCATGCAGATGTTAATTACTTGAATATTCCTTTATCAGTTCTTTTTTTATAATTATTATACATAAAGCCCTAATAATGGATTTGTTACATGTCACATGCCCAGGCCCAGGCCCAGGCCCAAGCCCTTCTAGTGCAACCCAAAATGCAGCATCAAAAGACAAGGCTGACAGCAAAAGGTGTGTATTATGTCGCCTTTTCTTCTTCGTTTTTTATAACGGAGTATCCGGCCTCTTAGAGCACCCGACTAAGTCCCTAGTTACGTGCAACACCATCCGCACATGACTTGTACTAGTCAGTAGGGATAAATCCCTGCGAGTGGCCAACAAGGGGTGGGATTCGAACTCAGAACCTCATAATGCAACATGTAGGTACTTTGTATTTAAATACAGAACAAATGTGTTGGTGTTTTGTTCTCTTGTCCAAACAGAATATGTCTACGAAGGCATTCTGGTACTTTCAAATCTGAACCACCGAAACCCAACGACGACTTGTTTGAGATAGAGGATGCCAAATTTCCAGTCAATTCGCTGCTCGATGACCCCATGCATGAAGATGCTGTTACTTCAGATGCCGTTGCTCAACCAGGAGAAGTGAGGAAAGAGGATAACAGTACCTCACAGCATGAAACACCACAATTTCGAAGATCCTCAATCGGAAGACCCCTGCGAAAGGCAGCTGTGAAGGTGAGTTCCTACAAAGAAGTGTCTGTCAATGTCAAAATGCGGAGATCTGATTAAGTGACGACGTGACACCATGAGTAATTTTTTTGCTGTTTTCTGTGCTCTTTGTTGTATCATCATGTCTTATTCTTTTGTTTCATATGCTTTGTAAAAGTCGACGACTAATTGACTACAGCTCTATATGTGCATTTACAAGTTTCCTTCATCATCTGCTTGGTGGTGAACTGTACCGATCGGATGTTTTATTTTCATGAGAAACTACTTCGAAAACTGATCATATTTGTTGTTTTTTTCCCCCCATAATTCAGGATGAATTGTTTTTATTGTCTTATCATCTAATTTTGATTTATTCTTTTTTTATTGTGGCTGCCTGGTGTGTTGAAAGAAAGGAATTCTAATTCAGCAAATGTTAAGCATTCATGTAACTTCTTCGATCTGTGTGTTCTTGTTGTTGTTATCTGTTAAATTGAATTAAGGCTGCGACAAAATTTAACATTAAATTAGTCAGGACCCTTATAGATGTCTAAAACTGCCATGGGTAGCAGTGCAGTTTTTTCGTGCTCCGAGCAGGATTTTCTGGAAATTGAATCATCAAAATGTTCCTTTGAACAAGCAACTTTATATGATGTAAAAGAATGCTGAAGTATCTGATAAAGGGTATGTTTGGACAAGCTCCACTCCAGCTCCTGGCCAGAGAAGGTTTTATCTGCTCTGGCAAGGAGCCCATTTCCACTTAAAAACAGCTCCCTGCTTGCTCCAAAGATCGTTGCAACAGCTTATTTAAAGGACATTACCGGAGTTTGGTCCTTGAGATCCATGTAGTTTCTTAAATCCCAGAATCCAATGCAATGGGCATGCCTACTGTTTGTAATGCAATGGGCGACGAGACTAAAGAAATTAAAGTTATTCATTGCAGAAAAGGTTAATTATGGTAAGTCAGTCTAAGGCCCTGTTTGGCAATGCTTCTTTTGGCCCGATTCTTGCTGTGAATACAAGAAACATGGTTGAAAAAGTTGGTTTTTTAAACTTCCACTGATTCTTGCTTCCTGCAACTAATCACTTAGAACTGATTCCTGCAACGACTGTTTTAAGTTAAAATGGGTGGAATTTGGAAGCAGCAAAAACACCCTTCCGAATCAGCATTTGCAGTATTCACCTTTACGTTGAATTGGCGCTCCTAAGAGAGTTAACAAACAAGGTCTATGCTTCCTCTCTGCTCAATTTTGGCCCAGAAATTCTCCTATGCAAATTAGGATGTAAAAAGTCAATTTTGCAAGTGTGGAGGTGTTTGGATATGTAGGCATGGTTTTAAATATCCACCATATCCGATACATATTGGCCGAGATATATCGGTTAGGCCCCATCCGATACAGATATACACCCCAATTTTATATTGGGTCAAATATCGGGTCAAACGGGTCAAATATCGGACCATATTGGATTAAATCGGCTGATATGTATCAGATATGACTCCGACAAAATATCAAAAATGCCTGTCTTTTGACTTGAATTGTGCTGCCATCCAAACACGCTCCGCAATTTTCAAATTTGATAATATTGATTCACCTTACCCGGATCACAAGGCTACCAAAAAAAATCGGTTATGAAGAGCCGTTTACTGCCATTGAATCCTATCAAAAGCTGACTTGCACATTTTAAAGGGCCCTGAATATGTGACAGATTTTGACAGGATTTGTTAAGCTATATAAGGTGCTTGATAACCTTATGATAAGGCCCCATAAATCCGTAGTTAAAAATTTTGAACACCATGTATTCTCTAGACCACTATACATCAAACTACAACTATTGAACTTTGTTTCAGCCATATATGTCACTCTTAGTCATGTGACTCTTCGGCCCTCTTGAGCTGTACAACATGTTTGATTCCCATTCGATTCATTTGCCTGAACCTCATACACGGTCAAAACGCCCTGCTTCGGGTAAATGGGTTCAAATTTGACCTAACAAAATGTGAAATTTGAATTTTCAGTCTTAAAAGTTATGCCATACGTGTTATGTTAATTGAAAGAAATTTTCCATATTCATTCTTTTGACGAACCGCAAGAGTAAGATAAGATGTAGGATTTGAGGTCTTGACATACAGTGATAGCAAAACCAATCCCTAATTTTAATTGGCAAATTCTAATTTAAGTTATTACAATGTTTTTCAGAAATTTCCTATTAAAAGCTGACTTTAGCAAATTTTCAAGTTTCTTGATATTTAAGTCAACTTTTGACCGAATTGATGGGATAAAAGGTTGTTCATGTGATTGATAATCTTATGAACGCGGCCACCACAAACTTGGGTGCAAGGTTGATCAATTGTCGGTTTAAAAAATTATAAAAATTAGAAAAATTATTATTTTAATTTTTTTCTAACCAACATTAGGGAGAGGTGAACTCTGAGGGGATGCATGACACCCATATATATCTTATAAGTCCTTTTTATTCTAGACACGAAATGTAGAAGCCATTAATATTGCTCTACAGATGAAAGGGAAAGCAATCTTCTGTAGCAGTTTTGGCTTATAAGGAAAGCGAAGTTGAAAAATGCACCTTGTGTATTAAGTGTCCATAAAAGGGATCTATAAATGATTTCCATTGTTCCCTCTTTTGTTCGTTGGATGACATGGTTTGGGAAAAGTACATTGCTCAAGATAGCGAGGGAAATTACAGGATTTGCTCAAGATAGCGAGGGAAATTACAGGGTTTTGTTTTCTGTCCCCTTTTCCACTGAAAGGATATCATATGGGCCCCCCACAAATCCATGCATGCAAGAATCCCATGTCTTTATCCCTTTATTTATGGTTCTACCCATTTAGGGCCTATTTGGTTTCAAGGAAAGCAGGGGAAAAAAGGGAAAATTGGTAAGCGGGAAATGAATTGCCGCATGTCTCGTTGTTTGGATGACATCGGAAAAATTAGAAATTATCTTCCCATTTCCCGTTAAAACCCCACAACAAATGCCGAGGGAGTCCCTCGGTTTTCTAGTTACCCACCCTTCGGACTTTTCATCCGGATGACTCTTCTCACCCATTTAATAATACCACATAATTTTTTTACGAACGAAAACCATTGACTGATTTGAATAAGATGATGGAGATTGTTTTTTTTTTTTCAATCTTCCTCATGATAGATCTTAAGATTATAATGCCCCTATCAGACGGTCTAATGATGATTCTATATGGTAAACATCTCCAAATATTAGAGGCAGGACTACGTTATGATAATTGACCATCCAAACTTTCTAAAAATTTATTACTAAGCTTTAGGGGTCCTAATTTATATTAGTGGATTCTCATCCATCCAAAATTATCTTGACCACCCAAAATTATTAAAAATCTTCAAACAATTTTTTTTATGGTATTTATTTTCATAACAAATATTTCTTCTTTGATTTTATTTAACTAAACCCTACAATTTTGGCTTATTTTTAAGCTCCCCTCCATCTATTTAAGTGTTGCACGGATTTATTTTTGGAGAAATTTCTTTAACAAGGGTTGAAGAGCTATATACTCACATATATGGTGTATATGCTCTAATATAATTAATTAAAAAAACTAAATACCATAAATATATGGTGTATATGCTCTAATATAATTAATTTAAAAAACTAAATACCATAATTTTAGCATATTTTTAAGCTCTCCTCCATCTATTTAGGTGTTGCACAGACTTATTTTTGGAGAGATTTTTTTCAAGGGCTCTACTATGTTGTAGAGCTATATACTCACATATATGGTGTATATATTCTAATATAATTAATTAAAAAAATAATAATTTATTACATGTAACAAAGTTTGAACTTAGAACCTAACCTTCACAAAACACCAACTCTACCACTAGAGCAATTCACTAATTTATGTAAAGAGAAAAACAAAACTTAATACATATATAATATTTTTGTCATTTGACTATTTTTTTTGTTAAGATATGTTATTTTCCTATAATTTCCTGCATATGTATCCAAACACAGGATTTAGTTAATCCTGCATTTTCCCAGCTAGTAATGTAGTTATCCAAACAACGGAAAACAAAAGAAAACAAAGAAATTCCATGATTTCCTACCCCTTTGGTATCCATAGGAAAATATAGGAATATTATTTTACTTTCCCATGTTTCTCGTGTTTTTATCCAAACAGGCCCTTAATCACTTCAAACGAGGGACTTCACTTTTTTAGTCTAATCAATGTAAATGCGACCAACTAAAACACCCCAATTTTATGCCACGTGGAGTGCTGCTTTGATCAATCCCAGTGGTCCTATTAGCATCAGATCATTGATACATGTGTTAATCAAAAAATCACGCCTCCTAGAAGACTGAAATCATCAAATCAGTGATTATTTGATTAATTAGTCTAGTCCTACTAGCAATTCCATAGTCTAGTCTAAGCACCATAGCCTTTGGTAATATTAGTCTGGTCAGTTGCATTCTACTTGCGAGTGACTTAGATTAGACTGCACTATGGACCAGACATCCAGGAGATTTAAAAGAACAGGAATAGGGATTTTCTTTGCTCTAACCTGTCAAAATAGAAAAAATCACTAACAAATGAGTAAAATACATAAACAGTTGCGTCAAATCAGAGTACCTTTCTTTTTACTAATCTTTCAAAAAAAATCAGAGTACTTTTTAATACATTACTGCACCAAGGATTAAAATTTCAGTCATATTTTGTATTGGACTAAAAATTTCAGCTGAAATTTTGGCCAAATTTTCGGTTTTCGGCTTGGTCTAAATTTTTGGTTTCGGCCATGCCCAAAACCAAAATTTTACCTGATATTTTGATCCTTGCACTGCACTAATAAGATTAGCAGTCATCTATGTGGCCACTTTTCAAGAGTTCTCAGGTTAATTAAAAAAAAAAAAAGAGAGTTCTTAGGCTCTCAGGGGGCAACTGATAGGAATATCAGTCGGGCGATCGATCAGGGTCGTCCGCTTAGCTAGGCAGGCAACCCACTGAGGGTGAAAAGGAAGGGCAATTTTTTTTTTTGTGATGGAAACACATTCTTGATATTTTCTTTGATTTACCCTTTTTTAACTAACTTATTGGAGGGAGAACGTTTTACTTATTGATCAAATGAAAAGCAATGACATTCTTAATGTTTTCGCTACGGAGTGGTAACTATTAATAGTTTATATGGTAGAACCATAGTTTTAATAGTTTATATGTTAGAACCATAGTTTTAAATCTTGGAAATCGGAGACATCGAATAGGGCAGAAATGGGAGATGTCTTGCGTCTTGCGTCTTTTTATTGTACACCATTAAAGCGTATTTCATTATTATTCAACGTCTCATGTATCTTTGATCAATCTATACTGTTTAAGTGATTGTTTATCATTGAAACACATCTCAGTGAAAGAATTATCACACCTATGAATCGATGCAAACTATCTTATCAATAAGCTTTAATATTAGCCGCTAAGAAAAATAATAGATATTAAGGTCCGCAGATTTGGACAAGCATAATAGCTAGTTGTTCATGGCATCACCGGGTTACACATAGAAAGTTTCCTTCAGTGAAAATGGAGTCACCTAAAACACTATGGCTGCGTATAGCATAGCTCTCTGATAGACCCTGACATAGTAGAGTTCACTTGTTTTAACAGGTTCCCATCCTCTTTGCTAACATCTTGCTACTTGCTTTAGTAAGTACTCCTTCTTCTTGATAGCTTCCTGTATAGAAATATTTTATACAATATTTACTTGTTCAACAGTTCTACCCTCCTCTCTACTGACTCTTTGTCAGAACATATTTTATTTGCTCTGGTAGGGAATTAATAGAGAGCAGGGAAGTTGATCCTCCGTTGTAGGGAATTAGAAAAGAGAATAAGTACAAACTAAAGCAGGTGAACTTTGTTGTGGCAAGGATTAACAAAGAGCTATGTCATATGCAACCTATGTTTCTGTAGAGCGTCTTGAAAAGGAATGTGGTATCATTTTTGTCTCACTACACCTCGGGACGCGAAACTTATCACCTAAGAGGCAAAATTTAAATCATAATTAGAACTAAGAAATTCTATTAATTTAATAAGTGTTTTTGCCAAATCCAATAATTTGGTGAGAGATCCGGCAAAATGTTAAAATATATTAGAAAATTTTACAAATAATTATGTCAGCCATGACCATGTTATGCACACTCTTTTAAGTATTTCGAAACTCGTGAAGAAAAAAATTAAAGATGCTTCTTGAAGAAAACAATAACAAAGAAAAATGTGGCATTCCCACTTTAAAATTTGAACTCTTAAGCTAACATCTAAAATCTTTGAAAACGATCTTACATTTCTATTTATAGGGATTTAATTTTTAATTTAATGGCATAATCTATTTGTAGACGTGTGGTTAAACAGTGGAGACAGTAACAAAAGACAAAGTGACTTTTGGCGTTTCCTCGAGCAGTGCAAAAAGAGCGTTCACCATTTCTTGGGCACTTGATAGCCATCATGCGCTGTAGCAGAAAAGCTGAGGCAGGTGAGAAAAGTGATCAAAAGCAGCAACTGTTTGATAGATAAGACTCGAGTCGAGCGCCACGCACGATTAACGTATCAAGGTGCGTATCAAGGTGACCAGCAACTGATGGTTCCACCTTTAACACTATTCACTGTTTTCAATCAGTAGATGGGTATTGTTTATCGCCTTAATCTTTCATACTTTAGTTCTTGAGATTATGGCTCATATATCTGACTGTAATCTGTGATCAGAGTTTATCATGGTATGTCATGATCAAGATCACTTTGAGGATATGTGTCATGTGGAATCAACATCTAACTTCTAATTAGTTGGCCACGATTGTAAAATATATTGTGTGAAAGATCTGGACGAATGATCTCTATCTTAATTTTTAAAACAATCAGCAATGTTAAAAGGTGGTTTTATCCGTTGCGGAGGCAGAATATGCAGTTGCAATTTGAAAAACCCGATACCCTTTAAACAAAGGAGTTGATGGATCTCGTCGGCTCTCAAACATCGTCAACTTACGATAGTTAGCTTTGCTTCTGCAGACGGGTAACGACTAATGACTGGACCGAATCCAGTTATATACGACTTGACGAAGACTAATCCAATGTTTGACTCATCTCTACCGTTTGATTCAATTCTATGATTACGAGAGCTGAGAACTTTTAATATTGAGAACTTCGACTCAGATCCAACGGCTCTTAAGCCTTAATCAACGAATCCAATGAGAAGCCATTAAAAGTCGTGATGAGGACGTTGATTTCAAAAGGGAGAGCGAGAGAGTAAAATCGCTGAACTCCTATTCAGGGATTGTACTCATTGGTCTTATTAGAGATTAATCCTAACAACTCAGGCTACGTATAGCATAACTGAGTAAATTTTACTTGCAATAGTTGGTTTCTATTCTCTTTTTTAACTTTTTTCAAAGGAAGATTTAACTGCTCTTAGAGCAACCTCCTTGTTCTCTACTAACTTACTATTAGAGCAAATAAAATTTATTCTGACAATGAGTGAGTAGAGAGGAGGGTAAAATTGCTGAACAAGTAAATCTTACATAAAATCTTACTATGCAAGAAATTATTAAGGAGAAGAGATACCTGCTAAAGTAGGTAGCAGGATGTTATCAAAGTGTAGGGATGCAAGCTTTGAACCGAACATCAAAACTGAGAGTCCTGAACCGGACCGAACTGCACCGAAAACAGACACAAATCGAACCGAACCCTAATTTGGTTCGGTTTCAGTTTGGGTGGCTCGAAACCGAAAATCAAGGAGGTAGGTCGAGTAAACCGAAAAAAAACCCAAAATAAATGAAAAAAATCTGAAAAAACAAAAAATATATACATTAAAAAAATAAAAAGTAGGTGTTTTACCTACACCGAATTGAACCAAATCGATTTTGATTTCGGTTTTAGAAAAAAAAAAGAACCAAACCAAATGTTTCGATTCAATTTCGGTTTGGGGTGTACCGAACCGAACACCGAAAAATTTGGGTCCGATTCGGTACACCAAACTTGCATCCCTAGCAAAGAGGATGAGAACATTCTAAAGCAGGTGAACTCTGCTATGACAGGAGGATAGCAGAGAACTATGCCATACACACTGGTTCTCATTTATTTAGTATATAGGGTAGCGGGTTTTGCGATCAAAGATTCTTGCAGCGCCATTTATGGCTCCACCATTCGCTGCTATGAATCAAGGAATAGTGGTCATTTTTTGTCCCAATTTTTCATAAATTAGATCTTAAGATCATAACCAGCGTATCAGACAGTCAAAAGTTGATTTCACATGGTACACATTTGTGATTACAGTATACCATAGTATGCTATGATCACAGTCACTTTGAGGATATGTGTCACGTGTAATTAATATTTGACTGTATGATAAGTTAGATATCATCTCAAAATATAATTTTTAAAAGATTGGGACAAAAAACGATCTCTATCATCTGATTCAAGGGAGTCAACGGAGAAACTATTAGTGGCATTGCAAGAATCTTTGATTGTAAAACTGGCTACCATTTATGGCTACCATTTATTGGACTTTGATCAGGCCCAACTGGTTAAACTTTATATGCAATTCAACCAATTTTTAGAGGATTGGATGCAGGGGAATGTTAACTTTTATATTTATTAGTTTTCAATTTACTTTTGGAACCCTTCCATCCAACGGTTTTAAAATTTATTGAACCGCATTTAAATTTCAATCAGTTAGACTGGACCAAAGCCCCCTTTATTTACTAGTTGGAACTTGTAACTCTTGTCTGTCTATAGTAATAATAATAATAATAATATTAAAAATAAAATAAAATAAATAATAATAAAATAAAGCCTTGTGACTCTTGTTTCGCTCGTATGATTACACAGAAATGGACTAGTTTTAGTATTAGAGACCAGACCCAATCATTTGATTATATGACAATGGATTAGTATTGTCTCTGCCAACGTACTCAAGACTGAGGAGCCATTACTTATTATGAATAAGAATGAAGGGAGGCATTACTTGCACTCGAAAATTTGGCTCTTACACTGAATTTAAATTAAAGACTTAAGTTTGGCAACCTATATAATATAAAAATACCACCTAAATCGTTTGATTTGAAGTCCGTCATTTAAAGATATTAAGTGCAAAAGATTAGCATGAAATATAATTTTTATCATTTGATTAAATATAGTCAAAGATTATTATTTGATTCAACGATTGATTAAAAGAGATCATATGATAAATATCGGGTTTTTCTCCAATATCATCCACTAAAGATTTATAGATAATGAATTTTAAATCAGACGGCCCGAACTGTGTTTTCACATGTCACATGACTTAAAATACAGAGTCTTTCTTTAACTTTCGGTGCAAGGGCCAAATTTCCCAAGGCAAGTAATGGCTCCCAAAAAACAATTAGTTACAATACCATATTGTTACATTGAGGGCAGATTTTATGCAAACAGAATGCAAGCGGTTGAGATGGGGAGACACAATTGACTGCAAGTGCGGGTCGGTCGTCTGACCGATCCGTCAGACCACATGATCGCACTTTGTCCCCAATAAATCTGTCCTATGTTTATAATTTTCCGCTACACTATGCTTTTGACTTTCATTTATTGTTCTCTAAAAAATTTCATTTGATCTCCTAAAGTTTCCTGAGGGAGATTGAAGCAAACTATAGCCCAATCAGATCAACCCTCGAACTGTAAGGTTAAGTCGTCGGGCAAAAATTTTCACTGCCCCCGACAACACGATGGCCGACTCGAAAACTCGAACCGACCTGATGCCCTACCCAAAAAGAAAACCCAATTCGATAAAAACTTTAATATTTTCCATGATTATATATAAAAAAAAATCGGGATGGGTTGGGTTGATCGGATCCGATACAATTGTTGCCCGATCCAACACACAGGCCAAGTCGACTGTCTCATGCCCGGCCTGACCCAATGGGTCAAGTTTATGAGGAGGAGGAGGAGGAGGAGGAGGAGGAGGAGGGGGCGGGGAGAGAGAGATTCAAACACAAGACTCCAGCTTCCTGAGGCGGATACCTGGCCAGCTCGGCAAACGCCTTGAGGTTGAACAGGATTGCATTATGAGTGCCTTTAAATTCACACTCCAAATCTTTGAGGGTACCTAAGCTGAAAATTCATTTATAGTTTTCAATCATACGATGGAGATGGTTGTTCATCCCAATCTCTCACCCGATAGATCTTAAGATTATGAGTGTACCATCAAACGGTCAGTTTTTTATTTCACCAAGTACATATCCCAAAAAGTGACCTTAACATCACATGACACTTATCATGCTCAAACTTGATTTTATGATATTTTTTTAGGATGTGTGCCACGCGAAATAAAAAACTGATCGTTTGATGGTACACCCATGATCTCAAGATCCATCTTATGGGAGACGGGGACAAAAAATGGTCTTCATGGTTTGAATCAAAGAAATCAATGAATTTCTGCATGGGTACCCTCAAAGATTCCATAGGTGAATTTAAAGGCACCCTTGAATTATATAGCCTTCATTTGTTTATTTGTTTTTTTTTTATCGGTAAGCCTTCGTTTGTTGTTACCCTGTTTACTTGGCATAATTCTCTTCTTAATCTAAGGCATGCATACCCCCAACCTGTGAATTCTTCGGGCCTTAGACTCATGCAAGAAGTGTACTACCGTTCAAAACGAACCTTCTAAATCGTGTGAATTAAACTACCATTAGAGGCATCTGATTTGAAGGGTCCAAAGAACTTCATTGAAAAAGATTTAGCACTTAAATCAGAAGGCTTAGATGGTGTTTTCATGACTCAGGTTACCAAAATTCAAAGTCTTTCTTTTGAATTATGTGAAAAGGCCAACTTCAGGTATGCAAGTAAGCTCTTTTTTATTTTTGAGAGGTCATCAGTCCAGGGTCCTTCTAAATTCACCCCCTAAATCTTAGAAAATACCAACATTCGCACATGAGAATAAAAATAAGGTAATTTTGGAAGTGTTTTTCAAGAATCGATGAGTATATTGTGTATTAATTGTGTGTTTATTATAATGTTTATAGGTGAAGATGATGGTAGCCTCATATTTTTTTAAGACGGTTGCTATGAGAGATTTTGTAGTAGAAGATGATGATCATGTTAGAATAGTCTCACATTGTCTATGGGCTTGGAGGTCTTCTTTTATATATAATGTGGGCACTCCTCACCTTATTAAGTAGATTTTGTGAGATTGAGCTAGGCCTATGAAATTCTATAGATCATAGGGATTTTAGAGAATACGTACCTTTTTATAGATGAAAAATAGAGGCTAAAATACTCGGTTACAAAACTCTCTCAAACCCTCTTTCTAAACTGATTTCAATCCTGAAAAACACAATTGAATACTTATTGATTTTTCATATTTATTTTCTAAAATATATATATATATATGAGTTGCTTGGGATTTGGAGAGATAGAGAGAAATAAGGTCTTGGTAAGGGAGGGAGGTTATCATGTTAGGCATAGGGTATATCGAGTTGTGTTTGTTTGTTGGTTTTTATTTATTATTCTTTTATTTTAAATAAAAAAAAATGGTGCTTACAATAAGGGTCTTTATAACTTACACTCGAGAGCAGTTGATTGTATGGGGCAAATCTATAACAAACAGATGTGCTATGTGCCTGTAGGAGAAAGAGTCGGCGTCTCACCTTTTCCTTCAGTGCCGAGTAGCAGCGAAGATCTGGGCAGATGTTCTCAAGTCTTTCGACATGTCGTGGGTGATATCCAGGGACATTCCCTCCTTGTACGTGTCCTAATTTGGCGTTCAGTTGGAGGGCCATCTGTTGGCCTTCTCGAAGGTGTGTTTCTTCGCAGTCCTTTGGTGTATTTGGCTAGAAAGGAATTAAAGGATATTCCGTAGGAGGCACCACCCGGTTGGTGTGATTCTAAAGGGTATTTTAGAGATGATGTGCCTTTGGGTCAGGCTTGTTAAGCCAGGGACTGGAGACCTTCAGAAAACAGTTTGAATTTGGTTGAGTTGATAGCTGGGTTTGGGGCTAGGGTTATGGGAAGGAGATGTCCGATTTATCTTATTTTTCTCTTTTGTTTTTATTTTTTTTTCGTCGATTTTGGTTGTCCTATATTTTCCAACTTTTCGCTAATTTTTTACTTATTTAATATATGATGCTTTTATCGATTAAAATAATAAATAAATAAATAACCTTACACTTGAGAGCATAACCAAGTACAGCAGGCGATAGCCCTCATTATAATTTTATAATTTTGAAAAACCTATGGGACCTTCTTCCTTGTGCGAGCCCCCAAATCTAAGGTATAATAGCCTCAAATTGAAAATTCTCTTCTAGTTTGTCAGTATATCTTTTATTTTATCTTTGATATTGATGAAAGAAGTGTGGTAAACAATTATTAACATCTATCGATCAGCGGTAACACCCGTAGAGCAAATCCGAGCTACGGCCCTACTTACATTTCTTCTCATGTCAGGTTTTAAGCTAGTATACGTGATAGAATGACTAACTTATATTGAAGAATGAGATAAAGATTCCCCCTCTGGAGTCTGGTCTTTTATTTTCTTCTTTTAATTTCTAATCAAGTCTAAGTTTAATATTAATAAAAAATAAAAATATTAACATTCACCTTGTTAACAATTAAAAACAATTAGATTCATCCCTTCTGGAAATACCTATACCACTCGGGTCACATGTCACAGTCTTAGTTTATTTGTAATCAGATGTCGCTATTACAAGTGCACAGATATAAACTTGCATGCTAAGGTATCACATGCAATCCTTTGCAACATCTAGCGCCACATAAAAAAAAAATCTTTCAATAAGCTAAACCACTCAAAACGGTTTCCATGTTGCTTAGCCTTGTTTTTCTCCACTCTTGAGGGTATGAAAGATCGATTTAAGTGTTATTTGTCAAACATTTTATATTTACTCTTATAAATAAACCAAAAATATCCTAAGTGGCAGCTCTTCCTCTTTAAAAGACAAAATTAGCCATAAGAATAGCAGCAATGACTAACATTTCAGCTGTTCACGCCACATATATAAGGATCCTATTCGTTATATTTTGCACGAATTGTGATGAGTTCGTTTATTTTAGACAAAATCATGGAAATACAGTGTACGAACTCAGAGATTCTGAAGATCTTCAAAACCATAGGATCGAAACTCGATTTCAGCCTCATGACTGATGGGACGTTACTCTTCAGGCAAAGATTGTGCGTACCTAATGACCCTCAAGTGAAAAAGGATATACTTGATGAAAGTCACAAATCAGGATACTCAGTACATTTAAGCACCACTAAGGTGTATTAAAACCTGAGAAATTGGTATTGGTGGCTGAATATGAAGCGGAAAATAGCTGAACACGTGTCGAAGTGCTTAGTGTACCAACAAGCCAAAGCAGAACATCAGAAATTGGCCGGAGTTATACAACCCTTACCCATCCGAAAATGGAAGTGGGAAAGCATATCTATGGACTTCATCGTAGGTCTACCAAAGACGATGAAGAAGAACGATGCAATCTGGGTGATAGTTGATGAGTAGTGAAATATGATGATATTTCATCCCTAAATACCTATATTTAGCCGTCCGATGAAGGCTATCTGATGAGATTTGTTAGATTTGAAGTGTTTCAGGTAAATACAATCAAAGTTTCTAAAACAGCCCAAGAATCCCGAAAATAATGTCAAAACACTGCTATTTTGGGTCATTGAGAACTTAGTGCGACTTGCAGCTCAATTTGGACCTTCAAGACGTCAGATTCAGGAAATTGCTAAAACATAAAAGTTGGAGAGCTCGTCGTCAGCTTTCCAACGCCTCAAGAATCACCTCAATCCGAGTTCGGTACAGAAAATTATGAGCAAAATACCGAGGCAGTGTCTGATGCAAAGCTAGGCGGGAATTCACGAAAATTACTCTTAGATGTCAATCGAGAGAGGTATTAGGGTTAGGCTATTATAAAAAGGGAAGCCACGAGTTTCTTAGGGGGATTATTATTTTTTTGGCAATTAGAATATTATTCATTCTTTCTTTTTAGTTTTTAGGGCTCTTCACTTTGGGGGGAATATTTTCTTCATCTTTTCAAGTCTTCTTCTCTCCTTCTTCTAGGGTTTATTCAGGGTAGATTGTACCTAGGATTTGCATTATTTTTCTCTGAGAAATTCATAGATTGTATTTAGGAAAAACAATTGCAAATATCTTTTGGAAGAAATAAAAGAGGAATGACTTTGAAAGAAAAAGGAGATCAAACACCAAAGATGAGCGGCTAAATCAGTAGATCGGGGAAGATGCGATCCCCAGATAAGTACCCATGTTTATGATTAATACATGATCTATTATTGTTATCATGGAATCGTTTTGCTCAAAGTTTGTGTGATTGAAAATATTTTGAATGCTTTGTTATGACCGTTGATTGGCGTATCAGCAGTAATCCTAGATCTGGACGACGCATGATCTAAGTCAGAAGCGATTATGTCTTTGATTGTCGTGATCTAAATATCATGAGATCGCTATGCTTTTTACATGACTCATACCGAATGTTATTTGAGTCATTGTTTTTAGATAGGGTATGGGATTGATGATCATATTTTATTTCAAGTCATTTTCTAGATGAATGATGGTGTGAATGATGATTTAATGGTGGGTTTTAATGATAGAAAAGTGCGAATCGGGGTAGCATATTCCTTGATCTCATTTTAATATTGTTCGTAGATTTATCAGTAATTAATTGTTTAGATTAATTTATTTTTCTGCATTTAGGAAAAGTGTGTTAAGTTTTTGGTAAAATTGAATCTGCCCTTTGGTACTTCCTTAGGGACGTTTTTAAAATCTCTAAAAGAATTAATTAAAATTTTAAGTTTCCCTGTGGGTTCGACACCCCTGTTCTTGCCATACTGCAATAGATCTTGTGCACTTGCAAGGGTTACATTCTAAATCGATCAATAGTTGACAGGTCGACCAAGTCAGCTCATTTCTTATCATTCAAGACTACCACAGATGGGAACAAGCTTGCCGAAACTTATCTGAAAGAAATTGTCAAACTACATGGGGTCCCAATCAGCATTGTCTCTGACCGAGACTCAAAATTTACTTCTAAATACTAGACAACATTCCAAGAAGCACTGGGCACTCGATTGGATTTTAGTACTGCCTTCCACCCACAAACGGACGGCCAAACAGAAAGAGTGAATTAAGTAGTTGAGGATATGTTACGAGCGTGTATGCCCGATTTTCGAGGGAACTAGGACGATCACCTCCAGCTGATCGAGTTCTCTTACAATAACAGCTACTAGGCAAATATCGGAATGCCCTCTTTCGAAGCTTAATATGGCAGAAATTGCAGAATGTTGTTGTGTTGGGATGAAGTTGGTGTTAGGAAGATGTTTCGACCCAAACTAGTCCAAACTATGACGAAAAAAGTCAAACTGATACACGAACGGCTCAAGATAGCTCAAGTTCGTCAGGGAAAATACGTCAACCCTCACCGTCGTAATTTAGAGTTCGAGGTGTCACATTTAAAATTTCAAACTTTAAATTTCATTACAATTGTGCTCTTGATTGAACACTAAAATCTGTTTAACAGGTTGGCGAACTAGTATTCATTCGCGTCTCCCCGACTAAAGGATTTATGCGCTTTGAAAAGCGTGGGAAGCTAAGCCCCAGATATGTAGGGCCTTTCGAAGTCAAAAAGCGTGTGGGCGGTGTTGTGTATAAAGTCGCTCTACCACCGCAGTACACGGGAATCCATGATGTTTTTCACGTATCAATGTTGTGGAGATATATCTATGACCCATCACATATTGTGAAAATCGAACCCATCGATATAAATGATGATCTTACTACCATAGCGAGACCGATAAAGATTCTCGATTGAAAAGTTCAAGTCTTCAAGAATAAAGCGATGACATTGGTATTGGTCCAATGACAACATCACACGCCAAAGGAGGCAACCTGGGAGAATGAAGATGACATCAAAGAAAATCATCCTGAGCTTTTGAATAACCGGTACGTAATTTTAGGGGATGAAATTTTTTTAGAGGGGGAGGATGTAATGACCCTAATGATTTTTATTAACATTAAATCTTTGGCTTTTGATGAAAAGCTGAGATTATGAAGAAGTACCTCGAGCTCATTGTCTCATTTAAGTAATTTTCGAGGATAAAAATATTATAAGGGGGAGAGAATGTAACAAACCAGATTTTTTACTTTATTTAACGGTATTAGATGATGTACCATACAGTGCATGGTGCTAACGCTCCACACCGAAACCTACCTATTTTTAGAAATAGTCTAATTTTTTTATATCAATATTAGACTCATTGCGAAGTACTATCTGATACGATTCCAACGATATATAATTCGTCAATTTTCGATAAGAATATAAAAAGTTACACCCGTTTGAAGAGTGCAGTAGGTTTAATGGCATAACTATAATTTCGAGAGAGAATCATCATTTGTTTTGGTGCTTACACAAAGCGCTGGAACGAATCCATTTATCAAGCTATTCAAGTCACGTATGAATTCTCCTTGCGTAAAAAAATTACTATTTTCTTAAATCTTATACGGAAAGTTTTAACTAGAGTTAACCTAGAAAGGGAATTAGATATATATTCATTTTCTCTCTCGATTGTCTCTCTCTATTCTCTCTTTTCTGCAAAAGCTTCCGCAGTGCCATCTTTCACAACTCATCGGATCTCCATCGATTTTTTGATCTTATCAGTGAATCTTCCACCATCAAAGTTTCTCATCACCGCAACTAATCTATCGTAAAAAAGGAATTCTCGCGAAAAGACTCGGACATATCATCTTTCGAATCCGATCTCTAGCAACCTAAACCATCGCAGGATTCGAATCACGCTTCAACATGTGAGTGCCTCTAAATCCATCTTAAATTATTCAGTTATTCTTAAAAGAAAATCCTAATTTTTTCTGCAATTCTAACTAAATTCGGGTCTTAAAAACATAAAAATTCGACCTAAAATCGATAGGATCATTTTTCCCATATTTTCATAAAATTCGGCCAAACTCTTCAACAGACACTGATATTTTTGAAGGTCCAAATTGAGCTGCAAGTTGGGATAAGTTTTAGATGATCCAAAGTTACACGGATTTGATATTATTCTCTGAACTCTTGAGTAATTTTATTCTCAACTTATCTCATGACCTGTAAATCACTAAAATAATATAAAATATATTAAATAACTTTCATCGGATATAAATCTAGAAGTTTAAGGGGTCAAACATTAACATTTTTCAACACTTATCATGCGTTACCTCTTTTGAGGCTCCTACAACCCTTGAATGTACACGTGTGCCCCTTTAGAATTCAAAAATACGTTTGATCACTATACCAATCAATCACCAAGTTTCATAGACACAATTAACCCTAATGAAGTATATTTTCAACTCTATTACAAAATAAATATAGTTAAATATTTCTTATTCTATGTTTTACTTTAATATTTCGTGTGTTATGCTTTATATTAATTTTCTTCAAGAATATGAAATGCTTAAGATTTATTTTATAGTTTCTTTTTACGTATGCTCACTATTATCATATGATATTCATCATGTAGAAAATCACGATAAGGCATACGCATATAAGTTAAGAATAAGGTATGACATATGACATAAACCTTCATCACAGTGGGGTTTCTTTCACGATCACATAAAACTTGGAATATAGGCATCCATATATGGAAGCAACCCTCTATAATAGTATGGGATGCCACATAAAGTACATCCAAGTTACTACGGAACCTATCCCTTGGAAAGCGTGATTTGTAAAGTCTATCGTATTGTGACCCATTATAACTAAGTTTTAAGTAAAGCTGATAAATAAATATGTTAAGATATATGTACGTTAAGAAAGTGGGGACTTAAGCTCACGTAAATGTGAAATCAGGGAGGGGACCTAAGCCAGAATCGAATAATAATATAATATATTAAGATACGCTGTGAAGGCCAGCTAAACATGAATTAAGTTTCTATACGTGTCATATCTTACGAGCCATCGTAAGGGCCCAACGTTTGCAGCCAAGACGAGTCTTATAGACATTATAGCTTTGTCTCGAACGAAAGGGGCATTGTGGTTACTATGCCGGTAACCTCATCTGATTGGATGGTAGTTTATATTATGATATGAAGGTTAGGTGATTATCTACACGTGGACCTCACGTAATAAGCTCGAGCAGCGATCCTGACACAAGTCATTTAAGCAAGATAAGTAAGATACGAAGTATGTTGTGTAGGCGTATAGAGTAATAATAAGACTTACGATATGTCACCCATGTTAAGTTGATGAGAAAAATATGAAAAGAGATAAGAAAATAGAAGCATCATATACTTTTCATTTTATACTATGCTCCTTTTAATTTGACTATGATATGCTATGAGTATGGGTAATTTTATTATTTTATTAAAATATTAGTTTTATTTTCAAAATGTATCGCAATTCAAGTGATTGCACACACGGCCACCTAGGTAAGTTATGGTGGATCGATTGTGCAACCCGTTGAGTTTATGCGACTAAGTAAACTCACCCCCTCTCAAAATCTAACAGTTTTAGGTGAAGACTATTTTTATCTTGTTTATAATGACATGAAAGTTGTTGTTCCGGAGGCGCCTCATGTAGATGATGATGCCGGGTACCACTTGGATGAGAGCTTAGATCTGGCTGGCTTCTATGAACCTTGAGCATTATTTAGTTCTAGACATTAGATTTTATTTCATTTGAGAGACATATTTTAGTCTTTAGTACTTTGTGTGTGACAGCCCGAATTTTGGCACCCCGAAACTCGTGCCATCAGCACGATCATCTTGACCGTGCCCCTTAGCTTAGCATGGAACATTGGTATATCAAGCACAGAATTGAAATAGTAAATAAAACTGCGAAATTAAATCGCTATATAAGCATTTCTCAAAAGACAGTTCTACCCTCATGCCTCTGGATGAATGGAGAACCAATCCGAACCATCGATGATAGCTAATCATCACAGATGGTTCGCCCAAAAGAAAAATCACGAATTTATACATATACATTGTTTAATCAAACAAGGCTTGACATACCAAGCCGTACAAAATCTCTCCAAAAACCCTCAAAGCGGCACAACGGAGTCCTCTAGAAGAAGTCCTCCGGAGGTGGCTCCAACTCGTCTCCGGCCGCAAGGTCCGACTCACCAGGGTTAGCGTCTCCTGAAGCCTCGGCAGCTGCTAGTAGTGGACCTGCGACGTATAGTCTATAGGGTGAGCTACATCCTAGCTCAATAGGGAACAAAACACAGTTGAACATATAAATTATTACTCACATATATTCCATGATATGCCATGCATGATGTGTCTATGCAGTTACTGATGAAAACAGTTAAAAAGTATCGCATTTTACTGGTAGTTTACTCATGTCTTTTATTTGTTCATGAATGATGCTGAAAAGGCCTAAAGCAAAACTTAAACTTTCAACTTAAGTAATCCCCGAGCAATATAGCATCGAGCCCCGATGAGATACCCATCATCATCATCTATATAGACAGTTTTAACGTATTCCCTGGGAATACAAATAATACCCAAGCCCCTTTCCCTTGAGGATTGGTGGCTGGGTTTCACTAATCTCAATCAACACCCCTGGGGTGTGCTTACTGTGTACGGATAAGCCTCCACACTGGCCTACGGTTTCGCCGCCGTATCGGTCACGGATATCCTGCCGTGTCAGTCGTGGATATCCCGCCACGTCGGTGGGGCACCCTATCAAACCTCAAATAATAAAAGTATCAGGTGCTTTACATATAGTTATTCACCGTGTAAATGTGCTATCTTATATCAGTTAGGCCTTATCAAACATGATTCAATCTTGGATACATCCCTGGGATGTATCCGTTCACTTGCATCACACCTGATGCTTTTATCTCTTTACTTCCTCATCCACTGGGGATGGCTCATTATAATTACTCTTATTGAAGTCACACACACACACTTTTCACAAACTCTTAAGCAATAAAACATTTTGAGTTGAATTCTATATCACTACATACATGCTCTTGCAAAATAAAGTACATGTTCAAGGTGTTCCCTACCTCAAGTCTTCGTTTGATCAATGCATCAAGGTCCCATGTGGCTCCTTGTGCACTAGCTCACACGTACCATCTATGGTACCACAACATGTGAAACACATCACTAAAGATGCAATAAAGGAGGTCCAAGACCCCTCAAGAATCTTAAAGTCAAACTCAGAAGTCAACATCAACTGGCCCAGTCGATTAATCGATTAATCGAAAGTCAATATCGATTAATCGATTCTCAAATCGATTAATCGAGATTCCCATTCGATTAATCGAAACTCAATTCGATTAATCAAAATTCTCTGCTCTATCCAGTCGATTCTCAATTCAAGTAATCGAATTCCCAAAATCGATTAATCGATCCCAAATCGATTAATCAAAATTATAAATCGATTAATCGAATTCTCATTTCGATTAGTCGATTTCATCAAGCTAATTTCTTTTCTCCACTAGAGTCCACTGTAGGTTCCCAGTCGATTAATCGATTCTCAATTCAATTAATCGAAATCCAAAGTCGATTAATCGAAACCCAATTCGATTAATCGAGATCGGGGTCCTCTGACTTTTCAACTTCTTGGCCAATTTCGATTAATCGAAATTGCCAGATTTTGTCCCCTTCTGGCTGCTCTTCCAAATCTTTCTCCATTTATTTTCTTTCTTTTTCTAAGCCTTTAATCTATGATTTTTAACCATTCCTAACTACGATTAACCTCCCATAACTTATGCATTTAATTCACAAGAAATTTACCTCAATCAAATCTCAATTTGATTAGATCTAGTGGTTGGAAAGGCTAGGGTTCCAGCTTTGGCTCTAACGGATCCAAATCGTGTCGAATCCGGCTTTTATCGCTTGAATCCCCCCTTCCAATCAGTTGTAATAACTCCTCTCTTTACTCCTCTCTCTCTCTCTCTCTCTCTTCTTTACTCTCCTTCAACAACCAAAACCATTAATTTTAGGGTTATTAAACCCTTTTATCTCTCCTCTCACTTGTGTGTTGAGCACATGCACCTGAATAGGTGTATGCGACTTCTCATTCATATCACACACCACATAATCACTCATACCATCACATCTCGTCAGTTTATCATACTCTATGCTAACCCTTGATCTCCTAATTGGTTAAACTTGTGACCAATTGGGCATGGATCCCGAGGTCATTGTTTAACGCGATTTTTCAAGATATTACATCCTCCCCATCTTGGGAATTTTCGTCCCCGAAAATAACCTAAAGTGCGTCGGTTTGGGTCGCTCCCTCCCCCCCACACTCTGAGGTGAGGCGGTCTAGTGGACTCAGATGCATCTAGGTAATTATGAATACGAGCATAAAATTAAACGTTACGAAAATGAAGAATTTACACCAAAAATTTGATTTGTATATATAATTGAAAACTTTTACAATGCCATATAAGTTGGCGTACAGAAACAAAGCTACATGTATACAACTATGACTCAAACAAAATAAGGGGGGTGGGTCTGCTGAGCCGGTCAGGATCTGGTGGTGGAGACCGTGCTGGCTGAGTAGGCGGAGGTAGCAGCGACTGTGGCTGGAGCGTCTTTGTCGGTGGAGCGGATGTAGATGTGGAAGGAGTCGCGTCAGTAGTGGCGATGGTGGGATGGAAAATGGGACCTCTGTGGAAGGCGGTCCGTCCCGCAGCCTACTCCTCCTCCTGAGCGAGGTAGCGGTGGTAGTCTGTCGGGTAGATGTAGCGGAGGGTGTGGAACATCAAGAAGTCCATCCTCCGGTTCATCCGCTCGTTGTTGGCCTTCATACGAGCCAACACCTCCTCAATGGTAGGACCGGATGGAGCGGCGCACCGGCGGTATGATGAGGTGGGTGTAGCGGGCGCGGAGTGAGCTGGCGGTGTCGGTGACGCTGTGGTATGAGAGGTAGCCCTCTCCACTGATGGCTCGGCCGGGTGTGCCCCACCCACGGGTGGGTCCTGCTGTGGTGGTGGGGGTGGTGGTGGTGCTACTGCTGCTACTGCTGCGGCTGGAGCGGGACCCGGAGCCGGTAGGGTCCGCTTGAGCAGGTTGTAGCTACGGGTCCATGAAGACTTAGAGAACGTCTTCACGCAATCCATAGCCCTCGCCTCGTGAGGTGAGATGATGTAGGAGGGATCGTTGGAGTAACACTCTAACATTCTCGACATGAGGCGAGCGTAGGGCATCTTCTCCTTGGGCCGGAGGTTGCCCTTCATCAATTTGCCCTTGATGTACCTCATCCCCTCAAGGATGACCATGGTGGCGTCGAACCACCGGCCACAGAAGGCCGCGTAGAGTGCGTGTTGCACTCGGTCCACGCGTTCGGTGTCGTGGCGCATTGGGTAAAGGTTACACTTGATCACCGAATCAAGCATCCACATGTAGTGGGGAAGGTCAACCCTCTTCATGGAGGATCCCGGCCCCTTTTTGTTGTTGGTCATGCGGGTCATGACCTCCTCAAATCGGGGGTCCTCCTCAAAGGGTGGGAATAGGGTGGTCTCAGGTGTGAAGTCGAGGTAGCACTCAAGCACCTCGTGGACGTGGCGACGTGTGATCGTGTAGTCTCGACCCTCGATGGTGGTCTTGATCACATCGTCCGTCGGGCCGTCCACAAGCCCTTGGTAAAACAATCTCACCAATCTAGGGTAATAGGAACCCCGGATTGGTTTGAGAAGGTTGCCGAGACCGGCATTGTTAAGGTAATTTCGAGCCCATTGGGTCTCGCCCGGTACATCGGGATTGGTGAAAAGGGTAGTGTCAATGAGGTACTCGACCTCAAAAGTCTTCGCGGCCCACCACTCATTAGGTTGTACCACGTTAGTGGGTGGTGGCGGCATGGGTGTGGACTCGCGGGAAGACTCATGCGAAGATGCGCTCGTCGAACCGGAGGTGGTCTCCGATGCCGACGGTGATGGAGTCCTCATCGGCGATGGGGTAGGTGGTGGTGGTGCGGCGTTCTTACGCCGAATCGGTAGCTTGGAGGTTGTCTTTTTCGAAGACAATCGGGTTTTAGGCGGCATTTTGGCGAAATGACAAAAATCTAGGTTTTTAGCTAACTCAAATTGAAGGAAAAGTAAAAAATTAGGGTTTACCATGGGTTTTGGAGGCGTTATGATTTGAATACGAGCCGAAAACCACGGAGATGCAAACCCTAGGGCGCCGGATGGTCGGAGAAGAAGAAGAAGATGAAGCGCCCAAAAAAAATCTCCAAGCTCAAATGATTCGAATGGGGAATGAAATCCCCAATTTTTAATATATAGTCCCCGGCTCGATTAATCAAAATCCAGAATCGATTAATCGAGATTTAAAACTAGGTTAAGCCGTGCAAAATCGATTAATCGAAGGTCAAAATCGATTAGTCGAAAACATTTCGATTAATCGAAATCGTATCCGTTGAAAAATTCAAGTTTTA
This sequence comes from Chloranthus sessilifolius, assembly GCA_021018995.1. Taxonomy (NCBI): domain Eukaryota; kingdom Viridiplantae; phylum Streptophyta; class Magnoliopsida; order Chloranthales; family Chloranthaceae; genus Chloranthus; species Chloranthus sessilifolius. The sequence continues at coordinate 121,291,445 of CM037587.1, read as the reverse complement.
GAGCTCACTGGCGCGAGCCAGTCGATTAATCAAAATCCATTTCGATTAATCAAAATTTCAAAATCGATTAATCGAAATTTACTTCAATTAATTGAAATCGTGCAGTCCCTTCCAAAAATTTCAGGATTCTTTAAGTTATTCGATTAGTTGAACTATGGTTCGATTAATCGAAATCTCAAATCGATTAATCGAAATCGTTTCTCTGACTTAGAATTTTCATAGTTCCTTTAAGTTATTCGATTAATCGAATTTCCAGTTCGATAAATCGAAATTTCAAATCGATTAATCGAAATCTGCTTGATTAATCAAAAATTTCAGTAACTTCCTCTAAATTCTTCTAGCATTCCCAGTTTGTTCGATTAATCGATCATGCAGTTCGATTAATCGAAAACCTAAATCGATTAATCAAACCCAAAATCGATTAATTGAAATTTCATTCTATATCTGTTCTAACTCTTATCCAAATGTCCAGTTACTGGCACATGCTAGTCGACTAATCGAACAAAATCGATTAATCAAAATTCCAAATCGATTAATCGATTTGAAATTCGATTAATCGGTTTTGCCCAATTTCTGCAGATTTTTAAGTTCTTTGGTTCTTTGATTTCTCTTGGTAGTTTATGATATCAAGTGGCTCATAGTTCCATAAAAACACATCCTCAAGGTTATGTGTATATAAAATTTTGTTCCCTTATCATACTTTGATCGAAACTTCCATTGAATTACAAGTATTGTTAAGATTCCACAAACATGCTTGTGGTTTACATTAGATTCTCACGTCATTGGAAATAAGGCTGGATATTATTCTTTCACATCGGCCTCTCGTTCTCAAGTAGCCTCTTCCTTTGGATGATTGTTCCACCGGGCAAGCACTAAGGGAATCACTTTAGTGTGTAGTACCTGTTCCTTTCGATCCAAGATTTCCACAGGTTCCTCTATCATGCTCATGTCCTCACACATCTCCATAGGTTGACTTCCTAACACATGAGATGGATCGTTCACATACTTTCTGAGCATCGATATGTGGAAAACGTTATGTACCCGATCAAACAGCGGTGGTACTTCACCTACGCGTCCCAAAATTTCAAATGGTCCAACATAACATGAGCTTAACTTCCCTCTCTTGCCAAATCTCATTACGCCTTTCATAGGTGACACTTTCACAAACACGTGCTCGCCCACTTTATAATCCACACTAGTCCGCTTGATGTCGGCGTAACTTTTCTGTCTACTCTGTGCTGACTTCAGCCTTTCTCTGATTATTCGAACGACGGTGGCATTGTCTTCAAGTAGTTTTAGCCCTAAAATAAACTTCTCACCTATTTCTTCCCAATTGAGGGGTGATTTGCATCGTCATCCATACAGAGCTTCATACGGTGCCATGCCAATGCTCGTTTGGAAACTGTTGTTGTATGCGAATTCGATCAACGGTAGATACTCATCCCAGTATCCTTGCATATCTAGCATGCACGCTCTGAGCATGTCTTCTATCACTTGGTTCACTCGCTCTGTCTGCCCATCAGTTTGAGGATGGAAAGCTGAACTAAAATCTAGTCGTGTTCCCATTCCTTCTTGAAATTTCTTCCAAAACTTGGACGTATATAGTGGATCACGATCTGAAACTATGCTGCTTGGAATCCCGTGTAGTCTTACAATCTCCCTCATATATAAGTCTGCCAGTCTTCCTGCCGTATACATCATATTGTACGGCAAAAAGTGTGCTGATTTGGTCAATCGGTCCACGACAACCCAAATGGTATTGTGTCTCTTGGCAGTACGGGGCAATCCAACAATGAAATCCATCGAGATCGATTCCCACTTCCATTCTGGGATTGGTAAAGGCTGCAATAGTCCAGCAGGATGTCTATGATCAATCTTCACTTGCTGACAAGTCAAACACCGTGACACGTATTCGGCCACGTCTTACTTCAGACCTCTCCACCAGTAGTTCTTTTTCAAGTCCTGGTACATCTTGGTGCTACCAGGGTGGATAGCATAATTTGACTTATGGGCTTCATCAAGAATGGTTCGTCTTAGATCGGCATTGTCCGGAATACAGAGACGACCTTTAAAAAATAAAGAACGATCTTCTTTAACTGAGAAGTCCGACCTGATGCCTTCACTCACGTCTTGATGAATCTTTGTTAAAGCCAGATCTTTTATCTGTAGATCGTGGATATGCTCAAATATCACTGGCTTTACTGATATGTTAGCCAAAAAAGATCCGGTAGCTTTTGACTCAATGTTCGCATCGTAAAGTGCCAGGTCTTCCAATAATTTCCATCGGTGCATACCCAAAATCCGAAATGAACTCTTCCGACTCAAGGCGTCTGCTACTACGTTCGCCTTTCCTGGATGGTACTGTATAGAACAATCATAATCCTTAAGAAATTCCATCCATCTGCGCTGTCTCATGTTGAGCTCTTTCTGTGTAAACAGGTATCGGAGGCTCTTATGATCGGTGAAAATTTCAAAAGTCTCACCATACAAATAATGTCTCCAGATCTTCAGCGCAAAGATGACTGCTGCTAGTTCCAAGTTATCACCTTCTTATGTTGGTTGAGTACACAACCTAGGCCATTATATGACGCGTCGCTGTACACGGCGTATCCTCAACTACCCGTAGGAATAGCTAGCACTGGAGCTGAAGTGAGCCTCGTTTTGAGTTCTTGAAAACTCTTCTCGCATGCCTCACTCCACTCAAATCTTGAATCCTTTCATGTTAGCTTCGTGAGAGGTCCCGATATCTTTGAAAACCCCTCTACGAAACGTCGATAATAGCCTGCTAAGCCTAGAAAACTTCAGACATCGGTCACTGTCTTTGGTTGCTCCCATTTACCACTGCCTCTATCTTTGCTGAATCTACAGTTATACCATACTTTGAGACGACATGTCCGAAAAAGCTAACCTCTTCCAACAAAAACTCACATTTACTGAGTTTGGCGTACAATTGGTGTTCACGTAGCGTCTGAGGGCAATCCTCAAGTGTTCTTCGTGCTCCGTCTTAGATTTGGAGTATATCAATATATCATCAACGAACACGACGACGCAGGAGTCCAAGTGTGGTTTAAACACTCAGTTCATCAGATCCATAAACGACGCCGGAGCATTCGTCAACCCAAACGGCATCACAAGGAATTCATAGTGTCCTTACCGTGTCCTGAAAGCTGTCTTCTGGATGTCCTCTGCCTTGACTCGCAACTGATGGTATCCAGATCTCAGGTCGTTCTTGGAAAAATACCTTGCTCCTTGCAGTTGATCGAACAAATCATCAATTCTAGGCAAAGGGTAGCGGTTCTTCACAGTGAGTTTGTTTAATTGTCGATAATCAATGCATAGCCGCATTGACCCATCTTTCTTCTTGACAAACAAGACCGGTGCTCCCCATGGAGAAACGTTCGGTCTAACAAACCCCTTGTCCATAAGCTCTTGTAGTTGTTCTTTCAACTCCTTTAAATCAGCAGGAGCCATTCGATATGGCGCTTTTGAAATAGGCTCCGTTCCTGGTGCTAAGTCGATGGCGAATTCTACTTCTCTCTTCGGAGGTAATCCGCATAATTCTTACGAAACACGTCGTGAAGTCTCGCACAACTGCTATCTCAGAAATGACATTCTTTTCTTCCTTGTCCTCCTTTAAGAAAGCCAAGTATCCACTGCAACCCTTTCTGATCATTTTCTCGGCCCTTACTGCTGAGATCAGTGGCACAGATGACGACCTCACTCCTTGAAACCGAAATGATCTCCTTGTGTTGGGTCTGAAAATGACAACCTTGTTCTTGCAATCGACTGTTGCACAGTGCTGCGCCAACCAGTCCATGCCAAGAATCACATCAAACCCTTGCATGTCTAACAGTATCAGCTTCGCTTCCAATTCATGCACCTCTAGGTCTCGAACTGCTACAATGATGGATTTGCAAGCTAACTCCGTGTCCACTAACTCTCCAGTCGGAATAGACACAGATAGGACGAAGTCCAACACCTCTGGAACAATCTTCATCCTCTTGGCGAAACGTGGAGTGACGAATGAGTGGGTAGACCCTGGGTCTATCAACACTCGAGCGTCATATCCAACGAAGCATCCTTTCTCATATATAGTTAAAGTACCTATGGTATACATACATACATATAATAATTTACACATCAATTTAACACCCCTAATTCACATATAAATTTAGTATTGAGAAAAGAAACTATACAATTCCTAATGCATGCACCTTCTCTATATAAAATTTTAATGAAATGGAAATTTCTTTAATTTAAAAGAGTCTCACCTTGGATGATGTCATGCACATTCCATGCTTCCTAAGCAGTGACTGCATAGGCTCTCCCCTGAACGACCGGCTTCCTTGCTTGAATGGGTCGTGGTGCTGCAACTGAAATCGTCTTTTTTTTATCCGTCTCGGGGCAATCCTTGATCAAGTGGCCCACCTTGCCACATCGGAAACAACCCCTAGTCCCCGCTCTGCAATCCACTATTCTATGAGGCTTGCCACACTTTGTGCAAGTCTCCCGAGGTGCGGAAGAAACAGTACGAGAACCCTGTATGATAGTGGCGCCAGTAGACATGGCAGGGCTCTCATATCGTAAAGGTCTCCCCGACGCAAGTAATGGAAACCTCTGTTGGTGTTCTTGCGCTGGCCTTCCAAAACCTCCCTGAAACTGTGGTCTCTGAGCTTGGGCCATGAACCTCGGCTTTTTGTTCACCGATTCGTAGGTCCCCGTCCTTCCTTGTTCATTTCCTCCTCTCTGTTGATCCCTCTGTCTATATCTGTTATTGTTCTCCTCCTCTACAACCAACGCCTTGCTCATGACCTCTTCATAGGTCCTCAACTGAAATGGAGCTACGCCTCCCCTAACCTCAGGCTTCAAGCCTTGTTGAAACCTCTTTGACTTCATCACGTCGGTAGAGACGTAATCCGGAGCAAAACGGGCAAGTTGTAGAAACTCCACCCCATATTCTCTCATTGTCATTCTCCCTTGCGCTAACTGTAGAAATTGTATCTCAAGCTGATTCCTCACCACTTCCGGAAAATATTGTTTGTTGAACTCCTCAACAAACTCCTCCCATGTCCAAGGCAACTCCGGGATCTCCTGAGCCCTAGTCCGTATCACGGACTTCCACCAAGGCCCAGCCTCCCCATCCAACATATAAGCTGCCCATCTCACACTCTCATCTTCCGTGCATGTCAGCACGCTAAAGACTTTCTCCATCTCCATAGGCCAATTCTCAGCGGCCATTGTGTCTGCTTGCCCAGAAAATGAAGGAGGTCTCATCCTCCTAAACTCTGTAAAGGATGAGGGCACAGGCAGTGCAGGTCCTACAGGTGGTGTAGGTGGCTGCTATTCTCTTGATGCATGAGCTGCAAAGGATGCGGCTTGTTGTGCCATGGCAGCTGCTATAGTCTCCATAGTGTGCATCATCCTTTGTCGCTCCTCTCTATCTTCCTGTCTTTCTCTCACCCTCTCCCGTTCTCTTAGATCTTGATCCTGACGATCTCGATCCTCTTCATCATGCTGTCTACTACTACTGCCCCTTGGGGCCTCAGTACCTCCTAAAGGCACTCTATTAGTAGGAGAGATGTAATCATCTCCACTACGTAGACTCCTCTGTTGGCCTCCCCTTGGTCGACCCCTTCCTCTAGATGACATTTGCGGCTGCATTTGAAACTAAAGTTCCGTTAGCAGAAGCCTCTATGTTCTGACCAAAAGAACGATTGTCAGAATTGCTAAAAGAAAGGGCTCTGATACCAACTGTGATAGCCCGAATTTTGGCACCCCGAAACCCGTGCCATCAACACGATCATCTTGACCGTGCCCCTTAGCTTAGCATGGAACATTGGTATATCAAGCACAGAATTGAAATAGTAAATGAAACTGTGAAATTAAATCGCTATATAAGCATTTCTCAAAAGACAGTTCTACCCTCATGCCTCTGGATGAATGGAGAACCGATCCGAACCATCGATGATAGCTAATCATCACAGATGGTTCGCCCAAAAGAAAAATCACAAATTTATACATATACATTGTTTAATCAAACAAGGCTTGACATACCAAGCCGTACAAAATCTCTCCAAAAACCCTCAAAGCGGCACAACGGAGTCCTCTAGAAGAAGTCCTTCGGAGGTGGCTCCAACTCATCTCCGGCCGCAAGGTCCGACTCACTGGGGTTAGCGTCTCCTGAAGCCTTGGCAGCTGCTAGTAGTGGACCTGCGACGTATAGTCTATAGGGTGAGCTACATCCTAGCTCAATAGAGAACAAAACACAGTTGAACATATAAATTATTACTCACATATATTCCATGATATGCCATGCATAATGTGTCTATGCAGTTACTGATGAAAACAGTTAAAAAGTATCGCATTTTACTGGTAGTTTACTCATGTCTTTTATTTGTTCATGAATGATGCTGAAAAGGCCTAAAGCAAAACTTAAACTTTTAACTTAAGTAATTCCCGAGCAATATAGCATCGAGCCCCGATGAGATACCCATCATCGTCATCTATATAGACAGTTTTAACGTATTCCCTGGGAATACAAATAGTACCCAAGCCCCTTTCCCCTGAGGATTGGTGGCTGGGTTTCACTAATCTCAATCAATACCCCTGGGGTGTGCTTACTGTGTACGGATAAGCCTCCGCACTGGCCTACGGTTTCGCCGCCGTATCGGTCACAGATATCCTGCCGTGTCAGTCATGGATATCCCACCACGTCGGTGGGGTACCCTATCAAACCTCAAATAACAAAAGTATCAGGCGCTTTACATAGAGTTATTCACCGTGTAAATGTGATATCTTATATCAGTTAGGCCTTATCAAACATGATTCAATCTTGGATACATCCCTGGGATGTATCCATTCACTTGCATCACACCTGATGCTCTTATCTCTTTACTTCCTCATCCCATGGGGATGGCTCATTATAATTACTCTTATTGAAGTCACACACACACACTTTTCACAAACTCTTAAGCAATAAAATATTTTGAGTTGAATTCTATATCACTACATGCATGCTCTTGCAAAATAAAGTACATGTTCAAGGTGTTCCCTACCTCAAGTCTTCGTTTGATCAATGCATCAAGGTCCCATGTGGCTCCTTGTGCACTAGCTCACACGTACCACCTATGGTACCACATAACATGTGAAACACATCACTAAAGATGCAATAAAGGAGGTCCAAGACCCCCCAAGAATCTTAAACTCAAACTCAGATGTCAACATCAACTGGCTCAGTCGATTAATCGATTAATCGAAAGTCAATATCGATTAATCGATTCTCAAATCGATTAATTGAGATTCCCATTCGATTAATCGAAACCCAATTCGATTAATCGAAATTCTCTGGTCTATCCAGTCGATTCTCAATTCAAGTAATCGAATTCCCAAAATCGATTAATCGATCCCAAATCGATTAATCAAAATTATAAATCGATTAATCGAATTCTCATTTCGACTAGTCGATTTCATCAAGCTAATTTCTTTTCTCCACTAGAGTCCACTGTAGGTTCCCAGTCGATTAATCGATTCTCAATTCGATTAATCGAAATCCAAAGTCGATTAATCGAAACCCAATTCGATTAATCGAGATCGGGGTCCTCTGACTTTTAAACTTCTTGGCCAATTTCGATTAATCGAAATTGCCAGATTTTGTCCCCTTCTGGCTGCTCTTCCAAATCTTTCTCCATTTATTTTCTTTCTTTTTCTAAGCCTTTAATCTATGATTTTTAACCATTCCTAACTACGATTAACCTCCCATAACTTATGCATTTAATTCACAAGAAATTTAACTCTCAATTTGATTAGATCTAGTGGTTGGAAAGGCTAGGATTCCAGCTTCGGCTCTAACGGATCCAAACCGTGTCGAATCCGGCTTTTATCGCTTGAATCCCCCCTTCCAATCAGTTGCAATAACTCCTCTCTTTACTCCTCTCTCTCTCTCTCTTCTTTACTCTCCTTCAACAACCAAAACCATTAATTTTAGGGTTATTAAACCCTTTTATCTCTCCTCTCACTTGTGTGTTGAGCACATGCACCTGAATAGGTGTATGCGACTTCTCATTCACATCACACACCACATAATCACTCATACCATCACATCTCGTCCGTTCATCATACTCTATGCTAACCCTTGATCTCCTAATTGGTCAAACTTGTGACCAATCAGGCACGAATCTCGAGGTCACTGTTTAACGCAATTTTTTAGGATATTACATTGTGAGTTTACGTTTAGGATCATTTTATCCTACGTAAAACTTAGTTTATTTCATATCTTAGATGCATAATTAGAAATTGTCTGTTTATTATCAACTACGATTTCTGCTGCTAATTTATGAGCCATTATCATTTAATGCTATCTTAAATGCCTTGATCCATATGCTAAGTCAATTTATAGATTATGTGTATGTCCGTTTATCGCCTCAACCAACGTGCGGTGTTATAACATGGAATTCTAGGCCCTCGAGATCGGGTAAAGATTATGAGTTGTGATAGAGATGGTATCAGAGCTTAGGCTTTACTTCCTTTAGAGACTAAGTCGTACGATAGCATTAACATACGACATTTTGTGAAATTAGGAATTGATGGCTCCACGACGCAGGGAAACAAATAGCTCTTAGTTGAATGAGGCCTCATCACATGAAGGTCCTCAAGAATCTGAAGAGATGCGCTTATTACATGAGATAGCGACCACATTCAGTCAGCAAATGACTCAGCTGACGCAGTCGCACCAACAAGAAATGACCCAATTACTGCACGAAATGAAGGTGCAAAGAGAAAAACAAAGTGAAGCGGTCCAAGAGTTGGTTAATCAACGCCAACCTACACCTCAACACTAGAACCCACCATACACCCAGGTCAAATTTCAAGTATTCAGCATAGCTCGACCTCCCTATTTCCATGGTCAGCTTGACCCAGTCACTGCTGAAGATTGGATAAGTACAATTGAGAAATTCTTCGGGATCTCTTCGCATGCAGAACACCAAAAAGTGAAGTGGGCAGCATTCTATTTGGACCAGGAAGCAGAGAACTGGTGGAAAGTAGCTAAGAGAGCTGCAGATCGAAACAATGAAGAAGAGTAGACTTGGCAGCAATTCAGAGAAGTCTATTTCAAAAAATATTTCTCAACAACCACCAGAGCTCAGAAGAAGAAAGATTCATGAACCTACGGCAAGGGAACATGACTGTGGCCTAGAACGAGGCCAAGTTTGACCAACTATCTAGATTTACTAGGAATCTGATCGCTGATGAGGGGGATAAACTCTTCGCATTTCAAAACGGCTTGCAACCATTCTTTCGCGAGAAATTCGTCGCGATGAAGATAGAATCATATGGAGAACTTGTGGATCGTGCACAGATCCAGGAAAGAGAATCAGGTGAAATGCTTAACAGAAGAAATGTTAGATGGGAGGCCCAAAAGGGCAAGGCTATTCAAAGGGGCTCTTTTGTCTCACAGAGACCAATCCCAACTTTCGCCCATAGAACACCATTTCCTCAGGCTCAGTACGAGAATAAAAGGCCATGCCTCACACCGCCGACACAAGTGGTTTCTACTTTCCCAGGAGGAAATGTCGTTACACAACCACGTCAGCCACAACGGGAGTTCACACCCTACAAACCTTGCACAAGATGTGGCAAGAGACATAGGCCTGAAGTATGCATGCAAGGCACCGGGAAATATTTTCGATGCAGAGAAGAGGGGCACATGGGTAAGGACTGCCCCGAGAGAGCTCTAGTATTGGGCTCTCAGTATAGTGCTCAAGCGAAGCCTACGAGCCAGGGCTGCGTATTTGCAATGTCGCAGCAGGACACTATGGCTAGCAACGAAGTTATTCAAGGTAACCTTTCCGTTTATCAGCATAAGTGCGACATTAAACACTTAGCTCTCGTTCTTATAGACTAAGGGTCTACACATTCATTCATCAGTCCAAGGTTTATGTCAGAAATTCAAGCTAATCTCGTACTCTTAGAAAGGAGTTTGACTATCTCGACACCGTCCGAGAACACCATGATGGCTACCTTAATCTGTCGAAACACGATAATCAATATTAAAGGCCATGACCTTCCATTAGATCTTATCGTGTTAGAATTTCAAGATTTCGACATTATTTTGGGTATGGACTAGCTAGCCACATATCATGCCACAGTTGACTGTTTCTCTAAAGTGGTCACCTTCCAACCACTCGGAGAGCCTCCTTTCAGATTTCAGGGAATTAAAAGGAAGGGAGCACCTTTATTGGCAGCATTAGACGAGGTGTAAGACAAGACAACCGATCCTACAAAAATTTCAGTCGTCAGAGATTTTATCGATGTATTTCCTGAAGACTTACTCGGTGTACCACCCGATCGAGAAATTGAGTTTAAAATTGATTTGATCCCAGTGACCACACCAATTGCCAAGGCACCATACCGGATGACCCCTAAGAAATTAAAGGACCTGGAAATACAATCAAGGAACTGTCAGATAAGAAATTCATTAGACGCAGTCAGTCACCATGGAGAGGCCCAGTGCTTTTCATAAAGAAGAAAGATAGTTTGATGAGGTTATGCATCGATTACCGTCAATTGAATAGTGTAACTGATGAGTAGTGAAATATGATGATATTTCACCCCTAAATACCTATATTTAGCCGTCCGATGAAGGCTATCTGATGAGATTTGCTAGATTTGAAGTGTTTCAGGTAAATACAGTCCAAGTTTCTAAAACAGCCCAAGAATCCCGAAAATAATGTCAAAACACTGCTATTTTGGGTCATTGAGAACTTAGTGCGACTTGCAGCTCAATTTGGACCTTCAAGACGTCAGATTCAGGAAATTGCTAAAACATAAAAGTTGTAGAGCTCGTCGTCAGCTTTCCAACGCTTCAAGAATCACCTCAATCCGAGTTCGGTACAGAAAATTATGAGCAAAATACCGAGACAGTATCTGATGCAAAGCTAGGCGGGAATTCACGAAAATTACTTAGATGTCAATCGAGAGGTATTAGGGTTAGGCTATTATAAAAGGAAGCCACGAGTTTCTTAGGGGATTATTATTTTTGCAATTAGAATATTATTCATTCTTTCTTTTTAGTTTTAGGGCTCTTCACTTTGGGGAATATTTTCTTCATCTTTTCAAGTCTTCTTCTCTCCTTCTAGGGTTTATTCAGGGTAGATTAGATTTGGATTTGCATTATTTTCTCTCGAGAAATTCATAGATTGTATTTAGGAAAAACAATTGCAAATATCTTTTGGAAGAAATAAAAGAGGAATGACTTTGAAAGAAAAGGAGATCAAACACCAAAGATGAGTGTCAAATCAAGATCGAAGATGCGATCCCAGATATAAGTACCTATGTTTATGATTAATACCACAGTCTATTATTGTTATCATGGAATCGTTTTGCTCAAAGTTTGTGTGATTGAAAATATTTTAAATGCTTGTTATCATTGCGTAGAATCGCTAGATCCGGACCGCAGTCCGATCTAGGTCGTAGAGCGATTATGTGCTGATTGTCGTGATCTAAATATCATGAGATACGTTATGCTTTTTACATGACTCATACCGCAATGTTAGGCTGAGTCATTGTTGTTAGATAGGGTATGCCGGATTGATGCTCATATTTTATTTCACGTCATTTTTCTAGATGAATGATGGTGTGAACGATCATTTAGTGAAACTGGGGGTTTTAATGATAGAAAAGGTAACGAATGCAGGGTAGCATATTCCTGATCTCATTTTAATATTGTTCGTAGATTTATCAAGAATTAATTGTTTAGATTAATTTATTTTTCTCGCATTTAGGAAAAGTCGTTAAGTTTTTGGTAAAAATGAATCTGCCCTCTGGTACTACCTTAGGGACGTTTTTAAAATCTCTAAAAGAATTAATTAAAAATTCACGTTTCCCTGTGGGTTCGACACCCCTGTTCTTGCCATACTGCAATAGATCTTGTGCACTTGCAAGGGTTACATTCTAAATCGATCAAGTTTTTGGCGCCGCTGCCGGGGAAATCGGTGGAATTTTGATTTATTCGGATAGGGATTTTTCTTTTTTGAGTGTTTAAAAAATAAAATAAAAAAAAATAATAATTAAAAAATTTTATTTCCTTATTTTTCTCTTTGATAAGATTTTGTGGAGTCTTTTTAGGAAGTTTAGATTTTTAGGATACCTTCCTTAGGAAATTTAGGAAGTAGAGATTTTTAGGACTTCTTATTTTAGATTTGGTAGGACTCTTTTTCCTTATTTTCCTCTTTTAGATATTTTTAGGATTTTCTAAATTTAGTCATTAACTTTTGTGGGACTTTTGTTTTAGGATTTTTAGGAATCTTTCATTCTTCTCCTTATTTTTCTCTTTTAGGAAAGATTTTATAGGATTTTCAATTTTAATTTTTAATTTTCGAATTTAATTTTAAAAAAAAAAAAAAAAAAATTTAATTCGAATTTAAAAAAAAAAAAAAAAAAAAAAAAAAAATTTTAATTAATTTAAATTCGAATTTTAATTTTAATTTGAATTAAAAAAAAAAAAAAAAAAAATTTAATTAATTAATTAATTAATTTAAATTCGAATTTTAATTTTAATTTTAATTAAAAAAAAAAAAAAAAAAAGAAGAAATCTTTTGATATTGAAATGCTTATCATCTTTGCTTTAAATTGTTTGAAGCGAATTTTGTGGGTTTGTTGTGGATTCTTCAACTGTTTGTGAGTGTTGGTGTATGAGCTTTACTCGTTCTCATCACCCACATCTGCCACTGCTTAATCTTGAGATCGAAAGAGCTTGTAGAGAATCGAAGAGTCCAGGAGGAATCAATATCAACAAATCGAGACCATGGCCATCAAAGGCAAGAGAGAGATGAGAATAACAACAATGGGAATGTCAATAATGGAAATAATAGAACAATAATTTTGATGAGGGCCCTAGAACATCGGAGTATTATAACGATCCCGGTTTTTACGAGGATCAGAATGTATTATGCATGCTCCCATTCCAGGGGAACCACTATGAATTCAAATCGAATGATTCAAATGCTACCAATTTTCCATGGGTTAGTAAATGAAAATCCGTGACGCTCACTTAAATGAATTCACTTTGGGGTATGCAAAATGTTCGAGTCCACAATGTCATCGATGAGATAGCGAAGCTCACTCTTTCCGTTTTCTTTAAGAGATAAGGCAAAACATGGTTCTATTCCTTAGAACCACAATCTATTCGAGTTGGGCGAGCGTATCGTCCGGGCCTTAAAAATATTTTCCCATGACTAAGGCCATTGAATTGCGTCAAGATCCATTCTTTTCCCAACAACCTCTAAAACATTCCATGAATGTTGGGAACGCTTTTAAGGAATTGATCGAAGTTGCCCAAATCATCAAGTTCCAAGGTGGCAACAAGTCCAAAGTTTTACAATGGACTGATTCCTGAAGAGAGACGCATGGTTGATGCATCTTGTGGTGGATCTTGTGCCACGAAAGAAGCTGACGAATTGTGGGCATTGTTTGAAAAGTTATATCAAACTTCGATACAAAGTGAGACACTGGGGCGAACCAACTTGAACCTGGCACCTAAATCTCATGTGTTGACAAAAGACGGATTGTACGATGTCAACAATAATGCCTCAGATCTCTCAACAAAGTTTGACATGCTGTCCAAACAGATGAACATGTTGTTAGCTGCTACCAAGCAAGCTAAAGCTCCTGTCACCCCCACAGTGTGTTCAATTTGTGACCACCCAGGTCATATGGCTAATGAGTGCCCTACTACCTTGTCATTCTTCCCTGATGAACCTAATCCTCAAGAGCAGGTAAATGTGACTCAATCTTATCAGCGGCAGGGTAGAAACATGTACTCCAATACCTACAATCCGGAATGGAAAAATCACCCCAACTTAGGATGGGGTGAATCGAACCAAACTGGCCAGGTAAACCAGCAACATAGAGCCAACACAATGGGTGGACAACAACCTTTTCAACCAAAATTCCGAATTCTAATTTCCAACAATTCCAATTTCCATCAGAATGCTCAGATTATCATCCAAATCCATCACCGAAAAATCAATTTCAATAATCTTAATCAATCTCATGCCAGCACTTTGAATGATTCTGATCTGGAAGAAAAGCTTATGCGAAGCATGCAATCTTTTCAGCAGATGATAATGGACCAAGTCAGTCAATTGGCCAATCAATGCGAGAGGAAGGTAGGCTCCCACCAACCCATCAATAATCCTCGAGGCCAAGCACCATCTCAAGCAGACCATCGAATAGTCAACGCTTGAAAGTCACATTGCGGTCCGAGAAGTGGACGAGAGGTTGATAATCAAGTGGAAATGCTCAGAGAAGTGATGAAGAAAGAGAAGCGAGAGGAAAAGAATCGAGAAAAGAAAGGAGAAAGGAAAAGGAAAGAAAGGAAAAGGAAAAGAGAAAGAAAGAGACAAAGAGCGAGAGATAAGAAAAGTGCAAGAGCAAGGAAGAGAGAAGGAAAAGAAAAAGTAATAGAGGAAGAGTTTCCTTCAACCGTCCAACAAGGACGTGAAAAGAATCGAAATGGAATCGCACCTTATGTCCCAAAGGCACCATTCCTCAATGCCTAACTCTTCCATCTAGAATGGGAAAGGGACCACAAAAATGGAAGAAATTTTGAAACATTCAAGCAAGTAAAGATAAATCTTCCATTACTTGAAACAATCAAACAAGTTCCCGAGTACGCAAGTTTTTCAAAGATTTGTGCACTCGGAAGAGAAAGGCGCGATACTCACGTTTCAAAGAAAGTGTTCTAACAAATCAAGTCGATTCGATATTGCGATTGGAAACCCCACTGAAAGACCACGAGTCCCAACTGCTCCATGTGTCATTGGTGGGCAACCAATTGGAAAGGAGTTATTGGATTTGGGAGCAAGTGTTAATCTGATCCCATACTCAATGTACGAGAAACTCGGATTGGGTGAATTGAAACCCACGACGGTCACACTCCAATTGGCAGATAGATCAGAAAGGAGACCGAGGGTGTTATCGAGGATGTTTTGGTTGGAATAGACAAGTTTGTCTTTCCAGTGGACTTCGTTGTCTTAGACATGGGACCACCTGCCATATCAATCACTCAAGTCCCTATTATTGTTGGTCCCCCGTTTCTCGCCACTGCCAGCGCTTGCATTAATTGGCGCACGGGAGTCATGGACGTTTCTTTTGGAAACATCATAGTCAGCCTTAACATATTCCATGCGATGTACCATTACCGTAATGTGGATGAGCTCGAAAGTATGTACATCGATCAGTTGGTCGAAGTGCTGGATGTAGCTTTGCCATCAATGCTCACCAAAGAGGAAATTAGAAACTGGTTTGTTAGCCATCTATGAGGACAAAGGGTTTGAAAGGAAGCAGTCAGAAGAGAAAAAGTCAAATTCATCATGTGAAGATGATAAGTTATGTGAAGTTGTGACTAAGGTAGAACCACTACCCTCATCGAGGTAAAGGATGTCCGACTCCATCAATTGAGCGACCACCAACGTGGAATTGAAACAATTGCCTAAGTCCCTCAAATATGCTTTTCTCGGGACCTCGAGAAACACTTCCAAAGTGATAATTTCATCCACATTATCGAAGAACAAGAGAATGATTTGTTGAAGGTGCCGAAGAGCACAAGGAGGCCATCGGATGGACCTTAGGCGATCTCAAGGGATTGACCCATCAAGATGTATGCATAAAATACATCCGGAGGATGAGAGTAAACCATCGAGGGAACCACAGAGGCGACTTAATCCGAACATGCAAGAAGTCGTTTAAAGGAAATCATTAAACTCCTCGATGGAATCATCTATCCGATCTCCGATAGTGAATGGGTTAGTCGACAAATCGTTCAAAAAAGTCCGGAATTACGGTGAAAGAAACTACGAGGAGAATTGGTGCCCACCGTGAAACTCTCGGATGGCGTGTGTGCATTGATTATCGAAAATTGAACACGTACCACCGAAAAGATCATTTTCCCTTCCGCTCATTGATCAAATTCTTGAGAAGTTAGGCGGCAAGAGTTTTATTGCTTTCTTGATGGTTATTCGGGATACAATCAAGTGCCCGCTTTTTCGGTGATCAAGAGAAGACAACATTCACGTGTCCATATGGTACGCTTTGCATATCGAAGGATGCCATTCGGCTTATGTAATGCTCCGCCACGTTTCAACGATGTATGTTGGCCATATTCTCGACATGATCGACAAATTCATGAAGTCTTCATGGACGACTTCTCGGTTTTGGAAAAACATTTAATTCTTGTTTGAATCATCTTTCACGTGTTGCAACGCTTGTGTAGATTCCAAACTTGTTCTCACCGAAAAGAGCCATTTTATGGTTCAACAAGGAATTGTGTTGGGGCATATTGTTTCAACGAAAGGAATTGAAGTTGATAAGGCGAAGGTCGACTTAATTGCAAATTTACCACCTCCTAAAAGTGTTCACAAATTCGATCATTTTTGGGGCATCCGGATTTTATAGAAGATTCATTAAGGATTTTAGCAAGGTGGCTAAACTATTGTGCACTTTGCTTGGCAAAGATGTTCCTTTTGATTTTGATGAGGATTGCATAAAGGCATTCCTAAAATTGCGTGAACTCTTATCAAATGCACCAATAATCCAACCGGATTATTCTTTACCATTCGAACTCATGTGTGATGCATCGATTATGCGATCGAATGTCTTAGGGCAAAGGGTGAATAAATTACCTCACGTAATTTATTATGCTAGCAAGACATTAATTGATGCCCAATCAATTACACCACCACCGAGAAGGAATTATTAGGCATGGTGTATGCTCGGACAAATTCCGTTCCTATTTGCTTGGATCGAAAATAGTGGTCTTTTCGCACCACTCGCTTTGAAATATCTTTTAGCAAAGAAGGATCACGAAACCAAGGCGATCCGTTGGATCACCTTCTCCGTGAATTCAACTTTGAGATTAAAGATAAAAGGGGTTGAGAACGTTGTGGTCGATCATCCGCTCTAGAATTTCGCTGAAGAATCATCTATACCGAGACCATCCGTGACACATTTCCGGATGAACATTTGATGGCAATTGATGTATTTGGTGCAAAAGTTCCGTGGTTTGCTAACATCGTGAATTATCTCAGTCCGCGAATTCCCCGAGTGGGGTAAGAATGATAAGAATCTCTTTTCTCCCAAATAAAATACTATTTAGGATGAACCATATTTGTTTAAATTCGCCGGATCGGATCATTAGGAGATGCGTGCAGAAAGGCGAGCAACTAAGCGTCCTAAATTTTTGCCATCTTTGGGGCTGTGGAGGCCATTTGAGACGAAGACCGCACGAAAATCCTTCAAAGCGGATTCTCTTGGCCCTCAATCTTCGTGCTCAATATCGCAAGGAATGCCAACGATGTCAAACGACTGGCAATATTTCACGACAAATATGATGCCTTAATCCAATTACGATTGTTGAAATTTTCGATGTTTGGGGATTGACTTTATGGGTCCTTTTCCACCATCCTTTGGGTATTCATATATTACGGTGGTAGTTGACTATGTCTCCAAATGGATTGAAGCTGGCAACCCGATCAAATGATCACAAGGTTGTGGTCAAATTTACGAGAGAACATGTGTTTAACGATTCGGGATCCCAAGAGCAATCATGATGGCGGTTCGCATTTTGCAATAGCCATTTGCCACTTTAATGAAGAAATGCGGCGTCACTCACAAAATTCTGCGTACCATCCACAGACTAGTGGTCGGTGGAAGTGTCTAGCAAAATCAGCGAATTCTAGAAAAGGCAGTGCGGAGGATAGAAGAGATTGGTCAAACCGCTATCGATGCTTTGTGGGCCTATCGTACTGCATTCAAGACACCGATCGGAATGTCTCCCTTCAGAATTGTCTACGGGAAGGCATGTCATCTTCCTGTCGAATTGGAGCATAAGGCATTGTGGGCGATCAAACGATTTAATTTCGATATGCAAGCAGCAGGGTCGAATCGAAGGTAACGGTTGAGTGAATTAGAAGAGGTACGCTACGATGCGTATGAAAATTCAAAGATGTACAAGGAAAGGTACAAAAAGTTGCACGATCAATTAATTTCGGAAGGAGTTTCATGTTGGCCAAAAGTTTGGTTATTCAATTCCGACTTAAGCTTCATCACGGGAAATTGAAATCTAGATGGGAAGGCCCGTTTCAGGTTGTTTCCATTAGTGAGCACGGTGCAATTGAAATTCAAAGCCTTCAGGACAATCGAGTTTTCAAAGTGAATGGGCAAAGACTCAAACCAATGTTTGAGCCGATGACCCGATTTAAGATTGAGGCGATGCACCTTAGTGATCCGATTCTTGATCAATGAAGAGGTCGAGTATGTCGACACTTAAACTCGGCTTCGGAGGCAACCCGGTGTGTTTTATTTAGGAGTTGGACACGAGTTTAGTTTAGGATTTAGGATTTATTTCTCTTTTCGTATGTTTAGTTCTAGAATATTAGTTTTAGTTTAGTTTAGGTTATTTTTAATTTCCAAATTAGTGTAGCCACATTACCTTCAATCTATTTTTGGTCATGTTCTAATTTGATGCCCATATTCTCTGCACCTGATCTTTGTGTTGAGGTACTTTTCAACACGTTTGGGGGTACCTACTTATTTCAAACAATGAGGACATTGTCATTTTTAGGTTTGGGGGTATGTATGATTATCTATCTTTCATCACTTATTTTTGATTTTCTTTGAAAAAAAAAAAAAAAAAAAAAAAAATTTGTTGGAACCATCATACATGATTTACTTTGCAATAGTTTTCAAACTTTAGTTGATGATGCATGTGAATTTAATTTTGAGAATATTGATGTCATATTTTGAATACTTGTATCTAGGATGATGAAGCTTAATGTGATAATTTGTGGATGACTCTGAAATTCATGCTTAGAATTTTTGCACTTATACCAAGCTAAGACTTAGAAATCGATGAACTATTTTGAACGTTGAATCTTAGGTTCTTAGTGGAGACTAAACCCAGTAAGCTTTAGAGCTAATTTCCCGTCATTGATGAGTGAATATATAAACTCGGAGTTTTCTTTGAATACGAATTATTTTGCATAATCTCATACATTTTATTTTGGCTTGTGACTTTGCATGATATCAAATTCATATTATTGTGTTAGAACGTACTGTATATCTACTCAAGACAAATAGGCAAGGTTACCATCTTTTAAAGAAATGATTGAAGGCCATCTTTGGCTCGTTTGTGCTTAAAATGCCCCACCTCATATAAATTTATCCTTCTAGTACCCCTTTGAGCCTATAGAAAAATTTACCCTTATACATTCTTTGATAAGCCACGTTAACTTTAACCTTCACAATTTACGAAAATTTAGCTTTACCCTTCTTATTTCTGAGAAATTAGGAACGAGGGATGAAAATGAGCGAAAAGAGAGTAAGTGGAGAGATAATGAGTTATGGTGTTTACTGAGAGTGTATGGCAAATATAAAAAGAAAAAAGAAAAAAAAAAAAAAAAAAAAAAAAAGGAATGAAAAATGAGGTGCTTCAAGAAAAGGAAATTCAAAAGAGAAGAAAGAATGAGAAAAGAAAAATATTGAAAAGAAAAAAAAATGGTGAGAAATTAGAAAAGAAAAAAAAAAGAAAAGAAGAGAAAAAAAAAAAAAAAAAAATCAGAAGTTAGTTCCTTTTCCAATTTCTCAGAAATTTTGAATCACAATTCCCTTTCTTTCTTACCCTTACCTGAGCCCCATTACAACCCTACAAAAGACCTTCATGATCCGATCTTGCATTGGTAACTGTCTTGTGGAGAGTCAATATATAATACTTATGACACTTGATATGACATGCTTAGGATATACAAGTATGTCGTTCTTATGAGATTTATTTTGTTCATTGATTGGCATCGTGTTTCATTTATCATGAGACTTTTCATTTGCTTTGTATTGATCTCTCACATGTGCGAAAACTTACCCATCATCGGAGTGATTTTATTTTGAGAGTATACCTAAAGTGAGGATTGAGTCGAGACAACGGATCCGATGGTTTTCCGCTTGGACTAATTCTGAGATGGATGAATCTTGGTTTTGGTATGCACACACTTCACGTTTAGGCATGAATGAATGAATTATCTAACAATTTGAGCATTAAATTAATTTGAATGGATACTAGCATGATTGACATGACTTTAATATTTGAGATTGATGATTCACATACTGAAGCAATTAATGATTTTGTTTTTGAATAGTACATATGTTATAAAAAAAAAAATCATGTTTTGAAAACTAAATTTTCGATGGTTTGAAATTTTTGGAAGTTTGTGGGTAACTTCCGCAAACCCTCAGGAGACACAACTCCTCCACTAGGGATCACCTATGGGTTTAAAGGCTTGTTGCACATGCTAAGTGCAATCGTGTTCCCTACGAAAGTGGCATTTAAATTTTAGGATGTTAGTTTGATTTGCTTTATATTTCTATCATTCTCTTTGCTCGAGGACTAGCAAAGTATAGGTTTGGGGGTGTGATGAGTAGTGAAATATGATGATATTTCACCCCTAAATACCTATATTTAGCCGTCCGATGAAGGCTATCTGATGAGATTTGCTAGATTTGAAGTGTTTGTAAATCTGTCAAGTTTCTAAAACAGCCCAAGAATCCGAAAATAATGTCAAAACACGCTATTTTGGGTCATTGAGAACTTAGTGCGACTTGCAGCTCAATTTGGACCTTCAAGACGTCAGATTCAGGAAATTGCTAAAACATAAAAGTTGTAGAGCTCGTCGTCAGCTTTCCAACGCTTCAAGAATCACCTCAATCCGAGTTCGGTACAGAAAATTATGAGCAAAATACCGAGGCAGTATCTGATGCAAAGCTAGGCGGGAATTCACGAAAATTACTCTTAGATGTCAATCGAGAGAGGTATTAGGGTTAGGCTATTATAAAAGGAAGCCACGAGTTTCTTAGGGATTATTATTTTTGCAATTAGAATATTATTCATTCTTTCTTTTAGTTTTAGGGCTCTTCACTTTGGGGAATATTTTCTTCATCTTTTCAAGTCTTCTTCTCTCCTTCTTCTAGGGTTTATTCAGGGGTAGATTGTACCTAGGATTTGCATTATTTTTCTCGAAATTCATAGATTGTATTTAGGAAAAACAATTGCAAATATCTTTTGGAAGAAATAAAGAGAATGACTTTGAAAGAAAAAGGAGATCAAACACCAAAGATGATGGCTAAATCAAGAGATCGGGGAAGATCGATCCCAGATAAGTACCTATGTTTATGATTAATACCAGTCTATTATTATTATCATGGAATCATTTTGCTCAAAGTTTGTGTGATTGAAAATATTTTAAATGCTTTGTTATGACCGTTGATTGCGGCGTATCATAGCGTAATCGCTAGATCTGGACTGACAGTGATCTAGGCTGTAGAGCGATTATGTGCTGATTGTCGTGATCTAAATATCATGAGATACGCTATGCTTTTTACATGACTCATACCGCAATGTTAGGCTGAGTCATTGTTTTTAGATAGGGTATGCCGGATTGATGATCATATTTTATTTCAAGTCATTTTTCTAGATGAATGATGGTGTGAATGATGATTTAATGAAACTGTGGGTTTTAATGATAGAAAAGGGGTACGAATCTGGGGTAGCATATTCCTTGATCTCATTTTTAATATTGTTCGTAGATTTATCAGTAATTAATTGTTTAGATTAATTTATTTTTCTGCATTTAGGAAAAGTGCGTTAAGTTTTTGGTAAAATTGAATCTGCCCTTTGGTACTTCCTTAGGGACGTTTTTAAAATCTCTAAAAGAATTAATTAAAAATTCACGTTTCCCTGTGGGTTCGACACCCCTGTTCTTGCCATACTGCAATAGATCTTGTGCACTTGCAAGGGTTACATTCTAAATCGATCAGTAACCATCAGAAATCGATACCCCCTACCACGTATCGATGATTTATTCGATCAGCTCCAAGGTGTCAAGTGCTTTTCTAATATTTATTTGAGATCGGGTTATCACCAGCTGAAAGTGAGAGAAGAAGATATTCCAAAGACAATTTTCGCTTGTAAGAATGGGTTGTACGAATTTTTAGTCATGCCATTCGGACTAACAAATGCTTCAGCTATATTCATGGACCTGATGAATCGAGTGTTCAAGCAGTATCTTGATGAATTCATTATCGTATTTGTAGATGACATCCTCATCTACTCACGATCAGAGGAAGAGCATGAGAAACACTTGCATTTAGCACTTCAGACACTCCGAGATCACCAGTTGTATGCTAAACTCATTAAGTGTGAGTTTTAACTTAAACATGTGACATTCCTTGACTACGTAGTATCAGCAGAAGGAGTGACCGTTGACCCTTCTAAGATCGAAGCAGTTACATAATGGAAAGCACTGATGAGTGTTACTGAAGTTAGGAGTTTCCTCGGATTGGCAGGCTACTACCATCGCTTTGTTGAAGAATTTTAACGAATTGCTCTACCGCTCACCTGCCTCACACAGAAGAATGTCAAATTTGTGTGGACCAATGAATGTGAAACAAGTTTTTTAGAATTGAAGAAGAGACTTACTACTGCACCAATCCTCACCCTACCTTCTACTTCAGGCACTAGTGAATTTAAAATATTCACTGATGCATCTCACCAGGGACTTGGTTGTGTGCTCGAACAAAGTAAGAAAGTTATCGCTTATGGGTCAAGACATCTCAAACCTCACGACAAGAACTATCCAGTTCATGACTTGGAACTGGCCGCAGTTATCTTCGCCCTCAAAGTATGGTGACATTATGTCTACGGTGAGACGTTCAAGATTTATATGGATCATAAAAGTTTCAAGTACATTTTCTAACAAAAGAACCTAAATTTGAGACAACAAATATGGATGGAATACATGAAAGATTACGACTGCTCCATAAATTACCATCTTGGGAAAGCAAACGTCGTCGCTGATACACTTAGTAGGAAATCTACGGCACTGTTAGCCAGATTACAAACTTGGAAGCCCTTTGATGAACTCGCTAACGAAGATATTTACCTCCAAGAAATCGAAGATGGTGTATATTTGGCACGAATTCTGATGAGTCCGTTCATTTTAGACAAAACCAAGAAAATACAGCGTATGAACCTAGAGATCCTAAAGATCATCGAAACCATAGATCGAAACTCGATTTCAGTCTCAGGACTGATGGGACGTTACTCTTCAGGCAAAGACTGTGCGTACCCAATGACCCCCAAGTGAAAAGGGAGATACTTGATGAAGGACACAAATCAGGATACTCAGTATATCCAGGCAGCACTAAGATGTATCGAAACCTGAGGAATTGGTATTGGTGGCCGAATATGAAGCGAGAAATAGTTGAACACGTTTCAAAGTGCTTAGTGTGCCAACAAGCCAAGGCAGAACATCAGAAATTGGCAGGACTTATACAACCCTTATCCATCCCGGAATGGAAGTGGGAAAACATATCTATAGACTTCATCGTAGGTCTACCAAAGGCGATAAAGAAGAACGATGTAATCTGGGTGATAGTTGATAGGTTGACCAAGTCAGCTCATTTCTTACCGTTCAAGACTACCACAGAAGGGAATAAGCTTGCCGAAACTTATCTGAAAGAAATTGTCAAACTACATGGGGTTCCAATCAGCATTGTCTCTGATCGAGACTCAAAATTTACTTCCAAATACTGGACAACCTTCTAAGAAGCACTGGGCACTCAATTAGATTTTAGTACTGCTTTCCACCCACAGACGGACGGCCAAACGGAAAGAGTGAATCAAGTAGTTGAGGATATGTTACGAGCGTGTATGCTCGACTTTCGAGGGAACTGGGATGATCACCTCCAGCTAATCGAGTTCTCTTACAATAACAGCTACTAAGCAAGTATCGGAATGTCCCCTTTGGAAGCTTTATACGGCAGAAGTTACAGAATGTCGTTGTGTTGGGACGATGTTCGTGTTAGGAAGATGCTTCGACCCGCACTAGTCCAAACTATAACGAAAAAAGTCAAACTGATACGCGAACGGCTCAAGATAGCTCAAGATCGCCAGAGAAAGTACACCAACCCTCACCGTCATAATTTAGAGTTCGAGGTATCACATTTAAAATTTCAAACTTTAAATTTAATTACAATTGTGCTCTTGATTGAATACTAAAATTTGTTTAACAGGTTGGCGAATGAGTATTCATTCGCGTCTCCCCGACCAAAGGAGTTATGAGCATTGGAAAGTGTGGGAAGCTAAGCCCCAGATATGTAGGGCCTTTCGAAGTCAAAAAGCGTGTGAGCGAGGTTGCGTATAAAGTCGCTCTACTGCCGCAATATATGGGAATCCATGATGTTTTCTACATATCAATGCTGAGGAGATATATCTATGACCCATCACATATTATGAAAATTGAACCCATCGATATAAATGATGATCTCACCACCATAATGAGACCGATAAGGATTCTCGACCGAAAAGTTTAAGTCTTCAAGAACAAAGCGATGACATTGGTATTGGTCCAATGGCAACATCACATGCCAAAGGAGGCAACTTGGGAGAATGAAGACGACATCAAAGAAACCATCCTGAGCTTTTTTAATAATCGGTACATAATTTTCGGAGATGAAATTTTTTAGAGGGGGAGGATGTAATGACCCTAATGATTTTTATTAACGTTGAATCTTTGACTTTTGATGAGAAGCTGAGATTATGAAGTACATCGAGCTCATTATCTCATTTAAGTAATTTTTGAAGACTAAAATATTATAAGGGGGAGAGAATGTAACAACTCAGATTTTTTTTACTTTATTTAACGGTATTAGATGATGTATCATACAGTTTAGGGTGCTAACTCTCGACACCGGAACCCACTTACTTTTAGAAATAGTCTAATTTTTTATGTCAATATTAGACTAATTGTGAAGTACTCTCCGATACGATTTTAACGATATATAATTCGTCGATTTTCGACAAGAATATAAGAAGTTACGCCCGTTTGAAGAGTGAAGTAGGTTAAAGGGTATAACTGTAATTTCGGGAGAGAATCACCATTTACTTTGGTGCTTACACAAAGTGCTGGAACGAAACCTCTTCTCAGGCTATTCAAGTCACTTATGAATTCTCCTTGCATAAAAAAACTACTATTTTAATAAATCTTGTACAAAAAGTCTTAATTAGAGTTAACCTAGAAAGGGAATTATATATATATATATATATATATATATATATTCACTTTTTCTCTCAGTTGTCTCTCTCTATTCTCTCTTCTCTGCAAAAGCTTCGACAGTGCCATCTTTCACAACTCATCGAATCTCTATCAATTTTTTGATCTTATCAGTGAATCTTCCACCATCAAAGTTCCTCATCGCCGTGACAGATCTATCGTAAGAAAGGAATTCTTGCGAAAAGACTCGGGCATATCGTCTCTCGAATCCGATCTTCAATAACCCAAATCATCGCAGGATTCGAATCACGCTTCAATATGTGGGTACCTCTAAATCCATTTTAAATTATTCAGTTATTTCTTAAAATAAAACCTTAATTTTTTTCCTAATTCTAACTAAATTCGGGTCTTAAAATTAGAAAAATTCGGCCTACAATCGATAGGATCATTTTTCTTAGATTTTCCTAAAACTCGGCCAAACTCTTCAACAGACACAGCCTCGGTATTTTAGTCATAACTTTTTACTCTGAATTTGAATTGACGTGATTCTTATGGCATTGGAAAGAAGAGAACGAGATTTACAACTTTATGTGAAATAAAAATTTCATAAATTTGATATTTTTGAAGGTTCAAATTGAGCTGTAAGTTGGGATAAGTTTTAGATGATTCAAAGTTGCTCGGATTTGACATTATTCTCTGAACTCTTGAGTTATTTTATGCTCAACTTATCTTATGGCCTGTAAATCACTAAAACTATATAAAATATATTAAATAATTTTTATCGGATAAAAATCTAGAAGTTTAAGGGGTCAAAGATTAACGTTTTTCAACACTTATCATGCGTTACCTCTTTTGAGGCTCTTACAACCCTTGAATGGACACGTGTGCCCTTTTAGAATTCAAAAATATATCTGATCGCTATACCAATCAATTACCAAGTTCCATAGACACAATTAACCCTAATGAAATATATTTTCAACTCTATTACAAAATAAATATAGTTAAATATTTCTTATTCTCTGTTTTACTTCAATATTTCGTGTGTTATATTCTATATTAATTTTCTTCAAAAATATAAAATATTTAAGATTTATTTTATAGTTTCTTCTTACGTATATGCACTATTATCATATGACATTCATTATATAAAAAATTACGATAAGGCATACACATATAAGTTAAGAATAAAATATGACACATGATATAAGCCTTTGTCACAGTGAAATTTCTTTCGCGGTCACGTGAAACTTGGAATGTAAGCGTCCATGTACGGATGTAATCCTCTATGGTAGTATGGGATGTCACATGAAGTACATCCAAGTTACTATGGAACTTATCCCTTGAAAAGCGTGATTTATGAAGTCTATCGCACTGTGGCCCATTCTAACTAAGTTTTAAGTAAAGATGATAAATTAATATGTTAAGATACATGTACGTTAAGAAAGTGAAGACTTAAGCCCACACAAATGTGAAATCGGGGAGGGGACCTAAGCCAGAATCGAATAATGATATAATATATTAAGATACGCTGTGAAGGCCAGCTAAACATGAATTAAGTTTTTACACGTGTCATACCTTATGAGCCACCGTAAGGGCCCAACGTCTGCAGCTAAGACCAGTCTTATGGACATTATAGCTTTGTCTCAAACTAAGGGGAAATTGTGGTTACTATGCCGGCAACCTCATCTGACTGGATGATGGTTTATGTTATTATATGGAGGTTAGGTAGCTATCTAAGCGTGAATCTCACATGATAGGCTCGAGCAACAATCCTGACATAGGTCGATTAAGTAAGATAAGTAAGATACGAAGTACGTTGTATAGGCGTATGGAGTAATAATAAGACTTACGATATATCATGTATGCTAAGCTGATGAAAGAAAATACTTGTTTTATTTTTAAAATATACCGTAATTTAAGCGATTGCACACCGACCACCTAGGTAAGTTTTGGTGGATCGATTGTGCAACCCCTTGAGTTTACGCGACTAAGTAAACTCACCCCCCTCCCAAAATCTAAAAGTTTCAGGTGAAGACTATGTTTATCCTATTGATGATGACACGAAAGTTGTTGTTCCAAAGGCGGCTCATGTAGATGATGACGCCGGGTACCACTTGGATGAGTGCTTAGATCCGGCTGACTTCTATGAACCTGGAGCATTATTTAGTTCTAGACATTGGATTTTATTTCCTTTGAGAGACATATTTTAGTCTTTAGTACTTTTTGAGTTTACGTTTGGGATCATTTTACCCTACGTAAAACTTGGTTTATTTCCTATTTTAGATGCATAATTAGGAATTGTCTGTTTATTGTCAACTATGATTTTTACTACTAATTTATGAGTCATTTATCATTTAATGCTATCTTAAATGCCTCGATCTATATGTCAAGTTAATTTATAGATTATGTGTATGTCCGCTTATCGCCTCAACCAGCGTGCGATATCATAACACAGAATTCTAGGCTCTCGAGATCGGGTAAGGATTCTGGGTCGTGACAAATATTGACTAATTTAATTCAATATTGTACCTTATACTAAATCAGTTTATCATATATATATATATATATATATATATATATATATATATATATATATATATATATATATATATATCGACTGATACGTATCCCATACAGCCGATATTTTAAAGCACAAAAAATTTTGTTGCTGAATGATTTTTTAATACAATTGGAGAGCCCTTCAAACAGAGAGCTAAGACGTTGTTTGATAACATCGCATCCCGTATCTGACGGTGAAAACTAAAAATATTGTTAAGAGAAGCTGTGTCTTTGATTAGTGTTGTGAAAATTAAGTTGTACTCGCAAGTGCACGAATTGTGATGTAGTCAATGGGTGCAGAGTACGAGATCGTTTCCACGAGGATTGGTTAGAAAATTTCAAACATAAATAGGAACCAATTAAAAGAACAACCACAGATCTTACCATAGTAACCACTAATCTAAGATTTTGAGAGCTTTTGATGAATGAAATAAATACTAAAGAAATTGAAAATTTAAACAATTAATGAAAGGTAAGGATTGGGATGCTAAATCCTCCCATCGTAGGTTTATCATTTATGAAATATAAATATGTGATTAAGATATGAGATTTACAAAAGATGCATGGGATCTGAACACCCGTGAGTTCTAAAATGCAGATCTGAGATCAAGGAGATGTGTGATTAACATCTAATGAGTGTATGATTAACACTCACTCCTCAGAAAACACTTAGAAACAGATCTCTGGGTAAATTCCACACTACAGATTTGATATCAAGGAGATGTGTGATTAACATCCCATGAGTGTATGATTAACATTTATCCTGAGATAACAAAGATTAGAATAACATCTCTATTGCAAATATGAGATTACGGGGCATGATTTGCTCCCATATCTCAGATGGTGAGGAGATTATATCCATAACATAATAACATCAGAGTCCACCAACAAGTATGATATCTTCATCACACATTTATACTATAATAAACGAATACCCCAGATGGGATTCCTTAAATCCTCATCCTTAAATGAAATTAGCCACACATGATGAAAGTAAATAACATGATTGAAAAATAGATCAACATTAACATTAAAATATCGTAAAAGGCTTTAGCAAAATCAACAAAAAGCTTTAATCCAAGTTCCGTACAACTCCTCTTCGAAAGTGCATGAATAAAAAACTAATATATATCTTATATCTAAAAAATGAATACTAAAAACTGAAAAGAAACTGGCACCAAATGCCCTTGAAAACTCAAAGCGGAAGAATAGAAAAATGCAAGCGGAAGAAGATCCCTTCCGAATCCTCAGATTTTCCTTTAAATATCATCCAATTCCGAAATTTAAATTCAAATTTGAACAAGATTAAAGTTTGAAATTTTAAATTTTAAATCTTACGGACTATGTCGATGCATCGACCAAAGAGGGTTGATTGATCGACCTAGTCAAATGGTCCGATCTCATATGTGCTTTGCTTCAAAGATCCAATTTTTGTTCACTTTGCATCCTTTTGTGCTCCTTAATGCATTTCATGACTAATTTGTCCTGAAACTCAGAAAACTTCACAAGTCTTATTAGATAGCTTTCGTCGGATGGCTAAATGTAGATTTTTAGGGATGAAATATCATCATATTTTACTACTCATCACACCCCTAAACCTACACTTTATTAGTCCTCGAGCAAAGAAGAAAATAAATAAAATTGGAAAATAAACTAGCATCCTAAGAATAGTAAATAATGCCACTTTCGTAGGGAGACCGATTGCATTTAGCGTATGCAACAAGCCTTTAAACCCCTAGGTGATCCCTAGTGGAGGAGTTTTGTCTCTTGAGGGTTTTCAGCGAAGTTACCCACAAACTTTAAGATATTTTATACAATTGATTCGTGGAATTTGTTAATTGCATTTATCATGCAATTTCCCTTCAAATAATGTGCATGCCATTTCATCTTCATTGATAATTAGTTAAGTTAAGCTAATGCTTCAATTTGCAGATAAATTTCTCACCCATCTTTAGATGTGTCACTTGTAATCATTAGCCCTAATTCTAATTATCTGAAAATTTATCCTATTTGTGAACCGTATAAATTTATGTTTTGATTCAAATCTCACAATAGATGTACTCTCAAAACAGAAATTCTCCGATAATGGATATATTTTCACACACATGTGAGGGATCAATATAAGGCAAATAAAAGGTCTCACATGACAGGAGAAACACGATGTAGTCAATGAACAAAAATAAATCTCATAAGAACAGATACTAGTATATCCTAAACATGTCATATCAAGTGCCATAGGTATCACATATTCACTCTCCACAAGGCAGTTACCAATGCAAGATCGGATCATGAAGGTCTTTTGTAGGGTTGTAATGGAACTCAGGTAAAGATAAGAAAGAAATGAAAGTTGGGGATCAAAATTTTTGAGAAATTTGAAAAGGAATTGATTTCTGATTTTTCTATTTCTTTTCTCTTTTTTTTTTCGATATCTTTCTCAATATTTCTCTACTTTTCTCAACTTTCTTTTCCTTTCTCACTCATTTGTCTTCTTTGAATTTCATTTTCTTGAAGCACCTCAAACTTTATTTATTTATTTTTTGTATATTTTTGCCATACACTCTCAGTAAATACCACAATGATAGGCTGAGTCATTGTTTTTAGATAGGGTATGCCGGATTGATGATCATATTTTATTACGAATCATCTCTATAGACGAATGATGGTGTGAATGATGCTTTAATGAAACTGTGGGTTTTAATGATAGAAAAGGGGTACTAATCTGGGGTAGCATATTCTTTGATCATATTTAAATATTATTCTTAGATTCATCAGTAATTAGTTATTTAGATTAATTAATTCATTTTTCTTGTATTTAGGAAAAGTGTGATAAATTTTTGATAAACTGAATCTGTCCTTTGGTACTTCCTTAGGGACATTTTTAAAATCTCTTGAAGAATTAATTAAGAATCTTGCCTTACTGCAATAGATCTTGTGCACTTGCAAGGGTTACATTTAAAATTGACCAAGTTTTTGGCGCCGTTGCCGGGGAGATCGGCGAAATTTTGATTAATTCGGATAGGGATTTGTGTGTTTTTTTTTTCTTTTTTTTTAAAATATATAATAAATAAATAAAGAAAAAAAATCTTTAATTCTGAAATTTTAGAAGTTTGTGGGTTGTGAAATCTGAAATTTGGTGCTCAAAGGTTGATTTTTTATTTTCGATCTTAAATTTTTACAATTAGAATTTTTAAATTAAATTTTGATTTTCTTGTGTGAATTTTGATTTTTGAATTTTAAAAATTAATATTTGAATTTTTGATCTGCAAAATCTTCTTTCCCTTATTTTTCTCTTAGGCAAGTTTTTGTAGGACTCTTTTAGGAAGTTTAGATTTTTAGGATACCTTCTTTAGAAAATTTAGGAATCTTTTATTCTTTCCCTTATTTTTCTCTTTTAGGTAAGATTTTATAGGATTTTGTAGGATTGCCTTTAGGTTTTAAAATTTTAATTTTAATTTTTAATT
This sequence comes from Chloranthus sessilifolius, assembly GCA_021018995.1. Lineage (NCBI taxonomy): Eukaryota > Viridiplantae > Streptophyta > Magnoliopsida > Chloranthales > Chloranthaceae > Chloranthus > Chloranthus sessilifolius. The sequence goes on along the minus strand of CM037587.1, from coordinate 121,260,328 downwards.
TTTGAATTAAAATTTTTTTTTTTTTTCTGAAATTCGAATTTAATTTTAAAAAAATAAAAATAAATTTAATTCGAATTTTAATTTTAATTTTAAAAAAAAAAAAATTTCTTTTCATCTGATATTAGCTACTGTTTATCATAGCCTCAATCGATTGAGACTGGGATATCATTCGTTGTGAATTTCTTGGTTTCTCTCAATCGATTGACATTCCTCTGTCAATTGATTGACAAAAATTCTGAGCTTGCCATTTTTAGCTGAAAAATCTGTGCTGACTTGCTTTGACTCTTTGAACCTCAATCGATTGAGAACAGTTCTTCAATCGATTGACTGATAAAGTCATTTGTTTGAACTTTGTGTGTGCTTCTGTCAATCGATTGAAAATCTTTGTTTCAATCGATTGAAGCTGAATTTTGTGGGTTTGTTGTGGATTCTTTGATCCCTGTTTGTGAGCGTGGTGCATGAGCTTTACTCGTTCTCATCACCCACATCTGCTACCGTTTAATCTTGAGATCGAACGATCTTGTAGAGAAAATCGCAGAATCCAAAGGAATCTGTATCATCATACTGACACCATGGCTGATCAAAGGCAAGAAATGAATGGGAACAACCAGAATGTCAATAATGGAAATAATAGAAATAATGGGAATAACAATTACAATGAGGGCCCTAGAACACACGAATATTATAATGATCTTGGTTTTTACGGGGATCAGGATAGTATCATGCATGATCCCATTCCAGGGAATCACTATGAATTCAAATCAGCAATGATTCAAATGCTACCAATTTTCCATGGTTTGGCAAATGAAAATCCGCACGTTCATCTAAACGAATTCACTGGGGTCTGTAAAATGTTCAGAGTCCACAATGTCACTGATGAGATAGCTAAGCTTCGACTCTTTCCTTTCTCTTTAAGAGATAAAGCAAAAACGTGGTTCTATTCCTTAGAACCGCAATCTATTCGGAGTTGGGCATAGCTACACCGCCAGTTTCTTAAAAAATATTTTCCCATGACCAAAACCATTGAGTTGCGTCAGAAGATCCATTTCTTTTCCCAACAACCTACAGAAACATTTCATGAATGTTGGGAACGCTTTAAGGAATTGATTAAGAGTTGCCCAAATCATCAAGTTCCAAGGTGGCAACAAGTCCAAAGTTTTTACAATGGACTGATTCCAGAAGAGAGACGCATGGTTGATGCATCTTACGGAGGATCGTGTGCCACGAAAGATGCTGATGAGCTGTGGGTATTGTTTGAGAAGTTATATCAAACTTCAATCCAAAATGCGACAATGGAGCAAACTAATTTGGATGTGGCAACAAAATCACATGTGTTGACCAGAAATGGATTATTTGATGTCAATAACAACACTTCAGATCTATCAACAAAGGTTGGTATGTTGTCCAAGCAAATGAGCATGTTGTTAGCTGCAACTAAGCAAGCTAAGAGTCCCATCAATCCCGCTATGTGTTCAATTTGTGACCACCCAGGTCACATGGCTAACGAGTGCCCTACCACCTTGTCATTTCTTTCTGATGAACCTACTCCTCAAGAGCAGGTGAATCTGACTCAATCATATCAGCGACAAGGTAGGAACATGTACTCAAATACATACAATCCGGAATGGAAAAATCACCCCAACTTAGGATGGGGAGGATCAAACCAAACTGGACAGGTGAATCAGCAGTTCAGATCTAATCCAATGAGTGGACAACAAAATTTTCAACAAAATTTTCAGCAGAATTTTCGTCCACAATAGAATCCTAATTTCCAACAGAATTCCAATTTCCAGCAGAATGCTCCGTATTATCATCCAAATACCGAAAAAATCAAAATTTCAATCAGAATCTTAATCAATTTCATACCAGCACTTCAAAAGATTCTGATCTGGAAGAAAAGGTGATGCGAAGCATGCAATCTTTTTAGCAGATGATAATGGACCAAGTCAGTCAATTGGCCAATCAACTGAGTCAACGAGAGGAAGGTAGGCTTCCCAGCCAACCAGTCAACAATCCTTGAGGTCAAACACCTCCAGATGAAGGACCATCGAATAGTCAACAGTTGAAAGCTGTTACGATGCTGAGAAGTGGGCGAGAAGTTGATAATCAAGTGGAAATGCCTGTGGAAGTTGATGCAGAAAGAGAAACAGCGAAAGAGAAAGAATCAGAGAAAGGAAAAGGAAAAGAGAAAGAAAAAGAGTAAGAAAGAGAAAAAGCAAAAGAGCAAGGGAGAGAGAAGGGAAAAGAAAAAGAAATAGAGGAAGTGTCACTTTCAAATGTCCAACAAGGACGTGAAAAAAAATCGAAACTTGAATCTGCACCTTATGTCCCAAAGGCACCATTCCCTCAATGCCTAACTCCTCCATCTAGAATGGGAGAGGGACCGACAAAAATGGAAGAAAATTTTGAAACATTCAAGCAAGTAAAGATAAATCTTTCATTACTTGAAACAATCAAACAAGTTCCTGAGTATGCCAAGTTTTTCAAAGATTTGTGCACTCGTAAGAGAAAGGCACGTACTCATGTTTCAAAGAAAGTGTTCCTGACTAATCAAGTCAGTTCGATATTGAAATTGGAAACCCCACGGAAACTGAAAGACCCTAGAGTCTCAACTGTTCCCTGTGTCATTGGTGGGCAACAAATTGGAAAAACGTTATTGGATTTGGGAGCAAGTGTTAATCTAATCCCATACTCAATGTAAGAGAAACTAGGATTGGGTGAATTGCAACCCACGACGGTCACACTCCAACTGGTCGATAGGTCAGAAAGAAGACCTAGGGGTATTGTCGAGGATGTTTTGGTTGGAATAGACAAGTTTATCTTTCCAGTGGACTTTGTCGTTTTAGATATGGAACCACCTATTAAATCAATTAATTAAGTCCCCATCATCCTTGGACGTCCGTTTCTCGCCACTGCCAACGCTTGCATTAATTGTCGAACGGGAGTCATGGACGTTTCTTTTGGGAATATGAAGGTCAGATTGAATATATTTCATGCAATGAACCATTTTTCTAACGAGGATGAGATCGAATGTTTTTACATCGATCAGATGGACGAAGTGGTGGATGAAGCATTACCATCAATGCTCACCAAAGAAGAATTTGAAACTGCTTTGTTAGCCATCTATGAGGACAAGGGATATGAAAGGAAGCAACCAGAAGAGAATAAGTCAAGTTCATCATGTCCAGATGATAACTTATGTGAAGTTGTGATTAAGATAGAACTGTTACCCATTGAGGTAAAAGCTGAACCGACTCCATCAATTAAGGAGCCACCAACTGTGGAATTGAAATAGTTGCCTAAATCGCTCAAATACGCTTTTCTGGGGCCACGAGAAACGTCTCCGCTGATAATTTCATCCACGTTGTTGGAAGAACAAGAGCATGACTTGTTGAAAGTGCTTAAAGATCACAAGGAGGTCATCGGGTGGACCTTAGCCGATCTCAAAGGGATTGACCCATCAATATGTATGCACAAAATACATCTGGAAGATGATAGTACACCATCGAGAGAACCGCAAAGGCGACTTAATCCGAGCATGTAAGAAGTCGTTTTAAAGGAAATCATTAAATTACTTGATGCTGGAATCATCTATCCGATCTCTGATAGTGAATGGGTTAGTCCAGTACAAATCATTCCGAAAAAGTCTGAAATCACTGTGAAAGAAACTACGGAGGGAGAATTGTTACCTACTCGTGAAACTACTGGGTGGCGTGTCTGCATTGATTATAGAAAATTGAACACAGCTACCAGAAAAGATCATTTTCCCTTCCGTTCATTGATCAAATTCTTGAAAAGTTAGCTGGGCAAGAGTTTTATTGCTTTCTTGATGGTTATTCGGGATACAATCAAGCGCCCATTTTTCCACCTGATCAAGAGAAAACGACATTCACGTGTCCTTACAGTACTTTTGCATATCGTAGAATGTCGTTCGGCTTATGTAATGCACCTGCTACTTTCCAACGATGCATGTTGGCCATATTTTCGAATCTGATTGACAAGTTCATCGAGGTATTCATGGACGATTTCTTTGTTTTTGGGAAGACATTTGGTTCATGCTTGAATCACCTTACACAAGTGTTGCAACGTTGTGTGGATTCCAAACTTGTTCTTAGCTGGGAGAAGAGCCATTTTATGGTTCAACAAGGAATTGTTCTCGGGCATATTGTTTCCAAGAAAGGAATCGAAGTTGATAAGGCCAAAGTTGACCTAATTGCTAATTTGCCCCCACCGAAGAGTGTTCGACAAATTCGATCATTTTTGGGTCATGCCGGATTTTATAGAAGATTCATCAAAGATTTGAGCAAGGTGGCCAAACCATTGTGCACCTTGCTTGACAAAGATGTTCCTTTTAATTTCAACGAGGACTGCATGAAAGCATTTCTGAAATTGCACGGGCTCTTATCAAATGCACCAATAATCCAACCACCGGATTATTCTTTACCATTCAAACTCATGTGTGATGCATCTGATTATGCTATCGGAGCTATCTTAGGGCAAAGGGTGAACAAATTACCTCACGTAATTTATTATGCCAGTAAGACATTAATTGATGCATAGCTTAACTACACCACCACTGAGAAAGAGTTGTTAGCTGTGGTGTATGCTCTTGATAAATTCTGATTTTATCTGCTTGGATAAAAAATAGTGGTCTTTTCATACCACTCTGCATTGAAATATTTGTTAGCAAAGAAGGATGCCAAACCAAGATTGATCCGCTAGATCTTGCTCCTTCAAGAGTTCAATTTCGAAATCAAAGATAAAAAGGGAGTAGAGAATGTTGTGGCTGATCACCTGTCTCGCATTTTGCCTGAAGAATCTTCTGCACCTGAACCTATCCGAGACACTTTTCCGGATGAGCAATTAATGGCAATTGATGCGACGGCTACGAAAGCTCCTTGGTTTGCCAATATCGTGAATTATTTGGTCACTGGCAGAATCCCTACTGAATGGGGTAAGAATGATAAGCATATCTTTTTCTCCCAAATCAAATACTATTTTTGGGATGAACCACAATTGTTCAAAATATGTTTAGATCAAATCATTAGGAGATGTGTACCGGAAGAAGAGCAACTAAGCGTCATCAATTTCTGCCATGCTGGAACCTGTGGAGGCCATTTCGGAGGACAGAAGACTGCACAGAAAATCCTTCAAAGCGGATTCTACTGGCCCTCCATCTTTCGCTACGCTGCTCAATTTTCCAAAGAATGCCAACGATGTCAACAGCTGGAAAATATTTCACAACGAAATATGATGCCCCTTAATCCGATTCTAATTGTTGAAAATTTTGATGTTTGGGGGATTGACTTCATGGGTCCTTTTCCCCCATCTTTCGGGTATTCATATATTCTTGTAGCTGTTGACTACGTTTTCAAATGGATAGAAGCTGTGGCAACCCGATCGAATGATGACAAGGTCGTTGTCAAATTCCTGAGAGAAAATGTGTTTAACCGATTTGGAATCCCGAGAGCAATCATTAGTGATGGCGGTTCACATTTCTGCAACAGCCATTTTACCACTCTCATGAAGAAACATGGCGTTACCCACAGGGTTGCAACGCCATATCACCCGCAGACTAGTGGTCAAGTGGAAGTGTCGAACCGGGAGATCAAACGAATTTTAGAAAAAATGGTACGACCTGATAAAAGAGATTGGTCTAACCGGTTATCTGATGCTCTCTGGGCCTATCGTACCGCATTCAAGACACCGATTGGAATGTCTCCGTTCAGGATCATCTACGGGAAAGCATGCCATCTTCCTGTCGAATTGGAGCATAAGGCATTTTAGGCTATCAAATGATTTAACTTTGATATGCAAGCGGCATGATCAAATCGAAGGCTACAGCTGAGTGAATTGGAAGAGCTACGCTATGATGCGTATGAAAACTCCAAGATGTACAAAGAAAGGTACAAAAAGCTACATGATGAATCGATCTCTCGGAAGGCATTTCACATTGGGTAAAAGGTTTGGCTGTTTAATTCCATACTAAAGCTTCACCCGGGAAAACTGAAATCTAGATGGGAAGGCCCGTTTCAGGTTGTTTCTATTAGTGCGCATGGAGCGGTTGAGATTCGAAATCTCAAGGACAATCAAGTCTTCAAAGTCAATGGGCAACGTCTTAAACCAATGTTTGAGCCGATGACCCAGTTCGGAATTGAGGCGATGCACCTCAGTGACCCAGATTAAAGGAGTTGGACTCAGGTTTAGTTTAGGATTTAGGATTTAGGATTTCTCTTTTCGTATGTTTAGTTCTAGAATATTAGTTTTTAGTTTAGTTTAGGTTGTTTTTAATTTCTAAATTAGTGTAGCCACATTACCTTCAATCTATTTTTGGTCATGTTCTAATTTGATGCACATATTCTCTGCACCTGATCTTTGTATTGAGGTACTTTTTGACAGGTTTGGGGTTGCGCTACTTATTTCAATCAATGAGGGCATTGTCATTTTTAGGTTTGGGGGTATGATTCTCTATCTTACGTCACTTTCTTATTTTTTTTCATAAAAAAAAAATTTTGAATTATTTTTTGATAGTTTTCAAACTTTAGTTGATGATGCATGTGAATTTAATTTTGATAATATCAATGTCAGATTTTAAATACTTGTATCTAAAATAATGAAGCTTAATGTGATATTTTGTGGGTAATTTTGATATTCATGCTTAAAATTTTTGCACTTATACCATGCTAAGACTTAGAAATCGATAAACTGTTTTGAACGGTGAATCTTAGGTTCTTAGTGGAGACTAAACCCAGGAAGCTTTAGAGCCAAATATCCGTTGTTGATGAGTGAATACATAAACTCGGAGTTTTCTTTGAATACGAATTATTTTGCATAATCTCATACACTTTATTTTGGCTTGTGACTTTGCATGATATCAAATTCATATTATTGTGTTAGAACGTACTATATATCTACTCAAGACAAATAGGCAAGGTTACCATCTTTTAAGGAAATGATTGAAGGTCATCTTTGGCTCGTTTGTGCTTAGAATACCCCACCTCATATCAATTTATCCTTCTAGTACCCCTTTGAGCCTATTAAAAAATTTACCTTTATATATTCCTTGCTAAGCCACGTTAACCTTTAACCCTTCACCATTTCTGAAAATTTAGTTTTACCCTTCTTATTTCTGAGAAATTAGGAACGAGAGATGAAAATGAATGAAAAGAGAGTAAGTGGAGAGATACTGAGTTGTGGTGTTTACTGAGAGTGTATGGTAAAAATATAAAAGAAAAAGGGAGGAGAAAAAGAAAAAGAAAATTGTGAAAAATAATGAAAAATATGAGGTGTTTCAAGAAAAGAAAATTCAAAAGAAAAAGAAAGTTGAGAAAAATAGAAAAATATTGAGAAAAATAGTGAGAGATTAGAAAAGAAAAAGAAGAGAAATAGAAAAATTAGAAGTTTGTTTCTTTTTCGATTTCTCAGAAATTTTGAATCTCAATTCCCTTTCTTTCTTACCCTTTCCTGAGCCTATTACAACCCTACAAAAGACCCTCATGATCTGATCTTGCATTGGTAACTGCCTTGTGGAGAGTAAATATGTGATACTTATGACACTTGATATGACATGCTTAGGATATACAAGTATCTGTTCTTATGAGATTTGATTTTGTTCATTGATTACATCGTGTTTCATTTATCATGTGAGACCTTTTTGCTTATTTTGTATTGATCTCTCACATGTGTGTGAAAGCTTACCCATCATCGGAGTGATTTTATTTCGAGAGTATACCTAAAGTGAGGATTGAGTCGAGACAACAAATCCGACGGTTTTCCGTTTGGACTAGTTTCGAGATGGATGAATCTTGGTTTTGGTATGCACACACTTCACGTTTAGGCATGAATGAATGAGTTATCTAAAAATTTGAATATTAAATTAATTTGAATGGATACTAGCATGATTGACATGACATTAATATTTAAGATTGATGATTCACATATTGAAACAATTAATATTTTTGTTTTTGAATGGTATATATGTTATCAAAATCATATTTTGAAAACTCAATTTTATCGATGGTTTCAAAAATGTATTGAAGTTTGTGGGTAACTTCACTGTAAACCCTCAGGAGACACAACTCCTCCACTAGGGATCACCTAGGGGTTTAAAGGCTTGTTGCACATGCTAAGTGCAATCGTGCTCCCTACGAAAGTAGCATTTATTTTCTTTAGTTTGCTTTACTCGAGGACAAGCAAAGTGTAGGTTTGGGAGTGTGATCGGTACTGAAATATGACTGTATTTCACACCTTAAATCCTACATTTAGCTGTTCGATGACAGCATCTGATGGTTGTTGTGAGGTTTTGATGTTTACAGGTGTTTCTGACCGTTAGACCGTTCAAGAGCATAAAAGAAGAAAATTAAAGACTACAAAAGAACTATGGACAAAAAGGTCCAAAGTAGCATTAAGATCCGAGAATAAAATCAACCTCCATCAAGAAAGGAGACTTTACATTGAAGAGTCTATCGATTGAGGCATCATTGTCAATCGATTGACAGATGGAATAAAACTCAACCCTAGAAAATCAATCGATTGAGACATGAAAATCAATCGATTGACACATACAGGCAGAAGTGCCCTAAAGAAATTCGAACTCAAAATCAATCAATTGAGACTTCTGTCTCAATCGATTGAAGCAATTAGGTTTAGGTGTGTTCGGCCATTATAAAAAGGAGGCTACGGCTTTAGAAAAGGGGAGGAATTAGGATTTTTATTTTTTTGCAATTTTAGGCTCTTCACTTTGGGAATTTGGAGAAATTCTTTTCACCTTTTCAAGGGTCTTCTTTTCTCCTTCTTCTAGGGTTTGATCTGGATAGATTGTACTTAGGTTTGCATTATTTTTCTTTGAGAAAATCATAGATTGTATTTAGGAAAAAAAATTGTAAAAAGATCTTTGAAAGAAATGAAAAGTGGAATGGATTTGAATGAACAAGGAGATCACACACCAAAGATGAGCGGTTAAATCAGTAGATCGGGGAAGATGCGATCCCCAGATAAGTACCCATATTTATGATTAATATCATAGTCTAATTATTGTCATCATGGAATCGTTTTACTCAAAGTTTATGTTATTGAAAATATATTGAATACTTGTTATGACCGTTGATTGCACGTATCAACGGCTATAATCGCTAGATCTGGACCTGTAGGCTGATCTAGGCTGCGGAGCGATTATGTTTTTACTGTTGTGATCTAAACATCATGAGATACGCTATGCTTCTTACATGACTCATACCGCATTGATAGGCTGAGTCATTATTTTTAGATAGGGTATGCCGGATTGATGATCATATTTTATTACGAATCATCTCTATAAACGAATGATGGTGTGAATGATGCTTTAATAAAACTATGGGTTTTAATGATAGAAAAGGGGTACTAATCTGGGGTAGCATATTCCTTGATCATATTTAAATATTGTTCTTAGATTCATCAGTAATTAGTTGTTTAGATTAATTAATTTATTTTTCTTGCATTTAGGAAAAGTGTGATAAATTTTTTATAAACTGAATCTGCCCTTTGGTACTTCCTTAGGGACGTTTTTAAAATCTCTTGAAGAATTAATTAAAAATTCAAGTTTCCCTGTGGGTTCGACACACTTGTTCTTGCCTTACTACAATAGATCTTGTGCACTTGCAAGCGTTACATTTAAAATCAACTACTTATCAAAAAATGTATAAAGACAAATTTTTCAATAAGCTCAAAGGGGTATTAGAAGGATAAATTTACATGAGGTATGACATTTTAAGCACAAATGAGCCAAAGATGACCTTCAATCATGTCCTCAAAAGATGGTAACTCTGTCTATTTGTTTTGAATAGAAATATAATACGTTCTAGTACAATAATATGAATTTAATATCATGCAAAGTCACTAGTCAAAACAACAACTATGAGATTATATAAAAATAATTCGTATTCAAAGATAACTCCGAATTAATGTAAACTCTCATCAAAGACGTGAAATTGGCTCTAAAGCTCACAGGTCTAATCTTCACTAAGATCCTACAGTTCACAATTTTAGATAAATATTCTTGATTTTTAGCTTTTCAAACTGAGTCAAACACCATAACTTCTAAAATTGGTTTAAATTTTTATACTAATCTCCACCTTAACTTTCCTCTTCTAATAGCAATCATTTAAAAATTACATTCAATATTCTTCCGGTGAGATTGCATAATCTAACAATTCCAGATTCCACACATCAATCATATAAAATAGAATTTTCCGAAAAAAAACTTTCAAAGTGCAAAGTTGATCGATCGACTAGGTTGGTCGATCAATCGATCAAATTCGATTTTTTTTTTTTTTTTGAGAAAAATAACGTATTACCACCCCCAAACCTAAAACGTGCAATGTCCTCATTGTACCAGAATTGAGGAGTACCCCCAAATCTACAACAAAATACTCATAGACCAAAAGGCAAAGGAGGTAACAAGCATCATTATAACTAAAAAAAAATTTATTAAGTAACTTATGTGAATTACACTTACTGAAAAACAGAAAGTATTAAATCCTAAATGTACCTAAAAAAACAGAAAATATGCAAAACTAATAAATCCTAAAAACATCCTACATTTCCTAAAACATCCTAAAAACTTTCAACTTTCTCTTTCAAACATCCACAATAGTTCCCGACCCTGGTTTCGATTTTGGAAAAGCGAAATTCCACATCGCTTCAGTGATACTCCCTGGATTCAAGGAATCCGGAGTGACATCAGGGGGTGGCGGGATTGATGGGTTGACCGTGCTACTGGTGGCCAGATCTTGGAGTGTAGGCGCCAGATACAACTTTGCCCAAGTTTCTGTAGGGATTAGATCGGTAATCTCTTTCGGGATTGATCTTGAAATGAAGGCCGCTAATGGATTGCGGCATGGAGTTGGTGTTGGTTGTGTTAATGTTGAAGATGAAGGGATGGGTGATGGTGATTTGGTGATTGGGGAGGGTGATGGTGTTGAATCCAGATCAATCATCTATATATCACTTGATATGATTGGCGTGGGCTTGGCTGATCTATTGGTCATCTTTCGTGTTGGTTCTTCCCAAATTGGAAGAGGCACAGGATCAAGATCTATCATATCAACATTAGTGAGATCCAATGGAGTCGATGCTCCATTAGGCCTTTCCCTTTTTCTTGCAGTTTCTTCCATTTCCTTCATTGTTGTCCGTGTACGATAAGCTCTTCCGGCCATTGATAGAATTGAGAGGATTAATTTATGTTGATAATTTTGGAAAAAATCCTCAGGATGTTTGAAATAAATAGAGAAAGAGTTTGAGAATACCTAAAAGTGTCCTATGGAGGAAAAAGAAGAGTCCTAAAGTACTAAACTGCTACAATTAAAAAGATTTTGCACGAATTTTTTTTTTTTCGAAGACTCTTCAGTCGATTGATCGACTGAAGTGGTCGATCAATCGACCTAGTTCAAGTCAATATCTGTTGATTGATTGATTGATTTTTTTATTATATATTTTTTTATTTTTTATTTTTTATTTTTTAGAATTCTCTCAGTCGATTGATCGACTTAAGTGATCGATCTATCGACTCCTCAAATCAACATGTGTTGGCTTTATAGAACCTCGATTAATCGACAATGTGGGCCGATTTGAGTGTCTATCCGAACAGCGACAATTTTATTTTTTTTAAGAAGTCGATTGATCGAGCTATACAGTTGATTAATTGATTGTTGGAATTGTTGCTCAACAGTTACACGAAAATCAAAATTTTATTTATTTATTGATTTTTCATTAATATATATATATATATATATATATATATATATATATATATACAGATTCCTAATCCTACACAAACAGAAATCCTAAGCCTAATCAAACTTAAAAATTAAGCATTCTAAAACTAAAAATTAAAACAAATGATGCAAAAAGAAATCCTAATCCTAATCATCTTCTTCTTCTTCTGCCTGTCTTGCACGAGCCCTCATCTCGTCATAGCCATCGGGCCATAGTCGTTGGCCCAACTGATGCATGAAGGCCCGATCATAGCGGCTACGACGGAGATTTTGGTTATTTTGTCACTGTTGCTCATCGATCAAAGAGTTGATATGAGCTTGCATGACCTAGAGGGAAACTCCCTCATTGCGGGCTGGTACGGGCTCGGCGGTGGCTTCTTCTTGGTGCACTCGATGGCACTTGCGGGCAGGCTAGGCAAGAGGTTGGACGTCAATATTTCCCAACATACACATACTTCCATTCCATTGCGTCGGCTCAGAGTGATAAAACTGAATGTCCTCAATATTATCATCAAGATAAAAAGGGAAGCCAAGGTAATGCAAAAGTAGCATCACCAGATGGGGGAAATAAATGAGTGGGGCATCACCAACAGGAGGGTTGACAATCTCATCGTAGCAGCGCCACATTGAATCATGCAAAAACCACAGAGTGTTGAGCCATGATCGTTTATAGCAACCATACAAAGCCTTCACCCGAGGTCCAGTTCGTTCGAACGCATGACCTCGTGGGCAAAGACTACAAGAAATGACAATGTCCCATAACAGCAAATCACACGGGAGAGCCGATCATTTAGTCACACTTCCTTGTGGTGCATATGCGCCATTGCACATATCATCAATCATCGGTCCTTGATCGACGCCGAGTTCTTCTCCGAGTTGATGATTCAATGGACGCGCCATAGGGATGTTAAAAATATCCGCCATTGTATCCGAATAAATTTTTCTTTTCCAACCGTCAATAGAGACGGTGAAATGACCATCGTCATTGGTCTCATCTAATGCATCTTCCCACTTCATATTTTGATAGAATAGGAGAGCCACACGCTCCGAGACGTTAATTGCTGGTGGCGCCATTAGGAAGTGGAGATTGAGAGCAGCAATGTGCACGAGTTAAATCGCGCACTCGGGCATCGCTTGAAATGCCGGCAGATCGTACACATATTCGGAGATGTCTTTGGTGGCAAAAAGACCTTTTGGTCGTTCTCAAAAAACTTCTTCTGGTTGCTGAGGAAGTCTTGCAGAAGAAGATGACGCCATCGCAGAGAATATTGGAGAAAGTCAAAGAAGTTTGGAGAAGACGAGGAATGTTGCAGAGAGTGAGTAAGAGAAAGGACGTTCGATCCTTTAAATAAACACAGAGGCACCGCTTCACTCTCGGGTGCAATGCTTCACTTCGATCGATCGAGGTGTATATATCGATCGATTGACCCTGACATTGAAAAGATGCGTCATTAAGGTGGTACATTTTTCAAATATTGTTAGTCGATCGACCTTTGGGGTCGATTGATCGACATTGACATGCAGCGTTTCCCTAGGCGTTGGAACAGCGAGTACACAGGCGTGAATTGACTTTTGAGAAAGTCGATTGATCGACCTTACATGTCGATCAATCGACAAGGGCGAATGCATTGTATGAAACAACGTGACACTTAATTCACCTCAAAAAATTATTACATTTAAGGTCGATCAATCGAGTAAAAACATCGATTGATTGACAATAAAGACACCAGCCTAAAAAAAAAAGCGTGCCCATCCATAAATGCCCACAATGAATGTCGATTGATCAACAAAGCTTGGTCGATCAATCAACCATTCGTCTCCTTGTCGATCGATCGAGGTGTAAAGCTCGATTGATCGACCTTCATGATTTTTCTTCTCTCTATTTTTTTTTCCAACAAGTTTCGTACACTTGGGTTGCCTCCGAAGAAGCATTAAATTTAATGTCGCTAGCCCGACATTACAAATCTTTTAATTTCATCTCAGTTGATCGGGATTGCTTAATAGAATTTCATCAAAATTTTCAATGAAAATTTTTAAAAACGGTTTCACCCGTTGCCCATTGACTCGAAACTTACTTTCATTTCGAAGGTTATATAGTTCAATTGCTCCATTTGAAAACATTCGATTTACCCGGAATGGACCGCTCCATCGGGTTTTGAGCTTTCCTGGAAACAGATGGAGTCTTGAGTTGTATAACAGTACCTTCTGACCCACATTGAATGATTTTCTTAAAATAAACTAATCATGGGCACGCTTCATATAGTCCTTATAAGATTTTGCACAATCATTTGCATCAGCTCTTACTTCTTCCAACTATGCAATTTCTAAACTTCGCTTCTCACCAATTTTTTGCAAGCCAAAATTCAGAGACTTGATGGCCCAATAGGCCCAGTGTTCTAATTCAACAGGTAGATGACAACCTTTACCAAAAACCATCCTATAAGGAGACATTCCAATGGGAGCCTTAAATGTTGTTTGATAAGCCCAATGTGTGTCGTTCAATTTTAAGAACCAATCTTTACGATTTTGCTTTATCGTTTTTTCTAAAATGCGTTTGATTTCTCGATTCGAAACCTCGACTTATCCACTGGTTTGAGGGTGGTACGGTGTAGCCACTTTGTGCGTGATCCTATACTTTCTCATTAGCTGAGCGAAACCTTTATTGCAGAAGTACTTTCCACCATCGCTAATAATAGCACGTGGAATACCGAATCTTGGAAATATCTTATTTTTAAGAAATTTAACAACCACTTTGTGGTCGTTAATTTTGCAGGTCATTGCTTCAACTCATTTTGAAACATAATCCACTGCAACAAGAATATATGAATTCCCAAAAGAATTTGAGAATGGGCCTATGAAGTCTATTCCCCATACATCGAATATCTCGACCCCAAGAATTGGATTTAAAAGCATCATATTTCTCCTTAAAATTTGGCCTAACATTTGACAGTTACTACATGAAATGTAGTGTTGGTGACAGTTTTTTAAAATTATTGGCCAATTAAATCCACATTGGAGAATCTTAGTAGCAGTTTTTCTTGAGCTAAAATGTTCTCCACATGACAACTCATGACAGAATGAAATAATTTTTTACTGCTCATGTTCCGGAATGCACCTTCTGATAACTTGGTCAGCACAATATTTAAACAAGTATGAATCATTGAAAAAATAGTGCTTTGCTCGTGCTAGAAAAATAGCTTTCTCATTCTTATGTCAGTGCTTAGGTATCTGATCCGTCACCAAGTAGTTGACCAGATCTGCATACCATGGCGAATGTTCAACAGCAAACAATTGTTCATTAGGAAAATTTTTTAGGATCGAAACCAGATCCTAAAACTTTTCATCAATGATTCAAGATAAATGGTCAGCTACCACATTTTCTTATCCCTTTTTATCTTTGATTTCCAAATCGAACTCTTGCAAAAGTAAAATTCATCGGATCAAACTGGCTTTTGCATCCTTCTTCGCAAAGAGGTAGTGAAGAGCCGCATGATCCGTAAACACTACAACTTTTGATCCCAACAAATAGGATCGAAATTTATCCAGCGCAAAGACTACAACTAGGAGTTCCTTTTCTGTAGTGGAATAATTCAATTGTACATCATTGAGAGTGCGACTTGCATAGTAGATGACATGCGATACTTTCTCTACCCTTTGCCCTAGAATAGCTCCAATTGCATAATTCGATGCGTCACACATGATTTCGAATGGGAGCGTCCAATCTGGAAATTGGATTATTGGATCTTTGATAAATTCTGCCTTGGTAATTTCAAAGGTATTTTAACACTTTTCATCAAAAATGAATGAGGCATCTTTAGTCAGCAGACTACACAATGGTTTCACAATTTTACTGAAATCCTTTATAAAAAGTCGATAAAAACTGGCATGTCCAAGGAAAGACCTTACTTCTCTGACTGTTCTAGGTGGTGGAAGGTTTGAAATCAGATCTACCTTTGCCTTGTCCACTTTAATGCCTCGGGACGATATGATATGTCCCAAAATAACATCATTTTGCACCATGAAATGACACTTTTCCTAATTCAGAATAAGGTTCTTCTCCTTATATCTTGCAAGAACAAGGGATAAATGGTTTAAACAATCACTAAAATTATTTCTGTAAATAGAGAAATCATCCATGAAGACCTCTAGAAAGGGACATGTAAATGTTGTTTTCTCCTGATCTTTTGGTGCAATGGCTATCTGATTGTATCCAGAATAGCTATCGAGGAAACAATAGTATTGATGTCCGACCAATCTCTCAAGCATTTAATCAATGAATGGGAGAGGAAAGTGATCTTTTCTGGTAATTAAATTTAACTTTCTGTAATCGATACACACTCTTCGGCCAATCTGAACCTTAGTTGGTACCAACTCATTCTCCTCATTCTTCACCACAGTCACTCCAGACTTTTTGGGCACCACTTGTGTTGGGCTCACCCATTTGCTATCGAAAATAGGGTATATAATCCCAGCATCCAACAACTTAATAACCTCATTTCTCACAATGTCTTGCATTATTGGATTTAATCTATATTGTGGTTCTCTAGAGGGTTTAGCACTTTCCTCCAAATGAATTCGATGCATACACACTGTTGGACTAATACCCTTAATGTCTTTAATAGACCATCCAATTGCACTTTTGTAGTCTTGGAGTACTTCAATGAGTTGTTCCTCTTGATCCTCATTCAATTTTACTGAAATAATTACTGGTTCAGTTTCAACTCTTCCCAAGTATGCATATTTCAAATCGGCAGGGAGAGCTTTCAGTTTCAGCCTTGACTTCTCTTGATTCTTCTTGACTTTCTTCCTCCTTGATCTCATCTTTTATTTTCCCTTCATTTTCTCCCAAGAGTGGCGTCGAGTCTAATATTTTATTAACTTTATTTATTACTTCATCTACATCGAAGTCTTTACCAAAATGTGTTAGACAGGCCTCTAAAGGGTCCTCATATTCCGATGTAAAGAATGTATCTTCCACAATGTTATCAATCATGCATACTTGTGCATGTTCCTCATCTTCCAGGTTGTCTTGCAATGTGAAAAATATTCAGCTCTACAGTCATGTTCCCGAATGACAAATTTATTATCTCATTTTGATAATTAATTAATGCATTCGATGTTGCTAGAAATGGTCTTCCCAGAATTATCGAAACATTATTTTTCAATTTAAGAATAGGTTCGGTGTCCAGGACAACGAAATCAACAGAGAAATAGAAAGTATCCACTTTAATAAGGACATCCTCAACTATCCTCTTGAGAATCTTGATTGACCTATCAGCAAGTTGAATGGTCATAGTTGTTGGCTTAAGTTCTCCCAGCTCAAGTTCCCTGTACACAAAGTAGGGCAACAGATTAACACTTACTCCAAGGTCTAGAAGTGCTTGATCAATGTGATTCTCCCCTATAATGATTGAAATTATAGGACAGCCAAGGTCCTTATATTTAATCGGAAGTCTCGCTTGTAATACTGAACTTACCTGCTCTGCTAAGAAAGCTTTCTTCGGGATATTGGTCTTTCTCTTGATCGTGACCAAATCCTTCAAGAATTTCGCATATGCCGGTACTTGCTAAATGGCATCTAGAAAGGGGATATTTATCTTTAACTGCTTGAACATTTCAATAATCCCTTCCTGATCATGATTTTTCTTTGGTCCCATTAGCCTTTGAGGATATGGGCCTTTGGGGACAAAATTTCTTTCTCTTTCATTCTTTTCTTTAGTCTTTTTCTTTTGTTTCTCCTCTTTTTCGACTCCCTCATTCATCTCAATTTTGTCTTCAAGCTCAGATTTCTCATCTTCTTCAGACATCACTACTTTATTGTCAATCTGCTTCCCAGATCTCAACGTTGTAATTGTTTTGATTTATTGCTGATTTTCTTCATTTGATGAGGTCAAAGCCTGCTTAATAGCCATCTGTCCTCTCGGATTTAAAATTGGTTGGCTCGGGAATGGTCCCTTCTCTTTCTCGTAAAGGAGTGTTGTCAATTGCCAAATTTGAGTCTCTATCATTGATATTGAGGAAGTATTAGATTGAATGAACTTTCACATGTCCTTACTCTGAGGATATTAGTTCTGAGGATGATAAGGTGCAACATTTCCTTGTTGATTATTGAATCCATGCGGTGAGAAATTTTGTGCAAAACTAGGTTGACTCACGAGTTGCAGTGCAGGTTGGTTCTGATATCCCAACATTGGTTGTGAGAATTGATAATTCTTGTTGAATTGCCTGGGTTGCCCATTCTAATTTTGATTTTGGTGGAATTGGTTTCCACCCACATAGTGTTGTTGTTGGAATTGTCCTTGACCGAACTGTTGTTGTGGTCCCTGATTGAAATTTTGATGTGCATAAAAATTCATCCCTTGTCCTCTCCCGTGAGGTTTTTGATTCCCTTGTTTCCACGAAAAATTTTGATGATATTTCCAACTGTTTGGGTTATTTTCATGGAAAACATTTCCCTAATTCCGACCGTAAGTGTTCAAGGCGTTCAATTGCTCACAAGAGTCTTCTGAGTGATTCTGCATTGAAGGGCAACCATCAGATATGTGCATTGAACTTGCACAATATGAGCATGGATCTAGTTGCACATTTACAACACTCACGTTCTTCTTCAACTTCAATTCCTCAACCTGTTGAGTAAGGAAATCTATTTTTGTCATTAGATCAGGTGTTTCTTTTACCACATACAATCCTCATTTCTTTGTTGAGCTTCCTGCTTGATCTCGGTTCTTGTTTGGTTGATCTTTAGTTTTTGAGAAGTCCCATTGTTGTGAATCTTCTGTCAATTTTTCCAAGAATTGATAGGATTTAGTTTCCCTCAGTCTAAGGAATCCTCCACTATTCATTGATTCGATCAGATGTCGATTGGCCTGATCCAGTCCATTATAAAAACATTAGACCAATCTCCATTTTGAGAATCCATGGTGTGGACACTTCAATAGAATATCCATGAATCTATCCCAAGCTTCATAGAATCTCTCATCATCTTCTTGTGTAAAATCAGTGATTTCACGTCTTAAGGCATTAGTCTTTGCCATGGGCAAGAATTTTGATAAAAATTTCTTAACCATCTGATCCCAGGTGGTTATGGATCCAGCTGGTAAAGAATTTAACCAGGCTTTGGCCTTCTCCTTTATGGAGAAAGGAAAAAAACATAATCTCACTGATTCCTCACTGAAATTCTGATACACCGACGAACAAACTTCAACGAAGTCTTTGATGTGTTGGTACGGATCTCAAATCTGACATCAGGTATAGCAGGGTACGTGATACAAGACGGGATATTTGTGGTTATAGGAGCAAACAACTCTCTTAGAGTTAGTTCCTCTTCATTTTCATGTTGGTGATCTTCACAACTGTTTGCATTCATTTTGAATTGAATTAATATTTCATTTCTAGTTTCTCGTCCTATTCTAATCTCTTTTCTATTCGAACGGCAAGTTCGATCAATCTCAGAATTGAAAGGTTCCAAAGATTTATCTTTAGAGGACCTCGTGTGCATACACAAGGTGCGCAGGTTTTGCTTTCTGAATTTTTTGTTCGATTGATCGACTGTTTAGGTCGATCGATCGAGAAAATTAAAGTTTGAATTTTGATTTTTTTTTGTTTTTTCTTTTATATATTCAATTGTTCGACTGTTTAGGTCGATCGATTGATCAAGAGACAGTCTCCGATTCATCGAGGGTTTAGGTCGATCGATCGAGAATTTGAATTCGAAGTTTGAAAAAAAAAAAAAAAAAATCGAATTTAGAAATTCAAAATTTTGAATTTTGAACTTTCAAAAATCCAAAGATTATGGCGAAAAATTTTGCGGATTTTTTTTGAGTCGATTGATCGACTATTTAGGTCGATCGATCGCAACTCAAAATTTTTCAAATTTTTATTTTGAATTTTTTTTTTTTTTATAAATTTGCAAAGTTACTGATTTCAAACCTACAGAAATTCCTAAAATTAATTTTCTATTTCCCAAAAAATTTTAAATTTTCTACACCCAATCCCCGGCAGTGGCGTCAAAAACTTGTTGTGAAAATAAAGTTATCTTCGCAAGTGCACGAATTGTGATGTAATTAGTTGGTGCAGAGTACGAGATCGTTCTCACGAGGATTTGTTTGGAAATTTTCAAACAAAAATAGCAACCAAATTAAAAGAACAACCACCGATCTTACCACAGTAACCACTAATCTAAGATTTTGAGAGCTTTTGATGAATGAAATAAATACTAACGAAATTGGAAATTCAAACAATTAATAAAAGGTAAGGATTGGGATGCTAAATCCTCCCATCGTAGGTTTATCATTTATGAAATATAAATATGTGATTAAGATATGAGATTTACAAAAGATACATGGGATCTTAACACCCATGAGTTCTAAAGTGTAGATCTGAGATCAAGGAGATGTGTGATTAATATCTCATGAGTGTATGATTAATACTCACGCCTCAGAAGACACTTAGAAATAGATCTCTGGATAAATTCCACACTACAGATCTGAGATCAAGGAGATGTGTGATTAACATCTCATGAGTGTGTGATTAACATCTCATGAGTGTATAATTAACACTCACACCTCAGAAAGTGGTAAAATTTATCTTAAGATAACAAAGATTACAATAACACCTCCATTACAAATATGAGATTGCGGGGCATGATTAGCTCTCATATCTGAAATGGCGAGGAGATTATATTCATAACATAATAACATTAGAGTCCACTAACAAGTATGACATCTTCATCACACATTTATATTATAATAAATGAATACCCCGGATAGGATTCATTAGATCCCCATCCTTAGATGAAATTAGCCACACATGATGAAAGTAAATAACATGATTGAAAAATAGATCAACATCAACATTAAAATACCGTAAAGGGCTTCAGCAAAATTTACAAAAAGCTTTAATCCTACTTTCGTACAACTCCTCTTCGAAAGGGCATGAATGAAAAACTAATATAGATCTTATGCCTAGAAAATGAATACTAAAAACTGAAAAGAAACTAGCACCAAATGCCCTTGACAACTCAAGGCGGAAGAATAGAAAAATGCAAGCGGAAGAAGATCCCTTCCGAATCCTCAGATTTTCCCTTAAATATCATCCAATCCCGGAATTCAAATTCAAATTCGAACTTGGTCGATTGATCGACTGAAGTGGTCAATCGATCGACCAGATTAAAGTTTGAAATTTTGAATTTAAAATCTTTCGGACTATGTCGATACATCGACCAAAGAGGGTCAATTGGTCGACCTAGTCAAATGATCCGGTCTCATATGTGCTTTGCTTCAAAGATCCAATTTTTGTTCACTTTGCATCCTTTTGTGCTTCTTAATGCATTTTATGACCAATTTGTCCTGAAACTCAGAAAACTTCACAAATCTTATTAGATAGCTTTCATCAAATGGCTAAATGTAGATTTTTAGGGGTGAAATATCATCATATTTCACTACTCATCAGTTAGTTTGTTATAAAAAATTATTAAACCAAAAAATGGGAAATTTGTAAGATGGCTTACCATAGTTCCTGAATTTACAAGATCCCATACCTAGTTTGAGTATTGGCAAGAACCCTTACCCAACCGTTTTAACTGACTTTAACTACCTGACAAATATTAAAACACCAAGATTACCCTTGCCTTGTCTTTTAGTAATTAATAATTCATTTTTCTTTTGATCGTCCAATTCCTCATAGACCAAAGTCAGCAGGACAACGAAAGTTAATCGTACGGCTATCCACTCAGCCAAAATTGTTAATCACGTGGTCAAAGATCGATTAACATGCAGTTATCATATCAGATTAAAACAATGGTCGAATGGTAACCATGATTTTTTAATTATTACTAAATTTTGTCTGTCATAAGTGGTGTATTTCTATAATCTTGTTTTGTGGTTTGAGAGAAAATAGGAAAAAGCAGTCCATGCTTATCTTAAACTTAATAAGATAAGCATGAATTTTTTTTTCCAATTTTATCTCAAACCACAAAATAAGATTATAGTAATGTGCCACTTATGAGTTATAACAAGTAAAATTTAGTAGTAATTGAAAGATTACCATTCCTACTATAAATAAATAAAAATTACGATTACCATAAGGTAACACAGTTACTGCCTGATTACCACAAAGTTACGATGCGATTACCGATCAAGTAAGAATTTGTCACGACCCGAAATTTTATCCCATCCCAAGGGCCTAGAATTCAGAGTTATGACACACGTATCCCAGATACGCTAAGCGGACATACACATAATCAAAGTTCTCGCGCTAATATGGCTCAATGAAATCCGTGAACCCAACAATAAAAGAATAAAATAAATGGGCAGCCATAAATAATAAATAAATACGATATGATAAAAATCAATAAAATATCTAATAATCAATGAGAAAATAAAGATCACACATAAATGAAAAGTACGAGGCAATAAATAAACAATAATTGTACGAAACTGATTTCAGTACTAAAATTACTACTATCAATAGTCGGCACTAGGATCAAGGTCAGCACCAAAGTCGTCCTGAAAATCTGCCATGTCACCCTCCCAAGGCTCATGATACTTTATGTTTGTCGGGTCAACAAAGTCAGGGCGAAAAGGATCAAAATAGCCAGCGTCCACTCCGTCGATATAATCACTTGTAGTTGATAGTTTTTCGTGAGATGAGTTTACTCAATCACATAAATTCAGTGGATAAACTACCAATCCATCCTATACTACTCAGGTGCTTTGTGGATGCATCATGTGAGTTATAATAAAATTATGACAGTATAATCTGAAAGAAGAAATAACACATTTTTATATATATTGTAGAGTTCGTATCATATTATAAATGCAAGATCATGATCTAGATACACTCTAGTCCTAATATACCTCACCATACCTCATAACATAACATGTCTTATTTTTATCGTCACATATATCTCACTACAAAAAATAAGACTAATAGCGACAGTTTTTTGAAGTAAAAAACTACCGCTATTAATAAAATACTATTAAGACTATTAGCAACAAGGGTATTAGCGGCAGTTTTTTGTTAATAACAGCAGTTTTTGGTTGCTGCTAATAGTCTTATTTTTTGTAGTGTCTGTACATCGCAAGGGTGTACCTACGTACTCATAAATCCTAATACGATCTGTGACAAAGTCGTTGCTCGAGCCTACCATGTGAGGGTCATCATAGTAGCTTACCACCAGAACATAATACACTCCATAGCATACTCATACACTCCATTCAACCTATGGGAAGAGTTAGTTAATTATAACTCATAACATACTCATATTGTCTTCCCAGAGACCCGTCTTCACTGTAAGACATTGTGTCCCTTACAGTGGCTACGTAAGGAATGACTCGTATAGACTTAAGTCCTTAATCTTATACTAGCGGTGTCTTATTATCATAATCATAACTTATATTATCTTGCATACTCATATTCAAACATACTCTTACAACCAAGGTATCAAAAATCGGCCGACATCGATACATATTGGTGATACATATCGGGTATCGACTGATATGTCTCGATTTCGACCGAGACGTATTGTTTACTTTTATTTTTTATAAAATCGATCGATACGTATTGGTATAAGCCGATTCGTATCAACTCCGAGAAAACTGATACCCGAGACCGGTACCAAATTTAATACCCTGCTCACAACTTAATTCTAGGATGAGCTATAGTAAGATAACTTTACTAAATCACGCTTTTCAAGGAAATATTTTGTTGTAACATGGATGTACTTCGTGTGGCAGCTCATACTATTATAGAGGTGTTGCATTCGTACATGAACGCCTACATTTTAAAGTTTACGTGACCGTAAAAGAGACCTCACTACAACTAAGGCCTAAGAGTCTAATCTCATATCTTAAATTTTATCTTATCCCATCATATTAAAACTCGGGGGTGATAGGGTCACTGCATATGCCATCATATATAAGATTACACTGAATCTATACTTACCACGCTGGTCATAATGTCTCACACCACCATGAGTTGTGAGGCATGCGAATACGATGTATTCATCGCTTCAATATCATCTTAGCGAATCACCACTCTAAGCATAGGCATGATCTCATACACTCTCGTATATATGACCTAACATATCCATAACTTGTATAACATAATTAAGATGAAAGCATGAAACTTATCTTACTAGAGAATATATTTACAGTCAAGATTTCATTATGATTATACGTGTATATATATATATATATATATATATATATCACACCAATACAAAAATAGAATATGGTAGTTATTAGTGTAAAATCGAGAACGTAGAGGTCAGAGTACAATTTTTACGAGAGTATCAAATTTTTAACTCTTCATACTACCGAAGAGGTCGTGTTAAAGTGATAAAATTGATATATATATATATAGATCATTATAATTTAATGCATAAATAGAAAGATATTATAATTTAAAGCGAGGTAAATCACGACCATCGATCGAAACGTTCTTGTGACTAGCATGCATTAAAAATTTTGGTCATGATAAATCGGAGTAGAGTATTTGATACTCCGCCAAAAGATATTGATGTTTCAGAGCTTTAGACTTCGTGTCAGATGTGAAGTCTGAGTCCAAAACATCACGGGTCGAGTCTCAAATTGGGTGTATACAATAGTATGAAAGAGGTATACACTGGATTATAGTCAAAGTGGGTATTACCATGCTAAAGGGTCGATCGATCAATCTAGGGATTGATCGATTGAAAATATGAGGTGAATTTCAATGTCTGTTTGGAGGAGAATTGATCGATTGGCTTTGGAATCGATCAATTGGAATTATAAATAAATATGTCATTCAATTCAAGTCAGAATCGATCGATCGATATTATATAGAAAAATTAGTTATTTGATGGGTCCGAAATCGATCGATCAAAAATTATAATCGATCGATCAAAATTAAAGTGAATAGGTAAATCAGTTCTATCCAGAATCAATCGATCTAAAATATAATGCAAAGAAGACATTCGATTCGGTTCAGAATCGATCGATTGGTCTAGAAATCGATTGATCGGAAATGAAAAGTAAACATGTAGTTACAAAATGGTCTCAGCGCAGAATCGATCGATCAAAACTTGAAATCGATCGATCGATCGACTATTAATAGCAAATTTGTAAAGTCAATTCGGTTCAAAATTGATCAATCGATTGGTCCTAATATTTCTAGAATGATTAGAGTTCTGAAATAAGATCCAAAAGAAGATAACACAATTTAAATAAATAAAACAAACAAAATTTATAACTAAGGTTAGGGATTTCATTATTTTTTTATATTAATATTTATAACAAAAATATATGGGTTCATTTATTTAGCCTGTCGATACACGATCGAACGTACCTTACGCGACAGAATATGAGAATAATGGAATGGATTGATGGGTACCCACCTGTTGAAGCGTGAACGATGGATCTACGACGATTAGGGTTGTGAAGATCGACGTCCAACGTGAAGGTTTGTCCAAGTTTTCTCTTTCTTCTTCCTCCTTGATCTTTGATGGTGGAAATAGATCACAGTGGCTCTTATGGAAGAACACACGAAAGTTTTTAGGGAAGAGATTAGAGAGTTTTGAGAAGAGATGAATTGAGGAAGAGAGGTGTGACGGCTAGAGTTTCTTAAAAGAAGAGAAGAATAAGAGATGACTAGAGTTTCTTGAAATATTAGAATAAGAAAAGAAAAAAAAAGAGTTACGTAACTTAAATAAAGTTTTCTAAAAGTATGATAGGTTCCGGTGTGGAGTGCTAACACCGTGCATAATGCAAAACACATCTAACACCATTAAAAGAATTTAAGAAAAATCCGAGTTGGGGAAAAGGAAGGGATATTAAGGTCTTTTGGTGACAGTTGCAGTGGTTAAAACGGTTAGGTAAGGGATCTTGCCAATTCCTAAACTATGGTAAGGCATCTTACAAAAATCCAAAAAAACATGTTACAAAACTTTGCTATAAACATGTGAGAGAGTTTCTATCCGCAACTCTCTCCCACGTACCGACAGGTTGGTGGACCGATAGGTTGGTGGGGAACTCCAAAAGGTTATGTGTTGGTACCTCCGTTCGTGCCTATCCAATTAATGAGGGCACCTACATCGTAAACCTCCACTGACTCTGTTGAATCGGACAATGGAGATTGATTTTTACCCAATCTTCCACATGATTGACCTTGACACCATGGATGTACTATCAAACTATCAGTTTGTATTCCATGTGGCACAAATCCTAATAGTCTTATCCTAAAATTAGGTTTTGAGTGTGATGTCTCACTTGATTTTTATGTCATATTTTTGGGATCTGTCTCTCGTGGAATATAAAACTGACAATTTGATGATAGGGCCATAGTGTCAAAATTAGTTGTGAGGAAGATTTAGACGGAAATCCATCTCCATCATCCGATTCAACACAATCAACAGGTTTATAATGTAAGTGCCCTTAGTAATTGGATGGGGCAAAGAGAGCTACCTATTAGGGCCTGTTTGGATAAAAACACGAGAAATGTGGGAAAGTAAAATAATATTCCTATATTTTCTCATGGATGCCTAAGTTGTAGGAAACCATGAGATTCCTTTGTTTCCCTTTGTTTTTAGCTATTTGGATAACCACATTGCTAGCTGGGAAAGCGCATGATTAACCAAATCTTGTGTTTGGATACATATGAATAAAATTGTAGAAAAATAATATATCCTAACAAAAAAAATAGCCATAATACCACAAAAGATCATCTAAACTAAAAACCAGTTGCAATATCATACAAATGATTCACAAAAATTACCAAAAAATTATACATGTATTAAGTTTTTTTTCTCTTTACATATCTTAGTGAATTGCTTTAGGGGTTGGCTTAGTGCTTTGTAAAAGTTAGGTTTTAGGTTCAAGCCTTGTTATGTGTAATAAATTATTATATTTTATAATTTAGCATATACACCATATATGTGAGTATATAGCTCTACAACATAGTAGAGCCCCTTGTGAGAGAAATCTCTCCAAAAATAAGTTTGTGCAACACCTAAATAGATGGAGGGGAGCTTAAAAATAGACAAAAAATGTGGGATTTAGTTAAAAAAAATAAAGAAGAAATATTTGTTATGAAAACAAATACCATAAAAAAAATTGTTTGAAGATTTTTGATAATTTTGGGTGGTCAAGATAATTTTGGATGGATGAGAATCCACTAATATAAATTAGGACTCCTAAAGCTTAGTAGCAAATTTTTAAAAAGTTTTGAGTAATCAATTGACCACCCAAGTCATAACGTGGCTCTGCCTCTGATTTTTTGGGATGTGTGTCATATAGAATCAACAACAGACTGTCTGATAGGGGCATCATGTTCTTAAAATCTATCATGAGGAAGATTGAAAAAAAAAATCAATCTCCATCGTCTGATTCAAATCAGTCAATGGTTTTCATCCGTGAAAAAATTGTGTGGTATTATTAAACGGGTGAGAAGAGTTATACAGATGAGAAGTCCGAAGGGTCGGAAGATAGAAAATCGAGGGACCTCGGCATTTGTTCTCAGATTTTAACGGAAAATGCGAAGATAATTTCCGACTCTTTGGATGTCATCCAAACAACGGGAATCTCGGTAATTAATTTGTCATATATGAGTTTTCCTTTATTTCCCCTTGTTTCCCTTGAAACCAAATAGACCCTTAATGAAATGGTATGTCGAGAGAAGGGGGCAGTCACGCTTGCTTTATTTGCAAGTGAACGTTTAATAAGCACAACTAAGTTTTTCGATCAAGAGAGCTATTGATTGCTTGAATATTCACACAATGGAGTTTCTAGTTCCAATTTTCCACATAATAGATCTTGGTATCATGGTCCACCTATTAGACGGTCATATATTGAATTCATATAGCACACATCCTAAAAAGTGGTCGTAATCATGGATGTACCATGAGAAGGGACTCTTCGGCCTCTTTAGGGATATGTACCACATGGAATCAACATTTGACTATGTAATAGGTGTCCATGATATCAAGATCTATTATGTGAAAGATTGGAATAAAAAATTATGGAAAGGAGCCGGTTAATATTAGGTTGACATTGGGTTAGAAAGAAAGTACCTCTGAAACCATGTAGAATTTTATAAGCCTGACTTAACCTCTCATAATAGGCTTGTAATGTGTGGAGTGCCTAGTTTTATTTAGCCCAAGACCTCTATGCCAACAGGCACTGTGGGACTATTTTAAGAATACCATGTAGGACAAGTACTAGACCACATTGGTCCAAAATTTATTTAAAAAGAAAGACCAGATCCAGCGGTAGTCATTTAGAACTTTCTTTATACTATTTTAACAATACCCCCTAAAAGGGTCGAGTGTTTACAAGTGGAAACAGTTAAAATTGACATGGAATAGGAAGAAAAAAACAAAAAACAACCCATTTTCGACGGACACGGTCTCGAACTTTGTTTTGGTTATTAGCTTACATTTTGATGAGAAATGGGAAAACGCTTTTGGAGAGTGTACCCGAACACTATCACATGCCACCTAGCATTGTCAAACCAAAAAGCACTCTTCTGGGTTAATCAGCTATAGGACTATAGGACATGATTTTTAAAAAATATTACTATTTGAATATTTTTATCTTCCGTTTGATAAGTCAAAGATAAAGTGGCACTCAATCAATTTAATGCTTTTATTTCTAATACTTTTGATCATATTTTCAACGGTGGATATACATCAAAATACACCCAAATTTTTTGAGTTATATTTGCTCAATCTTGTCTAAGTTATTGTATTATCTGATCCTCGTGATGGATGCCACATGGCACCCATCTGATTTGAATGCAACATCAAGCTACATCCGGACCTTATTTTAAATAATACTTTTTTTATGTGTAATTTAGGACTTATGACTCATAGTGTAGCTAGGTCGCGTGACCCCAGCCTTTTGTGATCCGTGTATTTTACTTTCAAAAGAGTCAGAATAGGGCACCAGTAGGGACAACCTAATTTTCCCACCAAGATTAGTTGGTGGTAGGGCCGCCGTGACCTACCCTCTTTTAAATTTTCAGTTTTCATCCCCCATGTTATAAGAGAAACACCAACACTAAGCACAATGGAGAAGAAGACGCGTTATTAGTCAATGACACGACTGCTTCCCATTGGACCAAACCAATAATCTCACATGCTGCCCATCGCCACTCCCTCTTACAACTTTTCTTTTTTTGATAACGAACTCCCTCTTACAACTCTTAATTACTATTTACTACAAATTATATTGACGTTAGTTTAGGTAAGCAGCCCCTCTCACAGGCAAGTTAGCACTCAGGTCACTTTTCAGACATCTGCCATGTGGAATCATCATAGATGCATGTAAATCAAACACCTCACGGGCATGTAAATCAACGTACCATTCATTTGGCCTTTGCCTTTTTTGAATTAGAGAAGGGAAATTGTCTTTTGACCCAATTTTTTTTTACTACAAATATTGGAATCATGGCCTTCTAATCACATGGAACATATAGTAGTTCTAGATTACATACATCCCAAAATATGACCCTCAGTACGAAGAGCATTGGCGCTTGGTGAGGTACCTAATACCAACTCATTACTATTTATTACCAGATTCTGTTAGGTCTAATCAGCTATTTGAAGAGACGTTGCCTTGATTGGTTGAGCTTGCTCCTTTCTTAAAAACATGATCATGACCATAAGCAAGGAAAAGTAAAACAAAATCTATATATGTATTAATAAATGTAAAAAACGAGTATGTGTGACCCACTTCTTCATGAAAATTACACAGGTGATTTGGAGGTAATTTTAAAACCGTAGTTCTATTAAGGATATCCCTAGTCCGCCCACCTATTTATTGACAGCGCCAACGCCAAACACACTTTGGGCGAGGTACTCTTCAATTAATACCATTCTATCCTCTTTGGGTACTGATATTTGCAACTGAACAGATTCAGTCCCCGCTACTGTGGTCTTCATACATGAAAATTGTTAATTGCCTTAAATCAGACTATGGAGATCATTTTTCACCCTTTCCACAAAACTATTCTTTAGATCATTGCTCAACCATTAGAGTCTGAAGTTGATTAAATGCGACACACATCTCCAAAAATTACTGATCGGTGGCCCATTATGAGGAAGGGGTTGCTCGGTTACTATTAGGGATACATTGAGTGACAATATGATAATCTGATATGTGAGAAAGGATCTAAAGATCAATTGTAGGAAAGATTGGGACTTAATAAAAAAGTTTTCCACCATCCCAGTCAACAGTTTTCATTGTTGCATACCGGTACCCTTCTTTCCTTTATCCTTATTCGCCGGTTTCACATTCCCTCTCTAGACTACCACTGTTCCCCCCTTTGGTATCAAGCTGTGTGGGCCGCATGGAGTTATCTTTTAGGTTTTGGCTTTTGCGTTTTTGTCCAAACCTAGAGAAAAAGTTGAAGAAGAAAAAAAAGATGAGTGAGAAAGAAAAAGAAAAAAAAAAGCAGCACTTATTATATATAATGAAGACGACCCAAACAAAGAACCCCCTCTTCCTCTCTCTTCTTCTCTCTCGGCCCCTCTCCCATTAGTAGTGAAACTTCGGCATGGATGATCACCGAATTCCTACTCTCAACTGGGGGACTTACATTTATGAAGGAAAGGTATCAAATTATACTGCATTTATTCCTCTAATTGTTTTGCTTTTCTTCTTATTGGTGGTTGTTAATTTTCGTGTTTTTTTTTGTGTTTTAAATGTTCAGAGCATAGAAGAGCTAAGGCATTCTCTTCTCTATACCACTCTGGAATTAGAATCAACACGTTTAGCAGCCCAGGAGGAGATAAGGAGAAAAGAAGACCAACTGATTCAGCTCAAGGATCTCTTAACCAGAGCTATAAGAGAAAGAGATGAAGCCCATGAAAAATGTCAAAGCCTCCTCATAGAGAAGCTCATTCTCCTTCAACACCACCACCACCACCACCAAAACCCACAATCCGGTATCTCCAGCATCGAAGACGGAAACATTGCCGGAGATTCTAATGCCGGGTTATCATCCTCGGAGTGCGAAGAAAGTATCGTTTCCTCTCCCGACACAATTCCACCGCCGACTTCGCTACCCGAACCCGATCCACCTGTGACCGGAAAATTGCCAGAGAAGGGGAAGCTACTGCAGGCAGTGATGAAGGCAGGGCCCCTCCTCCAGACACTACTACTGGCGGGGCCTCTACCGCAGTGGCGGCACCCTCCGCCGCCCCTGGGGTCGTTCGAGATCCCGCCGGTAACAATCCCCATAGATAACGGTCCTCAGAACAACTACCATAACCATAACCAACTACCAGAATCTCCAATGATTGCCAATAACAACAAGATTACTGATAACAAGAAGAGGTTTCTGATGCTTTGTCAGGGCTCTGACCAATCTACCAACGAGTACCAGAAGATTATTCTCCATTGACTCAGCTCTCTCTCTCTCTCTCTCTCTCTCTCTCTCTCTCTCTCTCTCTCTCTCGGTCAGACTCTGGTTGTAGCTGCAGCTTTTCACCTTTTTTGTTTTTGTATCATTAATCGAGCAGATGAGAGATTTGGACCTTGGTTTTGGTTCTTCTTTCCTATTTCCTTTTTTTAATCTTTTTCTTTTTAATTGTATCAGCAACATATAAAATTGATATTGTGTATAATATATATGATTAGTAGTAATATTGGGGGGTTGTGGGGGGTGATTGAAGATTATTGTGGCCAACAACTGGAATCCTCCTTGTCGATGGGGAGGGGTTCAAATCTTTAATTCTTTATAAACCCACTATAACAACAAGTAGGAACTATTGCATTTATTAATATTTCTTATTACAAATTTATGTCTCTAATGGTAATGATAAGGTGTAATGATGTGGTCACGCACCCATTTCCCTGTAACTCCACTTTAACTGGTTTTATCTCCCAAATTTAATTGGATACTCGAAAGATCCGAGGAATCGTATTTAATTATTTGGTTATAAAGTTGGTTTACTTGGGTTAAGCCCTCTGCTAAACCTTAAAGGGGTAGCTAGTCCTAAACAATTCACCTCATAAAGCCGAGTCTTGCAGTCGATCCAGTGGATCTCCCCCTCCCCCAACTTCATTTGCATTTGACAAATCCTACCCAACTCACCCAAAATGGAACAGAAAAAGTAAGTTGCTCAAATCCTGCCTTCCTTGTAGAGACTAGAGAGATATGCAATTAGGGCTGCCAATTGGTCGGGTCGACCCAATACCTGACCCAATATTTTAGCCAGGAGGGCACATAAACTTGACCCATTGGACATGAGATATGGCCCAACCTTCGAGTTTGGTCAGGTCGGATATTTTCCAGGTCCACCTGACCCGACCATATATCTCATCTTATATGTAAAAAGTATAAAAAGGAGAGTTTTTTCTCAGGTCTGGCATTTGATATTTTCTTATTAGACAATCAAAATTTTGACCTGACCCAACCCAACCCGTTGACAGCCCTACCTGCAAGCATGAGGCTTAAAATCTCGACCAAAATGATACAAAGTGTCTCGGTATCCGAAATGGGTGAAAAGAGACCCGAAATTAAAATTAAGAAGCATACTCCCCGGCTCAAAGGTGTCACGTTTGTCTAAGATTGAAGACTCCTAATACTAAATTCATTTATGTAATTTCCGCAAATCATAAAAATAATAACAAATTTAAAAAAGGATTAATTGCACTCGAGTCCCTATCTTTATCATATATTTTATGCAGGTCCCTTTCTTTTTTATTATTCCAGATTCATCCAAACATTTGGATGTCTTGGTAGTGGTTTCCCTACCCTAACGTGGGGTATAATCCAACTACACAATTCATTTAACCAAGTAGGTTTATTTAATCAAAATATCAACACCATGGGTTTAAACTTCGCCTCAGGCTAGACGTATTGAGCTATATGTCTTGACTCTTGCATCTCGGGGCTTAGCGAGACGGGATCCATTCAAAACCACCCACTTAAACCCGATGATTGCATAGAAGCGGACGATTGAGATTATTTTTCACCCCAATCTTTCACCCAATGGATCTTGAGATCATAAGCGTACCATCAAACAACCAATTTTGGATTCGCATGGCACATATCCGAATATCCCCAAAAAGATGCCCTAAACTCACATGCCATATATCACACTCAAACTTGATTTTAGGGCCAAAATTTTTAGTAGTTGGACTGCGTGGAATGAATGAACAATCGTTTGATGATAAGTTCATGGTCTCAAAATCCATTGTGTCGAAAATTGGAGTGAAAAAACGATCTCAATCGTCTGATTCCAAGAAGTCAATAGGTTTCTATGGGTTTCAAATATAGGCGTTTTTAATAAACCTGTAGGCGCGAACAAAGGTACCCGATCTCGCCTACAGGTTTACTAAAAGCGCCCATGTGAGTATCAGAATCTATTATATAAAAGATTAGTTCGAAAAATGATCTCCATCATTTGATTTAAAGCAACCAACAGTACTAAAAAAATAAGAGATAATAGCTCATGTCAGCCATTTAAACATTGAAATAGTTTTTAAATAATCTTATTCCATTATTTAAGATTTTGTATCATACACCTTAAAGGGTGGTGTACAATTTTGTCAAGTAGCACACGTATGTGAGCAATCCTACCTCTCAAAGTGGCAATCATCATTTAAACATGTCTTATCCAAAAAAATTGCCTATAAGTGGTTGTGAACCATCCGTTTGATAAACTTTAATATAAGCCATTAAATTCAAAAATAACAACTGAAATTAGAGTTTACAAAACGGATGGTTAAAATCTGTCAATGAGTGTGATTTTTAGGTACATTTCCCTTTGATCTATGATTTATCACTATAATGGTATTGGATTACCCACAGCTTAAGTCATGATTGGTGTAAGATATTTTAAACAAGTGCTACGTCTAAAAATTAAAGGTGAAAAATAAAATCCATGTATATTATGGGCATAACGGTAATTTGGTTGTTAACTCAACCACACAGCAGATGTCTTTGCCTTACCTTTTTGACTGAATATGAACCCAGGGGCCTACTGTCCATCGCATCCAAATGTTTGAATGAATCTCAAATAATAAAAAGTGTAGGGAACTATATATAATTTTAGAGAAAAGTAAAGGACTGTAGTGCAATTAACCCTTAAAAAAAATGGTGTATCTAATTGAACCCAGTAAAACTCGAGCAGCCAAATTCAAAATCATTGAGTGTTTTGATTGAGATGATAGGAATCACTTTTCTTCAAATCTTCTATAAAATAGATTATTAGATCCCAGTTTTAGATGTTGATTTCATATTTGCACACATCCTAAAAAGTGATCCAAGAACCAAGGGAATTTATATGGCCATTGACCCGCTTTAATTCAGCAATGGAGATCAGTGTTATGAAAATCAGACTAGAAGTTCAACCGAAATCGCGAGTTCAAGCGATTCGGTCGGGTAAAAATCACGGTTGAGTACGTAAACCACTCCAAACTGTTGAACAGGTCAGTTGACCCACAAACAGTGCGCACCGGCCAGTTTTCAAGCAACCATGAGGCTGTTAGATGACTAGGGTCAAACCGTGCGATTCGACCGACACTACAAAAAATATGACTATTAGCGGCAGTTTTTGGCTGTAAAAAACTGTTGTTGTTAACAAAAAATCTACTATGACTATTAGCGGCAATTTTTGGCTATCACTAATAGTCTTATTTTTTGTAGTGTGATCCAAATCACAATTAAACCGTTGGTACAATATATTTTGTATAAGTATAATATATTTATATTTTATAAAAAATAAGTATAAAATAATAAATAATAATAAATAAGTATAAAATAATAAATACTATAAATTATAAGTTATAAACCTTAAAAATATATATATTATATAATTTTATAATAATAAAATATAGTAAAAATTGGTCTAACCGTAGGAGCCCCGGTTGAACCGTCAACTGCTCCCGAATCTGTCCGGTGAAAGAACCCAGCTCAATGCACTTCGGTCACAGGTCGAAGTGCGGTTGAACCACTAAAACCGGAACCGGACTACCCCACAGTTTGATGGCCGGTCCGGTTTTCAAAACACTGATGGAGATCATATTTTGGTACAAATCTTCAACACTTGATATCATACTACATGATTACCGCTGAGATATTAATTCCAGGCAGCACAGAGGCCAAAAAGTGAGCCAAGAATCAAGTAGATGGTTTTCGAGTGCTCTAGAGTCTTAGTAGATGCAAATAGAACCACGAAAAAAAAAAATGTAGGGTACGCACCAACTGAACTCTAAAAACACTCACCAAGATTCCCTTGTAGGTGATTGAGATTGACAAGCAGACCTATGTAAAAGCTTAAAAGGAGAACAACTAGTACGCCCACAAGGACGAAAGCAGTTGATGAGTCGGGTTTCACTTTTTTTACCATTGGGGATTTGGTCAAATGCATCTACATTTTATATTGTCCTAGGTGGCAGAGAGGCAGAATTACCATGTTACACTAGTATCAGACACATAGGATGCGTTTGGATTAGTTCTTTGAGAGTAAAGAGTAGCTCTTTTGCTTTTTGGTTCTGGTAGAGAATTGTTTTCATGTTTGGTAATACAACTCCTCGCCCCATTTATTCTGTTGGGGAGCTATTTTAAGTGATAAAATTGTTCTATGTCTACTCTCTATCAGAGTAGATAAAATCTGTTTTGACAAAAAACAAGAGAGCTACTTCTGCTCTTATAAGAGCTAACCCAAACACAGTCTTAACACTTTTACATCACCCCTTGCAAGGCCTCTCAAACTTTTGGTCGGCCGATTATTTTCCACCCTAAAATTTAGGCTCAAATTCGTCCCAACATATTAAATCAGGCCACAACTCGACCCGACTTCTTTTAGACTTCTTTTAGACTCGGGCTTTTTATTTAAGTCCAAACCCAACTCAAATTAGGTTCAGGCCAACTCGGATTGGAGCTAGCCTGAGTTTTTACTATAAAATTATCGGGCTTGGCCAGCCTGATTATTTTTTACTCAAAAATTAGGCTCGAACCTGTCCGGGATATAGATTGAGCCGTGCTCGACCGAGTCCTATTAGGCTCGGACTTTTTATGTGAGCCCGTATAAGGCTGGCTAGGCTCGAGCTGAAGCCCAACCCATTGACAGCCCTACCTTTGGTGTTCCATGAAGAAGAACGATACCGAAGAGAATTGGAAGATTGGCCTTAAAGAACATGATTTTAAATGATACATTTCGCCTCTCTAGGTTGAGTAAGACGATGATGATACTCATTTCGACCCTATAGGTTGAGAAAATTTCATCTTTTTAGGATAAGGTTATATAGGGTATTATACTAGATCATAATTGAGAACTTTGTACATGTGCTTCTATTTTTTGGCTCCATACGATATTTCATGGGGTATCATCTAAATTGGAATTTTTTTCATTGAAAAACTATTTTCATCATCCTACTAAGAGCCTATATGAGTGCCACCAAAAAAACAACTATTATGCCTTATCAAAAATTGTTATAGCCGTTCATTGTTTTTTACCTCTTTTAACCTGTTATCACAAGTTTGAGAAAGTTTTTTAATACAATCCTAGGCATAATTATTTCCATTTAGAACACAAAAAATCTGTGTTTTTATATGTAGCTCACACGCACTAGGACCTTATAAAACTTTGAATTATAATTTATTCAAATAATTAAGGGCATTATTGGAAATTGGCGAAAACCATTTTTAATTTATATGTGATTATTCATATTAGAGGGGTTTCATCAGGTCCAACCGGCTAAACTTTAAATGTGGTTCAACCAAATTTTGTGACCACCGGATGTTAGGGAATCTTGACTTTTATCTTTGCTAGTAAACGTACACGTGCTTTGCACGTGTTGCTCTATAAAATCATAAAAATAATAATAAATTTATAAAATGGAAAAGGTCTATAAGTTCTAATGTATAGATAAACTTATGCATTCAAACCTTAGAGTATATATGTCACGTGACACCTAATTCCAAGATAGTTCATTTTCTGGGATCTTGTGCAATATCACATGTCATCTATTAAAAAAAAATTAATTTTTTTTTATAGTCTAAACTTCAGCCAAAGTTGGATACTGCCTCACACATCAGAGCGCATTGAATTTTTTATCGTTTGACCATATTTTGGATCGTGGATGTCCACTCTTTTTCACTAGTTTCTATTCATTGAATGTTGTGGCTATAACATAAAGTGATGTGCCAGTAACACCAACTAAAGCATTATCAGGCTAATTTGATTTCATTGATTTACTCAATTTTTTTACCAGGTCGAGCACATGAACTCTACCCTTCAAATCAAATTTGAACATGAATCATTTAAAGGTTAGGTTGACAAATTTTTTTTATACAAAATATATAGAGATAAGGGGAATTATGAGAGTTGAACTGAGCTAGGTTTGGTAAAGGCATACAATGAAAAAATTTGGGTCAAAATGTGCAAACTTGAGGAGCATGGTGGGATGGGATTTATCAAGATATATCCGTTTATTGGAGCTAGGCCTGCTAAACAGGATTCGAGAATTCTCCTTGATCCAACTTCTCTGCCAAGCCGCATCTTTGAAGCC
Source organism: Chloranthus sessilifolius (assembly GCA_021018995.1). Taxonomy (NCBI): domain Eukaryota; kingdom Viridiplantae; phylum Streptophyta; class Magnoliopsida; order Chloranthales; family Chloranthaceae; genus Chloranthus; species Chloranthus sessilifolius. Next base: position 121,223,079 of record CM037587.1, on the reverse strand, counting down.
AAGTATTTCCCAAAAGCGAATTTTCCCCAAGAGCTAATTTCTTTGATGCAAAGGTTAGTAGAAATGCCTCTTACTCTTGGGCAAATATTATATCTGTAAAAAAATATAATTGAAAATGACTTAATATAGAAGGTGGGTAGCGAAAACTCAATCAAAGTGTAAGAAGATAGGTGAATTCTTAGGGTGTCTACTTAAAAAGTTATTATGTCCATCAAACTATATTCAGTGATCCTAATGTTCAAGCTGCTAGAGATTGATCCTAAAAGATGGAATGAAGAAATGGTCCGGAATGTGTTTCATGATATAGATATTGATGCAATTTTGCAGATCCCTATTTCTTATCGGATGATTGAAGATGAACTCGCCTGGTCCTATGGTAAGAAAGGAATCCGTTAGAAGTACATATAAAGTTGCTCACAAGCTCATAGAAGATGTCAAAGGATCAGGTAACACTATAATTAATATAAAAAATAATTACAAAAAATTCTGAAAAAATTAAAAATTTTTTAGCGAAAATTTCACTTTTTTTTTTCGAAAAATTATGCTTTAAACTCGACTTTTCAAAAAAACACATTGTAAACCCGTTTTTTCCCGTTTATAATAATTATTATTTTTATTTTTAAATTTTCTACTTTTTTCTTGAAATTATCAAAATTTACCACTATTTTTTTATTTTAAAATTTTAAAATAATAAAAATGTGCCCAAAGACTTAGGAAGATGATATCAAAACTTGGCCGATACCGAGATGTATCATCCAATACAGACTTGTATCGGTATCGATTCTCGATGAAATCGATATGTATCGTTGATACTGTTGGTACACGTTTATTCTAGGTCCTTTTCGATCCAAGTCGACTCTGATAGAAAGCGGTGAATAATAAACTAAGAAATATTAAATACTGAAAAGAAAAAGATGAATTTTAAACAGAGGGTACCTAGGTTACTGCGATCATCAGCTACAAATATTTATCGACACTGCAATACGTCATTGATCATGCCCGGAGATGCGGGTTGACTCCTTTACTGAGCGTCGGTCGACCAACTTCCGCAACTACAGGTTGTCTAAGGTCTAACTAGTTTGGTTTCCTACTTCTACTAATCCTATATAAAGAAAGGGGGGTCGTGGCTCGCTATGCTAAGGAGGATCGGCCCAGTTCCCGAATACTCTCCATAAGCTCTCTTGGGTAAATCGGGTGGCTAAGGCTGAAAAACTAGGGAAAGCTTAGGACCTAATGGTCTCTAGGCTAAGAATCTAAGCAAGAATTCCCTAAATATCTAAGGGTAAGGGCACTTATCCCTCCTATACTCCTTCGAGAGTCAGGGCTAGCTAGCCAGTATCGCTAGCCTGAATACCTGGGGATCCTAGAGAAGAGTCTACAGTTCTAGAAGCCTAAAAATGCATCTCAACCCCTTTTATTGAGAACCCCAGAGAGAACCTCGAAATTTCTAAGAAAAGCTAAGCTTAAGATATGAGAGATTGTTATGAAAATTGTGTGAAATTAGTGAGGTAGGGGGTCTTTTTATAGGTAACAGGTTAACTATCCGCCCGGGAGCAAGTGAGCAATTGGTGAATTGTGTGCATGCTCACTGGCGTGGAATTGAATTACGCGCTCTGTCCAGGGCGCGTAATCCGCTGGAAATCGATCACCGAGTGGTGAATAACCAACTGACTGCCTCAGCCGAGTATCCTAGTTCCAAAATGTCATGGAACTAATTGTGCGCCCTATGGGGGGACACGTAATCCAATTATGTGCATGAAATAATTGAGGAGTTAGGGTGGTCTTGGGTTTCAGAGATCGGGTCCAACTGGGGACCAATTGCACGCTTGTGGGAAAGCGTGCAATCGATTGCACACCCCGAACCAGGCGCATAATCGGGTCTTAGGGCAGTCCACTGGAATGAGAAACCTGATCCAACTTGGACCCATTGCGCATATGTTTCCATGTGTGCAATCGAATGGCACGTCTATTTGAGGGCGCGTAATTCGGGATCTTCCCAGGTTGGGTCAGGTCTGAGACTGTGAGCTGAGGTTTAGTCCAGGTCTCAATGTTATACTATTATTTCAGTATATAGTCCCCGTGTTTAAGGTTTTAGGGCTTCCGGAGAGGGTTGGTCCCTTTCCGAGAGTCGTGGGTAAAGTCAAAGGTTGACCGAGCAGATTTATATACTCCAAAAGGGCGAAAATGGGATGTCTACATATACATCTCTGTATCGACCAAGTTTTGCTACTATCGTTCCGAGATGATTCACATATGCCTATAGGCATAATTCCTTGACTAATTTGACTATTAGATTTTTCATAAATGAAGATACAGTGTACAATAATGGTGTACGATCGTAATTGAACTTTAATGATATAAGATCATCCCACACACCCCATTCTTCCTAAAAAGATAGGCATCATGTCATATTTATTAAGGTTGATCGTAATTGAAAATATGGTGTACCTATCAGTCAATCAGACGTTGATTCCATGAGGCACAAATCTCAAAAAGTGACTGTGATCATGGGTGTACCATGAAAAAGGGTTCTCAAGTGTCACTTTTGGAGGTGTGTGTCACGTGGAATAAAGATCTAACCGTCTAATAGGTGAGCCATGATCTCAAGATCTATTGTATCGAAGATTGGGACGAAAAACATTCTTCATCATCTGATTCAAGATAATCAATAATTTTTTATGGTGGAAATGAGTGTGTTCTTCACAAGAAAAATGACAACAAATAGTGTCATCCTATACGATAATGTGTGGCGATATTTGTACCCATTTTTTCTGTGAAGAGCACACGTTCTTTCACAGGAAAAAATCGTTGATTGCTTTGAATCAGATGATGGAATTTATTTTTCATCCTTATTTTTCATGCAATAGATATTGCTATCATGGCGCCCCTATCAGACGGTCACATGTTGATTCCATGTGGCACACATCCAAAATCAACGGTCTGATAGGTACGCCCACAATCACGATCAATTTTGGGGAAGTGTGCCATGTGAAATTACGATCTGACCATCTGATAGGAGTGCCATGATATCAAGATCTGGAAGGTTGGGAAGAAAAAATGATCTTTATCGCCTGATTCAAAGCAGTCAACTATTTTTTATAGTGATAATAAGTATGTTCTTCATAGGTTTAATGGGTGTAAATAATGTTAAGCTAAGTAGATAATCCTTTAGAGTCTTAAAAAGGAAGGAGTCTTGGTGAAATTATGGGGCTCCAGATTTATATTCTCGAGTCTTGGTGAAATTATGGGGCTCCAGATTTATATTCTCGAGTCTTGGCCAAATTTCTTTTTTTATTTATGTTAGCTTTTAAGGTCCTAAAAAATAGAAGTTATTAGAAGCTCTTTTATTTGTTTAGCTCGAAGACTCTTAGTCTAATTAGAAGTCTAGTTATAGAGAGTTTTAAAATATAAGTAATATAGGGATACATAAGGAAGAATATGAGGGTAGATAGAGTAGTTTAGGGGTATTTTATTCCTAAAGTGTGAAAATACTAAAAATTGACAGAAATAGGAGATTTATTCGTGCTTTTATAATAGGTATAAGGATTAGTTTATATTTACTTTCAGAACCCTTCCATCCAATGGTTTTATAAAGGGTCCCCCCTGTGTGATGCTAAAAAAACCCCTGAGTTATGGGTATTTATTTTGCAGCCCCTACTTTTGTGTTTCTGTTTCATATAAACCCATGTCATTAACTACCGTGAGTTTATGGACGGAAAGTCTATTTTGCCCTTAATGAAATCAATATTTCAAAAATACCACCATTCTAAAAGGCCCTTCATTCATCTATATGTATAAGTCATGCCATTAAAGTTTATCACCATTTTAAAAGGCCCTTCATTCACCTTTATTTACAAGTCATGTCATTATAATTTACCACTATTCTAAAAGGAGTACCTTTAAATCCACCAACAAAATCTTTGAGTTCACCCACATTGAAACACATCGACTGGATTGAATCAAACGATGGAGATTATTTATCATCCCAATCTCTTATGAGATCGATCTTTAGATCATGGGTGTACCATCAGACGGTCGATTTTTTATTTCTTGTGGTACACACCCCTAAAAGTGACCTTAATATTAATTTTAGGCATGCACGTGATGTTAAGGTCACTTTTCTGAGATGTGTGCCACGTGAAATAAAACACTGACCATCTGATGGTACGATCATGATCTCAAGATCCACGTGAAATAAAAGGAGTACCTTTAAATCCACCCACAAAATCTTTGAGTTCATCCACGTTGAAACACATATACTGCATTGAATCAAACGATGGAGATTGTTTATCGTCCCAATCTTTTATGAGATCGATCTTTAGATCATGGGTGTAACATCAAACGGTCGATTTTTTATTTCTTATGATACACACCCATAAAAGTGACCTTAATATCAATTTTAAGCATGCAAGTGATGTTAAGGTCACTTTTCTTAAATGTGTGCCACGTGAAATAAAACACTAATCATCTGATGGTACGATCATGATCTCAAGATCCATCGTGTGAAAGATTGGGAGGATAAATGATCTCCATCGTTCAATTCAATTCAATCAACGTGTTTCAGCGTGGGTGAACTTAAAGATTTAGTGGGTGGATTTGTGGCAAACAATATAAAAGGCCCTTCATTCACCCATCAGATTCAAGACTCATTAGATGGGTGATTCCCCCATTAAAGCATACCAACATTTGGACGAATACTCAACCAATGAAGGATTTGTGGCAAACAATGCAATTACTCTTGAAAAGAAAATGTTCAATCTACATGTTCCACTCAAAATACCCGTCCCTCCAATTTCCTATATGATTCAAGACCCATCAAATGAAAGATCAATTGGTATTGGCCGATACTTACCGATACAATTTTTTTTCTCGGTATTGGCCGATCCTTAGAACCCGGGTTGCCAAAGAAGACCGATTTTATCGGTTTATCCTCCAGCTTTGTTGTATCCAAGTGGAGTTTACTAAAAGTGGCGTCATAACTCATAATGCGGATTAGGTGTTTTCATTGTTAAGCCATCATCGACATCATCGATATCAAGAGAATATCAAGAGCCTATTGTGTCGAAAACTTGCTCCTTCAACTATCAAGACCCTAAAAATCAGTGAAGACTAAGTTGTCAATGGGTCGGGGCAAGCCAAAAGTTTGACAGTCGACTGGACTCGAGCCCCTACTTTATTTGACCCGATCCGGTTCAAAACCCCCTTATTTCCTAGATTTTATATAAAATATCGTGTCCATCTAACCTTTTAGTCTATCCCATAGAACCCGAGCTTTGAGACCCAGTTATGGATTAGAAAATTTCTAAATTCGATTGATTGCTACCATTTGATGAATCATTGGTAATACAATTGATCAAATTCACTACCATATCATCGTTGGTATAATGGCAACCATTATATAATAATGGTGTAGTGCTTCATATTATCATTCTGTACAAAAAATTTATCTTTTTATTTTATTTTAGGATTTAGATTGCCTAACTGCATCTGCTTCCATCCACTAAATTTTTGAGTTCACCCACGTTAAAACACATTGATTGCATTGAATCAGACAATGGAGATCGTTTAGGCATACCATTAGACGATCAGTGTTTTATTTCGTGGCACACACCTCAGAAAAGTGACCTTAATATCATGTACACGGTTAAAATTAATTTTAAGGTCATTTTTTTAAGTGTGTACCACATGAAATAAAAAGTCAATCGTCTGATGGTGCCACCATGATCAAGATCTATCGTGTGAAAGGTTGGGACGATAAACGATCTCCATCGTTCGATTCAATGCAGTCAACCATCTGATGGTGCCACTATGATCTCAAGATCCATCGTGTGAAAGGTTGGGACGATAAACGACCTCCATCGTCCAATTCAATGCAGTCAACTATCTGATGGTGCCACCATGATCTCAAGATACATCGTGTGAAAGGTTGGGACGATAAATGATCTCCATCGTCCGATTCAATGCAGTCAACCGTCTAATGGTGCCACCGTGATCTCAAGATCCATCGTGTGAAAGGTTGAGATGATAAACGATCTCCATCGTCCGATTCAATGCAGTTAATATTTTTTGACGTGGGTGAACTCAAAGATTTGGTGGGTGGATTTAAAACTATTCTTTTTTGTAAGTAGAGGGGCGCCATCTCTAACCGTGTAGAGGGTGGCAATTTAGTAATTTAATTTTTAAAAGGATAAATATGGTATTTAGGCTATTCTTTAACGGCTGATTAATCATTTAAAGTTGCATCCATTAAAGAGGGTGCTTTATAAACACCAAAATGCTAATTAGGGGGTTTAGAGCAAATAGCTATAACTGGGGGTTATTTGTAATATCAGCATAACTCAGGGGGTATTTACAGGAAACCCTTTTATAAATGGTTTAACCACATTTATGCCTTCTTTGGCGGAACAAGTTCAGGAAATAAATCCGTAAAATCTCAAGATTTTACGAAAATGAAAATTTGCGGTTGTTTGGCAATATAGTGGGACCCACAAACTAGAGTTTTTTTGAAAAAAAACTCACATAAAAGTTCCTACCAAAATTTGGCTGAAACTTTTTTCCACCCACGACATGGGTTAAAACCTTAAAGAGGAATTTTGGTGGTCACCCTGACAACCCAAAATTCGTTCTTCTCAACTCGGATATTTCATGCTTAAAATTGTTTGATTGCTTTGGATCAACCGATCGAGATTTTTTTTTCACCATAATTTTTCATATAATGAATCTTGAGACCATGAGTTTATCATCAAACTATCAATTTTTTTGTTAATGTGGCACACATGTCAATACCTCTTTGTTCACGCCCACGTATTCTCTGAAAGCGCCTACATCTCAGACCCATGAAAAAAATGTTGATTTCTTCGGATCAGATGATGGAGATATTTTTTTACAAAGATCTTCCACAAAATAGATCTTGGGTTCATTGTGCATCAATTTGACGATCAATTTTTTATTTCCTGTATCACTGATACCCAAAAAATGACTCTTCAATCAGATAGCACACATCATGCTCAAAGGTGAATTTAGGGCCATTTTTTAGGGACTGGGGACCCATGAAATCACAAACTAACCATCCGATAGGTGCTACATGATCTTAAGATCCATTCTGTGGAAGATCGGGGTGAAAAACAATCAACCTCATCTGTTCCAAAACAATCAATAGTCTTCAAGGAGTCTGGGATGTGGGCACTTTATAGAGAACAGATGGACGCGAACAGAGATACCCATAAACACCGACGCCAATAAATGTAACCCAACCATCTAAGCCACTTAATTTGAAGGCCATGATCTAAAGATCATAAGTGAAAAAATTGGCACCAAGCATAATCTTTATCATATGGCTCAATGCTCTCCAAAGCCATTATCCGATTCAACAGTTGATTGTATCAAATCATATGATAGAGATTGAGTTTTGCACCACTCTTTTGCGTCGTAGATCCGTAGATCATGACCTTCATATCAGACGGTTTGGATGCAACCTCACCTCATAATCGTACCATTTATTTGCACAGTAAAATTGTAACCTCGCCCCATCTCCTCCGGCCAACATGCATTGACTACTTTGAATCTGACAAAGGAGATTGTTTTTTATCCCAATCTTCCACATGATGCATCTTGAGATCATGGGTATATCATTAGACGATTGTTTTATTTCATGTGGCAGTCATTCCAAAAAATGACCCGTGATTTGTATTTGAGCTTGATGTATGTGTCACGAGTTTAGCGTTAATGTTTGAGATTTGTACCATGCGGAATAAAAAACTAACTATCTGAGTGTATGTTCATGATCTCAAGACCCATCTTATAAAAAGTTGGGACAAAAAAAAAAATTAATGTTCTAATTCAATGCGATTAATGTATTTTGGCCTGCCGAGATGGGGTGAGGTTACAAGAATGGTGCCTTAGAAAAATAATTTTACACAATATTGCCAATCAACTGAAAAAAAATATAATCAAATCATTATAAAATTTTAAAAATAAAACTTCTCATGAATTTTTTTATTTACAAACTCATATAAAATAAAATAATAAAATCTTTGAAGAATTTGGCATACTCAGGAACTTGTTTGATTGTCTCAAGTAATAAAAGATTTATCTTTACCTGTTTGAATGTTTCAAATATTTCTTCCATTTTTGTAGGTCCCTTCCCCATTCTAAATGGAGGAGTTAGGCACTCAGGAAATGGTGCCTTAGGGACATAAGGTGGAGATTTAAGTTTCGATACTTTTTCACGTCCTTGTTGGACAGTTGAGGGAGACACTTCCTCTACTTCTTTTTCTTTTCCCTTCTCTCTTCCTTGCTCTTTCTCTTTTCTTTTCTCTGGCTCTTTTCTTTTCTCTGGCTCTTTGTCTCTTTGTCTCTTTCTTTCTCTCTTTCCTGATCAGATTCCATAGGCATTTCCACTTGATTATCAATCTCTCGTCCACTTCTCAGCACTGTAACAGCTTTCAAATGTTGACTATTTAATAATCCTTCATCAGATGATGCTTGGCCTCGAGGATTGTTGATGGGTTGGCTAGGGAGCCTACCTTCCTCTCGTTGACTTAACTAATTGGTCAATTGACTAAATTGATCTATCATCATCTGCTGGAAAGCTTGTATATTTCGCATGATCTTTTCCTCAAAATCAGAATCTTTTGAAACGATAGCCTGAGATTGCTTAAAATTCTGATTTTTTCGGTAATCAGAATTCGGATGATAATAAGGAGGGTTCTGCTGGAAATTAGAATTCTGTTGTGGACGAAAATTCTGTTGTCTATTCATTACGTTGGATCTGAACTGCTGATTCACCTGTCCAGTTTGGTTTGATCCTTCCCATCCTAAGTTGGGGTGATTTTTCCATTTCGGATTGTATGTATTTTTGAGTACATGTTCCTACCTTGTCGCTGATATGATTGAGTCAGATTCACTTGCTCTTGAGGAGTAGGTTCATCAGGAAGAAATAACAAGGTGGTAAGGCACTCGTTAGCCATATAACCTGGGTGGTCATAGATTGAACAAGCGGTGGGGTTGATGGGACTCTTAGCTTGCTTAGTTGCAACTAACAACAGGTTCATTTGCTTGGACAACATATCAACCTTTGTTGAAAGATTTGAAGTGTTGTTATTGACATCAAATAATCCATTTCTGGTCAACACATGTGATTTTGTTGCCACATCCAAATTAGTTCGCTCCATTGTTGCATTTTGGATTGAAGTTTGATATAACTTTTCAAACAATGCCCACAACTCATCAGCCTCTTTCGTGGCACACGATCCTCGTCAAGATGCATTAACAATGTATCTCTCTTCAGGAATTAGTCCATTGTAAAAACTCTGGACCTGCTGCCACCTTGGCAGTTGATGATTTGGACAACTCTTAATCAATTCCTTAAAACGTTCCCAACATTCATGAAATGTTTCTATAGGTTGTTAGAAAAAGAACTGGATATTCTTACGCAACTCAATGGTTTTGGTCATGGGAAAATATTTTTTAAGAAACTGACGGTGTAGTTCTACCCAACTCTGAATAGATTGTGGTTCTAAGGAGTAGAATCAAGTTTTTGCCTTATCTCTTAAAGAGAAAGGAAAGAGTCGCAACTTAACTATTTCGTCGGTCACATTATGCACACGGAACATTTTACATACTGCAATGAACTCATTCAAATGAATATGTGGATTTTCGTTTAATAATCCATGATAAATTGGTAACATTTGAATCATTGCGGATTTGAATTCGTAATGGTTCCCTGGGATGGGGGCTTGCATGATACTATCTTGATCCTCGTAAAAATCAGGATCATTATAATATTCCAATGTTCTTGGGCCCTCGTCATGATTATTATTCTCATTATTTTCATTATTATTGTTCTGATTATTTCCATTCCTTTGATCTGCCGTAGTCTCAGTATGATGATACTGATTCCTTTGAATTCTACGATTCTCTCTACAAGATCGTTCGATCTCAAGATTAAACGGTTGCAAATGTGGGTGATGAAAACGAGTAAAGCTCATACACCACACCCAAAACAAAGATTGTTGAGTCCACAATAAATCCACAAATATCAACTTCAATCGATTAAAGCAAAGGTTTCAATCGCTTGACACAAAGCACACACAAATATTCAAACAGGGACTTAATCCGTCAATCGATTGAAAGAGTGGTCTCAATCGATTGAGATTCCAAAAGTCAAAATCAATCAACACAGAAATTTGCAGCTAGAAAACAAGTAGCTGTGTTCGGGTCAATCGATTGACAGAGAAGTGTCAATCGATTGATAGAGACCCAGAATTTTCATAGAAAATGATATCCCAGTCTTAATCAATTGACAGAGAATGTTCAATCGATTGAGTTCTATGATGAGCAGTAGCCAATATCAGAAGAAAAGAAAAGAAAAATAAGATTATTTTTTTTTTTTTTTTTTAAATTAAATTTAAATTTAAATTTAAATTAATTTTTTTTTTTTAATTCAAATTTCAAAAAAAAAAAAAATTTTAATTTAATTCGAAAATTAAAATTTAAAATTTAAATTTCAAATTCCACAATTAAAAATTAAAAATTTTAATTTTAAAACCTAAAGGCAATCTTACAAAATCCTATAAAATTTTACCTAAAAGAGAAAAATGAGGGAGAATAAAAATATTCCTACAAAGCCTAAAGCACGTAGTCCCACAAAAATCAATAACTAGAATTTAGAAAATCCTACAAAATATTTTCTAAAAGAGGAAGATAAGGAAAAAGATACTCCTACAAAATCTAAAATAAGAAGTCCTAAAAATCTCTACTTCCTAAAAGAAATCCACAAAAACTTACCTAAGAGAGAAAAATAAGGGAAAGAATTTCGATTTTTTTTTGTTTTTTTTTTAAACACTCAAAACAGTTGATCGATTGAGGAAGATATCTCAATCGATTGACTGTTAAAACACAAAAATCCGTATCCGAATTAATCAAAATTTCGCCGATTTTCCCGACAACGGCGCCAAAAACTTGATCGATTTTAAAGTGTAACCCTTACAAGTGCACAAGATCTATTGTAGTATGGCAAGAACAAGGGTGTTGAACCCACAGGGAAATGTGAATTTTAATTAATTCTTTCAGAGATTTAAAAACGTCCCCAAAGAAGTACCAAGGGGCAGATTCAATTTTACCAAAGATTTATCATACTTTTCCTAAATGCAATAAAAATAACTTAATCTAAATAACTAGTTTCTGATGGATCTAGGAACAATATTTAAATATGATCAAGGAATATGCTACCCCAGATTTATAACTTTCTACCATTAAATCCATAATTTCATTAAGCATCATTCACACCATCATTTATCTAGAAAAATGATTCGTAAAAAAACATGATCATCAATCCGGCATACCCTATCTAAAAACAATGGCTTAGCCTATCATTGCGGCATGAGTCATATAAGAAACATAGCGTATCTCATAATGTTTAGATCACGAAAATAAATATATAATCGCTCTGCAGCCTAGATCAGCCTGCAGGTCCAGATCTAGCGATTACGGCCGTTGATACGCGCAATCAACGGTCATAACAAAGCATTCAATATATATTCAATCACACATACTTTGAGCAAAACGATTTCATGATGACATAAATAGACTGCGGTATTAATCATAAAAAATTGCTACTTATCTGGGGATCGCATCTTCCCTGATCAACTGATTTAGCCGCTCAGCTTTGGTGTATGATCTCCTTGTTCATTCAAAGTCATTCCACTTTTTATTTCTTCCAAAAGATCTTTGTTTACAATGTCTTTTCCTAAATACAATCTATGCTTTCATAAATGTAAAAGAAAGACGGTGCAATTCCCTAAGTACAATCTACCCAGACCAAAACCCTAGAAAAAGGAGAAAAGAAGAACCCACCAAATCCCAAAAGAGATGGAGACCAAAAGATGAAAAATAATAAATTTTCTCTCTCGAAGTGTTGGTTCGGCTTTATATACTCTCCAAGTCGTGCAAGTTTCCTGGCTCGAAAAGTCTGGGTCGATTGATCGACCTTATAGGGTCGATCGATCGACTCCTTAAAAATCTGCATTAAGAAGCCTTTTCCGTCTCAAACTCTATCATTTTGGTCGATCGATCGACTGGAGGGTCGATCGATCGACCTTCCCAGATTTCCGTGAACTTCCGCCAAACTTTGCATCAGACACTGTCTCGATATTTCGGCCATAACTTTCTATCCCGAACTCGGATTGAGGCGATTCTTGTGACGTTAGAAAGTTGACGACGAGCTCTACAACTTTTGTGTTTTAGCAATTTCACGAATCTACCGCCTTAAAAGTCCAAATTGAGCTGCAAGTCCCACTAAGTTCTCGATGACCCAAGGTTGCAGTGTTTTGACATTATTTTCGAAATTCTTGGCCTGTTTTATGCATTTTGATTACATTTACCTGGAACACCTCAAATCTAGTAATTCTCATCAGATAGCCTTCATTAGACGGCTAAATATAGGTATTTATGGGTAAAATATCATTATATTTCACTACTCATCACGCACCCTTCGAGCGAATGCGCCATGGGACACTCAACATGAGGATCGGATGTCAGAAAACATGCCCAAGCTCGCTTAGATATCATCTAAAATATATTAAACGAGTAATTTTTTCACTACTAAAATTTTGGCTAAAGGTACAAAATTTCAACATACCATAAATAGGTGGGAAACCGTAAACTTGGACCTATGATTTGTCGGAAAAAAATTCAATTTGTTTTTAAAAAATCTAGGGGACTGATTGGCGATGTCGTGTAACTCAAAATCATGTGCCACTTGGCCGATGATCTAGGAGACTGGTTGAACCCTTATGGATCTAGCACTCCGAGGAAGCATGAAAAACACTATCTGCAAGGATACAGTCCCTTTATCCTATGAAGCCTGAGATGCTACCCTCAAAAGATAGTGTCTTATGTGCCTGAACGGGTCGAGCAGGTATCATCTTAAAAATTGGAAAAAATAATTTTGTCACTGCAACATGTTTTAGTAGTGAACCACAAACTTTGACCTGCGGATTAAATAACAAAAATGCAAATGGGTTAGGTTGGGCCTCAAATGGGCCCAGTTTTGGCTTGCGAAAATAATTCATTTATTATTTCGGCACAGAAAGCAAGCCTCCAGTTGACCAGTTTAAGCTTGAATGGGGACCGGATCCCATAAGAAAGAAATAGAAAATAGTGTATACACATTTGGGTTCACATGGGATTTGGTGTAGAAGGCAGGCTTAAAGATTACATTTTGTCTTTTTAACAATTATGACATTAGGTTACAATCGAAATTTCGATGCATAGCAACATACAATCGATAAGATAGTTCTATGGACCTCACTCTCCTAATCAAAATAGATTTTAAATGATCTTACACCATCAATAATTTAGGAGGCTGGAGATCCATACGATTCAAATGATAAATCATAGATACAAGTGTAACATGTCCAAAAATTTATATTTTAGGAAGACTTAAACCATCCGATCTATTGACTATAATATCAATCGTTGCTTATAATTTTAACGGCTAATATTAAAGTTCATTAAGCAAATGGTTTACATGAACTTATAAGCATATATTTTGGGACTGAGATATGTTCCAATGACAGATTGCCACTTGGCATATGGTGTAATTATGTAAAATCATTTAAACACCAATATCGGTCAAGAGCCAATTATTCCTAATTCGATATATAAATTTCGGGATAATGGCTTATGACAGTCGTTTAAACACTGAAATGGTGTTATGATCTCACACCATTAAAATTGTACTTTTTCTCACATAATTGGTGTGATTTATTATTGAGTCATGTGGCACGTGATTAATTTAAGTCGCCCAAGTGACTCATCATTGGAACATATCTCGGCCCAAAGAAACTTGTAAGTGGATGTGAACCATCCGATTAATGAACTTTAATATCATCTATTAAATCTAAAAACAACATATTATACTCAACTGATCTTAGCGTTTAAATCTCTCTAAAACACCATTTTTAGGCTTGTTGCACTTCATTCTACAATCTATCACTTTAATAGTACAAATCACCCATATCTTAAACCATTAATGATGTAAGATTATTTAAATACTATTTTTATCCTTAAATGAGTATAAGGAGAGTCGGGTCCATAAATTTCACATCAAAATCCCGTTCAGAATGGCCCATTACACAGCTTTTCTACGTTCATTGAAAACGAAAAATAGAAAGAAATAAGCATTGTGAATTGCTTGTTGGATCAAAAAAATGTTAATTTTTTCAGCCATGCAACTCAAAATAAAAATAAAAAGATATTATCAACTAAATCTTGAAAAGCAACTACTTTCATTTGGACTAACTAATTATGGAAGAAATCTTTAAAAGCACCCATTTACTTTTCATAAAAATGCATCATCATCTTCGTCTTTCTTAGCCCTAGCAAGCCGCGACAACCACGATGACGACGACTTCCTCTTTCTTACCTCTAGCAAGTCACGACGATGTCTATTACAACAAGATGACTTCTTTTTTCTTAGCTCCAACAAGTCACGATGATGAATACATCTTATTCTTCTTCTTCCTTAGCTCCAACAACGCACAACGATAACAACGACATCTTCAAGAGAGTTTTTTGTTTCAAATGGATTAAAGAGGGTTTCACGAGAACTTCAGGTAGGTTTAAGAGAATGCACAATTCATCAAAGCTAAGGAACAAGATGACCTAAAATATTTTCTTAAAAAATATGTACGAGTAAATGTCATTTAAAAAAGAATACTTTTATTCGTGCAAGAGAAACTACTTGCACACAAATTTGTGTCATTGCACAATTTAAAAGGAGACTTGTGCCACATGAAATACCATCTAACCTGTCTAATTTGAAGCTTATGATGAAAAGATCTTTGATGCCAAAGATTGGCACAAAATACGATCTCTATCATCTGATTCAACACCGTCAACCCTAGACTCAAAGAATGAGATTTGATTGTGTTGAGTAACAGGGTAGTGATCATGTTGCATGCCAATCTTTGGCACTGAAAATCTTTATATCATGGCTTTCAAATCAGATGGCTTAGATGATATTCTATATGGCAGAGGTCCCCAAAAATATGAAGTCGCAGCGACACATATCTTGTGTGCAAGTAGTCTATCCCCTTTCATTCTCATGCACAGATGTAGGTACTTTTCAAGATTCAAGATATGGCCAGTTCAAATAAAGTAAACCAAAAGAAAATTAATATAACAAAGTTGAGGCCCAAAAATAAACCCAGCATCAAAGTCACTATCAGTCCTATTTGATAGTGATCTTATTAAAAAGTACCAACTGGAAGCTCAACCCAGTTCCCGAGCTGTTTTTGGTCAACAGAAACTATTATGTGAACAAACTACAACATCGCCAAAAAACGCATGTAAATTCCTCAATTTGGGAAATCGGCTGTGTTTTGAGGCAGGTGATACAACATGAAAAGGTGTGGTATCCACAATTTGCGTTCACTGGTTCCAAGTTGCTGCTTGGATATCATCAGGGTTGACGCAATTCTGACATCGAACTTGAGCATCAAAGGATTGCGGCCAACAACATAATCAACAGTTAAATGTACATCTGCATAATTTACCTAAACAAAGCGAGGCTTCCAATTGCTAGATTATATGAGATAATAAAACAGGTTTCCTGGACGACATTTAACAACAAAATGGTGCTTAAATGATCTTACACCATCAAAATTATAGTTTTTATCTCACACCGCCATCAGTGATTTATCATCATGCCATGCACCACATTTGTGATCAATCTAAATTGTCCAAGTGGAAATCCATTATTAGAACACGTCCCAGCCCAAAAAGACATGCCTGAGCGGATGTCAACCATCTGATTGATGAACTTTAGTATTAGCCATTAAAACTAAAAAAAAGGGTCAATATTATAGTCCTCAATGGGATGGCTTAATTCTCCCTAAAATACCATTTTTGGGCCTGTTGCACTTCAATCTATGATCTATCACTTTGATGGCACAGATCACCCACATTGTAAACGATTGATGGTGTATGATCATTTAAACACCATTTTTCTGTTTAAATGACGGTCAGGAAAGTCGGATCCAATAAAATAACATATCCATGAAATTACCTGCAACTGCAAGAGCTGTGGAAGGCCTTTATCACAATAAAGGACAAATGATATAAGGATTTTGTATGCCTCAGTTGTCATCCTCTTCCTCTTGATTATTTGAATGGTTGATTTTTTGAGCACGATACATCTCAGCTACCTGAAAAGAGTTCAAACGAACAACCCAAAAATAACTAATGAGGTTGCTGGATGATGAAGTGAAATCCACGGTTCATGCACCAAAAGGGTGCTTCTTTTGGCTTACCTGCTCAGACGTAGTGGCTTGATCTGGATTTTTATCTTCCCGGATCCGTAGAAGGCGTGGAAATCGGAGAGATATACCCTTTTTTAAGACAACAGGTGGAGTTAGAAAAGATACGTGCACTTCAATTTGCTGGAATTACTATAACTGAATAGCCAAAATAGAGTTGCAACAAAACCAGATGAAACTAAGCACAATCAAAAGGACAAGAGCATCAGTTCACGCCAAAAAGATCCATCCAAACCTTATTGGGGTCAATAGCTCCAGTTGCAGCACGGTGAACAGGACTAATACTCAAATCTGCTGCTTTCACCTCCCAAACCTGTAACGAGAAAGTCAGAAAGCAAAACGATTACTGATATATGACGTGCACAACAAATTCCTAGATTCATCATATCTAAGTAGAATAATATCCCACTCAAATAAAGTTCATAGAACTACAGTTTGTTGATGAGAATTAGATACTAGGATACATGTATTACAAGGAGAGAGAGAGAGAGAGAGAGAGAGGGAGAGAGAGAAGAAAAAAACAAGCAGCGTAGGTGCCTGCGTCTGGAATATAATAAACCTTTTCCTAATATGTAGAAACTTAATCATAGATGAAGCATACAAGGAAAAGCAGCGGACCAACTCCTCAAAAATAAGAATCTGACGTCCCATCCCTGGCGAACAAATCGGCCTTGGAACAAGCTTCGATCAAAACATGACAGAAAGTCATAGAAAGATCCTTGGATATAACAATGGTTCAAAATCTTGTCCGAAACTGGTACATATTGGATGATACGTACCAGTTTTGGAGGTCACCAGTACGATACTTTGAATGTATCATACCGGTGCATTACATATATATTAGTAATGTATCAGACAATACATTTCCCATTTATCGTCCAGAACCAGTACGTATCGGACGATATGTTCTGGTTTTGGAGCTAGACGATATGTACCGGAATCTGTAAACAACAAATTTGCATAGAATATAAATCTAACACAAATCAATCATAACAAATTTTCCTCACTAAGAGAGGGTTTTATTAAAAATGGCGGACTTTACACTTTCTGGTATTGCAATTAATTCCCCATTAATTACATCAAAATTGAATACCACTAATTAAAAGCTACTAAAGAAAAGTAAAGTAATTACATCTCTGAAATAAGCAAAATAAATCCTAATGTCTATGTCTTCATTAATATCTTCGTCTTCATGGTACGAGATGGACGCGCAGTATGCTTTCATCGTCAGAGACTCGGGCGATGTGAAATAAAGGACGTCGGAGACGAGAGCCCCTTCTCCGGAAGTTAAACCTATCCGATCGATAGGCATGGTCAAATATGAGGAGTTCATCGATGAATCTTATAATAAATT
Source organism: Chloranthus sessilifolius (assembly GCA_021018995.1). Classification (NCBI taxonomy): domain Eukaryota; kingdom Viridiplantae; phylum Streptophyta; class Magnoliopsida; order Chloranthales; family Chloranthaceae; genus Chloranthus; species Chloranthus sessilifolius. The sequence goes on along the minus strand of CM037587.1, from coordinate 121,205,403 downwards.
CATGCTCACTTCTCTAAAAGAATTCAAACATCGGATCCATTTTCTGATGTCTGGTCATCCAAAGAATTAACACTTTTGATTATGGGGTATCTAATCACGGGTCAGATATCATCAAATTCCTTAAGATTTGATCATCATAGGTTATTTTGCGATGATTTCACCATTAGATCGTGTAATGATCTTATAATACAATCATTTTAACGTAAAATTAATGAATTCACCATTGGATTTGACCAGTCCATGATAAATCCACCGTTGGATCTTATTACGGTCGCATATTATGACTGTTTGACTAAAAGCCAACTAGTTCAGCGTTAGATTTGACCAGAATCAAAAATTTTGCTAAACATGTAACAAATTCACCGTTGGATCCCGTTATGATCTCGTATGATGATCGTTTGACCAAAAGTCAACGAGACCACTGTTGGATTTGACCAAGATCACAAGATCTAGTCAACATGCAATATATCTACAGTTGGATCTCGTCCTGATCTTGTATTATGATCGTTTGACCAAAAGTCACAAAGTCCAATGTTGGATTTGACCAAAATCACAAGATCTAGTCAACATGCAATAAATCCACCGTTGAATCTCGTTACGATCTTATATTATGATCATTTGACTAAAAGCTAACGAGTCCACCATTGGATTTGACCAAAATCACAAGATCTAGTCAACATGCAACCATTAGATTTGACCAAAATCAGAAGATTTGACCAATACTTAATAAATCCACCGTTGGATCTCGTTTGACCAAAAATCAAATGATCCACCGTAAAAGAACTTTCGATCTCGAGGTTGAGATCCAAACCTTACATTTGAGGAAGTGATGACTTGAACCGTGAAAGAAACTCCAATTTCAGGAAGTGATTCAGATCGGGTGATGGTTATGAATCATTGTAGATGAATATTTCGGGTGTCGGAGTCCGGAATCATTCTTTGGGTTCATGATTGAAACCCATATGAGTATCGAATTTGTGGTTGCAATCTGAGCGTACTAAGAGTTATGCGATTGTACCCACGTAGCTTAACTATCTGTAAATACTTGTATACGTGTCGTAACGCGTCATTCTTTGGGTTCATGATTGAAACCCATACGAGTATCGAATTTGTGATTGCAATCTGAGCGTACTAAGAGTTATGCGATTGTACCCACGTAGCTGAACTATCTATAAGTACTTGGGTACGTGTCGTAACGCGTAATCCCGAATTGCAACCCTAAACCATACTTAGGTAAGTCGTAACTCGTATCCTAAGCGTATCACATTTAAGTAAGAGTCCTAGCTCTTATTCTAAGCGTCAATCCAGACTTGTTCCTCCTGTAAACTTTAAATTAAAAAAAAAAAAAAAAGAACGGAAAGAATCTCAAAGCTACCTTAAGGTCTCTTGCAAGAGGATCAAAGTCGGGCAAGAGGATCAAAGTCGGAAAGATTTTCGACAGGGCTCTCGCGTCAGAAATTTCGAATCTCAAATAATGAGAATGGATCTGCTATTTATAGATTTCCGCAAAAATTTCACAAAAATCAAGGGTTGTGAGGGCTACGTGGGCTTCACGTAGATTGAGAAAAAATTGTTCTCTAGATATCTAGCCTATGCAAGTGGGTATTTTCCTACACAGGTACGACCTACGCAGGTATGGCCTATGTGGGCCATATTTAGAGAGAAAAAAAAAAGGAAAGAAAGGAGAGACGAGAGAAAATAGGGAGAAAGAGAAAAAAAAAAAAAAAAAGAATGGATATATCTTCTCCATAAGAAAAGACACATTTTTGTATCTTCTATTTTCTCTTATCCTTTATTCATCTCTTCCGGAAGAAAAGACACATTTTTTGTGTTCTATTTTCTCCAATCATTTATTATATAATATTTGTGTATCCAGAGATAAGATTTTCATAGAACCTGCAACACAGATTTATTACATAATATTTAAAAGGGGCACAAATAATGAGTATATACATCTCTATATCTATATATTTATTCAAGAAAAACGAAAGATACAAGCATCCGTAAACCCTCAAAGACGATGGAACATATGATGGAGCCTGTTCAACCTCAAGATGCAAGAGGAACAATGCATCGATTAAAATCACGGACAACAATGATATATATCATCCGATATGTCTCAGTAACAAAGCCTGACGATAAAAACCCTTATCAGTGAGTATTGAGCGAGACAAATGCATATGGAAGTTTTCCGCGGGTGTATCATTAGACGATGAGTTGAATGACACAGGATCCAATACCAAGATTTTAAACCTTGATGCAATGTGTTATTTAGGATGTTGACATTGAGGAGACCTAAGATAATCTATCAGCATTCACGTTGCGACCAGGCTAGGTAATTCGAACCATCGAATTTCACGGTAGTGATTTGGAACCTGTAAGACTCTTCAAGGCTTCCACCAACATTCCGGCAAAATATCCCCCTTTAGGATGGTTACTATGAAATTAAATCCCTTAATTATTTCAGCATGCATAATTTTGATGTCATTAGAAATTATACTGGAATGGAGAATAATCAGAATTTTGCAATATAAACTAGTGAAGTATACAGGAAAACAAAAGAAGTTCCACCAAATAACTTAATAAATCTCATGACCAGATACATAAAGCATAGTTGGCAAATTCAAACTGGTGCAGGAAAGACGCAAGAAACATCTCAGTTTAGAAATTTTGCAATAGCAATTATCCAAATGGGGGAATTTTTCGAAAAACATGAATAAAGAAACATAGTTTTTTGCAAGGAGTAATGAGTCCGAATGAATATAATATGAATATATCATACCGAAAACAAATGGAAAGTAGAGCATGAAGATTGGGAAGACTCCGGTGTGAATGTATTAATTTCAGAGATTATGAATGATATCATTACCTCAGTTGGTTCAAACCAAACGTCGGGATTAATCGTGTCTGCATACCGATAATATGGCTGGAAATGGTATAAAATTAACAATTCAGCTCATAATATAGAATAATAATAAATAATTTAAAGTAAACTAAGCTTCCACCAAATACCTTGGGTTTGGAAATCACTTTGTCACGAAGACTGGCTGAACGCTCTTCAAGCATTGATTCAGAAAATCCAGTGCCTATAAAGCGTCATATATGATTTCACTTCTAGAGTAAATATCCATTGATAAGAACAACAAACCACATCTGAACTTCCTACCAGAACTTGACAACCATTTCATTATTAGCAATCCACATTTGAATTTCATATCAGAACTTTGCATATCATTATTAAAAAGAAAAAAGATTTCTTACCTATTTTACATATGCTTTGGTATTCATCATTGTGCTCATCATAGCAAGCCAGAAGAAAGGCACCATAGACTCCTGAAAACAGTGTCAGTCAATAATGCACCTTTGAGTCCATAACTGTCTTACAGGAGAAGAGTCGTGGAATAACTTGAGGTCACGGTTAGATCCCAAATTTACCTACCAAAAAATTACCATGCGTCTAAAGAAACAAGCACTCATTGTTACCTGTGCGCTTTCCACGACCATGGAATGCAGCAATTGGAACCAAATCTAGTGAGTCTCCGACGCTGCAGCGGAGATAGACAACTAGTGTTATAAACTAGAAATGAAGCAACCAAGCACAGGAGAAATGAAGCAAGGTGCTTCACTATTTACCTGTCCATATAATCTTTCTTCAATTTCAACCAGTTATTTGACCGCTTTGAAGGTTCATATGTAGCATCTCTGTCCAATGTTTTAATAATCAAACCTTCACAACTGAATAATGGAAAAGGAGTCAATTACAGAAAAAAGCAAGATATTTATTTTCAAAGTACATCACAATATCATCTAAATGAGCCTATTATGCTACACAGTTGGCTCGATAATAATTTTTAGCTCGTGGTGTACACAAAGTGATCAATAATGCTGTTATGGTGACCACATATGCAATAAGTAGACAGCAATAGCGGGAGACCAACGTAGACCTTTGATTGGATCCCATTATTACTCACGTTCTTGAATTTCAGTTGAAAATAACACTTGGGTGGAAAACATGGTTGTCAAGGCCACACTGTAGCTTCGCTATGGCCTCGACAAGACGAATGGCGATGGGAAACGACATATATAACCAATAGCCATGATAGAAAAATAGTGATGACATAGCTTCGCCATGACGGAATAGCATTATAGCGTCGCTATGCACACTATTTTATTTTTTGGATAATAACGTATAATACTTATAAATTATGACATTTTTATAATATATACGTTACAAAAGTTAACTTACAAGTCACAAAACTTCAACTTATAAGTTACAAAATCCTCGACTCTCTCTTTGTCTCATCACAGCAACTACCAACACCAGCATCACTGAAACTACCGTATGTATACTTAATATTTCATATTTTTTAATATTTTATATTTGTTAATATTTCACATATTTATTTATACCTACCATGTTGCAAATTTGTTGATGTTCTATATTTGTATTTATTGGTATTTGTTTACTCCTAGAACATAAAATCATCAATATTAGAACCAAAGTATGATGCTTTAGTAGTTAAATTTTTTTCTTCCTATATTTTTTTTATTATATAAAAAATATATAATAAAAAAAGAATACTACTAATTAATAGGATAAAATATATATTTTTTAAAATTATAATAATAAATAGCTTCGTCATGGCTACGCCATAGCATAGCGAGCTTCTTCGTCATGACCTCGCCACACTGCCTTAACTACCTTGGTGGAAAAGGTACGATCTGCTTATACAAAAAGCTACAAAATGATTCTTTGGATGGAGTGTTGCTTGGGAAAGATTCTTACTATTGATCAATCGATCAAAAGAGGGATCAGAAAGTGGAATATGTGTGATATGTGCCTTCAGGACAAAGAAACCATAGATCACCTTCAATTACATTATTGGGTTGCCAGGGGAAGTGTGGAGTAGGATTCTGCAGAGTTCCAATGTTCAGTGGGTGTTTCATAAGGATTGTGGTTAGCAGTTAGCAGTTAGCTGATGAATGAATGGACTGGGATTCAGTTAGATGGTTCCAAGCAATTGTTGTGGGACATTGTTTGTTTTTTTTGTTTTGTGGACATTATGGAGGGAAAGATGAACAAAATATTAGCAAAAAGAGGAAGCCGGTTCAAATGATTGTGAAGTCGGTCAGAGATTGTTTGGTTCACTGGATTAGGCTTTCAATTAGTAAGGAAGAAGGTATGAGCAGAGATTGGGTGGAGTGGGATAATTTGGGTGCCATGTGATCTGCTTGCTTTGAGGGAGATCATTTGTTCGGCTTTGGACTCTTGGCTTGGCTGGGGGTGAGATAGAGAGAGGGGTAGTGTCTCGCTACTAGTCTCCATGGGGTAGTTTTTGTTTTTAGGGTTGCAGCCTTGCTGGGTCTGTTTGCTTGTTCCTTTTTTCTTTTTCTTTTTTAATATAGTACCACGTTATTGATATATAAAAAAATGCCTATAAGAAGCTGTTACAGGTATAATGACATGAAAGTCTGGATCTTTATTGAAATTCAGGAAAAGGTGACTACATCAGGTACAACTATCCAGTTGCCATCATAAAACAACAGATTTGTTACTGAATTAATCTTACTAATGATCCAAAGAAAATGTGACGAACCATTAATATTACGGACATCATTAAGATCAATTAAATTTATGTCAAAACAGTTTCTTCCACTCAAGCTAGCTTCCCAAAATTCTTATTTAATCCAATCTCTCATAATGTTATAAAAGAATGTAGGTGTCAGTAGCTGGAATGCATTAACAAGCAGCTGACTCGAAAATTTATCTACAAAGCCCGAGAAGAAACAAGTATTTTGAAATCCCCTTTCCCTAAATTCCCAATTTGCATTTTTTGCTATTGAATTTGAGCTATAACAATTCCGTTTCTTCTGCATGTCTCCACGAAATATAAGAAATTGTAATACCTGGCATTAACAGCAGTCTCAAGAAACTTCTGTATTTCTTCAAGATCACATGATGTTATAGCTGTTGCAAACTGAAACTCTCCTGTCACCTCCTCGAAAGAATTAAGAAGATGCTGCATCAATCCAAATATATACGGGGAAAATAAGTTGAGTTGCATGACTAAGATATTAATATCGGATAAATGAATGAATGAAATTAGATAGTGCCCCTGGAAAATGAAGAGAGGCATCCAAAGATTTAGTAGCACGTGATCAAGAAGCATGCTCGCATCTATCACATATATTAATTGTGAATCTCACACTAAATAGAATTGTGACTTTGGTGTAACTCGATTAATGATACTACAGGACCAAAAAAAGGAGAGATGAAATTTAAATGACACAAAAAGCATCAGCATACACATCCATAATGTTGCCCTATTAAAACTCTATTGCATATGGAAAACCTCCTAAACCACCAAAGCTCTTGTAGGGCAAAAAACAAGATCACTCATCTCAACATCATGAAACATCATGCGGAAGGAGAGAGAACTCAAAAATTAACCCTGAACAAAGACACGAAGGAAGCCAAGGAAAATTTCTCCTAGATAAAATAGCGAAAAGCTGACAATAAAGAGACAGGACATCATGCAGAAGGAGAGAGAACTGAAAAACTAGCCCCGAACAATGTAAGCATTAATAAAAAGTATAAAATTAATGTGTGAAGACATGAAGGAAGCCAAGGAAAACTTCTCCAAGATATAGTAGAGAAATCTGACAATAAAGAAACAGGTCTAGTCATACAAGATATCTGCAGTACTTTACTAGTGTAATCAAGGTTAAAAATTCGACCGAGTCCCTGCAATTTCGCCAAGGCTACCATCCCATACGTGAAGTTAGTTCCTATCTTAATCCACCCTCCTGTGCTATCCTGAATATTAACTCTAACTTCCAGGTGAACAGCGGAATCTAGAATTTTAATAAAGTACCGTTACCTATTCAGAAGAAAAAAATGACAGTTCCCAATACAAAGACCAAAAAAAGAAAGGCACTGAGTATGTACAGATCTGCATCAGGCCTATATGGGTTGGGAATAGCAATCAAAGTGGACTATGCACAACATAGTATGTTCTTGAAGACTTGAAGTTAATTAGTCAGTGAGATTCATTTGGTACCTTCTTTTAACTGGCGATGCTTCCTTTCTTCAAGTATATGAAATACCTAATAGCATCAGGTTAGAGGATTCTGGTGTGGTAGCTGGGTCTGTCTAAACTCTGTAAAAGCTATTAATATCATTGTTCCTTCTAGACTTTTGATCAAAGGAGTCACCAAAAATGATCCAATGGCTTAGCTGGATATCCCCTATCAAATTCAAAGAAATATTTCATATCCACTCAAAGCATAGAAACATAGAGGAGCCGTGGTATATTCGTATACAAATGGAGAGAAATACTAGAGCTGGAAAATTGGCCAGTAAAGGAGTTTTGTTGGCAGAAATTAAGTGAGAAGGGTCAAAATGGAAGTTGGAGGAAATTCAGGAGTAATGAAGGATGTGCCTCGGCTTTCTTTGTCCAAATGGGCCTCTCAAAGTGGTAAAGTTTCTATTATTTTTTCAGTTTTTAATTACTGACGAGCAGTTACATGTTTTGACAAAAAAAGAAAAACCTTATTAATATTATGAATTCATGATTATCATCGCATACTAATATTACGAATTCATGATTATCATCTCATTTAAAAATAGTTGTGCAGCTAATAATTTTTAGTTGATGTCTCGAATAGTGGCTATGAGCGATACTCCCAACTAGCCTTCTTGATTTTGAGACTTAATATAGTGCATCTAGTTGTGAGCCCAACTAGAGCACATTTGAGCAGGTTCGCTAGCATGATGACCCTTGTGTCTGCTAATGCCATGGCCCCATAATTTTAGTTTTCTTAATATTTATACTTGATTCTTTATAAAAATATTCTGACACGATTTGATTTATAAACTTTTAAATATGATAAGAGAGAGGGGAAGAGGGGGAGAAAATAAATCGATGGTATTTTGTTTGTGAAATACCATAAATGTATGTAAGAGAATTCACTGCAATGCAAGTATGTTAAATCAAATGTCGTCAAAGGATTACGTGAGTGCAATAAGAGGATAGTTGCAGAAAATGACCAGAATGATGAACATGTCTTCAAGGGAGAGGAGCGAAGTTGGTCAGATGTAGATAGGTCACTAGGGTCCTGGTAGTCTTAGCATATAAACCACAATTTAAAACACTTTATTAGCAATCGTATTGGCCACCTCTTGGGTATCAGTAGCAGTGATACGGCATGATCTTTTATTTTTAATATTGAAAAAATGGAAAATAGAAGAAAAAAATCCTAAATAAAAATAAGATATATTTCACTTTACAGCTTTCTTAGCTTCCATTTTTGCCAACTTACAGATCTTTAAAAGCAAATTTTTATTTCTCTCTTATAAGAGTTATTTTCAACCTAGAGTTGACTATAAAACAAAACTAGTAGATGCTGAAAGGTGAAGGGTGTGAAGGGTGAATTTATTAACAGCCTTAAAATTCTATCTTATACATTTCACTGGATGTGGGGGATAAGGGGCAATTTCATGGAAGTGGTGATATAAACTTAGGACCAACTAGTTTTGGAGGTGTTGTTAGCATTTCAATCAGGAAGATGTTATACTGACCAGGTCTTCCCCTAGGTAGACAGATCTGATTCTCCTGCAAGGAGAAATTCCTCAAACAGTGTCCAATATCTTTAAAATTTATTGACAAATAATTGAGGGTGGACTCAATGACATTTAATGCATCATCATCATTGCTGGTCCAAACTCTATCACTTCACAATCCTTCACGTTGCTTCTCACTACTTCCCTCCAAGTTCTGATTAGTCTTCCCCTTCTCCTAGTTCCTTGCGCTTGTATCGTAATAATTCTTCAAACATTGGCAAATTCAAATCTTTGATGGACATCCCACACCATCTCAAAATTATTCCTTGCTTTTCTCTTTTATTAAGGCCAACCATAAAGTTCCTCTTATGCACTGATTCCTAAATCTATTGTTTCATGTTGTTTTTTAGGTTGAATAAATTGAAATCTTTGAACTCTACCAAGGCCCAACCAACATCTCTACACTTCCTAATGCCTGTCCCAGTTCAAGAATTTTAACATGATTCCGTTTCAAAGATCACCCGGTAAGTCTAACATTATGGGATATCTTCGGGGTGTAACTCTTTGGAAACTTTCTAGGTGTTTTACGATGATCTTGATGTCATCATTCCACCCATTGAGGGTTGGACATTATGTAGGGTTTGGGAAGCCCACTTCTTAGCTTATGAGATGACTAATAGAAGAATAATTCATAGGATTGGATTTTTTTTTCTACCGATCAAGACCATGAGACCCACTAGAACTAACCACTCACACTTGTGTGACTATTCATGCCTTTAATGCAGAAGATTGAAAAAGAATATGTACAACATATAGCGTATAAAAGCTTGAGACCTTCTAAGAAAGATCATTTACTATGCATAACTACCATCACATGTAAAATATTGTGTTCAGAATTACGAAAAAATTTACTACAGAAATTTGAATCCAAAAGAAGCACCAATTAACACAAAAATACATGCCATCTACATTTGCATCACATGTTTATGCTTCAGAAATAGAGTATGGGCAATGGCACACACACTTAACATGTGCATAAGCACAATGCATGCAAACACACAAGCAAACAACACGCATGAGCAAAAAAATATGTGCCCCCCACACATCACTATTAATAATACTTTCGCGGATCTAAAGTCTGATAGATCTCGAGATCAGTTCTCCACGAATTATGTCATCAAAAACATTTACTCCTTTTTTTAAAGAAAAAATTGCCTAATTTTAAATCTTATACATGTGGAGCAAACAAAAATACGGACACATCCATACAAAAGTTTTACCATTTTTTGTAATTTTACCAAAAATGTCTTGACTAAAGATATTTTGAAACAAGTACTTGTAACTTATGGTTGGAAAAAATGATTCACCACAATTATATTATGCAGTTCAAGCAAACAGTAAATCATAGCCTCATACCTCCCTCCGAATTTTGAGTTGCTCTTGGAGTAGTTGCTGGCCATTGAGATATAAAATATCGAAAGCAAAGATGCAAACCTCAATTTTTATGTCACTCAAAGTCACACCTTTACGAGCACGAGTGCTGAGGATCTGCAAGAACATGTATTGAAACCATATGTTCAAGGAACTGTAATTGTTCTTTAAAAACCAAAAGCATACCAGCACGATCTTTGGAGAATGGATTTCGACAGACTAGTAAAGAAGAAAGAAAAAAATTGCAAGAGAAAAACTTAGATATTTTATCAAGCTTTACCCCAGGAAAAAGGGATTAGCAAAATGGCCACACTGGGCAAGAAAAAAACCAACAATCCTAAGATAAAAAAATTATAAATATGCAATTTGCAAAGGCAAATACAAACTAATCATTAAGAAAAACAAATATTTAAAGAATGAGAATAGAGCATTGGTCCTTTGCAAATTTCGTAGAAACATTTCACACTTCCTAGTCAATCAAATCTCATATTCTTTCCAACCTCTGAATGTTGAAAATTTTCTCCAAAAAATTTCTTCAACATTAAAAGGATTTCTTAGGTCCAAACCAAGAGGCAAACGGTAAAAAGATTACACCTAAAACTTTCGCAAGTTTAGTGCGACTGTTTCAGCTATTTGATGCACAATTGTTCTCAATATTATTATTCCAATTCCAACTGCATCAGTTTATTAATATTTTTCGCTACTCCATTGTCTCTCTTAACACAGAATGTTATCTAATGAGACCCCTTACAGGAATTTGCTTGAATGTTACGATCTCATTTGCACTTTCATCTTGACAACATAGAGCCCTTTGTCAGCTTAACTGCTTTTGAAAGGTCCCTGGTAACCCTGCCATTGGCTTGGTCCTCCCTTTTCGGGACCCCTCCAAACCTCACTCACTTAAGTCTAATTGCTTACATATATCTTATAGTGGAAGCATAAATACAAAAAAACCATGCATGCGAAAAATGTTAAGACTGCACATTTACATCCAACTACAAAATCACTACTACCTAAAACTTGTACTTTTCACTCAGAATGCAATCATGCCTACAATTTGGAGAAAAAAAATTCAGAAAACCACCAATCATCTAACTTTTAGGTGAAGAATTTATTGCAGCTTGCTGAAACAAATAAAAGCATTACTAATAGGGACGCCACCAACAAGGACCTAGGTTTTAGGTCGTATCAGGTGTGCCGGCGGAAGAAGAAGCGGCGGAGGAACCACGAAGCGCTAAGATCCAACGGAGAAAGGCTTTGAGGAGCAGCCTCAAGAGGAGAGTCACTACCCAGAGTCGCTCAAGCAAACACCATTCTCGCTCAAGCGAGAAGGCTTCAAAAACATGGGAAGATTTTCAAGTTTTGGTCGCTCGAGCGAGAGGACATCAGGAATTCAAAACCAAAAATTTCGGCTAAAATTCGCTTGAGTGAACCCCGGTTGTCGCTTGAGCGACCATTGGTTGCCGCTCGAGCGGGAACCAAATCCGCTCGAGCAAGTCACGTGACGCATTTTGTCTTTTTTAATCACTTTTCTTGTTTTCTTTTGTGTCCAATGTAAGTCACCCTTTTAAGGTAACATAGTACTTTTCCATTTTAGGGTTATCCCCATTTGTAATTACTATAAAACATAATTTTGTAAGTCAGTTTTGGCACTTGTTGATGAATTAATGAAAATGCTTTGCATTGATCTTGAGATGAGCTTTGAAGAGTGAGTCTTCTTGCCCATGTGGGTTTGGTGTGAGGCCAAGGGTGAGATGCCCATGTTATTTTTTATTTTCTCTTTACTTCTTGTTCTTGTATAATTTTCCCCAATTTCATCAATTTCTTGCATCTAATTTTCCCCATTTTAATTGATTGCTCCAATCCCTAACCCTAGATCTAGAACAACCTCGATGTTCATCCTTATGGATAGAATCCGATCTTAGCCCATCGATCCATGACCGTTGTTGGGCTCGAGCTTGTTCAATTTGTGTCATTAACTGCCTCAATTCAAAAGCCCTAGCGAGGAACTACCGATTCCACCACGAGCTACGATCTAACGCCCCGACCTAGACGAAGCTAGAGTTATATATCTAGGATCGCCCTTCCGCATTTCCTAAAGGATCTCGCGCGTTGGCTTGAACCCTACATGAATCGAGCATGGTCACTTAAGGCGAAACCCTACGAAACCCTAAGGTATCGCTTTAATTTGTGATTAATTGTTTAATTTCGACAAATCAGCATATCATGGGCATTCACGTAATTTAGAGTCATTGTCTCGCGTCAGTTTTGGTATCAGAGCTTAGGTAGGTTAGGGCATTTGTGTGTTCATTTGCGTGCACATCGTGTGTTTGATAAAATTACTCATTCATTTGTGTTTCATCGTTGTGTCATTTTAAAACCCGTATTAGTAAGTCGTGGTCACCATGGACACAAATGTACTTGTCGATGTTCTTAAGGGCATCCAAGCCTTGATAATTACCATGAATGAAAGGATGAATGCTATGGAGGAAGCCCACGGGGTTATGGCTTGCTTCTCGACCGCTTGGATCAGTTGGAAGGAGATGAGGAGCAACACGACTGACGAGAGGAGCGTAACGGTCCGCGCTTTGAGCATGGTAGTCGACCCGAGGACCGGAATCGGAATCAAAGGGAAGTAGTTCATCACGGAGATGATTATGATCCGGATGAGAAACTCCTCAAAAATGGCTGAGTTGAGTTTCCGACCTTCGATAGAAGAATGGACCCTAAAGTCTTCCTCGATTGGGTCTCCGATATGGATTACCATTTTCAATGGTATGGCATGGACAATGAGCTGTGTGTTAGACTCGTTAAAATGAAGTTTATTGGCCAACCTCAACTCTTTTGGGTCAACATCGAGCGTATGTGAATCGTGCTCCCATTACCCGTTAGGAGGACATGAGAGAGCGCCTTACAGAAAAGTATGTTCCTTTATCATACTACTATCGCCTACTTGATCAATGGCAAAATTTACGCCAAGGTAGTATGCCCGTGACCGAGTACATTGGCAAGTTTGAAGAGTTCATGATGAGAGTCAGTGTGTCGAAAGATCCTTAAGTCACTCTTTCTCGGTTCCGCACTGAGTTGTGAATGAAACTACAAAAAGAGTTGATCTCTCACCCCGTTAACACCCTTGAGAAGTGCTACGTCGTTGTAAAAGACCTTGAACGGTATTTGAACATGACGGTGGTGAGACAATTTGAGCAGCATGTTGGTGGCCATCGAACCGGAGAAGGGAGGCCTAGTGTCGGGAACCCACCTCCCAAGTCTACACAACACATTCCTACAAGTGTAAGGCTTGACAAAGGGAAAGGTGTGGTGGGTGAGTCCTCAAGGGGCGCCTCTCAAACCAAGTGTTATAAGTGTTATGGGTTTGGCTATTTTGCCGCCCAATGCCCTACGAGAGACCCCCAAAGAACTCTCTTGGTTGAAGAAGTCAATGAGGGAGAAGGTGTTGAGGAGGAAGTGTATGAACCGGAAGTCACTCCTAGTGATGAGGAGGGTGACGGCAGTAATCGCGCACTAGCTTGCATCCAGGATTGTTTGGTTATGAGGTGTGCTCTTGCACAACCTCAACGTGATGAGAAGGACGATTGGTATAAAGATAACATTTTCTATACTTACGCCAAGTGTGATGAGAAGAGTTGTAAGGTCATTGTGGATAGCGGGAGTTGCACGAACGTCGTGTCGACACACCATTACCCGTTTAGGGCTTACTCACTCGCCCCACCCGAGATGGTACAAAGTCGCATGGGTCGACTCCTCTTTCATTCCCGTGTCCCAAAGATGTCGTGTGCCGATAGAGTTGGCCTCGTATTCAGACACATTGTGGTGCGATATGGTGCCTATGGATGTAGGCCACATCATCTTGGGGAGGCCCTAGCTCTATGACATGACCCTCCTTATGCGATCAAATGTGTGCACGTTCATGCATGAGGGCAAGAATATAAAATTAAACTCCTACCTCCCAAGACACCATCAAACAAGAAGGGTGGTCCATCTAAGACCATTAATATTGTGAACCCTTTGGAGTTTGAGAATGCTTCTTTGAATGAGAGCATGGTGTATGTTGTCATCACCGTTGATAGTGCTCTCGAGTCTATAGGCGAACACCTTAAGGAGGTTGAACCAATTTTGAAAGAATTTGTGGATGTCTTCCCGAAAGACTTGCCCAATGAACTCCCTCCAATGCGTGACATCTAACACGCCATAGACTTAGTTCTCGGATCTACCTTACCGATCATACCTCATTATAGGTTGAATCTGGTTAAACATGTCGAATTAGCGCGACAAGTCGATGAGCTCCTTCGGAAGGGGTTCATCCAAGAGAGCTTGAGCCCTTGTGTTGTACCTGCATTACTCACACCCAAGAAGGATGGCATTTGGTGAATGTGTGTGGATAGTCGGGCCATCAACAATATTACAGTCAAGTATAGGTTCCCTATACTGACGCTTAATATGCTAGATATGACGGTTGGTGTCGCTATCTTCTCCAAGATAGACCTTAAAAGTGGCTACCATCAAGTCCACATCCCTCCAGGTGATGAATGGAAAACCGCCTTTAAGACCAAAGATGGTCTTTATGAGTGGATGGTCATGCCTTTTGGGCTATCTAATGCCCCGAGCACATTCATGAGGCTCATGACCCAAGTGTTGCGATCGTTTATCCGGATATTTCTTGTGGTGTACTTTGATGACATCCTAATCTATAGCCGCGACAAGGAGCAACAATTGATCCACTTTCAACTGGTTTGTGGAACCTTAAGGGGAGAAAAGCTATATGCGAACCTCAGGAAGTGCACGTTCATATAGTGATTCGTTGTCTTCTTGGGGTTCATTGTCTCGGCCGATGGAATGATCGTGGATCCAGAAAAGGTTAAGGCTTTTATAGAGTGGCCCGAACTAAAGAACATCCATGATGTTCGCAGTTTCCATGGGTTGGCTACGTTTTATCGTCGCTTCATCTGAAACTTCAGCACCATTATAGCTCCCATCACCGATTGCATGAAGAAAGGGGAGTTCTAATGGAGCAAAGTCCCGACAAAGGCCTCTGCCAAGATAAAGAAGAAAATGACCAGTGCACCTGTCATGTGCCTACCTGACTTTTCCAAAGTCTTTGAAGTCGCATGCGATGCCTTAGGCGTAGGTATAGGAGTGTTAAGCCAAGAAGGTTACCCAGTGGCCTACTTCAGCGAGAAACTAAATGAGGCGAAGCAAAAATACTCCACCTATGACAAGGAATTCAATGCATCATCTGATCCCTATGGTATTGGAAACACTACCTACGACCGCATGAATTTGACTTGTTCTCTGACCACGAGGCTTTACATTTCCTTGCTTCTCAAAAGAAGCTAAACCTGAGGCACGCAACATGAGTCGAATACCTCCAAGGGTTTACATTTGTGTTGAAACACAAGGCCGGCGTGGAGAACAAGGTCGCAGATGCGCTTAGTAGTCGTGTGGCGACTTTACAATCTATGTGCACTGAGGTCATTGGGTTTGATCGGTTGAAGGAGGATTATCCCGAGTGCCCCGATTTCGGGAATGATTACCACACCCTCCTTAGCATTCCGGCGAACACTAGCCCCACTTATACTTTGCAGTATGGGTATTTGTTTATGGGCAATCGCCTATGCATCCCTCGCACTTCGTTGCGTGACTTCCTCATTTGGGAGTTGCATGCCGGAGGGATTGTCGGTCATTTCGGGCGCAACAAGACCATTGCGCTCGCCGAAGATAGGTTCCTTTGGCCTGGTCTTATGTGAAATGTCGCGCGGATTGTGCGATAATGTTGTACTTGCCAAGTTTTCAAGCAAAGAAAACAAAATGCCGGCCTGTACACTCCTTTGCCAGTACCACATACACCTTGGCAAGACGTCTCGATGGACTTCGTGCTGGGTCTTCCCAAGACTCTCCGAAAGCACGACCTCATTTTTGTCATAGTGGATCGTTTTTCCAAGATGGCCAACTTCATACCGTGCAACAAGACCTCCGACGCAACTCATATCGCAAAGTTATTTTTCGGAAAAGTGGTACGCCTTCACGGGTTACCCAAAACCATTATGTCGGATAGGGATGTCAAGTTTACCAGCTACTTTTGGAAAACCCTATGGCACATGATGGGTACTATGCTCTAATTTTCATCGGCATATCATCCACAAATCGATGGCCAAATGGAGGCTACCAATAAGAGTTTAGGCAATCTCCTTCGCTGTCTTGTCGGTGACCACATTAGGACTCGGGACTCCATTCTACCTCTAGCCAAGTTTGCATATAATAATTCCGTCAATAGGTTCACAAGTAAGAGTCCATTTGAAGTGGTGCATGGTCACAAGCCAAGGACACCCCTAGATTTGATTCCCATGTCCGCATCTCACCGCATGTCCGAGTCCGCAGATACATTTGCACAGCCTATTCATAATTTGCATGTTGAAATTAGGCGTAAAATTAATTCGAACAATGATAATTACAAGTTATCGGCGGATTCCCACAAACGTTTCAAAGAGTTCCAAATTGGTAAGCATGTGATGGTTCGGGTTAGGTCTGAACGATTCCCATTGGGAATAGCAAAGAAGCTCTAAGCCCATGGTGTTGGACCTTTCAGGATTGTGGCAAGGAGTGGTTCAAATGCATATTTTCTTGAGCTTCCTCAAGATATGAGTGTTAGCTCAACATTCAACGTGGAAGACCTAGTTCCCTATCTAGGCTCAACCCCACCCCCTTGCGATCCTTTCCAAACGTCCTCTAATCACGAACCGAGTCAAGACCCGCAGCCTACACCACCACCTTCAAACGAGCCGAAAAGAGACGTAATCGAGGAGATCTTAGATGATCATGTGGTCTCCACCTATGGCGGAGGGTTTCAGAAATACTTAGTGAAGTGGCTCCATAAACCAAAATATGAGAATACATCAATGAAGACGAAGTCTGCTGCCTAGACTCCGACATGCTTGATCAATACCATGACCACTTTTCATCAATGATGAAGCCCTTTCAGCCTCGGGGAATTGACAGGAACGCCACCAACAAGGACCTCGGTTTTAGGCCGTCCCAGGTGTTCCGGCTAAAGAAGCAGCGAAGGAACCACGAAGCGCCAAGATCCAACGGAGAAAGGCTTTGAGAAGCAGCCTCAAGAGGAGTCACTGCCCAGGGTCGCTTGAGCGAACGCCATTCTCTCTCGAGCGAGAAGGCTTCAGAAACGTTGGCAGATTTTTGAGTTTTGGTCGCTCGAGCGAGACGACATCAGGAATTCAAGGCCAAAAGTTTCGGCCAAAATTCGCTCGAGCAAACCCCAGTTGTCGCTTGAGCGACCCTTGGTTGCCGCTCGAGCGACCTCTCGTAAAGATTCCCGCTCGAGCGGAAACCAAATCCGCTCAAGCGAGTCACATGACGCATTTTGTTCTTTTTATCCATTTTTCTTGTTTTCTTTTGTGTTCAATGTAAGTCACCCTTTTAAGATAACATAGTACTTTTCCATTTTAGGGTTATCCCCATTTGTAATTACTATAAAGCATATTTTTGTAAGCCATTTTTGGCACTTGGTGATGAATTAATAAAAATGTTTTGCATTGAGCTTGAGATGAGCTTTGAAGAGTGAGTCTTCTTCCCCATGTGGGTTTGGTGTGAGGCCAAGGGTGAGATGCCCATGTTAACTTTGATCTTCTTTTCACTTCTTGTTCTTGTATAATTTTTCCCAATTTCATCAATCTCTTGCATCTAATTTTCCCCATTTTAATTGATTGTTCCAATTCCTAACCCTAGATCTAGAACAACCTCAATGTCCATCCTTGTGGATCGAATCCGATCTTATCCCGTCGATCCATGACCGTTGTTGGGCTCGAGCTTGTGCGATTTGTGCCATTAACCGCCTCAATTCAAAAGCCCTAGCGAGGAACTACCGATTCCAACGCGAGCTATGATCTAACGCCCCGACCTACACGAAGCTAGAGTTTTATCTCTAAGATCGCCCTTCCGCATTTCCTAACGGATCTCGCGCATCAGCTTGGACCCTACGTGAATCGAGCATAGTCACTTTGGCAGAAGCCTACGAAACCCTAAGGTATCGCTTTAATTTGTGATTAATTGTTCAATTAATTAGTTTAATTTCGGCAAATCAGCATATCATAGGCATTCACATAATTTAGGGTCGTTGTCCCGCGCCAATTACATAAAGTGATAGAGACCAGAATGGTAGTAGGATGAATGGTATATCATTACCAGTACAAAATTTCAAGTTGTTGGTGGAATAACTTGAAATATTGCCTAGCAAACTATATGTTGAAGTGTAATAAAAATCATGCTCAATATATTTGTTACACATACAAGTGAACAGCACCTTAGATAAGCTTAAAATTTTGGATAAGGAAGAATTCAGGCATAAATGTTAATGTTCATAAAAAATTGAAGGTAAAAGGGTAACATTTAACTGATAAGGATTAAAGATGAAGGACAAAATGATAATTTCATATGTTGATGCACTCAACTGAAGTGTAGCAGCTTAACATCTTAAAATATGATTCTATAAAAAGAAGTGGAAACTAGTCAAAGCAAGTACAAACTAGTCAAAGGGGGTGGAAGAACACTGGTCAAAGAGGTGATGTAGCGCTTGGCCCTTGGAAATGGCCAACCGGCACAATCAAGGAAGTAATGCAGCACACTCAAGGAGGTAATGTGACACTTGGCTCTTGAAGATGTCCAATGGGCATTGTCAAAAGTGACATAGGACTTGGCCGTTGGGAAGTGAACAAGGGGCATTATCGAAGAGGTGATATAGGACTTATCCCTTAAAAGTTGGATAATTGGTATTTTTAGAATTAAAGGTGTCACGACCCAAAATCCATGCACCTGGATCTCGAGTCGCAACCCAGACAGATCAGAAGAAAACACTAAAGCTGAATAAAAAAATTTCTAATCAGAGATCAAAACAAGGTATCTAGGTAACCAGATTTATGATAAACAGAAGAAACTTTTCCTTTTTTTCACATAAAACAGGTCAAACTACCTTAATATATTAAACTAATCACTACGTACCAGACACAAAGATCTGCACCAAATAATACTATTGAAACTCCGTCAACTGATCTTTCTCCAATCCCTTTCCTTCACCTGCAGGGTGGTTAAACCACCGTAAGAGCTAATCAACATGCTTCGGAAGTAACCATTCTAATACATATTGACTAAGCCACTAACATGCTGATAATTTCAAATTATCAAAGGTTAGTCTTAACGTCTCTTCTTCTTTTTCAAACTAATCAAATACTTTATTTGCAATCGTGAATGTCTGTGGTTGAAAACAAATCTCGTACACAGGTAAATATCACCTACAAGTACGAATCTAGTATCGACTACAAGGCGCTTTTCTCAAAGAACAAATGTCAAATTCAGAGTGGATAGTTCTGCTCACGACCTTTGAGTTGTCTAGAAGCATAAGCGACAACTTTACGAACCTGCATCAACACACATCCTAACCCAATTCGAGATGCATCATTACAGATCCTGTATCCCTCACTTTTTGAAGGAATGGTAAACACTTGCGCAGAAGTCACTCTATTCGTCAACTCCTGACAATTTGCTTCACATTGATCACTCCAGATAAACTTCGCATTTGTCCGAATCAATTGAGTTGCAAGAGCTGCAATATGAGAAAAGTCCTCACCCAATCTTCGATCTACTTAAGAGCGATCAACACCTACACTCACGTTTCGATATCGCAAGACCTAGGAAATTAAAGCACATTTCCTCACGTGACCATATACTTTATTTTCTTGCAACACGTATCAGGCTAATCACAGAATGATCGACATTGAACAGAGAATACACAAACACCAACAAACTGGTCCAAATGTGATTTAAAACCTCGATTTAGAAAGTCTATATGGTATTACTTTGAACCCAGTAACCAAAGTGGGAACATAAAGTAGTAATTTATTTTTATTTTTATTTTTTCTCAACGGATAATATTACGATCTCAGATCAAGTTTTGAAAATACAGATGCACTATGCAATTGGGCAAACAATGCTTCAAGTCTCGAGATAGGCTTAAGGATAGGAAATTCAGTTTTGTGTTGTGGTGATAGACTAGATCATTTATTCGACGGCACATCAATAAATTTTGCTAATGATCAGACTATTTTCAATTCTTAACTTATTCGCTTGCTCAATAACAATATAAGCTAAATAGCATTGTCACCATTTTCATCACAGATGATTACTTTGTAAACCAGATCACAAACTAGGTCTAACAGTAGCATATGAACTTTCCATAGACCAAGAACATGAAAAATGACAATTGTCAATAGTAGCATGCTAAGCAGAGAGCCAAACCATACTCAACAACACATCAAAATCTGTCATTTCTATTGCAACCAACACAAGACTTATACCCTTATACACAGTTCAATACAGGGAAGGGAAAACAGCTCATTTCATTCAGCGAGTGGTAATTACAGAAGCATATTTGGTACCAAAAGCGTATTCATAGTACAAAAGTTCATTCGTTCGTCTCTACATTAGTACAAAATTTCATTAGTTCACTTCTATGCTCAATTTAACAAAAAGGGCCTAACACTACAGCTCTATACCTGATTCTCAAGGCCTTGCTTTTCCTTGCACCAACATCAGTGGTGACATTTTCTTTCTTAGGCCTGGCCGATGCTCTACAAGGGTCTGCTCTAACTGAGCTTGATAATGGCCCAATCGGTACGTTTAATTTCAGACGATTCTTCCTCAGTCGTCTTAGAGGTAAGATAATCAGAGATTGTAATCATGTCAGCATTGGGTTCTTCATTATAGTCAATGTCTTCTTCAGCATCTTCCTCAATTTGGTACTCATTATTCATTTCTTCATCATCTGGTTCGTCTTCACTAGGATCTGTCTACTCTCCTTCACTGAGGTTATCTATGTCATTTTTCTCATCTTGTTCGGCTTCACTTAGGTCAGTCAGCTCTCCTTCACTGAAGTTATCTATGTCATTTTCCTCATCTTGTTTGGCTTCACTTGGGTAAGTCAGCTCTTCTTCACTGAAGATATCTAGGTAGTTTCTATCATGTTCGAATTCCTCAAAATTATCTGCAACTTCTTTGAACGATCGGACATTGAGCTTCAAAGGGGGGAGGAAAAGTGCATTGTTCATTGCGTCGATGGTTTCTTGTATCATCAATAATCCCAGACGCCTCCTAAGGCACATAGCGACTAACCAACCTATAACACACTAAGCGAGGAAACCCAATCTTCTTTTTCTCTACCATTCTCCCTATCGTTCCTTGGTCATCACAGGAAACACAATATCACACTGGATTGCAAGTACACATTCGACTCCTAGCCTATGGGTCCACACCCTAAGGTCAACTACGGGTTCACTCTCTTTGATACCACACCACACAACTGGATCTCAAGTCGCAGCCCAGACAGATCAGAAGAAATACTAAAGCTGAATAAAAAAATTTCTAATCAGGGATCAAAACCAGGTATCCAGGTAACTAGATTTATGATCAACAGAAGAAACTTTTCCTTTTTTTCACATAAAACAGGTCAAACTACATTAATATATTAAACTAATCACTACATACCAGACAGAGATCTGCACCAGATGATACTTTTGAAACTCCGTCAACTGATCTTTCTCCAATCCCTTTCCTTCACCTGCAGGGTGGTTAAACCACCGTAAGAGCTAATCCATATGCTCTGCAAGTAACCATTGTAATACATATTGACTAAACCACTAATATGCCGATAGTTTCAAATTATCAAAGGTCAGTCTTAACGTCTCTTTTTCTTTTTCAAACTAATCAAATACTTTATTTGCAATCGTGACTATCTGTGGTTGAAAACAAATCCCGTACACAAGTAAATATCACCTACAAATACGAATCTAGTATTGACTACAAGGTGCTTTTCTTAGAGAGTCATTTCCAGATCAGACCGATAACTTTGAAGCTTACGCTTAAATTAGCACAACAGACTTATCGTTGTTGGGGGTTATTTTATAGCTAATGGCACGAATATCAAGTATTTTTCTTAATTCAGCTGTTAGTTGAGATCAGATAACAGATAACAAATAACATAGCAGAAATCAGATTTATGACCTGGTCAGGGTCTTACAATTGTCCACTATGGACTCATAGGCACTATCTCATTGCCTTTCAGTAAGTATGGTATTCAAATCCAGTACAGAAATATCAAAAAACGTCAAAACACATGAATTTATGTCCCAAAACACCTTCGGTCTTAGAACAGCTATAACCACTCATAACACATCAAGCTATCAGATATAATTGAACGGTCGGCGATTACAAACCCAATTTACACGCGTTACACATGCAGGTCTAACACAATAGCTAAGCTAAGCTCATTCAATTACTAAAAATATGCACACTCAGGTGTAACCGGTATAACAGATTCAATTACAAAAGTTTTACACAATCAGGTGTAACCAGAATAACATATGCAGTTACCAAATTATTACACAAACAGGTGTAACGGTATAACTTGTACAATTACCAAATTATTACACAATCAGGTGTAATCGGTATCACATATTCAATTATCAAATTTTTATACAATCAGGTATAGCATACTAAGATAATAAATATGTACACTTTAATGTGTCACCAATTCAGGTAACAAATATTTACACTTTCAGGTGTAGCATACTCAGATAATAACTATTTACACTTTCAGGTGTCACCGATTCAGGTAACAAATATTTACACTGTCAGGCTTAACTGATTCAGCTGATTTTCGGTTGTATAGTGTTCATAAAACTAACATATCAGACCACATGAAGCCCTTCATATGTCCGAGAGTACAACACCAACACATCAATTCAGCTATCAACACATAAATTCAACATTAATACGTCAATGAATGTATAAACTGCAGTATTGCTTTTGGTTTTCATGTTTCATTACTACCACAAGTATTAAAATTTCAGCAAGGCGTAGATTTTCACCAGCACATAGATGTACAATTCAAAATACACATGACGTAACAAAGTCAGATTTCGAACAAATGCTGGTTTCTAACCGACAAATCAATATAGGTACAGCCTGAATCAGGGGTTAAATAAGATGTATTAGAATAGATACTTGCCTCAAAAGAAACGAGTAGCTATAGGGTCCGCCGTAGTCGTGAACTCTCTCTCTCTCTCTCTCTCTCTCTCTCTCTCTCTCTCTCTCTCTCTCCCTCTCTTTGTTTCTCAGGCTCCCTCTCTTTCTTTTCTTTTTGTTTTCTTGTTTTATCTTATCTCTCTTTACAAATCCACCCTCCAGGAACATCTCAGCTCTTCTAAACACGTCCAGAAGCTTCTTCTCGTCTCTCGCTTATATGATTATATGATATAATATTATTATATTATAGGATATGATATTATATTATTATATTATAGGATATGCTATTATATTATTTATATTATTCATACATCAGATCCTGAGACTATCGCCTTACCATCATACGGTTAGTGTGAGTATCGATCACATGGTACAGAGCACATCAAATTGGTCGTAGTGTCACGTGGCACACATGCCCAAAACTGATCTCCATGGTTAGATCTAACAAAGTCAACGGTTTTTAACACATTTTTGTGCCCTGTAAAAATATCATACTTAGCAATGGATGTGAACCACCCGTTTGGTGTACTTTAATATCAGCCATTAACTAAACACATAAACAAATGATGTAACGCGGTCGAACTACGGACCGTCAGTTAACTATCTGACCTGGTTTCAAATCGGGTCCTTACAAAAGGACAGAATTCGGATTCTACATTTTAAAATTTCTAAAACAGTAAATTGACACTATAGGAGAAAATTGGAATTTTATAAATTTCTAGGGTAAAGATGTAATTTTACCTTAAATGACAGATTGGGTATTTTCAAATTGTTATGGGCAAAACTACCATTCAAGCCCCTGAGGTAGTTTCAATAATTTCAAGAATTTTGTTACGCAAAATTGTCATTTCTAGGCTAAGGGGTAGTTTCCATATTTTTCAAGCTGTGAGGGGTAAAACCATGGATCAAAATGTCAGATTTTCGATACGTATCATCCAGCCCCAAAACCGATACGTACCGGACGATACTTTCCGGTTTTTTCCCAAAAAAAAAAAAACAACAAAACCGATAATTTGAAATTATTATCGTCCGATACGGACGATACTTTGAACGATAATTTGACTGTTTTTTAAGGGGGTGTTAAAAACCCAATGTATCGTATCGTTCAAGTCCAAAACCGATGCGTATCGGTATCGGACAATATTTTGATCCATGGGTAAAACCTAAGGAAAAAGACTAAAAAAATGGGGGTAGTTTCCATAGGTGCATATGTCTGCATGCACCTGTGGTTGTGTACATGTGAGTGTAATATGGTGTGTAAGTGTGTGTTTGTGTGTTCGTTTTTGTGGGTATGTGATTGGCCGAGAGGGAAGGTGATCAGCCTCACCTAAGGAGGTGCCTCACCTAAGGG
Organism: Chloranthus sessilifolius; assembly: GCA_021018995.1. Classification (NCBI taxonomy): domain Eukaryota; kingdom Viridiplantae; phylum Streptophyta; class Magnoliopsida; order Chloranthales; family Chloranthaceae; genus Chloranthus; species Chloranthus sessilifolius. Next base: position 121,180,951 of record CM037587.1, on the reverse strand, counting down.
ACTCTATAAATGAGGGGAGGAGGATAGAAGTTTATCCCACTTCCCATCCAGCTTGAGAGAGAGGAGAGAGAAAGAAGAAAGCAAAGGAGGAGGTTCAGGATCGGGCTTGACGCAAGGCAGTCAAGCTTAGTATGGTGCGATTCAGCTCAGCGACACACAGTTCAGTCCTGCTCATTCAAGTTTTGTTTCATTCAGTCTAGCTTAGCCTATTTAATTACAATTAGTCTAGTTAATTATCTGGCTTAGGCTAGATAATTAATCCTGCTCAGCCTAATTAATCCTGCCAAAGCTCATTAAAGCCTCCTTAGCCTCATTTATCTTGCACTCGCAAAAAAGGTTTTTAAAGTCTTATGGCATGATTTGATTACTGACAAAACTTTATTTCATTATTTAATTGCTGGATTAGTTGTATGATATGATTTAATAACAGAATGAGTTTGACAGGATTTGATTATTGAAGCAGTTTTTATGAAAGTATTTGATTACCGAAATTGTATAATGACATGTTTTGATTCCGGATTCTGATATTTGATATTTGATGGACTAACGGATTACAGATATTTGATATAGGATCACCAATGACTGAAAAATATAGAATACCAAACTACTAATATTCGATAAACTGATATTGTATAGTTTCTCGATTTTCATGACTAGAATACTCAATAAATTGATGCACCAAGAACGGTGAAAATAAAGGTTAGTTGGCCAAGATATGACTGATGACTAACAATTGTTAAGTGAAAAACTGATTGGATGGATGCCTATCAATGAGGGGTAGGACCCCCTAAGGTGACTCCATTTTAGTCTCACATCGGAGGGGGAAGTGTTTGATGACTGATGACTAATCAGTGGGAAACTTGGTATTTGTGCTCATAACGTAGTCGCTTTAATTATATCTGGTAACCCAGACGTTATATGTCGGTTCCGTATTTTAAGTTTTGTTATTTCACAAAGAAAGAATGTTCACAGTTAATCCTGCTATGCGCTTTATAACAGATTTTCAGCTACCTGTTCAGATACCTGATACTTGGGATCAGACTCCCGTTTCATACATAACTTAAACTTGTTTTCAGATACCTAGTCATGCAAAAATTGATGCATACTTTCTAAGTATCTATTGCATACAGTTTTGATCACGAATTTAGAGACTTGAATCCTCTAGAATGTATTATTCTATATAATAGTTGCTTTACCACTTGTTCTTACTTCCTTCATAGCTAAATCCTCTTACATGTCCATTTTATACTTGTTTCTAGACTACAAGACCACATGATATTTAACTTGCTAGGTTGTTGATGCGTATTTTAGATCCGCCTGTTTGGCTCATGGTCGGATAAAGACGAGACGTCAGAAGAGAAAGTGAACCCACGAATGGTTTTTTTTTTTTAAAAAGGCCTGTTAAAGACCCGTTTGATCAGAAAGAAGAAAATCCAAAATTTATTTGGGCCTTCAACTTTCAATCCCGTCACTTTTATGTTTGGCCTATTTTGAAGTGTCAAACGAAGCCAGATTGATGCGAAATTTGTCATATTTGAAAACTTATCGAAGTAGCTTTCCAACGAGCCAAAATTTGAACAATTCCGACAAGTATTGAAGAAGTTATGGTCAGTTTTCAGAGGCTGCACATAAAGTGACGAATTTCAAGAATCCTAATTGAATTAGGATTAGTCTCTTTTATTATTTTATTTTAAAAAGTAAGAGTTGTTTCTTTTATTAGAAATAGGATTAGTTTCCTTATTGTTTAAGACTTTATTGTTTTAGAAAAATTAGGATATTTCTTTTATTCGAATTAGAAATTAGAGTTATACTAGGTTTCTAATTTTATGCAATGGTTAGTCTATTTAAAGGCTTGTAAATACTTTTATTATAAGTTTTTTGGTTAATGAAAATTGTTTATGCAAATTGAGAGTTCTAAACTTTCGTGAGGGTGTGATTCTCTCAAAACGGAGAGCGATTCTTCGATTCCCGCTTGCGGTTTGGTGCGAGGCCAACTCTTCTTCCGTCTCTATCTTCTTTAGATTTACGGTTTGCGTAAGTAACATAATCCTAATTACTTTATTGATACCATAAAAGCCCAAAATCAATATTTTGTTCATCATTAATTTTATTAGCCTTTTATCATGGATCAAAATATCGTCCGATACCGATACGTATCGGACGATACATATCGGTTTTGGACCTCACCGATACGATACAATGGGTTTTTATCGCCCCCCTGAAAAAACAGTCAAATTATCGTTCAATGTATCGTTCGTATCGTCCGTATCATTCAATGTATCGTTCGTATCGGACGATAATTTGAAATTATCGTCCGATAATTTCAAATTATCGGTTTTAATATTTTTTTTTTGTTTTTTTTTTTTGGGAAAAATGGAGAAATCACGTCGTATCGGTTTTAAATGACGATACGTATCGAAAAAACGAGATTTTGATCCTTGCCTTTTATTTTCGTTTGGTATCGAGAGAACCTACTTGCGAGTTCGTTCGACGCCCTAAAACTATTGAAGATCTAGCCATTCATAAGAACCTTAGTCTTCTAGATCCGCGATATGGAACCTACACAAAAGTAACTATTTTGGACCGAAATTTAATCACCTAATTGAATTTCTAAAATTTTTCGTGATAATTTGTTAAGAGAAATTATTATTTTTAATTGATTAAATTAATTTTAATCCTAATCTCAGCCCTAACATTGCATTTAGTAAGTTCTCGCATCAAATTGGTATCAGAGCGTCAGTTTAGTTTTAGGGTTTTAGTGTTCATATAGATTTTAGGATTTATTTTTTTTTTTATTTTTAAATCATTGTTTTAGATTCGTCTAACTTTTGTCTAAAAATTTTCGTCTGGCTTTTGTCTGAAAATTTATGTATGCTTTTTGTCTGAAATTTTCTGTCTAGCTTTAGTCTAAAATATTTTTTGCTAAAATTTTCATCTAGCTTTTGTCTGAGGTTTTTTTGTTTTTTTTTTTTTTTTTTGCTTTCATCTGGTCTTTGTCTAATTTTGTCTTGCATCACTTAGTTTCATAATTGCATGTCATTTCAATCTTATTGCATTTTATTTTATTAGTGTGCACGTCTAGTGTTTGACAAAAGTCCCCATCCATTATTGGTTCATAGTGCCTTTTCTAGTATTGTGTCTGAGTTGTGTTTGTGTCAAGCATCATGTATGAATCACTTACACGCTTACTCGCCATGTAAGGGTACTAACCGAAGGAGGAAACCGCTACACTTCAAATTCTTGGCAAAGTCCCGAAAGTCGCGATGAGATTAGAGTTAAGGGATACTCCCATCATTGTGAGCTCAAATATGATCTTGATAGTGAATCCCTAAGGTCTATTCAAATTGAAGTCCCAGCTTTTGAGCGTATGACGAACCCTAAGACCTTCGTGGGATGGTTATCTAGTATAGAGGAATATTTTGACTTGTATGACATGTCGGAAGAGTGTAAGGTTAGGCTTGCAAAAACAAGGTTGGTGTGTCATGCAAAAAGATATTGGGATCGTGTGGATTTTCGACGCAAGTTAACTCGAACTAAGCCCATCACACGATGGGCAAACATGAAGGAACGACTCATCAACCAATATGTTCCTTTCACACACCTCTACCTTCTACGGTGTTTGAAAGCTAAGGTGGATAAGTGTCATAAACACACCCAACTGGGGTCAATGAGCAACTACACTAAAGAGAGCTCTAATTTCGGGGTTCCACCATTGAAACCCACGAGTACTCCTACGAGGCTCCAAATTGATAACAGGAAAAGAGCGATTATTGAGTGCCCAAAAACTAGTGGTCGCAACAAATGTTACAAGTATCACGAATTTGGACACTTAGCTTATCAATGCCCCACAAAATTTCCCGCTCAAAATTTATTGATTAAAAGGGAGAATCCTAAGGAGTCGAGAAATGTGAACGTGGAAGAAACCGTGATGAGTGAAGAGGAGATAGAGGAAGCTGAAGAAAGTCTAGTTTGTGTTAAAGCGACTTCTATTTCCCTTGTGAGTAGTGATGTTAAGTCACCCACACGTGAACCCATCGAGTCACTTGCCTATGAGTCATTGGTATCCGTAGAGTTGGGTACACACAACTTGTTGGTACCCCTTGAATCGAGTACATGTGAGCCTAACGAACTGGGTACACAAGAACCATTAGGGTCCATTGAATCGAGTACCCCAGAGTCTTTGGTTTTGGTTGAAGCGAGTACACACGAGTTAATCGAGTCGAGTGTAGATACACATTCACCTTTTTTTAGGCCCAACAGCAAAACCTTTAAACCCGTTCCTTGAGGCCCATCCACTTGAGCTCAATTCTATCTACTCATTGATTTCCAAATACCCGCCTGAACAATATGTGAAGAGGATAGATGGAAAAGTTTTGGGAGATCCATATTTTATTACTACAGTAAAGACACACCAAGCATATCGAGAGTATCTTCTTAAGTGGAAAGGTAAACCGAAAATTGACAACACTTTGACTGCAAGGAGAACGCAATCTGAGAAACATCAGGCATACCTCATCCAGTGAAAGGGTAAGCCGAATACTAGAACACACAGATTTTCTCCCAATATTCATTCATCAAAAGTCATCAGAGTCTGCATCCACTTTTGCACATTGCATCCATGAGTTGCATGCTGAGATTAAGAAAATAATTAATTTAAAGAATGAGAAATGCAAGTTCTCTGGAGATTTTCACAAACGGTTCAAAGAATTTTAAGAGGGTGATTTTGTGATGGTTCGAAATAGACCCGAGCGATTCCCGCAAGGAGTTGCAAAGAAGTTACAAGCTCGCAGTGCTGGACCCTATCAGATCTTGAAGCGTGCTGGTTCTAATGCTTACATCATAGATTTTGCGTCGGATTTGGGGATTAGCACGACTTTTAACGTGGAAGACCTTGTTCTATTCCATGGCCCTTCAACCATTCCTGCCAACCCCTTTGAGCCTTCTACATCTGATGAAGCAACAATTCTCCTACCCCCACTACTACCCCCACCTACTTGGCAAACTCGTGAGATCATCGAAGATGTACTGGAAGATCAGATTGTGTCCACCAACCAAGGGAGACTTGAGAAGTATTTGGTCAAGTGAAAGAACAAGGCCGACAAAGAGAATACTTTGATTACACATGAGGAATTTCAGCAGCTTGATCCAAATCTGTTAGATCTTTATCACAACCAGTATTCATCGGGAATGTATCCTTCTAACCCAGGGAAAGTTGATGGGGACGTCCGATTCAAGCCGATTCCGATCGAGGTTCTCTATATATTGTCTGTGATCGTGACCGTGAAAATCCATGCTAACCAAAGTTTGAGGTCGAACTTTTTCAAAGTAGAGGGGATTGATGCGTATTTTAGATCCGCCTGTTTGAATCGTGGTCGGATAAATAGGAGATGTCAAAAGAGAAAGTGAACCCATGAATGAGTTTTTAAAAAAAAAAAGGCCCGTTAAAGACCCGTTTGATCAGAAAGAAGAAAATTCAAAATTTATTAGGGTCTTCAACTTTCAATCCCGTCACTTTTATGTTTGGCCTATTTTGAAGTGTCAAACGAAGTCGGATTGATGCGAAATTGGTCATATTTGAAAGTTTATCGAAGTAGCTTTCCAACGAGCCAAAATTTGAACAATTCCAACAAGTATTGAAGAAGTTATGGTCAGTTTTCGGAGGTTGCACATAAAGTGACGAATTTCAAGAATCCTAATTGAATTAGGATTAGTCTCTTTTATTATTTTATTTTAGAAAGAAAGAGTTGTTTCTTTTATTAGAAATAGGATTAGTTTCCTTATTGTTTAGGACTTTATTGTTTTAGAAGAATTAGGATATTTCCTTTATTTGAATTAGGAATTAGAGTTATACTAGGATTTCTAATTTTATGCATTGGTTAGCCTATTTAAAGGCTTGTAAACACTTTTATTATAAGTTTTTTGGTCAATGAAAATTGCTTATGCAAATTGAGAGTTCTAAACTTTCGTGAGGGTGTGATTCTCTCAAAAAGGAGAGCGATTCTTCGATTCCCACTTGCGGTTTGGTGCGAGGCCAACTGTTCTTCCATCTCTATCTTCTTTAGATTTACGGTTTGCGTAAGTAGCGTAATCTTAATTATTTTATTGATATCATAAAAGCCCAAAATCAATATTTTGTTCATCATTAATTTTATTAGCCTTTTATTTTTGTTTGGTATCGAGAGAATCCGCTTGCGAGTTCGTTTGACGCCCTAAAACTATTGGAGATTTAGCCGTTCATAAAAACCATAGTCTTCTAGATCCCCGATAGGGAACGTACACTAAAGTAACGCTATTTTGGGCCGGAATTTAATCACCTAATTGAATTTCTAGAATTTTCCGTGATAATTTGTTATGAGAAATTATTATTTTTAATTGATTAAATTAATTTTAATCATAATCTCAGCCCTAACATTGCATTTAGTAAGTTCCCGCATCAGTTGTTGTTCAAACACTCACCAAATATTTTTACCACACTGATTAAGAATCAGATTTTAAAGGGAAATTAAATATCTAGTAAGGGAAAGATACGAAAAAGTCAGGCTAAAGGTAATAATTGCAAGGACTTTTACTTTTTAGTCCACTCGTACTGTAAAATATTCTATTAATGAAATAAAAGTTGTCTTTAGTTTTACTTATTCCTGTTATTATTGTTATATTTCTAACCTCATGTTGCCAAGTCGTTCTGATATGACCGAGTTCAAACCCCAAAGTCTCCATACGTGGATTTCGGGGTGTGACAATTGGTGTGTGACTATTATTGGTGTGCTTATACGTTTTAGATGGCATGTGTATATTCATTGTAATAAGTTCTAATTAAGTATAAAATACTAATAAATGAAAGGTGTAAGGAGTTGAATTAATGGTTGCAATCAATGTAGGGTTAGAGAAGGACGAAGTGAGCGAAAAATGAATTAGTCTCAAACCCTCATAGGCTCTATACTTTATAGAATATCACACGGATATCAGTACAATGAGAAAGAGGGAAAGATATTACAACTTAAACATGCTTCCGACGCACCTACTCCATTCACTCTAACACTCCCTCTCAAGTTGAAAATAGGACTTTCAGAGTTAAGTTATAATAATAATAATAATAATTCAATTTCCACAATAATCCAAAGATACATAAATTATTTGCAAGGACCAAATGAAGCATATAAACCTGGAATGGTAAAATCTTCTTCTTTTCACGGTCATAAGCAACAACTTCACAGTCTAGCACAAACGACCGAACAGAAGATTTCTTGAATCTGCATTCTGACAATTAAAATTAGGCATCACTGTATTTGAAATAAAATTTTCAAAGCCAATCTGTCAAGAAGAAGTCATAGTAGCCCATTACGTCAGAATGAAGATAACCAATTATCAATCATCAAGAAAGGAATGAAGGTTTCACAGAACGCTCGGTGGTCAGAATGCAGCATGAATTATTCACAGACGATTGATAACCATGTTTTAAAATACCAGTTTTCTGGCACGTATCATCCAGCTCCAAAACTGATTCATATCGGTTCCAGATGATACATCGGTATGTATCATCCAATACATACCTCTAATATATGTAATGCACCGATACGATACATTCAAAGTATCATACCAGGGACAACCGAAACCGATACATCTCGGACAATATGTACCGGTTTCATCTGAAATTTTGAACCATGTTGATAACTACAAACAAAGTATCAGCATGGATGCTCTGTGTCTTCATCTACAATGATCCATATTCGTCTTATGCTAAAGATACAAGTCAGAACAGTCTATCCTGGTACCAGTATTGCATTCCAGAACAGTTTACGCATGATTTCAACAAATTATCAAGAGGTAGACTCTGTCAAAATGTACCTATATTGGTATTGGTTCAAACCCAATCCATTCATCTATCCAATGAACCAAGATCAAGCGATCCCAACAGGTGAAGTGAACTACAGTAAATATGTGATCATGGTACAAGGACGTGGCAAGTTTAAGAATTTAGGTATTAGTACTTGATTTGGGTTGGAAGTTGTGTTCTTCACTTTTTGGCTATTGTATATTTTGTACGATCTGGGATCTCTTTAGGAAATAGGAGGATATATTGTAGGAATGAGAGTTACAAGTTAAGTAGGATAGATTACTTCCTAGTGCGCAAACTCCTGACTCATGCCTGGTTCGGCAGGCCCAGGAATAGACTCAACTCACTACTCGGAAAATTTCACTAATGGAATCAGGCACTTTTTGAAAAAAATAAAAAGTAAAAAATAAAAAAATACTACAAGATGTATAATAATTAGTAAAGAGTGAGAAAAATAGAATGTCTGCAGAATGCATAGGATTACTGTTCTACCAAAAGAAGGTTATAAATAGCTAAAATAATAATAACAGCAACGATATTTTTCTTTCATTAGTGGAAAGACCAAGATTGTCACCTCACTGAATTATAAAAAGGAGAGAACACTAAGATTATAAAATAAAGTAAAAGAGAGTATAGAGGTTGAAAATTGCAGAAATAAATGGCAGAAGAAACTAGGACAAAAACAAACTAATAGAAAACTAACAGAAAAGAAAACAGCAATAAAACTCATGAAAAATTCAAAAAATCAACAGGAAACAAAAAAAAAAATTACAATAAAATTTCAAAAGAGAGAAGGGAGTTCTATTTTTATTGGATGAAAGTGATTGAAAAGAGACAAATAGAATGAAAAAGAGGGAGAGGGGGACGACAACGACGGGGGGGGGGGGGACAATTTTATACGCCTGAGAAAAGGAAATGTAAAAAAATAGGTGTTCTATTTTTATTGATTTTTTGAAAAAAATAGAAAATAAATAAATAAGGAAAAAAAAACATTTTTAAAAAAAAACAAGAGAAAGGGTTTTATTTCAGAAAGATAAGAAGACAAAAGGTTTTGGTTATACGAGAAATAAAAAATTAAGAAAAAAAAGATAGCACAAAAAATAAACATCCTTACATAACTATAGTTTTAAACTGAACTCATGTTGTATGCTTATTGAACTTTGGATCAGCCAAAAGTCCCCCCAACCTTCATGTCTGGGAGAAATGAGATGATGGAGAGAGTAGTTGCGTTAAGGTTTCATGGTTCTCATGACCCTAGCAATTAGATATAATATTTAAGACCTTTATAAAGAGAGAGTGTGTGTGGGTGTGTGTGTGTGCACGCGCATATGCATGTATTCGAAGGGGCTTAAGTCCGTAGCTTTCAAATATATACATGTCCGTTAAAAAAATGCATACAACACAAAAGCAGTTTTTATAAAGGTCCCCAAGACCCTCAGATTTAAAGATATGCAATTGATTCAGACAAGTCACAGGAACCATTGACTCATTTGTTGAATGACTCATCCAAGTTTGGCTCAAACCGAGTCAGACTTCTGCGTCAACTCGATAGGCCAGCAAGTTGAGTTGACACAGCCAAGTCTCCAGTTGACGTGGTAAAATCTCAAATAGAGGACTTCAATGATGTCTTTGATTAATTAATACAGTTGTCTTTTGAGAGCTAATCTCTTGCTTCTTTATCTCTTTGGTTTACCTCTCATACATCTTGCATTTTTTTCCTGGGATTTTACAAATTAGAACAAACGCCTTTCTGCATTGGAGCTCAAGAAAGTAGATGGAACGAACAGTTTTAAGCCAGGATACCCGATACACTTTAAAACTAACCAGCATCTTCATTGCCTGAAGTGTTGGTGGTCAATCAACATGAGACAATATTAAAATACTAATACCAGTATATATGAAAAGAAATTTTAAATTAATTACAGTTTCCAGGAGATTGTATGACTATAGGAGGTGCTTATATAGATACTGGTATGATGTGGTGAGGAAATTTTAGGTATGATGTGGTGAGGAAGGGTTTAGGTATGTTTTATACTGGTACATCTTTGATAGGATATTGATACAACATGGATACAAAATAGATAGGATATAGGTATGATATTGGTGTCAGCGTCACATAGATATGAAATCAATATAAAATAGGTATGATGTTGGTAAAACATTGGCACTTCTATTGTGTATATACTATATATGATACATTTTTCAGCAGGATTATATATATTATTTAATTTTAAGCTTCAATACTAATGACATCGAAGTGACAAACACAAGATTAAATTTGTCCATTTATCTTATATTGATATAATTATTTTCCAAATCAATATATATTATTTAATTCTAAGCTGCTAAATTAATGACATTGAGGTGAGAAACACATGACTAAATTTGTCCATTTATCTTATATTAATATAGTAATCATCAGTTATTAGGTTTCTAACATAATGCATGTTAATAACTTAGTAGAGTACAATTATTATCATTAGAAACGGTTTACAACAATTTGTGGTGTAAACTGTTTCTAATGATAATAATTATATTCTACTAAGTTATCAACAAGGTGTCTTCATGTTTAGCAGTGATGAAGGTCCAAAGTCAGTACCAGAAGAAATCCTACCTTAATTTTACCACTTTTTGCTTTGTTTTATGACAAATGGTTTTCCTTGGTTGCAATTTATTTATAGGACTAAATACATATACCTAGATATAGATAAGCCTGACTTCAGACATAATTTACGTATAAAGGGAAGCAAGGATATAGCCACCAATATAAAAGATACGGCCAAGACCATTTATTTGGCACTTTATACATCTGTATTGTATAATATTCATCTGAATTCCACAGTTGAAAAGAAAATCAGGTAGGAATTGGGCTGCATCAAGGATCTACCTTTAACCTTTATTTGTTTGCTCTGATCCTGGATTCGTTAACCATAGACATACAAGAAGAGATTCTATGGTGTATGTTATTTGTGGATGATATGGTAGTAATCGCACAAACAAGGAAACTAATAAATGATAAGCTGGAATTATGGGGAAAGGCCTCAAAGTCGAGAGGTTTGAAAATTAAAAAAACAAAAGCGGAATATATGGAGTGCAAAGTTAGTGAACAAGTTAGCTTATAGGAGGAAAATCATCTAGTGTCACATTGCCATGGATCTCTGTCTTATGCTTTTTTTTAAATCATTAAATAATATTAGAATTACTTGTTAAAAGATAGCTTATTATAGTGCATGTTATAGTTGAACCCCTTTACAATCTACAAATTAAGCTGCAAAATAAAGAATAGTGATTAAATGTATCTCAAAGGCAGCATACCAACACAACTACGTGATAAGACTAAGAAGAATCAAAGTAAGCATGCTGCCATGAATCAAATCTACCTTGACACTGAACTCACAACATCTGGGAATTTTCCAGTATTTCTTTCAGCATTTCGACTGTATATCTCAACTGACCCATCTTCCATATAATGTATCTATACAAAAGTTGAAGAGAAGTTACGGCATACAAAGTATGAACTATCAAACAAAAAAAGGAAGATATAACAAATAAGATTAAGAAGTAAGGATTACCTGAGCACGTTCACCATCATACTTATATTCACAAGTGAATACCATATCCTGGAATTTATCTAGGATCTCAGAAACTCCCTTAGTTGGTTTAGCCAACATAGGTCCGATGGGGACACCCAATGTAAAGGTACATGTCTCTGAGAGCTTCCAAACACCCACATGAAGAAGGGCGGAGATAATTTTATCATAAATGGGAAGGACTGAATACACTTGTTTCATGATCTTACCAGCCTGAAAATGCAAAATAATATCCATAACCATTTGGAAAAAAGATACATGATAAACAAAGAAATAATTCAAATAAACAGAATGCACATGAAAGCCAGCAACCATAAAACTGCAGAAATGTATTAACTCACATAGGATCAACCATATTGAAATGAAAATTCATAGTTATTGACGGGGACGCCGACATAGTAGACATCGGATACGGACCGTTTCGCGTGTACCGACGTCGGAAAAAGCGGAATGGAAATCAGAACCAGGAGTAAAGGAGGAAATTTTCGTACTGGAGGAATACTACACAGTCGACCGATCGAAATTTTCGATCGATCGACTTCATTTTTCGATCGATCGAATACTCATTTCGATCGATCGAAATGGAGCAGATTAAATTCTCAGAATTCAAGTTTAAGTTTTAGGGTTAAAATTGTCTTTTATTATTTAATTGTTTTAGGGTTTTCTTTAATTTTAAGACCTCCTATATAAGGTCTTTCCATAAACAATGTAATTAGTTTTTTTATTAATGAAAAGAGCACTTTGCTTCCTTGCTTGAGATGAGCATCTTCGGAGAGTGAATCTTCGTTTCCCGAAATGGGTTTGGTGTGAAGCCAAGAGTGTGAAGCCCAAAATCTATCCTCTATCTATCTCTTTCTTTTTATTTTCTTTCTCTACTTTGTGTGATCCCATAAACCTTAAATCCAGCCGTCACCTTTTCCAAATCCCCAAAACCATAAATCCTAACACCCATCGGAACTATTGATTCGAACCCATCTCACAAATCCCTATTTCAACCATTAAATATCCAAACACCTGATCCCATAAACCATAGAAAAACTTAAGATTCCACCATTAAACCACGAGTAAGCGCCCTAATCTGGAAAACTTAGAGTTCTACCTTTAGGACCGATCTGCACCGCAACTCTAACGGATCTAGCACAAAGACTGGACCTGAACCCGAACATGATCTTTCGTATGGAAAACAATGGAGCCCTAAGGTAACCGCATTATTTTCAGGTTTATTGTTCAAGTTAATTCAAATTAATTTCGGCAAGTAATTAATTCATTGCATTCACGTAGTTTAAGGGTCTTGTTCTGCATCAGTTATCCATATCGTAGTTAAAGTAAAATTCATATACTTCGTGTAAATATGAAAAACATGCACTCGAATCTAGATCTCCATCGCCAACAACTATATTTATGCAATGCCACATTCCATCTGAGATCTCTAAATATTCACAAGAATGTTCTCCCGAAGAACAAAAGCCTCTAACAGCGTTTGTTCATGTTTATCTAGAGTTCACTTAGAATTAGTACGGGTCAAGTTAGAGAAGATTAGGGTTTTAGGAGGAAATAAGGAAGAAAGGAGAAAAGGATAGACGAGAAAGAGTTGGGAAAACTTAGGATTGTAAGATCATTTCCTTACACCCTTCTTATTATATTATATAGTCCTTACAAATGGCATCCCATGTACATCACAAACATTGGACATTATATGCCACCACAGTACACAACCAATTAATACTAGAGCTGTAACATCCCGAATTTCCGAACACTAGTACACCAACCAAGGGTACGTGTCTGGCTAGGTATACACTATGCACTGCGAATCTTCGAGCTATTTTGTTTTTAAAATGTACCAGGGATCAAAACTTGTCAAGTGCATTTTTCCGAACTTTGTTTTAGACCTTTGCTAAGGACCCATACACCGGTCTTTAGTGTGCCGGCTTAACACCAAATCCAACCCATAAGTTAAAAGAGAGCTAAGAGCCGGATATCCCATTTGCAAAACCCATTTGAGTTTTTGAGCAAGGAAGAAGTTGAGAGAGAGAGAGAGAGGAGAGAAACCACCATCTCTTTTGCCCATTTCTTTTGCCCATTTGAAAACCAAATCACCGTGGATCCCATCTCAAGTTTCTTCTTCTTCTTCTTCTTGAGGATCATTGGCCAAGGAGAGGAGTAGAGGAAGGAAGAAGACCTCCATTTCCTCATTTTCTTTGAAACCCTAGCCTTTGGAACTCTCATCTCAAGTTCCTCTCTTCATTCAAGAAGATCTATACGGATTCTTCGCTCAAGAACGTCGATCTTCGACACCATTACGATCGAAGAGAAGAGTTTGAACCATCGGAGGAGCAAGAGGGTTTCACGCTGATTTCCTTCCGTTATCGATCATCGTAGGCGTGCATACACGAAATTAGAAGGTAAGATTTGATTTAATAATGTAGAATTAGTTTTGAGTTTGATTTTATGGGTGTTTGGAATGTGTGAAATGGGTTTTGGGCGATAAGGATCGAGAAAGAAGAAGCTCAAACCCATGCGGAATCGCACAAAATCGCTCGAGCGAATTGGAAGTCGCTCGAGCAAGTCCCCTTCAAAAACAAAGGAAAATTTCGAGTGAATTTTCCAGGCAAAATTTTTCTGGAAAAACTCGCTCGAGCGAATTTGGAAATCGCTTGAGCGAGGTATTGGTATTTTGGTCATAACTTTTTGCTCCAAACTCGGACTGGCGCGATTCTCGCGGCGTTGGAAAGAAGATAACAAGCTCTATAACTTTGTGTGAAATAGAAATTTCATGAATCAAATGTTTTAAGAGTCAAAATAGAGCAGGAAGTTGGGACAAGTTCTACATGATCCAAGGTTAGCACGAACTTGTCCATTCCGCCTCGGTTTTGAGAAAATACTTAAGTACGTCACAACTATTAGTAACGTCAAAGTAATTAGTGATTAAAACTAATCCTTAATGCATCATCATAAATGTGATGTAGATGAAGGAATCAGTCACCATCGATAAGGGGTCACCTCACACTTTCTTGCGACGTTAGGAATTGAGGTAGGGAAAATTCAATCCATGATTTCATTTTTGCCTTCGATTCATAGATCTGAATGATATGCTTGAACTGAAATGTGATTTTGAGAAATTGATTTAAAATCTGTTAAATTTGACCGCATTGGATATTTGAAATAATTGGAACATTGGTTTGAAATTTCATTCTTCGAATCATCGAAATTTGAATATTGGATCTCCGAACTTTTGAACACTGAATCTTTGAAATTTGAATTTGAAATGTAAGGAAAACTCAATGTGCAATTGCATCTCGATTTTGATTCATAGATTGTATGATGTGTTCAAACTGAGTTGTGATCATTAGAACTGATTTAGAAACTTGATTTTTTAATTATGAGTTCGTTTTGAACCTTTGGAATATCGAATCCTTGAAATTTGACTGCATTGAACTTTGACCTTCGAATTTGAATTTTGAACTTGAAAAATAAACTTAAAATTCTTGAACCTATGAACTTCGAATATGAACATCGAATCTAAATCTGATCAAATTTGATATAAACTGATATGAACACTGAACCTGACATGAACTGATATGAACATTGAATTCGAATTTGAACCATATATATGAACATGAACATCGAACTTTGAACTTCGTATATAAATATGAATATCGAATTTGTGAACCATGAATCTGAATTAGAATCTCATAACTGTATCAAACTTTGTATACGAACTTTGAAATTAGAATCCTTCAAATTCTGAAACAGGAATTCTGAATATGAACTTTGAATAAGACTCCGATCTCCGAACTCTGAACTCTGAACCTTGATCTTGAAACTTCGAACTTTGAACCGTTACAGGGGTATATCCGTATATGGCACCGTTACAGCGATATATCCGTATGTGACACCGTTCCGACGGTATATTCGTATGTGAATCATGTTGCAGCATGCATCGAACCGTGACAACGGTATCTGAACTTAGAACTTTGAATATGAATCTGAACTCTGAATGTGAACTTTGAAATTAAAACCTTTGAATATGAATCTGAACCCTGAACTCTGAACTTAGAACTTTGAATATGAATATGAGCTCTGAATGTGAACTTTGAAATTAGAAACTTTGAATATGAATCTGAATTCTAAACTTGAAACTTTGAATATGAATCTGAACTCTGAATCTGAACTTTAAATCAGACCTTTCAATATGAATCTGAACTCTAAAGTTAAACTTTGAATATGAAATTGAACTCTGAACCCGAGCTATGTGATTGCGAATCTAAGAACTTTTGAATATTGTTTGACATTAAGCTATTCTGAAATTGATCATTGAACTCATTGTTTCACATTTGTTTTGAATTTAAGATCTTTGAATTTGGTTTTGCTATGAAAACAAATGCCCTTGAAATTTGATATGAAAATTGCCATTTCGTTTGATACGAAATTGCCTTTCCATTTTGAATATGAAAATGCCTTTGAAATCCAGTCCTTGAATTTTGTTTTGATACTAGGATGCCCCTTTTATTTTTTGTCATTGAATCTATGCATTGATGTGATAAGATGTGAATTGGCATTGAACTCTCCCTACGGAGCTTAGATTGTTAGCTCACCCCAACACTATGTGTCACAGGTTTAGATTTTGATCAAGACCCCGAGCTTGAGACGGATCCTAGTTATGTTCCTAAGGAGTAGTTTTGGACTTCGTATATTTCAGACATGGTACATCTTCGGTATTAGTCTTTTGTATATACTTTTTGTAGCTTATACCACTGATTAGGTGGCGGTCGGCCGTCACCGGTGATTCATTGTAGTTTTGTTTTATATTAGACGTTAGAATGGAATCTTTTGTTCAATGCCATATATGATATCTTTGCTTTGATTTCCGCATTTGTGAGGATGTACCGAGTGTGAGTGATCCGACGATCCGGTTTCTTTTAAAAAAAAGGGGGGGTCATCATAGTTGGTATAAGTATCATCGGACGGTCCGGCTTTCCCAGAATTTTGTGTGGGGAAAATCGGGCTGTCACATGAGCAGTAGAGCCACACCAATAAATTCCGCATTCCACAAAATCACGGCATCCTCAAAAACAAGGTCCCCCAAGAATTCTAAAACAACCTGAGAACCAGATTTACGCAAAAACATTAATTGGGAGAGAGCAACTAACGATTCTGAGCATGCGTGTGTTTGTGGGACTAATGAGTTGAGTTAAAGCTACAACTACTCGATTTGATATATTTAACCCCAAAGCAAGCCAAAAAACAGGATTATCTAGAAAAAGTTAACACAGGAATAATGTGGATAATTTCCAGATTTACAATAATGCCAGGGAGGAAGTTGGATGAAGTATTTAAGAAAGGCATGCAGAGAAGTATTTTCTCAACTTCTAACACATCCGCTCCCTAACAGATGCATCTGGATGCTCACAGATGTGCACAAACCTCACTAATGGATTCATCTGAATGCTCTCTAGGCTGTAATCAATCAACAAAGGGGCCCATACTTAGAGTGCTATTACAGCAAATGTGCTAATAAAGAATATTTAAGATTGAAGTGGTCGCTGAACAGCTCACGTGATCTTTAAGTTAGCGTGACACTAATCCCGAGAATGATATTAACTTTTTGCCTTTATTTAGCTTTGTAGTCTATTTAATTGCTAGGTCTCTTAAATAGGAAGATTCAGTGACACAAGGTTTTCTTTATGTGAAATAGAGAACTATGATGGACTGTCGTTGCAAAAGAAGAGAAGCCCAGATTTAATGCACATGCCCCAGAGGATTGACCAGGCAGGAAAAAGTTTGGCTTTTGATTTATTTAGTTTCTTTGTTTTATTTTTAGAAAGTTACGGAGTCCTATTTTGATTAGGAAAGTAGGCGTAGCGAAGGATTTCTTTTGTTATATGTGGCAGTAAATCAGAACTTCTCATTATGTAATGAAATTATTATTAGTTTTGTGAGAGACGCGGGTTCTCCTTGGAATTCTTGAAACCCTAGTTCTAGGTGATTCTTTCTCCATTGATTAGCTGAAGTGCTAAAAATTAAAGTGAGTCTTTATTTTAATTCCTGGATTTTATTTATCTTTCTATCTCCTTTCGATACGTTATCATATTTATATGAGACAATCACTCATTTGCTAATTAAATGTAGATAGATTCAAAGAATTTGAGTTAAGTATTATTCAGATTTAAATAGGTTTAACAATTTAGCAGAGGTATGGATTGCTCGAAACTCAGAGTATATATGGTTATGTTTGAGGAAATTGGCTTTCTTTTCAGTACTTTGAGAGGTATGGAATGAAAGGAGCAATTGGATCTCCTCGAACTCAGCGACACATGACACAAACATCCTCCTGAAAGTATAATACTCTCCAGCATGGTTTAAAACACCGAAAATTCGACTCGACTCGAAATATGTGGGTCGAGTATACTCGGAAACTCGAAAATACTCAACTCGTTCCGACTCGGGTTTTATATATATATATATGGGAAATTTCCAGAGTCGACCCACTGTCAGATTCACCTTTTCCGTCAGAGACCCTATAGTTACACCTTTCACCAAACTGACCAGCTCCAAGCCGAGCCGACCATGGGAAGAGTATAAAGTCGAAGATACCCCTTCTTTGACTTTCTTTAACCACAAAAGGATCCACTTCTTCCTCATTTCCATCAGGTTCAATTAGTGAGAGATAGAGGAGGCAAAGGTGAAGACGTCTTCTTCCTCAGTCCGATCAGCGCCATTGGAAGTGGAAAACACGGGCTTGGGAGAAGACCCCTACATTTTACCATTGCGACGAGAGGTATGTTCACTTACTTTATTTTAAATGATTCAGTGTAAACCCTAAACCCCATTTTCAGTTTCTTAGGGTTTCTTAATGGTGCAGTGTAAAAAATAGATAATTTATTGGTAAACAAGCGATTTAGCATTCATAAAGAAGCATTATCGCAGTCCTAAACAAGCGATACCACTTGTCTAAACAAGGGCTACCACCTGCCTAAACAGCCGATAAAGCCTTCCAAAAAAATCAATATAAATTGTTTTACTAATAAAGCGATCTCACTTGTTTAGGAGGCGTCATCGCCCCTTTGTGACATCTGTCATATGACCCCGTCCTTCACTTTCTTAAACAGGCGATGCCGGAGGTGAACATTTCTCTTCTCTATCACGACGATGGTTTTCTTGTAAGCGATGATGGCTTGTATAAAGGTGGCCGGCACGACGGGTATTTCTTATGAACAATTCATAAGGCAAATGTACGTGTCATCACCCCTTTGTGGCATTTATCATATGACCCCATCCTTTGCATTCTTAAACAGGCAATGCCGGAGGTGAACATTCCTCTTCTCAATCACTATAACGGTGTTCCTGTAAGCGATGATGGCTTATATAAAGGTGGCCGGTGGAGGCTTCTTTCCATTTCGACGGGTATTTCTTATGAACAATTCATAAGGCGAATGTATGCAGTCAATTTTGCGAGGGCGGATGAGACACTTTCCGTAAAGTTATCTATGAAGATAGTGAATATCCCTGTGCTTGCCGACATTTTGGAATCAGATGATTTGGCCTCTCTATTTACCTTTTATAAAGCCGGGGTGGATGCCATAAAGGTATTCATCATTAAATAACCGTCATCCTTCCGAGTCGAAGTTGAACAAGTTCTTCTTATCGGGATTGATTATGTAAGTAACCATTCCTTTCAACCGTGTAAGTTTGACGATGATGGACCTATATACGATACAGTTCGTTTAGGTGATGACGATGATATTACGGCGAAGGGGTCGGTCAGGAACATAACTACTGATTTAAATGATACTCCAGCTGAATCATATGATGACCCACTAAAATATATACATGGGTCACAACAATATCATCAATTAGTTAGACTACACGTAAAAAAGGGTGGGGGATAAAGATGACTTCGGTCATCTCTTCCCCGGTGGATTCACAATTTGGTTAATTCACGAATTATGTTCTACCATTCCATCGATGGAGATTACCGGAGGAGCTCAATCCCATGTCCATACACATGAGCACCCCTTCGATAAAGGGCCTAGTCAACCACGTGAGAACCCCGTTGGTGAAGGACCTAGTCAACCACCTAAGAACACCACTGGTGAAGGGCGTAGTCATCCACAACCAAATAATGAAGAGAACTTAGAAGAAAATGTTCAAGACTATAACAGCGAACTGAATGGGTTTATAAAAGAGGATCCGAGAAATTTCGTGAGAGGCATTGATAATCCCCTTGTAGACCGAGATTACGAAGGGTCAAAGACATCAGACGACTCTTCTGATCAAAATGTAGAAACCAAATACCGGAATCGGACGTTTAAAGTTGGAGATGTCTTCAAAGACAAGCAAACATTCCAAAGAGCATTGAAAGAACACGCGGAGGAGAAATACTTTCAAATCAGGCCCTTGAAAACCACCAGTTATCAAGTCACAGTCGGATGCTACGAACCCGGTCGTTCGTGGAGAATGCATGCGTCTAAATTGATTGGGCTCGACACTTTTAAAATCAAGACGTTCAATAATACTCACACAGCGAGGCCCCTAAGATCGGGGTGCACGGACATCGTAATGCAATAATTTCCTTCGTAGCCAACTATGTGCGAGAGAAACCTATGCAAAGATTCGACTACACACCTGTGTCGATAATGTTTAACATTGGAAAAGCTTATAATGTGCAAATAAAATATTATAAGGCTTGGAGGAGAAAAGAACTCGCCCTGAAGATATTAGAGACAGTTGGCAAGGACAATTTGTGGATCTACCAGCCTACGTGAAGGAAATGGGGAGGGTAGATCCTAATGTTGGAACCTTATAATTCCCATTGGCTTTTATCGAGTGTGGGAACCCTATAATTCCCCAAAGCAAGTCAATGGGAAATTCAAGCTGACCAACTAGCAGAAAATATGAAACTGAGACCCCCCTATAATTCCCGAAAGCAAGTCGGGCATCCGAGGAAGAAGAAGATACGATCTAAGGCTGAAATTAAGGCCCTACAGTGTGGCAGGTGCGCTGAGTATGGCCACAATAGCAGGGGTTGCACGGGGACTGATGGGTTGATAGCGTATGTGCCTGCATAATTTTGACAATCGCTCTCTCATCCGAGTGATGATGCACTCCTAACGGAGACTTAACGTGCGCCTATAAGAGTGATAACGCTCTATTCAGAGATCGATATCGATCTATTAAAGGATCATTATCGCTCTACGAAGGGATCGTGAGCAATCCTCTAAGAGAGCGGTAGCACTCTACTAAGAGAGCGCTAACATCCACTAAGAGATGACACTTATAAGAGCGATAACGCACTCCTAACGAACTTTATCGTACACTTATAAGAGTGATTACACTCCATTAAGAGAGCAATAATGCTCCATTAAGAGATGGGATTTTTATTTTATTTTTGCAACTTGCATACTGACAGTGATTGGTTTGTATTTTTCATTGTAAAGGTATGTTGCATTCCGAAACGCAATCTAAACGATAATTGTGAGCTTGTACCTCCAGCGGGGGGAAGACGTTTACGCCCTAAAACTTCCAAAGCTGTGGACAGGGCAAATTGTCAACCTCATCCCACTACTACTATTAGGTACCACTTTTATTATATGAAAATTTTCCCTTATAATGTTCCCTTTGTAACTCTTTTAAATTTCAAGAGTGAAGAAGCAACCTTCGATACAGAATCAACCTTCGGAATTAGGGCACCTTGGTATAGATTTGACACAAGTCATTTACCGATGGATGATAAGATTGCAATTCACACGCGGTGGATGAAGATAGATCGCATCCATGTTAGCCTCATCCCACTACCACTATTAGGTACCACTTTTATTATATGAAAATTTCCCCTTATAATGTTCCCTTTGTAACTCTTTTAAATTTCAGGATTGAAGTAACCTCCGATACAGAATCAACCTCCGAAATTAAGGTACCTTGGTATAAATTTGACACAAGTCATTTACCGATAAATGATATGATTGCGATTCGCGCGCGGTGGATGGAGATAGACCGCATCCAGAAACAGTACAAGAAGTCTGCTAAATCGTACAAGGAACGATACGAGGACAAGTTTGGACGGAAATTTGGTTCATACATAAAAGTTACTTTTTAGAATGTAATATTTACAATCACGATCAATTACAAATGTTACAAATTTACACATAAAGATTACATTAAAACAAAATTGAAAGTTAGAAATCTTACAAATCTATAAATGTTACAATGTCCAAAAGTACATATGCACAAAATTACATTTAGACGAAATTGTAAGTAAAAACTACGAGGACGGATCCACAGGTACATCTTTAGCAAGGTCCTCGTCATCTGATACCCTCCATCGCCGGTGTATGTAGCCAGGGCATGGCCAATTTCTGTCTTGATCCTATCCATATTATCTTGCGTGAAGTCGAATCTCTTCCCCTCCATGAAGTACTCCAGTACTTCAGCACAAACACCCCGTAGTCCCACCCATTGATCTGTCGGGGTACGGATTTGATCCGGCAGTCAGTACATGGCCAAGGATATTTACCCTTCAGTGCAATAGAGTCCCCGTATAAATATAAAAGTTGGTAAAGGTAATGGGTCTGTTTCAAAATACATGAAGGTCAGCTAAGCTAAGTAAACAATGACCTACATAAAAATTCGTGAACAACTGCATAAAAGGTTGACAACAATCTTTTCAACAATTGCTGACTATATGGTCGACAACGATTGCCTAAACGGTTGACAACAATTGCCTAAATGATCGTCATTGATCATATAAACGATCATCATCGATCACATAAAACGGTAACGACTGCATAAACATTTGTTTCCCTCCCCTTCTACAAGATCGGTAGCACTCACATTGAAAATTGACCATCTAATTAACTTTTGGGATGTTGTGTACGATATGGGATAAAAATTTCGCATTGAAAATTGGATTAATTTTTGGGACATAAAAATCTCGCATTGAAAATTGACCATCTAATTAACTTTTGGGATGTTGTGTACCATATGGGATAAAAAACTGACCATCAGATAGTGAAAATCTGATTAATTTTTGGGATATAAAAAATCTAGCATTGAAAACTAACCATCTGATTAATTTTTTGGATGTTACGTCATATGGGATAAAAAAAGACCATCTGATCATCAAATGGTCAGTTTTTTATCCCATATGGCATACAACATTTGATCATCAGATTCTAATGAATGGTGATATTCTATTCATCTAATGATCTCAAGATCAATTGTGGGAAAGATTGGAACAAAAAATGATCTCTGTTGTCCCCTCAAAGCCCCGACAAAAAAAAATATTTAAACAGAAAAAATAATAATATAATAACAGAAAAATACATATATAGAGCCGATTTGGGCCTACCGATTGATATAAAAATAGAAAAAACCATACCTAAGCGGTTGAGTTTGCCGATTGATTGTCGATTGAAGCGATCGATTGCGAAGGCGATTGATAGTAGATAGCTTGTGAAGGCGCGAAGGTGATTCATGGTCGATTGATCGTCAATTGAGCTTGCGAAGGTGCAAATATATTAAAAAAATTAGCCGAGAATAGAAGATAAAAATAAGAAGCTGAGAGAGAAAGAGATGAGAGAGAGGGGAGAGACGAGAGAGAAAGGGGAGAAAAGGGAGGCGAGAGAGAGAGAGAGACGAGAGAGAAGAAAGGGGCGTGTGCCTATGAGGGTGCAAGAGAAGAAAGGGAGGCGAGAGAGAAAGACGAGAGAGAGAGAGAGAGAAAAAAAAAAAAACAAATTGTGTACCTTTTTTCGCCGGGGGCCTTAGAGAAATGAGAGGAGTTGCGAAAGCTAAGGAGAGACGAGCTGACGAGTTGCAAGTTGTCCAAACCCTAGATTCTCCTTTTACATATAAGACTAAGTTATAACTTATAATTATATAGCTTATAATTACTGATATAAAGTTATACATATATATATATATATATATATATATATATATATATTGCAAATATGACGGTACCATGGCGCCATACCATAGCCATTTTAATAGTTTCGCCATATCAGCGCAAATGGTGAAATCTGTCGCCATTCACCATGGCGACGCCTTGACTACCATGGTGCTTCATTAGCTTCCCTCCTAGGTTTCGTTGTCGTGTGTTTCGTTAGCTTCCCTTGTCGGGGTCTTAAGCGAGGGTTAACGGGTTGCTCCTCCACCTTTGTGAATTGGGCCGAGGGTGCCTCTCTAGTTACGTCGGGCTCACGCACGTCACCAGCTGTCCCCTTATCTGCTTCATCCGCATGCATGTCAGGATGTGATCCCTTATCGGCGGCAGAATTCCCCGGCAAAGGTGGGAAGTCAAATGCTGTACTAGGCACCTTCGATAGCAGCTCCAAAACAGCAGCATCCTGAACATCGAATGGAACATTATTAGAAAGCAAAAATATACAATAGAGCGTTATCAACATGTTAGAGCGATACCGATATGTTAAACGAGTGTTAACGCACTAATAAAGGAGTGATAACAATACCCTAACAGATCGATATCGCTCACCTAACAAAGCAATAACGACCAACTACAGGTGTGATATCGATATGTCCAAGGAGCGTTATCGCTTTAATAACCGAGCAAAAACAATACGGTAACAAATCGTTATTCACTTTTACAAACTACGTTCTAACGCGTACCTTAAGTATCGCCTCCAAAATCGTTTGAAGAAGTTCTTTCATGTTCCCCTGGTCCTTTCTTATCAACTTGTTTATGTGATTCATCGTCTAGAGCTCCACGTCCCTTGAAGTGAGTCGTTCATTCAGGGCGTCGCAACATGTAGTGAGGTGCTCATTCTCTCACTCCAGATTGGTCACTCGCTAGGTGAGTTTCAGGTTGTCAAGCACCAAATCGTCGATCCTCCTCAACAACGTTTCATTAGAGGAGCTCGGTGCACTGCCGCTCTTCATTGTGGCCTCCCATGTTTTCGGCTGCTCTAAATGGGCGAAACCCTCTTCCGAGGAAGATTCTTCTTCCAACATCAACTTGGCGACAAATTCTTCCTCAATGTTGTCAACGGCAATGTAATTTCTCTTCTTCTTCGACCGCATATCCAGTTCCACAACTTTCTTGAATTACCCCTCATCATCAACCTCTTTCCTCTTCGTCCCAATGCCCTTTAGCAAATACTCTCTTACGACGGGTATCCCTAACTCAAAGTAACCAGTTCGAGGGGGCTGAAAACCTGTTACAAAAAAGGAGCAACCCAAATATCAAAAAAGCAAATCGAAATTATAATATCAAAAAGGGAGAAAATGATTTTGTGAGTGTTATCGCTCCATTAAGAAATCGACACCGACTTCCTTTATAGTCGATGTCGACCTTATAAGGCGTTATCGCCTCTTCAAGAGGGTATTACCGATCTTTAAGAGACCGTTATCGCCTCTTCAAAAGGGCTTTACCGCATCTTTAAGAGAGCATTATCATCTTCTCTAGCATTGGTATTCTAATCATAACAAACATTCGATAATGTAACTTTAACGTATATAAATGGACATCATACCTTGCTTTTCAGCATATATCCAACAATGTAGCCTTTTATCCTCGATTGCGCCTTCTCTGCCCATTTCAACAATCGCGGGAAAGGGCTCTTAAAGGGCGTCCGCTCAGGGGCGATTTTTAGCATCAGCTCATACAGCCACCATTGAAGTACACAAATGTATCCATAAATGTTGAACGTCTTAAGGAGTTTATCCATGTCGACCGCCTTTCTACTCGCCACGCCCTTGATTATATACTCGAGCAAGTCATGGTACACGTGGAGACCCCACGCAGTTCGATTGAAGTTCTCTACGTCGTCGATGAGGTTGACGTGCTCTTCCGCCAGTTGATGGTGGGACTAGGAAAAAAAGAACGGTACACTTGGCAAATAGAAGAGGCAGTTTTACGAAATCGTCGCCACTTTCTGCTCGCCTCATTCCATTGTCTATATGGGCTCGAACAATTTTTCCACTAGGCACTCTACGAAAATATTTGTAACGAATGGTTTCTACTTCCAATGGTTTAGCCGAGGAGGTATACTTTTCTGGCCCAACCATGGCAAGGTCCAGTATTAATGCAATGTCCATCTTCCGAAGATAGACATCACGCTTCCCGATTCAAAAGTGATTTTTTTCAACCCAAAAACTCAACATCGCATCGATAACATATCTAAGAAATTTCACACCCTTTGGCATTTGGAATATTCCATCGAAAACTAATTCGCTCAGTAACTTCTTTCGTGTTGGGCTAGCCATGGGTCAAAATATCGTCCAATACGTATCGGTTTTGGACGTGGGCGATACGGTACAAAGGGTTTTTATCGTACTCTCCCAAAAATAAGGTATTTATAGTCCGATACAGACAATTTATCACACGTATCGTCCAATAATTTAGTATTTTCTGAAGGGACTGCAAAACCACCAAATTATCGTCCGATACGGACAATAATTTGACCGTATAGTTCGTATTGGACGATACATTGAAATTATCATACGATAATTTGATTTTTTTCACTTGTGGGGCCCCTTCATCTTTAATGCACAAAAAGGGTCTCAAACCCCTTTTCTTCGTTTTTTTCCTTCCACTAGAGCCTTCTTTTGCATTTGGTGTTGTTGTTCTTCCACTGGAGTTTTAATTTTTGCCATTTTGACGCTGAATTGATGCCCGAAAACTGCAGGATCGCCGCCGAATCGCTGAAGAACATAGAGAAGATACGTATTCTACGATTTTTGGTCATTTTCTTATATTTTAGGGGTTAAAATTTCAAGATCTACCCTTAAATATCGTATATCTACCCTTAAATTTCAAGATCTACCTTTAAAATTTCAAGATATACCCTTAAATTTTCAAGATCTATCCTAAAATTTAAAAATCAACCCTTAAATTTCAAGATCTACCCTTAAATTATTTATAAAAATTAATTTAACCCTATACTTGAGACAAATGTCCCTGTACTTTTGATTATATATATATATATATATATCCATTGATACATTTGTCGCATGTGTCATGGGGTATATGACACATGTGACACATCAATTATATGTATGACACATCAATTACACATGTGACACAAAACCCATGACACATGTCACACATGTGACACCTATGTCACATGTCACATACCCCATGGATCATATGTGTAACATACCCCATTGAAAATTAGAATAATATTTGAAAATGTTATCTCATGTCATTAAAAATTAGAATAATATTTAAAATGTCATTAAAAATTAGAATAATATTCGAAAATATTTTCTCATGTCATTAAAAATTAAAATAATATTTAAAATGTCATTAAAAATTAGAATAATATTTTAAAAGTCATTAAAAATTAGCATAGTATTTGAAAATATTTTCTCATGTCATTAAAAATTAAAATAATATTTAAAATGTCATCAAAAATTAGAATAATATTTAAAATATTATTAAAAATTAAAATAATATTTGAAAATATTTTCTCATGTCATTAAAAATTAAAATAATAATTTAAATGTCATTAAATATTAGAATAACATGTAATTTAATCCGATCGTTTGCTCATTCATACAGGTGAAACAAATAAATATGGTATGTGGACAAGATTCAACCTGGCAATACGGCACAACAATAGATGGTGATCGACTCCGAATAGAATGCAAGCTTTGTGGAAAAAAATTGTTGGACCGAGGTATCACACGGTTGAAGGAGCAGTTGGCTCACGTTAAGGGAGAGACAAAAGGGTGTCCCAATGTACCCAGAGAAGTGAGAGAAGTTGTCAAAGCTAGCTTGGAGGCGGCTAAGGAAAAGAAAAAAGCAGAAACCGATCGAGATAGAGAAATGTATGAGAGAATAAAGAGGGTAAATCCAGAGGTTCCTGCACCTGGACCTAAGAATGATGAGGATGAGAATGAGGATGAGCAAATAGCGAGTCATGAGGGAAAGTGCTAGAGAAGCATGACAGCAACGAGATCAGAAAGAAGCCGACTATTGATTTCGATCCAAGTTAAAGGGCCCATCCATGCATGCTACTGGTGGTGGATCTAGTCATAGGTCACATGTTGATGATGATGAGAACATTCATGAGACTGCCAGGTTGCGTAGGTCAGCATCCGTGAGGGAGACCAGGCTGTCTACTACAGGTCATGCTACAGGTCCCATGGATCCATTCATGTATCAGACAGAAAGCTCCAAACAAACTAAATTGAGTGCAATCTCACTGAAAAAAATGGGAAAGACTCTTGAAAAATCCATTGTAAAGTTTTTTATATTCAATCACATTCCGAGTCAGATTGTGGAGTCGCCATACTTTAAAAGTAAGATTGATACAAGTGCAGAAGCTGATCCAGGAGTTAAAAAATCTTCTACACACAAAGTATCTGGGCCCTTACTAAATGAGTACGAGGAGATAGGAGCTTATGTGGACAGCATCCACGAAGTATGGGATGAGAGAGGTTGCACAATTATGTGCGATGGATGGACCGGTCCCACAAGGAAGACTTTGATCAACTTTTTGTTCTACAACGATACCGGGACAATATTTCTAAGATCAGTTGATGCTTCTAAACATGCGAAGACGGCTGATTACCTCTTCCAACTAATGGATAAGGTAGTTGAAAATATTGAAAAGAAGCGGGTTGTGTAGGTGGTAACAGACAATGCCGCCAATTATAAAGCCGCAAGCAGATAGTTAATGTTGAAGAGACCTCACTTGTACTGAACTCCGTGTGCTGCTCATTGCGTGGACCTTATTCTTAAGGATTTGGGAAAGAGAAGCAAGGCACAGACAACTATTTAGAAGGGAAGAACGATTACTTCCTATATGTACAACAGTGACAAGTTAGTGAATTTGAAGAGAGACTTCACCAAGAATGATCTGCTCCGGCCTGCGATTACACAGTTTGCGACAATTTCCAATCCTACAGAGCTTGGCTAGATATAGACATGAGCTGAAAAGCATGGTCAACTCCAAAGAATGGAGAAAATATGAGTTAGAACTCTCATTAGCAAAGATATCTGCTTGCAATGAAGTTGCTGACTTGATCTACAGCCCCTAGTTTTGGGCAAATGTTGACCACCTGATCGCCGTCACTACCCTGTTGGTGCAAGTGTTGAGGTTGGTAGATGGTGATGAGAAACCAATGATGGGGTATGTTTACGAGTCAATGGATAAAACAAAATTGGCTATTAAAACCAAATGCCCTACAAAATATAAAGAATATTAGGCAATTATCGACAAGAGGTGGGCTACACAATTCCACCAGTCATGTCGCAGGTATAACATATTAAACCTCTTATGTAGTGATTTTTATTTATTCATTATTTTTCATATGATTCACTGTTTCCATATACTGATGAGATTGCTCATATTTGATGTATAGCACACTCCTTGAATCCGGCCTTCCAGTATATGCGACGTTTCGAGTTGAATGAGGCTGATGAAGTGTACAGCGGTTTGCTCAATGTGATCCAACGAATGCTCCCTGAGTTGGCGGATCAAGGTCAAGCCATAAGAGATGTGAGTAATCATACCTTATAACTAATAAATCAAATGTCATATGATTTGTTTATTGATATGTGGGTTATTGTATTCCATCTTTGTAGATTGACATGTTGCGCAAGAGACATGGGTCATTTGGAACCTCGTTGGCGCAATCCCAAATCAAGTACGATAAACCCGCTGAATGGTGGATGCACTATGGAGGTGATGGTCCGATACTGAGGCGGGTTGCAATGCGGGTTTTATAGCAAACATATTTCTCGTCCAACTGTGAGCGAAATTAGAGAACCTTCTCTCTCATTCACACGAAGACAAGGAATAGGCTAACTATGGAACGATTGGAAAAGTTAGTCTATTGCCACTACAACATGCAATTAAGGGTCAGGAATATGCAGAGGACCAACCATGGTAAGCAATTATATGAAGTCTTAATTCATACAATTTTTATTTGATGTAATTGACGAGGCATATACTAATTCATCTATTATATTCTACCTTACAGATAGTGAATAGTTTGATCCCATCGAGTTGGATTATATATTCACAGAGGATGACCCTTTGAATCAGTGGATCGAAGAGAGAGAAGAGTCAGTGTTGGATACTGAGAGTATTGCATGGCTGGACAATGCTGAAAGAGTAGCGGAGTAACAGGCTTCCCAACCACCGAGGCGGAAAAGAAGATTGAATCGTCATTCAGTGGTTGGATCTGATGACGGAACGCAGCCCGGTAGTGATAATGATGATGCTGGGAGTGATGGTAGAGGCGATGAAACCCACGTTGGCACTAGTGGTGGAGGGGATGATGTTGATCCCTCTTATTCTTATGGAGGTATTGTCGCATGGGATGATGAGCCGATAACAATGTATGACACTCCTACATTTAGAGGTGGAGGGGTTAAAGGAAGAGGAGCGTCAGAATCTTACCAAACACAACCACCACCACAAGGTCCACAAGATGATGTGGGTTATATGACTTCTAGCTTCGGGAGATTTAATTTGCAAAACACCAAAGATCAGAAACCAATAACCCATACTATCGGCCTCAACCAACCTACCCGGTCCATATGACTTCGTTGGTCAAATTTTTGGAGGACCGATCTTTACCTATTATACTGAGTCATATTCGTCACTAATGCCTCAGTTTCAAGGAAGCACATATGATCATGGGTATCAATATGGCCAACATTATAGGGAAAGCTCGTGCACCGATGATGATGATCACGAACTACCACAAAATTCAATGTGGCTTTAAAGTAAGTTTTTAATGTACAATATACCTTTTAATTTTGATCATGAATCACGTTTAGGTTCTGCGTTGATAAAATTATGAAATATGCATCAAATAAGCCTTAAATAAATTTTTTAAAGGTTGAAATAAATAGAAAATCATTAAATTTAATTTTCCTAATTTTTTTAATATTTTTCAGGATTTTTTTTTTTTTTTTTAAATTTCACTGTATCAAACCGATACATTCAACGTATCGTCGATACATTCAATGTATCGGACGATACCGGATACGTATCATTTTGGAGGTCGGGACGATACGTATCGGTTTTTCGATATTTTGACCCATGGGGCTAGCTTCTTCGTAGAGCTTCCAAATGCCGAAGGATAACATTTGGAAATAGCACGTTGTACAACCATCTCGACGGCCAACAGTTTATATAAACTGTTAATTCTAGCAAAAAAAAAAGGGGGGTGAGTCATAGACTAACACTGAGGGAGGGAGGTTGTAATATATAGTCATAGACATCACTAAGCGATCAATATCGACCATTATGCAGTTGTTATCGCTCCACCAAGCGAGCGATAACGACCGTATATACAGTCGTTATCGCTCCACTAAGAGATCGACATTGTTCTTAAAGTCGCTGGGGCAATCGCTCGGGCGGTTCGAGCCCTGTGCGCCAGATTTAGGTCGGACGCCCCAAGTGACCGATTGGGGCTCACTAAGCCGCTCGGATGGCACCTCCCCAATTTTTTTATAAAAACAATTCTTTTTTTCCCCTTGGAGCCATTACTTGGCAGATTATAGAAGGGCCTTTGCACTCGAGAAGTTGGCCCTTGCATCGACTTTAAAGAGAGGCTTGATATTTTGGGGGCATGTGACATGTGAAGACCATGGATGGCGTCAAATCAGATGACAACGGTCGTGTTCCACCCCGTTATTCCACACAATAGATCTTAAGATCATGGTACATCTATCAGACGGTCAGTTTTTTATCCCATGTGTCACAAATCCCTAGAAAATGGCCTTAAATTTACGTAATCACGTTTGAGCATCATGCGTGACATATGATTCAAGGGCCATTTTTTGGGGATCTTTGACACATGGAATCAAGCATTTATCGTATGATTGGTGTGCTGTGATCTCAAGATTTAATGTGTGGGAGATTGGATTGAAACAAGGTCACCATCATCTGATTCAAAACAATCAATGGTTTTCAAGGTGTCTCTAACGTGGGCGCAAACAGAGGTACCCAAGAAAATTGTGAGTGTTCTTGGGTGCATATATATATATATATATATATATATATATATATATATATATATATATATATATATATATATACACACTTTGGGGCCGCCAAGCCCGATCTGCCCGAAAATCCACCCGATCGCCCGAACTCGCCCACCGACTTTAGGAACATTGGAAATCGATATAGACAGTCTACATAGTCGATATCGCTACGTTATAGGAACCGTAGCAAAATTCATTAAGAATATAGACCGTCGAAAGAGGAAAAAATATTCTACAACAGCAGAAAATAATTTTATTTGGAACTTACAAATCTGGTAGCGTGAAGATTGTGAGCTGGATTGCCACCGCCTTCAATACGATCGCCTTCCCTTTCCCTCGTACAGAAACCAACAGTAAAAAGTATCAATTTGATACTTTTTACGGCTATTTATTACCTTAGGGGCATTTTTGGCAATTCATAAAGGTGGACGTTGGCTCGGCTTGGAGCTGGTCGGCTTGGTGAAAGGTGAAACTCTAGGGTCTCTAACGGAAAAGGTGAATCTGACAGGGTCGATTCTGGAAATTTCCCTATATATATATATATATATATATATATATATATATATATTACATGCATCTCCATCGAGGTGCATGTGTGACTCGAGCAATACATAATGCATTATCACCCGAGTCGGTCCAAGTCACGGCATATTGATTTGAATCAAAACAAATATATCGTGATATAATGAACTTGGGCAAGGCTCGTGTCTTCCCTATGTTCGGAGCACGAAAGGTTTACTTGGATAAATAATCCAATCAGAAGATAGTAGAAGATGATCCAATCCTGTTTGGTAAAACAGGATTGGATCATCTTCTACTATCTTCTGATTCGATTATTGGAAATCCCAATTCTCTAGCATTCTTTCGAAGGCTTTGCTAGCCATTCCCAATCATGTTGAATTAAAAAATGAATCCCATTTCTCTAACATTCTTCTGAAGGCTTTGCTAACCATTCCCAATCATGTTGAACTAAAAAGTGAGCCCTTAAGGCCTTCTCCATTTTCGCTTCAAGGCGATTTGGTTGGAAGGCCCCAAAGATTGAGCAGTTATTGAAGTGCATATGAAAGTCTTTTAAAATGGAAGGTTGAGCAGGTCATATAATACATACATACATACATACATACATACATATATATATGCACACACACACACACACACACACACACACAAACACATACGCTCAAGCTCAAGAAACTACAGGTCAAAAGACTTGAAACATATGATTGGAACAAAAAGATGTATGCTAACTTCTTTTAGGTGAAAGCAATAACTCATAGGGAAATAAGAGCAGTTGAATCATTCATGGAGATAAAAAGAAGACAAGGTGAACTTCAAGGTAGAGTTTAAAAAGAAAGAACACAAAATATGTTGAAGCTAAAAAACCAGGAGAAATGGACAAATGGTTAAAAAGAACAAGAGCACAAATTCATCATCACCATCAGTTCAGATTTTGTATCCTTATATTGTTATATGTTTTTTTCATTTGGTCCCTGGTATGAAGCATCTTGCTTTTACATGGCATCCCACTTAATATAAACATTGTTACCGTTAATGAATGAAAAAAGACACAAACATGCACTAAGGTCTTCCAAAAATGGCTAATGTAGAATAAGAAAGAATCTGATCAACCAATTATACCTTGAAAGGGTGGTGCAAACCCACCTTAGACAGCGTGTTTTCTATGAACTGAATCGGTTGGAGGATTTAAGATTTCATGAGATAAAGGAATAAAACTTTAGAAAGAGTGAAATCAAGATTAATAAGAATTTGTCAAATCTGACAAGTTTTTTAATCTCTTTTTTAAGCAGTCTAATTGCTGATCAAAGATTAGCTGCTAATGGAACTTCATGAATTCATTTAATAAATATAGGTGAGTCAGGAATCATCTGTGAAATTGATGTGGAAAAAGTTTACCGGAATGTTCATTATGGTTGCTTGCTTGAAGTACTGGATGAAGCAGTGGGCTTTGGAGGTTTCCTCTTCCACATACATTTCTATCCAAGTTAATGATACTACAAAAGGTTTTGTTGGAATCTCTCGTTGCACGAAGCAAGGTAATGAGAACTAGTGGCTCAATGGCAGTATTTGTGCCAGGTATCCAGATGTGGATCACATTCGTAATAGAGCCGGCCCAATCAGCATCGGTATCCACAAAGATGCTCATATCACTATGCGAACCGTAGACCAAACCAAATCATGGACTAGCTTTGAGGTGTCGAAGAATACAATGAGCAACAGCAAGGTGAGTTGTGTGAGGAGCATGCATGAAGTGACTCACAAGACTGATGGCAAACGCAATGTCAGGTCCAGTCAAGGTGAGAAATATGAGCCTTCCAAGAAGTTTTTGGTATTCTTGAGGATTAGAGAGAAGATCACTATCAAGCTCATGTAAAAAGAGTTTCTGATCCATAGGAGAAGTGGCAGGCTTGCAACCTAGCATGCATGTCTCACTAGTAAATCCATAGTGTACTTCCTCTGGGAGAGGAAAATACCTTTTTAGACTTGCCAATCTCAAGCCCGAGAAAGTACTTTAGATTCCCTAGGTCCTTGGCCTCAAAAGCACTGCCCAACTCAAATTTCGCATGGATGATAAAGGCCTCATAGTCCCTTATGAGAATGAAGTCATCCACGTACACTAGAAGAATAATCCGACCAAAGGAGCCTGAGTGAATGAAGGCTGTATGGTCCGACTGACATCACTGGAATCTCAAATCAATGACAATGCTTATTGAACTTGTGTAACCTCGCCCTGGGTGACTGCTTCAACCCATAGATAGACTTCCATAGGCGGCACACTTTTCCTGTCTTCCCCTGAAGGAGGAACGCAAGATGTGGGTCCATATACACTTCTTCAGTGGGTTCCCCATTAAGAAAGGCATTCTTAATGTCCAATTGATGGAGGAGCCAATTGTGCATGGCTGCAAAAGGCAGAAGAATCCAAATCGATGTGAGCTTGGCGGCTGGAACAAAGGTGGCCTCATAGTCAATCCCATACATTTGAGTAAATCCTTTTGCAACCAAGCGGGCTTTATAGGGAGAAACTGAGCCCCGTCAGGATTGTTTTATAGCAAACACCCACTTGCACACCACAACTTGCTTTCCCTCATGAAGAAAAACCATATCCCAAGTATTCTGTACTTGGAGGGCAGCCATTTCCTCAATCATTGCAGTCTTCCATGATGGATGATCTAGAGCAGCTTTAACAGTGTGAGGAATGGTTCAGAATCTATGGCAGAAAGAATGGCTCATAGGAAGGAGAAAAGTGCTGGTTGTTTATATATTTTGCAATGGTATACGATGTAACACAAGTCAGACTCCTTTGCGAAGAGCAATAGGAAAATCAAAAATGGAAACAATACGAGTAGAATGCGAAGGAGTTGAGGGGCTTGTAATACTTACAGGAGTCAATTATGGAGGGGATTGTGGAGGTGGTGCCGTAGAAGGACCATGCCACTTGCGTCAAACATAAATAATCACTACTTATTTTTGTTTATATGGATAAGTCTACAATTCCAAGAGAGCGGGTAAAGGAAGTGACGGGGCAGGTATAGGTGTACAACGATCTTCTGAAAAATAAAGGACTTCCTCAAAGAAGGTCACATCCATAGAGGTATAAACCCGTGGTGACTCTGGATAATAACACATGTACCCTTTCGACATACCCGAATAACCAACAAAGACACAACGACAACCTTGTGAGCAACCTTTCGTCGAGAAGGAAGAAGACCCTAGATGAAGCACATGCAAACAAATACATGAGACTCAATGAAAAACATGGGATCTTCAGGCCGAAGAAGTTGATAAGGGGTACTCCCTCCTAAGATCCGAGATGGGGTGTGATGCATAAGATAGCATGCAGTAAGAAGTCCCATAGACAAGTAGGGCTTTGGTACGTACATGTCTTAGAGTAAACACTTGGTTAACCCTAAGAGATGCTTGTCTTTACGCTCTGCAACACTATTTTGTTGTGAAGTGTAAGGACAGGAAAATATGACTAATTTTATAAGCCCACACATAGACACCAAATGCATGAGATGTATAATCGCACCCATTGCAAGATCTTAGGACTTTGATAGTAGTTCCATATTGAGTGCAAACCATAACATTGAACTCTTGGAATTTGAGCAAAGGGAAGTGAACATATGACTCGAGCTGTGAGAGCGTCCAGATCGCCGCAGTCAACGTTGACCACGACGATGTATGGTCTCACAGCTCAAGTCACGGTTGACTGTGATGATGTATGGTCTCATAGCTCGAGTCACACCTGACTTGAGTCAGAGGATCATTATCCTTTGAGAAAACTTTCATTTTTTTGTTTCAAAAGATGCAACCAAATTGCACAGGTGGCCTCATCAAGGAATAAAACAAAGTAGCGAAAACCATCCAAAGAGGCTACAGGGGAAGGACCCCAAACATCAGAATGAACTAGATCAAAAGGAAGTTTGAAACTATAAATATTAGAAGAATATGTATGTCTAACATGTTTTGACAACTCACAAACGTCACACTGGAATTTAATAGACTGGCAAACATTTGTAAACTGAGGAATCAGAGTATTTATCTTTACACATTACAATAATTTGTCATGTATATATATTTTCCATATTTAATTGGATTATTAGCAACTAAACCATATCATAATTTGATAATGGAGTAAAAAGTGGCTAGGATTGAAGAGGCACTGACTAAAGTGAAGTAATCAGCGAAAAAATAAATTGGAACAATATAGCAATATGATTTATTGAAAGGCAAAATTTTCTCCATGACAGCAGGGATTCCAGCAGAAATGCTTGCAGGCATTACTATCATTGTGTTTATTGGTAACGATAGTTTTATTAATGTAAATCAATATTAATGTTTGCAGGTATTGATTTCATGAAATAAATATCAAACAACTAACCTCTTCATGGGGAGACTGGTTCTGTGAGGGTGGGACTGAAACTGTTTCAGAATATACAGCTGCATGTCCCAAAGCAACTAGAACCGTCGCCTCTGCCAAACCAATTCGCATCTTTGACTGCAGCAACAATTTGCTTATAGTCCAGGAACAGTGGTAAGAAATCAAAAAATACATATATAACTAACAGTGAAAGTCATAACCTGCAGAAGGCGAATTAAATATTGAGGTTCACAATCAGTGGCTGCAACAAGAAGTCCTTTTATATGGTTCCTTTTCTTGTCTTGACTATCCTTTCCAGATTCCTATTGGAATTCAAAAATTCGTATCAGTAAAAATAATATACCTATAAAGGAAACAATCTTCACATCACCATAACCCTGATCCCTAAATCACCAAATGATCAAAGATAGAGCTGCAGATAAAATGAAAGAAATTTGACAGATAAATCTGGTACTGAAGTTAGTAAGATTCATCACGCGTTCTTTCTTCAGAACCCTTCTTGATTTTATTATTCAGCAGTATTTTTTTTTATGTGGCAAAATTATATCTTCCGAGAAGCACCTCATATAACCAGCTTGGAAGGTTCTTCTCATAAATAGGTTGGCAGGTTCTTCCCCTGCACCACGAAGAAAATGGCCTAACTACTAAACGTAGTTCCATCATCTTAATAGTTGAGAATGCAAACACCATATAGCCTGTGTTACCAACTCTCCCACTAAATAAATCATAGGGACAGTAAGAGTTATTCACTCTAAGTTAAAAGAATGGAAGCTGAACCAACGTTACTACAATAATGACAAAGTTTTCATTTATCGGCTTATTTAAGAAGTCCTCAAATTAAAATTAAAATTTTTACTTTCCAAATGACGAGAATTCACATGTTATACTCAAAGTTTCAGCTTATCATTACTTGTTTCCTTGTCTAGCCAATTAGCATTACATCATCTCCAAACAACATACACCATGGAACATCATCTTGTATTTCTGCTATCAATTCATCCTTTTCGAAAATACACTACATGCATGCGGAGGGGCGGACACGCATTATGTCTTGTGGGGGGGCAGGCCCCCACAAGCTTAGGCAAAAATCTTTAAACGCAAGTAAAAAAAAAAAATTTGAAGCCCCACAAAAAGGTTCTGCGGACCCCCCTAAGAAAAATACTTAAAAGAATCAAATCAGGGATGAGTATTTGCAGCTAAGATTTGATCTCTGCAACAGAAGATTAAGATTAAATTGAGAAAGCCATGACTGCAAAGACTGAAGCATTGGTTGCAAATAATCAAACCCCTTTCAATTAAATAGACCCTCCCTCCCTCCCTCCCCCCCCAAATACTCTACGCAGGCCACAAGCTCCAGCAGACCCTGCACCCACCGTTTGGCCTCTACTGCGGCAATCTCCACCCACTCAAAAGGTCTCTCTATATCTTCATAGATAGTAAACCCTAAATCTTAATTCCCTAATTTCCTAAACCTTAAATCCATTTCCTAGACCCTAATTTTTAAATCTCTAATTTCCTAAACCCTAATTTCTAAATTCCTAGTTTAATCTGAAATCCTAAAACCTAATTTCTAAATTCCTAATCTCCTAAAATCTAAACCCATTTTCGAGCCTTTTGCAATTGATAT
Source organism: Chloranthus sessilifolius (assembly GCA_021018995.1). Lineage (NCBI taxonomy): Eukaryota > Viridiplantae > Streptophyta > Magnoliopsida > Chloranthales > Chloranthaceae > Chloranthus > Chloranthus sessilifolius. The sequence goes on along the minus strand of CM037587.1, from coordinate 121,143,031 downwards.
TGCTTAGAATATATTTATTAAATATATATTTCATCAAAGCCCTAAATTAAAGTTCTAAATTAGATATATATTTTTCTAATAGAAAAAAGTACTTAGATCTGATTTGTGGTTTTATTTTTTATTATTTTTAATTTATTTTACAGATTGCTCAAGGACACAAATCTCAATTCTCAAGCCCATATTTTATTTTTTCAAGGAGGTTTTGAAGATATGTAGATGATCTCTAATCAATTGCTTTTATCCTTAATCTTTCTGTTTTATATTGATATAATCAATCAATTTCTTCTTTTATAAATATTTCTTTGTAATATTTTTTTATTGTTTGGTTGATAAATGCCTACAATTAAATTTAACAAAAAAAAATTATTCCCAGCGATTATAATATATAATTATGAAATTACTGTGAACTTAACAAAAAAATATATAGATTATTTTTATTTTTTATTTTGATGCTATTATTAAACCAGTCACCTCTAGGTTGCAATCATGGATCAAAATGCCGGAAAACGGTACGTATCGTCCAGTAAAAAAACCGGTACGTATCGGACGATACGTATCGGTACCGGTCTGTATCGAACGATGCATTGAATGTATCGTTCGATACATACCATATATTTGAACGATACGGTACATTTAATGTACCATATCGTTCAAGGATCAAACTATCGGTAAACCGATACGTATCGTCCTAACCTCTAGGACAATACGTATCGGGTATCGGTTTGATACATTGAAAATTTTTATTTTTTTTCGATTGTCTACACAATCGATGGCGACTGTGTAGACAATAGCCATCGATTGTGTAGACAATCGAAATATATATATATACATATTATCGGATGATACATTGAAATTATCGTCCGATAATTTCAATGTATCGTCCGATACGGGCGATCCCGTATCGGACGATAAGTACATTGTTTTTAAGGGGGTACGATACAATGCCTTTGTATCGTACCGCCCAAGTCCAAAACCAATACGTATCGGTATCGGACAATTTTTTGACCCATGGTATCGTTCACGTCCGATACCGATACGCATCGTCCGATACGTATCAGTATCGGACGATATTTTGATCCATGGTTGCAATACTAACAAGTATCAACCTTCCAATTAAGCTATTTGGGCAAGGGCCACAAAGTAGTGGATGCTTTAAAGAAAAGACTGATTTTTCTGATATTAAAAACTTTCAATTTAAGGTAATTTGATTGATATTTTTTTTATTTATTCATTAGGAGATTATTTTTTTGTTGACATTTGATAAAGGCTTCGCTTGTAGGATAGTAGTTTTATTAAAAATTAATGTTGTGTGACTACCTATGTGGTCGAATTGATTAATTGGAGAACTTATATTAAAGAAAAAAATAGTTTGAAATTGTTGTTAATAAAGGTTAGTGAAGTAAAAAAATAAATTATCCACATATGTCGACTAACTGGTGTCCCCCTCATCAAGTACATCCTGTGTCCGCCACTGTACATGCGTTATAGAATATTTTGTCATCTTCAATTCAGGAGCATAGACTCCTGATGTCCATCAAATGATAATGATATGGAAGGGCTGGGAATGAAGCATTTTAAAGGAGAACATAACACTATTAGATGAATGGCAATGAAGAATAGGGAAGGAAGGAAACGAGTTGTCGTGCCAATGCTCCAAGGAGATGTACAGTTTAGTGGAGAAAGAATGAGATGTGGTGAATGGGAATTGAGTTTCTGGAGAACCATGTGGAAGAGGATTTGCTACCCTCCTCTATCCCCATCCGGGGGAGGGGAGGGATTTGTAGGTCGTCTGATCTATCTCACTCTTCCACGACCTACAATTTGTTTCGTTGTTAGTTTGGTGAGCCAATTTATGCATGCTCCTTGGACTCCTCCTATTGTACGTTGCATCCTACGATATCTTAAGTCCAGCCCTTATCGTGGACTTATATATAGATGACATGGTCATCTTAGTATCTCGAGATATACAAATATAGATTATGCCGGATCACCTACTGATTGTCGCTCGACTTCTGGATATTGTGTTCTTCTGGGAGGCGACTTGGTTGCTTGGAGGAGTCGATACCAACCTATTCTCTCTCGTTCGAGTGTTGAAGCCGGTTCTAGGGCTATTGCGCATCATACATGTGAAATTTTGTGAAACTTTTTTCCCATCAGTGACTTTATTCCTCTACATGGTGATAATGAGGTTGCAAAGAAGATTGCGTATGACTATGTTCTGCATTAACGACTTAACGTACCAAACATATTGAGGTTGATATTCATTTTGTCAAAGACTGTGTGGGATGGTTCTTTGGAGTTTATCAATGTTTCTTCATCTAGCGGTTAGCCAATGTGCTTACTAAGGCCGTTGGGCCTACTCTTCTTCATGATAGTACTGTCTAGTCATGTTTGACGTTTATGCTCCAGCTTGAGGGGGAGTGTAGTGTGAGTTAGTGTATTAGTTGCTTGTAGTAGGGTTTATGAGGTTTGGTTTGCATGTAGTATAATTGGGTATATATTTCTTTATCTTCATATAAAAGCTAGTGAGGACCGCTCCCTCCCCTCCCTCCCTCCCTCCCTCCACCTAACCTTACACCTAATACGAAATCACTAAATCTTCGACCTAAAGATCCTATGTTCCCTCTTGAGCCTCGTGTATTTGGATGTACTTATTTTGTTCAGGATTTTCGTCTTTCAAGACAAAAGTTGGATGATAAGGCCATCAATGCTTTTTTTTTGGGTATTATGGTGTGTCCAAGGGATTCCGTTGTTATAATCCTCAGTCTCGTCGGTTTTACAGTTCCATGGGTGTCACTTCCTTTGAGGATGTTCCCTATTTTTCAGGGGATCGCATCACTCTTGTTCATGCTCCCTCATTGCTCTCTTCTAGACTTGCAGCCTCCTCCATCGCAACAAAAACAAGGGGTGATTACTAACATTTGGTGCAGATGGCATGGTCCTTCTTCTTCAACACCGCCACCTCAGTCCTCTCAACTGGTGGATCCTGTAAACATCACTAGTCCTACATCTCCTTAACCCTTTGATCATCCAATTCCTACTTCTACTCTCCGATCTCATAACCTCCTTGATATCAGATTCACTTAAAAACCCAGCACAATAGTAACTTGCCAGTGCATGTTTCTTGGAAAAAAAACATAGTAGAATGTTCTAGTATGCCCCTTCCAAGAGATTATAAGTTGGTTTTCATTTCAGAATAAGTATTCATCGGTGTTTAGAAAAAAAAATGTAAAATCCACTAAAATCAACATATGCTATCTAAGAAATGGAAGCATTCTGATTTCATTTTCTTTTGATTATTATAGGTGGATAAAAAGTGACTTTTCTCATGTTTAGGTGAGAGATCAACCCTCAAATAATGGCTCATTCCCCTTATGGGTAGAAAACTCACTCATCTAGTCATATCATAGCTGGCCTCCAAAAAATTAATACCAACTTTGTCCAAACAACGAAATCTTTGATTGCCTGCATGAAGATGTGTGCATATGTGTTGACAGAGAGAGAGAGAGAGAGAGAGAGAGAGATGTGCCACGAGCTTATCGATCGGAAAAAAAAGGATGTGCCCTGAGGTTGTATTCACCAGAAAAAGGTTCATATATGACCAAAAGGGTGAAAACTAACCAACATTACATATCTTTCTTGAATCTAGAGTTCAGATATCCTATTCATTGAGATATAAGTATGTGTAATAGTGATGTGCTAGTCTTAATATTAGTTGTGTGTAAGTTGTATGGATAGTTTTGTCTTTTGGCATAAATATAAAGGCTAGTGAGGAATCCAACCCTAAATAGGTCATTTTGAATTTAACCATAACCCAAACAATCAAACTCTAATCACATCTATAAAGTCAATTCCATTTCCATCCTCGGTAAAATATAAACCTATTCAAACAACATAAGAAATCACCTCCACTGTATTTTGAACTGAAATGTATATCTAAACCACAAAGGAAATATTCCATCTGCAATCTGCCTATTCATAAACCTGTCTCAAAATAATTATGGCAAATGGCACACCTTGGCGATGATACGAAATGTATCTAAAACCTTGACAACCGTTAATGGAGAAGGTTTGAACATCAAGCTTTGAGATGAACGGCTGGCTTTTGCAACAAGTCCCAAGTCTCCCAGCCCCTACAATTAATGAGCAATATTAGATTCACAAAGTGTACCCAAGCAACATCACAAGCTTGACATATGTAAATAGTTTCCATTCCTACCAAACACATTAAGGACATCATTTCTGCACATAAACATCTATATATATAAGCCACCTTCTTACTCAACCAATAGCATTCAATGAAAACATGATAGCTCTACAACCATGGTTGTTAAGGCCACGTTATAGCCTCGCTATGGCCTAGCCATGGAGATGGGAAACACCATATATAACTAAATAGCCATGTTGGCTAAATAGCGACGCCATGGCGGAATAGCATTATGGCGTCGCTATGCACGCTATTTTATTTTTTGGATAATAACGTATAATACTTATAGGTTATGACATTTTTATAATATATATAAGTTACAAAAGTTAATTTACAAGTCACAATACCTCAGCTTATAAGTTACAAAATCCTCTCTCTCTCTCTCTCTCTCTCTCTCTCTCTCTCTCTCTCTCTCTCTCTCTCTCTCTCGTCACAGCAGCTACCAACACCAGCGTCGGCGACACTACCGTATGTGTACTTAAAATTTTATATTTTTTAATATTCTATATTTATTGATATTTCATATTTATGTATCTATACTTACCATGTTGAAAATTTATTGATGTTCCATATTTGATTTGTATTTATTGATATTTGTTTATTCCTACAACATTAAATCATCGACATTAGAATCAAAGTATGATATTTTAGTAGTTGAATTTTTTTCTTCCTATATTTTTTTTCTTATATAAAAAATAAAAAATAATACTACTAATCAATAGATAGAATAATTTTTTTTTTTTAATTACAATAATAAATAGACTCGTCATGGCTTCGCTATGGTTGCGCCATGGCGTAGCGAGCCTCTTTGCCATGACTTCGCCACACCACCTTAACTACCTTGTCTACAACATTGATAAAAGGTTTAGTATCTTCTAAGAAAAATTATTCTAACAGTAAGTAAATTCCAAACTATCACTAATAAATTTAAAAAATTTATAACAAATTTTTAATTTTCTTGAATTATTATAATGGAAAAGATGCACATAATCGATGGTTTACTCTCAAAATTGCAACTACGGCATTTTAAGGATGTATATTGCAAACTCAAAACAATCCAAGTTCATGATATATCTCTATAAATTGTGTTATAAAGCACGCTACCAAATGTGGAGAAATTTAAATGAAAATTGGTAACTCAACAAGCCGGAAGTACAAAATTTGAAAAAATCTATAATAGTGACATTTTCATACTCTATCAAGCATACACAGCCTCGACATGGATGATCCCCTATGTTTAAACAACTTAGTACAAAAACAAATTTTGGGAGGCTTGGAAGGATTAACAACACAGCTTATCATAGTTAATAAAACAATAACAATGAAATGAGGTTAACTGATTGCTCAATTAAAAGCGAAGTACAAAATTTTCACAAAGGCATTGCATACAACATATGATATGCTGGGAGAATTATTTGGGAATCTTAAATAAAATTCTCACAAGGTGTTCCAAGATAATGGGAAAAAATGAAAAAAAATTCAGGCTGCGTATGGCATAGCTCTCTGCTAGCCCCTGCCATAGCAGAGTTCACCTGCTTTAGCAAGTTCTCATCCTCGTTGCTAACATCCTGCTACCTGCTTTAGCAGGTACCCCTTCTCCTTGATAACTCCTTGCATAGCAAGATTTTATGCAGGATTTACCTGTTCAGCAATTCTACCCTCCTCTCTACTCACTCCTTGCCAAAGCAGATTTTATTTGCTCTGGTAGGCAGTTAGTAGAGAGCAAGGTGGCTGGTACTAGAGCAGGTAAATCCTCCTTTGCAAGGAGTTAGAAAAGAGAATGGGAACCAATTAAAGCAGGTGAACTCTGTTGTGGCGAGGGCTAGCAGAGAGCTATGCCATACGCAGCCTCAATGCCTACAGAAATGCTAACCTTGAAGTCGCTCATTATTTTATTTAACTTGGTTCAAAATCTCAACTCAAAATTCAGCCAAGTAGAAGATTCAATCAAGAATCAACTTTATAATCTAATAGAAATATTTTATATATATATATATATATATATATATATATATATATATATTCTAATATTAAGAACATTTATTTAAAAATGAAATTTCAAATATATGGACTAAAATGTCCTAGGAATCAACATTATAATAGTTATAAGCATCATTTTATATTCTAAGAATTAAATCCAGCAAAGAATCAAACACCGCAAAGCTATAAGCATCATTTATGTTATCTCTATCCATCTTTGTCATTCCACAATCCTTCATGTCACTTCTCACTACATTGTTAGTAGAAGGTCTAAAGTATTTATTTTTTTCTAACCTTAAATAATATAAGAACAACTACAAATACGCAGAATAAAAGAAAGAAAACACAAAAGGCAAAATACATTGTCAATGATAAAAACATCAAAGCTTGAAAGAGAGAATTCCATGTCTCTCTCATGAAAGCGCTGATCCAATCTCACAATCAAGGTAGTGGCAGTAACTTCGCTGCCCAACTAGTCGACCTTACATGTCTTCTCTATGTAGGTGCTAGAATTTAAAATTTGTTCAAGCCTTGTTGAATTTGATGTCTCTCTAAGCATAATAATGAACCTCCACGGAGGATCAAAATGGGTGAGCAAACAATGTAATCATATTTCTTTTTAATATGAGTAAGCTAGGCTCGAACCTGCAACCTGGAGGTTGCGATATTGTCAACCTTCCATTGTGCTACAGGCCCAAGCACAATGTAATCGTATTTATTGAGCCCCATCAATCCAGATTTTGCCTTCACGACTTTTAAGTAACAAGGTGAACCCCATTCAGATGGCACACAATTATGTGCCAAATCAATCACGCTAATCATCCCATAAGTCTCACATCAAGAGTGTCCCGCTTCGTCCCTCCCACACCAGCCATGTCCGGATGCCCCTTGTTGTAACCATTGAAATTTAGCTTCACTCATCCACCTTCCTGTCTCATCCATTTATTAATTGGCTTGAAACAAATCCATCACGATTACATGCTCTTTTCCAATCCTCCAAGAGCTCTCAAAGCGAGATCTAATGAAGCCCTTTCTAATACCTACACTAAAATTTTATGATGATGGCAGCGTTCTCTGAAACATAAAAGACCCGGCCATTCCTTCCCATCTAGACAACACATAAAGTTGAAAAAAAAATGTCATTTTCCATAAGCAAAGTTTTTGAATGCTTCCTCCAACTTATTCCAAGTTAGCCATAAGTCTATTACCAAACTTTAATTGTTGAGATCCATAGCAATGTCAAATAAATTAAAGAAAACATGCCAACTTTATCCAATCCAAACAAAATTAATAGACAAATGAAGGGTGTCTTCATTCTTCATTTGTGTTGTCACAACACTCACAAAACAAGAAGGAATCATAGAACGAATATTCCCCTTTTGAAGTTAACCACTAGAATGGTCATCAAAAACTCCAGTTTTTTTTGTTGTGTTTTTTAGGGGGGAAAAATGTGCCTTCTTAACTACACGACTAAAAACATATTAAAAATGTCTTTTTCAAACAAAACAAATAAATAAACTTATATTTGGTTTCAAATGTGCCTTTTTAACTATGATGGAAACAAGTCACCATTACAAATATTCAATAGTGTGCTTTCTTTTTTGTTCAAAGATATGTTGAAAACTTGGAATAAATGTAATGTATTGAATATATTTTTTTAGGTTTTTTGTAATTTTTATTTTTTTTTTATACTTTCTAGAAATTTTTCCCAACTCTTTCCTGTACTCCGACTTGATGAACAAGGGAGGAAATTTCCCCTAAAAAGAATCCAGAAAAATAATCCTCCGTAAAAGGGTTCTTTCAAGTCTCTGTTGGCAATGCCCAAGCTATCTCAACCTTGTTTTTATCTTTCATTAAATTATATATCTACAAATTCTTGGAGGACGCAAACAAGAGATACTAACCAAAAAAAGGAGGAACACTACTATATTTGAAAGGTAGACATCTACCCATGTGTCACCAGTATTAGTATTGTTGTTGGTGTGCTACTAGTTGTAGTCCTTTTTATATATTTTGAATGTATGTATGCGTAAACATCGGCTTCCATCATCGAGTGATATATATATATATATATATATATATATATATATATATATATATATATATATATAGTATTAATAAGAAGGGTGTGAGAACATTCAAGTATTCAACTCACAACCTCAACCCTAATTACCTAAACTTATTTTGTAGTCTTTTTTACATATTTTGAATGTATGTATGTGTAAACACCGGATTCCATCATCAAGTGAGATATATATATATATATCAATGTTTTTAAAGGCGTAAAGCGCATGGCGTAGCGCTCAGCCCTCCCGTGAGGCGAAAGCCTCATGAATTTTAAAATTTTGACTTTAAAAGTATAATAAATTTATAGTTATAAAAAAAAAAATTAATTAAAAATGATAAAATATATTAGAAAACATATAAGAAAAATACTACATAATTTTCTAATCATAAACCAATGAATATTCAGGGTACAAAGGACCATGGGAGGAATAAATGTTCAACTATTAAATAGAGAATCTTTAGGGTTGTTAAGATAATTCCGAAGTTAAGATTAGGATTAAGATCTTAAGAAAAGTTTGTTAAGATTAGGATTCTTTGGGATTATGCTTATCTTTGTAATTGAAAGTCTATTTATAGACACAAAAAGATTAATGAAATTATGCCAAAATCTTTTACAATGTAGCCTCTCGTGCAGCCTCTCTTCTTTCTCTCATATTCTTCTTATTTTTTCTGTATTTTATTAATTTCTACATGGTATCAGAGCAGGTACCACAGGGATGTAGGCTGGCCATGATCCTAGCCTTACCTTCATTGCTTCCGCGTTTCAATTTCTTTAGATTCTTCTCAACCCACCGGCATCTTTGATATCTCTCTCATTCTCATCAGCCAAGATCTCATTATCATTATTTATTTATTTTTAAACTCATTTCTACAGGGATTTGCGTGAGATCCGATTCGTCTTCAATTGCTTATGGGAGAGATCATGACAGACCTGATCTAGTGGGCCACCGGCTCCGATAGACTCCAAAATGAGCGGGATGCGACAGTGATGGACTTCACAGATAGGCGGTGACCACCAACAAGCATGATCAAGGCGTTTTTCGGGCGTTTATCAGCAATATTGTCACGAAGAACTGAAGGCTTATTTTAGTATTTTTGTTTTACCAATCGCACGTACCTAATTAGAAGGTTAAGCATATGCGTAACTGAAGTTTAAGATTAGGATTAAGATCATAAGACAAGTTTGGTTGGGATTATGTTTATCTTTGTAAATGAAAGTCTATTTATAAACACAAAAAGATTAATGAAATTACATCAAAATCGTTTACAATGTAGCTTCTCATGCAGCCTCTCTTCTCTCTTCTTATTTTTTCTTTATTTTATTAATTTCTACACCATTTACTATTACAAAATCAGAACATACGTAAAATTGCAGTTTTAAGTTAATAGATATTAGTAAAGGACATCTTCCTCTATTTCATCCCCTAATAATCCTTTAAAAGGGTAAACTTGTGAGAAAAGAGAAAACTTGTAAGAAAAAATAGGATACATTAGTAAAAAAAAAAAAAAATTTTACACGAGACTTGGGGCTCACATGCGCCTTTACGCCTCATTGCGCCTTAGTATGCCTCAATCAAGCCTCACGTACCTTTACGCCACAAGCTGTGCCTCGAGGCAAAAACTCTATACTACACCTCGAGTTGCACCTCGAACGCTATATATATATATATATATATATTATAAGACGGGTGTGAGAACATTCAACTCACAACCCTAACCCTAATTACCTACACTTATAAGAGCAGGAACATTAGGGCCTATCCTACTTGCTGATGTCATCCCTCTACTAACGGTAGCATGGCATCAGCAAATCAAACTTTGACCTCGAAATGATTTTATATGCACATGGTTGGAATCGGCTCTTCATCAGGAACAACTTTAATGAACATCTTAATATGTTTTGACAAGGTTTCAAGGAGTTTTGAATGAGTTTTTTCAAATCTAGGAATTCATGGTTTTCTATGATTCTGATCTCGTGTACTCGTGGTTAAAAATCTCAGCTACTACCAGTATACACTGGTACCGGTTGCGGTATCTTGGTGTTTGAACATCTGGATAAAACACTGGCCAAGATGCTTAATATACCATTTAGACCAGCTAGTATAAATGGTACAATAGGTATCTACCGGTAAATATTATCATTTTACAAAAAAAAAATTCAAAAGCTAAGATCTAGGAATAAATTTTAGGGTTTTTGAAGATTTAATTCTACTCGATTTTTTAAATTTGTTCTCTAACTAAAATCAATCCTACAAACTTGTACAAAAAAGATTTTAAACTTCAATTATACTAACATTTTGATATATAGTTATTTCAATTTATTATTTTACTAAGATATACCATCCGATATAAACAGAACACACCAATACCTGTTGTGGGCAATAAATAACACACAGGCGAGATTGTAAACCTTGCATGTACTAGAAGGGGGGGAGGGAACCTTCAAAAACTGTTATAAGAGACTTGGAGCAAAGAAAATTAGGGAAACTCGTTGGACCTTTTAACTAGTCTTAAACAGGTTTACATTCATAGGACGGATGTCGGTCATAAAGTGTGGAGGCAGGATAGCAAAGGGATGCTCCATGAGCAAAGTGAGAGAGTGCTACATAGCACACATAGAGTCCACCTTACACTCCTTGTAAGAGCAAGGAGCCCTGGTTACAAACTACATACATTAGATTTTTTTTTATCGATCAAACTACATACATTAGAAGATACAAATTCCTCTGTTCAAGGGATATAGATGTTTCCTCTATTCGAGGGATATGGCTGTGGTGTCTCGGGTCGAGGGATATGAATATACAAATTCCTCTGTTCCCATATATGAGAGTTTAGATCCCAGGGGAATCCCCATTCTGCTCCCTCCAACAATTGACAACGAGACTAATGCATCCACATCGTCTTCCTCCTCTAAAGGGGTGGTGGGGGATATAGTTGTTTCTTCTTCGTCGGACTGCTCGAATGTTTCCTCCTCGACCGGCGAGATTCTCCCCCTTCGATCTCTCTATTGTAATGGGAAGGGCCAGTGGGTCGAGTTTTCTCCTGGTATGGAACCTCCGATCCCGAGGACTCGATCAGATTCTACGCCCGATGGTCCAAATAGTACCAAACGCGAAATCATTGATGACATTATCGCTTTCAGAAAGGAACATGGGATGTCTTTCTCTAGGGCTGATGAAGCGCTCTGGGAGATTTTTAGAGCCATTACGAATGGGTGGATTAGACAGCAGTCTGCTATTCCGAAAACGACAAAGCCTAAATCCAGAGAATTGGCTAGGTTGGCGTGGGGTATGTCAGATGGAAGGGGGACAAGGACTCTGTGAGTCTCCTTATTGGATCGGGCTTCCTACTTGTTGTTATGAAGATTATATCATGGAACGTAAGGCGCATTTGCAATTCGACTAAAAGATCTGGTGTGAAGCAGGTTTTAGCGTCCATCAACCCGGCAATTTTAACTCTACAAGAGACGATATGGGGTGCCTGCAACAATTCCAAAGTCGGTTCTGTCTTAGGTGGTAATCGATGGGATTGGGTTGGTGTTGATTCGACCGGAGCGTCAAGAGGGATCCTCTTGGCTTGGAATTCAGCCTTATTTCAAAAATCTGATGAGGAATGTGGTCGATTTTCAACTTCAGACAAGCTGGTTAACAAAGATAATGGCAAATGTTGGGCTTTCACTGCGGTTTACAAGCCAACGGATGCGAGCGAGAAAGACGACTTCTTATTTGAATTAGCTGCGATGGCGGCTAGGTGGGATGGGCATTGGTGTGTGGGGGGAGACTTCAATGCCTTGCGGCAGCCCCATGAATCTTCTAGTGGTCTCTCGGACCGGAGAGATATAGCCAACCTCAACTCATTCATCAATGACTGGGCTTTGTTCGACATACCTCTATCAGGGGCTCGTTTCACTTGGTCCAACTTGCAACAGGAGGCATCCCTTAGCCGTTTGGATCGATTTCTAGTGTCGACTGAGTGGCTTGAATGTTTCCCGCATGCCATCCTTCATGGGCTGCCCAGAGTTGTCTCCGATCGTAGACCCTTACTGCTTGATTGTGACCATATGGGCAGAGGGCCTACCCCCCTTCAGATTTGAGAATCAACGGCAGAGTAACGCTGATTTCAGAGCTCTTGTTCCAGTTTCGTGGTCGGAAATCAATCCTCATAGAACAACGGCTTTTCGGCTCATAGCAAAATTGGGACATTTAAAAAGGCGAATCAAAGCTTGGAATCAGGAGATCTTTGGGATGTCTCACGAATGGAAAGCTTTCATTCTTGATGTCAAGGATCAGGACCTTGTAGAAGAAGACAAAGCCTTGACCGACTCCGAAGATGCCGAAAGATTATCTCTCAAGATGAAATTCAATGAAAAAAGTCTGCAGGAAGAAATGAGTTGGAAACAAAAATCTAAATTCCACTAGCTGAAGGTGGGGGACAACAATACGAAATACTTTCATATGGTAGCAAATGCTCGATCTAAAAAGAAGATTCTCACCAAAATTGTGGTGAATGGGGATGAATTCTCCGATCTGGAACAGATTAGGGATCAAATTTCGGAGTTCTACCGAAGTCTGTTTCAAGATGACGGATGCAGCAGACCAAAGCTAGACGGGCTCCATTTTCCTTCTATTTGTCCTGACAATCGAGAGATATTGGAAAGGCCTTTCTCCGAAACCGAAATATGGGATGCTGTTAAGCGAAGTGGGAAGAACAAATCCCCAGGTCCGGATGGATTCAATATGAAGTTTTTCATTGGTTTTTGGCAATGCCTGAAATCAGATATACTTGAATTTTTCAGGGAATTCCACTCTAAGGATGCGATTGGTAGATCTTTAAGCTCGACTTTCATCACTCTAATCCCAAAGACTGAAGGGGCTTCAAACATTCGTGACTTTCGGCCTATTAGCCTCATCAACAATTTGTATAAGATTTTGGCTAAGGTGTTGGCTAATTGCCTCAAGATGGTGATGAATTCCATTATCTCTATGAATCAAGGGTCGCTAGCTGATGGATATGGCGGTCATCGCTCATGAAGTGGTTCACTCAGCGGCTTCTTCTCGGGTTTCAGGTTTTATTTGGAAAGTGGACATAGAGAAGGCTTATGATCGGGTCAATTGGGAATGTTTGGATTACATGCTTCAGCGGTTCGGGTTTGGCAACCTCTAGAGGAAGTGGATGAGAGCGTGCATCACCTCGCCCTAGTTCTCGGTGATTGTTAATGGCACCCTGCGAGATATTTCAAAAGCTCGCAAGGTATCAGAAAAGGTAATCCGTTGTCCTCGCTTCTCTTCAATCTAGTTGGGAAAGCCTTAGGTGCCCTTATCAACAAATCCCACGATCTGAATCTTATCGCGGGAATTTCGATGGGCTCCAGTGATCGCGCCATAACCCACCTCCAATATGTCGATGACACCATCTTCTTTGGTAAAGCAGACCCTAGGAAAATATCAGCCTTTTCTAATATTTTGTGTGTTTTTGAAGCAGTAGCGGGGCAAAGGGTTAACATGCAAAAATCAACTATTTCCGGCATTGGTTTGGACCAGGAGGCTGCTGAGTTTCTTGCCAGCAGAGTTGGGTGTGTCGTGGCTTGTCTCCCCATTTCTTATCTGAGCCTCCCTCTGGGGATCAAAAAACTGAAAGTTGCTGATTGCGAGGTAGTTATATCAAGGTTTCAAAGGAAGTTGGCTACCTGGAAAGGGAAATTCCAAAGTTCTGGGGGCGCCTTCAACTTTTGGGCTCGGTTCTATCCAGCCTACCGATTTTTTATGTCTATTTTCAAATGCCCAATGGCGATCATCCATGCCCTCGAAAAAATCGAGCCGGATTTCTTATGGGAAGGTACTAGTTTGGAGAAAAAGTACCACCTCGTGGCGTGGGAGGTGTGTCAGTTGCCTAAATGCTTCGGAGGGCTTGGCATCAAGAATCTTCACTGAACCAACATTGCGTTGCTTGGCAAATGGTTATGGCAAGCGAGAACTGACACGGATCATAACAGTTTATGGAGGTCCTTGTGGTTCAGAAATATGGCAATCTGTCAGGTTTGTGGGGTATTAATACTAATCAATCGAGGAATGTTTATGCATGGTGGAAGGATGTCATCTCGATTTGGAGAGATTTTTCCGAATGGGTGCGGTTTAGTTGGGGCAACGGATCTCGAATATCTTTTTGAGATGACCCTTAGTTATTCCTTTACCCTCTTAGAGTGATGTTCCCCTCGATTTTCAGCGTGTCGGTGGCCCAACATGGGCAGATCGAGGACCTCGTTTCCAATAGCAGCAAGGTGTCAATTTGGGAGGTTATCACTAGAAGAGACTTAAGGGAGGGGGAAGTGGAGCACTACATGGCCATAATGGCGGCCCTTTACTTGGCTTCCTTGAATTGTCATCGTCGTGGTTGCAGAACTTGGTTGGCCAACAAGAAGGGAAGCTTCTCAGTCAAGTCGTTCTACCGAGCCCTTTCATGTCGACCACTCATTAAAGTGGAATGGCTCTTCATTTGGAAGGTTCCTATCCCCCCCCCCCAAAAGTTCGGTTTTTCGCTTGGACCGCTGTGAGAGGGTGTATTTTAACGATGGATCAGCTGAATACCAGAGAGAAATCTCCACAGAATAGATGCCCAATGTGTCTCCTCATGGAGGAATCTATCCCTCACTTGTTGATTCATTGCGAGGTGGCTATGAAAATCTGAGCCACAATCCTAAATTCCTTTGAACTCAGCTGGGTAGTCCCAGAGGCTCTTGCCGAGCTCTTGATTACTTGGAATAGGGTTAGATGGATAGGGCCGCAAGGTGCTTTTTGGAGGGTCACACCTTACGCGATCCTTTAGAGAATTTGGCTAGAAAGAAACGCCAGGATTTTTACCCCCAACCGACGGTCCACCGGAATCATCATAAGGCAAATTCAAGATCCGATGGGTCATTGGGCTGTGTTAGATAAGGATGGGGGGGGGCAGGGAGATGGAGAGTTGAGGCTGTGATTCGAAGCTGATTAGAGAGTTTCTTTTTGGGGGGATGGCGGGTTTGTGTGGGCAGCATGTGCCCTTGTTTGTTTGCTTGTCTTCTTTTTTTGACGGCCTACCGTCTTGTTGACACATAGCACATCTGTTTCTTAATGGCAGCCCTCTTCTATTTAACTGATCAAGGGTTAAAATTCTTCCCCAACCAATGCTCCAACCAAAAAATTTGATTTTCATAGGGATCTTTACCTTCCATAATCGAATCCAACCACGTTTAATAATAGACTGATCACACAAGAATTATGGAAACTTTTAACACAAAAGAAACCCTTCGAGTGAGAGTGCCAAATTCTCATATCCCGACCAGCATTGTTCTTGCGAGCCCAATTTAATAATCCATCATGGCCACCAGTTGGTCAATTCTTCATCTTCAATGTTTCTTCTTAATCTCACATCTCACACCATATCACCATTGCTGCCCGCGCCCTCTTCATTAACGTTAGCATAAGGGTTAGCAGAGATCTATATATCAAAGGGAGATGCCAAGACCTCCATCCTTTTTATCCAATCTGCAGATATCCCAATTTACTAAGTTGAATTTCTTTTCCTGATGCCCCCCTTCCAATAGAAAGCCCCCGATAGTTTTCTCAGAATACTTCTAATGAGTGATCTTCAAATGATGTTTAGCCAATTGGACAATTTGGATTGGCCAAAAGGTCAACATGTGACCCAAAGAAATTGGAGCAGTAAGGCTTTTTTTATATTAGGAGGCCTGTGTATTATATAGAAAATGTTCAAGACCAGCTTAAGATAGAATTAATTCACACAATTCGCAAAAATAGGCAAGTCGAAACAGCGCGACAATGATCAAATGAGATTAACAATATACATTGCAATAATTTTTTGGAGAAAAAAATCAGAACTTGTGTTCACCAATAACCATAAGTATAACCGCTTACCTTGAGTTGATTTTTTATGTGTTCCTCCTTCCTACCATAAGCTTCAGCAAGTGCCTTGATAATCGAAGAATCACCAATACCGAGCTCCATGCCTTCATGCGAGGGAGCAATCTTATTCGCTGATAAATAAACGGCAGCGATCAAATCTCCAGGAGTAGTGGCAATCACGGTACGGAATACATTAGACATGATCTCCGTAATGGCAATGCGACTAGATTCATTGGCAATCAAATCGAGAGCACGGGCAAGGAACAGAAAAGGTACTGGTTCGCCATCTCTCCAGAACGCCACAGACTTTGGCTTAAACTCGGAAGCCTTCTTTTTCAATGCAGCGATCTTGGTGTCAGTATTGGAAGATGAATCTTCCTTGGATTTCGGTCTTGGAGCAGGTTCTTGAGGTTTGGGGTCCTTCTTGGGGTCTTCAGTTTCTAGGGTTGTTTGCTTCTCTGATGGAGGGCTGTCCATCTTCTTGGGGTCTTCGGTTTCTAGGGTTTTTTTCTTCTTTGGTGGAAGGCTGTCCTTCTTGGGGTCTTCGGTTTCTACCGCTTTTTGCTTCTTTGATCGACGGCTGTCCTTCTTCTTGGGGTCTTCAGTTTCTAGGGTTTTTTGCTTCTTTGATGGAGGGCTATCCATCTTGGGGTCTTCGATTTCTAGGGTCTTTTGCTTCTTTGACGGAGCGCGGGCCTTCTTTTCGGCTGCGGCACGAGCAGCTCCCATTAGAACGTCGGCGACTGTGCGAGCGGACATGGTGGAGGAAGAAGGTGAAGGGGTTGGCGGGGGTTTAGATTTTGTTATGGGTTTGGATTTGGGTTTTTTTTTGGAAGCGGAGGAGAAGCTGCAGGCGATGGTGGTGGAGTGCGAGGGCTTTGGAGAGCAGGTGGCGAGAAGAGGAGAGAACTTGAAGAGGGTTGAGAGACGGGTCTGCCTCAACATGAACTTGGCGGGGTGTTGTGGCGCGGTTACGGGTCGTTGCTATAAAACGAGCTATTACTACTTTGGAATGGCGGGAAATGTCAAATTTTGGGGGTGGCTGATGCTAACCACCCACCAAAGCCTAATTTCTCTCGCAATCAATTTAGAGTTCAAAACTCGAAAGTCGAAAGCACGCATCCAAAAAGTGATCCGAAGATTATATGACACATGGAGAATAGTCGGCTCCTACCAAATAGAACGGGATTTTCAGATGCGCGAATCTTGATTATACCTTTTGCTATAAAAAGTAAAAATTAAAAAAGTCAAGATTCTCTGATTTTTAATGATCTCAGATAAGGTAGGATTGAAAATCCGATTCTACGTGATAGGACCTGGTCATTTCCCTATGACACATATAATGATTATAAGTCATCCCTTTAAATGTGTGCCACAAGAAATCAAAACTGACTTTTTTATGATATTCTCCCATCTTAAGATCGGTTATATGAAATATTAGAATCAGAACGATCTCTACCAAACGATTCAAAGTGGTCAACCACTTTGAGCTGTATTTAATGGGAGATGGATATTCATTATAGGGTGAGGGTTTAGCAGCCCCCTTTACGTTTTAGGGCCTCAACTTGGGAAGTGCTTGAAATGTTATAATCAAATCACTAAATTATTTATATAAATCAACAAGAAACATATACACTTTGCGTAATTGGTGGTCTAGTTTTAAGCTTTGATGAATAAATCACCCTTAAAAACATTAAGAATAATACTTAGGCTTTGATTGATAGCAAGTAAACTCCAAAGAGAAAATGAAATCAACTTCATAGTTGATTTCTTCTAGAAATAGATTTTTTACTGTTTGATTAGTGTGTTTGATAAATGACTTTCATTGGCAATTGATTTTTCTTTTTTTATTAGTATGTTTGAAGAAAAATTTTAAAATGAGATTTTAAGTTTGGATCATATATTTTGTACTTCTATGAAAGTAGAAGTTAGCTTAAACAAATACTTAGTAAGAAAAAAAGAAAAAAATTTATTTAGGAAAATACTTAACTTATCACTTCATTACTAGTCATATGTTGACTTTTTATTTCATCAAAATCATGATCAAAGTCAAAGATTAACCAATAACTTTTTTACTGATATTCTATTACGTTACAAATTAACAACATTATAATCTCTATTTATTACTAAGTTACATAAGATAGAGTTTGAAAATTCAAATTCAAATATAAAGTCAAACTTTAACTAAACTTAAAATTTTGATCAATAAAAATGTGTAAAGCTAAATAACAAAGTTATGAATGCTTGTATCTACTGTAAGGTTACACATTGAAAGGAAATTAAATTTTTATAAAAGTCAAACTTTGACCAAAATTTCCATTTTAACAATGAAAAAAATTTACAATTTACCAACAAGTTATAAATGTCCAACTACAAATTAACATAACAATATTCATATACATCGTTAGGTTACACTAATTAAAATTTAATCAAATATCCACTTTTAATAAAAGTCAAACTTTGACCAAACGTAAAACTTTGCGCAATACAAACTATTAAGCCAAAAGTACAAAGTTACATAGTAAATTATAGTATGTAATGTAAGGTTACATGTTGAAAGAAAATTCATTTTTTTTAAAGTCAAACTTTGACTAATAAAAAATTCAACAATTTACAGTCAAGCTATAAATTAACATAACAATATTCATATTCATCACTACCTTACACTAGTAAAAAATTTAATCAAATATGAACTTTTAAAAAGTAAATCTTTGACCAGATGTCAAAAAAAGGAAAATAAAATTTGGTAATGTACTACAAAGTAATAAGCTAATAAAATGATAATCTCATTGGGACTACAAAAGTTTGAAAAAATCAAATTATATTATAAAGTCAAAGTTTGACCAAATATCATACTTTGACTGATAAAAATTTATATTACCAAAATACAAATAACAACAATAATAATTACTATCTATTATTAAGATACACTTCTCAAATTTTGATTAAAGTAAAAAAATTTGAAAAAAAATCAAACTTTTACTAAAAGTGTGACAGCCCAGATTTCGGCACCCCGAAACCCGTGCCATCAGCACGATCTCCAGACCGTGCCCCTTGGCTAAGTACGGAACATTGGTACTTCAAGCAAATTATAACAAAAGAGACAGGTGATATAAAATGCGGAAACATCATAACCTTAAACATTTCTCAAAAGACAGTTCTACCCTCATGCCCCTGCATGAGTGGAGAATCGATCCGAACCATCGATGATAACTGATCATCCCAGATGATTCGCCCAAAAGAATTATCTTAATTTAATTACATTCTTTAAACATAAACAAAGGCTTGACATACCAAGTCGTACCAAATAAGCTCACAAAACAACTCTCTCAAAATGCAAAGCAGAGTCTTCTAGAAGAAGTCCTCTGGAGGTGGCTCTAACTCGTCCAAGTGCGTGTGATCCGACTCACCAGGATCTACGTCACCCAAAACCTCCGCTGCTACTAGTACTGGACCTGCGACGTATAGTCTAAAAGGTGAGCTACATCCTAGCTCAATAGGGAACAAATACAGTGAACATATAAGTTAAAACCTCACATATATTCCATGATATTTTTAAGCATGCTGGATCTATGCAATTACTGAGAAAGTAGTTTGAAAATATGGTAATGTACAATTGCTTTTAATAACAGATTACAGTTTTCACATCTCTTTTACTGGATCATGAATGACATTGAAAAGGCTTAAAGCAAAACTTAAATCTTCAACTTAAATAATCTCCGAGCAATATAGCATCGAGCCCCGATGAGATACCCTTCATCGTCGTCTAAATAGACAGTTGCTATACGTATTCCCTGGGAATATAAAACTATCCAAGCCCCTTTTCCCTGGGAATCGGCGGCAGGGTTCATTCATATTTCAACATCCACAGGATGCTTACGTATCTGGATAAACCTCATCTTGGCTTACGATTTATTGCCAGTATCGGTCACGGATATCCTGCCGCGTCAGTCGTAGGTATCCCGCCACGTCGGTGAGGTATCCTGGTCAAACCTCAAATAACAAAAATAATGGGTGCTTTACATATAGTTGTTCACCGTGTAAGTGTGCTATCTTATATCAGTTAGGCTTTATCAAATGTTACTCAATCTTGTCTACATCCCTAGGATGTAGCCAATTACTCTTATCATTTTGCTATCTTATTACTTTCTCATCCCCTGGGGATGTCTTAGTTACACTCTTGGTGTCACACGCACAACCTTTTCACAAAACTTTACTTGACTAAAACAATTTCCGATTGAAATTACATATCACAACATATATGTTCTTACAAATTAAAGTACATGTTCAAGATGTTCCCTACCTCAAGTCTTTGAAATTTCTAGCATCAAGGTCCCACGCAGCTCCTTGTGCTATGCTCACACGTACCACCTATGGTACAACATAACACATGCAATACATAACTAAGGATGTAACAAAGGAGGTCTAAGACCCTCCATGAATCTCAAAGTCAAACTAAGAAGTCAACTAAAACAGTCTCAGTCGATTAATCGATCTCCCAATTCGATTAATCGAACCTAATTCGATTAATCGATCTCGAATCGATTAATCGAAAGCCTCAACTTACACATCGATTCTCAATTCAAGTAATCGAGATCCCAAAATCGATTAATCGAAAACTGAAATCGATTAATCGAAATCTCAATTCGATTAGTCGATTTCACCAGGTCTCATTTCTCCAGCCATTGGAGCTTCTCAGTCGATTAATCGATTAATCGAAATTCAAAATCGATTAATCGAAACTCAGTTCGATTAATCGATTTCGGGGTCCTATGACTTTTCAACTTCCCAGACCAAATCGATTAATCGATTTGGCCAGACTCAGCCCCCTTTTGGGCTGTTCTTCCAAATCCTTCTTAACAAATTTTCTTTCTTTTTCTAAGCCTTTATCTTAATGATTTTAAGTATTTTTAACTACAATTAAACCTCTATGATCTATGCATTTAATGCTAACAAAATTTACCTCAATCAAATCTCAATTTGATTGGATCTCAAGGTTGGAATGACTAGGGCTGCAGCTTTGGCTCTAAGGAATCCTTCGCGTTGAATCCGGCCTTAAATACTCGAATCCCTTCTTGGCTTGCATTCACTCCTTGCTCAACAACTCTCTTTACTTCTCTCTCTCTCCCTTCTTAATTCTCTTCAACAATCCAAAACTATGAATTTAGGGTTCTTTAAACCCTTATATACCCATTTGTCCTTGTATTGAGCACATACACCCAAGATAGGTGTATGTGACTCCAGATTTACATCACACTCCTCCTACTTATATCATATTCACATCATATCCGTTCATCACTCTCGAGTCAAATAGTGGACTCCCACTTGGTCAAACCTATGACCAGTCGGGCACGAATCCTGAGGTCACTGTTCAACACAAATTTTCAGGATATTACAAAAAGTCAAGCTTTAACTAATAAAAATGAGGCAATGTTTTATAAAGTTACAAATTAAAATAATGATAGATATTTTTAATTATAATATTTCACTAATTAAAATTTATAACTTTTTCTAGAAAATCAAACTTTTACAAAAAATAAATTTTATGTAAAAGTTAATGTTTGACCAAAAGCCAAAGTTTGACTATAGGTCAAGATGTTGACTAATAAAATAAAAAATCTAGTATCACATTATAGATCAACATGACAGTATTATTTTCTTCGTCATCAAATTATAGGAGTCAAAGTTTAATAAAAAATAAAATTTTAATTAAAAGTTAAAGTTTGACCTTAAAGTCAACCTTTGACCTCTAAAAATTTGGTAATATTTTACTAACTTACAACTTGTTATCATTTTAAAGTAGTAAAAGTTTGATCAAAAGTCAAAACTTAAAATAACTTATAAATCTTGTTAAAGTTTGATTAAAATTTAAACTTTGACCAAAGTCAAATATTAGCTAAAAAGAGTATGATGAAGATAATGTGGTAGTCATAGTGATCGTGTTGGTATGATGGTCATAGAAATAGAAATTATTTTTTATAAGTCAAAAGATAATTTTTTTTGCTTTTAGGCTTTTTACAAGTAACTTTAGATTTTGAAATGACAAAATATTATTCTTTTGTTAGTGGGAAATTCAATTTCAACAACTTTAAAGGTTGAAATGGCTTCCTCTTATAATGACTTGGTGTACAGAAATTTGATTTCCATGCAATTAAAAAAATCTCAATCCCAATCCCAATCCCAATCCCAACTCTCTTCGCCTCTTTTTTCGCCACTTCTCTTTCTGCTCATTCTAATTCCCACGTCACCAAGACTCCCGCCGCCTTTTCCCTCTCTCTCTCTTGGTTCCACTTTCCCAAATCCCAAGGTCCCATTCGATCATCTCTCTCTCTCTCTAGATTCCACTTCCCAGGACCCAACCAAGCGTATCTCTCTTCCCAAGCCCAGCATGTCTATCTCTCATCGCAATCTCTCTCCTCAAATCTTAGGTCACCTATTTCTCTATCATAATCTCAAATCTTAGGCCATCTTTATTCTCCTTCTCTTCGATTGCCAACGACAAGAGCCCTCAAGGACCATTGATTTTTGCATTGAATTCATAGGCATATTTAAAAAAAAAAAAAATAGAAAATAAGTCCTAATTTATTATACATAGTATATTTTTTAGGAATAACGACTCTAACATTAAATATTAAATGATATTTAAACAATCTT
This sequence comes from Chloranthus sessilifolius, assembly GCA_021018995.1. Classification (NCBI taxonomy): domain Eukaryota; kingdom Viridiplantae; phylum Streptophyta; class Magnoliopsida; order Chloranthales; family Chloranthaceae; genus Chloranthus; species Chloranthus sessilifolius. The sequence goes on along the minus strand of CM037587.1, from coordinate 121,120,225 downwards.
CCACCATTAAATTAGAAATTTTGATCTCACGTCATTGAAGTGTGCTTCATTGTTATGAGATATGGCACACATTCATGATCAATCTAAATTTCTCAGGCAGTAATTCATCACTAGAAAATGTTTTAGCCAAAGAATCGTGCCCATAAGTGGATACGTGAATCATCCGATTGATGAACTTTAATATCAGCCATTAAAACTAAGCACAACGGTTGGTAGTAGAGTGAACAGGTCGGATGGTTAAAAACTCTCAAAAAATATAATTTCTTGGCCAACTTTTCAATCTATTATCTATCATTTTGATTGTGTAGACTACCCCATCTTTAATCATTGATAATATAAGATCATTTAAACACTATTTTGGTGTTTAAATGACGATAATGAGTAGTCGTTCGTCCCATTTTAAAAATTTTAAAGCCCTCATAAATATTTGATAATTTAGGACTTTAAAAGGCTTATTTTATTTTAATTTATTTTGATGAAGCGATCATGAGAGTCAATCTCTTAAAAAATAGGTATTACCACTATTCACCCGCATTATATAGGTTATAAAGCACCTTTGGCTAGAGACTCTAATTTCCACAATATTTGGCCTAAATTTTTAAATACCTAATCCCAATTACTTATATATTTTTTGAAATCTTTCAATATTTTTTAACAAATTTATGTTCTCTTAATTATTTTTCAATTTTGATAATGACAGAAGGAAATTTAGGCGGAGGTTCAGGCTATTTGTACAGTTCAGTTGTAAAGGAGTTTTTTTTATTGAAATCATCCAATGACTTTGAGTGAGAATTGTTTCTATCATTTTTAGAGTTGTTTAATTATTTATAATTTTTTCCTTATTTTGTGATTGTGGTTGATAAAATTATTAATCATGTTTGATGTACACCCACGATTATGTTTACTTTGTGAGATGTATATGTGAAATCGAAATCTAACCGTTTGATGATAGTCCCATGATCTCCATATCCATTGTGTGAAAGATTGGGGTAAAAACAATCTTCATAGTCTAATTCCAAACAGTCAAATGGTTTAAACATGTGAAATAAGGAACTCAAGAGCCATAAATGATTCAAAAATATGTACTTCTGAGATTGTGATAAGCTTGAAACATGTGACTGCGAAATGGATTGTGCTACGCCACCCTTGTATGGTTTAAACTGTGCATTGCCCTTCCTTTTAAGTCAACAAGATTAGTGCAAATCAGAAGAACAATTAGTACATTGGCTTTGATCACAATCCTTGTATGAACCTTTAGGGTGTAATTTTGATTACTTCTTATTTAAGACTCATTTGGGAATGCGCATATTTTGAAAAGCCAAAGTTGTTAGCTAATATTGTAACACTTAGTCACGTAGATTTGTCTGTTATTATGTATTGTGAGGTTTTGTAAATTGGATCCTTTGAAAACGATCTGAATCTTTTTTCAATTCAATGATGAGATGTCTTTGCATAGTATACTATTATTATTTTATTATTATTTTATCTTGACGCATTGACAACTAGTAATAGTTATATCTTTAAAATTTGAAAGATCAAATTAGATGATTTATGGGATTCAGGTGACGATTTGAGTTCTGGGTCTTCAGTATTTCCTACGGTTAATTACTTTTCATTTTCTTTTTAGAAAAACATTGTATACAGACGTGAATCTCCATAACTATTCATATAGTTGAATGAGAAAGCACCATCCAGGGGAAACTTTATATTTTTTTGATAAAATTGGTAGTTAGCAACCTTTGGAAGCTTGAGATACTGAGCATCTAATTGCAGAATGCAGAGATCCTGATACTATCATGTGGCTGGCACTGGGGTCAATGTCAAACTCACCATTGACAATGTACTGATACTTTTGAGTACTAGATGAGTAAAAGATCAAAAATGAACTTTTACTTATTTGCATGGTCATAAAAAGCATAATGGGTCTTGAGGGTTGACCATTTGGACAAAAGGAGATTCTCCAAGTGCCATTGCAGGCACTCAGGCCAAGTAACCAATTCCTTTAAAGAGCTCATTAATGGAAAGACGGGTCATGTCATAGGTCTTCCTAGGCCCCACCCACTGTATGGCAAAACAAAGATTCAACAAGTCGCTTGATTCGTGCCCCTTGACAACAAGGCACCGTTAGGCTCGTGGATAGAGCTTATAAGCAGCAATATCGTCCAAAGTACCAGTGCGAGTCGTAAGGGAGCTTGTCCTGAGTTCCTGATCCACCCCCTAGGGACTAGGAGGTAACGTCCACCCTTTTGCGCAATACCAGTTCTTTTTCTTATTCTCAGAAAGTCAGAATCATGATCCCTTTCAAAAAAAGAAAGAATCATGATAAATACACATAAATTCATTTATTTTTTTAAACATTATATTTTATAAGATTTTATTTAAGATTAATAGGGGCCTTATATATGTCATATATACTGTATAAAACAATGGGCTATGAGAAGCACTTATAGACCGAGACCAAGAAAAGCACCCATTTTAGGTCACGAGGTTTATCTTTTGAGCAATCCAAGTCATTGCTCATATTAGGAGCTACTGCGGGCCCAAAATTCATGCTCAATGGAGGATTTGAACCATTTAATCTATGCACTAATATGGATGACTGTCCACTTGTTTAACAATCAATTTTGACGCGCTCTAATTCAGATGATTCCAAAGCTCTGATATATCTGATTTTTTGTATGAGCTTTTATAAATGATGACTTACACATGAAACATTCAACGTGATCAAAGATGTTTGCCACATGGCTTAAGTGAGTTTTTTTGCATGGCAGCTGTTGTGCAAAAACCCCTCTAGATGACCTTTGCACGTCTAATCTCGTTGATGACTTTCACGTGTGAAGAAGACAATCAATAAGCCAAATAACAAATAAAATACGAGATAGAGAAAGAGATCACACCACATATAAGAACAATATGTACGTGGTTCGGCCTAAGCCTACGTCCACGGGCAGTCAAACAAAGTGTTTCCACTATCAAGATGAAGATGCACAAAGGCTACAAAATAATGGAGATCGTATTTTCCAATCTTACCCAAACCAAAGGAACCACAAAGATCTAAGCCCACAATACAAAACCCCAAAGTTCAAAACAAACACCAAGGTTCTCCCAAACAAATACTCAACTGTACTCTCACCAAAACCTAACAAGAGTGCTACACAATTAAAACTAATCCCAAGTTCTCTCCATAAGAGAGACGCAAAAAACCCTAGATGGGTTTTCCAAAGGGTTTACAAAACCAATATCAAAATCTCTTTCTTCAAAACCCTCATTTTCAAATCCAAGATTCAAACTCTCTCGAACCAAAAACAAAACCCAAAAATCCCTCCATTATTCCCTATCTTTCAGATCCTATATAATAGGATCCTATATTAGAGAATAATGCAAGTTTTCAAAACAGGTGACTTTCCTCAAACAAAAGCAAACTAAGATGGGATCCTTTGACAATCCACCAAACCAAGTTCCAATAGGTAACTTTATTTGCAACCGAAAATTGAGCCAAACCCTAACAGCAGCATATGTCTAACGGTGAGAGGACTCAATCTGATCAAACTATATTTTGCTCTATTGTTGGCTACATTCATCAGACAGTCATATACAGTTCAATTTGATCAAACTCTATTTTGCTCTATTGTTGGCTAAGCTGAAAAATAAGACAACCATATACAGTTGATCCCTTCTTACATTTCGATGTTGAACAAAAATATGGAACAAGCCTCTAAAAGAGTTAGTATTAGAAGCGATCATGTATCTCTTTTAAGAATGTGTGACACCCACTTGTTCATCTAATAGGTGTGTCCATGTTAAAAAAAATCAGTCGATACCGACACGAATCGGTATCGGTCGATACGTATCGGGTATCGGCCGATACCTCTCTCTCTCTCTCTCTCTCTCTCTCTCTCTCTCTCTATATATATATATATATATATATATATATATATATATATATATATATATATATAGAGGCCGATACTTATTGGTATCGGCCGAGTCATATCGGTTCTCCATGGACCGATACCCAAGTCCGATACCGATTTTGACACCTTGGGTGCGTCATAACGTAAAGATCTTTGATATAAAAGATTGTTATGACAAACAATATCATCTGATTCAATAGTTAGATATAGTTTAAAATTAATGGCTCTCATGTACCTGTAATTTAAGATGTTTTTTGAATGCTTTGATTAATTGGATGGAGATTTTTTTGTATCCCAATCTTTTATACCAATTTTTCTTAAATGGATAGCACACCTATAAGAAAACACACATAATGATTCCATGTAGCACGCATCCCTAAATTGGGCCCACTACAGCGAGATTGCTCTTCGCGGGCCGCTTACCTAAGTTAATTCTAACCCTTCTATAAAGTGGCCTGTAGTACAATTAACAAATGACTCCCCTAAGTCTTTTTTCATTGCTATTATTTTTCCTTCAAAGATAAATGGGGCAGGACCATCTGGTCCACCCATTAAAGATTGATGTGACTATCTTATGCTATATAACATATGTTTTGAGCAATCTGATAAGTAATCAACGTGATAGCTTATGTTAAAAAGGGAAAATTTCATAAAAACCCCTGAACTTTCACCTCAATGTCCGAGAGGCACCTAAACTTTATAAAATGTAACATAACACCCCCCCCCGCCTCAATGTCCGAGAGGCACCTGAACTTTACAAAATGTAACATAACCCCCCCCCCCCCAACCTCCGTCTCACTGCTTGACGGAAACTACTGACGAAGCAGTTAACCCACGTTATCTGCTGACGAGGCACTCAACACTTTATAACTTGTTGGAGACGCCCCATCTCTCTCTCTCGTTCAGAAAATTTGGCGCCAACCCCTCTTCTTCTTCGTCTTCTTCTCCTCTCCTCTTCAGCCGAGCAAATAATCAGAACCTTCAGTGCCATCTTCTACGGCAGATCTGTAATGGTATCGCGGTCGGCAGCCTTTGACTACAAAAACTCAATCACGTGGTCCCCAACGCAATGATTACAGGATTTGCTCAAAATGGTAATTCTGATGAGGCCTTGCGGTTGTTTTCTGAAATGCAGTTTGTGGAGATTAGGCCTAGCCAATTCACACTTTTTGGGGTCCTCAATGCTTGTGGCAGTCTGACAGCTCTCCAAGAAGGAAAACAAATTCATAACTACCTGTTGAAGTTGTGATTGAATCTCAAATCTTTGTCAGTAGTGCATTGGTTGATATGTACGCACAATGCGACAATGTTGACGATGCATGTGACAGCCCGGATTTCGGTACCTCGAAACCCGTGCCATCAGCATGATCATACTGACCGTGCCCCTTAGCTATGCATGGAACATTGGTGTATCAAGCAATGAATTGAATTGAAATAGTAAATGAAGCTGCGAAATTTAAGCTACTATATAAGCATTTCCCAAAAGACAGTTCTACCCTCACGCCTCTACATGAACGGAGAACCGATCCGAACCATTGATGATCGCTAATCATCACAGATGGTTCGCCCAAAAGAATTATCCCAAATCTATGTATATACATTGTTTAATCAAAACAAGGCTTGACATACCAAGCCGTACAAAATCTCTCTAAACTCTCAAAGCTGCACAACGGAGTCCTCTAGAAGAAGTCCTCAGGAGGTGGCTTCAACTCGTCTCCAGGTGCAAGGTCCGACTCACCGGGGTCAACGTCTCCTGAAGCCTCGGCAGTTGCTAATAGTGGACCTGCGACGTATAGTCTAAAGGGTGAGCTACATCCTAGCTCAATAGGGAACAAAACACAGTTGAACATATAAATTACCACTCACATATATTCCATGATATGCCATGCATGATGTGTCTATGCAGTTACTGATGAAAAATAGTTGAAAAGAATCACATTCTTACTGGTAGTTTACTCATGTCTTTTACTTATTGATGAATGATGCTGAAAATGGCTAAAGCAAACTTAAACTTTCAACTTAAGTAATCCCCGAGCAATATAGCATCGAGCCCCGATGAGATACCCATCATCGTCATCTATATAGACAGTTTTAAAAGTATTCCCTGGGAATACAAATAGTACCCAAGCCCCTTTTCCCTGGGGATTGGTGGCGGGGTTTCACTTGTCTCAACTCAACACCCCTGGGGTGTGCTTACTGTGTACGGATAAGCCTCCGCACTGGCCTACGGTTTCGCCGCCGTATCGGTCACGGATATCCTGCCGCGTCAGTCGTGGATATCCCGCCACGTCGGTGGGGTACCCTATCAAACCTCAAATAACAAAAGTATCAGGTGCTTTACATATAGTTATTCACCGTGTAAGTATGCTATCTTATATCAGTTAGGCCCTATCAAACATGATTCAATCTTGGATACATCCCTGGGATGTATCCATTCACTTGCATCACACCTGATGCTCTTATCTCTTTACTTCCTCATCCCCTGGGGATGGCTCATTACAATTACTCTTATTGATGTCACACACACACACACTTTTCACAAACTCTTAAGCAGTAAAAAAAATAGTTTGAATTGAATTCTATATCACTACATACATGCTCTTGCAAAATAAAGTACATGTTCAAGGTGTTCCCTATCTCAAGTCTCTGTTTGATCATGCATCGAGGTCCCACGTGGCTCCTTGTGCCCAAACTCATACGTACCACCTATGGTACCACATAACATGTGAAATACATCACTAAAGATGTAATAAAGAAGGTCCAAGACCCTCCAAGAATCTTAAAGTCAAACTCAAAAGTCAATAAAAACTGGCACAGTCGATTAAACGAACTCCAAAATTGATTAATCGAAATTCAATATCGATTAATCGATTCTCAAATCGATTAATCGAGATTCCCATTCGATTAATCGAATCCCCATTCGATTAATCGAAATTCTCTATTCTATCCAGTCGATTCTCAATTCGAGTAATCGAGTTTCCAAAATCGATTAATCGATCCCAAATCGATTAATCGATCCCAAATCGATTAATCGAATTTCTAAATCGATTAATCGAACTCTCATTTCAATTAGTCGATTTCTCCAAGCTCTTTTCTTTTCTCCACTGGAGTTCACTGTAGGTTCCCAGTCGATTAATCGATAACCAAATCGATTAATCGAAATTCAAGGTCGATTAATCTAAACTCAATTCAATTAATCGAGATCGGGGTCCTCTGACTTTTCAACTTCTTGGCCAAAATTGATTAATTGAAACTCATTTTCGATTAATCGAAATGGCCAGATTCAGCCCCCCTTTGGCTGTCCTTCCCAATCTTTTCCTTTACTTTTTCCTCCATTTTTCTAAGCCTTTATCCTATACTTTAACCCATTTCTAACTACAATCTAACCTTTCAATCTATGCATTTAAACTACAAGAATTTTACCTTCAATCAATCTCAAATTGATTTAAATCAAGTGATTGGAAAGGCTAGGGTTCCAGCTTTGGCTTGAACGGATCCTTCGCGTTGAATCGGTCACTTTAATGTTTGAATCCCCCTTCCAATCACTCACAATAATTCCTTGCTCAACCCTTCTTTACTCCTCTCTCTCTCTTCTTTACTTCTCTCTCAACAACCCAAGACATGCAATTTATGGTTATTAAACTCTTTTATCTCTCCTCTCACTTGTGTATTGAGCACATGCACCGTAATAGGTGTATGTGACCTCACATTTACATCACACACCACACAGTCAATCAATTTATCACATTTCATCCGTTCATCACACTCTATGCTAACTATTGAACTCCTAATTGGTCAAACCTGTGACCAATCGAACACGAATCTCGAGGTTACTGTTTAACGTGATTTTTTGGGATATTACATCCTCCCCACCTTGGGAATTTTCGTCATAAAAAATAACCCAAAGGTGCGTAGGTCTGGGTCCCCCCCCACACTCTCAGGTGAGGCGGCCCAGTTGACTCAGATGCATCCAGATAATTACACGAATACAAGCATAGCATATAATGTTATGAAAATGAAGAATTTACACCAAAATTTTTTATTTCTATTTATATCTGAAAATTTTTACAATGCGCCAATAAGTTGGCATACAAAATATACATGCATACAATAACAACTCAAGTGCTATGGGGTTGGTGGAGTCTGTGCGGTGGTGAAATCTGTCTTGTTTGGGTGGTCGGAGCAGCGGCACTTTCGTAAAGTCGGCGTCTTGGTCGTGGTGATGTAGAAGTGGAAGGACCCGTGCCGAGTCGCGGTGGTCGAATGAAAAGCAGGACCTCTGTGGAAGCGGTCATCATGATCCCTCCTCTGGCGAGTATCATGGTAGTCCAACGGGTAGATGTAGCGGAGGGTATGGAACATAAGGAAGTTCATCCTCCGGTTCATCCGCTCTTTGTTGGCCTCTATGCGTGCCAACACCTCCTCGATGGTAGGACCGGATGGAGCTGCACGCCAGCGGTAGGACGATGTGGGTGTAGCGGGCGCGGAGTGAACTAGCGGTGTCTGTGAGGCTGTGGTATGAGAGGTAGCCCTCTCCACTAATGGCTCGACCGGGTGTGTGCCCCACCCACTGGTGGGTCCTGATGTGGTGGTGCTACTGCTGCTGCTGGTGCGTGACCCGGAGCCGGTAGGGTCCGCTTCAATAAATTGTAATAACGGCTCCATGAAGACTTTGAAAACGTCTTCACTCGGTTCGTTGCCCGCACCTCGTGGGGCGATACCGCATACTCGGGAGCGTTGGAGTAACACTCCAACATGCTCGAGATCAATCGAGCATACGGAATTTTCTCCTTGGGCCTCAAGTTGCCCTTCATTAACTTGCCCTTAATATACCTCATCCCTTCTAGGATGAGCATGGTCGCGTCGAACCAACGGCCACAAAAGGTCGCATACAGTGCCTGTTGCACCATATCTATCCGCTCGGTGTCGTGCCGCAACGGGTAGAGGTTACACTTGATTATGGAATCAAGCATCCACATGTAGTGGGGAAGGTCGACCCTCTTGATGGAGGATCCCGACCCCTTCTTCCCGTTGGTCATGCGGGTCATGATCTCTTCAAACCTAGGGTCCTCCTCAAAGGGTGGGAAGAGGGTGGTCTCTGGGGTGAAATTGAGGTAGCACTCGAGTACCTCGTGTATGTGGCGATGGGTGATCGTGTACTCTCGACCCTCTATGTTGGTCAAGATCACGTTGTCGGTAGGGCCATCGGTATGGCCCTGGTAAAACAACCTCACCAATCTAGGGTAGTAAGAACCCCGGATTGGTTTGAGAAGGTTGCCGAGACCGGCATTCCTAAGATAGTTGCGAGCCCATTGGGTCTCGCCCGATACATCGGGATTTGTGAAAAGGGTAGGGTCGATGAGGTACTCGACCTCAAAGGTCTTTGCGGCTCTCCACTCATTGGGTTGTCCCACGTTAGTGGGTGGTGGCAGCATAGGTGTCGATTCACGGGAAGACTCGCGCGAGGGTGCGCTCGTCGAACCGGAGGTGGTCTCCGATGCCGACGGTGATTGAGTCCTCACCGGCGATGGGGTAGGTGGTGGTGGTGGTGCGGCATTCTTACGCCGAACTGGGAGTTTAGAGGTCGCCTTCTTCGAAGACAGCTGGGTTTTGGGCGGCATTTTTGGTGAAATATCAAAATCTAGGTTTTTTTTTTTTTCTAACTCAAATTGAAAGAAAAATATGAATTTAGGGTTTACCGTGGGTTTTGGATGCGATACGACTTGAATCCGAGCCGAAAACCAACGGAAATGCGGATGGTTGGAGAAGAAGAAGAAGAAGAAGAAAGCGCCCAACGAAAAACACAAATGATTTCGAATGGGGAGTGAAATCCCTAATTATATATATAAGCCCAGACTCGATTAATCAAAATCCAAAGTCGATTAATCGAGATTCAAAACTAGGTTAAGCCGCGCAAAATCGATTAGTCGAAAGTCAAAATCGATTAATCGAAACCATTTCGATTAATCGAAATCATATCCGTTTAAAATTTCAAGTTTTTGAGTTCACTGGCGCGAGCCAGTCAATTAATCAAAATCCATTTCGATTAATCAAAATTTCAAAATCGATTAATCGAAATTCACTTCGATTAATCGAAATCGTGCAGTCCTTTCCAAAATTTTCAGGATTCCTTAAGTTATTCGATTAGTCGAACTAAGGTTCGGTTAATCGAAATCTCAAATCGATTAATCGAATTTCACATCGATTAATCGAAATCATTTTTCTGACTTCAAATTTTCATAAGTCCCTTAAGTTATTCAATTAATTGAAACCTCCTCGATTAATCAAAATTTTCAGTAAATCCCTCTAAGTTCTTCTAACATTCCCAATCTGTTCGATTAATCGAACATGCAGTTCGATTAATTGAAAACCTAAATCGATTAATCGAAACCGAAATCGATTAATCGAAATTTCATTCTGTATATTTTCTAACTCTTACTCAAGTTTCCAGTCACTGGCACATGCCAGTCGACTAATCAAACAAAATCGATTAATCGAAATTCCAAATCGATTAATCGATTTGAAATTCGATTAATCGGTTTTGTCCAATTTCTATAGATTTTTAAGTTCTTTGTTTATTTGATTTCTCTTGGTAGTTTATGATATCAAGTGATCCTTAGTTCCACAAATCACATCCTCAAGGTCATGTGTATATGAAAATTTATTTCTTTGTCACACTTTGATCAAAACTTCCATTGAATTACAAGTATTGTTGAGATTCCACAAACATGTTTGCGGTTTACATTTGACTCTCAAGTGGGCAGAAACAAGGCTGGATATTGTTCTTTCACATCGGCCTCTCGTTCCCATATAGCTTCTTCGTTCGGATGATTTTTCCATCGAACAAGCACTAAGGGAATCACTTTAGTGCGCAATACTTGTTCCTTTCGATCCAAGATTTCCACTGGTTCCTCTATCATGCTCATGTCCTCACACATCTCCAAAGGTTGACTTCCTAACACATGAGATGGATCGTTCACATACTTTCCGAGCATCGATATGTGGAAAACGTTATGCACCCGATCAAATAGCGGTGGTGCGATACGCAACTTCACCTACGCGTCCTAAAATTTCAAATGGTCCAACATAACGGGGACTTAACTTCCCTCTCTTGCCAAACCTCATTACACCTTTCATAGGCGACACTTTCACAAACACGCGTTCACCCACTTTATAGTCGGCACTAGTCCGCTTGATGTCGGCGTAACTTTTCTGTCTGCTCTGTGCTGACTTCAGCCTTTCTCTGATTATTCGCATGACAGTGGCGCTGTCTTCAAGTAGTTCTGGCCCTAGAATAAATTTCTCACCTGTTTCTTCCCAATTGAGGGGTGATTTACATCGTCGTCCATACAGAGCTTCATACGGTGTCATGCCAATGCTCGTTTGGAAACTGTTGTTGTATGCGAATTCGATCAACGGTAGATACTCATCCCAGTATCCTTGCATATCCAGCATGCACGCTTTGAGCATGTCTTCTATCACTCGGTTCACTCATTCTGTCTACCCATCAGTTTGAGGATGGAAAGCTGAACTAAAATCTAGTCGTGTTCTCATTCCTTCTTGAAATTTCTTCCAAAACTTGGACGTATATAGTGGATCACGACCTGAAACTATGCTGCTCGAAATCCCGTGTAACCTTATGATCTCCTTCATGTATAAGTTTGCCAATTTTTCTGCCGTATACATCGTATTGTACAACAAAAAATGCGCTGATTTGGTCAATCAGTCTATGACGACCCAAATGGCATTGTGTCTCTTGGCAGTACGCGATAATCCAATAATGAAATCCATCGAGATCGATTCCCACTTCCATTCTGGTATTGGTAAAGGCTGTAATAGTCCAGTCGGATGTCTATGATCAATCTTCACCTGCTAACAAGTCAAACACCGTGACACGTATTCGGCCACGTCTTGCTTCAAACCTCTCCACCAGTTGTTCTTTTTCAAGTCTTGCTACATTTTGGTGCTACCAGGGTGGATAGCATAATTTGACTTATGAGCTTCATCAATAATCGTTTGTCTTAGATCGGCATTGTCCGGAATGCAGAGACGGCCCTTGAACAATAAATAACCATCTTCTTTTACTGAGAAGTCCGGCCTGATGCCCTCAATCACGTCTTGATGAATCTTTGTTAATGTCGGATCTTTCATCTGTAGATCGTGGATATGCTCAAATATTACTGGCTTCACTGGTATGTTAGCCAAAAAGGATCCTGTAGCTTTCGACTCAATGTTCGCATCGTAAAGTGTCAGGTCTTCCAATAATTTCCATCGGTGCATACCCAAAATCAAACAAGCTAATTGAGCTGAACCCTTCCGACTCAAGGCATCGGCTACTACGTTCGCCTTGCCAGGATGGTACTATATAGAATAATCATAATCCTTGAGGAACTCTATCCATCTGCGCTGTCTCATGTTGAGCTCTTTCTGTGTAAACAGGTATCCGAGGCTCTTATGATCGGTGAAAATTTCAAACGTCTCACCATACAAGTAATGTCTCCAAAGCTTCAGCGCAAAAATGACTGCTGCTAGCTCCAAGTCATGAGTCGGGTAATTTTTCTCGTGTTCTTTCAGTTGTCTTGATCCGTAAGCTATCACCTTCTTGTGTTGGTTGAGCACACAACCCAAACCATTGTATGACGCATCGCTGTACACTGCGTATCCTCCACTGCCTGAAGGAATTGCTAGTACTGGGGCTGAAGTGAGTCTCGTCTTGAGTTCTTGAAAACTCTTCTCGCATGCCTCACTCCACTTAAATCTTGAATTCTTTCGTGTCAGCTTCGTGAGAGGTCCCGATATCTTTGAAAACCCCTCGATGAAACGTCGATAATAGCCTGCTAACCCAAGAAAACTTCAGACATCGGTCACAGTCTTTGGCTGCTCCCATTTAACCACTGCTTCTTTCTTTGCTGGATCTATAGTGACACTGTGCTTTGAGACAATATGCCCCAAAAAGCTAACCTCTTATAACCAAAACTCACATTTGCTGAGTTTGGCGTACAATTGGTGTTCACGTAGCGTCTGTAGATCAATTCTCAAATGTTCTTCGTGTTCCGTCTTGGATTTGGAGTATATCAAGATATCATCAACGAACACTACGATGCAGGAGTCCAAGTGTGGTTTAAACACTCGATTCATCAGATCCATAAACGACGCCGGAGCATTCGTCAACCCAAATGGCATCACAAGGAATTCATAGTGTCCATACCGTGTCCTAATAGCTATCTTCTGAATGTCCTCTGCCTTGACTCGCAACTGATGGTATCCAGATCTCAGATCGATCTTGGAAAAATACTTTGCTCCTTGCAGTTGATCGAACAAATTGTCAATTCTAGGCAAAGGGTAGCGGTTATTCACAGTGAGTTTATTCAATTGTCGATAGTCAATGCATAACCGCATTGACCCATCTTTCTTCTTGACAAACAAGACCGGTGCTCCCCATGGAGACACGCTCGGTCTGACAAACCCTTTGTCCATGAGCTCTTGCAGTTGTTCTTTCAACTCCTTCAACTCGGCCGGAGCCATTCTATACAGCGCTTTCGAAATAAGCTCCGTTCTCGGTGCTAAGTCAATGGCGAATTCTACTTCTCTCTCTGGAGATAATCCAGGCAATTCTTCTGGAAACACGTCGGCGAAGTCTTGCACAACTGCTATCTCAGAGATGATGTTCTTTTCTTCCTTGTCCTCTTTTAAGAAAGCCAAGTATCCATCGAACCGATCATTTTCTTCGGCCCTCATCACGAGAGATCGTTGGCATAGACGACCTCACTCCTTGAAACCGAAATGATCTTCTTGTGTTGGGTCTGAAAATGACGACCTTGTTCTTGCAATCGACTGTTGCACAGTGCTGCGCCAACCAGTCCATACCAAGGATCACATCAAACCCTTGCATGTCCAGCAGTATCAACTTTACCTCCAACTCATGCACCTCTAGGTCTCGAACTGCTATAATGACGAATTTACAAGCTAACTCTGTGTCCACTAACTCTCCAGTCGGAATAGACACAGATAGGACGAAGTCCAACACCTTTGGAATAATCTTCATTCTCTTGGCAAAACGTGGAGTGACGAATGAGTGGGTAGACCCTGGGTCTATCAACACTCTAGCGTCATATCCAACAAAGCATCCCTTCTCATATATAGTTAAAGTACCTATAGTATATATTCATACATACAATAATTTACATAACAATTTACACCCCTAATTCACATATAAATTTAGTATTTAGCAAAAGAAACTACACTATTCCTAGTGAATGCACCTTCTCTATCTAAAATTTTAATGAAATTGAAAATTCTTTACTTTAAAAGAGTTTCACCTTGGATGACGTCATGCACGTTCCTGCTCTGAAAGCGGATCATAGGCTCTCCCATGAACGACCGACTTCCGTGCTTGAATGGGTCGTGGTGCTGCAACCGAAGCCGTCTTTCCTTTATTAGTCTCAGGGCAATCCTTGATCAAGTGGCCCACCTTGCCACATCGGAAACAACCCCTAGTCCCTGCTCTGCAATCCACCGTTCTATGAGGCTTGCCACACTTGACACAAGTCTCTCGAGGCGCGGAAGAAACTGTACGAGAACCCTGTGTGATAGTAGCGCCAGTAGACATGACAGGGCTCTCATAGCGTAAAGGTCTCCCCGACGCAAGTAGTGGAAATCTCTGTTAGTTTTACTGTTGTGCCGGCCTTCCGAAACCCCCTTGGAACTGTGGTCTCTGATTTTGGGCCACGAACCTCGACTTTTTGTTCACCGATTCGTAGTTCCCCGATCTTCCTTGATCATTTCCTCCTCTCTCTTGCTCTCTTTGTCTATATCTATTTGTATTTTCTTCTTTTACAACCAGTGCCTTGCTCATGACCTCTTCATAGGTCCTCAACTGAAATGGAGCTACTCCTCCCCTAACCTCAGGCTTCAAACCTTACTGAAACCTTTTGGACTTCATCACATCGGTAGCGACGTAATCCGGAGCAAAACGGGCAAGTCGTAGAAACTCCACTCCATATTCCCTCACTGTCATTCTCCCTTGCACCAATTGTAGAAGTTGGATCTCAAGCTGATTTCTTACCACTTATGGAAAATATTGTTTATTGAACTCCTCAACAAACTCCTCCCAAGTCTAGGGCAACTCCGGGGTTTCCTGAGCCCGAGTCCGTATCACGGACTTCCACCAAGGCCCAGCCTCCCCGTCCAGCATGTAGGCTGCCCATCTCACACTCTCATCTTCCGTGCATGTCAGCACGCTAAAGACCTTCTCCATTTCCATCAGCCAATTTTCAGCTGCCATCGTGTTTGCCTGCCCTGAAAATAAAGGAGGTCTCATCCTCCTAAACTCTGTAAAGGATGAGGGCACAGGCAGTGCGGGTCCTACAGGTGGTGTAGGTGGCTACTATTCTCTCGCTGCATGAGTTGCAAAGGATGCGGCTTGTTGTGCCATGGCAGCTGCCATGGTCTCCATGGTATGCATCATCCTTTGTCGTTCCTCTCTATCCTCTTGTCTTTCTCTAACTCTCTCCTGTTCTCTTTGATCTCGATCCTGACGATCTCGATCCTCATCATCATGTTGTCTACTACTGCTGCCCCCTGGGGCCTCAGTACCTCCTAAAGGCACTCTATTGGTAGGAGAGATGTAATCATCTCCACTACACAGACTCCTCTGTTGGCCTCCCCTTGGTCGGCCTCTTCCTCTAGACGACATTGACAGCTGCAATTGAAACTAAAGTCTCGTTAGCAGAAGTCTCTAGGTTCTGACAAAAGAATGATTGTCAGAATTGCTAAAAGAAATCGCTCTGATACCAGCTGATAGCCAGTTTGGTACTTCAAACCGTGCCATCGACGATCATCCTGACCGTGCCCCTTAGCTATGCATGGAACATTGGTATATCAAGCAATGAATTAAATTGAAATAGTAAATGAAGCTACGGAATTTAAGCTACTATATAAGCATTTCCCAAAAGACAGTTCTACCCTCATGCCTCTACATGAACGGAGAACCGATCCGAACCATCGATGATGGCTAATCATCACAGATGGTTCGCCCAAAAGAATTATCCCAAATCTATGTATATACATTGTTTAATCAAAACAAGGCTTGACATACCAAGCCATACAAAATCTCTCTAAACTCTCAAAGCTGCACAACGGAGTCCTCTAGAAGAAGTCCTCAGGAGGTGACTCCAACTCGTCTCCAGGTGCAAGGTCCGACTCACCGGGGTCAACGTCTCCTGAAGCCTCGGCAGCTGCTAATAGTGGACCTGTGACGTATAGTCTTAAGGGTGAGCTACATCCTAGCTCAATAGGGAACATAACACAGTTGAACATATAAATTACTACTCACATATATTCCATGATATGCCATTCATGATGTGTCTATGCAGTTACTGATGAAAAACAGTTGAAAAGATTCACATTCTTACTGGTAGTTTACTCATGTCTTTTACTCATTCATGAATGATGCTGAAAAGGCTTAAAGCAAACTTAAACTTTCAACTTAAGTAATCCCCGAGCATTATAGCATCGAGCCCCGATGAGATACCCATCATCGTCATCTATATAGACAGTTTTAAAAGTATTCCCTGGGAATACAAATAGTACCCAAGCCCCTTTCCCCTGGGGATTGGTGGCGGGGATTCACTTGTCTCAACTCAACACCCCTGGGGTGTACTTACTGTGTACGGATAAGCCTCCACACTGGCCTACGATTTCGCCGCCGTATCAGTCACGGATATCCTGCCGCGTCAGTCGTGGATATCCCGCCACGTCGGTGGGGTACCCTATCAAACCTCAAATAACAAAAGTATCAGGTGCTTTACATATAATTATTCACCGTGTAAGTATGCTATCTTATATCAGTTAGGCCCTATCAAACATGATTTAATCTTGGATACATCCCTGAGATGTATCCATTCACTTGCATCACACCTGATGCTTTTATCTATTTACTTCCTCATCCCCTAGGGATGACTCATTATAATTACTCTTATTGATGTCACACACACACACACTTTTCACAAACTCTTAAGCGGTAAAAAAAATAGTTTGAATTGAATTCTATATCACTACATAGATGCTCTTGCAAAATAAAGTACATGTTCAAGGTATTCCCTACCTCAAGTCTCTGTTTGATCATGCATCGAGGTCCCACGTGGCTCCTTGTGCCCAAACTCACACGTACCACCTATGGTACCACATAACATGTGAAATACATCACTAAAGATGTAATAAAGAAGGTCCAAGACCCTCCAAGAATCTTAAAGTCAAACTCAAAAGTCAACAAAAACTGGCACAGTCGATTAATCAAACTCCAAAATCGATTAATCGAATCTGATTCGATTAATCGATTTTTAAAATTGATTAATCGAAATTCAATATCAATTAATCGATTCTCAAATCGATTAATCGAGATTCCCATTCGATTAATCGAATCCCCATTCGATTAATCGAAATTCTCTATTCTATCCAGTTGATTCCCAATTCGAGTAATCGAGTTTCCAAAATCGATTAATCGATCCCAAATCGATTAATCAAATTTCTAAATCGATTAATCGAACTCTCATTTCGATTAGTCAATTTCTCCAAGCTCTTTTCTTTTCTCCACTGGAGTTCACTGTAGGTTCCCAGTCGATTAATTGATAACCAAATCGATTAATCAAAATTCAGGGTCGATTAATCGAAACTCAATTCGATTAATCGAGATCGGGGTCCTCTGACTTTTCAACTTCTTGGCCAAAATCGATTAATCGAAACTCATTTTCGATTAATCGAAATGGCCAGATTCAGCCCCCCTATGGTTGTCCTTCCCAATCTTTTCCCTTACTTTTTCCTCCATTTTTCTAAGCCTTTATCCTATACTTAAACCCATTTCTAACTACAATCTAACCTTTCAATCTATGCATTTAAACTACAAGAATTTTACCTTCAATCAATCTCAAATTGATTTAAATCAAGTGGTTGGAAAGGCTAGGGTTCCAGCTTTGGCTTGAACGGATCCTTCGCGTTGAATTGGTCTCTTTAATGTTTGAATCCTCCTTCCAATCACTCACAGTAATTCCTTGCTCAACCCTTCTTTACTCCTCTCTCTCTCTTCTTTACTTCTCTCTCAACAACCCAAGACATGCAATTTAGGGTTATTAAACCCTTTTATCTCTCCTCTCACTTATGTGTTGAGCACATGCACCGTGATAGGTGTATGTGACTTCACATTTATATCACACACCACACAGTCAATCAATTTATCACATCTCATCCGTTCATCACATTCTATGCTAACTATTGAACTCCTAATTGGTCAAACCTGTGACCAATCAGGCACGGATCCCGAGGTCACTGTTTAACATGATTTTTCGGGATATTACAATGCAAGAAAAGGGTTTGTTTAGTTGCAGGAGCCCAATATCGTGGTGTGGACTTCCATGATAAAATGGAAATGGAGAGAACGAAGAGGCTTTGAGCTTGTATGGTAGAATGGAAATGGAATCTCTCTGACCTAATGAGCTAACTATGGCTAGTGTTCTCATAGCCTATTCTAGCCTTGCAGCTTTAGAACAAGGGAAGAAAATACATGCTCGTACCATCAAATATGGCGGGCTTGGTCCCGAAGTTCCAATTGGAACTGGAAGTGCACTATCAACCATGTACGCCAAGTGCGGGAACCTCAAAGATGGCAGCCGAGTCTTTCGGAGAATGTCTGAGAGGGATGTTGTCTCATGGAATTCGATGATATCTGGGCTCTCCCAGAATGGGTACGGTAATGAAGCACTACCAGACCATGTCACCTTCGTCAATGTTCTTTCTGCATGTAGTCGCATGGGATAGTTGAGAGGGGTCGATTCTAATTTCAGTCAATATATGATGATTTCGGTATGGTTCGAGGGTCGAGCACTATGCTTGCATGGTTGGTATTCTCAATCGAGCTGGGATGCTAGATGAAGCCAAAGAGTTCATCCAAGCGGTTCCCATCGATCATGGGATGAATTTATGGCCTATTCTTTTAGGGGCATGCCGTAACTACCGTTGTTTCAGCATAGGAGCATACGTAGGGGAGAGGCTAATGGAGTTGGGGTCTCAGGAGTCATCTGCTTACATTATGTTGTCGAGCATTTATGCAGCCTGGGGCAAGTTGGAGGATGTGGAATGGGTAAGAAGAACAATGAGAAACCGTGGAATGAATAAGGAGCCCGGGTGTGGCTGGATTGAGCTTAAGAACAGAATCCATGTGTTCGTTGTTGGGGGTCAATCACATCCAAAGTTTGAAGATATATATGCAGAAGTTAAAAGGATAACCAAACACATGAAGGACCAAGGTTATCGACCTGCTTCTGCACCAATTTTTAGATAACATAAAATAGAGATTATCCAATTTTTTATAGCAGTTCCTTGAGGGTAGCCATCTTTTTGTAGCAATTGCAGGTTAATGAATGGCAACGACGTCATTTAACTTTTATTTTACTATTATACAAGATTAGTCGTTTGTAATCTGCATTGTGGTCTAACTGTTCAAAATACATAAAAGGTTAGTTGTATTCGCAAGTGAAGATTATGTTGGTGCAAGTGATGGTTCCACTCTTGACACTGCTGACTGCCTTTAGTCAAAGGCTACCGAAGGCTATGCCATTACAGATCTGCAGGAGAAGATGGCGCTAAAGGTTCTGGTTGTTTGCTCGGTTGAAGAGGAGAGGAGGAGAAGAAGAAGAAGAGGGGGTTGGCGCCAAATTTTCTGAACGAGAGAGATAGATGGGGCGTCTCCCACAAGTTATAAAGTGTTGAGTGCCATGTTGGCAAGTCCACGTCGGCAGATAGCGCGCGTGGGTTAATTGCTTCGTCAGTAGTTTCCATCGAGCGACGGAGGTTGACGGTAGGGGTGTATTCATTGGGGGTTATGTTGCATTTTGCAATGTTCAAATGCCTCTTGGACATTGAGGTGAAATTTCAGGGATTTTTATGAAATTTTCCCTATTAAAAACTACTATTAAAAAAATTAAGAGCACGTGAAAATTTTAACCGTCCAATATGTGCAATTTAATATGTGGGCAATGTTCCGGTTCAACCAAGTTTAATCGGATATCGAGTTCAATCTCATCCACAACTCTTGGATACAGGAGAATGTTGACTTTCATGGATTTCAAGTTTTATAAGATGATGTGCAGTCAAGATTCTCTTATTTCCAAGGGACAGATGTGGTTGAACTCAAATTCCGATTTATCTTGATTGTACCTCACCATTGTCCTTTAATATGTATGGGTGTATATATTGTTAGGGAGCCATTACTTGCACACGTTTTTCAAGTGATTGCACCGAATTTAAAGAAAGACTTAGTATTTTAGGGACATGTCATATATAAAAATATAATATGAGCCGTCTGATTTAAAGTTCATGATCAATAGATCTCCGGTACATAAAATTGAAGTAAAACACGATACTTGTCATATGATCGATTGTAGTCAACTGTTGAATTATATAATAACCTTTGACTCCATTTAATCAAATGATGAAAATTATATTTTATTCTAATCTTTTGCAATTGATATCTTTAAATTGTGGCCTTAGATGGTGATTTCACATAATAGAGGTCACTAAACATGCAAGTCTTTCTTTTAAATTCGATGCAATCTGGTGCAATTACTTGAAAAGCGTGTGCAAGTAATGGCTCCCATATTGTTTTAGTTGTCGATATTCGAATACACCAATAAAGATGGTTCCAACATCTGATGCCAAACTTCCAATTAGATCATTTGGGCTGATCAAAGATGTACACCACGGGATATTAAAGCGGGCTGTTACAAAACTGTTGTACATTCGGTCAGCATGGCGGTCTCTTCCTGAAAGTATTCTCCACCAAACATTCCAAAATGCAGAATGAGGTCACCTTCTGACGATGGCTGGCTATCCATAATTATACGGTTAAAGAAAAGAGCAACTATTCTTTACTTATTTATTATTAATAATGAAGCCACGAGTATATGGACCACTTCTAGTGTGACACCCACCTGTAAAAATGTATCAACCCAACTACCAAAGCAACAAATTCCGTAGTCTTTATAACTGCAATTGAATGGATTAATGGAGGATAATACCTACATAAATGGATGGAAGGCTTCACAAGTCACAACTGCTATTATTTGCCAAGTGGCACATATCCTTGGCCAATCCAAATTCATCAAGTTATAACTAATCATGTCACCTGATGTTAGCATAAATTTGGTGCCCATCAAAAGGTTCTAAGGCTGTGTTTGGATTAACTCTGATAAGAGCGGAAATAACTCTTTGTCTGTTCACTGTCAGAGCAGATAAAATCTGCTCTAAGATAGAGCAAACATAAAATAATTTTATCACTTAAAACCAGCTCCTCCGCCATAGCAAATGAGGCAAAGAGCTGTGCTACCAAATGTAAAAGTAGTTCTCTGCCGGAGCTAAAAAGTGAAAGAGATGCTCTTTGCCCCAAGAGAGCTAACCCAAACGCAACCTACATATTAGTTTGGGAGAGTTTAATATTTTTCATTGTTCATATCTAACATAAAGTTTATATTAAAGTGGTTGGAATGTATGATATTAATGAGGGGATGGATTAAAGTGTCAAAATCGATATCGATATCGAGTATTGGTCCATGTATGGTCTTCGTCCTTCATTTAAACGCATGTATGGTCTTCGTCCTTCATTTAAATGTGAAAAAGATAAGAGATAGTGTACACATCATTGGTAATCTAAATTTGAAAGGACAAAAGGAAGGTTGATGTGACGCTACATCACAGAGACCATCCATGTGTCCCTAACAGCACAGCAGCGGCATGCCATTTCCTAACGGGTTCCTCTATTGACACCCACCCATTTATTGAAAGCGCCCACGTCCAAGCCCCTGCAAAACCATTGATTGCATCGGATCATATGATGGAGGTCATTTTTCACCCTGATATTATACACAACAGATCTTGAGATCATGGGGCACCTATCAGATGGTCAGTTTATTATTCCACGAGCCACATATTCCAAAACAATTCCCTAAAAATCACGTTTGAGCATGATGTGTGTCATATGATTCAAGGTGATTTTTGGGGGATATGCGACACATGAAATAAAAAATCTACCGTCTAATAGGTGTTTTGTGATCTGAAGATCAATTGTGTCGAATATCGGGGCAAAACATGACCTCCATAATCTAATTTGTGCAATCAATGGTGTTGTCGGGGTATGTAACGTGGGCGCTTTCAATAAATAGGGGGCGCCAACAGAGGTACTCTTTGCAGTTTCCTAAGTCCTAGCTATGCTCAGTTGTGTTGATGGTGAACTATGAGTCTGTGACCACTATATATTGCATCACATGACAGCTGCATAAAAAGTAGCGTATGGAATCTGAAACGTAAGTTCGCCCATCTTTCTACCTCCTCCAGTAACATGTGTTCATAGGGATTGATATCCAGATTAGCGATACCTGATATGTTTCTGTGCCAATACATATCGGTTTGCCAAAAATCCGATACATATCAGTATTGGCCGATTTTTTATACCTTGTGATGGATTTATTTTTGGCTAACTGAAGTTCATGTGATGCCTAATTCACCACTTTGACAAAGTGGATTGGCCAGAAATGTGCCTAGTGGCGCTACATGACTTAACAGTATGCCAGTAAAAGAGGTAAAATGTTGTGCAATCAAACATGGAGTTGCTGCTAGGGCCCTACTCAAGTCTTGAACTGTAGAGTCTTGGCTCAGCACTTCCTCGAGCCAAGATGTACACATCGAAACTCGGCCCTTCCACAAATCCGAGCCGGACCTTAAAAAATTGTAATGTATATGTTCAATTATGCAATTTAATTAGTTCTAAATGTGATTCTATTCAATGATATTTTTAGGGTTTTTTGCATTTATGTTATTGCGAAATTATACTCCGCCCCGTATGATGCATATTTATTCTCTGCCCCTTTGACTCGAGTTTAGTGAACATATGACCCCTTCCATTGACGAATCATTAAACTTAATGAAGCGGTAGAAATACCACTATTACCCTTTCCTTCGCTGGCTTCGAGTCACATCGACGTACGTGAAAACAAATAGAGAGAGAGAGCTTCAAAGCAGAGAAGCAGAGGAGAACGAGGTGGTTTTCGGTGGTTTAGGGTTGTCGTATTGTGAAATTGTGATCGAAAGAAGACGGTGACGAGAGTTCTCAGATGTCATTAAGGTAAACCTAAAACCTATTCCCTTGGTTTAGCTCTAAATAAACAAGTTTGGGATTTTTAATTTCTATTTTGATGCTTGTTAATTTATTTATTTTTGTGCATGCAAGAGTTTAAAACTTAGTTTGTTGAAGAGCGTTTGTTTACATAGCATCTTCAAGACACGTTCATCATACATAGAGGTAAAACCCTAAATTTTGATAGTTAGACTAGTTATCTATTTCATTTAGGGGTTTTTAAACCCTAAATATGTGGTTAAAAAACTCTAAATTTGTGGTTTAAAAAACCTAAATCTGTTATTTTCAAACCTTAATGTTAGGGATATATGTGTGGATTTGTGTAAATCGAATCCAAAATAGGGTTTTTACTTATAGATGATGGTTGAATATTTGTTTGTACATGATAGGTAGTCGATTAAAATAATTTTTATGTAACTTATTTCCTTGATTTCCTTCATCATACCAGCTGTTATTCGATTATGTGAGAAGTTTTTTAGTGTACATTATACTATTGTGTAGTTATGATAGATTAGCATATGCTCATTTAATACACTATTGTATAGCTATATATGATAGCTTTACTTTAGCTCATATAGTTATGCATTGTTATATTGTGTGTTATACTTTGTGATGTAATATTGATCGCATTATAGAGACTATTATAATTTCAATAGTTGCGTATAGTCATTTGACATTAATTTACTTTATATTGTTTGTGTTAGGAAGATGAGGACACATAATATGGAAGGAGATTATTTGAAGTTAAGGATTCATTGGGGTGGCTCTTCAATCAAGTATAGAGGTTGCAATAAATACGTAGGTGAAAATTTTGATGAATGTGCGATAGATAAGGATTGAACATCGTACGTCATTTTGCTAAATGATGTGATCTAGATTTGTGGTTGCCCTCCAAACCACATAACATCATTAAAGTACCGAAACCTGAGTGTAGGGGCTTTGGATGAGGTGGTCCCAATCTTGAGTGACTTCGATCTAATAACGATGTTTGAGAGACAGCAGTAGATAAAGGCAACTGACATATATGTTGATTTTGAGCCGAATCCTCAACCCCTAGACACAGACATTGATCCTCCTTCAACAACCCCAAATTATGAAGAAATGAAGAGATTTGGTGAAGACAATGCCAATTTTTTTATACAGACTTTCAATCTGTAGATTCTTGGGAAGTATTTACTGATGAAGATGAGGGATTCTCAGCTGAAGAGAATGAGACGGACTGAAGGAAGAGAACAAAACATTCCAGATAATCACTAATTGGATTATGAGGATCCAGAAGGTTATGAAAGCTTTTGTAGTTCAGAGGAAGAGTGCGAGATTTCTGATGATGGCATTGACATAGGCATTCAACACGAATTTGTTGAAAAGAAGGATAAGCCAGTTTTCTTCGTGAGAATAATGTATGAATCCATTTATGAATTCAGAAATGTATTAGTACACTTTGTTGTTATACATGGATTCCAGCTCTTGTATGTGAATAATGAAAAGGTCAAGGTAACAACACAGTGCACACAAGTTCATTGTTCGTGGCGGATTCATGCCTCAATATATAAGGATAACTCAATGTTTCGTGTGAAGAATTACAACGACCAACATACTTTCTCTAGGTGTAATTGAGATGGGAACAAGATGACAATTGCTCGATGGATTTCGCAACGAGTAAAAGAACAAGTTAAGATAAAGCGAAAATCTTTGATAAAGAAGTTGGCAAAGTTGTTGTTCAAATAGTCCAGTGCTAAAATTTCATACCATTGCCTATGGCGTGGGAAGGAGCAAGCTTTAGGATGCGTTTTTGGTAATTTCGAAGATTCTTATATGCTTGTACCCTCGTTTTGCTTGACGGTGCTACGATCAAACCCATGTAGCATAACAAAGCATAAGCTTGAAGTGGATGTGGATGGGGCATTCCAAATAGTGTTTATTTGCCTAGGTGTCTACCGTAAGAGCTTTTTAATTGTCTGTCGTCCTTTTGGCTTGATGGGTGAATATTTTATGAAGTGTCTTTTACGACCTTTGAGTACGATTAGTGACATTTTACTTTGGCATTTTACTTGACATCTTACTATTACTACTTGGCATTGTAGAACTTTTGAGGATTAGAAGATTTTAAAAAGTTATGATGATCAATGACGTAAGATTTGATGGTTAAATCAATGATTTAAAGATTTATTTGAGGAAGAAATTATTTAAGTGAAACATGTACGAGAAATCATAGAAATGATTCTTGATAATTGGGTAGTAGCTAGAAGAGGACTTCTTAGGTTAAAGGACAATTAGAAAAGATAAACCCTGAATGACCTGGTAATTTATAATTAGATTATTGTTTGAAATGTCGACTATAAGATGTACTAATCAAAAGCTATTTCAGATTGAAAATCAAAATTTTACCAGTAACCTTAGATGATACTGAGATAGTCTATGACCATCGAGATGAAATGAGAGTAAGTTATGAATTATTTAAGGACTATCGATGTTAAAAATGAGAGAAAATTGCAAACAAAATTATTTAAACGACTATGAAACTTGATTTTTGAAAAGTTACGAATTGTAAAGAGTAAAATAGCATCCTACGGACAAGAGATTAAGAATTTCCTAGAGAATAACTATTGACGACCGAAGGGTTATAAGAAGAAATAATCATTAGGACCGAATGTTAAGACTTTAATTAAACAGATTTTGAAATATCGAGTGCTTAAGGATTACTAGGAATGACAATTAATTTGAGACTTAAAGCACTAAATCGCGATATCATTCATTGAAGATTGATGAATCACAAGGAATAAAGTAATGAAAACTTGTTATAACCAAACATTAGTTTTGATTCCTATGTACCAATCTGATTGAAGACTTGATGCAAGATTTTACTTCTTGAGTGATGTTTGTTGTCGGGTGAAACCATCGTGATAAAAATTCAACTTATCAATTAATTGATGCAGTATTAGTTCAGTTTAATTCGACAAATTTGATAAATTTGATAATTTCGAAGAAACTAAAAATAAATCAAGTTGATATTCAATGAAACTTTGGGTATACAATCGATTAGAAGAAACTCGTAATGAAGAATATGATCATTTTATAGATTGACGAAGTTAAGTCGACTTCTCCTATAAGGAGGGAAGAATCATATCTTGGTGCTGTGAACGATTAAAGAAATTTCAATTAATTAAATATTGGTTTTGACAATTACGTATTGGGTTTGATGAGTTCTCGGGCACCAAATTTTCGAGGACAAAAATTTCGTAAGGATGGGAGAATGTAATGATCCTGATTTTCCTTGATATTGAATCGTTGACTTTTGATGAGAATGTGACTAGTTTGACTAAATGAACTCAAGTCAAACCTTTAACCTATGTGTCTTGGCATTGGGCCTACCTTTTGTAATGAAGCGTATACCCCTAACCCCATGTGACGCATACCTTCACAAATCCACGTGTCTATGAGGAGGAAGTACATGACAAGCCCGACTTGTAACTTGGACTATCAACCCATCGAACTCATGAAGGTACGACTGTTACTGAGGAGCTAATGCAAATCCTTGATCGTAAAGAACAAGTCTTGGGTACCAAACGAATCCCGCTGGTACTCATGAGGTGACATAATCACTCAACCGAAGAGGCTATCTGGGAACATGAAGCTGAGATCCGTGAGGAATGTCCACATCTCTTTGAATAAGGTACGTAAATTTTCGAGGACAAAAATTCTTTTAAGGAAGAAAGAATGTAACGACTCGGATTTTCATAGTGTTGATACACCCAAATAATTTATATGCACCCAATAACAAATACACCGCATGCCTCGACTTTTAAACATTTTTGAAAAGTATACATGTGTTAACCATTAAGGCTCTTATATTTATTCGTACCATTGCTTGATACAAGTTGTGTAATAGCCTATTGGTTAAAGGTTGGAATTATAGATAAGAGGTCAGAGGTTTGAAACTCGATATGTAAGTTTTGAACCTTTATTTTGGACTTTAGAGTAAAAGCTTATACACCTTCCTTGGTGTGTTAGCCTAATACCAGATAATCTCCATTAAGCTATAAATAAGTGTGTCACGAAGAAACCAAATCACAGTCTCTTAAGAATTCTTCTTAAGGATAGAGTCATGAGAAAACCCTAGCTGCCTATTCTCTTCCTCCTTCTTAAGAAACCCCTAACCGTCACCACTCTTTTTCTCAATCCTCTTTTTCGCTTCACCCAAGAACTTTGAGTATTTCTCCATGAGAGTCATTTAGATCTCTTCCACCATCAAGATCGAGGAGGGAGAAGATCACAATATCGGAAGGACGATAATCTTGGACGCTAATCTCCTCAAGCATCAAGCATCATAGATCCACCATCCAAGTCTCAAAAGGTAGATGTCGTCATTCCATATTATGGATTATACCTTCTTACTTTCAAATTTTAGTTGATAATCGTCGGTCAAGTTCGAATATAAAAAATTGGGACTTTGATTTCGGACTAGAAAAGAAAGAAGGGTTTTATTTTCATACAGGGTCGCTCGAGCGAGATTACTGTTGCTCGAGCGAGAACATTTAGAAACAAAGCTTAAACTTGCAACCATAGCTCGCTCGAGCGAGTTTGGTTATCGCTCGAGTGAGATGTTAAACAGTGTACATAAATCCTTCGGGAGTAAGTCGCTCAAGCGAACAGTGTTTGTCGCTTGAGCAAGTCCAGCCATATTTATTTGTTGTAACCCTCTTTCTTGAGTTAATGTTAAATTCTTCAAATCGTTTAAAATTTCTAATCGATCTCTAGTGTGCCACTTGGGTATGTGATGTAGAAAAGGAAATCATACACATCTCAAAGGAATCGTCTCAACCTTCTTGTGACATTAAGGAATGAAGTAGGGGATTTATAATGCATTCTTACAGGTTTATCTCTGAATTCATAAACATTTAATGATTAGCCACTTAGTAAGTGATATTATAACGACCCTAAAATTTCGAGAACCTTCTGACTGCTTTGGTATCGGTGTCCAGCACAAAAATCAAGACAAATTTAAAAATTTGAAAATAAGAATATTAATGCCAATACTTTTAATTTGTGAGCGTGCGAGGTGATATATCACTTACAACACAAATTCGAGATCTGATTGGATCCTTTGTAAGATGTGGAATACGTGTGAGTGTGTGTGTGCGCTCAACACTGGAGCGAAAGATTGGAAATGGAAATATCAGAGATATTTCCATTAATAGCTTATAAGGGAAGCAAGGTTAGGGAAACCTGATGCTTCTTCTCCTTACCTTGAACCTTTGCCTGCAAGCTTGTTGCTTGGGAACTTTCTGTGAAGACCTGTGTGAGAGAAACCCTAGATATCGAACCCTTGACTTGTTCGTGAAAGAAGCAACGTGAGTATGTCGAATAGGTAGGAAAACAATATATGTCTGGGTGATGACGTGGGGGGTATACATCTGGTTTTATGGAGAGTTCAAAGCGGCAACCTCCTAAATCCCGAATCTGAAATCCATCGTGGACCTAGGATGTCGTAAACCAAGAGGCAACCTTCAAAGAGGTGAGTTGTAGTGGGTTTTATATGAATTCCATGTCATAGGTATGCAATTATGTGGGTTTGAATGATTCATGGTGAATCATAAAGGTCAAGTGTGAAATGGGTTTGAGTTCAACAAACCCCATTAATGGTTGTTGAACTGTTAAACCTGATCGATCAATTGAGAATTGATCGATCAGTCTGTAGTCCGATCGATCAAACTTGGGAGTTGATCGATCGAATTGTGTAAAAAAATGCCCCTTGAAATAGAAGGGTGTTTTCTTGAGAAGTGAGAGCCCGATATGCTTGGTCGATCAAACTGGTAGTTTGATCGATCGAATTTGAAACTGATCGATCAATATTAGAAGTGATCGATCAGGTGTGAACTGATTGATCAATTGGGAATTGATCGATCAAGCTGAATTGATCGATCAAATAAGAGATTTGATCGATTGAATTTTATTAGGAAACTATAAAACATGAGGCCTATTTTTCTAAAAATTTTGACCTTGGAAATCCGATCGATCAATTGTTGGGGTTGATCGATCGAATTGAAGTACCGATCGATCAATTATAGGATTGATCGATCAGGTCTGCCTCTATTTTGTAATGAAGGAATGATTGATCAATAGAGAATTGATAGATCGAACTGTGAAATTGATTGATCGAATTAGGGATTTGATCGATCGAATATTATAAAACACACTATGGAATAGGAGGTGTATTTTTATGAGATTTTGAC
This sequence comes from Chloranthus sessilifolius, assembly GCA_021018995.1. Lineage (NCBI taxonomy): Eukaryota > Viridiplantae > Streptophyta > Magnoliopsida > Chloranthales > Chloranthaceae > Chloranthus > Chloranthus sessilifolius. The sequence continues at coordinate 121,090,898 of CM037587.1, read as the reverse complement.
TAGATCGATCAAACATGGGGATTGATCGATCGAATTGAGGATCCGATCGATCAATGGAAAGATTGATCGATCAAATTTCCTCTATTCTGGAGATGTGGAAATGCTGGTTTGATCGATCAATTATGAAAATTTCTCGATCAACATGAGAATATGATCGATCAACCAAGGGGTTGATCGATCAGTTGTCCTTTGTTCAAACTGGTTAGGTATGAGACATCCGATCGCTCAATGATGAGATTGATCGATCAAATGTGAACCCGAACAATCAAACAGAGGCATTGATCGATCGAGTTCCCCTGTTCTGCTGTTTTGGTTTATGGGGAATTTGAGACTGGACTTTATGCCAGTTACTGTTTTGACACTTCTGACACTTGATATACTACACGTATAATCTAGGTCAAAGTCTGAACATCTTAAAAAGCTTTGAATTTACTTAGAAAGACTTGATTTAAGGTAGGGGAAATTCAACTTAACTTGTATCTGATTTTCACTGCATGTTTTCTGAGTATCTGCATATGATTCCTATCTTTTAAAAGCTTTATCATCTATTTATGTTATTTGTTTATGTTATCTAATTCTGAGGTCTCTATGTGTATTGATTTAAAGTTTCATCTGCGAATCCCCCTGACGTGGCAGGATACCCACGACCAGCACGACAGGATATTCGTGCATCTGCTTTGGAAATTCATTGGTACAATTGCGCTCCTTAGATGAGGCATTGTTGCAATTTCTATAATTATTCATTGAACGACGATGCTTGGGATTACCCATCGACACACATCTGGCTATCATGTGCTATATTTACGGAAGTTACTTAAGTATATAGATCTTAAGTAGATAACTACTGTATACATACATCTGATCACTTTGAAATTAAAGTACGATCTTACACTGCTGTATCTGTTCTATTCAGCAAAAGTTATGTATTCTGATTTCATTGGATATCTGTTTATCTGTCTAGATCTGTTTTGTTCTGTCTAGACTCTCTGACTTATTAATCTACTCTGAGTTATATTCTGCAAGCCATGCTTTACATTTTAGATATAAATTATTTGAGTTTCTTCTATTGAGCTTAGATGGTAGGTCACCATGTTTATATATAATAGGTTTTGAGGCTAGGGTTTAGACGCGGAGGCGATCGACTACTAGCCGAGAGGCCGAGGCTGAGGAGGAGGAGAATCTTGACACCTCACGATTTGAGTTTTGTTATGATTGGGTATTTATTGTGTTTTGGGTCATGTATTATATTTTGGATTATCTGTGCGCCTGGTGGCCACTTTCTGTATAGTTTTACTATAGATGTTATACTTGTATTCATGTACATTCTATAGGAACCACTATCGGGAATCATTGTTTTGAGTGATGGATGTCCATCACCAGTGGTTCTTCTTGGTTCTTTTTTTAAGAATATATATTCTTTTTATATACATACATGCATTATTTTATTTCTTTATTTCTTTTGAGCCTTATATGATTACTCAATCTGCCATTACTGGACTGTGTCTGCTATGATTTTCGCTAGACGAGCAGACACTTTTTGTTTTATCCCGGGGATCATCCCGAGCATGATCTTGATGGCATGGGTTTTCGGGTGGAGAAATCCGGGCTGTCACATATATTGATTATTAGTATTAAACATGTGATATACTCAGAATATGAAAATGCAAGGGATATTGAACTAGTGAATGTTGAAATATGTTTAACACTTAGTAGATGTCAGAATTTATCGAACTTTGGATTCACATTAAATTCTTATTGAATATTGAATCTCATTGAACTTGCATCAAGTACTAAAAATCATTGGACATTGAAAATCATTCAACTCTTATTGAGTAACAAAAATATCATTCGAACTCTGAATTTAGCTATATCTTATGAACACGATACTATGTTTTAAAGCAATTGCATATGATTTGAGGTTGATGTAGACTAATCCTGTGCGATGACAAACTTTGAATTGTTACAGCGGTATATCCGTATTCTGAATCGTTGTGGCGATATATCTGTATCAGAATTGTGCTTTGGCACCTACTAAACCGTGACGACAACCTTTAAACCACCCAAGTATTCCTCACAACGTAAGAACTAGGGCACTCTGAAAAAGTATTCATGAACGATGATGGTTAGGATTCCCATCGGCTGCCTCTGGCTCGAAGTGTTATACTTGCATTAGAGATCTTAAGTTATTATTTTAAGTCATGCATAGACCTAATGAGTTGCATATAAAGGAAAAATGAATGTTACGTTAATATTGTACAGTTGAAATGTGAAACAACCCAACTAGACCATTTCTTAGGAATTTAACCTTGAAAATGATAGTATGATCTTATGAACCTTAAATTTTGAATATCGATGTCAAAATAGTCCTTGAATATCATGTTTGATTGAGTACGATGCATATTGTATTGTGGATCACCTACTGAGCTCGTGGAATTTTAGCTGACTCTAACACTATGTGTCACAGGTACTGAGGTAGACAAGGATCCCAAGGTGGTGCTGGGAGAAGAAGAATAATTTCCATTAGAGAACTATTTTCCTTAAATTGATCTCGGCCTTATATTTGGTACGATGCGTATTGGTTATCTTCAGAATATTGACCTTGTTTAATTGCCACTATTTAGGTGACGTATGTCCGTCACCAGTGGTATTAATTGAATAGTATTCTTTAATTGTATTGAGTGTTTATATCAGTTTATAATTGCTTGATCTCTAATAATACCAAGGAAATTCTGTATATTGATCATGATCTATGGTCTAGCGACCCAAAAATCTCTACGTTTCACCTTGGGAATTTTGAGTCGTTACAGTTATCGAGCAAGTTTTGTGTCCATCACTTGTATAAGAACTTCAAGAGTTCTTTCAAAGGGAAAGCGCACGAGAACCTCTTCTAGGGTGCAACTCGTGCATTTGTTGGTCATGAGTTCAAAGATCTTTTGGACAAGATTGAAGAGAAGTCTGTTGAGACACATAAATGGATAGATGTTGAAATTCATGGAGTGTGGTGCATATCGCAATTTGCAGAAGGGACAAAATGCGATATAATTATTAGCAATCTTTCAGAGTCATTCAACAATGTCGTATCTGAATCGAGGAATATGCTGATTACTGACATAATCGATAACATATGATCAGTAATCATGACCCGGATGCAACAAAGACGATTGGAGACAGCTAAATGGACTACAATTGTTGTACTCGTAGTGGTCACTACATTGGAGAAGCTTCTTGAACTGACAAAAGATTGTTGGATTCATAACGCTAATAACTTCGAGTATGAGGTGAACCACCTGTTAACAAGGCATACAATACATCTTAATAGTTGGACTTGCACTTATCGCGTGTATGACAGATTTTTGGCTTGTCATGCCTTCATGCAATAACATGCATTTGTCATGCTATGGCAGACAAGAGTTTTTGGCTAGCAATAGAAATTGTGTGCAAATTGCCTCATATTCGCAGACCTCCAGGGAGACCAAAGAAGAATAGGGTGCATGGAGATGATGAAGTATCAAAGACCAATCCAGTCAAATTGCAGTCCATTAAAAAATGCGATAACTGCAACAAGTGTAGACACAATCTACGAAGGTGTAAAGAGCCTAGAGTTGAGGGTCAAGTTGGAGAGGCCTCATCTTCAACTCAAAAACCTGTTTCACCACCCCAACGTCGAGTTGTGACAGCTAATCGAGTTGTAACTCTGGGTCCCGATATAGCACCATCACCCCCAGCGCAAGGAAGAGGATCTGCCGACAGGAGAGCTAAACGTGTTTCCAAACGCAACAAGCTCAGAGGGCTCGCGATTATTCTTAGTCTATTTTTAATTGGTTTTTTATGTGTACTTAAATACAGTTAAACATCTTTTTTTGAGTTTTTCGGGTGGCCAGTTTGGCCTAAAGCTGCATCTGATGGGGTCTAAATGGCCAAATTTTTTGGTGGCCAGCATGGCCTGAAACTATAGTTGATGGGGTCTGATTGACCTATTTTTTCTGGTCAATCAACTGAAACTACATAGGTTTTGCTAGTTTTTTGTTGAAATTTTTTGTATGGTATAGGACAGTTGATGGCACATGTATATGGTTTACAATGAGGGAAGTGGTACATATATGGCTTCTTATGATTTGCAATGTTCTAGTGGTACAAACATGAGTTTTTTGTACAACATGAAAGATTTTGGTATAATATGATTTTATTTATAATTTTATATATATGATTTTTGTTGTTCTCAGCTGAATATATGACTTCTTCTCAGCTAATATAAATGCATCTCTAAGTAGATGAGTACATTGGGTTTTGATTTTAATTACTTTCTTTGTACTTTTTCTCTTTGCAACCATATTATCATGGATTTTGGTTCTAAATAGTGCCTTTGTGGTTGTTCTCACCTAAATATATAACACTTGTGTTATGATTTTTATTTATTTTCAGTTGAATACATAACTACCATATGGTTGTTATCATGATTTCTCATATAACAGCTAATATATGCCCCTTGTGTTAGTATACTATGAATGCTAAATTTAGAAAGTATTTTTTTTTTGTGAAAACAGATTATGGATCTTTGCTTTGACTGCGGTGAGAGCGAACATTGGATCAAGAAATGTCCTAAAGGGAAGTTGATTGAAATTGGTAGCACTTGTGGTTCTAGCAGGCCACCTAAGCTTCTCAGGTCCCACACGCCAAGAACACCAGAAGAAAATTCTACAGATGCTATACATGTGAGTATTTTAAATGGGTTGATAGTGCATCAAGTAATGCAAAGTATGATATTGATGTCAACGCAACGACTACACCGGATAAAGACACGAGTTCTCAAAAAAGTACTACGGGTGCAACAAAGTTTAAGTTGAAGCTGATGGTGGCGATCGAAGAACTTTCAAAAAATTATAGGTGACTCCAACCTTCAGTAGAGGTGAAGGAAAATAGGTTATTGTATCACTTGATGAACTTAATCACTTGATTTCGATCGACTGAATCAAGGTTTAAGACGTGTTTTTTATTGTATGAGTTTTTCCACTACTAAAAGTAATGATTCTGTCTTTTATATATCCATCAAATTTTTTAAAGATTTGCATCTATTAAATATAGAAGGATGTTGACTTCAACGATTTTCTATTGGATGAAGGTCTGCTTTATCATTGTAGAGGATATGATTATAAATACATAAGTAACAACATCGTAAATAGGCATTATCATAGCCTACATATTACTTCAATTTGTTGCCTCTTGATGCATTAGTGGCAACAACGTAAATAGGGTATTTGTAAAAGTTATGAGGGTAGACAAGTTAGCACCAACTAACGTTTTTGCATGTCGTTGGGTAACGTGTTTTGCAATTAAACCTACATATGGCTTCAATTTGTAAATTGTATTGGACCATAGGGGTAAGGACGTCTTTGCGCACTGCCATTAACGTCCATCTTGCATTCAACAACTGTAAAAGCTGATCAACTCAACGGAAGGGGTCATATCTTCACTAAACTCCAGTCAAAGGGGTGAAAAATAAATATGCATAACATGAGAAGGAGAGTACAATTTCGCAATAACATAGGGAGCTAAATGCAAATATTCCTATTTTTTAAGGTCATCTTTTAAAAGGCTAAACTAACGATATATATATATATATATATATATATATATATATATATATATATATATATATAATTTTCTGGCCTAGGGCCGGGTTTTGAGAGAGTCAACATGGCCCAGATTAACCTGTGTCAGAGTGTTAAAGCCTTGGGTTTCTATCAGGTGTAGTCATGAAGAATTTTTTAGAATCATCATGACCGTTTGATGAAATTTTTGTCCTATTAGGTGTGCTCATGAAGAAAGAATTTTTTGACTGTTTGATGAAAATTTTCGTATTACCTACACTGTTTATCAACCATGCAGGTGACTTGCTATTCCGGTCACATTTTGAGTTGTGTACCATTTGGAATTAGGCTAACGGTAGCCTTAAATGCACCCACCGAATCTTGTTGGGCACCTATACTAAAAATCATTGATTGCTTTAAATCAAATGATGGAGATCATTTTTCACTCCAATCTTCTACATAAGGGATCTTGAGATCATGCGCACTTGTCAGATGGTCAATTTTTGATTTCACATGGCATCCCAAAAGCATAGCCCTAAAGTCGCGTTTGAGCGCGATGTGTGTCAAGTGATTTTAGGGCCACATTTTTGGGATTTGTGTCACATGGAATCGAAAATTGACCGTTTGTTAGTTGCATCATGATCTCAAGATCCCTCACACGAAAGATTGGAGCAAAAAACGATCTCCATCGTCTCATCTAAAGCAACTGATGGTTTTTATCGGAGGTGCCTAACAAGATTCGATGGGTGCCTTTAAAGCTACTCTTAGGATAATGGCTCTTGTCCGACATTTAAATATCAGAATGGTGTTTAAATGATATCATACCATTAACTTTTAATCTCGCACCATTGGAGTGTGATAATCATTTATGTCATGTGATGAACATATGTGATCAATCTAAATTATCCAGTGACATTCTATCATTAGAACATGTCTCAGCCCAAAGAAAAATGTCAATAAGTGAAGGTAAACCATCATATATATATATATATAAACTTTAATATCAACTATGAAAATTAAAAACAATGACTGATAATAAAGTGATGAGATCAGATGGTTTAAATCCCCGTAAAATATAAATCCCTCCAAAAACACCATTTTAGGGGGATACAAGGGTTAACAAACTCGAAACCTCTCTTGTTGAGTGAGCTAATTGTCAATATTCTTTTTCAACCAAGGAAAAAAGCCAGACCTTCTAAATAAACGCCCAGTTGCAGAAGTGAAGGGGGGTGGCGAGTAAATAGATGAAGGCTGAGAATAGACCCTAGGACGATCTCGCCAAAAAAATTTGGTCCAATGTATGGGGAGAACATGAGAGGGCTGAAACAAAGGAAGCAAGAGCACTACAAGATTGAGATGAAAAACCATTTCCTTCATTTAATTTAAAGCAATCTAAGACCATTCAAAATTAATGGCTCTCATGTAATTCCAACGTACCATTAATTTTAAATGGCATTTTATCTCTGACTCATAAGATGGAGACCACTTTTATTTCAATATTTTACAAAATAAATCTAATTTGCGTGGCAAATCAAAGGGAATAAACGATATAATTACTCATAGCACAAGTCACAAAAAGTGGTCTCAGTATTAACGGATTTGGCGCCTTGGCGGTCACAAAAAGTTTCCCGAGTACTACAAAGAAGACATAAGCGCCGCCTTATAACGATCCAAGCAATCCAATGTAGTACCCTCGCCACGTTACTTGTAAAATGCATCTATAGGAGTTTGTTCTCAGAGTGGTTTTATCTGCTTTGGATGAGAGCTGTTTTTTCACTTGATTTAACCCCCTCTAATCCAAAAGAGAGCTAGAAATTGATCTACCAAACAGGCTTCATCAAACTCCTCCCCGCCCCAGCTCAAGAGCTGATTAGCCACAGATCAAGGAGATGTTGTGAACTCAGACACGGAGTGGCTTTTTGACTTTTTGGTCGATAAGGAGACCGTGGTCAAATCTTAAAACGATTTATGTGTCACGTGACGACCGAATTCGTGGGCATTGCATCGCTTTATGGAAAGGTAAACATTAGGTGTTACCTCATTAAGACTCAAAAAGGATGTTAGCTAGTGTTACACTACATATTTTTTCCAAAAGTAACCATTAGATGAAATAGGACTATGATGAGAATCATGATATTTACATGTGTCTAACGCAGTGCCAATTGATCCAAAGCAGCCATGTTTTTGCCACAACCTATAATAGAGAGCTAGTATTAGATTCAGTGTAGGTTGCACTTAAAAACTATTTTCATCTTATATTTAATTAAGAGCGTAAAACTGCAAAAAACATATGATTAAAAATAGAATTAGATACTCGCAATATACCTCTTTAATTTGTTGCTTTATGCTCTTAAATAATTTATAATTTTCCAATAAAAACTTGGGATTGTATCCAATCTAGATGATGACCCATGTGCATGATTTAATTATCCAAATCTATTATATATATATATATATATATATATATATATATATATATATATATATATATATATATATTGCAACCAAACTTGAGTTTTTGGAAAAAAAAATACAGAAACTTTTCGAAAAATATTTTTCGGAGCTATTTTTTTTTTTTTTAATGCATATTTTATTTCTCGAAAAACACATTTTTGCTCACTATGCCCAGTACAATATCGACATTTCAGAACTACTTGGAATTTTTCAAAACCACTTGGGCTGAAGTAATATGGACCAGTATGTTGTGTCATATATCACTAATGGCACTCACCAACTCTACAGAGTCGATATATGTGGTTTTAAACTTTGCTCATGCGCAACATGGTGCAAAAAATTGTCATAGTTACAAAATTGATGACCGAGTCGGTCACTTGATACCACCATTCTTAGGGACTATTTACCGAAATTATGGGCACCAACAATATCATTACAACTTATCATGGTCTAACAACCCTCACTATTTACTAAAGAAGTTCAGACCCTCAACTTTTAAAAAAGTTTAAAATATTCAAATTATATATAACACCTGCATTTATAAGGGTTTAAGTTAATTTTTTTAAAGAACAAATACGGCCTTCAAATTATTACTCGTGTTTGAATTAATTTGTGATTTTTTTTTTTTCATATTTTTTATTTTACCACTCCTCAGCGGCGCAACCTATATAATAATATATGTTAGATTTTTCTTGCGTTTTATTCCGGTTCTTAACTAGCTCTCTATCACTCAGTCACGATCATGAAAATAGACTTACAGGCTCACAAACCTTAAACACACTGATCAATTCATTTTAAGACCAATTGCTTTTTGGACAATTGGACATTAACTTATTCATATTAAAAAATTAAATTTTATTCGCATTTTATCTTTAATAAAATTTAATGTACATAGGGAATATAATTACCCTATTTGAATATAATAAAAAAAAATTTAATTGAAACTTTAAATGTATAAAAAGTCAACTTTCTAGTTCAACATCAAATTTTAATTTTTTGCGATTTAATTAAAAAAATTAACTTCCAAATGTCAAGGTTTTTTCAAACCTTTAAAGCTTATAAATTTTATTATGTTAAAACATTACTCAAACACCAAAGTTCAGTAAAAAAATCTTATATCATGACTTTTAGATGGTAAACGACGGATTAGTCTCATATTTCAAGACTTGCCGATGTCATCTCAATCTTATTAATATCACTAGTGATAAGAATTGCATGGGCCTAACTTAACTTTACAAAAGCTGGTTTGTGAGGTTGAGTTAGGCCCATAAAATTTTATCATGATATCAAAGCAGGTATTTTTCCACTCCACGTCACCCAATTCAATTGCCCATGTGATTTGGCTTAGCCGTTAACACATGAGGAGGCGTGTTAGAATATATAGTCCCATATCGGTTGTGGACTCGGAGGCCTTGGATTATATATAACCTTGGCAAACCTCACCTTATAAGTCTATTTTGTGAGATTGAGTTAGGCCCATTGAATTTTATCAATTAAAAATGGACGAAGACAATAGAATAGTTTCAAACATCAAATAACAAGACAACAACTATGTATACTAAATGATATTTAAGTTCTTAATATAAATAAAGAAATATCACCAATTTTAATTCAATAAAATATTTTTAAATTAAATATTTAAAAGAATAAAAAGTCAACTTTTGTAACGGAAGAACAAAATTTGAATTTTTATGATTTAATCAAAATTTTAACTTTCAAATGTAGCAACCCTAAATCTCACAACTTCTTGATTGTGAGATCTTAGGCCGTACTTTCGTATCCTGAACCATAAAAACATAATAAGGCGATAAAAGCATCTTAAACAGCAAAAGATAAAATTTATTTAAAACATTAATTTATCAAAATAAAATTCATGATAATGTTCTTATTCCAATAACAAGTCCAACATGATTAAAATTTAAACAGTCTTAATAAAATACTAACTGATCAATGTCTCATTTATTTAAAATCAATAATAATAACTAGAAAGAAAAATAAATAATTAAGCCACAAAGCCATCATTGTCATTCAGTTCAATTTTCTGAGCACCACATGCCGTCTCATCGTCATAGACCCATACGTTGTCATCGACGATACCTGTCGCATCTGGTCACCCACATCAACAAGGGGTGTAAGTTTATACTTATATGGACCAGATATGCAATCCATTGAAACATAAAATATCAGTCATAATCATATGAATATTTTAGTATATTTCATGTGTGTGTATATGTAACATGTATAATCTCAATAAGCTGAAATGAATCGAACATAAACATGGATATCAATGTTACATGAATTCATCATTTCTTTTAATTTCATCTTTCTTGTCATTTAATGCACGTTACACTCCGTCCCGCTCAAGACGTTGGGTCGTAATCATGCTTATCACTTGTTTAGTTAGACTCCGTCATGCTCAAGACGTTGGGACTAATGAATCATATCATTTATTGCATGTCAAACTCTGTCCCGCTCAAGACGTTGGGTTTAATCATGCTCATCATAGTTTTATTTAGTTAGACTCCATCTTACAGTAGATGTTGGGTCTAATACCTTCTTAGACTCTATCAAGTATAAGATGTTGGATCTAATGCTTTTTAATCATGTTTAGTTAGACTCCAGCAAGCACAGGATGTTGGGTCTAATACCTTCTTAGACTCCATCACGTACAAGATGTTGGGTCTAATACTCATTGACCATGGCTTGACATTTTATCATGTTTTACGCGTCTTGATTGTGCATTATATAGATTATCATGAAACATGTAAAGTACATAATAGTAATATCATAACACATAAGTATTTAAGTACATTTGATTATGATACATAAATATTAAAGTCTACACAATCATGGTGCATAAATATTATAGTGCATATCATACGATCATAGTGCATAAACATTTGCATTTAATGACACTGATATGAGAAGAACTAATTTTATAACTTAACTATTCAAACTCAATTTATTGAATTCATGTTTAGGCTCAATCTATTATTTTTTTGCTCAATTCATTGAATTCTCAATCCATTGAACTCTATTCGTGTTCAATGGATCGATTTCTCAATCAATTAACATAAATTTATGCTCAGGCTAAATCTATTGAGTTTTACTCAATCCATTGAGTTCTGTCTGTTACCATTTAATGTTCATCATTAATCGATTGACATCCAATCATCAATCGATTGACATAATTCTGTACATTTTTCTACCACAATATTATTTATTAGTTTCTACTTCAATATTCATCTTCAATCAATTGACATCCAATCGTCAATCGATTGACATAATTCTATGTATTTTTCTATCACAATATCATTTAATCCTCAATCGATTGACATAATTCTGTGCTCAGTCTCAATTTTTTGAGTTCGGCTCAATCTATTGATTTATCAATCGATTGAATTCTCAATTTTAATCGATTGACTCAAATCCGTGAGTACACATCATAATGCATCAAATCATATGGGGGATTTCAACCGTCTTCTTCTTAATCAAAAATATCAATATTAAGGATCACCAATTACAGCATGTATTCATTTAATCATCTATTCATCATTAATGAAATAAACTCACTAATTTATATAAAAATATATATAAAAATTAATATTTTAAGTTAAATGGAAAGCATAATTTCTCCATACCTAGATCGATCATATCCTCACGACTAGATTAAGATCCTAACAATGATAATTATTCTAGCAGAAGGTGAAGGCTACTTGAGAATATACGCCAACGCCCTGCCGATCTTCCAAAAGAAAGGTTCTAGAAAGGTAGATTTAGAATTTCTTCTCTAAGATTAATATTTTAGGAATTATTCGGTATTAAACTAACACACCAAGGAAGAGTGTATATGTTTTTATCTCAAAGTCTAAAATAGAAGTTTATAACACACATAATAAGGTTTAATCCCTAGACCTCTTATTTAGAATTTAAACCCTTTAACCAGTAGGCTACCACATAACTTGTGTCCATAAATGACGGAAATAAATATAAAAGCTTGAAAAACTAAAACATGTATTTTTAGTTAAAACGTTTTGAGAAGTCACAGGATGCGGGGAATACGATATTAAGCACATACATATATTTTAGGTATATCAAAGAAATAAAATTCATATCATAACATCAAATCTTTCACTTTTTCTAAACTTTAAAGCCTATAATTTTATTTGGTTCAAGTATTATTAAAACATAAAATTTCAATAAAAAATTCATCAAAAAAAGAAAAGTTCAATAAAAAAATCTCATACCATGATTTTCAAATGAGAGGAGACCGAATGACTTTATAATAAAACTAATCAATCTTCTTACAGTCATTAGATAGCAAGACAATTTTAGGCATCAGTCAACATAACAATAACATAGACTATTTACTTCACTAAAAAAAATATGACTATTATCAGCAACAAAAAATGCTGCTATTAATAAAAAAACTACCGCTAAGAGTATTAGTAGCCTTTAATAATTTTTTTGTTAATAGTGACAGTTTTTTAGGGCCTGTTTGGTTTCAAGGGAAACAAGGGGAAATAAGGGAAAACTCATATGCGGCAAATAAAGAGATTCTCGTTGTTTGGATGACATTCAAAGGGTCGAAAATTACCTTCACATTTTTCGTCAAAATCCAAGAAGAAATGCCGAGGGGGTCCCTCAATTTTCTATCTTTCGAACCTTCGGACTTCTCATTCGTACGACTCTTCTCATAATACCACAAAATTTTTTCACGGACGAAAACCATTGACTGATTTGAATAAGATGATGGAAATTATATTTTTTTCAATCTTCCTCATGATAGATCTTAAGATCATGATGCCCCTATCAGACGGTCTGATGTTGATTCTATATGACACACATCCCCAAAAATCAGAGGCAGAATCACGTTATGACTTGGGTGGTCAATTGACCACCCAAACATTGTAAAAATTTGTTACTAAGCTTTAGGGGTCCTAATTTATATTAATGGATTCTCATCCATCCAAAATTATCTTGACCACCCAAAATTATAAAAAATCTTCAAACAATTTTTTTTATGTTAATTGTTTTTATAACAAATATTTATTCTTTGATTTTGTTTAACTAAATCCGACAATTTTGGCCTATTTTTAAGCTCCCCTCCATCTATTTAGGTGTTGCACAGACTTATTTTTGGAGAGATTTATCTCACAAGGGGCTCTACTATGTTGTAGGCTATATACTCACATATATGATTTATATGCTCTAGTATAATTAATTTAAAAAAATAAGTAATTTATTACATGTAACAAGGCTTGAACCTAGAACCCAACTTTCACAAAACACCAAGTCTACCACTAAAGCAATTCAGTAATATATATAAAGAGAAAAAAAATCTTAACACATATAATTTTTTAATTATTTGGCTATTTTTTTGTTAAGATATGTTATTTTCCTACAATCTCCTGCTTGTGCATCAAAACACAAGATTTAGTTAATCCTGCATTTTCCCAGTTAGTAATGTGATTATCCAAACAATGGAAAACAAAGGGAAATAAAGGAATACCATGGTTTCCTACAACTTAGGTGTCCATGAGAAAATATAGGAATATTATTTTACTTTCCCACGTTTCCCGTGTTTTTATCCAAATAGGCCCTTACAGTAAAAAAAACTACCGCTAATAGTCTTATTTTTTGTAGTGCTTATACTCTTGTAAGTAAAATCCACTACTTTTTTTTTATTTTTTTTCATTTTCTCAAGATAGTTTATTATAAATGAGAAAATATCTCATATCTGAACTTTATATAATAGTTTGAAATTGAAATTTCAAAAAAATAATTAATTAATTTGTCAAGTTCGAGTTTATGTGATTTGGTCATATTTTAACTCTTAAATGCAAATTATTTTTTCTCAACTCTTTAAAGCCCATAAATTATAGTATGTCAAAATATTGTGAAAACATGAAAATTTGATATAAAAAAAAAAAATCTCACATTTTAAATTTCAAATGGAATTGACAATTTGATGACATTATTTGATCCTTGACTATTATCTTTAAAAGTCAAGATGTGAGATCTTTTATCAATTTTTTTGTGTTTTAGTATATTTTGGTATAATAAAATTAATGGGCTTCAAGAGTTCAAAACAAAATTGGCATTTGAAAGTTAAAGTTTTGATGAAATTATAAAAAATTAAATTTTATTTTTTAAATTGAAAAACTTGCTTTTTATTCTTTTAAAATATTGTAGTAAACTCAAATGGGGCATTCATTTATTTACATTAAATATATTAAATAAATTAAAAAGAAATAGTAGTGGCATATACTAAATGATATTTAATATAAATAAGTGTTTGTTATTGTTTTGGTGATTGATTACTAAAATTGTCTTGTTGTCTGCTTTTTAATGACATTAATAAGAGCGTTCGATCTCATAACCCCAGGGTAGTTGGTCTTGACTGGTCGGTCTCATGCGTCGTGTTCGATTGGTCTCAAATAAGACTGATTGATCTATTATAAGACCAAGTTGGTTTAGAAATGAGATCAATTGATCTCATTTTAAGACCTATCGGCCACATTAAAGACTGATTGGTCTCATTACCAATCGATCTCCTTTTAGATTGATTGAGCTGTATAGGATCAAGGGTATTATGAATTTATGATGATTTAAAACATATACTTAAAATTTTTAAATACACCTGAAATAGATGGAGGGCGTTTTCATCCATCCAAATTTTGTTACTTAAACTGAATTTAAGCCATGCAATATATTTGATCCTATTCAATAAGTAAGATGAATATTTTTTTTAAAAAGGTTCACGGTGTCCTCATTTGGTAAATAGTGATAAGGTTGGGCCCGTTTGATAAAAAAAATAAAATCTTTTGTCCTTTCTAGTTACTTTGGCCATTCTTCTTTGTAGATGGTGGCTAAAAGATGATTGGTTTAGATCGATTAGCAAACATGCATGCCTTACATGTGTGAATCTATGGGATCTTAAGTGTGTGCCAAAACAATAATAATTAAAATGGTAGTCATATATTTGGATGCCTTTAGGCTCTTCCTCGCAAAATACCAATAATTTTTATATAGGAGTATTTACCAAAACATAGAAAAGCTAACCTAAATCCAGTCTTAATTCTAGATGAGAGCTGTCAATAATTCATGCTAGAACATAGAAAAGCTAATGCCTAATAAAAATGCTCTAAAAATGGACAATAAAATCTATGTTTAAAAAAGAATGTCAAAATGAATATTCCAAAATACCAAAACAGTTAATCGTTGGGGCTTTAAAAATGATCCCCTCAAATTTTCAATTAATGAGAAATAAAAAATTAGAAGTGTACCTATAATTGATATAGTCATCAAATCGGGGTTCGGCAATAGCTCGGCAAGGTTAAAATTCGAAAAAATCTGGCAAATCCAGAAAGTTCGGGGAAATATTCGGAGGAATAATTTGTGTGAAAAATAAAATAAAAAAAAATGAAAAGATTTAAAATTATAAAAAAAGTTAAAAAATTATTTTAAAAATTAATAAGTCACAATTTTTTTTGAAAATTTTGGAAATTATCCGAGAATAATTCATGAAATTTTGTGATTGGACGAATTTTCAAAAAATTCAAGATTAATTCGGCGGACCTTAAATTCGTGAAATATTTGCGAATTTTTTAAAAATTCGGCGATATTTGTGATTATGATAACCGGTAGCAACTGTGCAATCTGCGATCGCGGATGGCTAGCGCAAACATTGAGAGAAAAAGGATGAGAGTTGTGGATACAAATGGTGGCTTGATTCACCGTTGCCATTACTTCTATTCGCATCAATGGGGTTACTGAAGCTCAAAGGCCAAAAGCCATTCAAACTCATTAATTGCTTCGAATCAAATGATGGAGATCGTTTTTCACCTTGATCTCTCACACAATGAATCTTGAGACCATAAACATACCATCAGGCTGTCTATTTTTTTATTCCATGTGGCATAGATATTTAAAATGTGGCCCTAAAATCATACAAAATACATTAAGCTCAAATATGACTTCAGGGCCAATTTTTTTGGGATCCGTAACATGTGTAATAAAATTTTTAATCCTCTTATTAAAAGATCATAGTCTAAAAATCCCTTCTGTTTAAGATGGGAGGAAAAATCCATCTCCATCATTTGATTCCAATAAAGAAAGGGTTTACGATGTCGTGCTTTTTAGTGAACGCTTAATAAGCCTAGCTCGCCTGGGGCTTTTGGTTTGTAGGTGATTTGTAGGCCCTAGCGTGACGCTTTTGCCCAAATTTATAGTTCTAACCCTATGATTTTAGGGCAGGGCCGGGTGGGCTGACCGACTAGCCCCGCCTTACTGACAACTTTAAATCTAGACAATCTTCTTGGACGGTTGCACTACATCAAACGATGCAACATTTATAAAATGATGACCTCGTTATCACTGATGTATAAATTAAGTTGTATTCGCAAGTGTACGAATCGTGATGTAATCAGTGGGTGTAGAGTAAGAGATAGATCTTTAACAGATTTCTTAAAAGAAGCACTGTCCCATACATACGTGAGTTCTAAAATATAGATGTAAGATCACGGAGATGTATGATTAACATCCCATAAGTGTATGATTAACACTTACACTTCGGATAACATTTAGAACCCAATCTCTAGGGTAATTTCTAAAGTACGATCTAAGATCAAGGAGATATATGATTAACACCCCATGAGTGTGTGATTAACACCCACACCTCAGATAGTGATTGAAACTCACCACTGGGATAAAGTCATACTATCAATCCAGGATCAAAGAGATGTATGATTAACACCCTATAAGTGTATACTTAACACTCACACCTCAAATGACAGTAAAACTTCACTCCGAGATGGGTAATAACTAAGATAAAATCATTATTGCAGATCTGAAATTATAGGGCATGATTAGTTCCTAGATCTCAGATTGAAATCAGATTTTACCATTTTTAATAACAATATTAGGGCCTTAAAAAATATCTGATATCTCAATCACACATATTTATATTAATATAAATGAATACCTCGGATGAGGTTCATTAGATCCTCATCCTTAATAAAACTAGCAACATATAATAAAAATAAATAACATGATTGAAATGTAAATCGACATTAACATCAATATTTAAAATACCGTAAAGAGCTTTAATACTATCCACGAAAAACTTTAATCCAAAGTATGTACACCTCCTTCTTGAAAGTGGATCAAAATCAGAAAACTAAGACTTATCTCCTCCTCAAAATTAATATTAAAAAGATAGTTCAAGAAATTGGAACTCAATGCCCTTACACTTTAAAACGCAGAAAAATTAAAACAGAAGAATGCGGAATGAGAACTGATCCCCTGGATCCTCAGATTTTATCATTTTAAATGGTACTGAGATCGGGCGCTTCAAATTCAAATTCAAAACTCAAATTCGAATTTGGTCGATTGATCGACTAAAGATGGTCGACTAATCGACCATATCAAATTTTGTTTTTGAATTTTCAAATCTTCCGGATTATGTTGATCTATCGGCCAAAGGGGGGTCGATCGATCGACCTTCCCAGATTTTCGTGAACTCTCGCTAAACTTTGCATCAGATACTGTCTCGATATTTCGGTCATAACTTTCTATCCCGAAGTCGGATTGAGGCGATTTTTATGGAGTTGGAAAGAAGACGACGAGCTCTTCAACTTTGGCGTTTTAACCATTTCGTGAATCCGATATTTTAAATGTCAAAATTAAGCTCCAAGTCGAGATAAGTTCTGAATGATCCAAGGTAGCACGAATTTGACGTTATATTATGAACTTTTGGATTATTTCATGCTCAACATATCTCCAGACCTATAAATCACTAAAACTATATAAAACATGTTAAATGACTTTCATCGAATAACTAAATATAGGTTTTTAGGGATGAAATATCATCATATTTCACTGCGCATTAACCACCAGTGATAAACGGGTCACAATTCTAGCTCACTCAAATTTTATAAGACCCTTACAATATTTAAGGGTACCTTAATTTACAACTCAAGATCTTTTAAGGGTGCCTTAATTCACATGCTTGAAACGTTATTTATTTGGAATCAGATGATAAAAATCATTTTTTTATTCCAATCTTCCACGCAATGAATTTAGAGATTATGGCCCACAATTAAATGGTAAGATTTTGATATCACATGACAACATATACCAAAAAGTCAAGATGATCATGGGTATAAATCAAACAAGCTTATGTTTGATCATACCGGATTTCCGCGCTTAGCCGACCTTCTCCTGCAAGCGATTCAAAAAAGCAAGGAAGGAGAGTGTCACATGCCTTCGATAGACTTGCAAGTACGCCGAAGCGACGGACCAGGAGGCGGAGAGGACTCGTCGGCTCCACAGTGACCAGTCAATCTGCCTTGCCAGTTCAACTTCATATTCAATCAAAAGGGCTCGGTCACTCAGACCGTTTGATGGTAAGCCATCTTCAGATCTAGCAATCATCCCAATGGTTAGGAAATTATAAAAGCTATTTTTCAAAATTGATTTATATAACATGACATATATCAAAAGAACACCAAATATTCTATAAAAAAAAAAACCTCCACCAAGCGCTCAACGGAAACTTTATTCAACAGCAGAACTTTTTGTCATTTCGAAAGATATGCGAGGGCATAATCGATATTAAGTCAAAAATAGGGAGAAGTCTTTGTCGTTTTTAGGTTTTTTCTCCACTGTAGAAGTAAAGACGGAAGCAGAGTGAAAAAATCCTCGATGTGACTGCTTGCTATATATTTATGCAAGAAATCGGAAAATCCAAAGGTAACAACGAAAGAGAGGGTTTGATTTTCCCTTTCATCGTCAGACCTCACTCTCAGCCGTCGCTCTCTCTCGCCTCGTTTCGGAGATCAGAACCAAAGCGCTACCCTCTACTCACTCATGGAGGATAAACTACCGTTTATTTCAGTTACGAGGCCCTAAGTGCTCTCTCTTTCTCTTTCCCTCTCTCTCTAGATTGTTCGTACTCAAATCGTTAGCGGACGAAGCTCCTAGCGTCGTTTTCAGGTAATACTACGCTTATTTATTGATTTTTTTTTTTTTTTTTTTTGAATTTAGATTCTGTCATCCCTTACGTTCTGATCGTTTAAGTCAATTTCGAATCCCTGATAGTTGAATTTGTAGAAATCTTCAATTTGTTACATTATGAAGTTATGCTCTCCTTCAATCTAAAAAAATGTAGCGGTAGATCTGTAGATCTTCAGCAGTTTTTGCTAATAAATTATAAAAGTATTGAAGCTCTAAAATTTCCAACATTTCTGAGCTTGATTCTCATGGTTTGCGGCTAAGGTGAAAAGAATAGTTAATAGCTGTAGGATTTGCACAAATTTTAGCTGTAAAATTTCCAACATTTTCGAGCATTCATCTCACATTTTGCGACTTATGTGAAAAGCAGAGTTATTTCTGCAGGATTTGCACAGATATTAGCTGTAAAATTTCCAACATTTTCGAGCGCTCATCTCACAATTTGCAGCGATGGTGAAAAGCAGAGTTATTTCTGCAGGATTTGCACAATTTTAGCGGTAAAATATCCAACATTTTTGAGCGTTCATCTCACATTTTGTGGCTTATGTGAAAAACAGAGTTAACTGTAGGATTTTGCACAAATTTTAGCTGTAAAATTTCCAACATTTTCGAGCATTCATCTCATATTTTGGGGCTCATGTGAAAGCAGAGTTATTAACTGTAGGGTTTTTAGAAATATTTAAGTTCCTAGGACTTTGCTCAAAGTCTTCTCATAATATCTCTATTATATTCAGAAAAAGAGTTGTTTTTCCTGAAGAAAGTGCTGAAATTACTGATTTTATTTTTTCCACCGTCACTCGATTGATGAAGAATCTGGAAACATAGGCGATTTGTTTCAGATCTAGTGGGTGTGAGGTGATTTGGAAGAGAAAATGGAGTGTCGGATGAAGAAATATAGGCAATCGAGCCCTGAGAGGGCAAAAATCTGGACGGAACCATCTCCAAAGCAACAGAGCAGAAAAGTTCCGGTTGTTTACTACCTATGCAGAAATCGCCATCTAGAACATCCTCATTTCATCGAAGTCCCGTTATCTTCCTCTGAAGGCCTCTATCTGCGAGGTAAACAGAGTAAATCAATAACAAATTCTTATGCGTGTTTGAATTTTTTTTTTTTTTTTTTTATTGTTCATTTTGTGTGTAGATGTGATTGATCGGCTTAATGTTCTGAGAGGGAAAGGCATGGCTGTTATGTATTCATGGTCTTGTAAGAGGTGAGAATCCTAATTTTTTTGAATTTTTAATCCTCTGTGTTTTTTATTACTTTAATTTTTCCTTTTTCGCATTTCATCTGCTGATTCGGCAGGAGCTACAAAAGCGGATTTGTGTGGCATGATCTCTCTGAAGACGACCTAATTCTCCCTGCTCATGGAAATGAATACGTTTTGAAAGGCTCAGAACTCTTAGAAGAGTCTCATTCAGGTAACCAATGCACGAACAATTAAGAAACCCCCAGAAAAGAAAAAAATAAACTGAAACCCGTATATCGTTCATTTTCAGATCGTTTTCATAATATCAACAATGGGAAGCCACAGATTCCGAAGCAGCTACAAGAACCCCCGCCTTCGAGGAGCTCAGAAGCTTCATCGTCATCATCAAGTATTGCTGCAAAGGAGAGTAAACCCCCACAAGAAGGCGAACTTTCCCCTCCATTAGGTCGTCCAAGTTCATTGGGCATGTTGTCTCCGGAATCTGGAAGCAGAAAAAGTAATCCTTCGTGTACCGGTGACTCTCTGAAGTTAACTGAGTATAAGGTTTACAAGGCCAATGGAGCTGCCGATGCTTCTACACAGACCGATGACAGAGGAAAGAAACCACGGGCGCGTGAAACTTGTACTAGAGGTGTTTCGACCGAAGAAGGATCATCAGATGTTGAATGCTGCCACATGAGCCACCAAAAGCAGATTCCACAATTCAAGGAGAACTCAGAGATTACCAGGGAAGAGATATCTCCACCCCCTTCGTCGTCGAGCACTTCGTCGGGTGGGAAGACAGAGACCTTGGAGTCATTAATTAGAGCAGATGCTAATAAAATCAATAGCTTTAGGATACTCGAGGAGGAAGAAGTTTGTGCCCCCTTGAATACGAAGCTAAAACCTTCAAACATACTTATGCAATTGATTTCATGTGGGTCGATAACCGTGAAGGATCATCATAGTTTCGGCCTTATACCAACTTATAAACCGAGGTTCTCTCACGTGAAATTTCCATCGCCATTATATTCTAGTTCGGTGATGTTAGGGGAGCTAGACTGCCTGTCTGAGAATCCGAGGTTGATGGGGTTGAGATTGGAAGACAAGGAGTATTTCAGCGGAAGCTTAGTTGAGACTAATTTGCACAAGGACGAATTAGAAGGATTTCCTACTCTGAAACGTTCTAACTCCTACAATGCTGACAGGTGATTTTACTTCTTTACATCATCCAATTACAACTTTCATCTACATGAATAGAATTTTTTAATACAACACACGATCAACTTCCCAGATTTTCTGGAAGAAATTGAAATATCCACTTTTTAATGTACTCTAATATATAATTTTTACTGAACATGTATTTCATCACCAAGTATTGCTAACTTGGTATATTGTACTCATTAAAAATGCCGTTACCGAGTGCACTTGAACCCCCCACCTCCCAAAAAGAAAACTATAAATTGATATATTGATCTTATTAGCTAAATTATGCTATTGCTTTTATAATTGAATTTGTCTAAAATGAGCAAATTACTCATTGCAGCCAATGAATTCAGTCTTGTCAGCTGGACAGTGAGTGGACCTTGATACCAGACATTAAAGAGTGTAAAAAATATGCACCCGTCTCAAAGTCCAAGTAACCGCACATTTGACAAGATGTTGGCTCACTGTCTAGGATGAGTCTGCAATGAGCCATTAGCTAATTTTAGACAAATTATTTGTAATTTCACTGGAAATGTAGCAAACTACGAACTCTATGAAAAGGGTAATAAAATAGAATCCATGGTATTTAGGTATATCACGTAGCCAGCCCTATCCTAGAAGGGAAATGTGCAAGTGGGGTTGTCTTATGACTTATCTATATCTGTTGAAAATATGACTTCATTTGTGCATTCATATAGCTTTCCATGTTTTCTAGGATAAGATTGGAGCTGTGGTGGATATTTTGTGGACAATTTATATGAAGGATCCTCCAAAGTTACTCCAAAAGTTTATATGGTTATTATAGGTGGGTTTAGTTTATTTTAATTTGGTTGTACTCCATGGATGGTGTGGCCACTGGTTGCAAGATAGCAACATAATAGTGGGTTTATTTATATATTTCATTTTTTTAAACTCCACGGATGGTGTGGCCACTGGTTGCAAGATAGTAACATTGATACATTCAGCATTGGGTCTGTACTTGTTTGTGGCAGTGAGATATCTGTCTTGAAGAGCAGCCATAAAATTTTTTGTGCAGTGTCAACAATAATTTCTACATTGGGAAAACTTGAGCTTTGGTTCTAGGGCAATGTTATGGTAGGTTTCTAGGCTCTATAAATTGAGTGTCTGTTTTTTTTGATAGGTAAGTTGGGCTTGAACCTGCGACCTTGAGTGTTTAGCTCTCTCTCTCTCTCTCTCTCTCTCTCTCTATATATATATATATATATATATGGAAAAGGCCTCCGTCCTCCATGGGAGGACGGTCACCGTCCTCCAACCTTCCACGTGGAGCTCCACGTGGCACCCAAAACTCTTTTTGGGTGCCACGTGGACCTTGGGTGCATTGCTTAGATCATTTTTGAAAAAAATAATAATTAAAAACTCATCTCCACCGTGTATATTTTGAACCGTGAAATGTTGACCAATGAAAACTGTCAAACTTTGACTTGTAGGTTAAAAATTTATTTTTCGATTTTTTTTTTTTTAATGTTGATCTAAACTGTCCACCTGTGCTCCACGTGGCACCCAAAAAGTGTTTTGGGTGCCATGTGGAGCTCCACATGGATCTTGGAGGACTGTCACCGTCCTCCATTGGAGGACCTAACCGGCTCCCATATATATATATATTATGAGTAATTATTTTATTATTAATTTGCTTTCTTTTCTTTCATTTTTAATTTCTTTATCCCTGTTCTTAAAATATTTACAATATAAATGCAAATTCAGTGTTTCTTAGGAATTTCTACTTTTTGGAATTTTGCCGTGCCAACACTTGGTGCACTTGGACACTCCTCAACACATCATGAGGCTTCTAGAAATGTACGAAGCAATACTACTTGATACCATCAAAGTATGCCTAGTTTGAACACAGTAAAATGAGTTTCCATTTTAGGAAAAAACTATGCAAATTTTGTCTACTATGAATGAAAATACTTTGGAGCTTGAAAACCATTTGTATAAATGTGAGGTTAGTAAATTATAAATAAAATGACTTGAGTTTTCAAAAACCAGTTAAATTCATGACATGCATGATGTATACTTTTTCATCTTTTCACCAGTAGGCTTCTCTATAAGCTCTCTGGGATTCCCCTTAATTTTATTGCACTATATATATATGTATATAAAATTTATTTTTTAAGGCTGTTCCACCTTATTGGAAATTTTAGAAGTTGTAGCATGTCACCTACTAGACTTGTGTCTGTGAGGTAGCAATGTGATGTGAGATAAGGATAGGAATGTTTTCAGAATCATTTCTGAGCGCCAAGTTTAGATCCTGTTCGAGGCAGCATCCCTTCTGCCTCTTCATTCCTGCAAAGGCGAGAATTTGGCAGTGGGTTGGAGCAGCTTTTGGATTCTTGTCCAATTTAAAGCTTTTTATAGATCTAGAATCACTACTTTTCATGGCCCAGAAATGATTCCTGGGCCCCGAAGCATTGCCAAATGGGGTCTATATCTTTGTTGTTTCTGCTTTGATAGGTTCAGTTACATTTGAGTTTCCAACTTCATAAATTCAAGAGTATATCCTTGTTGGTTCAGCTTTCTATATTAATGTGGGGAGGAGAGAAATTACTAAGAGCCATAGTAGTATTATTTATCAGTTAATTTGTTCTTCTCATTCTAGATCTTTTTCCATTATGTTCTTCTCAAATTCTCAAAATTTTCTCCTCTTCTAGATCTTTTTCCAATATGGTCTTCTCAAATTCTCAAATTTTTTGCCATGTGTATTAACATTTCTATGAGTCATGGATTCCGTGGTTCAGTGCCTGAACATTTTGTTATCTAACCATCTTTCATTCATCACTAAGTGACATCGGAACTCAGTAGTGCTATTAATTATCTGTTAATTTGTTCTTTTCTCATTCTTGATCTTTTCCTTCAGTGTTCTCAAATATTCGCCATGTGTATGAGCATGTCTACATGTCTTGTAGATTCTGTGGTTCCGTGCTTGAACATTTTGTTCTGTCTCCATGTTTTATTCATCACTAAGTGACATTGGAACTTATCCTTGCTCTTTGACTTTCTGATGTTTGCCTTTCCTTTCGCTTGCATTATTTTGTCTTGATTGGGTATCCTGACAATTCTCTTGCTGAAATTTAAACATAACTTGCAGGAGTTTTAAAACATTGGATTCTACACCTAACAAAGAGAAAGGCACACATTTGACGACACGTTCAAAATGCATCCCACGGCAAAACAAAGCTTCGCATAGACAATCTAGAATTGATACAATGAGATCACCTGTTTCAGAGGGGCCAAGGAATTCTTCAGCAAAGGCTGATTGTTCTCCATCCACGTTAGTGAATGTATCCAACAATAGCAGCAAAAGGATCACAGATCAATCTTCGGGGAGGAGGCAGTCCAAGAGATTAGAGTCTTTCAAGGAGGAGAAGGAGAAGGTGATCCAGATCGAAGAAAGTTAAGTGTCAACTGTTTCTCTATACTTGTCATTTACATTATTTTATTGCTTTTGTTGATTTTTGATTGAAAAATTTCTCAATTCCTTAAACAACAGGCTTGCTTCAGGAGCTCGGGTTATAATCCAATCAAAAGCGCCGTGCAATGATAGTGACGGCAGTTCTAGTTCGTGAAACCGCTATACATCGTATAATTCCATTGTTGAAATATACATTTGGAAGAGAGGGGGTCTAGTTTTTTGTTCTTGTAATTGTACGTGACCTCTTGTATAATATGTAAAAGTATGGTTCTCAGTGTTCGTTGTTGAAGCCATTTTTATGTTAGAATTTTGAAAAAAATATGTCGTGTGGGTGTCTAAAGGTCCACTCAGCTGACTGGACTCAGATCATTATCTGCATGGTGCAATTGGCTCTATAGTAGCAAATTTCATTCTTGGCAGTAATTCGGCAGGGTCTCTTCATTTCATTTAAAATTGGAGAAAATTTCAGGAACTGTTGGAGATTATAAAGAAAGTTGAAGATATAAAAATATGTAGTAACATATTTACAGGTAAAAATGATACTTTAAACAATAAAATAGGTATATAATATTATATAATCTTCAGTCGTATACATTACAAATCAACAATCCGAAAAAGAAATTATAAAGATAATAAAAAGTATAATTGATCCATGAGTCTAACTTCATAACTCGCAACATTTTAAAATTTTCATCAACATTTCTAGAACTTTTTGACAATTTGCTGAAAGTTTCTGTGACAAATTTGGAGAAATTTGTGACTATGATTGGCTCGAAGGTTGTGTTGGTAGCAGTTTTTGGTCATTGCCAGGGGGAGTACGACTTTCATCTATCTGCTAGATCACAGCGCTTTAATAATGCAATATTCTGATTTGAAGGGACAAACATTGATGATTATTCAAATTGATGGTGAAGATTTTCTTATGGGCATGTTTAGATTGTCTTAGCATCACGACTAAACCTAGCTCTCATGATGACTCAGAATGGGTGGTTCGGATCAAATGGACATATTTAGATCATCTCATCTTACCTTATCTTGAGTCATATGAGATCAAAATGGTATCAGTATGGTGCAAGGATCAAAATATTGGTAAATCGATACGTATCGTCCTGACTTTCAGGACAATATGTATCGGGTAACGGCCGATAGATTCAATGTATTGGTGATACATTGAATGTATCGGTTTGATACATTGAATTTTATTTATTTATTTTCGATTGTCTACATAGTCGTCATCGATTGTATAGGAAATCAGATTATTTTTTTCGATTGTCTACATGATTGTCTATACAATCGATGACGATTGTCTACACAGTTGCCATCGACAATCGCCATCGATTGTGTAGACAATCAAATTTTTTTTTTCCCGATTGTCTACACGATTGTCTATAGACAATCGCCATCAATTGTATAGTCGCATCAATTGTGTAGATAATTGAAAAAAAAAATATATAAACATATTATCGGGTGATATATTGAAATTATCGTCTGCTAATTTCAATGTATTGTGCGTATCGTCCAATACGGGTGATATATTGCCCGTATCAGACGATAAATATATTATTTTTAAGGGGGTACGATACAATATATTTATATCGTACCGCCCAAGTCTAAAACTGATATTTATCATTATCGGACCGATACCTATCCATCGCAGATGCCACTTCTCCCGCAAAATTTTGAAAGTTGCTACTACACTGTGATTACGCAGAGTGGGCCATAATTTTTCAAACTTGCGAGGGTACTTTGGTAATATAAAAGTCAACGATTATTATTTTAGACGTTGTACAAGCTCGAGAGCAATAAACGCAAAGGGCGATTGACTTGAGCAGACGCTTCCGTGAAGGAAGGGGTTCACGTGTGTGTGTGTTAATGACAGACAAGTAATGTTCGCTGCCCCTCTCTGAGACCTTTTCTTTAATATAAAGTTTTTTATTAATCTGAGTTAGAGAGAGAGAGAGAGTGTCACGACCCAGAATCCTTACCCGACCTCAAGGGCCTAGAATTCCGTGTTATGACACCGCACGCTTGTTAAGGCGATAAGCGGACATACACATAATTCTTATACCGATTTAGCATATGGATCAAGGCATTTAATAGCATCATTTAAAAATAAATTATTCAAAAAAACAACAGCGGAAAACGTAGATGACGTTAATTAAGTGATAACTCCTAACCATGCATCTATAATCGAAAGCAAGCAGAGGTTTTACGTAGAATAAAACAGTCCCAACGCAAACCCAAGATTGGTGCTGAAAAATAAAAGTATCTAATAACAAATCTCCCCTGAAAAATAATAAAACTATGACTAAGAATCTCTCAATGCTCAAAGTAATCATGGGATCTATTCCTCGTCAAATGGTAGGGACGTCTTCACGCTCTTGAGCCGATCAGAACGAGATCCCCATCCTCTTGATGGAAAAATCGGAGTTCTCACCCATTAGTTTTGGGAGGGGTGAGTTTACTTCGATCACGTAAACTTCGTGAGGTTAATCGATCCACCATAAAATACTCAGGTGATCGTGTGTGCAATCGCTTGAGTTGCGATACATTTTGAAATAAATCAAACAGCTATAAATGATTACAAAAACATCTAAGATCTCATATCTATCATAACAAAATTGAAAAAATTAGCATAAAAAGAAAAAGAAGTAACATAAAATGAAAAGACCTGACATAACATGAAATAAATATGATGCATCAAGTTCTGATCTCCTTTTGTGTCTGCTTTGTCGACTTTTCCTATGTGGCATATCTTAAGACTTAATATTGCTCCATACGCCTACACAACGTACTTCACATCTTACCTAATTTTCGTATACGACCTGTGCCAGGGACGCTGCTCGAGCCTATCACGCGAGGTCCACGTGTAGATAACCACCTAACCTCCATATCATATCGTATACCACGATCCAGCCCGATGTGGTTGCATGCATTTAAATCAGTGTCCCCTTACATTCGGGACACTGTCGTATCATATTGTCCTTAAGACCCGTCTTGGCTGCAGACGTTAGATCTTGCGGTGGCACGCAAGACATGGCACGTGTAGAAACTTAATTTGTATTTTCTTTGGCCTTCATGGCGTAACAATTATCCGTATTCGTAGCTTACCTTATCTTACATATCATTTCTTATTGTTTCTTTGAAAACTTAATTTGAAGTGAGCCATGCGATAAGATTCACAAAATCACGCTTTCCAAGGAACGGGTTCGTAGTAACCTGATGTAGATGCCGTGTGACCCATTTCATACTCCCATAGAGGTGTTGCATCCGACATGGATGCCTACATTCCAAGTTCCACGTGACTGCGAGAACCCCACCATGACGAAGGCTTAAAAGTCGTGTGACATAGCTTATTTCTTTTAATTGTGCGTATGCCCTATCGTGATTTTCCTATGGTGCATGCTATATGATGAAAGGACTAACTTGGCCTAAAGAAACTATTTCATACACCTTACATACTTGTGAATATAAAATAATAATTAACATTTGAGTAAGGCAGGATATTTCATACGAAAAAATTATGGAGAAACCTTCTATGGTAGTCGATTCTTGATCGGACCTTGCTTTTAAAGTTTCATAATATTTATGCAGGTCTTAGTATCGACACCTTTTACTAATTTGACCTAAGAGTGGGTCAATGTGGCGATCAAATGATCCACTTAGCCTAGTTATACAAGGGTTAATATCCTCACTAAAATTTCCAATTTGAGCCTCAAAGCGCGTCTAGAAATTTTAGTGACACTTTCGATCCATTAGATTACATTGAGTTACTATTGAGATCGTTTTGAAGTTGGTCCTATGGGCCACTTGCCTTAATTCTCAAAATTAAGGGCCAAAGGTAACCCTTGTATTATTCCATGTGGCACCTAAGGCTAAAATAAGAAGGCACGAACTTTGAGTCATTTATCCTCTAATCTGAACCATTGGATGGTTAGACAATAAAATTTTACCTAAGGTTGATTCTTTTGTTCCGATCCCAATTCGATCTCTAGCACATTAGATCTTCCAGTCAACGTTTTACAAGATCTAGCGATCAAGTGCACACTTAGTGTACCTACCATGTGTCGATCGATTGAATAGATCTGAACCATCGATATTTAAGAAAAATGATTCTAAGGTATTAGGTCATTGGGCCCAATTTATTTTGACCTCTAAGGTCTCAAATCTAAGGGTCAAATCCTTCATGTTCACTGATCTCTAAATAGCCTTTTAATTTTCTTGATTTGTGGGCCAAATTCTCGAGCTCTGAACCATTAGAAGTCTCGAGGATTTCAATTTAATGGAGATGGTCCATCTACGTTTATTTCTTGGGTTGGGCCCACGGTCCAACCTCGAATCTATTTCATTTGAAATCAATGGTGCTAAAAAGGATGGTTGCACCAAAGTATTCATATCAAGTAAAATTCTTCAAAGTGCTCAACTAACGGGCAAGTTATCACCGGCATTGTCGGCGTTTAGTTGGGCCGATCCCCGAAATATATCTTATCTTCACTGACGAAATTGTGGAGAAGAAGAGCTCTCTCTCTCTCCACTGTAAACACCTATATAAGCAATACAAGACACTATATATATTCATTTTATATCTATATATATCAAGGGCAACTATTATATGTCCATGTATAGGATTTATGTTATTATACACACCGAAATACATGTATATATATAACTTTTGAATATCTAAATAAGATAAATAGATATTCATTTAATATATATATATATATTCATTCTTATTATTGTTAAAATAAAAAGTTGAATATTTTAAGATCGATCGAGGGGCACCCACCTCTTGAAGCGTGCTTTCGTGAATCGATGGCGGTTAGAGGCGATAGAGATCGGCGTCCCACACGATGGGCATCACGATTCTTGTCTTCACCTCGATTTGTGACGAAAAAAATCTTATAGTGGTTCTTGTGGAAGAACACACAAGAGATTTAAAAGAGATTAGGGTGTTTTTAGAAAAAGGTGGCTATAGAAGAAGATGGAGTGACGGCTAGGGTTTTTAAGAAGAATTCTTATAATAATGGTTTAGGGTTCTCCGTAGCTTTCTTATTTATAATATATGGGCATTAATTCGGTGTTAAGCGGTCACACTAAATAAGGGTGTATAGGCTTTTATTTCAAGGTTTAAAATAGAGGTTTAAACTCACGTAACTTGTGTCAAATAAGGATAGTTTTAAATATAAAACATTTTTGAAAAACCAAAATGTGTACTTTTTCAACTAGGATAGGTTCCGGTATGGAGCACTAACACCACGCTCTGTGCAAAATGAATTTAACACCACAAATTCAGTTTTAAATTTTTAGGGTCGTTACAGAGAGAGAGAGAGAGAGAGAGAGAGAGAGGGGGGGGGGGGGGGGGGGGTGGTGTGTGCGTTAATGAGCTGCCTGTTACTTTGCTCCAGCGAGTGTTCCCAAGGATGTCGTTTTCTTCTGAAGACATATCGTCCTTTTATCTTTATCGTAGGTGCAGAAACATTGGGAGACGGGAAAGAAGTGGGTGGGGAACAAAATTTGGTCGAGGCACACTCTTGGGTGCAGCTGACCTTTACTGTGGAATGTTTACTATTTTAATTTGGGTGCTGATTCATGAGATTTGTTTAGATTTTCAAAAATAGAAAATGTAATGGGGACATAAAGTGAGTGAATCCAAAGTCAGGCTCATCCCCAATTCAAACGATGTTGCAAATTTTAGAGTCAAGAATGCAGTGAAGTACTCCACAGTTTGTTCATTTCGGAAAGGCAAAGCTAAACCGCTGGCCAGCTGTGGCATTTGTGAATTTTTCTTGGGCTCCAAAGCCGTAATAAGATTTTCCCATGTGGGTTGGATCCATCAATTCCACCCTATACCCTGCTCGTCCGACCGATATATTTGCAAGTCAGGCACATAAGCTTGACTCATGGGGTCAGACCGGGCATGAGACATCCGACCTGATCTTCAGGTCGGATTGGGTTGGGCAAAAATTGGGTTTGGTGGGGTCACTCCTACCCGACCTGATATATTATATATATGAATACTCGTTTAGATGGGTTTATTCCAAATTTTCTTTACGCAGCAACATGTTTGGCCCAACCCAACTTGAACCAACCCATTGACTGACAAGTGGGTTGCACGTGAGATGTACCGGCAGAGAGAAAAAAAGATGAGTTTTTTTAGTGTAAAAAACTCTAAGGCCCCTTTCAGGTGTTTCTTGATTTTTCTCAGAAAAGTTTAGATTTTTGGACACTCAAATTCCTGACAGATTCTTAGTAAACTCAGATTTCTGATTTTTCCCATATGTGTTCTTAAGTTACTCAGATTCCTAACAGACTCAAATTCATTTGTTTTTAAATTCCTCTCAGAAAATCCTTAGAATCGATTCAATCAGTGGTTATGCTATGACCTTAGAAATGTGATCTAACCATCGATTTCTGTGCCGTACTCGGATTTCTCTCAAAATTTATGGACAACCAATTGAGATGAAATTGAACATATTTGACGGAGTCTTTTTTCGAATTTGATTTAATGGCCATTACTTTTAACATATATATTTTTTACGAGAATAATTTGAATAAGGTAGTGGCTACCTCTATTTACACCAATTAAAACTCTAAAATACCCACCTAGCAAGTAGCAACACTACAACACTTCAAGATGATTTGATTAAGGGGTAGGCGTGTGCTATGAGAATTTCGGTGTCAAACTGTTTTTATTTTCCCTTTGAGTTACGTACCTCACAATTTTTATTGGACAAGAACCATTAACTGATCTAAATCAAACGATGGAGATTGTTTTTTGTTCCAATCTTCCTAACAATAGATCTTAGAATCATGGAGCTCCTATCAAATGATGGAGATTATTTATCGTCTCAATCTTTCATACGATGGATCTTGAGATCATGGGCGTACCATGAGAAGGCAATTTTTATTTCATGTGGTACACACCCAAAAAAGTGACCTTAAAATCAATTTTGAGAGTGCACGTAATGCTAAGGTCATTTTTTTGAGATGTGTGCCACGCAAAATAAAACTAACTGTATGATGGTACGCCCATAATCTCAAGATCCATCGTATGAGCTCAGATTGGGATGATTAACGATCTCCATTGACTGATTCAACACATTCATTCTGTTTCAATGTGGGTGAACTCAAAGATTCAGTAGGTGGATTTAAAGGTACTCTTAATAATAATAATAATATTATATTCATAATATTCAAGTTGTTGCTTAGATTGTAATATCAAATGTTACAAGGAGCCATTACTTGCACTCGCTTTTTAAGTGATTACACCAAAGTTAAAACAAGACTTTATATTTTAGGGACATGTGATGTTTGAAAACGTAATCTGGGCCGTCTGATTTAAAGTTTATGATCTATAGATCCTTAGTGGATAAGATTGGCGCACAATATAATCTTTATCATGTAATTAAATATAGTCAAAGACTATTATTTGTTTCAACGATTGACAACAATAGATCATATAATAAATATCGTATTTTGCTCCAATCTTACCCACTAAGGATATATAGATCATAAAATTTAAATAAGATGGCCTAGATTACGTTTTCAAATGTCATATATCCCTAAAATACAAAGTCTTTCTCCAACCTTGTGTAATCACTTAAAAAGCATGTGCTAAGTAATGGCTCCTATGTTCTATAACGTATAGTATTAAAATTCGGTTGCCTTCATTAAAACATGCTGCTTGTGTGCTTGTACAGTTGTATTTGGTATTTATTTGGTATTTTATATATATATATATATATATATATATATATATATATATATATATATATATATATATACTAGTGGACCCTGCACGTGGAGTTGTTATTCTGAGAATGAATGTGTATGAACCATCCAATTTTTCTTATTTTGACAATCCATTTTTTTTCACATGGAACAAGACAAATGACCTAAGTAATGACAACACGTATTTTCACATCAATACAATAATAAAGCAATAAATGAACTTGATTCATGAGCAATGAATAAATATGAAATGGTAGAAAAAGACCAAGAAAAACTCTATGGGACAGTTCCACAAACACCTACAGAGATACCTTTATGTGAGTAAATTTTTACAACAAGCTAGCACTAATGATAATCTCAAATCTTTGTCGAAGAAGTCGATTGAAGACTTGCATAAATATTTGTGATGAGTCAAGAATAAATGAACTTGATTCATGAGCAATGAATAAATATGAAATGATAGAAAAAGACGAAGAAAAACTCTATGGGGCATTTCCACAAACGCCTACAGAGACACCTTTATGTGAGTAAATTTTTACAACAAGCACTAATGATAATATCAAATCTTGTCGAAGAATTAGATTGAAGAGTTGCAAGAATATTTGTGATGAGTCAAGACTTGCACACCTTTACTCGATCTTGTTAATAATGGAATTTAAAAGTCGAGGGCTACGCTCAATCCCAGTTTCTTATAACGTTAAAAAAAACATGTATTTAATCGCTAATTAAACCTTCAATCACCATCGATCCACTATACAATCATTGTTGATCCACCTTTATGGCATTTATTCAAAAGTGGCTGGGGAAGATACGATGGTTCACATGCTTTGAGCATTCTAGTACTCGACAAAATCTGCATATACATGAGACCAAGTGTATCCTTTTCATTCATTAAAAAAAAATGTGTATCCTTATCACATAACCAAAATAAAAAAGAAATATAGCTATGTATAGAATTGAAAAATCACAAGATCAAAGGTCATTCTTTTGTTAAGAGTGTTTTATGCCAGTCAAGTAGACTTGATACCCCATCTTTCTCATCAAAGATAATATCATTGAAAATTTGCATCACTCATTTACTGGCACCATCTATTAAAAATTTAAGTTCTCCATCATTGCAACAGATACAACGGACACAGTAAGTACCTATTTGATCAATTCAAATTCATTACATCCTACTAAATACACCAGCTAAATCTTCACATCAGCTATTATATTTAGGATCATTACAGGATAGCCATCCTGCCTTTCAATAAATTCAGTAATTTCCTTCCTTATTTAGAGACCTAATTTTCACTTAATAATCTATTAGGCCCATACAAAGGAATGGGCATGTGTGGGGCCTTTGGGCATTGCATTTTGTTAAACAAGAACACTTATAATCTACATGTGCAGTGTATGTTAATATGGTAGAGCTCTTTATTTAGCCTCCCACCAGTAATGTAACATGCTGTAGTACAAATCTATGGTTGGGGACTTGGGTATGTCACAAAACTGCCCCAATATCAATTTTGATCAATAATAGATGGTGATTCCTGCGCTTTATATTGAGTGATAGCATTCTAGTACCCCAAGTGATTGTCTAGTGGGAATTAAACAGAGAGAAGTTGAAGAAATTACGATAGATAAAGTTAACATGCCTGTCATATGTTGGAATAGTTGATGGGTTTCTGATTTAATTAGAACTTGTCTTGTTAGTTCTACCATACTCAAAAAGTAGTTGTTTGAAGAGGACAAGTAACTTGTGCTTTTGATGTTTGAAGAGCAATATCAAATTTCCTAACTAAACCCAATTACCAAACTCACAATCAATGAAATTCAAAAAAAGAAGACTATAATCACCTAACCTCTACCTCTCTCTTCTCTCAAAAATTAGAATCATGTTAGAGAAACAAGATATCATATTTGCTCAAAGATTATAACTACCCACAAGATCATGATTGATCAAAGGCACAAAAAAAATAGACAAAGAAATTGAGGTATCCCTGAAATTCCTTCAGAGTAAGCATTTCTTTACAATATGCAAGATGAGAATGTTGTTGAAGGGCATCTTAAGCTGAAGGATGAAATCAACGCCCATTCAAGTGGTTTTGTGTGACCTAAAAACTAACTAATCAATGAGACCTTTGCACATCCAATTCTGGATATCATATGTCATGCCTAGATATCATCAAGACCTGTGTTATTTCTGCATGGATCTGGCCAGTAACTTGAAAATTCAAGCAGACGCCCACTTGGCAAATAGTTATGGGATCACTATGGAGATTATTGTGAGAATAGTCATCTAAAAAACCCACATTTATTATTTGAAAAGAACTTTTTAATGACATTTAAGATGGGCGATGGCTAAAATGACAACTATGATCGATACCGAAAAGCTAATATAAATAGGGACCGACTCTCTTGACCGTCATTTAAATACCAAATGGTGTTTAAATGATCTCACACCATTTATTGGCTTATGATCTTGGAAATCCATACTATCAAAGTGACATATCGTCAATTGAAGTGCTATGGGTCTAAAAATCATATTTTTTTGGGTGATTTGAACCATCCGATCTGTCCACTCTAAAACCAATGATTGTTCTTAATTTTGATGGTTGATATTAAATGTTCCCCGATTGGATGATTTACATCCACTTAGAAGTCTGATCCTTTGGCTGGGACATGTTCCAACGATGGATTACCACTTGGGCAATTTAGATTGATTATAGATGTGTGCCACATGGCACAATGATAAATCACACTTCAATGGTGTGAGATAAAGAGTGACATTTTAGTGGTGTAAGATCATTTAAACACAAGCTGGTGTTTAAATGATTTTAATAAAAAATGCACCAAAATACAAAAGCATCTAAACTAAATTGCTAAATAGAAAAAGAAAATTAAAAATAAATAAATACCTCCAAGCACATAAAGCCCAAATGGCTAAATCAATGGCCCTTAAAAACTCTAATCTTAAAATAAAATTTTAAATAAAAAACCCTCAATTGAGTTAAAAATGAGAGACATATCTAACACTTTCTATGTCAGAAACTCCAATGACTGATAAACTTTTATATAATCGGTATTCTAGAAATATAATCATTCGGAATCCACTTTTTTGCAAATAATTAATGGGTATGGGTCTTGTTCGGACTCATTGATTACTTTGGGTCTCTACAAATAATCAAACGGGTGTTGTTTTGGGATCACGTGGCATGTGATCTGAAGACAACACCCGTTTTGGGATTATGTGTCATACATACATATATATACACACATAGAAAATATATATATACAGTATATATATATATATATATATATATATATATATATATATATATATATATATTAGTTTTGATCACTGCAGTCGTCCCTCATGCTCATGGCTTGACTAATGTTGACTTACAAATAAACCAACAGAAATCATTTTTATCATCACATAAAAAAATGCATTAAAAGAAAACTAAGCGAATGGAAAGAAAATCAAATGGGTACTATCTCTCACCAAAAATATTCTTAACTCATATATAAAGAAAAATACCTTTGAAAACTAATATTATTGCGCTGAGCCCTCAAAACCTTAAGCTAGAGCAATAGCCCAATATTTAAAATCTTCGATGGTAATAAACTATTTATAACATAAAATATTCTAGAAACTTCGAAAATTTTAGAGAAGTTAAAAAAATCAACCCTAGAAACTTCAATTTTAAAGCCACCAGCTATAGAGACTTTAGCAATCAATAAAATGACATAACTCATAAAGTTCATTAGGAGAGTAAGAAATATACTTAGTTCTAGGTTGTTTTAGCAATGTGCAACCTTAGACACATATCTAATACTTTCTATTTCAGAAACTCTACAATGATGGATAATTTTTATATAATAGGAATTGTAAAAATATAATCATTTGGGATCCATGTTTTTGCAAATAATCAATGGATCTCGTTTGAAATTTGTGGAGCAATTTTGGGTGCTCACTTTAGTAAGTTATACCATGAATCAATCTACTAAAAGCCAATTTAAAATCATTGACAAGATATAGTGTGCAATCTACTTACCCTGAATGGAGCTTTATGGCTTTGGGGGCAATTCTTTTCGCACTTAATGAGCTTTTATTAAACAGTGTCCAATCACCCGATACCCAATTTAAATCCCAGAAAAGAGGGTAACAAGGAGCGGTTGCCAACACAAAGTAAGAATAGAAAGAAACGATAGAACCCCCTCTTTGGAGCATTTCGACAAACACCTGCAGGGATAAATTTGTGTGAGTGAATTTTTACAACAGACACTATAGAATACTAATAATATTATATCTTTTAAAGCACGGTACAAAAACATGTACCATACAAACAATAGGGTTTAAAGTTTATTATAAAAAAGAAAACAAAAAAGGGTTTAAAGTTTCATTATAAAAAAAATTAGAGTTTAAAGTTTCAAGAAAAAAAATGAAAACCTCACGAAATAAATTACAAATATTGATTTTAAAGGAAAAAATACAAATTTTAAGCACAAAAAAAAACCTTAATAAAAAAAAAAAAACTCATTCTAAATGATTAAATGTGAGGACCCAAAAACTCTAAGAAGACTAACAAATTACAAGCCAAAAATAAAGCCCTAACAAAAGCGCATAAAAAACCTAATTTATAAAGAATAAAAATTTGAAGGAAAGAAACAAAAACCTCTAATCAAATAAAAGTAATTCTAGAAACAAAACTCTCAGACAAAAAACAATCAACAATAAAATATTAATAGGGTTTATAGTTTCAAGAGAACAAAATGAAAATATAATCAAATAAACTCCAATTTTTATTTCAAAGGAAAAAATGAATGTTCTTCAGCAAAATATAATCAAATAAACCCTAAATTTGAGAACCCAAAAAAATTCCGCAAACCTCTAACCAAATAAAAAGCAAAATAAAATCCTAAAAAATGTAATTTATCTCTAATTAAAAGGTATAACTGTGGGAAATTTAAAAATCTTACCGTTTAGCGGTAAGGAAATTGATACGATGCTTTGATTTGATGAAGAAGAGTGATTTCCGGAAGAAAAATGTGTTAGACGGAGTTCCATTTTCTCTCTCCCTTTAGAAGGAAAGAGGTTAAGAGTCTCCCTTTAAACGAAAGAGGTTCTAAAGAGTAACTTTCTTGAGCTTCTCTAACTTACACGGAGGTATAGAGTTTTGCTATCATGCACATCATTTTTTTCCTATTAGATAGAACGAAAAGCATCAAAGAAGGAAACTTTGAGTATCATTTTCGATACCCTTCTCATTTTTAATACAAAGGTTAGATACTTTCTGACTAATAGCAAAGCACCAAGGAAGCACCAGGGAAGGGATGCAACATTAGAGGGATGCTCAGGATAGACGCCATAGAGACGGTAGGCTGAAATCTTACTGGAGTAAGCACTCCAAACGCGGTCTAATAGACCGGCCAACGGCCCCGACATTAGGTTCGTCCGGTACTGGTCCTGTGGCCGTTTGGTTAGGCAAAAAAGCATACCGGCGATGGTGAGTTTAAAAAAACTCACCGTCATCTTCTTCAATTGATTTCCTTTGATTTATCTGCAATTTTTTTTTTTTTAAAACCATATGCATGCTGAGTTGGGATCTAATGTATACAATGGATGTGAAGTATACACACCTGCCTATAATCCGAGCTTAGATTCTGAGCTATCCCGAGTAATTTGCTCGGACGACTAGCTGTCCGTTTCACTCAGAAACCACTCGGAATCACACCTCCCAACGAATTCTCTCGAACGGCAGATTCAACGGAAAAAACTCAGAATCTGCCTATAATCTGAGTATAAACTCAGATTCTGAGTGAAATCTTGCTCCCGAACGAGGTCTAAGGGGATGTAGAATTTTCTTTTCTTTATTTCAACTCTTCAAATCAAGACACTGTTCAAAAGAATTTAATCTAATGTATCATTCATTATCATTTTCATTCAATTTCTAATATAAATAAAGCGGGGATATGTGTCCGGATGCATCTTTGGAGGGTTTCACCTGGATGACGGATAACATGTCACATGACATGATCAATCTAAAACAACCCTCATTTTAGGTTGTTCAACCATGTGACATACGATTAAAAAAAAAAAACTTTTTTTATACTTTATTGGCCTCCATTTGATGACTCAAAGATAAAGAGGCGCCTCACAAACTTGGGGCATTAACTTTATTGAAATTTTTTTATTGGAAGATAGAAGCAAAAATAAGGAGATGAAATCAAGGGTAGAGCTTAGAGGCGCGTTAAGATAGACGCTTTCTCTAAACGTTATTTGCTTCCTTCCAATTAGAATCGCGATAGCAAAAGAGGATAATAGCAAACACGTTTTCGGGATACAACCAAGCTCAACCCTCTGTCATTCTTTTTGTATTTGCACTCACAAATTTTTTTTTGAACACTACGTACTATGCCCAAAAAGAAAGAAAGAAAATCTTATTTTCTTGTGTCTTTTTCTTGTCTTTTCAGATAACGTAAATAGATCTTTTCATATAGTTGTGTCTTCTCAGATAGTGGTAAAAAGATAAATCGATTTCACTTGTATCTTTTTAGATAACAGTAAAAAGATAAATAGATTTCACTTGTGTCTTTTTAGATTTACGGTGAAGAGATGTTAAACTTGTGTCTTTTCAACTAACGGTAAAAAGATAAATCAAAATCTAAAAGACGCTTCTTTACAGAGAAAAATGATTCTTAAAATAAATAAAAAAAGAAAGTTATTTAAAACTCTTTAAAATATACAACAATCTCCCACTATTTTTAAAAGTTTTAAAAAACATACAATAATCTCCCACTATTTTTAAAAGTTTTAAAAAAATATACAACAATCTCCCACTATTTTAAAAAGTTAAAAAAAATAAATATCTATTTGGGCATATAAAAATTATAATATTTAAATGAAAGTATCTAAAAGATTTGAACTTTCACTTAGTGTAAGTATATCAAAGTTTATCAAATTGCTTAGTGACATATAGTCTTGAACTAAGGACCTTATCCAACAAATCGGATATACTACACACATTAGAATTTATAAAATTTAGTGTTCTTAAAAAGCTAACATATTTATGGCCATGTGCTTTACCCCAGTTTCTTGAGTGCTCTAGGAGAGTCTATTGCTCCATAAGAAGCGGCCCGTCTTCAACACTCAAATAGGTGAATCTATCAAGAGTGGCTCTTGTATACAACTCTAACTTAAATAAGGTTATAGACTCATTAAGATAATTAATCTCATCCTCTCTCACAGGAATAACACTAGTTTGGTAGACATATTGGAATGAGTTATTTTGAACGTATAGTTCGTTCTAGTGCCAACACAATCCCTCGTTCAATTTTTTTTTCTCATTGAACCTAAGTGATGGTTCACAAAACTTAGGTTGGGTTCCCATGGAAGGTGACTTTTATTATTTTATAGACTTCAACCTCATTCCACTCAATGTCTTATGTAAATATTCTCTTGCAATGCCTTTCGTAAGAGGATTGACCAAATTCTCTTTCGTCCTTACAAAATATAACGTCACTACTCTACTCTTGAGTAGACTTTTGAAATAGTTATATCTCAAACTTATATGTCTATTTTTACCATTATACGTCTTATGATTTGCTCGTTTAATAGTCGCTTTATTATCACAGTATATGATAATTGCAGTGGCAACCCTATAGGTACGTCTACTAATAGTTTTTTAAGTCATTCTGCTTCTTTACATGCTGCAGCAAGTATAGTAAACTCGAGAATAATATGATTTTATATCTACAACAAAAGTTGCCTTAGGATAAATGACTTGGCTGTTATTATGTATTATAATTATATTAAATTCAAGTCTTAAGCTATTGCTAACGCACAATGGAAATTATAGCATAGCATAGGATCGTTCCCACGAGGAAGTTCATTATCTTATTAATTCCTTTTTCTATTTTCTATCTAAATCCTTATCTTAAAAACTTTTATTTATCTTTAAGATTTCCTAATATACTGAAGAATATAAATAAAAGAATGGTTTTCTAATCTAAAGTACATAAAAATAAATCTTAATCTTCCTTATTCAGATTAAGGTCGTCAATCTCAATTTTCAGCTTTCGGATGTTTATGAAAATAAACAGTACCGCTACATCATATTTTTAATCTCGTAGCATTGATCGTCAATCAAGTCTAAGATCCTATCAACACAGATTTAATCTAATCAATAATTAATCATAAATTTGGGCGTCAATCAAACTTTAGTAAACTGAAGATGGAAAAGTAAAAATCGTTACACTAATCTGTAAATTATAACCTGAGTCGTCAATTCAAATTAAAACTTGAAGATGTTTATAAAGCAAATAAAATCTAATCTAGAAAGTAAAGTAAAATATATCCTTCACCCCTCAGCCGCAGTCGTTAATTACTCCTGAGAAATTACAGATATCTATACTAATCTTCAACCCTCAATTGCAGTCGTCAATTGCTCTTGAGAAACCTCTGATATCTAATCTACTCTAACTAGTATACACTACTGATCGAAAGAAAATCCAACCTCAAGCATTAATTGATGTTGAAATTCTTCGATGATTATTCTCATGCCGAGCCCTCTTATTTATAGATCACAAGGGGTTGGTTTACAGAGATCTAGTTCTAATAAAAGAAACTATTGAAAATAAAAGTATCCTAATATAACTCTAATTAATAATTTCATCTTTCCTTGCTTCCTTTAGTTGATGCGCTTCTAGAGTATTCTTTATCGACCAACAACAGAGTCCTTCGGATTAGATCTTTATCAATCTTCTCAGATCCGTGATTCATTAGACTTCTAATTGCAAAAGTCTTCTAATTCTGGATATGGTGGTGATAGTTCTCACGTGATCAACAACAACAATAATAATAGAAAAACTTATATTCTTAGGAAATCGTAAATAACGATTTATTCTTTTATAGCTTCTTCTCTGGAAAATTGTTAATCATGACTTTTTATTTTCAATAGGCTTTCTCATAATTGACGATTCTCTGGATTACGCATTTTTTTTCTCTCTTTTGAAGAATCGTAAATTACGATTATCTGGATTACGCTTTTCATTTTTTGTCTCTTTTGAAGAATCGTAAATTACGATTTTCTGACTTTTAGTAGCGGCAAATCGTCTTTTTCGCTCAATCGTTTTTTTATTTCTTTCTGAGTTCATTTTGACAAAGATTAACACTTAGGCTCTGATTTGTTGCTTATCTTTAATATCTGCACATCAATATCTCGTTAGTAGTAAACTAAGTCCTAGCACCACTAAATTAAGGGCAATAAAATGATAAATTATGTGACTGATCAATAAACTCTTTAACCATCTTTAGATTATCGAAGTTTTTATTCTTCCTCAATTCGTAAATGACGTAAAAGTTGAGTCATAGACAAAGATTTATTCTCTTATCGATGATTCATCTTCTTTTTATAGTCATTCCAAAAATACGATAATTTAAAAATTATAGCGTCAACTTGAAATTCTTAAGGAAGTTTAATCCTAATAGAACTAAGACGATTAATGATAAGTTGTAAGTCGTACACTTGTGTAAGAATAGACTTATCATTTTTCATCTTAAAATCAAATAAATTGCCAATAAAGAAAAGACTTATCTTTTACAGTGGACACACTAACGTAGATGTCGTAGATAGAATCCATGAGCGCGTTGAATATATGACTCTTGCATATGTGTTCATTTCACTAAATCATTCAAATCGCACGAAATCTTGATTCATCATTTTAATTGACGTCATAGATGCTTCCATATCGCAAAATAACGTTTAGAATTGCTAATTTTTTTTTAATTGGAAGATAGAAGCAAAAATAAGGAGATGAAATCAAGGGTAGAGCTTAGAAGCGCGTTAAGATAAATACTTTCTTTAAACGTTATTTGCCTCCTTTCGATTAGAACTGCGATAGCAAAAGAGGATAATAGCAAACACATTTGCGGGATACAACCAAGCCCAACCCTTTATCATTCTTTTTGTGTTTGCACTCACAAAAAAGAATTTTGAACAAAATCATATTTTCTTGTGTCTTTTTCTTGTTTTTCAAATGGGGATCTTGTCTCTATTTATAGAGAACATCTCAATCATTGTGTCTTTTCAAATTACGGTGAAGAGAAGAGATCTTTTCAGAGAGTTCTGTCTTCTCATATAGCGGTAAAAAGATAAATCGATTCTACTTGTGTCTTTTCAAATAACAATAAAAAGATAAATCGATTTCACTTGTGTCTTTTCAAAGTGTTGTGTCTTTTCAGAATTTTGGTGAAGAGATGTCAAACTTGTGTCTTTTAAACTAACGGTAAAAAGATAAATTAAAATTCTAAAGGCACTATCAAAATTTAAAAGGCACTTCTTTACATAGAAAAATGGCTCTTAAAATAATAATAAA
Organism: Chloranthus sessilifolius; assembly: GCA_021018995.1. NCBI lineage: Eukaryota > Viridiplantae > Streptophyta > Magnoliopsida > Chloranthales > Chloranthaceae > Chloranthus > Chloranthus sessilifolius. The sequence goes on along the minus strand of CM037587.1, from coordinate 121,047,918 downwards.
AAAAAATTATTTAAAACTCATTAAAATATATTAGAATCTCCCATTATTTTAAAAAAATTTCAAAAATATACATCAAACTTTTTGGGGGGCACCCGATGGTCGTGATGGGTGCCACATGGTAACCAACTGGAACGAGTGCGTGATGCTTTGGGCTGCACTCGGACACAGAATCTTGGGTTTCATGGGTCTCATATAAATGAATATTAAAAGACTACATATTACCTTTACACAATCGTTCAGACCCACGGAAGAAATTAAATGGGTATCAATATTGGGAGATCCTGATTTCAGGTCATCTTAAAAGGACATCACCAGTTATGTGAAGTAGTTTCACATATCAATTCGAAAGGAAAGGACCCTCCTCATCATAGGATCTCTTTTTCAGCTACGAGAATCTTCAGTAGGTTATTTTCACAGATTTTAAGGCTCTTAAAGTCACGAATAAGACAAATTTGGGTTTACTTTGTTAGATCCTCATTGTCATCTGTTCTTCTTCTTTTATCGATTGGTAAGCTCCTCAAGATCGCAGTGTTGTCAACCTACCATTTTGCGAGAGGCTCAAGCCTCTATTTTGTATTTATAGGGATAATATTATATGAAGGACAAATTTTAAGCGGTTGATATGGCACCACGCAATTGGCTGTAAGTGTGGTGGAATTCAATTAATGCAGGTCAGTTTAATCAGTCACATTGTGCCACATCAGCCACATGCACTTTGTCCTCCGTTTGTAATTTTCATTTACTAATTAAGTGTTGCACATGGGTTTTGAACCTCAGTTCAAAGAAGTAAACCCTCTATCATTGGGCCAACTACCTGAGATTTCTTATGCAATAAGCAGATATATATGTTAAAAATTGTTTATAGAGGTAAAGAGAAATATATTTTCCACTACTCAAATATGGAGTGTAGAGAAATGTCTAGATATGTTTGTACGAATGATCTTAAGGAGTCTTAAAACTTCTTGTGGCACCCTTATTAGGGTGTTTGTTTTGTTTTCTTTTGATAATATACGTACACTTCGAAATCGGTTTAGTCTTCATTGGGAAGGATCCCATCCTTTATTAATAATATGCTACACTAGTTTTGACTTAATAATTTTGCCTATATTACCATAGTCACAAAAAATGCTTATTTATTTTATAGAAATTTATAAAACTTGTATAACATGCGTACTTTTTAAAAATACATTGTTAGAAAAAAATGATGTTTCATCGGTTTTAAACACAATTTTTTTCAATAGAAATTATTTTTCCTTTTTTCTCGTACTTCTTTGCCTTTTTAATTTTTTTTCTTCAATTTTTCCCTTGCCATCTTACTTCTAGGGGTGTATTCGGTTCGGTTTGATTTGTTTTAGACCAAAACTATAAACCAAATCAGCCCTAATTAGTTTCTAGAATTTTAAACTAAAACAAATCTTTCAGCTCTTAAACCAAACCAACCCGATTAGATTCGGTTCGGTTTGGTTTCAGTTTTTCTATAAGTTCTATTTTACCGGCTAAAGACAAGGATAGGATTTTATATAAAAATATCCATTTAACTTAAAATGCCCTTTAAAATTAATCAAAACCCCCGCCTATATATATATATAATTACTTACAAACTACATTCGGTTCGGTTCTGCCAATTTCGGCTTGGAATCGAAACCAAACCAAACTTTTCGATTTTTTTTTTTTCAAATCAAACCCAAATCGGTACCCGTCCAAATCGAATCAAACCCTGCAGTTCAGTCCGATTCTGTCGGTTTGGCCGGTTCAATCCAAAAAATGCACAACCTTACTTACTCCTGGTACTTTGACTTTGTAACTATGCATTATATCATGACAAATAACAGTACACTTGGTCATATGATCTAACAATCTTAGGTAGATTAGAAATTATTTTGAATGATTTTCCCGATTGAGTGTAGAGGCCGGCTCCTATCACACATTTATTAAATTAAAATGTATTTAGCCTCTATGACGCTGTTACACATCAAAAGCTGATATATCCATTTTTTAGTTCCCACCAAAAAACTATATATGTCCTGTGGGTACATTGATTTCAATAGAAGATCTATTAGAGGCTTATATATTTTTAAGGGGTAAGGTCCCTATATCTATGATTCAAAATTTAGGCTCAAATCTTAAGATTTTGGCTGAAATGTACCTTGTAAGATTTTTTGTCTCCATCATGACCCAAAAGTCAGTGTTGCTCCTTTAAAAAAAAGTCTTGCCAAGTAATTAAATTTGACAAATTGATTTGTCAATTTTGGACCCACGGTCGTCCGTAGTACACTCATAGACGTCCGTGGTCACGGACGACCGTGACCCAAAAACATATAAATTTTCAATAGTTCGGACAATTTTGTAACTGATCCGAAAATCTTCATTCTAAAATTTTTTTGGTCCAAATTTTGTCTTTGAGATGACTTACCATCTTTTGATTTCATTTTTAAATCTCATTGATGTTTGTGTTTCTTTACGATTTCGTGTTTGAGAGTGTAAGACTTGTGTGAGACAAGTGAACCTTCGCGAGAGACGTCGATTGATGGAAATGTTCACTATGGATAATGTGATGGTGAGAGGCTGCCATGTTTGGTGATTGGAGTGTTAGGGTATATCATTCCAAAGAAACACTGTAAGGTTTTTTGATTCAAAGTGAATTTTTTTCTTGGATCTGAGATAGATCCCGTGATTTTTGCCTGTGATGGGTTTTCCACGTTAAAAATGTCTTGCGTACTTATTGTGTTTATATGGTGATTGTGAGTAGATTTTAATTGATAAACTTAATAGATTATATTAAAAATCCTTTATTTCAATTGGTATTAGAGCCTGGTCACTTGGTAAATTTTAACAAATTAAGTGTTATGTCTAATTTGGGATATCACGATCTTCCTAGAGAAGGTGCGTCTACTGCTAGACCCCCTCTGTTTGATGGCTCTAATTATCCTCACTGAAAGGCAAGGATGAGAGCATTTTTAAGTTCACTTGATCCTCACATTTGGTATTCTATTGAGGACGGATGGTCGCCACCAACTACGACCTCTGTTGTTGATAATATACCACATACCACTATCAAACCTAGATCTTTATGGACAGATCAGGAATATGATAATCTTGGTTATAATTTCAAGGCCCTTAATGCTTTATTTGGAGCAGTTACTGCTTCTGAGTTTCGTCGAATAAGTACTTGCACCATAGCCAAAGATGCATGGAAAATTCTTGAAACCACTTATGAAGGGACTCCTCAAGTAAAGATTTCTAAACTTCAAATGCTCACTTCTCAGTTTGAAAATCTTCGCATGGATGAGGATGAAATTTTTTCTGATTTCTATATTTTCTTAAATGATATTGCAAATGGCTCATTTAATTTAGGAGAACCTGTTTCTAATACTAAAATTGTGCGAAAAATTCTAAGGTCTCTACCTAAAAGGTTCAGATCAAAAGTCAATGCTATTGTTGAATCTAAAGATGTTGACAATCTAAACTTAGATGAACTCGTTGGGTCATTACAAACTTATGAATATGAAATTCAAGATAATCATGTCACTAAAAGTGTTGCATTTAAATCATCAAAGGTTGAGTCTGATTCTAGCAGTGATTCTGATCAATTAGATGAACTTGCTTTATTTGTTAAAAAATTTATAAAAATAAGAAACAACCTTTTAAAAAATTTGAAAATTCTGAAAAATTTAAATCATTTGAGAAAAAACCTAAAAAGGATTCTCCTGACACTACTCAATGCTTTAAGTGTCATGGTTATGGACATTACGTTAATAAATGTCCTAGTAAGAAAAATGATAAGGGAAAATCCAAAGCCTTGACTGCTTCACATGAGATTGATATATTAAATGAGTCATCTTCTGATGAATCTGAATCTAGTTCTTATGAGTTTAGAGCTTTTGTTGCTTTTATTGTGGAATCTAATAATTATCAAACACCTTCCCATACTAAAACTGACTCTATTGATTCAATCTCATCTGCTAATGAAATTGATGGTGATGTATTGGATATGACAAATGCCTACAGTGAACTTTATCAAGAATCAATACATCTAACTAAAGAAAAAATTAGATTGATCAAAGAAGTGACTGAGTTAAAAAATATTATAAGAAATCTTCAAGAGAATGTAAATTGTTTCACTTCAAAATTTATAGAACAAGAAAATAAAGTAAATTTCCTTATTGAAATAAATGAAAATTTAAAAAGGAAACTTGGTTCTATTTCTGAAAAATATTCAAACATTTACAAGACTAATGAGAAAATGAAAAAATTACTCAGTTTTGGTCAAAGAACAACAGACAAATCAGGTATTGGATATCATCATGTAGTAAATAAAAATCTAAAACCTGAGGTAACTCATGCTCCACAATTTGTAAAGAAATAACTCATACTCCAAAATTTGTTAAAGAAATCAAATCAGTTTCTACGAATTCTAAACAAAAGGGCAATAAATTGAGATCTTCCAATACTAGATTTTTTAATAGGAGAGTGCCAATCTGTTATACTTGTGGATGGGAAGGGTATACTTATGTGTATTGCCCATTTGCTTTTGAATACTCTCAATACTATGCTCCTAACTACCAAACTTTTAAGAAAAATAAAGTCATTTCATTGAGTAGTTCAAATAAATATAACAACAAACATGTGATTCAAAACAAATCAAATCTTAAATGCAAACGTGTTTGGATTCGGAAATCTGATTTGACTGCTCAGGTTGCTCATATTTCACTAAAAGCAAGTGAATCGTCTAAGTGGTTCCTTGATAGTGGCTGTTCTAGGCATATGACTGGTGAGAAATCATTCTTCTCTCATCTTAGTCCATGCTCGAAAGGAAATGTGACTTTCGGTAATGGAAGTTCTTGTAAAATTACTGGAAAAGGAACAATTAATGCACCTGGATGCCCTAAACTAAAAGAAGTCCTTTATATTGAAGGACTTAAGGCTAATCTCATTAGTATTGTGATGATGGGATGAATATTAATTTTTCAAAAAATTTGTGCACTGTTGTTGATTCTAATGGCAAAATTGTTCTTGAAGGGATTAGATCTACTAATAACTGTTACACTTTTAGTGATCCTCTAAAAAATAATTGTCTTATCACTAAAACAAATGAGATCAATATCTGGCATCAGAGGCTTGGTCACATGAATAAAAATGATCTTTACAAATTAGCCTCTGATCAACTTGTTAAATGTTTACCTAAATTAAGTAAACCAGATGGATCTATTTGTAGTGCATGTCAAATGGGTAAACAGACCCGTGTTTCGCACAAGAAAGTAAATGTTCCTACTTCTTCTAGGATTCTTGAATTAATATATTTTGATCTTGTAGGTCCCATGAGAACAAGTAGTTTAGGAGGTAAGAAATATGTACTTGTTGTGGTTGATGATTTTTCTAGATATACTTGGGTTGCTTTTCTTAAAGAAAAATCTCAAGCTTTTGATGAATTTATTATCTCTAAGAGAACTCAAATTGAAAAAAATCTTTCTATAGTTCGAATTCGTAGTGATCATGGTAAATAATTTGAAAATTTATTTTTTGCTAAATATTGTGCATCAAGTGGAATAAAGCATGAATTTTCTGCTCCTCACACACCTCAACAAAATGGTGTGGTTGAGAGGAAAAATAGGGTTCTTCAAGAGATAGCTAGGGTTATGTTAAATGCTAATAATGTGGCTAGAAATATGTGGGCTGAGGCTGTTAGTACTGCATGTTATATTTCAAATCGAGTATACCTTAGACCGAACACTACTAAGACTCCATATGAAATATAGAATGCTAAAAAACCTCAAGTTAGTTATTTTCGAGTTTTTGGTAGTGCTTGTCACATTTTAAGAGATCGTGAATCTCTTAGTAAATTTGATGCTAAAACTGACAATGGTATTTTTCTTAGTTACTCATTGAACAACAGAGCTTATAGGGTTTTTAATTTAAGAACTCTTACTGTTATTGAATCAGTTAATGTGGTTGTAGAAGATCAAAAATCAGATTCTTCTTTTGTTTTAAATAGAGATATTGATGATGAAGTTCTTATTGTTCCTATTAATCATGAAAAAATTAGACTTGATAACACTAATTTATCTTTTGACAATGAAAATTCTACATACACTACATCTAATATCACTGAAGATATGAGTGTAGATATTTTACACAATAATATCTCTGAAAATGAGTCTCGACATAGGCCTTCCTATGCTCGTGATATGAGAAGTCACCCACCAACTGCTATCATTGGTGATTTGTCCACTAAACTACTGACTAGGAGAAAATTTAAAAATCTTTCAAATCTTCTATGCCATGTTTGTTACACATCAAATCTTGAACCAAAATATATTAAAGAAGCTCTTCTTGATAAGCATTGGGTTATTGCCATGCAAGAAGGGCTCACTCAATTTAAAACAAATGATGTATGGGAACTTGTTTCTAGACCTCCAAACATTAGAATCATTGGTACGAAATGGATATTCAAAAATAAAACTAATGAAGAAGGTAAAATCATAAGAAATAAAGCAAGATTAGTGGCTCAAGGCTACACACAGGTTGAAGGTATTGACTTTCATGAAACTTTTGCACTTGTGGCTAGACTTGAGTCCATTCGCATTATCTTAGCAATGACATGTCATTTAAAGTTTAAATTATATCAAATGGATGTAAAGAGTGCCTTTTTAAATGGTTTTTTGACTGAGGAAGTGTATGTGGAACAACCCAAAGGATTTGAAGATCCACATCATTCCTCATGATATTTTTAGACTTAAAAAGGCATTATATGGCTTGAAACAAGCACCTCGTGCTTGGTATGATAGACTCACAAAATACCTAATCACTAATGATTTTAAACGTGGTAGTGTGGATAAAACGTTATTTTTGAAAGAAGAATTATCTAATTTAACTGTTGCTCAAATTTATGTTGATGACATTATCTTTGGATCCACATTAGACTTAAATGCTCATAAATTTCAAACTCTAATGAGCAATGAATTTGAAATGAGTTTATTCTGTGAGTTAAATTGCTTCTTAGGTCTCCAAATAAAACAATGTTCCACTGGCATTTTCATATCCCAATCTAAATATGCAAAAGAACTTGTTAAGAAATTTGGTTTGGAATCAAGTAAATCAGCCCGCACTCCTATGAGTACATCAGTGAAATTGACAAAAGATGTAAATGGTAAAACTGTAGGAAAAACACTTTATAGAAGCATGATAGGTAGTCTTCTCTATCTTACTGCTAGTAGACCGGATATTGCTTATAGTGTGGGTATGTGTGCTAGATTTTCGGCAGCCCCTAAGGAGTCTCACCTAACTATTCTTAAACGTATCATCCGTTATGTTAACGGTATATTAGAGTTAGGTCTCTGGTATCCTTTCGATACCACATGTCATATCATTGGTTTTTCCGACTCTGATTGGGCCGGTAATTCTGATGATCGTAAAAGCACTAGTGGTGGTTATTTTTATATCGAAAATTGTCTTGTGTCTTGGCTCAGCAAGAAACAAGCTTCGGTTTCTTTATCCACTGCTGAAGCAGAATATATTTCTGCTGGAAATGGGTGTACTCAACTTTTATGGATGAAGCAAATGTTGTTTGACTATAGGATTACTCAAGGTGTAATGACCTTGTTTTGTGATAACACCAGTGCTATTTCTATTTCTGAAAATCCTGTACAACATTCTAGGACTAAACACATTGATATTCGACACCACTTCATACGTGATTTGGTGGAAGATAAAATTATTCTCCTGGAGCACATAGACACACTATTACAATTGGCAGATATTTTTACAAAATCGTTGGATTTTGTTCGATTTGAATTTCTTCGAAAATCCATTGGTTTATGCTTCATCGATTAATCATTATTTCATCACTTGTATATATATATATATTTTTTTTTTTGCACATATTTTTTTTATAATTCTGTATGATACATTCTAAAGTTTCAAACGTGAACATGTGAAAAAATTTCATGAGAATGCATTTGTATTATTTTGAGTTACACTTAATTGGTTTTTATTCTGTATCATCAAGGTATTTTTTATTATCGTTAGTATATAAAGGAATTTTTTTTATAAATAGTCATTACAACAAGCTTATGTTCTGGGTATAATGTTGAATTTTGGCTTATATGTTCAAATGATGTTCTTATTCTTTTGATCTCCCTTACATTTTACCTTTTCAACTCGAGTTAATAAGCCCGATGGAGTATTCTATACTTAATGCCTTAAGTCAACTGAATTGGGAGTCATTGGCCTAACCCTCGTTAAATGAGTTGAATAGAAAGCAAGTAAGTTTCAGATTGAATATTCAAATTATTTTTCACTCTACCTTATTGCCTAATTGACTCGAGCAAGTAAAACCGTTGGGATCTCTTAAAATCTATTGCCCTAAACTAACTAGTTGGGAGTCAATGTTCTAAAGCTCATTAAAAGGGTCTTTTAGAAAGCTTAAAAAGTGTGAGTGACATTGTATTATCAAAAAATTTTTTTATAAAAAAATAATTTTGGAAAGCTTAAAAGGAGTCTCAATATACTTTTGGACTACAAATTTGGACTATATGTTTTTGTTGCAATTGACTTTGATTCTTAAAATCTTCCTTTGTTAACTATCATATTTCGTAAAGTAATACCTATGATGTGTATTGAAAATAGTCAATTTTGATCTACTCTAATCTTTTCGTATGTATTTTTGGATGTTTTTAACTCTTTCACATGAAATTTTATTAAGTATAATATAAAATTAAATTTTTTTTTTTTTTTTTTCTCTTTTCGAATTTTTTTTCTTTTCTTCTTTAAAATTTTTTTCTAAGTGTCACGGACGTCTGTGGTTTCCTCACGGACGCCCGTAAATTCAGCGTCACACTGCCAAATTCTTTCCGAACGTCCGCAAATCATTACGGGCGTCCGTGTTCCTATAGCCTCACTGGCTCTAAACCACGAACGTCCGTCAATCCCTACGGACGTCCGAAGAAGAACCATTTTTTCAAAATACGAACGGTCATGTCGCAGTTAATTCAACTGCCATCTGTCATATCACACACGGACGTCCGTGCATGTCATTACGGACGTCCGTGGTTCAAATTCCAACGTCTTTTTCAGACGATTAATCTTTATTCACACAGATCTCTAAATTCGACGGACGTCCGTGATCTTCTCACGGACGTCCGTCCAAATTTTTTTAAAATGCATAGTTCGAACCGTCTACTTCATTTTCTTGTGAAATTTTTTTTAAATCCTTTACTTCCTATTTCGACTTTAGATTCAAAATGTCTCTAAATAGGAAAAACTCTAAGAAATCTAAAGGTTCTTCCTCTTCTTCATCTCATGAACTTCAACGTTTTCCTTCTAAAAGCCATGAAGAACGCTTTCAACGTCTATTTGCTACTCGAAACCTCATAGTCGAACGAACTGTTCTTGACAAGTTTTTTAAAGAGCATGATTTGTTTGAGATATTTGCGTCTCGGGATTAGTTATCACTTCTATCTCTGTCTGGCTCCGCCTACACCGATGTGGTTCGGTGTTTTTATTCTAATCTTCTAAACGCCAAAATCGTTGAAAGCCGAATGGAATGTTACGCCGTGACGTACGTTTTTGGTAAGAAAATAACTTTTTCTCCTTTGCTTATCTCTGAAATTTTGGGTATACCCTTGAATGATAATGGGTATAGCTATCTTGTAGATGAAAGCCAAATTTAGTCACTCTTTCATCCTTCTACTGTATATGACTGTGTGTTCTAATCTAAATCAACTTACTGGAACAACAAAGCATTATACTTCTTTAAAATCATAATTTAAGTGGCTCCGTCACGTCCTTTTTGCCACTCACTCCGAGAGCGGGAAATAAGGATCAAGTTCGTTGGGATATTATCTATCTCATGTTTCTCTTAGAAAAACATCGTCCTTTGTGTGTATCTACAATTATCTTTGAAATTATCGTTCGTCGAATAAAGGACGATACCTCGAAAATGTCTCTTCCTTTTCCCATAATCATCAGTAAAATTGTTGAGTCTCAAATGACTCTTTCACCTAATTTGGCTACTACTCGGGCCATGGCACCACTGGGTAGGCTAAAGAAAATTGAGAAAATGATAAGACTCGATTTGGATGATGTTGAATTTGTTGAAGAAAGTTCAGACGATGATGAGGCAGAAGAGATCTCTCCTCGAGAAGACATTGGTCAAGTTGCTCCTGCTCCTCCACCAGTTCCTCCGTATCACGATCAAGAGGGTCATTATTATGACCAACATTTTGATAGGATGCATACTGAGATGCAACATATAAATTTTGACATTCAAAACTTATCTAATCGGATTGAAACTGGTTTCAATATCTATGGGGAGCAAATTTCTTCGCTGCAAATGACTATGCTTGATGGTTTTGAAACAATCTTAAATCGCTTAAACAATGTCTTCCCGCCTCCAGGAGCACACTTTCCGCCTCCTGAATGATGTTATTTTGTTGTATTTGTTATCATCTTTTGTTGTCATGTTGTAATTCTGACGATGATATTTTTTTGTTTTGTTTGTGGTTACTTGTTTGTGGGTACATTTTGTTTGGTGATTTTGAAGAAACTTAGTTCATTTTCTTTCATAATATGTATTAATCTTTTCAACTTTGATATGATGTGAAAAGTTTTCTTCATTTGTGTTAAACTTTAAAATTTATATTTGAATGTAGTTTCACTGGTTAAATGCACCCTTTGTCACATTATGACAAAAAGGGGGAGATACATTTTATATTACACTTGTGCTATTAATGTGTTCTATGGTTAATTCAATAGGTGAAGAGCTACAAATCAAAGATCAATTTCTAATATAGTGTTGAGGTTACACTTTTACTTGGTAAATAGTTAGGGGGAGCAAATAGAGTTGTAATTTCAGCATTTGCATTCTAGATTGATGTATATGACTTAGATGAGAAATGAATGTATTGTAATTATTATTTTTTGGATCTTTGTAAACTGATTTTTGTCATGATTGTGACAAAGGGGGAGATTGTAAGATTTTTTGTCACCATCATGACCCAAAAATCAGTGTTGTTCCTTTAGGAAAAAATCTTGCTAAGTAATTAAATTTGGTAAATTGATTTGTTAATTTTGGACCCACGGTCGTTCGTAGTACACTCACGGTCGTTCGTAGTACACTCACGGTCGTTCGGACAATTTTGTAATTGATCCGAAAATCTTCATTCTAAAATTTTTCTGGTCCAAATTTTGTCTTTGAGATGACTTACCATCTTTTGATTTCATTCTTAAATCTTATTGATGTTTGTGTGTCTTTACGATTTCGTGTTTGAGAGTGTAAGACTTGTGTGAGACAAGTGAACCTTCGCGAGAGACGTCGGTTGATGGAAATGTTCACTATGGATAATGTGATGGTGAGAGGCTGTCATGTTTGGTGATTGGAGTGTTAGGGCATATCATTCCAAAGAAGCACTGTAAGGTTTTTTGATTCATAGTGAATTTTTTTCTTGGATCTGAGATAGATCCCGTGGTTTTTGCCTGTGATGGATTTTTCACGTTAAAAATGCCTTGCGTACTTATTTTGTTTATGTGGTGATTGTGAGTAGATTTTAATTGATAAATTTAATAGATTATATTAAAAATCCCTTATTTCACACCCGAAATGAAATCTCTATATTTTCGGTATCAGATTTAAGATAGCATATTATCGGTTGATAATATGCTAATAATTTCAAATTATTAGCCGATATTTTACTTCTTCGGTAATTTGAATTAAAAAAATAAAAAAGTGTAAGGAAATTTCAAAATTTTTGTTTCGAATAGGACTGAAACTGAAACGAAAACCGAAATTTTAATCCTTGCCTACAACTTCATGGGAAATAATAAAAATAAAAGGTGTTGGGAGTTTGAATATTGTATTGTTATAGTTAAAAGTAGTAGTCGGGTGCCTTACTTTTTTCTTTGAATTTTTTGAGTCCTGCCGGGCCGTATGAGGTTGGTAGCTGCTCACTACTTCCCTTGGCCTAGAGCTGGGTTTGGTCGGAAATGTATATTTGAGTTTTCTCTTTTTCATAATATTTCTTTTGCTATCCATAAAATATAAAAAAATAATTAAACTAAATTACAAAAGCTAAAAGCCCCCAGGGGAGGTTTTGCAAAAGTTTGTCTTCAGGGGAAAAGAGAAGAAATTCTTCTCATTTTCTTTGAAATAATCATATCATGAGACTTGCAACTCCCACGGGTCGCATCAAGAAGAGCTCTAATTCAGATCCTTCTCATTATTTTAAAAAAGAACATTGGAAGAAGGTCAAAAATCATGTCTTTGACTCTCCTCAAACCTGTTGAATCACGTAGAAAACTAACTAGTATAGATGTAAGGGCCATGAATGCCGGGACAGCTACTTTTGATAAGATTAGTAACTAAAATGTCCTTCCTAACCGAATATCTTTATTATAAATCCAAATAACCAAAATAAAAGAGGCTGGTGGGACTACCACATCACCTTAGTTACAATCACCTCAGTCAGAGCAAAACCAAAAATTGGTTGATTCCTTTAAATAAGATGATGGACCTCAAATACGTGACATACATTCCAAAATTTCCAACAAGTGATTTTTTGATGTGCTACATGAAATCAATATCTAACCGTCTAATGGTAGGCACATGATCTAAAATATATTGTGTGGAGGACTTAGACAAAAAAAATCTCCATCATCAGGTTTGAAGCAGTCAAAATTTTTTCCTTTCGTTAAGTGAGGTGGCTATAATATAAGGCGATGTGATAGTAACAGCAGCTATAACAAAAACTTTGGGTTCTCACAGGTAATGTATAATACCATCTCACATGCAATATTTTTAAGCTATCAAATAAATATTGTACGAAAATTGTTATAATAGTTTCACATTAGATGGGGAAAAGTCTTGTCTTTGGACTATATGTGATTATGTACGCTACATGTTATGATGCGTTTTGGGTGTGAACCTAAGTCAGTGTACGTTTTGGGCAGGGACCTAAGCCCAAAACGAAAAAATATTGTGACATGTAGGATTGGGTTGTCGCAATTACTCAATTAAGAAGACATGCCAACCAGACAATTCAGAAAGCTCGATTTAAGCACTTCAATATAGACCTGGGTTCATATTGAATGTTGGGTCCCCAATGATGTGCTCTAATTGGATGGTAAAGATCTTATGATGAGAAATTTTTAGTTGAGTTGAGTTCAAATAATGACTCTCAATTTGGTTGACAAAAATGTATGCTATATAGCTATAAACTGGGATAGTAAGACTTGAAGTGTTTTACTAAGAAGATCTCCCGGAGAGTCATTGCCTCAGCCCTCGTTTGATAGTTTCCTAACAATTTAGGAAAAGCAAGGATTATGAATTGGTAGGAATTTGAAGAGATTCATAGCAATCCCTGGTTGCTTAAGGCTGCGTATGATATTATTCTTTAGTAGCCCCTACTTTAGGGGGTATCCCTTTCCTTTGATAACTCCTTTCATAGCAATATTTTTATGTATGATTTATCTGCACTAACAGTTCTACCCTCTTCTCTACTAGCTCCCTATCAGAGCAAATAGAATTAGCTCTGACAAGGAGTGAGTAGAGAGGAGGGTAGAACTGCTAAACAGGTAAATCATACATAAAATCTTGTTATGCAAGGAGTTATTAAGGAGAAAGGATACCTGCTAAAATATGTAGCAGGATGTTAACAAAGAGGATGGAAACCTGTTAAAACAGGTGAGCTCTGCTATGACAAGGGCTACCAAAGGGCAATGCCATACGCAACCTATGAAACTAAAATATATTTGGTTGAGATGTAAAAATCATGACCCAGAATTGGTATTAGTAATGCATATGATGTCATCCATTCAGTGGCGGAACCAGGATTTTCATCTAGGCGGGACGCAAGATAAATTAGATTTAATTTCGATTCATTTCGGAATAACTTTTGAAAAAATTGTTGGAATATATATATATATATAAAAGATATTAAAATATATATTCTCGCAAAAATCGTATTTTGTGCCAATTTTTTCAACATAGAATTTTTTGATCATGACTTTCAAATCTGACGGCTTAAATGATCTTTCCTACATATGATCTTTTGATCATTGCGTTTAAAATTTTGGCCGAAATTTTGGTCCAAATTATCGTTTCGGTCAACGATAATTTCAGCCGAAATTTCGGTTCAAAATTTCGGCCATTGCCCACTTTAAATCATATAATGGAGATAGCACAAATCTCAGAAACAGATCCTAAAATCACAAGACAAACGTCTCACTTAATCCTGATTAATAATGATATCCAATACAGAGCAATAGATAGAGCAGAGCTTCGGAAGAGAAGCAATGCGTGAGCAACAAAGGTGCCCCTTAGATTGATGAAGGCAACAAAATCAGCAAATCTCCAAAAGACATTCTACACTCTCCTCCAGCTTTCAACCACCACCAACCATCTCAAACAAATCCACTCACGACTTCTCCTCCTCGGCATCCACAAAGACCAGTTCCTCATCACCCATCTCATCTCCTTCTGCCAACGCCTCCGTGCTATTGATCACGCCATCTCCATCTACACCCAAACAACCCACCCCACTACTTACCTATTTAACGCCATGATTCAATTTCTCGCAGAAGCACCAGGCTACGAATCCAACGCCATTTCTCTCTATATCGTCCAATTGCGCTCCCCAATCGACCCAACAAGAAGACCCAACCGTTTCACGTTCCCTCCATTGCTCAAATCCTGCTCCGCCTCTGTAGCTACAGATTTATCGTCCGTTGGGTCGATACAAGAGATTCATTCTCATCTAATAAAGCTTGGAACCTACTCAGATGTTTATGTCGGGACCGGTTTATTAAATTGTTACTGTAAATGTGGTCAGATTGAGTGTGCACGGAAGGTGTTCCATGAAATGCCTGTCAGAAGCGTGGCCTCGTGGAATTCTATGGTTTCTGGGTTGGCCAAATGCGGGCTTGTTGGTGCTGCCAGGGAAGTGTTTGAGGAAATGCCCTCAAAGAATGTGGTCTCTTGGACGAGCGTGATCTCAGGTTATGTGCAAAATGGATATTTGAGTGAGACTTTAGAGATGTTTGAGGAAATGGGTCTTGCTGGAGTGAACCCGAATGATGTTACATTGACAAGCGTTTTATCCGCTTGTGCGAATTTAGGTGCTCTTGATCTTGGGAAAAAGATACATTCTTTTTTGGAATGCAGTGGTTATGGATTGGATTTGTTTGTTGGTAGTGCTCTTATAGATATGTACTCCAAATGTGGTGTGCTTGGTGATGCTGCCCAGGTCTTTGAGAGAATGCCTGAGAGAAATGTGGTTGCTTGTAGTGCGATGATCATGGGATGGGCCATGCACGGGAGGGCAACCGAGGCACTTGCAGTCTTCGAAGATATGAGAATGCGAGGTATGTTACCTAATGACATTACCTTTGTTGGTGTGTTATGTGCTTGTTGTCATGTTGGTTTGGTGGATAAGGGACGATACTACTTTAATTGTATGCAGCATGAGTTCTCTGTATTTCCCAAGCTCGAACACTGTGCTTGTATAGTTGATCTCCTTGGCCGGGCTGGCCTTAGTGGTGAGGCATTTCAGTTCATCGCTGAAATGTCTGTTGAGCCGGACATTGTTGTTTGGGGAGTTCTGCTTCGAGCATGTAGGATTCATCGCGAGTTTGAACTAGGTGAACATGTTGCACATCAGATACTAGATCACGATCCTCGACATTCTGGTGCTTTGTTATTTTTATATAATAAATACACCAGGACTGGAGATTGTGATGGCATGACCAGGGTGAAACAGATGATGGAGATTTCTGGGATGCAGAGAATACCCAGTAGAAGTTGGATTGAAGTAGACCATGTAGTTTATCAATTTATCGCAGGGGAAAAATCTCATCCTCTAAATGATGGGATTTATACAATGTTGGATGAACTGTCAAAGCGATTGGAGCTTGAAGGTTATTTGCGTAATGTGGACTCTGTATTGTTGGACATAGAGGAGGAAGAGAAAGAGTAATCACTATACCTTCATGATGAGGAAGTAGTGATTTTTTTAGGGTGGTAAATGCTTGCAAAGGACCCTATATTAGAATTATAAAAACCCCTTAGTCTGACTTCCAGTCTACTATATAACCCATATGGATTGATTCCAGTCTACTATATAACCCATATGGATTGATTGCGAGAAGAGATTATCTCAAGAGATAGCAGCAACTTCAACAATGGAAGGACACATTCTGTACACTATTATTTTTCATTCAAAATATCGAGTAACCATTGAAATGTCTTGGCTAGGTTCGGTTAAGTTAAATTGATAATTGGGGTGTCTCTTCTTTGCTCAGTCCCTCGGGGGAGTTTGGGCCTATCTATCCATCCCGATAGGACCCCATAAAGGAAATCACAAAGATGTTTATATGTGATTGAGATAAAGTAAAAGGAGGGTGGGCTTATTTAAGTATAGGAGAAGCCTTTCCAACTTGTAGCTAATTTGTACAGGAAATGAGTTATTATATAGTCCTGTTCCCCATTTGCAAGTGGTGTTGTAGCTTTCATCCCAGTTGAGCAACTAGATTTTGATGATTTTTACAACTCCAAAATTTAGAGAGGTGATTTTTCTGATGCTTCTGTAATTGATCTCCGTACAACCAAATTACTTATATAGGTTCCATTGGTACCAAGGATTTGAATGAGACTGAATCTAGAGCTTGGGTGGAAGGATTATGCATTTTCATCAATCTTCCTTGGAGCCTCTTATGGTGGAAGGTTGTTTAGCCAATGTGATTAGATGGACATCCATTAATAGCTAAGTCTGTGGAAAGATTTGCTCCCATCATAGATGAAATTCTGGATTTATCCGAAGCTTTGGTATTTCTTTTATGCTTGTAAAGATAGAAGCCAAGAAATTTTTAGGCGAGTGACGGAGTAAGGAGTGTTTATTTTTTCCCCTCGCATTGAGGACTTTCCCCCTCTAAAAGCTTTGTATATCTCCTTTTTGTTTTTTTCTTATATCTAATAAGAGGTGATTTTTAGAAATGCAATTTGTGTTCGCATTCCTTTTATTGAGTTTATTTAATTCTGGTAGTTAACAACAGTTGCTTTAATGATCTTTTGTACTTATCAGTGTTCGTTTCTAAATGCTGTTCTTCAAGGGAAGTTGCACCGGAATATAAACAATTTTAATTTAGAAATACAATATAATAACTTTTTTTAATCGATAAATGTATCGTATATTATATACAAGAAAATACTACAACTTTGGCTTAACAAGGAGCTAAGAACCAAAGGGAGCATGCCACAGCCTAGAAAAGAAAGACCAAAAGAAAAGGACTGAAAGAAAGAAAAGCATGAATCCTCACCCATCCTAAGCCTTCGAGGGACCCCCAAGGCTTAAGGAAAACCAAAAGAGCATGCGAATATTACTCCCCTAAGCCCCTCCCTTTCAACCTCCCTCAATTCAGCATTGTCCAAAGGACCCAACTTAGGACTAAAAGCCATCACTTTTTTGACCTTGCAACAGACTCTATCATTCCTTTGAAGCCACATGGCCCTCCAAAAAGCCCTCTCACTCCTCGAAAACACGACAATTCCAAGCGGCAATCAACTCTCCACATGACTTAGGACACCAAGCAATCCCAAAGATTTACATATCGAGTCCCAAAATTCTCTGGCCATTCAAGTACCCAACAATGGATGAATGGGTTACGTTCTGTCTCCCTTTCCGGGAGACCCATAACACACTGGTTTCTCTCACTTCAAAAACTGATCCACTGAGGATTCGACCCCAAGCAAGACCATTTGACAGACCAAACTCTAGGAGAAGCACGCCTTTCCATGCCGATGCCAGCTATACAGTAACAAAGACTGCTGCACCAGAAAGTTATAGAAAAATCTGACAGAAAAGATCCCTTTATCTCCAAGAGTCCTCACCCTAATGTCTTTAGCCATATTGCCCGATTTACACTTCCTCACGAGGTTCAATATTTCCACCAGCATACCCAAGTCCTCATCTCTGAGATTTCTGTGAAGCCGAATATCCCACACAAAACCAGAATCCACTCTGCTATAATTGTCCCTAACCAACACTTTTTGGTCCTTGACAATATTATATATCCCGTGGAATTGATCTTTCAATCTCCAACCCTCAACCCACAAACTTATCAGAAGTAGATTCTGTCCTCCTGCCACCAATTGAACCTGATGCACTGACTGAATTCCCTTTTAATCGCACAAATGCCTCACCACCATGATGAAGCTCCACTCCTACTGTTAATTTTCAAACCATTATTGACAAAGCTGTATTTAGCCACAAGTACTTGAATCCACAAGCCTTCCCCTTCCATCCCTATCCCCCCATAACCATTTTCTCGACAAAACCCTATTTATCTCTCAAAGTCTCTGAATGGCCAAGCCTCCCTCTTGCTAGAGGAGTGGCAGACTTCCCAATTAATCAAATGTACCTCTTCTCTTCACCGCTTCCATCTAAAGGAAGTTCCTTGCAATCTACTCTAACTGGTCAGTGATTGCCATAGGGCATTGGAACATAGGCATGGAATAAATAGGAAAGTTTGAGGAATTGGATTTAATAAGGACCATCTTACCTCCAACTGAAAGAAGATTTTCCCTCTATACTACTAGTCTAAACTAAACCCTTTGAAACACATGCTCCCACAAGGAAGCATACAGTTTCCGTACACATAAGAGAAGGCCAAGATACGTAGATGGGAGAGAATCCACCAAACAGCCCATTTCCCTTACTAGAAAATTCAACAACCCCACTTCAACACCTACCTCCACAATTCTGGTTTTATGCAGGTTTACCCGCTGCCCTGATGTGGCCTCATAGACAGTAAGTGCTGCTCTGACATGCCAATGCTCTCAACTAGAAGCTCCACAAAAAATCATAATGTTGTCTGCAAACTGGAGGGGAGTTGATGCAGAAAAAAAACGCTAAAACCCTAGTTATACAATTTTAAAATTAACTTGAGATTTAATTGAGCAACGAAGATATAGAAATTAATTTCAAAACACATAATATATTTAATAACTTTATTAGGACAATTTAATTGATTCGATTTAATGTCTATTAGCATATGAACTTTTCGATCTTTCAATCTCCAACCCTCAACCCACAAATGCCTCACCACCATGATGAAGCTCCACTCCTACTGTAATTTTCAAACTATTATTGACAAAGCCGTATTTAGCCACAAGTACTCGAATCCACAAGCCTTCCCCTTCCATCCCTATCCCCCCATAACCATTTTCTCGACAAAGCCCTATTTATCTCTCAAAGTCTCTGAATGGCCAAGCCTCCCTCTTGCTAGAGGAGTGGCAGACTTCCCAATTAATTAAATGTACCTCTTCTCTTCACCGCTTCCATCTAAAGGAAGTTCCTTGCAATCTACTCTAACTGGTTAGTGATTGCCATAGGGCATTGGAACATAGGCATGGAGTAAATAGGAAAGTTTGAGGAATTGGATTTAATAAGGACCATCTTACCTCCAACTGAAAGAAGATTTCCCCTCCATACCACTAGTCTAAACTAAACCCTTTGAACCACATGCTCCCACAAGGAAGCATACAGTTTCCATACACATAAGAGAAGGCCAAGATACGTAGATGGGAGAGAATCCACCAAACAGCCCATTTCCCTTACTAGAAAATTCAACAACCCCACTTCAACACCTACCTCCACAATTCTGGTTTTATGCAGGTTTACCCGCTGCCCTGATGTGGCCTCATAGACAGTAAGTGCTGCTCTGACATGCCAATGCTCTCAACTAGAAGCTCCACAAAAAATCATAATGTTGTCTGCAAACTGGAGGGGAGTTGATGCAGAAAAAAAACGCTAAAACCCTAGTTATACAATTTTAAAATTAACTTGAGATTTAATTGAGCAACGAAGATATAGAAATTAATTTCAAAACACATAATATATTTAATAGCTTTATTAGGACAATTTAATTGATTCGATTTAATGTCTATTAGCATATGAACTTTTCGATCTTTCAATCTCCAACCCTCAACCCACAAATGCCTCACCACCATGATGAAACTCCACTCCTACTGTAATTTTCAAACCATTATTGACAAAGCCGTATTTAGCCACAAGTACTCGAATCCACAAGCCTTCCCCTTCCATCCCTATCCCCCCATAACCATTTTCTCGACAAAGCCCTATTTATCTCTCAAAGTCTCTGAATGGCCAAGCCTCCCTCTTGCTAGAGGAGTGACAGACTTCCCAATTAATCAAATGTACCTCTTCTCTTCACCGCTTCCATCTAAAGGAAGTTCCTTGTAATCTACTCTAACTGGTCAGTGATTGCCATAGGGCATTGGAACATAGGCATGGAGGAAATAGGAAAGTTTGAGGAATTGGATTTAATAAGGACCATCTTACCTCCAACTGAAAGAAGATTTCCCCTCCATACCACTAGTCTAAACTAAACCCTTTGAACCACATGCTCCCACAAGGAAGCATACAGTTTCCATACACATAAGAGAAGGCCAAGATACGTAGATGGGAGAGAATCCACCAAACAGCCCATTTCCCTTACTAGAAAATTCAACAACCCCACTTCAACACCTACCTCCACAATTCTGATTTTATGCAGGTTTACCCGCTGCCCTGATGTGGCCTCATAGATAGTAAGTGCTGCTCTGACATGCCAATGCTCTCAACTAGAAGCTCCATAAAAATCATAATGTTGTCTGTAAACTGGAGGGGAGTTGATGAAGAAAAAAAACGCTAAAACCCTAGTTATGCAATTTTAAAATTAACTTGAGATTTAATTGAGCAACGAAGATATAGAAATTAATTTCAAAACACATAATATATTTAATAACTTTATTAGGACAATTTAATTGATTCGATTTAATGTCTATTAGCATGTGAACTTTTCAATCTAAAAAATAAGTCTAAAGATAGACTCTAGGGTTTCAATCTAACTTAGGGCACCAAGCGACAATGTCAAATCTTTGCGGAATTAATTAATAAGAAAATTATAGGTCTCTAAAATTCAAGGCTTAAATAGGAACAAACTAGATAAATTATCCGACAATAATCAAAAGGAAAAATAGAAAAGGGAAGATCCAAGCAATCGCTCTAAGGAAGATATTGGCCTCACACCAAACCGCACGCGGGAGAAGAATAACTCTTCTAATGAAAACTCATCTCAAGTTCTCTAGAATTTACACAAAGCAAAACTCCTAAATTTTATTAATCATCCATTCAATAACCTCATAAGAGATTACAATGTATATTTATAAAGAAAAGGAATCTTAAGAATACTACTTAAAATAAAACTTATAATCAACCATTAAAACTTTCTAATCTAACGGTCATAACTAATTTCACCATTAATCATTTTTTTATTACGCGGCGACATTTGAAGGGTCAAACGAGGCCCGATTGACGTGAAATTGATCTTATTTGAAAGCTTATCGAAGTAGTTTTTTAACAAAATAAAAATTACGCAATTCCGACATATATTGATAGACTTATGACCACTTTTCTGATGGTTGCATTGAAAGTGACGAAATTAACAGTCAAATGATTCAAATAAGGAAACTATTCCTAAAACAAATCATTTATTAAAAAAATTCTAATAAAAAAAGAAACTAAACCTAAATAAAATGTCTAAGATAACTTGCACACGGGTCTTTAATGGGTCTTTCATTCGCGGGTCCACTTTCTCTATCAATGTATCATCTTTATCCAGCCACGATCTTGGCGTGTAAACTTTAATTCCGTATCAGGAGTGATCGATGGTTTTGAAAAACACCCACTACTAGCCACACTCTGGAGCAATCTACTCAAAGCCTCCCTTGCCATATTGAAGAGGAAAGGAGAGAGCGGATCCGCTGCCCTTAGACCTCTAGAACTCTTAAAGTACTCCTCAAGAGAACCATTCACTATGATTGAGAACCAAGGATATTCGTAGCATGTCCGCATCTATCCCCTCCATCTCTCTCTAAATCCCCTTCTCTGCATCATGTAGTCCAAAAATCCCCTAGTGCACCTTGTCATAGACCTTCTCCATATGTATTTTACTAATAACCTCCGAGTTTTACTGTTGTGCCTCAAGCAATCGGCTCGTGAGCCACCGTAACATAAAGCATCTATCTTCCTATGACAAATGCACCTTGGGCTTCAAAATGATCACTCCCATCAAAGGCTTCAACCTATTGGCCAAAACTTCAGTTAATATTTTATATATACTAACAAGCCAAATTTCTCCTCCCTCTTCCTTTTTAGGAATCGAAGATATGAACGTAGAATTCAAAGTTTTTCCGCACAAAATACCGCTCATGGAACTCTTCTAAAAAGATCATCAAAATCTTCCTTAACAATCTCCGAGAAGGTTCTAAAGAATTTCATAGTGAAACCATTTTGGCCCCAGGCCTTGTTTTGTTGGATCTATTATGATAGTGAGTTCGGCATTATATTGGGTGTGTGTGTAATGCAATGTAAGGGTATTGTCATCTTTTCGTTTTAATATAAAGGCTACTAGAGACTCCAACGCTAACTATGCCCTTTGCAATGTAAGGGCATTTTATTGGTATTGGTAATAATCCAACCTGAATTTTTACCAATAAAAAAAATAAAAAAATCCAACCTGAACTTAACTGTAAAGTCAAATTGGTGTTAGAGCCATTGAAATCTGAACCTACACTTGCTGACATCATCTGCTGATGTCAGCATGATATCAATAGACATATTGGCCACTCCCCCTGCCATGACTGCCACACCTCCGAACAGTTGATGGATTAGTCACTGAAAAGTTCCAATTACTCGAACAATAGACATATTAGTATTGTAAAGACAACAACCACAATAGTCCACTTTGAGATGTCCCACATGCAAAGATTCTAATACCTCCCCCCTTAAGGCCCAATGTTCCACTTCATTGGATCTCTTAATACCAATCTGTTTGCAGAACGCGTACTTGCAACTACCTCTATCATCTTTGAATGTTCCCCCAGTGGTTGCTAGGCTCGAATTTTAAAGGAGTAATAGGCTTAGTCAACCCACAAAAAGGATTCGTCCTCGTTTTCAACACCATCTATCATCTAAGGCTGCTCATCTCCACTGACTACCAATCTCCCCACCATATCAATATCAAGACGAATCAGATTTCCTCTTTTGAAGAAACACCACAAAAAGAGCAGATGGATGAAATGGGATCGACTTCAATTGATCGACCCAACATTTATTTTATTGTAGTCTTTCATTTTATGCCACTTGCAGGTGTACAGGTGTACAGTTTGTTGCCCATTTCTTTACTTGACATTCTTCCAAGCGAATAGCTAACTCACCTTACTCTCATATTTGATCACAAAACATTTGTTCACAACCCAACTTCATTAAATTATACACTTGCATGATGTGTTTTAGATTGGAGGTTCTGGTTGATGATGCAAACAAAGTGGAGGTAAGATGTTCAAGGAACAAACTGCATTTGTGCATTAAGTCTTTAGTGTGAATTGTCAAGTATGCAACCCAAGCTGTCATACCCCTTGCACCCTGCCCCGAGATCCGTCGGCAAGCCCGATGCGAGGCGGCGTCGGCGCACATCGTTCATATTTCCTTTCATAACTATATTCACGTATTTATCTTTTTTCATATAATTTACCAATTTATTTATTTTTGGGTAGAAATACATTTAAACTGCAGAAACGATTAGGCTACAATTATCAAAGTATGCACGGAAAATATAATTAAACGCTATCGGTTTAATTTCCCAATTTCGTTAACCTGACGGGCAGCTTCAGAGATTACGACTTAATCGTAGATAGTTTTCAAGGAGTAAAACAATATCATGAAGGTAGCCTTTAAAATCCTTTTTTCATCAAATAAAACTTTAAAAGTTAAATTGTTTATACAAGCCCAATTACAAAATTTAAACCTAAATTTCAAAAGTAATGGACTTCAACAAATGTCAAAACAAGAAGGAAAGATCCTTTCAAAATTAAGTGTAAGTGTTGGTAGCTCTCCTAGGCAAAAAGAGCTTTAAACTATCAGCTCGGTTGTCACTCCTGAATCCTTCCGCATCCACTTTCTCTAATCCTGGCTGGGTGGCTGCTAACTAACCTCTTAAATTTTTGGGTCATGAAACGACCGTAAGCGATGAAACTCAATAAAGTCTTAGTTAGAGTTGTTCTATGTCTTTAGTGTAAGTAGTATAGAAATAATTTCAGAGGTGCAAATACAAGTGAAGTTTCCAGTAATTGTGACAATATAACTAGTTACAATTAAGAATGATTAGACTAACATTTATTTGCAGTTCTAAGTACAACAATACTAAGCATATCCAATCCAATTTAAGTGAACATTTATAAAGAGCAGCAAGTCACAACTAAACAAGAATTAATAAAATTACTTCGGGAGTATGAAAATATTATCCTACAAGGTATTGTTACATAATCATTCAGAAAGAACTACAAAGGTAATTTTAACTAGTAAAATTCTTACATATTTCTATGAATGAGGAGATAATTAAGTATGATTTTCGGTTATTATGATTAGATATGTAATATTCTTGTTATAATTATTCTTTAATTATTAGTGTCTTTTTAATTTTATTGGTGTCGATACCAGAACACCACCCATGGGCCAAGATTTGAAATTTAAGATGCCAATGTGGATCAGACAAAGGCTGATACTTTCCGCCGTTTAGTCAATCAAGTTAATGATCAATGACCCTGTTGGTTTAATTAGACTCGATCCTTAGCTGACATTTCGGGATTCCTTTCAAATACAAGGTACTCATACGAGCCTGTTCGTGAGAACAACGATTGGCTATGTGAGGCTTTTAAGTCCAAGATAGTATCTCTTCTCACTTTCAAAATTTCAAGTTTCGTTATCAAATAATTAATATGCAAAGTTCATTATGTTTAGGATTTTCCATATTCAAGTTTAAGTATTCAACTATTCGAATTCAAGTTTAAGTGCTTCTTCTTAGAAGTTTCAAATTCAAGTATTCAAGGTTTCAAGTTCAAGTTCAAGTACTTCTTTTTAGAAGATTCAAATTCAAGTATTCTAGTATTCAAGTTCAAGTTCAAGTACTTTATCTATAAGTTTCAAGTTCAAGTATTCAAAGTTCAAGTTTAAGTTTGAATTCAAGTTCAAGATTAAGTTCCAGTACTATTTCAATTGCAAGTCTATGTTCAAGTACAAATTCAAGTACAAGTTCTAGTTCAAACACAAATTTAATTGCAACAAGTTCTAATTTAGATACAATATTCGAGTGCAAGTTCTAGTCCAAATTACAAGTTCATGTATATGTCCCAAAATCATGTTCTAAGGCAAGTTCTAATTCTCAAGATGTCGAGTTCAAGCACGCTACTAGCATTTCTTTCAATTATAACACTTATTTCTAGTACAATTGTATCATTATCTTAAGTACTACAGGGTTCAAGTTCCGGGACTTGATCCTAAGGGAGGATCTCGTCGGCTTAAACTTACCTCAAGTGTTACCCCAGTTAAAGTCCACTCGGGGACTTATATTTATCATTGTTGATAAAATAAAACTCGGTTGCCTTCTAACAATAGTTGAAGCATCGAGATGCCTATTTTACAATTTCTAGTTATTCGAGTTGAGTCTATAGTCTGGTATCCAAGTTCTACTTATCTTATTACTCCAGTATGAATCATTGGTTTCAAAGAGGTCATGAATCCAGAAAGGTCCAATTTTATTGTTTCGAAGGGTCAAAATGAATTATGGGCTCAAAGGGGTTAAATGGTCTATAAGTCCAAAGAAGGGGTCCGACGAGTTCAATTAGATCCGATAGATTTAGGGTCCAAAGGGTCTAATAGGTTCAGTTCAATATGGATCCAATGGATTTTAGGTCCAACGAGTCCAACGTGTTTTATACCATATGGGCCAGATGGAGTTTAGGTCCAATGGGTCCAACGGGTTATTCCCTAGGTAATTCGGGCCTTTACTAGATTTAAAACTAAGGATGGGGGCCTTTTCTGAGGTCCGAGCCATAAGCCTTTTGTCCTCATGGGTCTTGATTCATGCATCTTGAGCCTGACTCATATATTGAGGAATGGTTCAAATACATCGAGTCATGGGCCGGGTCCTTACTGGCCTCTTGAAAATCCTATAAATCTTATTTACTTAGAAGTTTAGGATTTATAGGTCTTATTGGGCCATCAAAAGTTTGACCGGATTCTTTGACTCGATAAACCAATTTCACATGGGTTTGCTATATGTTAGCATAATGGAACCATGTGTTTGAGTCTTTCCTGATTAGTCACGGATCAAGGTCCGGAGGATATTAAGCCTTTATCTTAAAATTTCTAATTTTTTCGAAGGAATGACGGACAACCTACGGTAAATCGGTCGTCATTTTCGTCTCTAATCAAATTTTTATATGCTTCCAAAACTAAGAGAAATATGACTGATGAGAGCATATTTCTCAAGTGGTGGCATCCAAAAATTCGATCAGTTTTGATCACAGGAGACAAATATCTGAGATCTGTCCTGTTTATTCAGAGCTTTAGGCCAGAGTTATTGGGCCTTGGTGTCGAGTCTGTAACTTTTAATTCCGACACCGAAATCGAGTGTTTAGCGGCTCTATGGAAAGATCCGAGAGTCGCCCAACTTTTTTGTTCACACTATTCAAGTCAAAAGTCAACCTATCAGGACGGAATTGGGTCCATCCGATCGAAAGTCGGGTCTGATTTCTAGCTGTGGGCCATGCTGAATTTCTTGCGGTCGATTATGATCGAATTGAGGCATGAAATTCTTTTACCAGGCCATAAATATATACTAAGGTATTGGTTCATTTATTTCATATTTTTTTCGTTGATATTTCGAGCATGGGAACTGGAAATCATTTCATCCTTGTTTTTGAGTGCAACGGGACAGATTCGTCGCATCGCACCCTGGTTGTCATAACTTTCAAACCGTATAGGTTTCAGGTTTGAAATTTTAACCGGACATCGGGAGTTAATTCAAGTGTATCCCATAATTTTTGTGGATTTTTCTAACATTTATTTGTATTTATTTGGTTCACTGTTCCGGGACTATTTTTTGTGGGCTGTAAGGTCCACAGTTTTGGGCATTTGATGGGGTCCACTTAGTGGTCCATCTCATACCACATTTTTCGATTATCGGTCCGGAATATTCTCAGGTTACTCCTAGGCTTATCGGGGCCTATGTCAGATTCATTTCATTTATTATAACAATACCAATCGCTTGCCGATAATTTTCCTGTTACCGATGGAAATTTACTTAATAATATCGAATCGGACTTTTAAGTCATTCGACCGGGCCTAATTTATCGACACGATTATATTTTTCGTAAGTAACACCTAAGTTCTGACTGGTTCAACAATGTTTTATCAGTGGTTCATTCTTAGGGTTAAGATCACACAAGGAGCTAAGCATTTTACCGATAAATCCGAATAAATCAAACAAATGCAAGTTGGTCAGTCACGACCATCCGATTGGTCTAATATCAATGAAGATCAAAATTTTGACTAGAAATTATCTTTTTTGAGATGGGCTTTTTTTTTTTAAATCCATCACATTCCAATCATCAAATGTGCCAAACAATTTAAATCTAACATCTGTGGCAACAATAAAATCTAAAACTATTCCACATATAGAATGTTTAAAATATTTAGCAATCTTGAATCACGCAAATTCAATCGTGATCAATCAAAACCTAAAGGCCGAAGTCCTGAGATTTCTATACAATAATCTTATCAAATCAATCATAATTCATAAATAATGATTTTTATAATTTTTATGCAAGAAACTAGAATTTAACCTACACTATACCACATGCTAAAGCAAAAATTGCATTTAAAATTATAGATTTACCCAAAATTTCGTGAACACAAGATAAAATACAGAAATCACAACTTCATATTAACGATCTACAGTGTCTATATTAATCATCTATAAGAATTATTTGATCTAACTTTCATGAAATAATCAAGAAAAATCTAAGAATACCAATTTTTCTACACAGTAGTGTATATTGGTTAAGGTTGACCTTATCATGACTATTGGATGGCCTTGCATGATCATGTAAATCTCATGCTTGACATCCCAGGTCACTGATCTAGCATGCATGCAAAAATTTTGCAAAACTTCAAAGGAGAAATTCATTTAAGACCTCAAATTTTCAAGAAAAACCAAGTTTTGGCATATAAGTCTAGTCTTTGACATTTTGACCAAGTGTGGATCATTGGATATCCTTGCATTATCACACTGATTACCAACATGACATCTCAGGTCACTAGTTCATCTTTTTTGGTAAAAAACTCTAAAAAAAATTTAAAACAAAAAAAATTAATTTTGAAAACCAAAGAAAATACAAAGAAATATAAATATTTCTACGATTTGACCTCTTTGGTCAACCTAGGCCATTGGATGGCCTTGCATGGTCATATTGATCACATGCATGTCATCCAATAATGCAGGTCAACATTCATCCCAGAAAATTTCAAAGTCCATATAACAAAATCTGATTTTTATTTCACAAAATACAAGAAAACTATGCTAAAATGCTAAAATAGTCAATTTTTTACCTTAAGGGCCATTCTAGACCATTGGATGGCCTTGCATGGTCATGTTGATCGCATGCAGGTCATCCAACAGAAACTAAAGTAACAAAAATCAGATTTAGACCATGGAAATTCAAGAAAACTACAAATTTCTTATACTAGGCTAGTCTAGGCCCCCATGGCCATCATAAACCATTAGATAGCCTTGCTTGATCACAAGGATCACGTGCATGACTTCTAATGTTCTGGTCTCGTATGATAATATGATCATTCCAGAACTTCCCACAAAGAAAATAATAGAAAAGCCTATGGTCTATGATAAAATTTCTATAAGAAAAGACTAAAAGAATTAGGCAACAACAACTAAGAATTTACCTTGGCTCAAGCCCTTTTTCTTCACTGATTTGCTACAGGATTGGTAGTTGGAATAACTGTGATGAAGCTCAAAATGATCTATGTGAGACTAGGGAGTGTATGGAGTTGAATTGTGGTGGTGGGTTAAAGGTTTAACGGCTAGGATGTATGGGCAGATTTTTGCTTCAAAGAGGCTTCAATGGAGTTTCTAAGGGGGTGGGAGAGAGGAAGAGGATGAAGAATTCCTCAAATTTGGCACACTAATTCTTCCCAAGCCATATTCCCCAAATTCTCAAAGTATTCCCCCCCTCCCCCCTCCCCCTCTACCCATTTCTCCACCAATCATCACATCTAGATTTGTCTTTTTTGGCCTTCAAGGCCCTTAAAGTATGTGAAATTTTAAAGTCTCCATAATCTAATGGTGCATGCATCTAAGTGCATCTTATACCTTAGATTTTTTCAATGTGAAATCTATGATATGAGATTGATCAAATTTTAGTCCACCCATTTAATGGATAGGATTTGCTAGAGATTTGTAAATTTAAATTTCTAATTTTCAAAATTTATTTATTTAATGTACTAATGCCCTTGGGCTTTAAGCCTATTTACAAGATTTGCCACTCTTCTATATAAGCCACAAATACCTAGCTCTAAGTGTTAGCTCATCTCAAAGCTTCTAGTGAATAGGTCATTGTTGGACTCGATCATCGAAAGAAACTGGTGATAAATTTTAGAATCTAATTCGTTGGTGTTGATCCTTTCATCATCCTTAAGGTTTGGGTCCTATCCGGGTCAAACTTCGGGTCAAGATTTTTCTATTAAAGTAACCCGGGCTAAATCTATGGCACAAGATATAGTATTGGTTTTATCCATTTCTTAGCATACCCATTTAATCAAGTGGGGTGTTCCACTGGGTGGCTTTACCAATAAGTGAATTTTCTATAGTTTCTAGGTGGGTGCCACTATCAATAGTCAAATCCCTATTGTTTTAAGGTGGATGCGACTAATAATAGCTGAATTCTTATTTACCTATGGTGGATGCTTCGAGAATTTTAGTGGACCTAGTCTCAGGCAGTCACCTGGCTCACTCAGGTCACACCAGTGTCCAGTCATCCTTGGATCAACATAGATCTTTAGGGGCAGATATTACAAAATCTTTGTTCATATTGCATCCGAGGAATAATTTTCAACCACTGCAATACCCTTCAACCTGCTGGTCATTGAAGTTGAAATCAATCTTATATATGTGGAGACAAAAGGAAGTGTATGGCTCCATCCGCCGCACCATAATAGTGTTATCTGAAACCAGATTCAGAGAATCTTCCACTTGTCAATGGTTCACCTCAACTAGCTTGATTTAGAAGACATGCTTGTTAAAATTTGTCTTCATGTCACGTGTTGGAAAGCAGAAAAAGTCAGCTTTGTCAACACATTCTTATTTATTTATGTGCCAGGTCAAGTCTAGCGATAGCTTCAATTCGAACACTGAATTCCAGCCGTCCCTTGTTTTTTTTCTAGTCATTTCGGAATACGATGATGAGAGAGCCTTTGGTTATTCCCTTTTGCTCAGAATACAATGCTTAAAAGAATACATTACATTCTGGAGAAAAGTGATCATCGGTAACTAACTAGCTATTCAAGAATGGGGTAACTGGTATTAGGTGGGCAGGCCCAAACTAAATTTATCTTACACATGATACAAGAGCGACAGTAGCTCCAATCTCTTCATCGGCCCTTGGAATTAAGAAGCATACATATGAATGGAAACACTCCTTTTGAACATGGATGCATGGAAATACCGTCTTCCTCTCTTCTTCCAAAATCACCCACTCTGCCAGGTGGCCATCATCCATCTCCAATAGGTTAAGGAAGGAACAGACTTGAAAAGGTACCCATCACCTCCTTCAAATTGCGGTGGAGCATGAAGCAGGGCCGCCCCTTGTTTGCCTGGTATTGTAGGAATTACAACTTAGGCACTTGTGTGCTACAATGTGGAAATGGACCTCGGATTTTGTTCCACAATCATTGCATAAGATCCACACCTGATCATTTACCAAAAAAAAAAAATCAGAAAATTCAGAAGAGAGAATAGAAGAACATATTTAAGGAAAAGTGAGTATGTCAGATTTAATTTTGCCTTTTTACACTTACCATCTTGTTCCGATACATTTCGGGCATGGGTGTTGTAGCGACCTGAAATTTGGTTCGATTCAGAGATTAGTAAGGATGACAAGATTAATAGGTTTTAGGGATTAATACACATTTTGGTCCATGATGATAGGGCCAAGAATAATTACTACCTCTTGATCGAGCTTTTCCCACACTCTGGACATATCACAGACCGATCTTGAGCAAACAGGGCATGCAAATCTGCAAGAACAGAAGGCCAATTTCAACTCAAGCACCTGAGTGAAACAAGAAACTCAAAGATGAAAATATATAATTTCTGAAAAAGCAGTTTATTAGGATTTGGTAAACCTCCTTTGTATCCAAATTTTATTGATTATTTTTTCTTTTATTTAGGTACTTACTGGAAATGTTGCTCCATCTCTTTCAAGCAATCCAAATGTATCGTGTGTCCACATTGGAACACACTAATAGCCTTTGTTGAATCAAACAGATACTGAACACAACAAAAAACAAACAGATTCTATGATAATCAGATTTTTGTACTTTATTTAACTTGTAATCATGAAGCATGAGAGAATTTTTTTTTTTTTTACCTCAAAGCAGACTGGGCAGTTATGGTGCATCGCTCTTTCCACACAACGATGGGAATCCTTTAACGACCTGGCGTAGCAACATCCTAAAGAAGGAATACAAAAACCTTAATTAATAAATATTTAACAAGACAAGGATCTTGATAAGCTGAAGCCAAGATTAATACAACAGTTGGACGACAGAGTTAGCTTACCACATGTATAACAGTGGAAAAAATTTTCTTTGCCACCGGTTCTGAAATGACAAATGAAGACCATGATGAGCCAAAATTACTAGCCAGATTACCGCAGAAATTTTGTTAAATTTGAATTATGAAAATAAACCAACCAACCTGCAGATTCCACATCCATCGCAATGGTATTGATTCTTCGAAACCTGGAATCCCAAAAAAAACCAGTTCATCAGCGTTGATGTAGAAGAGGATTCATCCAACTGTCATACACAAAGGACTTGTTGCTTACCTCATCATCAAAAAATTTGCATTTTTCGCAGAAGTATTTCCCCATGCAGACCCCACAGTTTATGCAGTTCTGTTGAATCTGAGAAATGGAAAGAGCAGTCTTCAATATTCACAAACTCATTTCACAGATGTACAGGTAAATAACTAGTTTAGTTAGAAAACTGACATCTTGCTCTGTGTTGCAAAGGGAACAGATGACCTGAAAAACGAAACGCTTAGATTAGTATCTGCAGGTCAAATTGTACAAGAAAACAAAAAGCAAAGAGAAAATACACAGTATTAGGTACTGGAGCTAAGCATCGGTGGCTGTGCTCGGGTCAATTTCTTTTTTGCTAAAAAACAGTCAAGCCCCAGGAGGTGCACGGCTATTTATGAGTGAATGAATTAATAATAGCATACTTTTGATCTTTTTCTGCTTTGGTGGAGGGAGATTAATCCGAGTCCTGCTGGTGGCCGTGCTCTGGTTGGATAACCAATATTAACTCAATCGGCATTTAGATAGATAAATGTACATCGGATAATTTTTATTAACTCAATAGGCATTTAGATAGATAAATGTACATCGGATAATTTTTATGAGACATTTTGGTCGAAGGATATGATATGTCACAACTTTACTGCTCAGCATGTAAAACGCTTTCAACTATTTTCTGTTTTTTAATTTATCAATAAAGATGCGCTTTCATAGAAGTAATAAAATTACATCTCGGTCTAAAAGGGAGTGAGAAGCTTCAATGATCAAGTAGCCTTGAAAAACGAAGAAGCAAAAAACTAAAGAGAAAGTATAAAGAATATAGAGCAAACGGGGAAAAAACAGGCGAAGGAGCAGCCTGTTCCCAACCATGCATTAGTGCTCAAAAAACAGAGAGGTCCCTCACTCAATCTCTTCGAACGATGCAAAAGTGGACCCCAAGCCAATAAAGATCAAGGAGAGCACCGTCAACTATGAATGGGCCGAAATTTCTTTTTAACCTGTTTGTTTCTTTTCCTCTAGGTAAAGTTACTCCTACATCCAACCATTTCCTTATATACCATACTAACATTAACATTAGTACTTCAATCCTCCAATCAGGTCGTAGTGTAGTACAGTGCAGCAAGGGGTTAAGTTATTTGCATGTTGATAAATAATTGCGCATTTCCCAAATTTGACCATTTTAACATAAGGAGATTGTCTTACTCTATAAAAACTCTAAACGATGAGCTAGTTCTTGGTGCATGAGCTGTGCACTCTACACTCTGCCAAATAGGTCAGCAATTATTTCACGAAATTCATGCCCCTAAACCTCTATGTGTGCCGCAAGGTCCCACAATGCTGGGTGAGGTTGACACTTACACTGCCCTGGTGCACAGCCGGTGCACCGAATACAATTTCTTTGAAACTTGAGATAATTATATCTCTTTAGTCAAAAGAAAAAGTGAAAAGGCAATACAAGTTAGAGCAAATTAGGATATTATCAAGTGATAGACCTTATCTACAAGTTGATGTTATCTTTAATAAATGCGAACACTTTCGGAGCCAACAAAAAACCAAGAAGACCAAAAGTACAACTGTACAAGCCAAGGATCAAAATATCGAATTTCGTTTCGGTTTCAGTCATGACGGCAACCGAAATTTTGAAACGAAATCTTCCCCTTAGTAAGCTTGAGAACCGAAATTTTGAAACGAAATCTTCCCCTTAGTAGGCTTGAGAACCGAAATTATGGTTCTCGGTTTCGGTAGGGACCGAAACTGAAACGTTTCTAGGTTTACACGTCATCCACCCAAAAAAAGCATATAAAACTCCCTTTCTTTTATTTAGTTGGGATAAAATTTTAGGAGTGCACATGAGAGGAAATTTGCTGTGTTACACATAATGTTGGTTTGGTGTTTGGACATATTCTATGGAATGCTGCTTGAAAATTGAAATGGTTTGGAAATGTTTATCCAAGGCCAGAAGCAGAACTTGTATAATGAGTTGAGATCCTATAAGCACAAGGCACAAGGAATTAGGAGCAAAGTAAACCGAGTGATAACCTAAAGGGAAGTAGTGAGAAGCGATATAAAAGATAGCGGAGAATTACAAAGAACTGATCAGAAATGTGTAGAAAAAAATGACTCGCAAAGCCAATGGTTTATGATGATAATGATGATGGTAAAAGATGTGAAGAAATTTGTTTTTTATATGCCTACACGCCATGTTCCTAATCCTAACCAGAATTTCTTGTGGAACAGAGATATAACAAAAATTGAAGAGTCATTACCGGATTCAGTGGCATAATCCTTGCCTTAAAAGTAAATTTATATGCGTCTTACAAGTGATCCACAAGAAGAAACAAAATTAGAAAAATTTAAAAAAATAGTTATTAAGGCAGAATTGGAAGCTACTGCCTACTGGTCATCTTATATCATTTCAAAAAAAAAAACCTCACCTTTTTAACTTCATGGCGAGGAATCTCATGTCTATCAAGAGTATAAACTTCCAATGAATTCTGCCCAAATTAAATAAAAAAAGAAAAGCCCAACTTCCTTATTATTATTTTTAAAAAGTGAAAAATATAAAATTAAAAAATATACCCAACAAAAAAATTCACCTTTGCTTCATTGTGGCAATGCCTACAATCGAAGATCTCGTCGCAGCAAGGGGCTCTGATTTTACATCTTCTCCTGTAATGTGTACACCTATACAAACCATCACATCCAAATATCAACTAAAAGTATATTATTTTTTATATTATTAAAATAGAAAAATATAACAAAATACCCGAAACGCCCAGATCCAATCTCCACCAGCTTCTCGTCTATTTTACACGGTACATGTGATGTTTGGGGTTGGAAACCACTCTCCATTTTGTCTTCCAAATCTGATTTATAAGCTAATTTTTCTTCACCCTGAAATCCGCAAAGAAAATTTTAAAAATAAAACAGAAGCAGTCAGTGGATAAAAAGCGGTTTCTCCGAGCGGATTCTCTCCTCAAATACCACCACCACCCTTGGAGTCAGGTGGATACTGGAGAAGAGAGCAGCCTCGGAGATAACCCGCCCACTCAGATTCCTTAAAAAGACTTGGGTCTCTCTATTTCTTAATCTATTATTCTCTCTCTTCATCTTGTTTTTGATGATGAGAAAAAACACAGGGTGCCAACCAAACCGACGGAAAATCGGTTTCCGGGTTTGACCGTTTCAACAGAATACAAAACCATAATCTCTAACCGCACCTAATAAGGGAAATCAACGGTGGAGATTCCAATCGTTCCTTTGAATGCCTTAAAGGAGAGAGAGACGATGTCCTAAATGGCTAAACAGGGTCTTTCCTTTTTATATATGCTGAGTCGGATTCCGACAAAACAGTTGCCACGTGGATCCTAATCCGCGTACACTGTTTTATGCCGGATCGTTGGGAGAAGAAGCGATGTTGGATGGGTTTTTGTTACCAAAAAGCCCTCCAAGGACAGCGGACGATTGGGGGCATTGTTGGAATAACGGGGTCTGGCTTGATATGAGACATGTGGCCGGCGTTGAAGCGTGGGTGTGTTGGACTCTGTAACCGAGTGGATAGGCTCTGAAAAACGCTGACGAGGCGTGGGCTCCAGAGCGGGGCTTTTTGGCTCCACTGAGATCCTCCACTAAAAGTCACCCGGAGCTTTCTGAAACGTGGCTTTATTTAATTGGTTGAGTCAGCATCATTCTGATAAAGTGTACGGTAGAGCCGGCAAAGTGCATCTCTCTCGCGCGGACGTTTCCCAAGAGGTGGCCTGGCATTCGTGTTTTTTCCATGTGGTGGGTGTTGGGATTGAGAGAAGCCCAATACCAGACAGGCTATCACTTTCTTACGTTGGCAAATTGGAATAAAAAAGGTGTGCAGATAGAAAAGTCCTTTCGAATGTTAGTAAGGACACGTGGCATTAATCTAAACTGTCCACGTCATGTGCGTGGGGTTATATATAGGATTTTGGAGGATCATGGCCATTGAGTTTGAGCTTTGTTTGAGGATTGATTATAGATAGGATAGGATCCTAGAAGAGCACCAACGTGAGACAAGAGTAAGGGCAGTGCAGGAGGAGGGGAGGTGAAACTGACGTCTCCCTCCCACTAAGGACTCCGCACCTTCAAAGCTCCAATGCTTGTTTGCTCGATTACGAGAACACTCTTTTTTTTCTTTCTTTTTTTTTTTGGGGAGAATGATGACAAGAACACTTTTAAATGAGTGTCTTTATTTACAATCCCACAATCTTTTATTCTATTTGGGCAGCACATTTTTAAACCTTTTGACTCCTTTAAATCAGATAGAGATCATTTTTATTTCATGCCTATCTAATAATGTTTATCCTACGGGACGCGTCCCAAAATGTCAAAATCTATTGTGTCTCATGGAGGCTTAAATTCTCCAATCGCTTGGGCCACTTTATAATTCAACATAGGGTACCTGTTTTTCCGACCTATGGTGCCACCTAATTTTCAAGTGCATAAATTGACAGTTTTAAATCAAGGGATGAAGATAGTTTTTCAACCTAATCTTTGATACAACAGATCTTGACATAATGGGCGTACCATCAAACAACTCATATGTTGATTTATGCGGTACACATCTAAGATGGCCATTTATTATGCCATGTGGTTTTTGGGGCACTTTTTGGATGCGTGCTACATGGAATCAACATCCACGCTGCTTGATGACATCAAGATCTTTTGTGTGGAAGAGTGAGATGAAAAATGATCTCTAATCATTTAATTCAAAGCATTCAATGATTTTTACACCTAAAAAAACTTAGTGGCACCTACAAATTCTCTAGTTGCAAACACATGTACCTCACAAAATATGGTTGCAAAATTCTTTCTATCCACGTGTATATATATATATATATATATATATATATATATATATATATATACACGTGGCAATCATTTATAGATTGGAATGCGTTTTGGTTAACCCTTTAAAGGGCTCAGCCCTCGTTCCAAACGTGTTTGATATAAAGGGCTTTTGACGCCTCCACAACTTCGTAGTTTGACTTAGATTTCGAATTTAGAATCCCTTATATCCAAAGGGCTTTAACCGTTGCCGTCATATAGGGGCTCTAACAGGTTGGACCTCGTCAATTACCTTAACCCCAAGCTATAGACTTAGTACCCATTGAAGATACCCTTCATCAAGCTAGGGAAGTTGCAAATTTACAGTTCCATCCTAAGAAAAGAGAGTGCAACAAGTGTGCCGATTACCTAGCTCGGAGTAGATGCATAGTTTCCAATTGATATCCCTTCTTCTCTTTCTTTACTTGCGTTAGAAGATTTATGATGCATATTTAATATCTTTGTAACCATCTTTTTGTTGAAATAAAAGGCTAGGGGTTTGTAACAATATAGAATTCTAGCCAATTTTAAAGACATATAATTCTGTATTATGACACTGCACGCTTGTTAAGGTGATAAGTGGACATACATATCTTAGTAGATTTTTTGTAAAATAGTACTCTAAAAAATTGTGAATCAAATTTTTTTCTTATATTAAAAATTTCTTTCACATCGTTAAGCTTACATTAAAATTTCTTTCACGTCGTTAAACTTATATTGAAATTTGAGTCAATTATACCAAATGATCAAAAATAAAGGTACGATAAATTATTGGAAAGTCTTAATTAATACCTACTTGGTCTTGTTTAGCTGATCATCCACGTCGTTACCCTCATAAACCGTATCATCTACCGGGACATCAAAGTCTACCAGGAAAGAGTAGTCTATATTAGTCTATATCTTCACCTGCAGCTGTTAGTTTTTCGTTGGATGAATTTACTCAGTCACGTAAACTCAGTGGGTTGCACAACCGATCTACCACAATCTATCAAGGTGATCATGGGTGCAACATCGTGAGTGGAAGTAAATCCCTTACAATTTCATAGAAACAACGTAATAAAAGTTTTCATAAACATTTCATAATTATAAATCTGAAAAAATATAACATATTTCAGTGCATATATGCTTTTAACCAACTTAACTTACGTTTGACTGCATTTAATCAAATGATGGAGAATTTTTTTTATTTCAACCTTACATATCAGAGATCTTGAGATCTTCAGTGCCAAATCACATGGAAAACATAATGGTTCTACATGGTCGTGTATCGTGAAGTTATAAATTAACCAAACAGTAAGTAATATCCATTGCTAGGTCATATTGATGAAAATTTGATAAAAAGTCAAACTTTAACTAATATAAACTTATTAATATTCTATTTTTATTATAAATTAATACAAGGATAGCACTGCCACTATCACGATACACTAGTCAATTTTGACCAAATGTTATATCTTGACTTCTAAGAAATTTTCAATATACTCACCCACAAGTTATAAAGTAATCTAGTGACAGCTACTACTTATTGGTAGGTTACATTGATCACCGAGTTTGATAAAAAGTCAAAATTTGAATAAAAGTTAAACATTGACTAATGAAAAAATCTAGCAGTCAACTATTAGGTACAAATAAATTTTGCGATAGCCATCAAATTATTGATTGAAGCTTGACTAAAAGTGGCACCTACCAATGCACTTACTAAGTTACAAATTTGTGGGCACTATCCACATGTCAAGTTACAGTAGTCAAAATTTCATAGAAAGTCAAACTGTGATAGAAAGTCAATATTTGACCCAAAAGTCAAATTTTGGCTAATAAAAAATTGAAATAAAATATCCTATGGTTAAATTGTATCATATGAAGTTTGAAAAATTCAAACTTTGACCAAAGTCAATATTGATTAAAAAGATCCCGATTTAAGTGATATGATGGTGGAGAGGTGGTGATATTAGAGTGAAAAGTTACATTTTTTGATGTCAAAAGCAAATTTTGTTGTTTATTTTTAAGCTATGTTGCTTTTTAATTTTTGAGAAGTAACTTTCAAGTAATTTAAACGAACTCAAAAGTTAAGATGTTACTTTTTTTTATGTGTATCCAAATGGGCCTGATATGATGTTGCATTTATACTAAACTAAATGAGCTGGTATTAGGAGCCTGTCCCATTCATATATGTCAATTTGCCCCCATTAAACTGGTCAAATGTTGGGAGATATATACATATATTTTGGCAGTAGTCCGGGATTTGAGTTACATTGATTAAAGTTTGATTAAAAGCTACAAATACCACTTACTAGGTTATGCATTAACCCAACGTTGGGCACTATCCACCTGCCAAGTTACAGTAGTCAAACTTTGAAAGAAAGTCAAATTTTGGCAAGAAAAAACTTGAAATACAGTATCCTATTGTCAAAATTATATAATATGAAGTTTGAAAAAGTTAAACTTTGACCAAAGTCAAATATTGACTAAAAAGATCGTAATTTAAGTGATATGATGGTGGAGAGGTAGTGATATCATAGTTAGAGAGATGACAATTACATATTTTAATGTCAAAAGCAAATTTATTTATTTATTTTTTAACTAAAAAAAAAAGTTGCTTTTTTCCACTTTTAGTAACTTTCAAATAATTTAAGCAAACTCATCTACATTTGTGGTGCAAAACGTCAAGATATTACTTTTTTTTATGCATATCCAAATGGGCCTTATATTTATAAAAAAAAAATCCAAAAAAAGGGGCCTTATTTAATGTTGCATTTATACTAAATGAGCTGGTATTAAGAGCCCGTCCCATTCATATATATCAATTTCCCCACGAAACTGGTCAAATGTTGGGAGATATACATATATTTTGAGCTATATCAATTTCCATCCACGAACTGGTCAAATGGTGGGAGATACTTATATATTTCCGGCTTGCGTTTTGACTTTTCATTGATTTGGTTTTGAAGATCATTCGTGGATATCTACAAGTTCTTGGATGCACTAAAAAAAAATTTGACTATTCACGGTATTCTTTGAATGCCACGAAAAGTCTTACAAACACTGCCAAGTAGTTCATGGCATTAGCGTCGCAAATAAGTATATGTACTGGCGTTTCTTCGAAAATGCCACAACATTTATTTTTTAAAAATAAAACGAAAATGTATACCGACACCGGAAATCGCAAGCAAAACTATATTTAAAATGCTGCAAATAGTTTGTTTAGCGGCGTTTTCCAGAGAAACGCCGGTAAAAGTAATTTAAAAAAAATCAAAATAAATAGCAAGCTACACGTTGTGGACATAGCACAAAAGTTTAAAAGAAAGACTCGGTAACTTTGGCACAAAAGAGGGCACCAAACAGAGTCTCTACCTATCATATGATTCAACACATTTAACCATTGAATTAGTTAATGAGCTTTGATTGTATTGAATCAAATGATAGGTTTATGTTTCATGCAAGGAGTCAAATATTAGCCGATACTAGTACTCATCGGTGATACGTAGCGATTTTCTGGCCAATGGATACGCATCAGCTCCGATAAGTATCAACTTCAAAGCTTGTTTTTGTTGTGTCGTCATCAACTTCAAAGCTTCTTTGCACTGTACCTACCGTATCAGGCTTCTTCACTGACCGAACAAACCGGTTACAATGGTTGCTTGCTGGAATAATAAATTAATCATAAACATAAAAAGGACTGTTGTATCAGGATATACAGTTGTTTTGGGTAACTCTAATCGCAGCCACATGTTTAATGAAATCGCCTATGTCCCATATCTCATGAAATCGTTGATTGCGTCGGATCAGATGATGGAGTTTATATTTCACCCTGATATTCACCGAAATAGATCTTAAGATCATAGTTCACCTATTAAACGGTCAGTTTTTTATTTCATGTATCACATATCCTTAATATGAATCGCGAATCATAAGACAAACAAATGTGATTTTAGGGGCAATTTTTTTGAGAATATGTGATACATGTAATTAAAAACTAACCTTTGATCTGTGGTCAAGATCTCAAGATTTGTTGAAAGATAGGGTGAAACACGATATCCAGACTCAATCAATGGTTTTCAAGGGGTATAAGACGTGGACACCTGACCTAAGCAGGTGGGCACGAACAGTGGTCCCCTTTAATTTTTTCCCAGCTTTTGAGAACGACGCATGATAGGTCGTTGTCCTGAAAGGGAATGAAATTTGAAAAGATTAAGTTAGCTTTTATGGGATAAAAGCATAGACGTGTTATCGTGGGGATAGACTCAATAGGTGGCACTTGTCTTGGAAGTTGGAAAAGATTTATATACGTGCTATTTTCACTTATCTTAAAAGTTCGAAGCGTTTTCTACCGTGCGTTTTTTTTTTTCAATTACCATGGCTCCATATCGATATCGGCCGATTTGTATCAGAGGACCAATACCTGATATTGAATTTGACACCTTGGTTTCATGTCAATTGGGCGTCGATCTGCCTGTGATACCCTATGATGTAAAAACTGTATTTTAAGTGTAAGGCAAAGGACCCTGGTCATGTCATTTAGGTTCCTTAAAGCTGTATTTTAAGGAACCTGGATTTGAATCATGACATGGGTTCTTAGAAGAAAGTGGTAAATGTACTCTGGGATACATAAAAACCTGATATACATCTGTGATCTAAAGATTACAAACTACTAATAGTATGGAAACCTACATACTCAAAGATCAATGCCTCCATGTGAAACCATTCAAGCTCATAATTAAATAACATAATGTGCGAAACAGAAATGAAATCTGGTTTGGAAGCTCACCTCCCAAGTTGGTTTGGTCAATTCACAACTTCCTAAATCTACATAACAAGAGCAATTAGAAGTTAGACTACTTTCCTGCTGAAACTCATCTTGGTTTGCTGCACCTATTAGGCTATTGGTCTTCCCGCCAAAATCCATCTGAAAACAATCCCACCAACTGCAAAAATAGATCCCCGATTCATTCCCAAAAAACAAATGAAAAAGATGAAACCAAAAAATAAAAACCAAAAAAAATATGGTTATTTTGTTGGTGAAGAAAAATTCTTAGAAGTCATAGAATCCAAGCTTCTTCTTATGGAGAACAAGAGATTAGGTGGGATAGAGACATCAGCCATCAGGTACTTGAAACTAATGGCTCTGATGCTACTGTTGCCACCTGAGCCTACTCTTATTATTCCTGTGCACTGCTGATGTTGCTGCTCCCTTGTCCTCCTGATGTGCTTGCTATGCTACCATAAAAAAAAATGAAGAGATTGAAACATATAAGCAAAGTGAAGAGATTAAAAGATTATTAACAAGTTGTTTAACACTCAGTTTTTTATTTCGTGGCACAGATAATAACTAATTGGTTGATAATAGGAAAACATGAGCGCAAAAGAATACCACCATCCCCATATATCATTTTTTCTCATTGCCATTGAACTTCTTTGTGTTGTCAATCACCAGGTTCATAAACTGGTCAAAGCCACGAAGGGTGCCGAACACAACCCGATTTCCATTCAGCATTACGCAAAACAAGTTACATTCAAGAGCATTAGGTTGAAGACCATAAAGCAATAAATAACATGGCACCATTATGAGAGTTGAGACTCACCAGAACTAGCCCCATACTCAGCAGCTCACTTGAGATCTCCAAGTACAAACAACCCCTCTCCCCACGTAACTCTTGAAAAGGCACCTAATGTCTCCAAGCTTTAAAAGAAAGCGCCAAATTCTTGGCAGCAACAACAACACGAAAATGAAAAACAAATAACAAATAAACAACAAATGCTAGGTTCACTACTCACTCGTTTAGATACATGTCAAGTGATTTCATTATGTGTGCTGTGGGATTTGAAGATGGATATTTAAAGATCTATGATGTCAAAAATTATTTAAAGATCTTTGCTAGTTTATCATGTACGGTGAAGAGATGGTAATAGGTGTACTGGCCAGTGTACATTGTATCATTCATAGTCATCAACTAAGGTGTCCAGATAGCAGCCAAATGTAGATCAATCATCAAACGCAGCTTAAACAACATTTTTTGTGCCGATTTGAACCATTTAGAACAAAAGCATGAGAAAAGGAAACTTGTTTGATCGAATAAAATAAAACTAGAGAGATAATAACAAATTTAACTCTTTTGATGAATGAAGATAAAGAACTAGGAATATAAAAACTATGTATCTCGTTTAATCGGATGAAGCAGAGGCGATGGAGAGAAGCTCTTGGGCCATTTGTTGACTATGACTCATCTCTTTTGATCTCCTTTTTCTATTAATTAAATACCCCATTTTCTGTTGCTTAACTTCATTTTCTAAGTCTACCCATCTTATGATTGATCCAAAAAAAAAAGTCTACCCATGTCATTCTTTCTCTCTCATTTCCATCCAAACCCCTCTAACAAATCTATTCAAAGTGTATGATCTTGCTGATAACCAATCGTTTAGGATGGGCAGAGCCTGATTTTGTTCTTACATAACATCCTGACTAATGCTTCCCATTGAATAATGGGGCCTAAAATTTCAGGCCTTTCTTGAAGTGAGCCAATTAGTTACTTCCTTGAACCAATTAATTTCAATAATTAGACCAATTAGGTTACTGGTTTGAATTTTTTTAAAATTGCATTAGCAAACACCGTTTTTGTGGACATAGATGTAATCACAATATATGATTTAGCATAAAGAGGAAGACAATCTTATTGTGAGCTTCATCAACTAGTATAGACTAGAACAGAATTCTTTCTAACATTGAAATAACAAAAGTGCACCAATGAACACCATCACTTAGAATGATGCTAAACTGCAACAAGAAGACAATCTTATATTATTTAATTGACCGAGCTGCTAAGATAATCAACAGGGAGAAAATCTTACATTATTTAACTCATCGAGCTGCTAAGATGAACCAATTTTCGGGATCGAGAGAGTTAATTTGTTATATATGAAAACCAGAAGATAGAATGTACAGTTGAACAACTGACGCTGATGTGTTTCTAAGATCTAAGTCAATCGAGTCGATCAAACCTCCTCCGCATCCCTTTCACCAACCTGAGCTTCAAGAGTGACCCAGTTGCCTCCATTAACGTCTGACACTTTAAACCTGCTCAACAGCAACACCGATTTGACATTCGCACTTTGCCATTAGCATGAATCTGATCAGTTGGCCTGAGACAAGAAGGATTTACCTTTCTAGGATGAACTGCCCCTCCAACTGAGCCTTCAATAACTCTTTATATAAATTTTTTTACAAAAATGATCAATTTATACGACAAGGTTCAGGCATAAATCACGGGGAAATCAAATACTAGAGCAACAAGAGACATGCTTGTAGATTGTGATGCAAAACAAATGACTGAAAAATAAGAAGTCATT
Organism: Chloranthus sessilifolius; assembly: GCA_021018995.1. Lineage (NCBI taxonomy): Eukaryota > Viridiplantae > Streptophyta > Magnoliopsida > Chloranthales > Chloranthaceae > Chloranthus > Chloranthus sessilifolius. Next base: position 121,003,739 of record CM037587.1, on the reverse strand, counting down.
TTGTATTATTTCAAAATTTTCTTTTATGATTTAGACATTTCCTTTTTTCAATGCGGCACATAGGGATTCTAAATATGGAATAATGGGAGCACACAGTCTCATTGCAGGTCATGGCAGAAATTTTTACCACTCCAAGAGGTTCAACTGCCCAAGTTAAGAAACAAGCCCATTAGAAGATTCAACCATTCGATTTGGGTATGTTTTTTGTTTTGGGTATGCTTAGGGTATGCTACAAATGGAAGAAAACACTTTTTACAATACCCTTTGTACAATTATAACAACATTGTAGATGAAAACTCTTTGTACAATACTCTTTGTACAATTACAACTTTGAAGCTAACAATTTGTGGAAGAAAACTCTTTGTACAATTATAACAACATTGTAGCCATGATGTGAATAACAATAACATTGTAATCAATGCCAATGTTGACAAATTTCAAAGCTTCAAAAACTGACAGTACTAAGAAAATCAGTTTTAAGGTCACAATCCCAAAATTCAAGACTATAATTTAGAAACCAGGTGGATCCTATGCAGGTTCACACATTAGCCTAGTTCTATTAAAATTTCATGTTTATGTCCAGCAACTCATTACCCTGGAGCAGCCCTTTTACACAATACTATGCCTCCAAATGTAGCATGCATGCAAGGTCCACACTTGAGGCAAAAGCATACCTTGACAACGGGTGAACGCACCTAACATTCCACCATTTAGCCCAACGAGAACGATTGGATACTAAGTTGCAGAAGAGTTTGGAAAGCCCAACATCATTACAATCTATAAGTCTTTTGAGTCCCACTAATTGAATGGAGAGATTAATTCTAATAACTAGGACCAATGGGACAAAAATGGGTTTGTGCCTACTCCAAGGGAATCTAGCAAACATAGATTGAATTTCCTTACAACTTTCCTAGGCACGTGAAAAACTATAGACCAGTAATTACGAGAATTTTAATCAATTCCAATCTGTCTGTCTATATAAGATAAAAGATGCCATTTCCATCCAGCCAATCTCTCTGTCTTTTGAATCGATGGTTAGCATAGAGAGTAGGTTATTCTTGATGAAAAAAAAGGCATACTTAAGATACCTTATAGGAAATTCCCCTTCTTAAACTAAAGCTTGTTTATAATGATATTTTGATTAGAGCAAGCTTCATTTTCACACAGAGAGTGAAAATGATCCAAAATAGCCAAATCAATGCCATCTTTTGCAAACAAAAACAGATCATTTGCAAGTAAGCACGTAAAAGACTCCATAATCAAAGTAAATAACAAAGGTGAAATGGGATCCCCCTGTCTAAGGCTACAAGAACTAGGAAAATATTCATAAGGAGCCATTAATTAAAATAAAGAACATAAGAGTAGTTATGCAGTCTCTAATCCAAGAAATCAACTTATCATCAAACCCAAGCTGCTCCAAAATATCAATGACAAAGTCCCATCCAACTTTATGATGCGCCTCTTGAGAATCGATCTTGGTGCAGAAAACTTCGGGTCCACTTTTTCTTTTTTAATTGGTAAGCTTTGAGGTTGGTGGATACTTACCCCTCTATTAGGATAAAGAGAGGGGAACATATACAGATTACAGAAGAATAATAAATAAATGGAAACTATAATCCAGATCTCTCTTACACTGAAGGAGCTTCAACAGTGTGAATTTATAAAAAAATGAGAATATGTGAATGGATTAGCAAAAATATGAATGGGAAACAAGAAGAAATTTGCAAGAAAGAACAAAAGGTTCTTCAAACCCTAAACTTGAAACCCCCAAATTTGAGCATAAATACAAGGCAAATCTGTAAACCCTAGATTTTTTATACAATAAAATTTAATCCCTTACCTGAGCATAACCACAAGGCATCAAATCTTCCAAAGATTGGATGGACATGATTAGGATTCTGGCGAGTTGAGAAGTCATAGTGGGCCACCCAACTGCTATAAAAAACCCTTAGGTAGAGAGAAATCCACTTCTGCTGAGATTTGATAGTGAAGATGGCTGGTTTTCAATGGAACCCCTTTCCCTAATGCGCTTGGCAAGCTCGATTGATAATCCGCCATATTCCAAAAAAAGAAGAAAGAAAACAAGGCGCGCCAATATCTCACCGTTTCTGCATTTAGAATTCCAAAGAGGAAGAAAGAAAACAAGGCCCGCCAACATCTCACCGTTTCTACGTAAGAATGGTGCAGCGGTCGCCCAAGCGAATACCAAAGTCGCTCGAGCCACTTACAAAAGTAAGTTTTGACCTTTTTTGGGTGACCACTTCGCTTAGATTTGATTGCCGCTCGAGCAAACTGGTGTCACAATGTTTTTTAAAGCAAACGTATATTTTCACATCAAATATTATCACACATTATTTTTTAATTCGCGAGGTCCAATAATAAAATATCATGCTTAATTTTTTAAATAGTAGTATTTGTAAAATAAAAAATCGTAAATCTTATATTTGTGCGTTGATTAATATGATGCGAAATAAAATATTAACAATTAAAATTGTTTTTATCAAAAGCGCCGAAAAAATGTGTTTTTAATAACCCTTTTACTCAAATGCCGTTAAACCAGTATTGCGAAAACTATGGATCAAAATATCGTCCGATACCGATACATATCGTCTGATACATATTGGTTTCGGACCCCGGTGGTATGATACAATGACACTGTATCGTACTCCTTAAAAAAATAGTATATTATCGGTCGATACGGTCAATGTATCGGCCGATATGGACAATACATTGAAATTATCAGATAATAATTTCAATGTATCGTCCGATAATATTATTATTTAAAAAAAAAAAAAAATTCAAATTATCAAACGATACGGGCAATTTATCACCTGTATCGTCTGATTATTTGAAATTATCGTCCGATAATTTTAAATTATCGGACGAGCCCATGTACTTTTGTAAGTGGGTTTTTAGCTTTACGAAATTTTGTCTCCTAAATAGTGTTTAAATAATCCAAAATAGTACTTTTATTTTTTTATACATGGAAATAGTGTCTAAATAGTCCAAAATAATACTTTTATTTTTTTATACATGCAAATAATGTCTAAATAATAAATATTCCCTTTATTATTTTACTTGCAAAAATAGTGTCTAAATAGTAATTATTTCCTTTACTTACAAAAATAGTAGGCTTCCACGATTTATTCTACGTCTTCTTTCTCAGCTCCCACGGTTCATTCTACGTCTTCTTTCTCAGGCTCCCACGGTTCATTTTACACCTGCAAAAGCAAACTAAACTAATTTTATAAGCCACCGGAGATGAGAGAGACGAGATCTTAACCACCGGAGACGAGATCTTACACACATTTTCGTCAGATTTTTAAGAGAAGATAATATTTTTTATCATACAACTTGTATTTTTATGAATAGATTTATCATTTTTATGGGTAGATCTATCATATTTATGGATAGATCTATAAAAAAAATATGATTTATTTACATTTTTGTGCTAGATCTTAAAAAATGTACTATATCTTAATATAAGATTTATTTACATTTTTAAATTAGATTTACTTACTAATTTTACTAATATTTTTACTAAATTAGGTTTACTTATTTACTAATTTTAAAATTATGTTATTAAATTAGGTTTACTTACTAATTTGACTAATTTATTTACTAAATTAGGTTTATTTATTTAATAATTTTAAAATTGTGTTACTAAATTAGGTTTACTTACTAATTTTACTAATTTTTTTATTAAATTAGGTTTATTTATTTACTAATTTTACTAATTTTTTTAAAACTAAACTAAACTAATTTTAAAGCTAATTTTTTAAAACTAAACTAAACTAATTTTAAAACTAAACTAAATTAATTTTAAAACTAATTTTTTAAATCTAACTAAACTAATTTTAAAACTAAACTAAACTAATTTTAAAACTAAACCCTAAACTAATTTTAAAACTAAACTAAACTAATTTTAAAACTAACTAAACTAATTTTAAAACTAAACCCTAAACTAATTTTAAAACTAAACTAAACTAATTTTAAAACTAAACTAAACTAATTTTAAAACTAAACTAATTTTTTAAAACTAACTAAACTAAACTAATTTTAAAAGTAATTTTAAAATTAAATCCTAAACTAAGCTAAAATAATTTTAAAACTATTTTTTTAAAACTAACTAAACTAATTTTTTAAAACTAACTAAACTAATTTTAAAACTAACTAAACTAATTTTAAAGCTAAAGTAAACTAATTTTAAAACTAAACCCTAAACTAATTTTAAAACTAATTTTTTAAAAATAATTAAACTAATTTTAAAAATAAACTAAACTAATTTTAAAACTAATTTTAAAATTAAACCCTAAACTAAACTAATTTTTTAAAACTAACTAAACTAATTTTTTAAAACTAACTAAACTAATTTTAAAGCTAAACTAAACTAATTTTAAAACTAAACCTTAAACTAATTTTAAAACTAATTTTTTAAAACTAACTAAACTAATTTTAAAATTAAACAAAACTAATTTTGAAACTAAACGCTAAACTAAACTAAACTAATTTTAAAACTAATTTTTTAAAACTAATTAAACTAATTTTAAAACTAACTAAACTAATTTTAAAACTACACTAAACTAATTTTAAAACTAAACCCTAGACTAAACTAAACTAATTTTAAAAATAAACTTTAGTTTTAAATTTGTTTTTAAAACTAAATATTTTTAAATAAGGTTTAAAAAAAAATTAAGTTTTTATATAATACGTAAAACTAAATTATGTTACTAATTTTTGTAAAACTAAATTATGTTACTAATTTTTTTAAAACTAAACTTTTTTTTTAAAATTAAACTTTTTTAAAAAAAACTAAGCTTTAGTTTTAAATTTATTTTCAAAACTAAACATTTTAAAATAAGAATAATATTAAATAAATTTGGTAAAATATAATATAATATTATAAAAATAAGAATAATATCAAATAAATTTTTAAGTGTAATCTAATTGTTTGCTCATTCACGCAGGTGAAATAAATAAATATGGTACGATCATCAAATTCAACCAGACAATACGACACACTAATAGATGGTGATAGACTCCGAATATAATATAATCTTTGGGAGAAAAAATTATTGGGAGGAAGTATCACACGATTAAAAGAGCATTTGGCTCACATTAAGGGAGAGATAAGAGGGTGTCCAAGTGTACCTAAGGAGGTAAAAGAATAAGTCAGAGCAAGTTTACATGCGACTAAGAAAAAGAAAAAAGCAGAAGCCGACCGAGAAAGAGAAATGTATGAGAGAATAAGGACGGGAGATCCATAATTTCCTGGGGATGATGAGGATGAGGATGTTGTGATAGCAAGAGTGATGAGGGAGAGTGTTAGAGAAGCATGACAACGACAAAATCAAGAAGAAGCCGATTTTCGATTTCGATCCGGCTTGAGGGACCCATCCATGCCTGCTGCTGGTGGTGGGTCTAGGCAAAGGCCCCATGTTGTTGATGTTGATGACGATGTTCAGGAGACCATCAGATTGCGTAGGTCAGCATCGGTGAGGGACACCAGACCGTCTACTACAGGTCGTACTACAGGTCCATGGATCCGTTCATGTATTGGACAGAAAGCTCCAAATAAAATAAATTGAGTACACTTTCACTGAAAAAATAGGGGAAGATGCTTGAAAAATTGATTGTAAAGTTCGTGATATACAATCACATTCCGACTCAAGTTGTAGAGTCATCGTACTTTAAAAGTATGATTGATACAAGTGTAGAAGCTGATCTAGGAGTCAAAAATCCTTTTGCATGCTAGGTATTTGCGCCCTTATTAGATGAGTACGAGGAGATAGGAGCTTATGTGAAGAGTTTTAAGGAAGTATGAGATACGAGAGGTTTTACAATCATGTGTGATGGATGGACCGGTCACACAAGGAAGAGTTTGATCAACTTTTTAGTCTATAGCGATGTCGAGACTGTATTTTTAAAATCAATTGATGCTTCTAAACACGCGAAAATGGCTGATTACCTCTTTCAACTAATGGATAAAGTAGTTGAAGATGTTGGAGAGCACCGGGTTGTGCAGGTGGTAACAGACAATGGCGCCAATTTCAAAGTCGCAGAAAGGCAGTTAATGTTAAAGAGATGTCACTTGTACTGGACTTCGTATGTTGCTCATTGCGTGGACCTCATTCTTGAGGATTTGAGAAAGAAAAGCAAGACACAGGCAATTATTCAAAAGGGAAGAGTGATTACTTCCTACCTATATAACAATGACAAGTTGGTAAATTTGATAAGAGACTTCACCAAGAACGAGCTGTTCCAGCCTGCGATTATACGGTTTGCAACACAGTTGCTAGCCCTACAGAGCTTAGCTAGATATAGGTGTGAGCTAAAAAGTATGGTCAACTCTGAAGCATGGACAAAACATGAATTGGAACTCACACGAGCAAAGAGACCTGCTTGCAATGAAATTGCTAACCTGATCTATAGCCCTGAGTTTTGGGAAAATGTTGACCACCTGATTGCGGTCACTATCCCGTTGGTTCAAGTGTTGAGGTTGGTAGATGGTGATGAGAAACCAACCATGAGATATGTTTACAAGTCGATGGATAAAGCAAAAATGACTATTAAAACTAAATGCCCTACAAAATATAAATGATATTGGGTGATCATTGACAAGAGAGGTGGGATGCACAATTCCATCAGTACTTGTATGTCGTAGGTATAACATGTTAAACTGCTTATGTAGTGATATTTATTTATTTATTTATTATTTTTCATATTATTCATTGTTTGACCTATTGATGAGATTGTCCATATTTGATGTATAGCGCACTACTTGAATCCGACCTTCCAGTATACAAGACGCTTCGACATGAATGAGGCCGATGCAGTGTACAACAGTTTACTTAATGTGATCCAATGAATGCTCCCTGGGTTGGCCGATCAAGGTCAAGCTATCAGAGATGTGAGCAATCATACCTTCTGAGTTTTGACTAATAAGTCAAATGTTATATTAACATTATATTGATATGTGAAATGTTGACCACCTGATTGCGGTCACTATCCCGTTGGTTCCATCTTTATAGATTGACATGTTTCATAAGAGACATGGATTATTTGAGACCCCGTTGGCACAATCACAAATCAAGTACGATAAATCCGCTGATTAGTGGATACATTATGGAGGCGATGGCCCGATACTGAGGCGAGTTTGCAATGAGGGCTTTATCGCAGACATGTTCCTCGTTCAACTGTGAGCGGAATTGGAGCACATTCTCTCTCATTCATACGAAGATAAGGAATAGGCTAACTATGAAACAATTGGAAAGGTTAGTCTATTGTCATTATAATATGTAATTAAGGGTCAGAAATATGGAGAGGACCAATCATGGTAAGCAATTTTATGAAGTCTTAGTTCATATAATTTTTATTTAATCTAATTGATGAGGTATATACTAATTCATCTATCATATTCTATCTTACAGATAGTGAATGTTATGATCACATCAAGTTGAATTATATATTCACCGAGGATGGCCCTTTGAATGAGTGGATCGAAGAGAGAGAAGAGCCAGTGTTGGATATTGAGGGTACCGTATGACTGGAAAATGTTGAAAGATTAGCGGAGGAGCAGACTTTCTAACCACCGAGGAGGAAAAGAAGATTGAATCGTCATTCAGTGGTTGGATCTGATGCCGAAATGTAGCCCGGTAGTCATGATGACGATGATGGGGGTGATAGTGGGGGTGATGATGGAGGTGATGAACCCCACGCTGGCATTGGTGGTGGAGCGAATGATATTGATCCTTATTCTTATGGAGATATTGTCTCATAAGATAATGAGCTGATAACAATATATAATACTCCTACATTTAGAGGTGGAGGGATTGAAGGAAGAGGAGCGTCAGAATCTTACCAAACACCACCACCACCACAAGGTCTACAAGATGATATGAGTTATATGACTTCTAGCTTCGGAAAATTTAGTTTACAAAATACCGAAGATTTAACAACCAGTAACCCATACTATCGGCCTCAACCAACCTTCCTCGGGCTATATAACTTCGTTGGTCAAATTTTTGGAGGACTAGTCTTTACCTATTACAGTGAGCCATATTCGTCGCTAATGTCTCAGTTTCAAGGGAACACATATGATTATGGGTATCAATATGGCTAACATTATAGGGAAAGCTCGCGCACTGATGATGATTACGAGGGCCAAGAACCACCAAGAAATTCAATGTGGCTTTAAGGTAAATTTTTCATGTACAATATACCTTTTAATGTTGATTATGAGTCATATAGAATGAAATTTAGGTTATGCGTTGATAAAATTATGAAATATGCATCAAATAATTTTTAAAAAAGTTAAAATAAATGGGAAATCATTAAATTTATTCTTATAGATTTTTTGGGAAAAAATAAAATTTTCAATGTATCGGCCGATACGCGGTACGTATCGTCCTGGAGGACAGGACGATACGTATCGGATTACCGGTATTTTGATCTTTGGCTAAAACCCATTTTTTTGTACTGATTATTGATCAAAATCTCGGCATTTCGGCCGAGACATCTCGATTTCGGTCGAGACTGAAACAAAAACTCGGATTTCACCCAAATCTCACCGGATTTTGCTCCGAAACATTACGGGAGTTGCCGAATCTCAACCCGGTTTGCCGCCTCTACTTGGGTCTCGGAAAAACTCACCGAAAATAGACTAAATCTTGCTGGAATTTGTCAGAATCGCTTCCAAAAATTATGGAAATTGTCAAATCTCGACCCGATTCGTCATTTCTATTCGGATCTTGGAAAATCTCGCTGAAAATCGACCAAATCTAATTGGAATTTGTCGGAATCCCTCTAAAAAATTACGGTAGTTGGCGAATCTTGACCCGATTCGCCGTGTCTATTTGGGTCTCGAAAAATCTCACCGAAATTTGCCGAAACTCCCCGAAATTTGTAAGATCACCACTTTTGAGTTATTTCATTTTAATTCTATTATTATCTTTTTAAGTTTAGAGATAATTGCTTGAATATTTTTTAAATTTCTAAATTATTAACTTAAACTTGTTTCCACAATATGTAAAAATTGTTTACTATCTTTTTATGTTTAGACATAATGGCAATCCAATGTATGATCAAATTACTAAATTTTATGCTTTTCAACATGGTTTAATTTTAGCTGCTAGTTTTGGGATGCCGATAGAAACCGATTAAGATTTAAAGATGTTGGCTAATACAATACATGATGAAAATTAGAATGATTGCATGCAAATAATGCCAATAATGTCCTTTACATGATTGCATGATTGCATTATTTTTTAATCATGCAAATATTGTCCGTTGCATGATTGCATTATTTTTTAATCATGCAAATATTGTCCTCTGCATGATTGCATTATTTTTTAATCAAATGCAATCGAACATTTTGCTTACTTAGTAAAAAGAAAAAGTTTGGATTTACTGAAGGCCCATCAATTTTATCATATCTAACGTTTTCTAGTCTTACTAGGAATAGTGTGAAATATCACATATCTAATATATATATATATATAACTAATGGACAAATTATCCCTTTCATTTTTTGGGTTCTATCACTACAAGGCAAAACGGACAAAAGACCAGAAGACCTTCTGTTTTTGGGTTCTATATCACTACAAAACAAAACGGACAAAAAAACCAGAAGACCAAGTGTCTTTCAATCGTCTCTCTATAATAAGTAATAGTGAAAAACAAAATGGCCCTTATTCCTAATCGTCTCTTTATAATGGATAATAAAGAAAAACAAAATGCCCCATCTTTATTCCTCTTAATCGTCTCTTTCAAAGCCATAAAAAACGCCCCTTTTGTTCTAGTGTCGTCTCTTCAAATCAAAGTCCTAAAAATGCCCCTTTTTTGTGCCATATTGTATTTTGGAGAGAGACAGAGAGAGTGAGTTCATATCTCCATTTTGTCAATCCTCTTATCGCTCTTATTAGTACCAATTGTGTGACAGCCCGGATTTTGATACCCCGAAACCCGTGCCATCAGCACGATCCTCCAGACCGTGCCCTAAAACTGTGCACGGAACATTGGTGTATCAAGCACAAATAACTAAATAAAGCAATTAATCTCATGAAGCGGAAATAGTTAATATGCCCAACTGGCATATGCAAAAAGGCAGTTCTACTTTCATGCCACTGCATGAACAGAGAGCCGACTCGAACCATCGGTGATAAACAGATCACCCTAGATGGTTCGCCAAAAGGAGTAATCCAATTTAATTACATGTTTAACGAAAAGAAAGCTTGACATACCAAGCCGTACAACTAGCTCTCAAAAACTACCCCCTGTCAAAGTACACAGTAGAGTCTCCTAGAAGAACTCCTCGGGTGGAGGCTCTAACTCGTCTCCCAGTACGTAATCCGAATCACTCGGATCTACGTCCCCCCAAGCCTCAACAGCTGCTATCAATGGACCTGCGACGTATAGTCTAAAGGGTGAGCTACATCCTAGCTCAATAGGGAACAAACACAATGAACATATAAATTAAGACTCACATATATTCCATGATATTCTAAGCATGATGTGTCAATGCAATTGCTAGAAAACAGTTCAAAAGCTGATGAATTGCATTCAAGTTTACTGGTAATTAGCATATTTTACTTTACTGTTGATTTATCATGAATGATACTGAACAGGCCTAAAGCAAAACTTAAATCTTCAACTTAAGTAATCCCCAAGCAATATAGCATCGAGCCTCGATGAGATACCTTTCATCGTCGTCTAAATAGACAGTTGTTATAAAGTATTCCCTGGGAATACGACCCAAGCCCTTTTCTCACTAGGCGGCGGGGTTAAATATCACTCAACATCCTTGGGATAAACCTCGTCTTTGGTATACTGGATTGGCGATTGGTCAGATCACGGATATCCTGTTGTGTCAGTCGTGGGTATCCCGCTACATCGGTGGGGTATCCTATCAAACCTTAAATAACAAAAATAATATGTGCTTTACATATAGTTGTTCACCGTGTAAGTGTGCTATCTTATATCAGTTAGGCATCAACAGTATTTATTCAATCATATATATACATCCATGGGATGTATACATACTTGCATCACACCTGATGCCTTTATTACTTTCTCATCCCCTGGGGATGTCTCATTCTCATTAGATTGCTTGATCTTAATTACTTGCATCACACAGATGCCTTTATCACATTCTTGGTGTCACACACGCACCCATTTTTACAAAGCTTTTCATAGTTAAATAATTTCAATTTTGATAATTATATCACTACATACATGCTCTTGAAATTAAAGTACATGTTCAAGGTGTTCCCTACCTCAATTCACTGAAGGTCCAAGCATCAAGGTCCCACGTGGCTCCTTGTACTCGCTTTCACACGTACCACCTATGGTACATCATAACACATGTAATACATCACTAAAGATGTAAGGAAGAAGGTCCTGAACCCTCCATGAATCTCAAAGAAAACTTAGAAAGTTAAGCAAAACTGTCAAAGTCGATTAATCGATTCCCAAAATCGATTAATCAAAACACAAATCGATTAATCGATTCCCAAAATCGATTAATCGAGATTCAAATTCGATTAATCGATCCCAAATCGATTAATCGAAATCTCTAACATACTAAGGTCGATTCTCAAATCGAGTGGTCGAAATCCAAAATCGATTAGTCGATCCCAAATCGATTAATCGAAATCCAAAATCGATTAATTGGTTTCCCAACTCGATTAGTCGATTTCTCCAGGTCTCTTTTCTCCAGCCACTGGAGGTACCCAGTCGATTAGTCGATTTTCAATTTGACTAATCGAAATCCAAATCGATTAATCGAAATACAATTCGATTAATCGAAATCAGGCTTTCATGACTTTTCAACTTCTAGGCTAAAATCGATTAATCGAACTCCAATTTTGATTAATCGATTTGGCCAGATTCAGCCCCCTTCCGGGCTGTTCTTCCAAATCTTTCTCCTTTCTTTTTCTATGCCTTTAATCTACCCATTTAACCCTACTTGACTGAATTAAACATGTCTACACTATATGCATTCACTTTAATTAAAACTCACCTCAATAATCCCTTCAAGGGGTTGATTTGTTGGGTTTGATGGCCAGGGTTCCATCACTTGCTTCAACGATCCCAAATCGCTTTGAATCCGGGAATCAATGCTCTTATCTCCTCTTGATTTGTATCAACTCCACTTCCATAACTCCTCTTTACTCTCTCTCTCTCTCTCTCTTCTTAACTCTCTCCTCAACAACCAACAAAAGGAAAAACTAGGGTTATTAAAACCCTTATATCCTCTCTTGGCCTTGTGTATTAAACACATACACCAGAGATAAGTGTATGTGACCACTAATTTATACTATACACCACAATTGGGTCACATTTGTACTACGTCGGTTCATCACTCCTTGCATTCAATGTTTGACCATCACTTGGTCAAACCCACGACCAATCGGGCACGGATCTCGAGGTCAAAGTCAAACGGTCAATTTTATGGGATATTACAAATTGTTCCCTATATTCCTCTTATCATCTCTTCAAAGTCGTAATGCAGGTATGTTCGTTTATGAAATTTTCTCTTTATTATTTTTTTTAGTTTTTTGCATCTGAAATTTTTTTTGTGATCTCCAATATTCATACCAATTTTTTGTTTTTTGCATATGAAATTTTGTCTTTATTTTTATTTTTTATGTTTTTTGCATTTGAAAATTTAATTGGGATTTTGGGTTTTGGAAGTTGGGATGTTTATTTATTTTGTTTAAAATGGGGTTTGATTTAGCTTTTTTTTTTTTTAGTAGTATCTATCGATTTTTTCTTAGTTTTTATGATTTTAAAAAATTTCTTTTAGAGTTAGGGTTTTTGGGTTCAAAATACTTTTAATTTTTTTTAGGGATATTAGTATTTCATTTTTTTTTACACAAGGAATTTCCAAAATGCCCCGTAAGACCAACAGTCATCCCTTTAATTCGACTCTAATAGTCATATTCTATTAGTCCATTTAAAATAAATTTTCTATGGCTCATCCTCTGCAACATTTTGTTTAATTTTGTGAGTCTGTAATCAGTACATGATACCAGCATTATCGACATTGGTGTCATCATCATAATCACTATTATTGTTGTTGTGATCATCTTTATCATCAGCATTGATATCCCCACAACCTTCATTACTGTTGCATCTCTTATTTTGGAAATTGAAAATTTGATGCCAAATGTTTTTTGTGATTTATAGAATTTCCCATAATTATCATCACCACAATCTTCAACTTTGATCTTTTTATGTCCGTTGATAAATTTGCCCCCACTTTTATATGCTTTCAGTATTCAGGGAGAAGTAAGTTTTTACTTGAAATAATCATGGGGGCTATTTTTCATTGCTAAGATAACAATAAAGCAAAATAGAGGTGGATGCGTTAAAAAGTTAGAGCGGATTTATCAAAATCGATTTTTATTTAGTGTACTTTGGTCAACTTGGGTAAAAGAGATCAAATTTAAGCTTGTATTAGGTCAGTTTTATGATAGCAGCCATTGATTTTGTTCCCATAATTCCTGTGGTCTTGCAAGGATAATGTAGGGGAAATTGCATAACATTGAATCTTAGATATGTTTGATGGCCAAGTTTTGGGTGAGTTTGGAAGCTTGCTGTAATTTATTTTTTGATCACTAACTAAATTATTGACCAGTTTCCAGTGAGGGTTTCGCTCGTCCCTGAGTACCTTTTAGTGCATCAAATATCTCTGGGGTTTAGCTAAGTTCTTTGTGGTGCTTCAAATTGTTCTTTATGCATAGCTTTTTGACGGATTTTGTCAGATTATTGTACTTTGGGAAATATTTATAATAAGATTCTTTTATTTCATTAGAAAATCATTCTTTGATATGCTTTTTTTAATCAAAAAACCCTGCTTTTGGTTTTTTTTTTAAATCATAATATCTAATATGAATCGAACATTATTTCTAGATACCTTTTGGGCATTTTCTTTTATATGTGAAATTATTTCTAATTTTATATTTTAAATTGGTAGCCATTTTTACTGCCCATCAAGCAATGGTTGAAATTTTCCGGTCTATTAAATATGAGAATGATTCATCACTGTGGTTTGGGAAGAAGGCATTCATACTGTTCCCAACCTGTTTGAAATTTTGGTTATAATCTCTCTTAATAATGAAACTAATCGAGTTTATAACAAAATATATTCCTCTGTTACGGATCCCTGTTTGGTAAATTGCTGGTATGCTGCTCTTTTCTGAGGAAATTATTTCGGACGACTTCTTAATTGTAAGTATAGTTGAAGCAATCTCCATTTTACGTCATAGTATACTCACGTAATCCCCGGACTTCTTTATCATATTCTTTAGCGTGGTTCCTTCGAAAGAGTTTTGAAGTTGAACCATTTTTGAAACTTTGAACAGTATCTGCCTGATAATGAAGCATTACTTCAATGAGTCATTCATTAAAAATACACCTATTTCTATCAACTTTGGGTTTCGAATTGTTACTATTTTTCTTACATTTTTTCAGGGAATTGATATTTCTGATCTAGAGGCTGACCTGATTTAGTTTTTAAACTGATATAGCTGGTGCGTTATTGTTGAAAATGATCATGTACTACTGCTGATCTCTTTATACTACAAGTAATCGTTGCTTATAAAAGGTATGTCAATTATTTTCCTTTATTGTATAGTCTAAGTGAATTTGCATGGTTTTAAAGGTATGCCAACTATCTGTCTTCTTCCTATTTCTATATTTATTCTTAGTTGCTTGTTCCTTATTGATTAATTTGATTTTTTTTATCTTAATAGGTGGAAGAAGAACATGAATTAAATGGTGAAGGCGGAAAACCATATGAGGAGAATAGAGAACACTCCAGGTAATGTTTGTAGTTCATTTTGGTTTCTTTTTATAAGTCAGCTTAGGTTTTTGATAAATATTATGCATCCTCAATCTTTAAACCAATAATTGCTTATGAGTATAAGGGTTATACGATAATGTGTGTTTGCATCCACACTAAGATGAGAATTGAGAACACTCCAAGTCATGATTTTAGTTCATTTTAGTTTCTTTTTATAAGCTAGCTTAGATTTTTAATAAATATGGTACATCCTCACTCTTTAAACCAATAATTACTTATTTTCAGCGAGTGCCTATGTTCAGCAATAATGTAACTAAAATATATGCATATTATGTAAGTTGGACAACTAACAAAAGATATAATGTATGTTTGCATCCACACTCTTTAAACCAATGATTGATTATGTTCAACAATAATGATTGTAAAATGAACAAATCAAATGCGCAAATCTGCGATGCCGATGCATCCCTATGTAAATCTCCAAAGTCTAATTCTCTCATAAGCAAGATTAAATAGTAGGCAAATAATAAATGTGAGACTGCCATTGCTTACCACTCCAATTTTTTTATTCCACCATATATTGTGACCAACCAGATATTGGCATGATAACCATTACCTAGAAAAAATGTTATTGTGTTCTTTATTATTGCTCTTTATTATTGATCAATACTTTATTGCTCGACAAACCGTATTAATTCGACCAATTTGTCTGATATGCTATTTCAGTGATTTTAGATCAATAGTCTAAGTGTCATAGTGCCAATTCCATTATTTACATATATTTGCTTCATCGTGAGTGTCACAGAGGAGAAAGGCATCATGTCAATGACAATTACTATGGTAATTTATTATCATGTATAGAGCTTCTTATGTTAAATGTAAAATCTATGTTAATTTCTTATCATGTATAGGGATGGTTGGTGTTGACCTTGCTTTAGGATTACATCTGGTCTCAAATTTGATTTACAGGTTAGGTTTTGCAGGAACGTGCTCTTCCGCTACAGCGATATTAAACCAAACCCATCTAGGCATAAATGGGCTTCGACCTAATTGAAAGTGGGATTGCCTCCCATATTTCGAGGGTCGTGGGACCATTAATTCGTTGGAATAGGGAGGCATGTTAAACCCCAATTTTCTATTTTTTTGGTACTTTTGCATGCAAATTTTCGATTTTGTTCACCCATTAGATCTTTATGTGTTTGTTTTGAGGATTTTGCTGTGTAATTTTTCATGGGTTTCTTTTGTTCGTTAGAATTTATTACTGATTCTAATTATTTTATCGAGGTGGAGTATATATATTAATCCAAAAATTGCTACTTTTTGGTCCATTCGCTTGCAAAATTTAAACTTTATTGACCCATTAGATCTTTTTGTGTTTTGTTTTGGAGTTTTTGCTGTTTAATTTTTTATGGGTTTGTTTGAATTAGATAGAATTTACTGAATTAAATTTTTATATGAGGAAAGAATATAAATATGAACCAAAATTTGCTACTTTTTGGTGCCTTTTCCTGCACATTTTGGTTTGGTCCATTCTATCTTTTTAGTTTTTGTTGGGATTTTTGCCGTTTTGCTTTTCTTGGGTTCGTTTCTAGAAGGATATATTTTTCAATAAATTTGATTCGTATGTGAGGGGGGACGTACATATATGAACCCAAAATTAGCTATTTTTCTTGTTTGTGCTTGGAAATCTTCGATTTTGTTGGCCCATCCTTTTCCTGCATTGGCGATTGATTTGCATCCTCTGTTACGAACCAATTTAAGATGAGACCCACTTTGCTGACAGGGTTTAAACAGTTAGTGCCATGACTTCTCACTCATATGCCACATGGAGGACATCTTTGATCAATCCAAGCAGTCCACCTAGCAACTCAACATTGGCACATGTTTTGACAAAAAAATCATGACCATTAGACGAGCAGAACCATTTGATCAAGCTGCCTGTTCGAATGCATAAATTGGATGGTTCAAATCTCCCAGTAAATATGTTCTCTGGCCCCAGGCTCTGTCACAAAATTCTCCTAATTAATCAAAATTTTGGAAAAGTTCTCTGAATAGATGGTCAACCAAACTTTTTGCCGAAGATTCACTTGATTCATTGGTTCTCCGAACCTTTCTCGAATTGTTTCTGAGTTTGACCAACTTTTCAAATTTTTCTGAATTTTTTTATCATTATGATACAAGCTTTAATCTTTATATTGATTTTTTTATGAGTGTAAATTGTTAATGCATGCAAACTATATAGTACACTTGTTTTATTATTCAAAGACATCATTTTAAACTTTAAATAGGTTAATATATATTTTTGTATATTTTATTAATTTATTGCTACTTTTATAACACCAAAATTTTCCCTATGTCATTATGAATTTTTCTGAATTAACCAAACTGACACCCAACAAAATGATTACCAAGTCCAAATTTTTTTTTTTGGTCATAGATAAGCTGGGCTCGAACTTGTGACCTTGGGGTTGCAATATTGTCAGCCTTCCATTGTGCTACAGCCCCAAGCCCTGAACTTGGTTACTATGGCCCTAGGGAGCTCCCAATATGAGCTACCTTTTTTTGACTTGGATTACCCAACACTTGTGCCACATGGCCGACAAATAGATTAGTCATGGCCCAATCTGTGAAATGGGCAGTCATATAGTCATATTCCATTAGTCCATTTAAAATAAATTTTCTATGGATCATCCTCTGCAACATTTTGTTTAATTTTGTGAGTCTGTAATCAGTACATGATACCGGTATTATCAACATTAGTGTCATCATCATAATCACTATTATTGTTGTTGTGATCATCTTCATCATTAGCATTGATATCACCACAACCTTCATTATTGTTGCATCTCTTACGTTGGAAATTGAAAATTTGATGCCAAATAGCTTTTGTGATATCTAGAATTTCCCATAATTACCATCACCACAATCTTCCACTTTGATCTTTTTATGTCTGTTGATAAATCTGCCCCCACTTTTATATGCTTTTAGTACTCAGGGAGAATTAAGTTTTTACTTGAAATAATCATGGGGGCTGTTTTTCACTGCGAAGATAACAATAAAGAAAAATAGAGGTGGATGCGTTAAAAAGTCGGAGCGGATTTATCAAAATCGATTTTTATTTCGTGTACTTTGGTCAACTTGGGTAAAAGAGATCAAATTTAAGCTTGTATTAGGTCTGTTTTATGATAGCAGCCATTGAGTGAGTTTGGAAGCTTGCTCTCATTTATTTTTTGATCACTAACTAAAATATTGATAAGTTTTCAGTGAGGATTTCGCCCGTCCATGAGTACCTTTTAGTGCATCAAATATCTCTAAAGTTTAGCTAAGCTTTTTGTGGTGCTTCAAATTGCTCTTTATGCATAGTATTTTGACGGATTTTGTCAGATTATTGTACTTTGGGAAATATTTATAATTAATAAGATTACCACATCTTTCATTTTCAATGTCACTACGAGAATTAGGTTTTCTGCTTTTCCATAGCATCAATGGTGGAGTTCTTAGGTAATAGCCCATTTCTGATGAGACATGTTAAAGTTTTAATATTGATCCTCATGGTTAAAAAGTTTAGTGAAACTTCTGTTTGTGAGGAAGACTCATGAGGTGAACAAAATGTGGGTGATGAACAAATTCCAGGGGAAGATGAAGGAATCCTTGCAAATGGATTCTACTATAACGTAGTTACACTTCGAGTGAATTAAAGATGAGATGTTATTTACGATGATATATATTATGAACCTTCCTTCATGCTTCTTTTTATGGCTTTGGTGAACAATCACTGAGCAAAATCCTTGATCTTTTTGGAGTAGAGTAGTTTTATATATCCATCACTCGATTTATGTAGACGATTTAAACCTTATGTTGAAGAATGGATGATTATAAAGAAAAGTTGTAGTTTTCACTTCTTATGCTGAGCAATAAGACATCATATATGGCAGATTCTCGTCTTCTCCTCGCTGCTTGTCTTACGGCCATTGTTGGAATACTATGGCCTACACCATTTTTCAATGGAGAAGAGACATAAGTCTAATCTGGATGAATGTTGTGGCGAGGTCCAAAAAGAACAACCCGATTGCCCATACATAAGGTTCCTAGCACTGCCCATACATGGAATGTAGAATCTTGGTCTCGTGGTAAGAGCCTAAATTGTTGTGTATGTTTAAACTCTGTTTTTCCACCTCAACCTCTCAAGCAAATGATGGCTTCAGGTTACTTAATCCACCATTGTAAAATTTGTGGTGCGGCAGCACACATGAAATGCTCCCACAAGACCATCATATTAGTGGATCTCCCAACCACTATATATATATATGGGACCATCATTTGCTTAAATCTCTGGTGTGGAAGCAACACATGTGTATGCTAGCTATAATTGAGCCATAGGCACCTTTCGATCAAAGCTGACCAGGTTTCCCACAACATATTCATATGTCATCCCTCACTACCCATGTTTTCTTTTCAGTACATAAATAAATACTACTGATTTTTTCTGTTTAGGGTGAAATTTTGGTGTGTTTTTTTTTCATTTTTTTTTTATCATTGATAAGCTAGACTCTGAAATGCTTATGTTAATAATCAATTCCAATCTAATTTCTCTTTTGAATGACAGGTCTTGAATGAACTGTGCGTTTCAAGTAGAGGTGGTGCATGAAAGTTGAAAAGTGGCGATAGGATACCACAATGATATCTATATATATCAATTTAGCTTGGCCAAATGGTGTTTAAATGATCTTTGATCAAATAATCTTACACCATTTACACCAGTCTTTAAGATCATTTCATTTATCTTTTGTCAATTTCGTTGTCATAAGAATTAGAATTATGAATAAGTTACCCGCACGTGCAAGGCCCCCTAGTATATATATATATATATATGAACAATTTGGTTTTGGTTATATTTCACTGGGTTGCTACTTTTAAAGTTTCAATTATGTTATTATGTTTAGGGATAATTGCTTGAATATCCCTATAACTAACTTTCATAACTAAAATATTGGTATATTATTTTTTAAATAATTAAATGATCTCTAACTTATCTTTGAGCTCAATTTGAACTTAATGATTTTTTAATTGGAATGGTGTGTTCTTCTACAAATTATATTATTTGAGATATAGAAATGATTCGCGATCTCGATCCTGCATGGGAGTATGGCACTCCTTTGGGACTTAAGAGGCTCAATTTAAAATGTCATTTCTGTCATAAAGAGTTAAAGGGTGGCAGTGCCAGCAGACTTAAGGAATACTTAACTGACAAGCAGGGTGACGTGCAGCCGAGCACTAGCGTGCCCAAAGAAATTAGGTAGAAAATAAAACAATAAATGCAAGTCACCAAAGGAAAGAGAGCAGAAACCGAGGGAAGGAATCAAGAGTTTATGGAAACCATATCACAACCTCACCATGCTTCAATTTCAGTGGACTTGGATGATGATGATGATGATGATGAAGAGAGTCAACTTAGGAGGGTAATGAGGGACAGTTTAAATGAAAGGAGAAGACGGGAGGATGAACAGTATGCTTCTCATAGATTCTGGTCTGGTTTGCATGGACCATCTACAACAGCAGTTGGGGGAGGGTCGGGTCATAGCCAAGGCCATGGAGACACAGGTTTATACAGGTCATCCACTGTACGGGACGGTGGTTCTAGACCTTCTGGTTCTGGAGCTTGGACTGTTTGAAGCGCATAACGTTCTTAAAGACTTGGGATAAAAAATTAGGTAAATCAATAGTCAAATTCATTGTGTACAATCATATTCCAACTTAAGTGGTCGAATCGCCATACTTTAAGACCATATTGGAGATTAGTGTCGAGGCAGGACCTGAGGTAAAAAATTCAACTGCTTATGAGATAGTTGACTCATATTTAGATGATGAAGTGGTCGAGATAAGGATGTACAGAGCTTCAAGAAAATTTGGGACGAGAGAGGTTGCATAATTATGTGCAATGGCTGGATGAGTGTTATTAAGAAGACCTTAATCAACTTCTTAGTATACAGTGATCAGGGGACAATCTTCATAACGTTTGTTGATGCTTAAAAAATGACAAAGGATGCCAACTATCTGTTTGGATTGATAGATGAAGTTGTAAGATCGGTTGGGCTGCAGTGAGTTGTACATATCATCACTGATAAAGCAGCAAACTACAAGGCAACTGGCAACAAACTTTCGGTCACATACAACCACATCTACTGGACCCCTTGCGCAACCCATTATATTTATCTGATTCTCACTGACCTCAGAAAGATGAAAACTGTGCATATTGTCATACAAAATTGTAAGATGATAATCGATTTCATCTACCAAAGTGCAAGCCTAGTCAATTTGATGAGAGCATTTACAAATGAAAGGGACATTATGAGGCCTAAAATAACTCGATTTGCCACCCACTTTGTTACCTTTCAAAGCTTATATAAGTACAGAGCAGCCTTGAAGAGTCTGGCTGGATCTCCGGAATGGGTAAGTTTCGAAGCCACCATTCCAAAGGCGAAACGATCATTGGTCAACAAAGTGTCAGATACTATCTTCAGCTCTGCATTTTGAGACAGTATCGAGTACGTTGTGAATGTCATTAAGTCGCCAATGCACATACTCAGATTGGTAGATGGGAATGACAAACCCATAATGGGGTATGTCTATGAGGCCATGAGCAAAGCAAAGTTGGCCATTAGAAATAAGTACCCCAAAAGTCACAAGAGGTTTTGGAAGGTGATCAATAAATGGTAGAATGAGCAGTGCCACCAAAATCTACAAGCGGCAGGTAATTCATTACTTTAATTAATTGATAATCATATTTTCGTTATATTTATCTTTATGGTTCTAATTAATTGAGACATTTCAACATGACATTTTTTGAAACCCGTCTACCAATACAGTCGAAATATCAGTATAGATGATGAGGTCTATAGTGACTTACTAAGCGTGATCCAAAAGATAGAGCCAGACATCAACGTTCAAGGAAGGCAATGAGAGAGGTAACAAATAATTAATTTTCTCGTATAATTGTTAAGATTACTGTTACTGCTATCTGTAACATTGGTCTTCCTTGTTTGACAATGTTATGCAGATTGAATTCTTTTGAAATAAAATTGGCTCTTTTGAAACGCCCCTAACATTATCTAAGATCCATAATTAGAAGCCAGGTAAATTAGATTTTATTATACATATAAAAGTTTATAGTTCATTAAATTTAATGTATCTATATTATTCAATGCAGTCGAATGATGGATAAACTTCGGTGATGTGAAGAATGCCTCTAATTTAAGAAGGATAATAATTCGAGTGCTAAGTCAGACTACATCATCCTCAAATTGCGAGCGAAATTAGAGCACCTTCTCTTTTATCCATACCAAAAAAAGGAATAGACTAACCATGGAGAGATTGGAACGTTTGGTCTATGTCCATTACAATATGAGGTTGAGGGTCAGAAACATTAAAAGGGTGAGTCGTGGTAAGAATATCTAATAAAATCAAGTTTACTTTCAAAGTGATCCATAAATTTCAATTACAATATTTAATAAAACGTATTAATTAATTTTGTATTCTTCTTATGTAGATGAGGAATATTTTAATCCGATCGAATTGGATTAGACTTTCTCGGAAGATGATCGTTTGAGAGAGTGGATTGAGGAGAGAGAAGCTCCAATTTTAAATAGTGAGGGCACAAAATGGTTAGATGAAGCTGAAAGAGCTGTCGAAGACCAATCCTCACAATCTCATAGAAAGCGAAGGCTTCGTCGCCAAAGAACACCTCCTAGAAATGACGATGACGATGGCAGAGGTGGTAGTGGAGATGACGGTGGGGGAGGTGGTAGTGGTCATGATGATGGTGGTGATGGTGATGATGATGATGGTACTAGGGGTGGTAGAGAGGGCACACTGTGAGGGGTGAAACTTAAAGTGGTGATTATGATACTTTACATGAGCAGTCTTCAAGCGGAGTTCGACAGTGGACTGACAATTACATGACTATATACGACACTCTCATGTTTATACACGAAGGGTTGGAAAGATGAGGGTCGTCAGAGTCCTACCAAACTTCATAAGATTCTCTTGACACCATTAACTCTACAATTAGTAG
Source organism: Chloranthus sessilifolius (assembly GCA_021018995.1). Taxonomy (NCBI): domain Eukaryota; kingdom Viridiplantae; phylum Streptophyta; class Magnoliopsida; order Chloranthales; family Chloranthaceae; genus Chloranthus; species Chloranthus sessilifolius. The sequence continues at coordinate 120,980,862 of CM037587.1, read as the reverse complement.
CTTTAGTGGGTTTGGGTTTCAACCTATACAACCCACAATATCCTCAGCCAAGCAATTCGGGACATGAGGGTTTCATTTCTCAAATACGTGGTGGAACGTATGCTTCATACTACTACCCCCAACATGATCAACCACCAAAAGCATCTCAACACGGGGCATATGGCTATCAATACGAACAATATTAAAGGTCACGACAACAAAATGATGTTGATGAAGAAGAATCACCAAGGAACTTTATGCGGCTTTGAGTAGGTGGCAGCTTGAGTTCAGGTAATGAAGTCATTTTTTATATACTTTATGTTTCATATTTTATGATAATAGACATATAAGTACGTTAAATGGATGAAAATTAGTTTGACTACTGTATATATGTGTTCTAATAATGTTAAAAAGCTTTAAAAAATTAAGAAAATAAAGTTCAGCAAAGTTCGGAGCATATTTTCAAAAAAACTCGAAATTTACCGAAATTACCAAAATTTTGACCAATTTACGGCTTGGGTCATGGCTAAAACCGAAACTGAGATTTTGATCCATGGCAGTGATGGTGCACTGTCCATAGTGCACAAGTAAAGCACCTAAGATTGGGTCTTTTTCTTATTTGATAAATCACAAAATGTATTAGAAATGAGCCTTGAAAAAAGCTGTAGTGGGAGGCTTAACGGATGAGGAAGGAACTCATCCGTGGTGACCACAGACCCTCAGTGACAGCTCAAAAATTGGCCTACAGTAGAAGGGAGCAAGAAAAAAAGCACAAAAAATCCCCCCCGGCAAGCTAAATCCTCTCATGAGATTCTCTACTTACTAAACTCCAATTTCTGAGGTAATCCAAGATTTTGAAGAAGATCCTAAAAGCTTGAGACTCTTGGAACGTTGAAGGGTCTCTTTCCCTTGATTATTTCCACCTGAAGTCCCTTGATTATTTCCACCACAAGTCCAACTGATCTGACCCACCAAGGGTTGGTGCAGTTGGTAGGGGACTTTGGTTTGTTATCAACAAGTCATGAGATAGAGTGTTGGTGTCTTCCTTCTGCAACAATGGGATGCCCCGTAGGGTGTGTAAACTGTGAAATACTCATTACACGGTGGGGGCGAAGGCATCCCTTAGGGATTTATCCACGCGTAAGCTTGGGATTACCCTAAGTTATAAAAAAAATTAAAAAGTCCAGGTGGTCTGCTTTTATTATCAAACAGTATTGTTTCTCTTCTTTCTTTCCAGATCAGGGAAAGAGAAGCGAACAGAGCTAGTTTCCAAACTTCTCTCTCTCTTTTGCAAGATCCCACAGTGTACCAAGATCCAAGGAAAGAACTAATCAAGCTAGGGGGAAATCCAACTACGCTCGAACCACCTGAGAAGACAACTCGAAAATTATGAAGAATAAGAACGTTGAAGGAATAGATGGTTATTGTTTTCTTCTTGAAGGCCGCACAACGCGCATCTGTTTGCTAACTGGAAGCCTCTGTGCTTCAAGTTTTCAACCTTCTGGACTTTGTCAAGAAAAGCCAACCAAACAAAGGAATGACTCTTACAGGAGCTCTAGATTTCCAAATCCAAAGCCAAGGAAGTTTAGGCGAAACTACAAAGGGAATATGCTTACACAAGTAGCTCACCGAGAAGCTTTTACCATGGTCAAGCTTCCAAGTCAACCGATCCGAAGAATTTGGCCTCAAGAAAATTACCTTGTTTAAGATTTCCAGCAGATCAATTAAATCATTAATCTCGTGATCATATAGTATCAGCGAGACCTCCTTGGTCCTCAATTAAATCATTAAAGTTGAGAACTGCCCCTCGAGGAAAGTAGCCTACGACGTCTGGAACTGTCCCTCGAAAATCCACCTATTGCATTCATTCCACAGAGCCTAAAAGATGGCAATTAGGAGCGCCAATCCCACACTGGCAGCATAAGAACACCCAATGGGGGTCCCATATTAGTAGTTAGATTTACTATTGCGTTCTTGTTGACAGCAAGCGCATAAATGGATCTGAATTTAGAGGAGAACGGATAGGTGTCAACCCAAACATCTTTCCATGATGAAGTTTGAACTCGGTCACCGATGGAAATAGAGGCTCCAAGTCTGTAGATGTTCTTTAATATTCGATATAGACCTCAAGAATAGATTAATTCTTCCTAGCGTAGTCTTGAATTTCCCACCATTGTCTTATTTGTCTAGAAGAATTTTCCGCCAAAGGCTGTCAAATTTAGTAGAAGCTCTCCGCAACCATTTGGCCAACAGGGAATTGTTGATGTCCTTAAGGTTAGGGACCCCTAGGCCTAGACCCCCTTCTTCCTTCGTTCTACATAGCAGGCTGTGACGTGGGCTCGTGGCGTGGCCATCCGAGCCAGCCGCAGGGCCACTTGTGCCACTAGTGCGTCAGGCATTGGTGGGTTGAAGCTGGGGCATCGTCGGCGCGTCACCAAATTCATGAGGGCTTCGCCATTGGTACTCCAAGAGCTTCGGTCGTGGGCCAGGAGGGCACGCGACATGGTGGCAGCTTGGTCGTGATGCAGTGCCAGCAGGGCACGTGATGTGGACGCGACTGAGCCAAGTGGGCTAGCGATGCGGGAGGGCGTTGCGGTATGACAAACCAAGGGGTTTGAGGTCCTCCTGCCATTTAGGCACCACTGATGTTTAAACCATATATATGGGGAAAGGATCTAACAGTCACGTGACGTGTCGCTGGCCTAAGTGATCCCCTACGAAACGCGTATGATAGCCTTGTGGGCTTGACTTCGCGCATTCGGGCCTCGCATAGGTGTTAGGTCGCTCCTGTCGCATCGTGCGTTGGAGCCATCATGTTGGTGGTCCACGACCACCCTCATGGTGCAGACCTAAACTCTAAGTGGGGCTGCCCCTAGGATTATCGCTGCGTATAGCTATATGTGTTGCATTCGGGAATTCGCATAGTTTCTAACCTAATGCGCTACCGTGCAGGTTTGAAACACGAGTAGGCTGAGCTAGTTCGAGAAAAGCTAGTTGCCGCACGAGAGTTCACATCGCAAAGAGTAACTCCGTGACAGTTGGTATCAGAGCCTAGAGATGGCAGAAGGGACCAGTAGTGGTACACAGAGACGGACCAGAGAACGTCTAGACGACCTTGAAGGTCAGGCCGAACAGTTGGAGACAGTGGTTTCACTTGTGAAAGACCATGCAGAACGGTTAAGTAAGCAGGAAGAAAACCATGCCACATTGGCTGAAAACCACGCCACGTTAGCTGAGAAAGTGGAGATCCTTCCAGAAGATACGAGGGGCACCGTCGAAGCCCTTAGTTCACAGATTGAGGAATTGACCACTAAGATGAACGTCCTAATGAGGGCGATTGGGTCTGGGACTATTCAACAGTAAGAAACTCCCCAACGGAAGGTCAAGATACCCGAGCCGCGGTGCTACGGGGGTGCTCGGGATGCTAAAGAGCTAGAAAATTTCTTATGGGACATTGAGCAATACTTTCGCCTCGTCCCACCTGCCACCGAAGCTATGAAAGTGGTCACAGCGACTATGTATCTTGAGGGGGATGCTAAACTGTGGTGGCGTACACGCTACGCAGAGATTCAAAATGGTCGTTGTGTCGTAGACACTTGGGAAGACCTGAAGAAGGAGTTGAAGGTACAGTTCTTGCCCGAGAACATCGACTATATCGCTCGGCAAAAGCTACGGACGCTGCAGCATACTGGCACAGTGAGAGAATATGCGAGGCAATTTTTCGCTTTGATGTTGGATATCAGGGAAATGTCTGAGAAAGATAAAATATTCTACTTGAAGGCCTTAAGCCATGGGCCCAGACCGAATTAAGTAGAAGGACACTACCAGACCTTGCAGCCGTGGTGGCAGCTGCAGAGCGACTAACGGACTATGGGCCCTCAGATCAAAATAAGAAGAGGCCGCACGAGAATAAAAGTGGTTCAAAGAATTCGTCAAAAGCTAACAAGAAAAGCAAGAGCGGCACGCAAGAAAAGAAAGTGCACGGAAAAGATTCACATGCAAAGTCAGCTGAGTCCGCCAACTACGTGCCGAAGTCGGGTTGCTTCTTGTGCGGAGGGCCTCATCGAGTTAAAGATTGCCCACAGAAACAGTCGTTGAATGTCCTTCGAGCTACTACTAGCACTCCTACAATCCCTCCTAAGGAGGAACCACGAATGGGGGCACTCAGGTTGTTGAATGCCATAAAGGGGCAAGTAGAAAAAGGAAAGACAGTCGCGCCCAAGGGGTTGATGTTTATAGAGATGTGCATCAATGGGAAAAGTACCCATGCCATGGTGGACACGGGGGCGACGCATAACTTCATTGCTGATAAAGAAGTACGTCGCCTAGGCTTAAAACTTGAGCAAGACGCCAGTCGTATAAAAGCTGTGAACTCGGAGGCGCGCCCCATAGCAGGAGTAGCAAAGGGGGTACCTGTACAAATAGGGTCGTGGAGCGGGGCCACAAACTTTATGGCAGTAGAGATGGATGATTTCAAGGTTGTCCTGGGGTTAGAACTCCTACACCAGGCTAAAGCAGTGCCCATGCCATGCCTCGAGTCAATGTGCATGTTCGGAGAAGAGACCCCTTGCATGATCCCAGTCATTCAGAAAGATAAAGAAGTAGAGAGTGATGGGTTTATCTCAGTACTTCAGCTAAAAAAGGGATTCAGAAGAGGGGAACCTATATTTCTTGCTACACTGCTAGAAGAGAAAGCAATAGGGCCAGCAGAGATTGTGCCAGAAAGTGTGTCAGGATTATTCTAAGAATTCCAAGATGTCATGCCGCCCGAATTGCCTAAGGTGTTACCATCTAGAAGATCAGAAGATCACCGGATCGAACTAGAACCAGGTGCGAAGCCGCCGGCTAAAGCTCCCTACAGGATGGCTCCTCCCGAGTTAGCCGAGTTACGTCGGCAGTTAGATGAGTTGTTGGGGGCAGGATTTGTTCGATCGTCTAAAGCTCCATTTGGCGCCCCAATTCTATTCCAGAAGAAACGGGACGGTAGCCTTCGATTATGCATCGACTATAGAGCGTTGAACAAGGTTACTGTCAAGAATAAGTATCCAATGCCATTAATTGCAGATTTGTTTGATCAGTTGGGCAGTGCGAGATACTTTACCAAGCTAGACTTGAGATCTAGCTATTATCAGGTGCGAGCCGTCGAGGGAGATGAAAGCAAGACTACCTGTGTGACCAGGTACGGAGCCTTTGAGTTTCTGGTAATGCCCTTTGGGCTGACTAGTGCCCCAGCCACCTTCTGCACCTTGATGAATGAGTTGTTCCATGCCTATCTCGACAAGTTCGTGGTGGTGTACTTAGACGATATTGTTGTGTACAGCAACACATTGGAAGAACATCTCAACCACCTCCAAATCATCTTCAAGATACTGCGAGAAAATCAGCTCTATGTCAAGAAGGAGAAGTGTTCATTTGCACAAGAGCAGATTATGTTTATGGGACACCGTATTGGGGGAGGAGACATCAGCATGGACCTTGAAAAAGTTCGTGCAATCCAAGACTGGAGAGTGCCAGAAGGCGTGACCGAGTTGCGGTCATTTTTGGGTTTGGTCAACTATTACAGAAGGTTCATCCCCGGGTATTCACACCGTGCAGCACCACTGACTGACCTGTTAAAGAAGGATCGACCGTGGCAGTGGTGGGAAAAATGCCAGAGGGCATTTGAGGATTTGAAAGCGGTGGTCATGAGTGACCCCGTGCTGAAGCTACCTGATCACTCCAAGCCATTTGAGGTACACACAGATGCCTCCGACTATGCGATAGGAGGAGTATTAATGTAAGAAGAGCATCCAGTGGCCTTTGAGAGTAGAAAGCTGAACGATACCGAGCAGAGGTATACGGTTCAAGAAAAGGAGATGACAGCGATAGTACATTTTCTAAGGATGTGGAGGCACTACCTACTTGGGTCGAAGTTCCTAGTGATGACCGACAATGTGGCGACCAGCTACTTTCAGACACAAAAGAAATTATCGTCGAAACAGGCCCGTTGGTAAGATTTCTTGGCCGAGTTCGATATGGACTTGGTGTACAAGCCTGGCAGGACCAACCAAGTTGCAGACGCTTTGAGTCGTAAAGCAGAGTTAGCAGCATTGAAAGTTCAGTTAGCAGCGCTAAAAATTGAAGAACAAACTGCAGCTAGCCGCATTAGCTCGACTATCCCCGATAGATTGCGCGATGGGTTAAAATTAGATCCACTCGCGAGGACCCTATTATAGCAGATACAAGAGGAGAAAATACGACGGTTCTGGACTGAGGAAGGACTGTTGGTGACCAAAGGGGGCCGTTTCTATGTGCCAAAAGTGAAAGAACTTGGAAAGGAACTATTGAAAGAGTGTCATGACACATTGTGGGCTGATCATCCAGGAATTCATCGCATGCTTGCCTTGTTGGAAAGGCGTTTCTATTGGCCCAGGATGGAAGAGGACGTAGAGGAGTATGTCAGGACTTGCCTGATATGCCAACATGACAAAGTGGAAAGAGCTAAACCATTTGGACTCCTGCAACCGTTGCCAGTGCCATCCAGACCATGGGAGAGCGTCTCCCTTGGCTTCATCTCTGCATTGCCTAAGGTAGGGACACTAGGGTCCATCCTGGTAGTTGTGGATCGATTCTCAAAGTACGCTACATTCATTCCGGCACCGGTGAACTATAATGCAAAGCAAGCTGCACGATTATTTGTCAGTAATATTGTGAAACATTGGGGAATGCCGCAAGTGATTGTCAGTGATAGAGATCCACGGTTTGCTAGCAAGTTTTGGTCAGAAGTATTCCAGCTCTTGGGGACGAAACTGAACTTCTCATCCAGCATGCATCCACAAACAGACGGACAGACAGAAAGGGTGAATGCTATTTTGGAAGAATATCTGAGACATTTTGTCAGTGCCAATCAAAAGAATTGGGTTCAGTTGTTAGATGTGGCACAATTTTATTATAATCTGCAGAAGAGTTCATCCTCAAATAAGAGCTCATTCGAATTAGCAACTGGCCAACAATCGTTAACTCCACATACAATTACTATGGGATATACTGGGTCAAGTCCGACAGCTTACCATCTTGCCAAGGAGTGGCAGAGGAATGCAGAGATTTCTAGGGCCTATCTGGAAAAGGCCGCTAAGCAAATGAAGAAGTGGGCCGATCAGGGTCGACGGCCTATTGAGTTGCATGAAGGCGATGAAGTTTTGGTGAAACTTAATCCGAAGCAACTCAAATTCTTCAGAAGAAAGTACGCAGGATTAGTTCATAAGTATGATGGGCCATTTCCGATCACGAAGAGGATTAATGATGTCTCATTCAGAGTGCAACTTCCTCCCCGACTGAGAATGCATCCGGTCTTTCACGTCAGTTGTTTGAAGCCCTATAAAAGATACCCGAATAATCCAGGGAGAAGTTTGTCAACTCGGGTCGCCCCAGATGCCGATTTACAGTTAAAGAGACAGGTTGAAGAAATTCTTGCACACAGACGCAGTAACCGGGAAGATGACAGTCATAATGAATTTCCTGTGGAGTACCTTTTGAAGTGGAAAGGCCTGCCAGAGGCTGAAATTACGTGGGAACTTGAGAGTACCCACCCGTCCTTCAAATCTGCCCTGAAGAAGTACTGGAAGCGCGTCGACGAGGACGTCAACGCAACTAAGTAGGGGAGGATGTGACGTGGGCTTGCGGCGTGGCCATTTGAGCCAGCCACTTGTGCCACTAGTGCGTCAGGCATTGGTGGGTTGAAGCTGGGGCATTGTCAGCGCGTCACCAAAACCATGAGGGCTTCGCCATTGGTACTCCAAGAGCTCCGGTCGTGGGCCAGGAGGGCACGCGACATGGTGGCAGTTTGGTAGTGATGCAGTGCCAGCAGGGCACGTGATACGGACGCGACTGAGCCAAGTGGGCTAGCGATGCGGGAGGGCATTGCGGTATGAAAAACCAAGGGGTTTGAGGTCCTCTTGCCATTTAGGCACTATTGATGTTTAAACCATATATATGGGGAAAGGATCTAACAGCCACGTGACGTGTCGCTGGCCTAAGTGATCCCCTACGGAACGCGTATGATAACCTTGTGGGCTTGACTTTGCGCATCCGGGCCTCGCATAGGTGTTAGGTCGCTCCTGTCGCATCGTGAGCTAGAGCCATCATGTTGGTGGTCCACGACCACCCTCATGGTGCGTGTAATAGCCTGAAAAATCACGCTAAACTATGATCTCGAGATTCATGCCCGATCGGTCATAGGTTTGACCAAATAGAAGTCCAATAGTTAGTAAGGGGTGTGATGAACGGATGAGATGTGATGGGTTGAATGTCTATGTGGTGTGTGTTATAAATCTGAAGTCACATACACCTATCGCAGTGCATGTGCTCAACACACAAGCTAGAGGGGAGATAAAATGGTTTAATAACCCTAAAATAGATGTTTGGTTGTTGAGAGAGAAGTAAAGGAGAGAGAGAGAGGAGTAAAGAGGGTGATTAAGCAAGGAGTTATTGTGGGTGATTGGAGGGGGATTCAAGCATTAAAGAGGCCGATTCTGCGCAAAGAATCCGTTCAAGCCAAAGCTGGAACCCTAGCCTTCCAACCACTTGATTTGAAATCAAGTTGAGATTGATTAAAGGTAAATTTTTGTGAATAAAATGCATAGATTGTAGAGGTTAATTGTAGTTGAAAAATGGTTTAGATTGTAGGATGATGGTTTAGAAAAATAGAGGAAAAAGAGTGGAAAAAGGTTGGGAAGAACAGCTCAAAGGGGGCTGAATCTGGCAATTTCGATTAATCAAAATTGAGATTCGATTAATCGAAATTCGCCAAGAAGTTGAAAAGTGAAGAAACCCGAGTTCGATTAATCGAACTGAGTTTCGATTAATCGACTTTGGATTTCGATTAATCGATTTGGGTATCGATTAATTGACTGTGGACTTCCAGTGGACCCCAGGGGCTGAAGGAAATGACTTGGGGAAAAATCGACTAATCGAGATGGGATTTCGATTAATCGATTTCAAATTTCGATTAATCGATTTGGGATCGATTAATCGATTTTGGAAATTCGATCACTCGAATTGAGAATCGACATGACACGTAGGAAATTTCGATTAATCGAATGGGAATCTCGATTAATCGATTAATCGATATTGACTTTCGATTAATCGATTTTGGAGTTTGATTAATCGACTGGGCTAAATTTTGTTGACTTTTGAGTTTGACTTTAAGCTTCATAGAGGGTTTTGAACCTCCTTTATTGCATCCTTAGTGATGTGTTTCACCTGTTATGTGGTACCATAGGTGGTACGTGTGAGCTAGTGCACAAGGAGCCACGTGGGACCTTGATGCATTGATCAAACAAAGACTTGAGGTAGGGAACACCTTGAACATGTACTTTATTTTACAAGAGCATGTATGTAGTGATATAGAATTCAATTCAAAATATTTTATTGCTTAAGAATTGTGAAAAGTGTGTGTGTGTGACATCCATAAGAGTAATTATAATGAGCCATCCCCAGGGGATGAAGAAGTAAAGAGATAAGAGCATCAGGTGTGATGCAAGTGAATGGATACATCCCAGGGATGTATCCAAGATTGAATCATGTTTGATAGGGCCTAACTGATATAAGATAGCATACTTACACGGTGAATAACTATATGTAAGGCACCGATATTTTTGTTATTTGAGGTTTGATAGGGTACCCTACCGACGTGGCGGGATATCCACGACTGACACGGCAGGATATCCGTGACCGATACGGCGGCGAAATCGTAGGCCAGTGCGGAGGCTTATCCGTACACAGTAAGCACACCCCAGGGGTGTTGATTTGAGACAAGTGAAACCCCGCCACCAATCCCCAGGGGAAAGGGGCTTGGGTACTAAATTGTATTCTTAGGGAATACGTTAAAAGTGTCTATATAGATGACGATGATGGGTATCTCATCAAGGCTCGATGCTATATTGCTCGGGGATTACTTAAGTTGAAAGTTTAAGTTTTGCTTTAGGCATTTTTAGCATCATTCTTGAGTAAATAAAAGACACGAGTAAACTACCAGTAAAATGTAATACTTTTTAACTGTTCCATCAGTAATTCCATAGACACATCATGCATGTCATATCATGGAATATATGTGAGTAATAATTTATATGTTCAATTGTGATTTGTTCCCTATTGAGCTAGGATGTAGCTCACCCTATAGACTATACGTCGCAGGTCCACTACTAGCAGCTGCCGAGGCTTCAGGAGACGCTGACCCCGGTGAGTCGGACCTTGCGGCCGGCGAAGAGTTGGAGCCACCTTCGGAAGACTTCTTCTAGAGGACTCCGTTGTGCCGCTTTGAGGGCTTTTTGATAGAGATTTGTACGGCTTGGTATGTCAAGCCTTGTTTTGGTTGAACAATGTATATATTGGGTTTTGGGATTATTCTTTTGGGGCGAACCATCCGTGATGATTGCTATCATCGATGGTTCGGATCGGTTCTCCATTCATGCAGAGGCATGAGGGTAGAACTATCTTTTGAGAAATGCTTTTATATAGATTTAAATTTCGCAGTTTCATTTACTACTTCATGTTGCTTGATATACCAATGTTTCATGCTTAGCTAAGGGGCACGGTCAAGATGATCATGCTGATGGCACGGGTTTCGGGGTGCCGAAATCCGGGCTGTCACAGTGCGGACCTAAACTCTAAGTGGGGCTGCCCCTAGGATTATCACTGCGTATAACTATATGTGTTGCATTCGGAAAGCCGCATAGTTTCTAACCTAATGCGCTACCGTGCAGGTTTGAAACACGAGTAGGCTGAGCTAGTTCGAGAAAAGCTAGTTGCCGCACGAGAGTTCACGTCGCAAAGAGTAACTCCGTGACAAGGCGCTACTCTGCTAGATGGACTTTCTCTTTCTCGTCCAAACCTTACAAAGAAAATCTCTATTTGTTTTTCCCAAAATGGGCATTGAAACAAGGACATAAAGAAGACTTCATGGGAGAGCCAAGAGGGTCCATTTGATCAACGTGATGGGACTCGAAAAAGATAAGACATTTGCCTTTCCAGCCCTCTAACGTCAATAACTAGCTGCCACATAATGACGCTCGGTAAGGAAGGACCAACAGTAAGTCCGAGGTAAGTAAATAGCACCTCTGACCAAGGCGTAGAGAATCATATTTAGATTCCACGTGGCACACCCCCTAAAAAGTAACATGAGAATCACATTTGATCATATAGACATTCTCAGATCAGTTTTTTGTGATGTGTGCCACATGGAATCACATTTGATTAGATAGGCATTCTCATATCAATTTTTTGTGATGTGTGCCACACAGGGCCAGCCCTGGACCAAGGCGAGCCAAGCGGCTGCCTAGGGCCCCTGATTTTCAGGGACCCCCCCCCCCAAAAAAAAAAGTCTTTTAAAATTTATGTTTAAAAATACTATATATGTATTTAAAAGGGCCCCTTTCTAAATCTACTAAACCATCTCTTTTCTAAACCCTCTCTTCTTCCTAAACCCTCTCCTCCGGCACCTACGCCTCTTTCTAAACCCGATCGGCCGATCTCCATCAGTCCAGCGCCTCTTTCTAAACCCTTGCCTCTCTCCTGGCTTCATCCTCCAGGTTCCAGCGACTCCAACGATGTCCCCCCATATATTTTTTTTCTTCTTCTTTCAAATTTCAATCCACAAATTGAGGTTTGGTTCATATCAATGCTGTTTTTATTTGGTTAAAGCCTTTTGGTTTTGTTTTTTTTTCTCTATTTCTTGCTATCTAAATTCACTGCATCGATGTCCAATGCAGCGTTGCAGCCACCAAGTCCTCAAAGGCCCAAAGTGTGTTTAATTTCCTTTTGGGCTTAGTTTTTTATAGTGATTATGTGATTGGCATCTTTAACTCTTGAAGAGCAGTTAAATCCACATCAGGTACCTCTAAATCTAGTAACCATTTTTTTATAGATACCCATATTTGCAGCCGAAAATTCTAGGGTTACCACTTACCACCGTTACAACCGTTGATTGCTTTGAATCATGCGATCGAGATAATTTTGATCCCAAACTTCAATGAATAGATCTTGATATTTAACGGCCCTGAATCTCCCATTGTGATTTCCACCGTTAAATCGTTGACTGCCTTGAATTGGACGATGCAGAACACTTTTCGTCCCAATCTTCCATACAGTAAATGTTAAGATCATGGCCCACGTATCAGATGTTGATTCCACGTAGAACACATCTCAAAAAGTGACCCGAGAACCCTTCTAATGTTGAGTGATCAGTGATAGTATCACTTCTGGGGAGGTGTGCCACATTGAATCAACACCTGAGCGTCTGATATGTGTGTCATGATCTCAAGATCTATTCATCGAAGATTGGGATGAAAATTTTCTCGATCGCATAATTCAAGGCAGTCAACGGTTGTAACAGTGGATTTCCTATTGAATTTATGTTTAACAATTACTTATTGCTATGAAAATTGATATGGTTATCGAGATTCCAAATTTCCAATGGTAGATTTCCTATTGGGATTGAACATTTGAACTATTTAACCATTGTTGTATGTTCATGAGATTGGTGCTTACTATGTTTGCTATTGACTTACTTTTGGGGTCAAATTTTTGGCTGCCTAATGAAAAAATGCCCTAAATGAGTCTATATCATAAAACATCTATAATAAATCTAATTACTCCTATTTTAACCTTGTAAATCTGTTATAAAAAAAAATCTAATTACATACTAGGAAACTATGAATGCTTGAGAAGCCAAATTACTTGATAATTAAATGATGTACATTTAGAAATTTATTTATTATGTAGTTATATATATATATATATATATATATATATATATATGGTATTAGCAACTTATCATTGTTTTAAACTCATGTTTGTAGTTGAGGAACACCACGCTCAAGTTCTTGTTGTATTGCATTTTCTTTTAATATTTACTTGTATTAAATTCTTAATTATATTTTCAAATTATATATAGTAAAATAGAATATGAGTATTATTTTATTTGTCAAAAAAAAATTATGACGAATTTTTTATATATTATAAAATAATATGAAACAGGAGCCCCCATTTTAGGAACTCGCCTTGGGCCCCCAAAATGTCAGGGCCGGCCTTGGTGCCACATGGAATCACATTTGATCAGATAAGGCATTCTCCGATCAATTTTTTGTATTGTGTGCCGCATGGAATCAAAATTTAACCGTTTAATGGTGTCAAGATTCATTGTGAAAAGTGATCTCCATCATCTGATTCAATGTAGTCATTGATTTTTGGCCTTGGTTGGCTTAGAGATTTGGTACGTTCCAATAGAGCTTCCCAGATTATAGTGTGGTGATAAATGACTTACTATTATCATATGTGTACCTCTCGCGTACTCTGAAAGCTCCCACGTCCCACACCCCTTCAAAATCGTTGATTGCTTCGGATCAAATGGAGACCATTTTTCACTCAGATGTTCCACAAAATGGATCATGAGATCACGGCTCACCTATCCGACGGTCATTTTTTTATTCCATATGCCCCAAATCCCCCAAAACTAGCCCTAAAATTAAGGTTTGAGCGTGATTGGTGCCATATGATTGAAGAGTCACTGTTTGAGGATCAGTGACACATGGAATCAAAAAATGACTGTCAGATAGGTGTGTCATTATCTCAAGATCCATTTTATGGAAGATCGGATGAAACAAGATCTCCATCATCTGATCCAAAGTAATCGCTGATTTTTAAGGGGTCTAGGATGTAGGCGCTTTAAGGGAACGGGTGGGCGCGAATAGTAGTACCCTTATCATATTCTCACATATTTATGATGGCGAGCAACTTCTTCCACTGAGGATTTGTGCTGTTGCACATAATTTAAAATGATTGTATTTAAAGAGACTTGGTATTTTTGAGACCTGATTTGAGGGCTATGGTGCAGAGATTTTTGGTGCCAAACATTGGGACCTCTATCACAATCAAAGCCCATCATCTCATATCTGATCAAGGGTGATTGTGCTAGATATCGTGTATGTGCCAATCTTTGGTAACATAAATCTTTATATCTTAGCCTTCCACGTGGCACTGGTCTCAAAAACACCAAGTCTTACTTTTAGATTATGTGAAGTAGTACAAGTCCTATGCGCAAGTTGTAGCTCCTTTTATAAGTTGGAACACCGTTAAGCCAGCTCCTTCCTTGAGGTACCAGTATCGTCGAACTACGGCTATTAATAGGTGGCTGGGTAGGACTGCGAGCCTGCGACTCGACCCTTCTAACTTAGATTTTTAACTGGGCTGGACAGAAACTAGACGTGTCAGGTCGATGAGCTTACTTGAAGGTCGGGTCAGCTCAGAGTTATGTAGGGCCATTAAGATTTTGGTCCGAGCTGATATTATATATATATATATATATATATATACTAGTGGACCCTGTATGTGCAAATGCACGTGAGAGCAATTTATTTGAAGAATGAATTGTTACAATATAAATTTTAAAAATATTTTTACATTGAAAAAAAAAAAAATTATTGGGCACCGAAATTTTGGTTTGATTAGGACTGAAACCAAATCCAGTATGCTCACAAAAATTTTGAGATTTCAGCTGAACATCCTGGACGAAATTTCAGCCAAAATGCGGTGGGGCAGGCCGAAGTTTCAGTGCTCATATTTTTTTTTTGTTTTAAAACAAAAAAATTATCGGCCTTCAAAATATTAGCCAATAATTTGGCCAACAAACCGAATCTAGCATGCTCATTGAAATTTCGCGATTTCGGCTGAACATCTCGAATAAAATTTCGATCGAAATGTGGTGGGTCAGGCCGAAGTTTCGGTGCTCATATTTTTTATTTTTATTTTTAAAACAAAAAATTATCGGCTTTCAAAATACTAGTCAATAATTTGGCTAACAAACCGAATATGCTATGTTCACTGAAATTTCGGGATTTCGGTTGAACATCTTGGATGAAATTTCGACCGAAATGTGATGGGCTAGGCCAAAGTTTCGGTGCTTATACTTTTCTTTTTTTTGTTTTAAAACAAAAAATTATCGGCCTTTAAAATATTGGCCAATAATTTGTTGATTAGCAAATTATCGACTGATAATTTCAAATTATCGACTGATAATTTCAAATTATCGGTCATGAATTTGAAGGCCACAATTTTTGACCGAAAATTTCAAGATTTTATTTCGGTGCGGTTCGAAACTGATGTGTTTCGGCCGAAATTTTGATCCTTAACCCCAACTAAAATGAAGTTTTTATCATTTGTGATGAAGGTAGCAAACTCGATATCGGCATTAGGTATCGATCCACGGAGGACCGATACGAATCGGCCGATACGTATTGGCCATTTTTAAAAGAAAAATAAAAGCGCAAGGTCTCGGCACAAACCAATATGTATTGACCAATACGGACATGTATCAGCAGATACCGATCGATAATTTGAAGTTATTTGCTGCTGATTTGCTAATCATCAAATTATCGGTCGATATTAAATCATTATATATACTATCGGCCGATAATTGTGGGTTTTTTTAAAAAAAAATTGGCATTGAAATTTCGGCCTGGACCACAAGATTTCGGCTGAAATATCGTCTCGAATTTTCGGCCGAAATCTTGACATTTCGGTGGGGTTCGAAACCGATCCGTTTCGTCCGAAATTTTGATCCTTGTTGTAAGGTATGACGTACATCTTGGGCGATACTGATACATAACGGCGATACGTATCGGTTTTTCAATAAATCGATACGTATCGGTTTTGATACTTTTTGGTCCTCCAACTCGGTATCAGTATCGGCTGATACAAGCCCGTATCAACCGATATGTATCGGTTTGCGCCAAAACCTTGGTTTTTTTTTTCACAAGGGCCAATACGTATCGACCGATTCGTATCGGTCCTCCCTGGATTGATACCCGATACCGAGTTTGGCACCTCGATCCCAAACGATAAACACTTTATTTTAGTTGGGGTCATAGATCAAAATTTCGGTTGATAACTTCAAATTAGGTGGCCGATAATTTTGGATTTTTTAAAAAAGACAATTTAGGCACCGAAATTTCGGCCTGGATCACAAGATTTCGACTGATAATTTGATGATTAGCAAATGATTAGCCGATAACTTCAAATTATTGACCGAGAATTTGAAAGCCATGATTTTTTATCCAAAATTTCGGGATATCGGCCGAAAATCCCGGACGAAATTTCGGCCGAAATCTTGTAGTCCAAGTCAAAATTTTGATGCCCAAAGTTTCTTTTTTTTTAAATTCAAAATTATCGGCCGAAAAAATAAAACTCAAAATTATCGGCCGATCTCATTATATTGGCCGATAATTTGATTATTAGCAAATGATCGGCCGATAAGTTCAAATTATTGGCCGATAATTTTGAGTTTAAAAAAAATTCATAAGGCACCAAAATTTCGGTGGAAATTTATGTGACACACTCAAAAAAGTAACCTTAAGATTAATTTTGAGTGTGCACATGATATTCAGGTCACTTTTTCAAAGATGTGTGTTTTGTGAAATAAAACATTGATCGGCCGATAGTACTCACATGATCTCAAGAGCCATCATGCGAAAGATTGAGAAGATAAACGATGTTCATCATCTGATTCAACGTAGCTTATGTATTTCAGCGTGGGTAAACTCAACTATTCGGTTGGTGAATTTAAAGAAACCAAAAATCAATAGTAGCTCTTTTGTCTTTAGTGATAGGAAGGAATCTAAGCAAGATACCCTTCTCACTTTTATATAAAGGTATATATATATATATATATATATATATATATATATATATATATATATATATATATATAAAATAATAATACTTATTATAATAATAATAATAATTATTATTATTATTAGTTTTTTCTATTGTCTATTCTATATGTTATTTTGAGCCAAGTCAGCAAGACACAACCCCATTTTTTGGGTCGGGTCTAACACATATTCTTTGCTAGTCGGGTGGCTTTGGGTCTAAGGGATTAGACGGTTGGGATTATTGAAGTTTAGTCCCACATTGGGTAAATTGTAGCCTTGTCTCTATCCTTATAATATCTTGACTACACCTTCAAGAACAAATCCAAAAATCCAAAAGTCTAAATCAAATAAATAAATTCATAAAATTTATTGGATATTCTTTCTAGTAATATTAGATTTATTTCAAATTCATCTTTTAAAAGAGGCTGAAACCAATGTATGTACTTTTTTTCAATAAAAGCAATTTCAATAATTAAAAATTAAACATAAGAAATAAAGAAACCACAGAAGAGAGAATTTCCTCCATCCAGACATGAGAGTCGGGGCTCTAATTACCAAGCGCATGGGCTACAACATTAGTGCCTCTACAATTGTATGAACATACAATAAAGGAGAAATCAACATCTTATGTCTGGATGGAGGAGATTTTGTTGTATGTTTATACAATTGAGATCCAACAACCTTTATTTGCCTATTAAAATGTGATTTACTTGAATTATGTTGAAGTTAACAACATATATAGAGCAGACACACCATCAGATGCGCCAGTGATGATGTTAACAGTGTTCAGGCAATCACTCTCAATGATAATGTTTTGCACTCCTATATCGCGTGCAAGTTCAACACCGTTAAGAATTGCTAAAATTTCACTACAAAAAATAAGACTATTAGTGGCAGTCAAAAACTGTTGTTATTAATAAAAATATTGCCGCTAATAGTCTTTAATAGATTTTTGTTAATAATGACAACTTTTTACTCCAAAATACTACCACTAATAATCTTCTTCTTTTTTGTAGTGTTTCCGTGTGCAGGGCATTGGAGACGCTTTCGTGACTTTTAAACATAGATCCTTAGACTTTTTCCTTATCATCACGGATAATAGCACCCACCCCAAGAAGGGTCTATCTTTCTTCCAGGATCCGTGTACGTTCACCTTATAAAAATCTGGACATGGTTTTTGCCATTGAATAGTTGTGCACTCCTCCAGCCGTGCCTCATTGAGATGAGAATTTGCTTTACATGACTCAGAGAGAAAGCTTTCAGCCCACAGGATATAACTGTTTGGATCTTCAACCAGCTCCCCATGACATTTCTTATTTCTGTACTTTCAGACTGCCCAGGCGATCATCATAAATTTGTCCAACTCAGTATCATGATCCGCCAATACAATGTATATATATCTAGTCAAGGAAGCTGCACGAGCTATGAGCATCACATCTTAGACCAAGAAAAGAGGCAAACCAGAGAGTAGTCGCAGATGGGCAGTCTTTTATGACATGCATTGTGGTCTCCACTTCCTGGCCACAAATAGCACAAAAGGGGTCAACTAAGAACCAATGTATATACTTAAAGAAACTATACTCGGCTAAATCCATGTGTATTCTCAGTCTCCTATAATAATCTATTGATGATATATGCATGCTGCAACCCTTTTTGTAGGAAATTTATTCAAGTACTCATAGGTGCTAGATCTGAGACTTTATGGAAATTGCTTACAATAATGTTGCATGTGAATGAAATAAACAGTAATTATGAACTCCATCAAGAGTCATCAAAGAAGATAAGCATACCTGGATAAAGATAAAATAAACCTTCAATTCCATCACACACCCTAGATACACAGAAAAACCCATCTATTGGTACAGTGCAGAACCAAAATTGGTAATGTCTATGGAATCAAATCAACCACAGGGTGCAGATAGAAATACCTGGCTGCGTCGATAACACAACGTCAAAAGGATGCGTAGTTGGTTGCTCCATGAAATATAGCTAAAGAATATGGTAGCGAAAAGAATCTTAGGAGATTTAGTCGGATAATAGAGGTAACCTAGCAATGCCATTTTGTAAACCATTTAATATAATACACTTCTCAATAATCTTTTCATATTGGCCTAGTCAAACTTAGAAAGATCTAATGAAATTGATCGGCTTTAAAATGTACCATTGCAACTGCACAAGATTGGTTGTAGTACGGTGAAATCAAGGGTGTCGTACTGTGACAGCTCGATTTTTGGCACCCTGAAACCCGTGCCATCAGCACGATCCTCCAGACCGTGCCCCAAAGCTTAGCACGGAACATTGGTATAACAAGCACAATTTAGTAAATAAAGCAATTAATCTCATTAAAGTGGAAAACGTTAATATGCCCAACTGGCATATTCAAAAGACAGTTCTACCTTCATGCCGTGACATGAATAGAGAACCGACCCGAACCATCGATGATACTCAGATCACCCCAGATGGTTTGACAAAAGAATAATCTAGTTTAATTACATTATTTCAAAATAAAGGCTTGACATACCAAGCCGCACTACTCTGCTCACAAAACTGATTCTCTATCAAAGTGCTCAGCAGAGTCACCTAGAAGAAGTCCTCGGGAGAAGGCTCCAACTCGTCTCCAGGTACGTAATCCGAATCACCCGGATCCACGTCCCCTGAAGCCTCCGCTGCTGCTATCAATGGACCTGCGACGTATAGTCAAAAGGGTGAGCTACATCCTAGCTCAATAGGGAACAACGCAATGAACATATAAGTCAAAACTCACATATATTCTATGATATTCAAAGCATGATGAATCTATGCATTTGCTAGAAAACCAATTAAAAACAGATGATTTATACTCAATTTACTGGTAAGTTGCATGTATTACTTTATTATTGATTTAACCATGAATGACACTGAACAGGCCTAAAGCAAAACTTAAATCTTCAACTTAAATAATCCCCGAGCAATATAGCATCGAGCCCCGATGAGATACCCATCATCGTCATCTAATTAGACAGTTGTAAAAATGTATTCCCTGGGAATACAACCCAAGCCCCTTTCTCACTAGGCGGCGGGGTTAAATATCACACAACATCCCTGGGATGTACTTACGGTCACGGATAAACCTCCGTGCTAGTGTACGATTTCGCCGCCGTACCGGTCACGGATATCCTGTCGCGTCAGTCGTGGGTATCCCGCCACGTCGGTGGGGTATCTTCCAAACCTCAAATAACAAAAATATCATATGCATTACATATAATTGTTCACCGTGTAAGTGTGTTATCTTATATCAGTTAGGCCTCAACAGTAATTATTCAATCCTATGTATACATCCCTGGGATGTATACATACCTGCATCACACCTGATGCCTTATCTCTTCCTCATCCCCTGGGGATGTCTCAATCTCATTAGATTACTTGTTCTTAGTTACTTGTATCACACAGATGCCTTTATCACATTTTTGGTGTCACACACGCACCCATTTTCACATAGCTTTTCACAATTTAAAAATAACTTCAGTTTGATAATTATATCACTACATACATGCTCTTGAAATTAAAGTATATATTCAAGGTATTTCCTACCTCAAGTCTTTGAAACTTCTAGCATCAAGGTCCCACACGGCTCCTTATGCTCATGATCATACGTACCACCTATGGTACAATATAACACATATAACTTATCACTGAAGATGTAACAAAGAAGGTCCAAGACCCTCCCTGAATCTCAAAGTCCACTATAAAGTTTAAGCAAATTTGTCAAAGTCGATTAATCGATTCCCAAAATCAATTAATCGAAATGCAATTCGATTAATCGATTCCCAAAATCGATTAATCGAAATCAAAATCGATTAATCGATTCTCAAAATCGATTAATCGAGATTCAAATTCGATTAATCGATCCCAAATCAATTAACCGAGGTCTCCAACATAAGGCAGTCGATTCTTAAATCGAGTAATCGAGATCTCAAAATCGATTAATCAATCCCAAATCGATTAATCGAAATCTGAAATCGATTAATCGAAATCCCAATTCGATTGGTCAATTTCCTCAGGTTTCATTTCTCCAGTGGCTGGAGCTTCCCAGTCGATTAGTCGATTTCCAAATCGACTAATCGAAATCCAAATCGATTAATCGAAATTCATTTCGATTAATCGAAATCGGGCTTCCATGACTTTTCAACCTCTGGGCCAAAATCGATTAATCGAAATCCAATTTCGATTAATCGATTTGGCCAGATTCAGCCCCCTTTCGGGCTGATCTTCCAAATCTCTATCCTTTCTTTCCTATGCCTTTAATCTATCCTTCTAAGCATATTTGACAGAATTTAATCATCCTACATCTATGCATTAATTTCAATTTAAAACTTACCTCAAGAATCCCTTCAAGGGATAGATTTATTAGGTTTTGATGGCTAGGGTTCCATCACTCGTTTCACGATCCCAAACGCTTTGAATCCGTCAATGAATGCTCTTATCTACCCTTTGATTTGCATTCACCCCCCTCCTCAATAACTCCTCTTTACTTCTCTCTCTCTCCTCTTAACTCTTTCTTCAATAGTTCAAACAAAAGAGAAATAGGGTTATTAAACCCTTATATCCCTCTTGTCTCGGTGTTAAGCACATACACCTAGCTAGGTGTATGTGACCCCATATTCACATTACACTTCACATACCTACATCATATTCACATCATATCTGTTCATCACTTCTCAAGTCAACTAGTGAACTCCTATTTAGTCAAACCTTTGACCAGTCGGGCACGGATCCCGAGGTCACTGTTTAACGCAAATTTTTGGGTTATTACACGTACCCACAGGAAAACGTGAAATTTAATTAATTCTTAAAGAGAAAACAAAGACACCGAAGGAAGTACCAAGGGAGAGAGTTCGATTTGCCAAACAATTACCACACTATTCTAGATGCAATAAGGGAAAAGTAATCTATTCAAGAACAAATTCTGATAATAAAAGGACAACTTGAGGAATGATCAAGGACTTTGCTACCTCAGATTTATAACTTTTCTATCATTAAACTCATAATTTCATAACACATCAATCACACCATTTATCTGAAAGAAAAATGAATCGTAAGGAAATGCGATTATTGATCTGACATACCCTATCTAAAAACTATGACTCAGCCTATCATTGCGGTATGAATCATGTAAAAAATATAGCATATCTTAAAATTTTAAATCACGATAATGAGCAAATAATCACTCTGCAGCCTAGATCGGCCTGTAGGTACAGATCTAGATGGAATGACACGTTTATGATCGTTGATAACCTAGGTCAACGACCATAATTGGTCATTCAAAAGATATTCAATTAAACACACCTTTTAGCAGAATGATTCCATGATGAAACTAAGAAATTATAAAGTTAATAATATAAACATTACTTATCTAGGGATCGCATCCTCCTTGAATAAATGTTTTAGCCGCTCATCCTTGGTGTGCAATCTCGTTGTAAACTCAAAGTCATTCTCTGGAACATGCACTTTTTATTTTTCACAAAAATCTCTTTACAATGCTTTGGTTCCTAGGTACAAACTAAGCTCCAAAAATTATAAGAAAAATAATTATAAAAATCTAAATACAATCTATCAAGAGAAGAAAACTAAAAGAAAAGAGGGAATAGAACAAGAGCCAAAAAGCCAACCCCCAACTTAAAGCTGTAACTTTATTTTTATAGGAGCTGACAAGACAATTTTCATAATAGTCTCAATCGATTGAGAATCCATTCTCAAACGATTGAGTCTAAATTGACTAAATTCGAATTTGAAGTGAAGGGAAAAAACTGAATTCTCAATCGATTGACACATAGGTGTAAGATCTTCCTTCTTCTAATGGATATTAGGTCGATCACTTGTTTTCACGGATTTTGATGCTTCTGCTGACCTCTTGGTCAATTGTTCTTGTGTAAACTTTAATTATTTCCTTTTATGCTCTTTGAAGATCTAATAGTCAGAAACACCTGCAACCACTAAAACTATATAACAGCCATTAGATGCTTTCATCGGATAGCTAAATGTAGGAATTAAGGTGCGAAATATGATTACATTTCGGCACCGATCAGGAATCAAATACGTAAATCAATTTGCAAAGACATCATACATAAAAAAGCTTATAAATCAAAATTATGGTCACAATTTTCACAATGAGAAGGTATGTCTGCTATATGGATTGAAATATTTTTAAGTTTTCTTTAGTTTTCTAAGTGAGAAAAATGGCTTCTTTTCTTATCCGAAAGAGCTCAAATTCAGCTCCCTCACTATTCGAAAGAGCTAGAAAGAGTAAGAATCACAAACTATATCAACCGCCAAGTTATTTGGACATGTAATTTGCCAAGGGATTGCAATCTCTCCAAAGCAGACATAAATACTATTTATATTTGTATGTAACTTCCCTTTGATTTAATAATGATGGTGAGATCCAACCAACCTCGCGTGCCTACTAAAAAAAACCCATTTCAGTTAATAAACTAAACAAATGTATTGGTCTGACTTGGTTCAGCCTAGTACAGGTGACTGGTATGACTAGTTTGAGTTGGCCAGTGTCAATACATTAATATTGTAAGGATGTGTTTGGGATTGCTCTTTGGAGGCCAAGAGCAGCTCTCTGCTCTAGTGCAGAGCACTTTAGTATCGGACTATATTTGGTTGTAATTGCTCTTAGCACTTTCGGAGTGAAAGAGCTGAATTTGGATCTCTTTGAAAGAGAAATTTGAACCTGCTCTCAGTGAATATATTTATGATAATATGGACAGTGTGGATAATTCATAAAGGTTTTGATAAGTTGAAAATGTATCTAAAGAGTATGGATTCTGATGGACTAATTGAGAAATCTGGAGATTGGGAACCAGTTCACGATCCATGATTGAGAAATCTGGAGATCTAAGCTCCGAGGTCACCGATCTGAGAGTGGGAATCAGTTCGTCGATCTGCAATTGATGATCGGTGATCTGATCTCATCCTAGGTTAGGGTTGTTGGCGAGGGAGGGAAAACGAGAGAAAAAAAAAAACGCTCTCCCAATCTGGGAGAACGAGAGAAAAAAATTGGGCGCCACGATGGAATAGTTGTGCAAAAGCTGTTATATAAGCATTGGGTAAGTGGCTTCATCTCTAAAACTAGAAGTACCATACACAAAAATAATGACGGAGACGGCTCCAAGTCGTCTCTACTAGTGTTAATGGGACTTTTAAAGACTGTTTTTAATGTGGTGTCTAAAGTTTTCACTTACCTATACATGAAGTGAACTTATGGAGACAGTTATGTCCGTGTCTATATATTATTCTATTTAGGGAGACAGCTTTAGCCGTCTCTAATAACAGCATCCGAGACGGCTTTCGAATAACCGTCTTTAATAAATAGTTATTATCGACTGCTTCGAAAAGCCGTCTCTAATAACCATCTCCAAAAGTCTTTTTTTTTGTAGTGTACGCATATGTGTAATCGAAGTTTAAGATTAGGATTATGATTTTAAGATAATAAGATAATTGTTAAGATTAGGATTCTTTGGAATCATGCATAGCTTCATTATATGTGTAAAGGAAAGTCTTATATGCTTACAAAGATTAATAAAATCACATTAAGATCTTTCAAAATGTAGTCTCTAGTATAGTGAAGCCTTTCATCACTTAATTTCTATCTTCTTATTATTTCTTCTTTATTTTTAATTTTTTACACCCGTAAATATTTTTTCAACAAATAAAAGAATTTTTTATACATTAGTTAAGAGAGATATTTATGTATACAAGTGGATGATGTGGCATTTATTTAAAATCAATTCCATGTACGTTTATAACATAAACTCTTTTCACCTTAATGTTAATTAACAAAATTTTTGTCTTTGCATTCGTTAATCTATTACGGACACGCCTAACACCTATCGGATTATAAAATGATATTGGCATGTAAAAATCAATACAACGTAGAAAACTAGAAATAAGAAAAGGAAGTCATTACTTGCACACGCTTTTCAAGTGATTGCACTGGGTTCTATCAAATTAAAAAAAAAGACTTGTAAGTTTGTAAGTTTGGCGATCTCTACTCTGTGAGAACACCATTTAAACCGTTTGATTTGAAGAACATGATTTAAAGATATCAATTGCAAAAGATTAGAACAAAATATAATTTTCATCATTTGATTAAATGGAGTCAAAGGTTATTATATAATTCAACAGTTGACGACAATAGATCACATGACAAGTATTGTGTTTTGCTCCAATTATATGTACCAAAGATCTATTGATCATGAACTTCAAATCAGACCGCTCATATTTCATTTTTACATATCACATGTCTCTAAAATACCATGTCTTTCTTTAAATTCAGTACAATCACTTGAAACACGTACAAGTAATGGCTCCCATAAGAAAATTATAACCATTTGTACATCCACTTTTGGGTTGCATGCCCAATACATGCGAGAGGTGAGAGATAAAGAGCGAGAGTGTAATATCGTGGACAGTTTTTGATAGATAATATTTTTGCAATGTGATTGGCTGCATGGTTGCAAAATTGTCTATAAAATCTGTTCACTGTTTATAATTTTTTGAGAGGCACTCCATGTTGGCACATGTGGCCATTGTATGTCCAACTTAATTTGGCATGTAATTTGTAACAGAAAAGCAACTCTTTTCCCAAACGTGTCTCAAAGGAAAAAGTTTCGTTAGCAACTGATCGGTTCGTGAAGGTCGCTTCACCAATTCGTGATCTATGCGATCATTTGGATAACACCTATTGAAGGTTTATAATTAAAAGGGTTGAAAAAACACAGAAAAACTTACGAGCATCTTTGTTTATCATTGTCGTGAGAAAAATCCTTTGATTCATAGGCAAGGTATCAAACTCGGTATCGGTATCGTAACGGCCTATCTTTGACCGATATGTATCAGCCGATACGGATACGTTATTGCTCATACTGTGAATATTTTTCTTTTTGGAAAAACATTGAATAAATAGAAAAAAATACTTGTGTAGGTCAATATCGACCAATATTGACCCGTATCGATCTGATACCGATACCACCCGGATACCTATATCAGAGTGGTATCAGTATCGGTCTGATACGTATACCACCCCAATACCTATATCGGAGTGGTATCGGTTTTTGATGAAACCGATACATATCGCAAGTACGTCTCAATATTGGCTTGGTTTTGATACTATGCTCGGAGATCATTAACGTCGTGGCACTCGCTAGCTGATCACCATTGATTGGTCTGTCGCTTTTCGTACTTTATTTTTCTGTCACTCTAGTGGGTCGCATGTGCAATGCTCATTAGCCAAATTTCTTGGAGAGGTGAGAGACGTGGGTACGGCAGCGGGTTGCAGGTGCAACCCTCATTACCCAATTTATTTGTCTAAGGCAGGGTATCAAAATCGGTATCAGATTGCCCAAAACCGATACGACTCGGCCGATACCGATATGTATCAGCCTGTTTTATTATTTTTTTTTAAAAAAGAAAAAAACCTCTAAATCTGGGGCAAACCGATACGTATCAGGCATCCGCGAGTTGGGATACTGATACGTATCGGTTTGTCAAAATACCGATACATTTTGCTGATATGTATCAGTATAAGCCGATTTTTGATACCTTGGTCAGTCATATCAGTAAAGAAGTGTAAGGAGAGAGATCGCAATGGTTGGCTTCTTGGATATGCTCCTAAGGTCGTAAGTTCGAAAGGACTCCTCTTCTGTGATAAACAGTTGACCCGTAAGGCGTGTCAATAGTATAATGCTCGTGGCATGGTGGGAGCACTGGCACCCCATAAGGATCTGTTCCAGTCTCTCTCTTATACTAAGACTAAGCGCCTTTTAACTATTTTGAAAGGACATTTCGGTCAAAAAAATATATGAGGGAGAAATTTTCGGCCGAAATTCAAATTATCGGCCAAAATTTTTAGTTTTCGTCATGCCCCAAAACCAAAAAAGATACTGCTATTTTAATCCTCGACGTAATGTCTGAGAACAGATAGAAAGATTGAGGCTGATTAAAGTGAGTTGCAGACTGATCCATCAGAGTGAAAAGGTTTTTGGTCTTGTTTTATTCTGTGGTTGAATCATCAAAAACTCTTTTGTAAATTTACAAAAAAATATCGTAATCTTTTTATCCTCAAGATATCATATTATATATCAACAAATAATAGCTAGTCAAACTATTGACTTATCACTGCACTTGTTGGCATGGCTCGAACTCAACGTTCACAGTTTCATTTCATGAGCTAGTATGGGTGAGGCTATCAAAAGGGGGGGCTGGGGCCTGGGCCATCCGCCCGCTCTGGCTGGTCATAAAATGTAGGAAGGGCTCAAAAAAATGAGGAAAGAGGCCAACTTAGGGCCTCAAAACCAAAAGTCTAGTGTGCTTTGCAAGCAGCTTATTTGGCACGATCTGACTGGCTGCACCCATAGTAGGGCCCAAGCACGGCAGCCAATCAGGTCTTGTCACATAAGCTATTTGTAAAATTGTTTACCAAAATCTGTCTATCATTAATAATTTTCTGATAAATATATAAAAAATATATTTTTTATTTTTTGTAATTAAGTTATTAAAACAACCCTCATTATTACTATTAAATTCATCAAATGAGTAATTATAAGGATATTTTGATAATTTAGCGGTGGCAGGATTTTGGGTTCTCTCCCTCAACAGAAGTTAAAATTTAATACCGATGGTTCCTCAAATCCTCAAGGGGCTGGCGTTGGATGGATCCCGAGAGATCATCTTGGGTCGATCTTGGAAGGTCGATATGGACCTTCATGACATCCTCTCAATTGAAGTCGAATCTATTCTCTTTGCGGTGAATGCGGCTTGGGAATTGAACTTACACTTACCAACTATATAATCAGATTCATTGACCGCAATTAACATAATTTTATTTATATCAACAAATGTGTACACTTCTTACCTTGAAATGGTTCAGAAGCTAATACTGATACGACCCGGTGATATTCCCTCCTCTGGCTAGGTTTTAGTGGGCCAGACCGTAACCCTTTTTGTTGACAGCGCTTGGGGACTGACCTATACTCAACAAAGTCAGACGAAGTCCATACATATTTTGCACTATTAGCGCTCCCACCGCCTAAATGGACAGCCATATATATATCAACTCATATAGCGCACTCGACAAGTTCTATGAATAATTACAATGTTGTTTTTGCTAATAAATTTCCATTTTTTTTTAAAATAAAAGTTTGACTTTTTTTTTATTAGGCATTTGATACATACACGGAAAATGCGTACAAATACGGGCCTATATTAACCCATATGAGATGCATTTTCGTAATTTAAAAAAAAATCAATCTTTTCTATAATAAAAATATAAATGGAGTGCATTTTCGTACTTTTCTCATTACATTATTGGTACCATGTGAATCACGGGCCATGATATATGGGATTCAGCTGTCCGACTCTATTAAGTTCTTTATCATGCGATTAAGCGACCATTAGGGCAAAAAAAAAATGACATTTAAACAATCTGATGGCGGAAATTCATTTTGTGACTCTGTTCTCTTTATAAAAAAAAAAAAGAAAAAAGATTTTGTGGGTAATAGGGGCCGACTCTCCCGAATGTTATTTAAACACCAACTTATGTTTAAACGATCTTACACCATCTATTGACTTATGATTTTAGAAATTCACACAGTCAAAATAATATATCATCAATTGAAGGGCTATGAGTCTCAAAATACACGTTTTTGAGAGATTAATTTGAACCATCTAAATTGTGAGTTCATCAATCAGATGGTTTATATCCACTTAGAAGCATGATTCTTTGGCTGGGACATGTTCCAACAATGGATTGTCACTTAGGCAGTTTAGATTGATTATTGATATGAGCCACATGACATAATAATAAATCACACTTTAATGGTGTGTGATAAAAGTTAAATATTTTTTTCATGCGATATTACACATCAATGTAGACAATTGATCACACGAAGAACAGAACATCGTGTATGGCCAGAAAAGTGCCACGTGTACATGAATTGATTGATGACCCCGATCACCAACTTTCGCCTTACACTGGCTCCTCTTCATACTCCCATGTGAAAGGACTGGGAAGTCATTTTCGGACGTGCAATTGGCTGTCTTTATTGAGTCGTACCTCGTCTGGGGTCCACACCCACACATGGTCGGTGGCAGTATGCTAATAATAGTGACCTACTAATGCCCATATTCTTTTATTATAATAGCGTGCCTCTTGGTCTCATCATTGAAAATGCTCTTAATGATTTTATCCAAACATTTTGTTGCAATTAACCACCTTACACTTTCTTTGCTACCAATTTCTGCTTTTCACTTTATAGTATTAAAAAATAATAAATTAATTAAAAAACCTTTAAATTCTTTTATTTGTTTACTTTTTATCTTTGACAAATTAAATTTCTTTATAATATCTTAATATCTAACTTAGTTTGTAGCAAATCTAACACCGTATAGAAATTAGAATCTCATCGAAACCGCAGGGGATGTGGGACTATCGGTATATGGTTTCACATCGCCTAGGTCAATGGTCTTACTAGTAGGGACGGAGTCAGAAACTTTTATGGGAGGGGGCCAATGCAAGGTTCAAAATTTCGGCCGAGATGACAGAAATTTCGGTTTCGATCCCCATCGAAAATGAAACGAAATCCCAAAATTTTGAGCTTTTTATATGGGGTTGAAAATTTCGGCCGAAATTTCAGTCCCCACCGAAATCGGAACAAAATCTGTAATTTTGATCCTTGGGCCAAAGTATGAACAAAAAATATATAATATTCTAAAAAATAAACTTAGCATTCATTTACTGGTAATAAAATTTAAAAATAAATAAATAAATCTTTTATTTATATATATTCGTGTGTCTCATTTTTAACGTTTTGGTATGTTTGGATAAAATAATAGGAAAATGGCGAATTTGGATTTATAAAACTAATAGATTCACATAATTTTTGAATCCATATAATTCTTTTATTTTTTACTTAGGATATGATTTAAGAAGAGAAGTTTTAGGAGGGTAGTTAAATTATTGCTCCTAAAAAATAGGAGAGACTCAAGTAGGGTATTTGGTTGGGACACTTGCTGTTAATAGTCTTTAATAGTCTTTTGTTAACACCAAGTGTCGCTAAAACACCTTATTAACAAAAAACTGCTGCTAATACCCTTGCTGCTAATAGTCTTTAATAGTTTTTTGTTAATAGTGACAATTTTTTATTCCAAAAAATTGCCGCTAATAATATGTTTTTTTGTAGTGGAACCAACGGACAGCGTACTCCACTTTTTGTCACATGGAAGAGAATCGATCGAAAGCTAAAGGGATGTAGAGAGACGCATTACACGTGAAAGGGTATGAACGATAGTCCCACATTGCTTGCGTCAATGGCCTTGGGCTATATATAAACCATGGCAAACCTCACCTTACGAGCCGATTTTGTGAGGTTGCGTTAGGCTTATGAAATTTTACATGGAATCAGAGCAGGTATTTCTCCACTTCACGTCACTCAGTTCAATTGTTCACGTAATTTGCACTACAAAAAATAAGACTATTAGCTGCAATTTTTTGGAGTAAAAAACTACTGCTATTAATAAAAAAATCCAATTCAGATTATTAGCGACAGTTTTTTGTTAATAGCGGCAATTTTTTATTGCCGCTAATAATCTTGTTTTTTGTAGTGTTGGCTTGGCTCAATTCTGCCAATATGTGTGGGGGCGCATTAGAATAGTGTCACATCAGTTGTTGGCTGGATGCCTTGGGTTACGTATAACTTATACCGACCTTACCTTACAGGCCCATTTTGTAAGATTGAGTTAGGTCAATAAAATTCTAAAAGAAGCGACTTCTTAATACTTAGGGAAAGGTGGTCAGGTCTGGACCATGGGATTTCACTGGTAGGGGCTCGACTCGGTCTGAAAAATAAGAGCTTTTTTTTTTAGAGCTCGGCTTGAGAGTGGAGCCGAGCTAGACAGTTTGTAGCTCGAATAAACAAAGCCGAACTAGAGCTAAGGCTGGCTCGGCTCTATGGCTCGATTTATATATATATAGGAAAAGGCTTCGTCTTCCATGGGAGGACGGTGACCGTCCTCCAAGTTTCCACGTGACACCCAAAATATTGTTTCGATGCCACATGGAGCGCGGGTGTATTACTTAGATCATCTTTGAAATTTTTTTTTTAAAAACTCATCTCCACCGTCTGTTTTTTGAACCGTGAAATGTCGACCAATGAAACCCGTCAAACTTTGACTTGTGAGTTTAAAAAGTTTTTTTCAATTTTTGTTTTTTAATATTGATCTATACCGTCCACTTATGCTCCATGTGGCACCCAAATACTATTTTAAGTGCCACGTGAAGCTTCACGTGTATCTTGGAGGACGGTCACCGTCCTCCAATGGAGGACCTAACTGGTTCCCATATATATATATATATATATATATATATATATATATATATATATTAGTAATTAACTCTGAGAGGTCTATTTTACCCTTCAAAGTAACCATTTAAGTTTATCTAAAGGTTACTTTGAAGGGTAAATAGGAATTGCCCCCCACTTATCTTAATTTATCTAACGATTTATTTATTTCATATATTGTGTGATTGTGTTTAATCATACGTTTAAATCTTTTGTAGAATGAATATTTAATTGAGTAAAAGTTTTAAAAATGTATTAGGAGAAATTTTTTTATAATAAAACACATTTGGCTCGAAGCTTGGCTCGAGCTCCGCTCGAGTTCGGAGAGCTGAGATAGAACTTAAAATTTCGAGCTCGAAGAGCTTAAAACCGACCTCCAGCTCGACTCGTATAAGATAGAGCCAAGCTAGAGCTGACCCAAGCTCGCTCGGTCTCGGCCCCACTGGGCTTTACTCCACATTCAGAGCACACAGGATCTTTTAATGATTGCATTGCAAAATATTATCCCCATTGGATCCTCCTGTTACTATTTCATAATTCGATAGCTTTGTGCGTTGCACTTTAGCAATTACCGTGGTTTGAGCTCAATAATGAAACCTTTTTATACCTTCACTCCTTTTATGGCTTTTTTTGGTAACGGATTATATAACTGCATAATTTTTTATAGCGACCACATTAATAGCAGCAATTTTTTTTAATACTCTTATCTTTTGTAGTGCCTTCAAAGGACATAGTGCATGATATAAGACCCGAATCTCCTTACCGGTTTTTAAATAAAAAAAAATGGTGTTTACATAATCTTACACCAACAATAGTTTAATATGTGTAAGATATTTAAAAAATTTTAACTTATATCTTTTCTAAAGAGTTGCCTTTTTCAAAGAAGGGTGTCTTTTCAAATCAAATATCTTTTCAAAATAACGTGTCATTTTAAAAGAAGTGTCTTTTCAAAGTAGTGTCTTTTTTGAAGTGATGCATCTAATACAATTTCAAGAAAATAATGTTTTAATACACTACTTGATTTTTTATTTATGAAATTTCAAATCATTGTTTTCTCACTATAATGGAGTCTCATTTCATCTCTTTGATTATGTCTTTAAAGGTCTTGATCAGAGTATTCTTGTAAAATTCAGTGTTTGGATATCGTGAACGGATTCACCAAATCCTTCACAAGAATACACAATCGGTTCGTTGTATCCTGAAACTCATTTATCGGTAATATGTTGGTGACCACTTTGTCGAAGTGGTGTAGGCACATATTGGTTTAAAGACAATAATATTTCTCATATCTCGAACCGGTTCCCTGTATTATTTCGGGTCAACATTTCACAATTTTTTCAATAATTTTAAACTAATATTTGTTAATTTCAAATGAGTTATAATGGAGGAATCGTGCTGCCGAAATCTATTGCAGAACTATGGTAGGACTCTCATCTTATAGCAAAGAGATCGTTTTTGTACTTGAAATTTTCTATTTCATTTAGAGAAGCACACCCTAAAGCCGAGATCGGTGATAACTTGTCTGAGAGTACTGTTGAATTTGAGGTGACGTTTTGGATTTGGGTGATTATTGTTTCTAGTTCCCATACGTAGAAGTCTAGAGTGTGGGCATGTTGCAGTTGACCAAAAGGATACAATTATTTCACTAAGTCTGCTTATGTTTCCTTTAGTAAGGGGTAAGTAAAATTTGACTTTATTTATTATTATTATTTTTTAATTTGCTTGTATCGTCTCCAAGACATATATGTAATTCTATTTGTTAGGATTTGTTTTAATATTTGAATAAGCACGATACATAGTAATTTTTTCAACCATTAGTTTTTCAATTTTTTTTATTAATTTGAAGGATTATAGAGGTAAATCATTCCACTATTATGATGCATGACAATCCTAATAATCAAGATGCTTAGAATCCTCTAACGTGATTTTAAATGAATCAAATATGTCAATGATGGGATGATTATTAGACTACTTTGATAGATCTATCATGTGTATTATGTTGCTAAAAGTGGATATCAATGTTATTTCCCTATTATTTATGTTATGGGGGTTGGCTCATTGAATGAGTACACGAAAACTTGATAAATCTTTGTTAAGATAGGATTTAGCATTCATGTGTTTAAATGTAATCACATATGTGTGATTTTAAACAAATGACTAGATTTAGCTCTATGGTCATTAAGTGGCCTTGATCGATTGGGCATGTCGAATCATTAGCAATGATCAAATGCTTATGATTTTTGGCAACATCGAGCTATTATCAAAAGGAATGGTAGGATCATTTATAGATGTTCAAATAATTCTGATTATATTATCATATTTATTTTATAGATTTCTTAATTATTTGTCTTAAGGAACATTATTATTTCGTCTTAAGCATATATGAAATTCTGATATCTTCCATAACATGAATGTTCTATTGCTTTGAATTCATTGAAAGTGAATTGAGCATAAATGCTAAGAATTATCTTAAGAAGACAATTAATTTAAATTTGAAATTTTAAATCGTTTGAAGATGATTTCCCTTTAGTAAAGAAAGTCATAATTTTACAACAGACATTAAGACGCAATTATAAATCTCATTGCGTGTATTGTTTGTACGGTCTCACAAGAAATGTTAAGAAGCAATTTTAAGTCTCATTGAATGAGTTGTATTGAATAGGTAAATAAATGAAGTGATTTAAAGGTCTATCGATAGACGTACTAATAAAGATTAAGTCAAAACTTCTAAATTCTTTATGAAACTTGTTTCCTTGTCAATAAATAAAAAAACGAATGATATGTGGTTCCAAGTAGAAATGTCTGAAAATTCACTTTATGTGTTGATAATCGTAATTATAAGCAATTATGAAAAGTATTAGTCTAAAAGAAGAATCTGGATGGGTTTAAAATCATTTTTCCAAACAATCACGATGAGAACCCTATTTATATTTGTTTGGTCAATGTTTAGGTTTAAAGGAAAGAACAAGTCATAAATCCGTGATAAACAAAGGGACATTACATTGATGAGAATTAAATTCTCATAAACATCCCAGGAAGGGTAGCGTTTTACCTGATAAGAGGAGGTTAAGCATTACTCTTAATAGACACTATAACACAATGTATTGAAATGTTAAAGTTACATGAGCACCTCTTATAGGTCTACCTATATAGGGGTAAAGGTGGAGTCATCTTCAATGAGATATAACTTTATCTCATACACACTTATGAAAGTCAGGGTACTAGCATATCGCCTAAATGCACCAACCAATTTATTGAACACTAAATATATAAAATATCTGTGTGAAATAATTTTGATTTGTTGTATAAAATTGTTAGCTCAAGACTGAGTTTTACTAAAGACTTTGACAAACTTTGAGTTATTTAAGTAAAAATTCAAGTCTGAAAGACATTTTCATTTATGCATATATTTATGACTTTGCTCTAATTTAAAAAATTTAAATAGTTGGGGATTGTTAGATATTTAAAAGTTTTATGTGTCTTTTCAACTGTAGCATATTTTTAAGAAAATAGTGTATTAACACACCATCACTTGATTTTTTATTTAAGGAATATAAAATTATTGTTTTCTCAACACAATGTAATTTTTTTTTTCTCTTTCGTTCTGTTTTTAAAGGTCTTGATCAGAGTGTTCTTGTAATATTTAGTGTTCGAATAGCGTGAACGGATTCACTAAATCCTTCATAAGAATAGACAGCTGGTTTGTTGTATCCTGGAACCAGTTTGCCAGTAATTTGTTAGTGACCACTTTGTCGAAGTGGTAGAGACAAATATTGGTTTAAAGAAAGTGATGTTTCTCATGCCACTGATCGATTCTTGTATTAATTCGGGTAAACATTTTACAAATTTTCCAACAATGTCGTTGATTTGAATTGTCATAGACTAAAGTGCAACATATTCAAAAATTGTGTGTTATGAAGATTTGAACTGCCCGATCTGTGGACTATAATACCAATCGAATTTTTTGTTTTGTTTTGTTTTAGTAGCTGATATTAAAGTTCATCTTGAATGGTTCACAACTACTTATAACTATACTCCTTCGAGGCTGAGAGATGTTCTAATGATGGATTGTGACTAACAATTTTTGTTGATTACAAATGTTTGCCACATGATATAATGATAAAACCTACTTTAACGGTGTGAGAATGTGAGATAAAAAGTCTAACTTTAATGGTGACGTTTAAATGTCAGGAAGGAGCCATTACCCGATAATAATGGACTCCCCTGGTTCTATATGCTAAGGGGCCTATAGGGCACAATGATTTGGAACGCTAATCAATCAGCGACATCCCAAAACCTCACTAGGTGGAGGATCATAATCATAATTATAATCATCTGAGTGGAGGATCATATTCATCCGCCAATAAGCTAATTTATGTGACCTATGGGATATATTTTTTAAAAAAATTATAAGCGAGTACAATTTTTTATAGATAATTTTGTAGGCAGTTTATGTGACATGATATAATCGGCTAAAGTGCTTGAGTCCCACTATATATGCAATCAGTCATATTATGCCAAATAAGCTGCCGCAAAATTACCTATCAAAGATTATAACACTGACGTATTTTTATGGATAGGCCAACTATAAGCAATTGATTGGCTGGTCAGTCGAGTGCAGTTTTGGGTCCATATGATACATCTATTGGCGGCCCCGTCAATTTCATGGTCTTAATCAAACGATTAAGAAGCTTCAAGAAATAAATAATGGTAGGAGATGGGTTGGACTAGCATTTGTCTATGGTGATATGGAAAGATAAGCATTGCTTATCCTTGCGATTTGAATTAATGGAAAGCAAACAAAGCAATTAAATTCAAATGTCTCCCTCGTGGCGTGATTCCGACAACAAATAAAGGGGACGTGAGGAATATCCGAAACTAAGACCTAAGTTACTGTCCCCTGTTCTATGATGCATCATCATCTCAGCTTTCTTTCCATCGCCTAAATAATTATTTATTTGAAAATGATACCTATACTCCTATCCTTGGTTTCTCCATTTACATGGAAAGCAACCACGTGTCTATCCCGTAGATGTATTAAAAGGACGTAAAAATGTTATATGATCATCTTTAATTGAAAATATTGTTGTATTGAGAAGATACTCTCATAATTATTCTTGCACCATACTATTTTTAACGTTTGATGGACTATTAATCATTTTGAGAAGTAGTGTGTGATACACTTTGTAAGTTAGAGCACTGGAAAAATACCTTTTTAAAGAAAGTTGCCTAAGAATTTTTTGTTTGGAGTCGGCCGGCATTTAAGTAGCCACACTAGAGCCGAGTTAGCCCTAAAAGGCTTAGCACAGCATTTGTCAAAAGTAAAGTGGGAGGAGAAGGGGGAAATGCCACCTTGCGCTTACGTACCTCAATAATTCGGGGTTCTCGATGGACTGGCGTTGGGTAAGCCAAGCCCAGCCTGACAGACTTGGCTGAACCCCGTGGAGGGCTTAAGATTTCAAGTCCCTCCCAGCCAACAACAAACGGTCAAAACGCAAGCCTAGCCTAGCCTTGCCTACCCAAGCCTTGCTTGTTTTTATTTTAAATTTTTTAAGGACGCCATGCCTCAGGGACAACCTTGCATGTTTGTTCATAAACTGTTCTATATTTACAAAAATCTATCTCTAGATTTATAATAGGGTTGGAGTATTTGGCAACCGAAGATTCCGTCTCAGATGGTTCCACTCGTTAGCACCGTTGACTGCCTTGAGCTAGACGATGGAGACAATTTTTGGTCCCAACCTTTTACGCAATATATCCTGAGATTATAACCCACTTATCAGACGGTGGCATGCGTTACAAGTTCCCAAGAGTGAACATGATCCTGGCATACCATGAGAATGGTTTTTGGATCACTGTAGGGGATATGTGCCACATGAAATCAACATCATACCGTCTGATAAGTGGACCATGATGTCAAGATCTATTTTGTGAAAGATTGAGATGAAAAATGATCTCCATTGTGTGATTCAATTAGGTTATACCAAGGTATAAAAAATAGGCCAATACTGATACGTATCGGTGATGCGGTATTTCGGCAAACTTATACGTATTGGTCCCAACATGTATTGGTATCTCAATTCGGATACCCGATACGTATTGGCCGATACGGGCCTGTATCAGCCGATATGTATTGGCTATTGGCCGATATGTATCGGTTTGAGCCTCCTTTTAGAGTTTTTTTTTTTTAAATAAATAAATAAAATAGGCTGATACGTATCAGCCAATTCGTATCGGTCTTGGGCAAAACGATACCCGAGACCAATGCCGATTTTGATACCTTGGGTTATACACTGACCTCAACTCCCACTCGACCAAATTAGACTCCTCGATTTGTGTTCGGTTAGCTACAAAAAATAAGAGTAATAGTGGCAGCCAAAGACTGTCGCTAATAGTCTTAATAGCCTTTAATAGTTTTTTTGTTAATAGCAGGCTGCAAAAAACTACCACTAATAGTCTTATTTTTTTGTAGTGGTTGGGATCATTGGTTAAAGAGAAAGGGGGAAATCCATCCATTAGGGCTGCACCCGAACGTTAGATCACATGTCACATCATGATAAACCCAAAATAGACCAGTTTTGGGTTGATCAGCCATGACACCTGTGATTTTTTTTTTTTTAAATCTTTCTTTTTGTTGTTGACATTTTTAGTCTCCATTCGATGGGTCAAAGATAGGGTGACGCCCAATCAACATGTTGCATTGATATTGGGCATCTTTAATCACATTTTCAATTGAGGATATGCATGACATAGTGCCCATCTCATTTAGCCTCATGGCTGCATCCGGATGCATAGTCCCAAACGACCTCTCGTGCATACTTAAAATAACAGTTGGTACTGAAAAGAAATTGGTCTACAATAAACCCCAAGGGATTAACTTGGTGCATTGATGCACTTTTGAGCACATTTTCAATGGTGGATGCGTATCATGTCATAACTAATTTTTTTTATGGTCCCTGAACGATCTTGTCTAAATTGTCGTGGCACTCAATCCTTGTGATGTGTGTCATATGCAGCCTTCATTGCTGCATCTAGATCACTAGATATGCATAGTCTTGAGCGCTTGCTTAAAATTCGACTTGGAAAAGAAATGGGTCTATAATAAACCCTTTTGGAGCTCACATTGGTGCCATTTTGGACCCAAACTCATCTCAAGGGCCTACATCTTGGATTTGTAGCTAGACTAGTGCCCGGCCGTCAGTCTGAATTGGGTCGTATGTCGTTGGGGCAAATGGGTGTGGAAATGATACTCTTAGGCCTCGTTCAGGTATTTCCTAGTTTTTCTCTGAAAAGCTCAGATTCTTGGACACTCAGAAACCTGATTGATTCTTAGTAGACTCAGATTTCTGATTTATCTCATATGCGTTCTTAAGTTACTCAAATTTCTGACAGATTCTTATAAAATTCATAATCCTTTGTTTTTAAGTTCCTTTCAAAAAATCTTCAGAATCGATTCAATCAGTGATTATGCTATGACCGTAGAACGTGAT
This sequence comes from Chloranthus sessilifolius, assembly GCA_021018995.1. Lineage (NCBI taxonomy): Eukaryota > Viridiplantae > Streptophyta > Magnoliopsida > Chloranthales > Chloranthaceae > Chloranthus > Chloranthus sessilifolius. The sequence goes on along the minus strand of CM037587.1, from coordinate 120,942,324 downwards.
CTAATCATCGATTTATGTGTCGTACTCGAATTTCTCTCAAAATTTACAGGCAACCAATAGAAATAGGGCTAAACATATTTGACAGAGTCTTTTTCCGAATCTAATTTAATAGTCATTACTTTTACAATGGACCGCTAATACCCATTTACAGGGTTAAATTGATATTTGCAGTCGGTAAAAATAGAATAAAAAATTAGGCTATAATTAATTTAGTCAGCAAAACAATTTAATTCGGGAAGCAACAAATTTGGTGCTTTAGCTTGACATGGGATAGCCGCCCATTACAATAAAATTTTTTTGGCTTTGTTGCCTTTACTTTTAATAATGGAGTACCTTTAAATCCACCCACCAAATCTTTGAGTTCACCCACACCGAATCACATTTACTGCATTGAATCAGACGATGGAGATTATTTATCGTCTCAATATTTCATACGATAGATCTTGAGATCATGGGGGTACTATCAGAAGGCCATTTTTTTATTTCATGTGATACACACCCAAAAAAGTGACCTTGAAATTAATTTTGAGAGTGGATATGATGTTAAGGTCATTTTTTTAGATGTGTGCCACGCGAAATAAAGCACTAACCGTCTGATGGTACGCCCATGATCTCAAGATCCATCGCGTGAGCTCAGATTGTGATGATTATCGATCTCCATCGTTTGATTCAATGCAGTCAATGAGTTTCGATGTGGGTGAACTCAAAGATTCAGTGGGATTTAAAGGTACTCTTAATAATATTATTATATTCATAATATTCAAGTTGGTTGCCTTTACTTTTGCAATTGTACTATCATATGTTATAGGGAGCCATTACTTGGACTCGCTTTTTAAGTGATTGCACCAAGGTTTAAAAAGGACTTTGTATTTTAAGGACATGTGACATATGAAAGCATAATATGGGTTGTCTGATTTAAAGTTCATGATCTATAGATCCTTAGTGGATAAGATTGATACGAAATATAATCTTCATCATGTGATTAAATATAGTCAAAGGCTATTATTTGTTTCAACAGTTGACAACAATAGATCATATGATAAATATCGTGTTTTTCTCCAATCTTACCCACCAGGGATCTATAGATCATGAACTTTAAATCAGACGGCCTAGATTACGTTTGCAAATGTCACATGTCCCTAAAATACAAACTCTTTCCCTAACCTCGATGCAATCACTTAAAAATCGTGTGCAAGTAATGGCTCCCTATGTTATATAATATATAATATTAAAGTCTGGTTGCCTTTATTAAAGTATCTTGCTTGTACAGTTGTATTTGCTATTATAATATTATATCTATTATAATATTATATATTATATAACATATATAATGGTTGATATATATATATATATATATATATATATATATATATATATATATATATATATATATATATGCTAAAGACTAGTATCATAAGCAGCAAGCAGTAGGGATACATGGATACAGCATAAGAAAGGACACATGGGATAGGCGCCTCAATGACGGTGGGCTTCAATCTTAGCAGCTGGTAGCCAAGCAGTCTAACCACCAACAAATGGCCCCCGACGCCAAGATCGTCCCGACTGCATTGTCGTCCATGAGCCAAAAAACATCGTGACGGTGAGTTAAGAAAACTCACTGTCATCTTCTCCAACTGATTTTTTTTACAATTTTTTTTTTTTTAGGCATATGTATGTTGAGTTGGGATCTGATGTATACAATCGATGTCAAGTATACACACCCGCCTACAATCTGAGCTCAGATTCTGAGCTATTCCGAGCAATTTGCTCGGACTAGCTGTCCCTTTCACTCGAAAACCACTTGGAATCACACTTCCCTAGGAAGTCTCGAATGGCAGATTCAGCAGAAAAAACTCAGAATCTGCCTATAATCTGAGTATAAACTCATATTTTGAGTGAAATTTGGCTCCCGAACGAGGCCTTAGTCATTTTGCTATCATTCATCTCCCCCTTTTCCCTTTAAAGCTCAGTTTTTCAATTTGTAATCTACAAATGAAAGAGAGTTGTTATCAAAATAAAAAATAAAAATCGCTAACACATTTATACATCACAAAAATTGAATAGAGAGAGTGAATCAACCACGTCATCTTTGATTTTATACTTATTGAGAAATTTCAATGATATCGACAGGAAAATAGAGAATATCTTAATTTCTTTTCTTTCTTTTTTTTTTTAATTTTTAATTTGTATAGTTAAGTTGATTTTTTTATTTTTTATTTTTATAAACAAGTTGGGGTCAAACCTACAACCTTACGACCTTGAGGTTGCAATATTGTCAACCTTCTATTAATGTGGTATAGACCCAAGCCTAATATCTCAATTTCTCATATACTCAAGATAAGACTCTTCTATTCTACAAAGGAGGGGATGTAAAAGTATGCTATCATCTAAATTTCCCAATCCTATTCTAATTTTTAACAATTTACTGCACCTCAAAAGAAGAAAGGAGCTTGAAATCGAACAGTGAACTCCAACTTCCTTAATTAATCTTGTAGCGACCTGAAATCTCACACCCTTTTATTGTAAGATCTTAGGTCGTATCATCTCATATTAATCGGCTTACTATGTATGTCTAATTAAGTCTTAATCTATTGCAAGCGCACAATGTAAATTGTAGACCTAGTACAAGATCGTTCCCACGAAGAAGTTTTATCCTCTATATATATATATATATATATATATATATTTCTATTTTAAAGTTTATATTTATCTTTTAAGGTTTTAAACTATTTGAGAAATATAAATAAAAGAATGATTTCTTAATCTAAAGTGCAGAAAATAAATTCTAATCCTCCTTCTTCAGATTGAGGTCGTCAATCCCAATCTTTAGCCATTGGATATTTATAAAAATAAACAGTATCGTTACACCGTATTGTAGTCTTCTAGAATTTCGGCGTCAATCAAAAACTAAAATTTCTTAACATAGATTTAATCTAATCAACAACTTCCTAAAATCTAGGCGTCAATCAAACTCTAGAAAATTGAAGATGAAAAAGTAAAAATCGTTACACTAATCTGTAAATCTCAACTTGAGTCGTCAATTCAAATTAAAACTTGAATATGTTTACAAAGCATGCAAATAAAACAAATAAAATCTAAATTAGAAAGCAAAGTAAATATATCTTTCACCCCTCAGCCACAGTTGTGAATTGCTTCTGAGAAATTAGAATATCTATACTAATCTTCAGCACTGAATAGCAGTCGTCAATTGCTCTTGAGAAACCTCTTATATCTAATCTACTCTAACTATTTTACACTACTAATCGAAATAAAATCCAACCTCAGTTGTCAATTGATTTTGAAATTCTTTAATGCTTATTCCTACACCGGACTCTCTTATTTATAGATCATATGGAGTTGATTTACAAAGACTTCTAATTCTAATAAAAGAAACTACTAAAAATAAAAGATTCATAATATAACTCTAATTCCTAATTTTATTTTTCCTTGCTTTCAATGGTTGATGTGCTTTTGGATTATTCTCCTTTATCTCAGCAACCGAGTTTGTCTAAGAGCTTATCTTCATTAATCTTCTTAGATCCGTGATTTATCAAATTTCTAATTTAAGATATCTTCTAATTTTTTTCTTTGCGGTGATAATCTTCATTCACGTGATCAACAGCAGCAACAATAGTAGAAAAACTTCTTTTCTGGAAAATTGTAAATCACAATTTTCTATCTTTCATATTTTTCTATTTGGATAATTCTCTAGATTACGATTTTTCACTTTTCTCCTTTTATCTCTTTTGTAGAATTATAAATTACGATTTTCTAGCTTTTAGTAGGCAGGAAATCGTCTTTTTCGCTCAATTGTCTTTCTTACTATTTTTCAAGTTCATTTTGACGAATATTAACACTTTGGCTCTTTTTTATTATTATTTTTTAATATCTGCATATCGTTAACTTATTAGTAGAAAATTAAGTCTTAACATCACTAAGTTAAGGGTGATAAAATGGTAAATTATGTGACTAATCACACTCCCAAACTTAAGCTTTGCTAGTCTCTAGTAAACAAGAAAATATAAAATATATAAAATATGAATTTAAATGTCACTTTCGTAGGGAGCGCGATTGCATTTAGCGGATGCAACAAGCCTTTAAATCCCTAGGTGATCCCTAGTGGAGGAGTTGTAGTCTCCTAAAAATTTTCAGTGAAGTTACCTACAAACTTTAAAAAATTTTAAATTTTTTAAAATAAATTTTTCTTTAAAAGCAAATAAAAATCTAACTAATCTACTTAATTGGTTAATACATAATCTATTACGATTTTCTAAAATTACCAATTGTTTATCCTTATTTTCCATTATAACAGTTACCCTTGATTAGAACTACAACAATTTCAATTCATAATAAGCACAGAGTGTATATGCATTAGTGAATAATTTATTCTTTATAAATTTTTCTAAATCCTAGATTTAGAAAATATTTTTATTTAAAAACTCACTGTTGACATACTCTCAAAAAGATATTTAAACTTTTGGGTTCTCTCAGTATATTTTTCAGAAGAATTCAGTCAAAGATAATTGTAAAAATGAATCTCATAGAAAAGATAATCTTATCTTATTCTTATGATTCTCTGTACAATCCATAGTATCTATTATCCTTATCTCTACTAGGCTTATACTTTTACAAATTATAATCTGAAAGGTCTTTCCTTCAGCTTGTAATAGGGTTTTCGGTTAAAAGGTATCAAGGAAGGGTAGAAAAGGATTCAAAGTTTTTCTGAGAATTTAGTTCTTCTTCGTCCTATCTTCTTCTACTATTTTATTTCAGTAAGTATCCATTATTGGATAACTTCTTCCCATATACTTCTATTGTATTCTTTCTTTTATAAATCTCATTTTTTTTTTCAGTTGAAAGCTTTTTATGAAATTGTCTTTTACGATTTTTCTCTTTTCACAACTTTTCGCTGAATCGTTCTTCTTTTTCACTTCTTTCCCATATATATATATATTTTTTTTTTCTTTTTTTTTCTTTTGTACTTCTTTTTCTTTTCTTCTGTATTTCATTCTTACTCCTTTCACTCCCTCTTCTTCCCTTCTTTGCGTTCTAAACTCTTAGAAATTGTAAGGGTTAAAAGTAGAAAGCTTTGGGTAATACATATGATTAAAGGTTTATAAAATTTTGGTACAAAGAAATTTGATTTTAAACTTCTAATATGAGTTCAAAGGATAAAATATTCTGAGATTTCAACTTTTTTGGCTCTGATTTAAATAATAGATGGCCTTTGATCATTTTCATTATTTACTAACATAGATGTCTTATTGCTTTGATATTTCTAATAGATAGTCCTAGACAAAAAATCAATTAATCATATTAATATAATAATTCGATTATAAATTCAATAATATATTTTTCTCCTTTTATTAATAGAATAATTCATTTTTCTCATTTTGTCTCTTTTGCAGAATCATAAATTACGATTTTCTATCTTTTAGTAGGCAGGAAATCATTTTTTTCGCTCAATCGTCTTTCTTATTGCTTCTCGAGTTCATTTTGACGAGTATTACTACTTTGACTCTCTTTTACTTTTTTACCTTAATATCTGTATATAGTTAACTTGTTAGTAGCAAACTAAGTCCTAGTATCACTGAGTTAAAGGTGATAAAATGATAAATTATATTACTGATCACATATCATGAACCATAAAACTATTATAAGGCACTCTTAAACAACGGAAGAAAAGATTCAATAAGCATTAATTAATAGTAATAAAAACTCATGGCAATCATCTTATTCCAAATTATAAAGTTTGACATGCATAAAAGCTTAAAACATTCTTAATAAAATTACTAGTCAAGCATTGTCTCATCCATTTTAAAACAACATAATATTAAAGGCCTTTAAAAAAAAACACATAATATTAAAGGAAAATAAATAGCTAGGCAATAATGCCTTCATCGCGATTCATCTCGGGCTCCTGAACACCACATGCAGTCTAATTACCATAAGCTCATACGTCATCCTCAGCTACACCTATCTCATCTGGCCACCCACATCAACAAGGGGTGTTAGTTTACACTTGTGTGTGCCAGACATGCATAATTCTAATAAGCTGAAAGGGACTGAAATGTAACATGAAAATCATCATTGCATGAGCTTATCTTTTCTTTTAAGTTTATCTGTTTCTTATCCCTCTCAAGATGTTGACTTTTAGACTTCGTCTCTCTCAAGACGTTGACTCTAATAAGCCCTTATTCATTTAATTATTTGTACATCTCAAGACGTTGAGTCTAACAAGCTCTTATTCATTTAATTTTCCGTTCATCTCAAGACGTTGACTTTTAGACTCTATCCCTCTTAAGACTTTGACTTTTAGACTTTGTCCCTTACAAGATTTAATCAAACTAATGTTTAGTTAGACTTCTCTTAAGACGTTGGGTCTAGTGCTTCTTATTCATTGTTTAGTTAGACTTCGTCCCTCCCAAGACAGTTGGGTATTCATACACCATCATAAAATATTAAAGTGCATGAGAATATAAATCATTGTGCATAAACCATAGCATTATAATCATTGACCTTGCCTGCCCAGAATCGATCAATCGATATCTCAGCTCGATCGATCGATCGATTTTTCTCGAGAGTTTCCAAAACTCTTATCATTCAGACTCGATCGATTGATTTCAACCCGTGAATTTTCAAATCATTATCATTTAGCAATCGATTGATTTCAATCCGTGAGCAGTCCATTAAATTTTGTCTAGAAATCGAGCGATCGATCGATTTCCAAACTTGATCGATCGATTTTGACCTATGAGCATACAGTGAAGTATCGTCCAAAATTAATCGATCGATTTCCAAACTCGATCAATCAATTAAGACTTGTGAGCACACCGTGTAGTGTATCAAATTTCTTGATGGGGTTTTAAACCCGATTTTAGCCAAAAATTTCAACATCAAAACATCAATCGAAGCATGCATTCACATCTAATCATACATTTCCTTATTTATGCAATAAAAATATTATTTAACATAAAACTCATATTTAAATCGATATTTTAAGTTTCAAAGAAAATTATGATTTCTCCATACCTAGATCGATCGTATCTCCGCGATTCGATCTAGTTCCTCACTACAACGATGACTCTTAAAGGAGGCGAAAGTCACTTGAGAATATATGCAAACGTCTCATCGATCTTTTAAAAAAAAAATTCAGAAAAAAAATGATCTAAAATCTCTTGTCTAAAGTCTTTAGAATTTCTTACCGAAAGAACCTCTATTCTTAAGAAGAACCCTCAATGAGAATATGATTTAGGGTTTTCCTCGTAACACACCTTTATAATCAATGAAACATCTAGTGTTATACTAAAACACCAAAGAATGATGTATAGGCATTTATATTAAGGTACAAAATAAAGGTTTAAAGCTTAGGCAAAGGCCGCTTGAGAATAGATGCAAACGCCTCACCGATCTTTCAAAAAGAAAAGTTCTAAAAAAAGAGGATCTAAAATTTCTTCTCTATAAACTCTCAATGAGATTATGATTTAGGATTTTCCTCGTAACACACCTTTATAATCAAGAAAACATTCGGTGTTATGCTAACACACCAAAAAATTATGTATAAGCATTTACTTCAAGGTCTAAAATAAAGGTTTAAAACTTACATACTAAAGTTTAATCCTATGACCTCTTATCTTTAACTCAAGTCTTTAACTAGTAAGCTATCGTATAACTTATGTCAATTAATGACAGAAATAAAAATAAGAGTTTAAAAAACTAAAATGTGTATTTTTAATTAAAACGTTTTAAAAATATCAAGACATGCAGTGTATAAGTTATTAGGCATATACAAATAATTCAAGTGTATCCAAGACATGAAATTTAAATCACTACAAATCTAACCGTAATTTCTAGCATTCATACCAAATTTACTGCTTAATTCGTACTTATTTCACCGTGCGCAAACTCAACTACCCTTTAAAATTCAATTCACAATTACCATTTTGACTAGGGTTAATGGGCTATGAGGGACTTCAAGAGATCTGGATTTATTGAAATTGATATCTCACCACCCTAAAATGACATGGACAGCTGCCTAACCAATTAAGCTAACAACCGATAATATTGGGCAATGATCAAGTCAGGTCCTACCAAGTAGAAACAAGATTTTCAGTCCTATCATATCTATTACTGTTGGAAATACGAGAATCTTGATTACACGTCATGCAATAAAAAGTGAAAACCAAAAAAGTCAAGATTCTCCTTTTTCTTAGGGCAGTAGATAGAGTAGGGCTGAAAATCCAATTCTACTTCGTAGGATCTGACTATTGCCCACCGATATGAATCTAAGACATAAACTTTATTTATGTATTTCTTTGTTCTTAGCTTGCCAAAAATAATAATAATAAAGAAATAAAAACACATCCTACCCCTAACCAATGGGATTGCCTTAGGAGGAGCAAATTGCGAATTAAGTAAGATATATGTGATAGTGTTAATGTAGTGACTTATAAAATTCTCTAACAAGAATGTCGCTGGACAAGGTTTGAGCATTTTGTTTGCAGACCTAACAAAAAGCCCACTATGTGGGAAGGATTGAACTGACCATAGAGAAGAAGTAAGAGAAAAATAACAATTACTCGGTGCTATATAAAGGATATTGGAGTATAATAGAGAGCGGGGCTTGAACTGAGGCAAGTGGAGAAATAAAGACTTGCAAAGTTGATTCCATAAATTATAGTCACATAATTCCCCGACTAGTTAAAAAAATCGAGAATAATGTGCTTCTTATTTAGAAAATGAACAAATCTCGTTTTGATTAAAACGTTTTCAAAAAAGCATGTTTTGTTTTAAAAAAGTAAAAAACTTCACAATTAAATCCCCAGTACTTCCTTACTTTGCCAACGAGCCACAACCTTTTCGTTATTATTTTACATTCTGCCCCATTTTTTTTAAAAAAAATCTCATTTTTTCGCCGACTTCTTCTCAAACTTTTCAACAAGTTCTCCTCTTACCGATTTATTTTGGATCCCAGACTTGATGACTAAGCCATAAGGGTATGTTTCATTGCACACATTGGCCCTCTAAGACCGTATATATATTTGGAGGCATTATACGAGAATGACGCGAGTCTCGTGAATCATTACTGTCATTTAAACACCAAGTTGGTGCAGGGCCGGCCTTGAGATTTTGGGGGTTCAAGGCGAGTTTCTAAAATGGGGCCCCTCTTTTATAGTAATTTTTAAAAAAAAATTATTATAATTTTTTATTTTTTTAACAAATAAAACAATACTCATTGTTTTTATATTACAAATATCTCCATATTCCATCTATTGTTTATAATTTGAAAATGCTACTAACAAATTAACGAAACCCTATATTAAAAAAAACATACAACACAAAAAGAGAAAAACTAAATAGTAGAATCATGGATCAAAATGTCGGAAAATCGATACGTATCGTTCGAGCCCAAAACCGATACGTATCGGTATCGGACCATATCGGACGATACATTGAATGTATCGTCCGGTATATACCATGTAAACCACTGATACCGATACGTATCAGTATTAGGCGAAATTTTGATTCATGAGTAGAACGTACTCGACGGATCGAGTAATTTTAACTGTCATTGAATCTTTCAATGTCATTTTTTAACACTTCTAACAGTCTTAAAATTTTCCAAAATTAGTTTCATTGGATAAATCTCATTGAATGTATCAAAATTGAAAAGTCATTTGCAAAAAATGGAACTGTAACGAGCCTGAAATCGCTATTTTAAGTTAGGTCATTTAATAAGAAAAAAGTTAGGGTACCTCTAAATCACCCACATCCCAGACCCTTGAAAACCATTGAATCATATGATGAAGATCATTTTTCATCTATATCTTTGGCTCAATAGATCTTGAGATCATCATGCACCTATCAAATTGTCGGTTTGTTATTCAATGTGTCATAGATTTCAAAAAATGGCCATAAATCACATTTGAGCATGATGTGTTTCATATGATTCAAGGTCATTTTTTGGGGATTTGTGACAATGGAATAAAAATTTACTGTATGATAGGTGGCATGACCTGAAGATCTATTTTGTGAAAGATAGGTCTGATAAGTGATCTTCATCATTTCATTCAAATGAAACAATGGTTTTCAAGGGATCTGAGACATGGGCGCTTTCGGAGAACGCATGGGCACTTTTAGAGGTACCCTATATATAAAGGATTTGGTCAAACAAATCTAGTCTAATAAAAAATTATGCTAGAAAATCTACTAAGTCAATATATATTGTCGGGCTCTATGAAGCCAGTGACTCGATGACCTACACTGACCTGGTTGAGACCCGATCCATGACCCATTTAAAAAAAAAATGTAAATATGAGACCGGAGAAGAGTTGAACCCATAATTTGTTGGATAAAAAGTAAAACAACACTAGTCACTTAACCAGCTTAACAATGAGATCATCTTAATACATTTATACATTAAAAATTATATTAAGCAACTAGATAGTAAAAAGTAAAGACTTTTAAGATTTGGGGCTCCTAAATATTTGGGGGCCCTAGGTGGCCGCCTCGTGGGCCTTGGCCCAGGGCCGGCATTGAGTTGCTGTTTAAATAATCTTACACCATTAAATGATTTAAGATGTGCATAATCCATATGATCATAGTGATAATTATCCATTAAAGGGTAATGTGTCTACAAAAACTACATTCATTGGAGGATTTTAACTATCCAATGTGCCACTAATACTAGCCGTTGTTCTTATTTTTAATGGTTGTTATTAAAGGTTACCAAATGGATGATTCACATTCACTTAAAGGCATGATTTTTGGTTAAGATATGTATCAATGAAGAAATGATAGCCGGAAATTTTTGATTCTTTGCACATATGCAAGGCATAAGATCATTAAACACTATTACAAGTACTCATAGTCACAAAAATCACCGAATTCTTTTTCAATTTGGGAATTTCAGATTTTGCAAATTAATCCCGAATTATTTGTGATTTTTCACAAATTCATGTGTTTTTACTTTTTAATAATTTGCAAATAATTCTCAACTTTTTCAAAAAATTGTGATTTTTAATATTTTTTTAATAGAGCTGGGGAGAATACACTCGGGGTGCACAGGATGACTCGGTGACCATATCACAAGTCACGTGGCATGATCAACCTAAAAAAAGCTCTTTCGAAGTTGACCAACAATGGGACATGTGATTTTTTAAAAATATTTTTTTTTTACTTATTTGCCCACTGCTTGACTTTTTTTCCAACTTTCACCACATTTTTTATAGTGAAAAAGTTATAAAAATATTTTTTTAATTTTTTAATGAGAACTGATTGACCTTGGCTATGTAGTCGTGTCAACTGTAGAGATTTCCCTACACCTGGATATATAGTCCCAGGACTTTTTTTATATTTTTAAAGTTTATTTTTTATTTTTTCTCGTTGATTTTTCTTTTGAATATGTGTCCCCAAACTTATTGCTTTTTGCTGAATTTAACTTTGCCAAATTATTGTCGCCCCCGACTTAGTGACTATGTACGTATTGGCGAAAAAATATGCAAAAATGTTTTTTGATAATTAATGCTGAGAGTTAAGGGACCTCACCTTACCATTAAAGAACAAAGCCAAAGGACGTACAACAACAAGGAAAACCACCCAGCTGCTAAGAGAGTGTTAACAATGCCACCACCTCCTAAACAGCCAGAGACGCAAAACAAAAGCATAATTAAAAAGCCTAAAAAAGAGAACTCAGAGAACGAGATGTTCAAACTGAGAACCCAAGGGAAGGAAAACTTGGCAGACACAAAACTAATGTAGAGCCAACATAAAACTACACCCTCCATCAATGTCCCCTAAGTTAGAAATACAATCCATAATCGAAAACAATTGAATAATCTTTAAGGTATGGGCCCACTATAAAATTTTAATTTGAATTTTTTCAGCTACCATTGAACTTTGCATCTCCTTTTCTTTAAAAATTTTCTTGTTCATTTCTTTCTATTTCCATATCATCCATAGAACTGTGAAAGGAAATAGACTCCATATTTTACCTCATCACGAGCCTCCACAGTTATACTGTCGCATTTAAAGAAGTGAACCACATGAGCTTGACATAACCCAAGATACTTTGAACCATCTAAGCAAGAAAACCCCATATAACATAAGTTGAATCCCAATGGATAAAAAGATGAGCAACATCCTCTTCAACTCGCTTGCACATGACACACCTATTTGCCAACGAGAAATCGCTGGAAATTAAATTATCAATAGTTAAAATCTTATTGACCACTACTTGTCAGACAAAGATGATAACTCTCTTGGGAGCCTTTGACTTCCAAATGCTTATCTATCCGAGCAATAAGACCAAGAAGGAGAATCAAACTTCGAGGGTCAAAAGAGATGATCGAATTAAGGAGGTTCAGAAAGCTGGCAACCTCACTAATCTCAACTTCATGTAGGCTTCTTAAAGTAACTAATTTCCAAAAAATTGAGATCCTATAGATATTAAGAAAGAGGGCTTTAAGGGGCCGAGCAAACAACCAACTATCATACCAAAAAGCAGTAATTCCATTACCAATAATAATTCTGGTTCCCTCTTTAAAAAACTCACTAACCTTGCTAAGAGAAGACTAGAAATCAGAAGCCGAACGTGGGATCCCAATGTCCCTCCTGCTACCTCCAATACCATACTTATCCAGCAGGATAAACTTACATAGGCTGGACCTCTTTAGCTCAATGCGCCAATATCATTTGACGAGCAAAACTTCATTAAATGGTCTTAAAATGATAATACTCATGTCACCATCTTTCTTATTTTGATACAACAATCTTCAATCAACTTAGTGAATTTTTAATTTATCTTTAATGCCTGATCATAAAGTATCTCATCTAATCTCTTTGGACCACCCAGCCACGATATTTAAACAATGACATGTAAAAAAGCATCTCAATGGCCACAAAATATGCATTGAGGCTACGCACAAAGTAATGCTCCCTAACATCGATGTAACTATGTGCGATTTGGATTGACATGTCCACTCCCAAAAATTAAAGGTGCTAGATCAGCAGGTGGTCAGCTCTTGCTATGCTTTGGAGTGCATGCGTGGAAAACCAGACATGATTGAAAGGATATTATCGTCTAAAATGCGTGGAAAACGAGACATGATTGAAAGGATATTATCGTCTAAAATTTAGAAAACGTGATAAATGAGTGCGTAAAAGTCTTCACTCCATAAAATACGAAATTGCCAGTCCTGCGAGAATATGGGGATATGATGCCACTCCATTCTCACGTTAAAAGCGCAAAAGCAAAATGTGAGAAAACGACCATGCCGTAGCAGCAAAGATGGCCATAATAGTCAAACGTTGACTGTTATTGATATCGATGCCTATAAATCCCAAGGCTAGGGCTGTCAACAGGTCGAGTGAACCCGACCCAAAATTTTATCGAGTCAAGCACATAAGCTTGATCAACCGGGTTAGGTCAGGCAACCCAATATTTTATAAGAAAGAAGTATAAAAGATAGGAGGTATTTATCGGGTGAGGTTGGGTATTTGGGCATCAGGTTGGGTCAGGTTTTCGAGTCGGGTTGGGTTTTTAGGCATCGGATTGGGTCAGGTTTTCAAGTCGGGTCGTGTCGTTTTGGCTTGAGTACACCATTGGATTGGGTTGGGTCACATGGAATCACCTTGGATTAATTGGGTTGGGTCACTTCATTGGGATTTATGTCATACGAAATAAAAGACTGACCATCTAATGGTATGCTTATGATCTCAAGATCCAATACCTAAATGATTGGGACGAAAAACGATCTCTATTGTCTGATTCAAAGTAATCAATTAATCAATGGCCGGGTTTTAGTGTGGGTGAACAAAAGGATCCGGTGGATGAATTTGAAGGTTCTCTATTTTTTTTTTATTTTTTTTTTACAAAATTAAAGGTACTCTATTTTATTGTAGGCTGATTTGACCGAAACTTATCGGATACATATCTGCTTGAGACCAGGAGGATATGTATTGGTTTTAAAATCTTTGTACACGCATAATGAAAGGAGCTTGCCTATGATTGATCGGTGGCCCAAAGACTTTACTACCACTGTTGCAGTATCTGATCACCACCCAGACTGCTACCTTTTAGACCTTTGATCAAATGGTTCAAAATATCTAATCAATGATGATTATGAACCATTGGCCTTTTACTAATTAGAAACAGAAATATTTTGGACCATTGACCGTTTGCTGTCATTTAATAAATAATCTCATCGACTATGGTTATCTAACAATTCATTCATATGCATTTAATCTCAAGGGGTTAGGTGAGCTGACCAGGTACCTACTTTCAAAAGTAGGAGACTTGAGTTCGAATCCCCTCCCCCCTTTAGGTCACTCTAGGGATTTATGTCCTGTGTTGACCCGACATGTGCTGAATTTGGAGTGCGTATGTGTCCCTGGGATTAGACTAGTGCTCAATGAAGCCCGAATACCAAGGTTATAAATATATATATATATATATATATATATATATATATATATATATATATTGTAACAGCTCGGTCCTCCGTGCCCGAAAATCCGTGCCATCAGGATCATACTCTGGATGATCCCCAAAATAAATCACAAAGTGTCTGCTCGTATAGCGGAAATCGAACAGACACTGTCCAGCATTGGTAGATCGAGTCATTTCAAGACATTTAAAATAGAAAGAAATAATAAACAAAACTTGAGAATATACATTCCCAAAAAGGAACCCAGAAGAACCACTGATGATGGACATCCATCACCCAAAACAATGGTTCCTGATAATGGTTCCAATAGAATGTATAGTAATACAATAAAGTAAGATCTACATAAATAAATACAGAAAGTGGCCACCAAGCTCACAATGATCCAAAGTTTATACAAAATCTCAAAATGAGCAGACTAGTATACCCAGACTACGGATAAAAATCGTCCGCCTGGACGTCAGTCTCCTCGTCCTCAGCCTCCGCCTCTAGCTCAGGCTGGTAATCAGGGTCACTCTCTATGCTCGTAACTCTAGCCTCAAAGCCTAAATTGTTAATGAAACTGAGTGAGCTAACCATCTAAGTTCAGTAGAAGAATCTCAGTTAAAATTACATCTTAATTATAAAACAAGGTAGTAGAAGACATGGTCAGAATTGAACAGATGCAAACAGATATTTTAGAAATGCAGAATTTATCAAAGCAGACAATTCGTATCGGAATTTACGGACTGTGATGCATATAGTGTTTAATGACTTAAAATAATAAACTTAAATAACTCCCATGAGTATAACACGTGGTAGCCAAATTTGATCCGATGGGTAATCCCAACCATCGTCATTCACATAAACAATTTCAGGAATGCAACAATGTCTCAACTATGGAGTGCAATTGTGTCGAGGATTTTCAAATAGATGCACGAGTGTGCCAAATACGGATATACCGCCGAGTCGGTGAGATTCGTCTAATTAATAAACCTCAAATCACATGCACACATATCATACTTTAACAAAATTCAGATAACAGATGACGGGTGTCGGATAGCAGGAGTCAAATACATAATAGAGTTGTCCCACGTATGCTAAACATGACTGAAAGAAAAGTCATACTTTGCAGTTATATGTAGAACATTTGGAATCCATGAGATCAAGAATAAATATAATTTCAATTGAATTCCCCTACCTCAGATCAGACCTCTTTCTAAGCAAATCTAAAGCTTTTTAAAGCGTCATGGTTCGATCCTAGACCATAAATATTGTATACTAAGTGTCAGGCAGGTCAGAAAGTCAACTAGTACAGTGTCCAATAGCATTCAATTCACATAACCAAATCAGGACAAAAACAGGGGTGATTGATCGATCAACACCTTTATTGATCGATCAATACACCCAGTTGATCGATCAATAGTCCCATTGATCGATCAATACCCTCAACTCAACTCACCAGCAACAGAGGTAGTTGATCGATCAATAGCTTTTATTGATCGAACAACACCCTTCATTGATCGATCAATAACTTCCTTTTTCTTCACACTTTGGCATAGCCAAATTGATCGATCACCAGCTTGATTGATCGATCAATGTGTCTTGTTGATCGATCAATGCCCTCATTGATCGATCAATAGCTTAAATTCTCAAATTTCTCACATTCTGTTCACATTTATAATTTATACAGATTGATCGATCAATGCCTTCATTGATCGATCAATACCAATCATTGATCGATCACACTCTCTGTGATCGATCAATACTTAGGATTGATCGATCAATTCACTAATTGATCGATCAATGCCCTTCGAGCATTAAACTTTCAGAAATCTTCAGTGTTTTATTCCCTTATTTGTCCTATACGAATTGATCGATCAATGCCTTCATTGATCGATCAACATATCACATTGATCGATCAATCTAGCATTGATCAATCAATAATGACAGTACCTCTGTCATTAATGGAGGTCACTTACTTGACCTAATTTCACCCTTTTTTCATTTATGGTTTCCAACAACTATTGATACACACACCAATACAAGCACAAGGGCTTCAACCTTGCCCATTTTAAACGCACAAACATACCTCGGTTCGGGTCCTTTCGTGGTTCCGGCAAAAAGATCCGAAAGGGGTTTCAGATCTGGAACTCGAGTTGTATCTCCGTTGTGACTCCGATACGTAATGTATCGACTCCGATTCAGCACGCAGAGGCTTCCCACGCACTTAGACTGTACTTGAGCTCGTCTTATTGAACTCCACATACCCTAACTAAGATTTACTCACGATCTCGGTACCTCTAACCCTCTTTCCTCGTAGAGCACACTCAAATCTCAACCTAGCACAGATTCTTAGCTCAAGAACAAGGGGAAGAAGAAGAAAAACACCTCTCCAGGTCTCTCCCTTCCCTTATAAGCTACCTAAACTGAAATATCTCTGATATTTCAGTTTAGACCCTAATTTGAACTCCTGTGTGAAGCGCCTTCACGATCTCTACGGCGTAACACGATCCACGAGGTTCTACTAGTCTCAGATTCACGCGAAAGTTTACATATGACTTCATCTATCTACATACTAATATTATTTCAAATAATAGTAATTATTAATTTTAAAATCTGTCTCAATTTTCGTGCCAGGCACGTATATCGATGCAGTCGGGTTCTTGTTCGAATTTTCAAGGTCGTTACATATATCCTATCAACATGCATGATCATGATTTTAAATAACGCTTGACACAACAATGTCTTGAATAATATTTTTGCGTCTCACAGCTAAGTGCCACGTTTATAATACCACTTATCATCTCCAGAGTCCAGACGCAAAAGAGAAATTATTTTTTAAAGTAAAATTGTACTAATGTCACCTTAAAAAAAAAAAAATAGATAATCTACTAATGTCACTTAAAAATAATAATAATAAATAAAGAAGAAGAAAGATAACGTACTAATGTCACTTTCATACATATGACACTATTTTCACTCATTAGATTCATTTTATGAGATGATTTTGTGACTATCATGTTTTGTCCAAGTCCCTGCACTCAAATATTTATAATTATTTTTATTTTTCACTATAAAAAATTATAACTATTAGCAGCATGTGACGAAGGTACGCAATGTGGTTATCCGGGTCATCCGTAGCGTCACTCGAGTCGCTTGTACTCCGCGTAAAGGCAGTGGCGACTTCGTACCTGGGGCATACGACATGGGGCCAAGAGGGCCTCGCCTGACCCTCGCAACGTAGTCATGCTGTGGTAGTCGCGACACGGTCGCAGGGTAAGACTCGAGAGTGACACGGCCGCGATATGGCCAGCTGGGCTAGCGTTGTAGGGCGTTGCGGTGTGAATAGTAAAGTATGTCAAATCAAAGGGTTTGAGGTCCTCCGTTCATTTTGACTGAATTACTGTTTTACCCTTATATGGGAGAATGAAGCTCGGGATCTATTTCCCTACACACGGGGCCTTGCGTTGTCAGAGGAGGCGCAAGTATCTCCTAGGCCTAAAAGGGTGGGCCTAGGACGTCGACGCAGCGATGCCGTGTGACACCCAAGGTGAGGTTGAAATATGACATGAGCTACGCGTTGCTGTGCATACCGCTGGGCAACTTCACGAGAGCTGTATGGGACTCAGTTGAGCACTACAGTATGTGAGCCAAGTATGAACGCACACGAAGGCAGACTGCGTGGGACTCAGTTGAGCACGGTAGCACGAGTCATATTGGTGCAATCGAGCATGTCGAAAAAGACACGATATATCGGATGGTAGACCGCGAAACAAAGGTAATCACGAGGGGGAGTTCCCGTCCTCTAGGCGGGTGGTATCAGAGCTGATGAAGAGATTGATTGACTTAGTTGCATGCGGTAGTGAGGCACCGCACGAGTTGATAACGTGTCGAAGGACGCCCCCATGACAGTTCGTATCAGAAGTAGACTGACTTAATGCATCGGACATTAGGTGCTGCACGGGTTGACACTACTGGAAGAGTGACCCCGTGACAGGCAGCTAAAAACTGTCGCTACAAATTAACAAAAAATTGTTGTTATTAATCTCCCACTGTTAGTCTTGTTGCTACCACAAATTGCCTTGACAGTGAGTGCTACTGAAGCACCTTATTTTTGTAGTGACTTAATCGGCTAATATTTTCATCTATGTAATATCTTAAATGATATGTTCCAATTATGGATACCACTTGGTTTGTTTAAATTAATCGTAGATATGTGTGAAATGGCATAACAGTGAAATTTACTTTTACGGTATAAAATCAAATATTTATTTTAATTGTATAAAATCATTTAAAGCACTTTTTTCAATTCATACGCTATCCAAGACGGGATTTGGTACTAAATATTCGATTTGATAATCTACTATTAATTCTTTTTCAAATGGTAATCGCCCATATTATATTAAGCAAGAAATTGGAAAAAGCATCTTTCCCATTTACGTTAGATTGCGTCTAATCTAAATCTATTAGTTGTTTCATAAGTAATAACAATTTTTTTTATTTTTTCAAAGGAATTAATAACAATTTTATTTAAGCGGATGGAATCTAAATATGTGTGCAGTGTGTCATGTGGAATCAAAATCTGATTGTCTAGATTTTAAGATCTATTGTGCAAATGATTGGGACTAAAACTGATCTCCATTGTCTGATTGAAAGAATCCAAGGCCTTTAGCATGTGAAACTTGGGTTGAAAAAAAAATTAAAGAAAAAATTATTCAGTAACTATGTTTGCACCCACAGAATCTCTAAGGCCTCATTCAGATGTTTTCTGATTTTTTTCAGAAAAGCTTAGATTTTTGAACACTCAAATTCTTAGTAGACTTAGATTCTTGACTTTTCTCATATACGTTCTTAAGTTACTCAGATTCCTGAAAGATTCTTAGCAGACTCAGATTTTTTTATTTTTAAGTTTCTCTCAAAAAATCCTCAGAATCGATTCAATCAGTGGTTATGCTATAATCGTAGAAACGCAATTTAATCCATTTTTTATGTGTCGTAGTTGAACTTCTTTCAAAATTTATAGGCAACCAATTGAAATGGGATTGAACATATTTAACGGAGTCTTTTTCCGAATCTGATTTAATGGTCATTACTTTTAAAAGATTTTTTTTTATGATAATAAATGAAATAAGGTATTTGGGACCTTTATTTGTATCAATCAAAACTCTAAAATACCCACCTAGCAAGTAGCAACACTTAGAGATAATTTGATTGATGGGTATGTGTGTACTATGAGATTTTTGGTGTGAAATTATTTTTATTTTCCTTATAGTTGACGAGAGCAGCTATTTGCACCCATTTTTTGAGTAATGTACCACATAATTTTTATTGGACAAGGACCATTAACTGATTTGAATCAGACGATGGAGATTGTTTGTTGTTTCAATCTTCCTCACAATAGATCTTAAGATCATGAAGCTCCTATCAGACGGTCAGATATTGATTTAACATAACACATTCCTAAAAGGTGACCTAGATTATGGAAACAAGAGTTGACCAAATCTTTTTCGAGATGTGTGCTATGTGAAATCAACATCTGGCCGTCTAATTGGAAATTCATGATCTTAAGATCTATCAAGGAGTAGATTGAAACCAAAAAGTAAGTCCGCTGCTTATATATATATATATATATATATATATATATATATATATATATATATATATACAACTTCGTATACAACTTCGTGTAACCCACATTTGGCACTTTTTTACCCACATTTTAAATATATATAATATACAATTTCGTGTAACCCACATCTAGCATTTTTTTACCCACATTTGGCTGTAACAACATCATATATATATATATATATATATATATATATATATATATATATATATATATATATATATAAAATAGGAAAGCAGTGTGTAATAGCAACGTATCAACGTCTAAAATTGTTTTTCAGCCGCACAGGATACGTGCCTTTCAACGCTGAGATCAGATTTTAACAGAGTAAGTGCCACAAAAGTGACGGTCAAACAGCCCCGTCAATGGCCCCCAGCACCAGGCATAGTCCAGTACTGGTTCGGTGGCCGTTCGGTGAGCCAAAAAAGCATACCGGCGACGATGAATTTAGAAAAAACTCGCCGTCATCTTCTCCAACTGGTTTCTCTGATTTTTTTTGTAATTTTTTTTTGCTTTTTTTGTTTTTAGGCAAATGCATGCTAAGTTGGGATCTGATGGATACAAGAATGTGAAGTATACATACTCGCCTACAATCTGAGCTTAGATTCTGAGCTATTTCAAGTAATTTACTCGAACGACTAACTGTCGCTTTCACTCGAAAACCACTCGGATTCTCACTTCCCAAAAAAACACTCTCGAACACCAGAATCAGTCAGAAAGCAGCACATTTTGAGAACTTTCTGAGTTTAAACTCAGAATCTGGGTTAAATCCGACTCCCGAACGAGGCCTAAGGGTACCACATAAAAAGACTTCTTATTACTTAATTAATTCTTAAATAATTTCATTACTTAGAATAATGTGTGCAAATTTAATTTAAGAGAGCCATTACTTGTACACGCTTTTTAAGTGATTGCACCGAGGTTAAAGAAAAACATTATATTTTAGGGACATTTGAATGTGAAAACACAATTTAGGCCATCTGATTTAAAATTTATGATCTATAGATCCTTAGTGGATAAGAATGGAGCAAAACCCAATATATATTATATGATCTATTATTGTCAACCATTGAATCAAATAATAGCCTTTGATTATATTTAATTACATGATAAAGATTATATTTCGTGCCAATCTTACCCACTAAGGATCTATAGATCATGAATTTTAAATTAGACGGCCTAAATTAGATTTTCACATTTCACATGTTCCTAAAATACGTAATCTTTTTTTAATCTCGGTGCAATCACATAAAAAGCGAGTCCAAGTAATAGCTCGCTTAATCTAAATCCTTAGTCCAAGTAAGAGCTCCCTTAATTTAATCTAAATCCTTTTTTTATAAGGCAATAGGGACCTACACAACCTCTACGCAGAGGAGTGGTGTACACTTACATACCGCAGAGATGTGACAGTTCATCCCAATACCGGTCTTACTGGACGAAGGTTTAATGAATTTTTAGAGTAGATGCTAGATAGACGTAAAACAAATTTACCATATTGAAAATTACCGTTTTCGATAATTTTTCGGTCGGAATCCTTTCAATATATTTTGAATTAATTTTGATATTTTTCAGAAAAATTCGAAAAAGTTTCGGGGATTAAAAATCTCAAAAATATATATAATGTATTTAATATTTTTTTTTATAATTACTACATATATACTAAATCACTAATATATTTAAAATAAATAAAATAAAAATTTTAAACATAAAAAAAATACCCAAATTTACCGAAATTTCTGAACTTTCACCAAAAATACCAAAATTACCGAAAAATACAAAAAATCTTCTGAAATTTTCTTTTGACCCCCTTTTCAACGAATTTCGCCAAATTTTGGCGAAATTTGTCACCATGTTTTTAACACATTATTCAAAAATAAATAAATTGTTTCTCTCTCTTCCTATCACATAATTTTATTCCTATAAAGTTATTGATTAATTGTAAGAATCAATCAAGTCGGATCTTATTTAGATATGTCAATACGTTAATTCTGAAATATTACTTTCTTTTAGTC
This sequence comes from Chloranthus sessilifolius, assembly GCA_021018995.1. Lineage (NCBI taxonomy): Eukaryota > Viridiplantae > Streptophyta > Magnoliopsida > Chloranthales > Chloranthaceae > Chloranthus > Chloranthus sessilifolius. The sequence continues at coordinate 120,920,257 of CM037587.1, read as the reverse complement.
AAAATGTTAATAAGCTAATTTTTTCATTAAACTGTTCCTTTAAGACCAAATGTCACTAATATATATGTATATATTTAAAATATATATTCTAATTTTGTTATATTTATTTAGCTTTAATCCAAAGTTTGGTTTCTATTGAGTTTTAAATATTCTTTTTATTTTATTTATTTAACTTGAAATTAAAATTTTGTTTCTCTTTAATTTTAAACATTCTTTTCATTTTGTTGTAAATTTTCTCACCCATGCGCACGGGATTGTTACTAGTTTATGTCTAAACAATTCATCTAAAATGGGGTCGTGCGGAATCTAAAATGGGGTCGTGCGGACTGAGTTTGTCGGTTGTCATTGAGTTTGCCAGTTGTCACCCCCTTCCAAAAAAAATAATTCTGAATATCCCTATTAAATAAATTGACCAGTTTGAATCGGATGATTGACATTAAGGCTGTCAATAGGGTCAGGCTGGTCCATCAATCCGCATGACCCAGCCCTAAAATTATAGGGCTACGGCTTAAAAATAAGGTCAAAGGGCAGGGCTTGGGGCTCAAAACCAAAAACCCACGTTGTACGTCGGGTTGGGTAACAGCTCGATAAGTTAAATTTCATAAGCCCGGCTCGGCCCATAGATCACTTTTAATTATAGATTTAATATGTTAATATTAGTATATAAAATATATTATATTATTTACAATCAAATTATCAAAATAGCACTCAATATTACCATGAAATATATAATAATATTTTAGTCATTTAAATATTTATAAAGAGTGGTCTTAAGATTTTCTTTTTCCTCACTGGAAATATTTTTCCCGATCTTTAATGAAAAAAAAATTTCAATGAAGAGACATTTATAAGGGATTTAAAAAAATACCCATAACCATTAAAGTCTAAAGCCTGTTCTCTGCCCGCTCCAATCTGCCTAAGCTAGAGATAGGGTTAGGGCTAGGCCAGGATTTTTTCATAGGATGGTCATCTAATCAATTAATATTGAAAAATTGTATAATTTTTTCTAAGCAAACGCTAAAAAAAAATATTTCTACAAATGAAACTAGATGCGAAATAAAAGAAAATCATGTACATATCGATTAGGTCATTTCAACAAAATTGACCTAATTCAAAATTCCCTCAAAGAATGACTTCGAGGTAGTATCATTCTCCAAATAGCAGGATGATGTGACAGTACGTTGCAGAGATCGTGAGATCATCGACGCTGTTGAACATATCCCAATGATAAACGAGAAGACCCAACATTTTTTTATTTAATAATTTTGATGTATTTATAAAATTATATATGTATTAAGTTGTTTTTGCTCAAATCTTGTTATGTATAATAAACTTCTTAATTTTTTTAAATTAATTATACTAGAGCATTTTGGGTGGTCAGTATAATTTTGGATGGATGAGAATCTACTAATATAAATTACGACACCTAAAGCTTAGTAACAAATGTTTAGAAAGTTTGGATGGTCAATTGACTACCCAAATTGGCTCTGCTATTGGGCTGGGCATATTAAAGCCTGCCTAAGTTAGGGTCGGACTAGGACCTCGGCTTGATCCCTGGGGCCGGGCTAGATTTTAGGGAGGTACAACCCTTGCTCATTGACAACCCTAATTGATATCATTTTTCATCTAATCTTCCACTCAAATGATCTTGAGAATGTCAGTCAAATGATCTACATTTTATTCCACATTACACACATCCCAAAATGTGACCTGTGAGCATTATGTTTACCACATGGTCTTTGGGTCTCTTTTGGAATGTGTGGCTCTAGGAATAAAAAATTGACTGTCTAATAATATACATGTGATCTCAAGATCAATTCGGTGAACGATGAGACAACGATTTCGATCCTCCCATTCAAAATAGTTAATAGTTTTAAGCTGTACTTAATAGGGGATATTCAATATTTTATGGGATTAGTTGCAACCACTTATTTTATACACAAACTGCAGACCTAGAGAAGGAATAAATGGTGCGTGCAAAGTTATTGGCAATAGTCCAAATAAAATGAACTTCACATCTTACACCAATAAAGTAAGAAAAAAGTGATTCAAAACGGAAAGTATATGCCTCATTTACTGAACGAGAAGGTTTCGTGATTTAGGGATTCTCAAGAGATTCGGAGTCCATGTTTTTTGTTTATTAATGTGAGTTTACCTTGCTACCCTCCAATAAAAAAAGAATTTAAGTTTTATAAAATGATCAAACTGTCCACCTTCGACTTCCTTCAGATTTTGGAGCTTTCCAATAGCTTTAATGGGGAGAAGATGGAGCTTTCCAGGTTCAAAGCCAAGCTAATGCTGCTAAACCACATTAATGGTGCAGAGCTAAGCTGATGGTGTAAAGCCAAGCTAATGATGCACCATACATCCCTATTTTCTAAACCCCATTAATGGTGTAGAGCCAAGCTAAGAACTCAATCTTGCTAAAAAAATAGGGATTTGAATGAGTTTTTTAATAGTTTTATAATAGTATCAGAGCTAATCTTGCTAAAAAAATAGGGATCTTGAATGAGTTTTTGAGGAGCTCCATCTTTATCTTCTTCATCTAGCCAAGAACCCCAACCCTACTCAGAGACTCCCCAGTTGACGTCAGATCTGGTCGGAGATTTGTTTTCTAAACCCCATTAATGGTGCAGAGCCAAGCTAAGAACTTAATCTTGCTAAAAAAATAGTGATTTGAATGAGTTTTTAAATAGTATCAGAGCTAATCTTGCTCAAAAAATAGGGATCTTGAATGAGTTTCTAAGGAGCTCCATCTTCATCTTTGTCATCTAGTTGAGAACCCCAACCCAAACCAGAGACTCTCCAGATGACGTCGGATTTGCTAAGAGATTGATTGATTATGATTGTTTTTGGCTTCTGATCATTTTTCTCTCTTGGGTCAAAGTCTATCGGGGGACTGAAACTTGGTGATCTGAGGAGCTCCATCTTCATCTTCTTCATCTAGCCAACCCTAATAAGAAAACTCTCTTTCAGGGACGAGACAGTAATTTCGCCTTTTGAGTTAAGGGTAGTAATGTCTTTTCGCCAACTTAGTAAAAGGGCTTAAATATAATTTGAAATCCCTCCTTATCCTAATTTCCATAAAAATCTATCCCAAATACCGTGCCAGTCCTGTTTTCCCCAACCTTTTAAGACCATTATATTAACCTAAAACGATTATAAACTGGTCCTTTTTACTAAATTTCTCATAAAGTAATTGGAGCATGTCTAATACAGGCCAGTGATTCAGTCCATCGGTGAGTTTGTTTTTTATGGGATTAGTGAATTTTAATATCAGCCACTAAATATATATATATATATATATATATATATATATATATATATATATATATATATATATATATATATATATATATAAGCAAAGCTTAATGCTTAATATTAAAATGCGAATATAGAGAGCGGATGGTTTAATTGTAAATCTCTTCGGACACGGCCATGATTCAAAATCCCTCCCGAAATGGGACATATCGGGCAAGACTGTCTCTCGTCTCGGAGATTAGGATGGTGAGCTCAGATTACAGTGTGTTTTTGCCCCGAGGTATAATATAGAAAATATTAATTATAAAATTTAAGTTATAAAAAATGTTAGGGTAGGACACAATTGTGAATACTGTGTCCAAATCTATGAACTGTAATAGTCATTATTATTTTTTAACGACTAGCATTAAAGAACATCCTTCCCAAGATATGAAATTGATTTAATTATAAGTATGATACTTTGTCTAAGAAATGGTTCAATCATTTACAGTCACTTTGGACTATTTAGAATTATAACAAATATTTACCACATAATATAACAGTATTCTTTTATTACTGATAAGAACATTAAAATGTCTACTTTTGTTTCGTGCCATATCGGTCTCCGGGTGCTCAAGACAACTCAAAAATCCAAGATTTTAAATCATGATTGTTGCCCATCAACAACTACTTTGACAGCTTTAATCTCTCTCATCATTTCAACGGTGGAAGAAGGAAAAGATGTCCCAATCATAGATTTTAAAATATATATATATATATATATATATATATATATATATATATATATATATATATATATAAGAACTTTATATATATATAAATAGATTAAAATTTAAAAAAGCTTTGGCTATGCCAAATTTTTGGTATTCTGTTTACTCTGACATTTGGCCTTTTTACCTCACATGCGACCCTGTCTACCGATAGGGCCCTAAAGGGGCTAATCTCATCCGATATGAGCTAATAAAACTCAATACGACTTGATAGGGCGATATGACCCATATTTAACTCTACTCTTGTTCAGCCAAAATTTAACTCCTTCTCGCGTAAGAGATAAAAATACGCCATACAATTAAAGCCAATGGTCCCGGAAAATAATAATAATGCTGACGTAAGCGGAGGAAATCAAACGCACAGTTTCACGGAATCACAAAACGAGTAAATTAATAATTCCAAAACACGACGACAGAATCATTCCATTGAAACGGAGGGTGGGGGATAGATATGAGCAAGATGAACGATCCCAGATCAAAACAAAAATAAATACAACCAAAGACAGAGAGAAATCAGAAACCCAACATCTTCTCCTCCTTCCTTCTTAGTACTCTGAGGCCAACGGCTCGTGAGTTTGGTGGATAAAGAAAAACTCATATACAAGTCCAGCGAGCCCACCTCCGATCAACGGTCCGGCCCAGTACACCCAGTGGTCCGCCCATTGCCAGCTGACCAGAGCCGGTCCGAAAGAGACGGCAGGGTTCATCGAAGCTCCTGTGAAGGGCCCACCAGCTAAGATGTTAGCGCCGACGATCAAGCCAATTGCAAGAGGGGCGATGGTCCCCACGCTCCCTCTTTTGGGATCTATAGCCGTTGCGTACACCGTGTAGACCAAACCGAACGTCATAACGATCTCAAATACGAATCCGTTCCACACACTGACACCAGATAGAGCAAAACCCCCAGTCGTCTACAAAACCCAAAAAACGATAGATTTGTGAGTTAATTTAAAGTGCACATCCCGATTAAAAACAAAAATTATACTCTCCCCCCTCCCCCTCTCTCTCTCTCTCTCTCTCTCTCTCTCTCTCTCTCTCTCTCTCTCTTACATTCCTAAAGGGGAGAAATTTTAAGCACTCACCAATCCGCCTGTGGCGAAATAAAGGAGACCGCAAGCAGCGACAGAGCCGAGGAGTTGCGCGATCCAGTACAGGAGCCCTCGGAACAGAGAGATGTTCCCACCAACAAAGGCACCGAAAGTCACAGCAGGGTTGACGTGACCGCCCGAAATGTTAGCACCCACAGAAACCGCTACGAACAGACCGAAACCGTGTGCCACGGCAGCCGCAATGAGCCCGGCTGCTGTCGCCTCCCCATTGTTCGTCAGCTTATCTGCAGATTTCCAATAACTGATCTCAATTACCAAATGGGTAACAGTAAAATTAGCAAATTAACGAAAGAATCGATGAACTTACTGTAAGCCATGCCAGAGCCCTCTCCAGCAAAGACGAAGATGAGGGTACTCAAAAACTCGGCGAGACCCGCCTTCAAAGCGTCGGGGTGGGTGGCCTCTTCGGGCCTCCCCACTGCAATACGAGAGATCGGCATTTCCTTTTTTCTAATTTCCTTAATTGCCCTTCCTCTGCTTTTTCTGAGAGTGTCTCTCTCTCCCAGAGCTAATCAACCCATCTTATACTGGTTGGTCAAGCTTTGGAAACCGGCTGTAGCCGGTTCTGACGGTAATCACAAAATAAAAGGTAGCAAATGTTGAAATAAATTATTATTTTTTTCATCATACAGCTAAGCGTATTACTGCAAGAATACTATATGAATGCCACGTGTATAATTGGTATGGAGACACGATAGCATGGTCGGCATTAGGTGGGAGCATTCTGACGTGACCGATGAGAAGGTAGTTTTGTCCGGTTTCTAAATGGTGCATTGGTTCCGGAATGGACGGACCATGGCAATTTAACTTTATTATATATATTTTTTTATATTTAAAATATAGACATTTAAGTAAATCCAGATACCTCATCTATTATCACTATTGGTTTTTTTTTTTTTACCCAATTATTATACCCACTTTCTGAAAACAGAAACAAGATACTCTTCTAATTTTACATTTTGGACTATATGCGACATGATGATTTGAATTTTGAAGGCGACTTAAAAATCTTTCCTTATAAGCAGCGATTTAAAGTCGATATATATATATATATATATCGCCATATCGGCTGGGACCCAACACAATATTGGCTGGGTCCCAACCCAAATCGACCAATATTTAAATGCCTTTTATTATTATTATTATTATTATAAAAATATAAAAAATATAAAATATTATAAAAAGGACATTTTGGGTATTATATCGGAATCATATTCGATACTACGACTCGATATGAACCCTATATACGCTGCTATGAAATGACACTTAATCCTTAACCGAAATCTGACCTCATATAGAATCGGAGCGTATATGGCATCTGATGGAGCTTATGCTTCAGATATGGCCGATATTTAAAATCATATTCATAAGATCCACGAGATGTGAGACTTTTATCCTCGATGATGGAAATAATATTTTGTGTCGGTATTGTGAGTCCTATTTCTCTTTTTCAATCAGGATTAAACTCTTGATAATTTTTTAATCTTCCATTACCATTGTAAGTGTTTTTTTTCTTTAGCTCTTGAGAGGTTTTGCTACTAGTCTTTCACCCATTTGTACAAGGTTTATTTCCGGTGGATGTGTCTAAATCATTTCCAATAACATTTCATAAGTTTTTAACTTTCGTGGTAAAACTCTTAATTGTTTTCTAATGTGTTTGTTTTGAATTTAATCTTTTTTCGTTACTGTACACTCTATTTTAGCATAGGTAAGGTTCTACACTATATCATATGATGAGTCTAATCGTCATCTTGTAAGATCATCTATTCAAACTAAATGGACCTTCTTTTTTTGATAGAAAAATTAAATGAACCTCTTGATACTATAAAAAATAGACTATTAGCTGTAATTTTTTGTAGTAAAAAATTGTCGCTATTAATAAAAGAATTATTAAAGTCTATTAAAATTGTTAGCGACAATAATATTAGTGGTAGCTTTTTTGTTAATAGCGGCAGTTTTTGACTGCTACTAAAGTCTTATTTTTTGTAATGTGAATCATACAATTCTTTGCTTCCTTGTTTTCATCATGGTCTTAAATATCAGTCATATTTGTGATAAATATCCGTCGATACGTATCAACTAAGGCCTATGGGGTCAAATATAAAGTCAAGAGGTAAAATATCAGCTCATATAGGGCAATATGTGTATGATATGAATCAAACAAAATACCAATATTTTTTGTTATTAATTTTCATTTTTTATTATTTTAAATATAAAAAGATACTTTACTATCAACGGGTTTGACGAATATGTACCTCATGTATCTAATACATGTCTAGGTCCCAAGTTGATATACCAATATGTATTGATATTTAAATTTCTAGTCTTCATGTTATCACATTGCATTAATCCCATTAAAGATGTCGTCTTCAAATTCACTATTGGACGACAAGGTAGAAATAACAAAATCTTTTGCAAGGATGATCTTCATATTATAGGTTTCAATTTAGAAGGCTTGGCATTAAAATGGGGGAACAAATTCCCAATATTTAGGCCTCGTTTGAGAGTTAAGAAAGTGTCAGTTTTCGAATCTTTTTTTAAGAAAATGTTATTTTTTGACACTTTTTGAGATTTTCTTGTGTTCGAGAGTTTTTATTGGGCTGCGTGTATTTATTACATTTTTATAAGAAATAGACGTTTTATTTTTGAATGATTTCGCTCATAAAAGCTCAGTTTCTGAGCTTGAGCTACTATATAGTATACGTAAGGAGTCTCACTAAATTCTTTCTTCTCTAGCCAACGTCCCGATTAACTATCATTTAAATGTACAGTAAACTGTTATTTAAACATAGCTTTTAAATGTAAGGGTTGGCGGTTTAAATGAGGAGTAAATCTGACATTTACTTCCTTAACCCACCAATGGCAGTTAGACGTGTCATTGGTAATTCCCCATTGCAGCCATCATAAAGCCGGTGGGAGACTTTTCAAACAATGCTTGACTTTCCTTTAATGTTAGATTTAATATGGTAGTACCCGCGCACCAGCACCACCAGTTGTTCCCGCCCATCATCCACTAGCAGGTCGAGGTCATGCCCAACCTCCACTTATGATACAACGGTACGTCTTACCCCTCCCCATCAACCATTGAGAGGGAGAAGATACAATCGAGGGGGATGCGGCACAACCCCGTGATCGTAAGCTCGGATTCTTCTTCTTCCAAGGAGGAGCTGCAGCTGCCCCGACGTCATGATTTGTTTGACAACCTTGACGTTGTGATCGGGTCGCTCAAGCGTATTGCGACTTCCACTCACTCATCTGATGTTGACTACGACGATGCCTCTTCTCCCGCATTTTAGTTTGAACTTTATAAAGAACTTTAAAATTATGATTGTTTATATTATGTTATAATTTTGTATGTAATGACATAATCGAATATGTTACAGTAGCTACTACGAACTCATTTCCTAGTATAAATTATGATAATTTATATTACTCCGAGCTCGTTTCTAACATACACATAAAGTAATGACATAATTGAATATGATTTTTTCGATTTTTGGTTTGGAACACCCCAAATCGAAATCAAATCAAAATATATCGGTTTCGGTACACCAAATTCCTCCAACACAAGCCGTTCTTGAACCAAAACCGAATTCGTTGTTCAATTCGGTTCGGTTCAGTTCGCTTCGGTTTGGGTTTAGGGAAAAAAATAAAAAATGGGTGCAACCGCCATTTTTTTTTTCCTGGACCCAAGCCGATGCAAACTGAATCGAATACTGAAAAAATCGATTTCGATATATCGAATTCCTCCAACACAAACCATACCTGAACCGAAATTGAATTTTTCGGTGTTCGGTTTGGGTTTAGAAAAAAAAATGGGTGCGACCAGCAAATTTTTTTTATTTTTTTTCCCGAATCTAAACCAAAGCAAATTGAACTGAAAAATTTGATTTTGGTTCATCGAATTCCTCCAACACATTAATCGTTCCTGAATCGAAACTAATTTTTTCGATTCGAATCTGTTTGCTCCGGTTTGAGTTTAAGGAAAAAAATGAAAATGGGTGCAACCAACAATTTTCTAGTTGCACCTAGGGTGCACCATACAAAGGTAGGCTGCAACGGCCAAAAACTAGCTATTGCAGCCCAACGGTGACTACAACGCCTAATTTTCTAACTGTTGTAGTAACTATTTAAGCTTGGGTTGGGTCAGTTCGGGTCGAGTCTGGTACTGATTAAATCCGATTAATTTAGCATCAGTTCAACCTGATTCGATTCGGTTTAATTCGAGTTACCTTATGCCCAACCCAACAAGATTTATCAAGCTTAAAAATACTCGGCGTAGGCGAGTCGAGTATCAAATAAAATCGTATCAATAATAGCACCAAGTAATAACTTTTTATTCACTAAACGTAGCCAATTATATATTGGTGTAAATTTACTTTTTTACAATGAGGGACATAAATTTCTAAATTCCAATGGATTTATTAAATTTAAATCCAAACACAAAACAGTAGAACCAATCGGTGTGATTTGGATTGAGGAGATCCAAATCCAAATTCACGTTCTCGAACAGCCATGACGGAATTGTTGACCAAATGGTTATTCATAAGCTCGAACGTCAGTGAACGTGATCTTTTATGAGTAACTTACCTTTTTGCCCTTTCTCTTAAAAGATAACTTCAATTGAAGAGCTGTAATAGATCATCAAATCACCCGCAAATGGCATGCCAGCCCTGCGATCGCATTATTCCCTTGAGACGCTGAACCATAGACTAAAGTTACATGGAAATCTGTGTGCCTCTCGAGGGTCACACATTGGGCGTCTCTTAATACGCCCTGTGCTAGTTAACAGATGGCTTTACAGCCATACTATATACGTAGTCACCAATCGGGTTCGACAATAATTTGGAGGAAAAATTAAAACATAAAAATTTAAAATTTAAAATATTAAAAAATATTATAAAGTCATAATATTTTCAAAAATTTCAATAACTATTCACGAGTAATTCGCAAATTTCTTTTATCAAGCAAATTTTTGAAAAAATCGTAAATAATTCAAAATTAATGTGACAAATTTTTCAAAAAATCTGCAAATTTTGTTATTATGACTATATCTACAATTGAATTGGTGGAGACATCTTGTTTGATTTTGAGAGTTGGCTCTCCTTACCGTGGTTTAATTAGTAAAATTATTTTTAAATGATCGTACACCATTAATGATTTAAGATGCAAGTAATTCATACCTACAAAGTGATAGATCATATAATGGAGGACAATGACCCTTCAAATTATACTTTATCTGTACTTTCTAATACCAATTATTGATCTTAATTTTTAGTATCTAATATTAAAGTTTACTAATTAGATGATTCACATCCAATTAGGAGCAAAATTCTTAGACTACAACATGTTTCAATGATGAATTGTCATTTGAATTATTTAGATTGACCACATATTTACGGCACACGACATATTATTAAATCACGGTTAATGGCGTAAAATCAAAGTCTACCTTATTTGTGTAAGATCATATAAACATTATTTTGGTGTTTAAATTTTTTTTATGATAAATTTTAGGACATTTGCTACCGATATACGATTCATATCAACACCAATAAATTAGTGTATGCTTGTCCATTAATTTTTCTTGGGAAAATTTCTTAAATCTCCCCACTCTAAAATTACTTTTCCCTATATTTTTGTAAATATTTAATAATTCTCTTGTATTCAAAAGTTTTAGAATCATTCATATAGGGTTTATATAGTTGAACCTAACCATAGGCCACTTAAAAATTATTTGAGAAAGGACTAAATATATTTAGTAACAGTAAAATTAGCCTTGTGAAGATGAAGTAAAGGAAATGAAGAAGACAAGATAAGATACTAATAAAGGATTGGATTACAATCGAAGATATAAAAGTTTTTTAATTGACTAAATTATTTGACAAGTTATTAAGAATAATAAAATGCTTGATGAACGGAGAGAGCATTTTTTCCTTTAAGTAGATATGATAACTAAGATTATGATAATTATTATCCATTAAACTCTAGGAGAGAGAAGTAGAGCCATGTAAGAACAAAATCTATTTTTAAAAAATTATTTTAGAAAAATCAACAATTAGATTCATTTGTTGAGACAAGTTATGAAAACGTTTAGAGAGTAAAAAAAGTCTTATATGTTTTTTTATCAATTTGGAGATGGCCTAAAATAGTGTTGGGATAGATGCTAAGAAGGAAATTTATTCCTAATGAATATATTCAGATTATTCAAAATATGTAAAAAGGAATAATAACTATGACTAGAGACATAAAAGTTCTTAGTTAAGTTTTGTTTGTATTAATGTACTAATTCAAATCAAGGATAAAAAATTTGGATTTCGTTTCGATTTCGGGTTAGGCCGAAACCGAAAATTTATTCTGAAATCAAAATTTTGAACCGAAATTTTGGCCAAAAACTTTAAAGAGGGCAAAAAAATTACTGAAAACTTGAGTTATTATATCGGCCAAAATTTTGAATCATGAATCAAATATAGCTACCCTGGCTGGAGATGCTCTAATAATAGCTATGCAACTGTCATCAATGCATAAGGCCAACGTTAAAGGAATTGAAGATACTTCTAATGTCTGCTTCTGTTACTTCTTTAATTAGTTTTTCCTTGAATAAAACTGACTTGACAAAGTCAAGCATATTTATTTTTTTCATTCATTTAGTTGAGTGAATACTTTGAAGAGACAAAGTATTGAAGAATTGCTTGGGGATTGAACATCTAATTAAAACCATTCTTGTGCCGAAATTGCTATTATATTTCAGCAGATCTCTTCTCTGTTTTTAAGGACTACGTCCTTAGTTTAACAACGGGTTAGTTGTTAAAGATCGTGTTTGATTTTGTTTGTGAGGGCATTAGAGAGAAGAGAGTGTGTATTGTAAACATTCTTATATAGTACATATACTCCTATAGACGTAGCTCTCGATTGGGTGAATCATGTAAATCTTTGTATTATGTGTGATTGTTCTTTTGCGCCCTCTTATTTTTTCACATTCATCACGATCGAGAGTTCGTTAGTGTGGGTTGAATTCCTAACATATTGTGTGAGATTTATTCCCCTTATCGCTGGAACGCACATCTATCAAGGATGCACATCTAGCTAAGTTGTCTATGTCATGACATCATAAAAAAAAGTGAGAGAAGAGTGGAAGAAATATTTCTTTTCGTATTAACGAACCAAAGACGCATGAGCCCACTTGGTACCCTCCCTCTAATGTGAGGGAGTAAGTCGTGAGTTCGATTCTCGTCCTCCACGTTGTTTTCCACCCTTGTCCACGCTGCTCTATAACCCCCAAGATAATAAAATCAGTGTCATCTCTCCTTCTTTATGGAAGTTATGAAGTAATTTATTTTAGTGGAGCCACGTTATGACTTGGGTGACCAATTAACCACCCAAACTTTCTAAAAATTTGTTACTAAGCTTTAGGTGTCATAATTTCTATTAGTAGATTCTCATCTACCCAAAATTATACTGACCACCCAATATTATCTAAAATCTTCAAATAAACTTTTTTATGGTATTTATTTTCATAACAAATATTTCTTTTTTGATTTTTTAAACTAAATCTTACAATTTTGGCCTATTTTTATGCTCCCCTCTATCTATTTAGGTTCTCCCCGGACTTATATTATTTTAGGAGAGATTTCTCTCACAGGCTCCACTATGTTGTAAAGCTACATACTCACATATATGGCGTATAAGCTCTAGTATAATTAATTAAAAAAAATTAAGAAATTTATTACATATAACAAAGTTTGAACTTAAAACTTAACCTTCACAAGATATATAAAGAGTAAAAAAATTTAATACATATATAATTTTTTAAAGACATCAAAATTATTAAATAAAAAAACGTTGGGTCTTCCCGTTCATCATCGGGATATGCTCAACAGCTTCGATGGTCTCATGGCCCCTGCAACATACTGCCATATTATCCTGGTATTTGGAGGATGATACTACCTCGTAGTCATTCTTTGAGGGAATTTTAAATTAAGTCAATTTTGTTGAAATGATCTAATCGATATGTATATGATTTTTTTTTATTTCGCATCTAGTTTCATTTATAATTTTTTTTTTTTTTTAGCATTTGCTTAGAAAAAAATTATATAATTTTTTAATATTAATTGATTAGATGACTATCCTATGAAAAAATCCTGACTTCACCTTTATTTATTTATATATGATATTGGGTGTACATGCTTTGCACTCAGACAAATTGAGAGCATCAAAATTTATATGGATAAATGGCAAATGACCGAGTCTTTTAATGGCTTATCCGTCCAAATACATGCATCATGTGGCCGCTTTTCTTAGCGTTTCAAAATCCAAAGTCATTAATTTGGTGGTTCGTATGTCAAACTAATCGGTGTGGACCGAATGGTCGGTCTCAAATAGGACCTAAAGGCATTTATGTCTAACTAATTTTTTCACTTAAATTGGATTTTAATTTATATAATGATTTAGATAATTTTAAATCCGTCTAAAACAAAAAAATACCACTAAATCCCCCTCTGTATGAGTATTAGGTGTGTTATTATTATTATTATTATTATTTGGTACAACATAATTTATGTATAATTGGGTGCTCGTGCTTTGCATGCACACATATTTAGAGCGCCTAAATTTATATGGATCAAATAACCACCTCTATAGTATATTAAATCATGTATCCTCTTTAGTATATTAAATCATGCATTTTTTAAAGTGGTGGCTTAATCTATGTAATCTAAATTGGAGGGTGGTTCGGGGTCATGTGAAATTATATAAATTTTCATAATTACATCGAGTGTTGAGACTAAAAGCGATCTCATTGGGGGAGAGAGGGGTTGGGGCAAGATCTTTTAATAAGGATCCCTAAATCCTAAATTTTTTAAAGATATTTTAAAAACTTACTATTTTATTCATAAGTTTTTTAATAGAAATAGACTCCCAATATTCCCTCTTTTCCCAAATACTACTCTCAAAATTTTTTTTCTCTCTCTAAATCTTATCCCAAAATTCTCTCTTCGGTTTCCCACACCATTTTTAGGGACCCACACCATTTTTAGGGATAATGACTCCTCACAGACATTCATACACCAAATAGTATTTAACCAATCTTCTATCATTAAATTAGAAATTTTGATCTCACACCATTAAAGTGTTCTTTACTATTATTAATATCTTATCACTATAAGGGACCCCGCATCAAAAAAATCTTGGCTCCGCCATTAGTTCTTTGCCACCTATGCCACAACAAAATTTATCTGCTTTAGTTAGTTTTTTAACTCTTTTTTAACTCTTTGTAAAGGAGGATTTTTGAATAGGTAAATCTTGCATAAAATCTTGCTATGCAAAGAATTATCAAGAAAAAGAGGTCATCAAGATGTTAGCAAGGAGGATGAGAAGCTGCTAAAGTAAGTGAACTCTGCTTTGGCAGAGACTAGTAAAAAGCTATGCCATATACAACCTATGTAAATTCAGTATACCATTAATTTTATATGCTGTTTGTCTACATTAAGTTAGAAAACGGTGATTTTTTTTTATATCTTTTGGAAAATAAATCTTGAGATTATGGCCCCAAATCACACATAATAATGATAATTCCATACTCCACAGGTCAAATACTTAATAAATCTAAATTAATAGAGGAGCAACCATCCTGATCATAGCTAAAATGGGGGTAACAAAGTAGACCGTAGCAGCCAAGCTCAAGTTGTTTCAAAGGTTTAGCTGGACAACTATGCATCCCAATCTCCTATGTGGCTCCGCTTATGTATGTTAAATTAGTTTATATTTTTTTAACCGTCGGATTAAACCCAAAATTAGGTTTGAGTTATTTTTTGGCCGGTGTTTCTACCACCACTTTCTATTATAATCATCTCACTTAAACAAAGAAAAATTCATTGACTACTTTAAATCAGACTATGAATATCTTTTTTTTATCCCAATCTTTCATAGTTTCACACAAAAGATCTTCAGATTATGGGCTTATCTTTAGAGAGTCGTATGTTAATTTCACATGACACACATCCCAAAAAGGGAATGTGAATCCACTACAAAAAATAAGACTATAAGCGGCGCGTATTAAAAAACGCTAATAACCGCTTCTATCTAATTTGCCTAATAGTCTTAATAGGTTTTTTATTAATAGCGGCAATTTTTTGCTCCAAAAAACTCCCGCTAATAGTCTTATTTTTTGTAGTAATCATGTTTGATGATACTCTATGATCATGTTCACTTTTTGAGATGTGTGCAATATGAAATCAACATCTGACAGTTTGATAGTAGGCCTATGATCTCAAGAGGTGTAGAGGATTGGAATGAAAAACGATCTCCATCGTATGATTCATAACGAATTTTTACCTTTGTTTAAGTGAGGTGGCTGTAACATAAAGTCGTGTGATAGGAACATCGGCTTATTTGGCTGTCACATGTACTCAAGATGATGGGCTGCTAGTTAGACTATTGTAATTAGTCCAAGGGCAAGCTTGAGACACCCTATGTTATTGAAAAAAATTAAAATTTCAAAGTACACTATAAAAAATAAGACTATTAGCGGCAATTTTTTTTAATAAAAAACTGCCGCTATTAGTCTTGCCGCTACAAAAAACTACCACTAATATTTTTGTAGCAGCAGTTTTTGGTAGCGTAGCGACAGTTTTTTGTAGCGACAGTATTAATAGCGGCGGTTTTTTATAATAAAAAATTGCTGCTAATAGTCTTATTTTTTGTAGTGGTACCGCACAAATTTTCATGGACAAAAACTATTGACTGATTTGAATCAAACGATAGATTATTTTTTTGTTCCAATCTTCCCCACGATATATCTTAAGATCATGATACGCCTATCTGACAGTCACATGTTGATTCGGCATGGCAGACATCCCTAAAAGTGAAAGTCAATTCCTTTCCCATGGTCTAAGTCACTTTTGGAGATGTCAATTATATGGAATTAATATCTGACTCTCGTATAGATGCGACATGATCTTAATATCTATCTTTTGAAAGATTGAGACAAAAAATAATTTTTATCATCTGATCCAAAATTTTCAATGTTTTAGTCCGCAAAAAGTATGTGGTACTTACACCGAAAATAGGTGAGAATAGCTGTACCCTACATTATGTAACCAAAATAGTATAGAACGTATGCTTCTCTGAACACAATGTATACTTTAGCACTCTATGGACACGTGTACTATAACCAAGGTTATATTATTTGGCCAAAGCACTACAATAATAGTGTTCACATTGGTGTCAAGATATATGTATGTGTTTTCGTCGCTATGTATAAATAGATAATGCTATTAGATGTACTTTTGAATAGAATATGGAACATTATGCTGCATTGCGTTTATTGTTTAGAGGTTGAGAAACCATGGGTTAATTTCTATCAAAAAATAAAAAAACCAAGGGTTGCTATACAGTCTAGTGACCCCTTCATCTGTCAATTTCTTCATGTTACAACAGTCAAATTTAGACTTTAGTCATTCAGTGCAAAAAGTAAAAGCATATAAGTAACTATAACAAAGAAAGAAAAAAAATTTAAGAACAATAATAAATTTTTTTATATTAAAAAAAAAAAAAAAAAAAAAAAAAAAAAAATATATATATATATATATATATATATATATATATATATATATATATATATATATATATCATTTCGCCCTATGCAACTCCCCCTCTCCCATTATTTAATCACTGGTGTGATGCATGCGTAGACTAAGGTGCAAGAGGAAGGCGAGAAAGAAGAGCATGTTATAATAGATTTGATGTGACTAGAATGTCATATCTATCATTTTAAATATTTTTTTAAAAATAATTAAAATTCTAGTATATAGTTTCATCTTCCTCATCAACCTTCCCTTCGTATTTGGTTTTCAAAAGGTATTGTTTTCTAATTTTTGCAGAAGGTAGGAGTTAGGACATTCAACTAAGTGCCTAGGTCGCTATCGTTTTTGAGCCTTAGTTTTTTGTATTTGTCACTTATAGGATTGTGGTGTTGGCATAGTAACAAATTTCATTTTTCGGCAATATTTCAATGGAGTAGTTTCTGTTCATTTCAGATAAATTTAGGGAAAAAAAAAAAAAAAATTGTGAAAGTTTAAAAGATTTTGTAGAGTAAATAAAAATATATATTTAATTCTAAAACAAATATATCAAATAATATTTTTAAAAAATGATAATTTTGAAAATTTTGTTAATTTTGCTGAAATTAATGTAATCGAAATTTGGGAGTTTTTGCTAAAATTTATCACTATTGGTGGCTGTTGTTTTTAGGGTGATGGCTCTTACATCAGTCACTCAATTATTCAATAGTTACTAAATTTTATATTAATAAAGGGGTGAGGCCTGCCCAATATTAAAAAAAATATATCAACCTTCCTCTCTTACTACATATAAATTGAAGAAAGAGAAATGTTCTAGAGGAAACAAAAGTCTTCATATAAAATAAATATATTTATTTTGTCATGCAGGGTGACACATAACCACCTCCCATCTATCTCTTTATAAATAGGGGGTGATGCGTAGTTATTAAATACCTGCTTTGTTATTGTGATAAGAATTTAACAGGCCTAACTCAACCTTACAAAATCAACTTATAAGATGAGGTTTGCTTAAGTTATAAATAGTTCAAGACCTCCAAGCCCACATCTGAGGTGGGGCTATTCTAACAGAAACTGTGTTTCACCTATTTGCACTCCAGTCTCCAGCCGTTGCTTTTGTGTTCCCTGTACTTATTATCTCCTAATGTGATGGATTTTGCTACAAAAGAACCTTTGACTACTTTAAATCAGCTGATGGAGATTTTTTTTGCTTCGATCTTTGATCTAATTGATCGTAAAATCATAGACTTTCAATTAGACGGTCAGATTTTGATTTCACAAGACACACATATCAAAAAGTAATTCAAGAATTACGTTTGATGTACACTCATGATTATCATGTGGAATCAAAATCTCACAGCTTGAAAGCAAACATTTGACCTCAAGATTCACTTGGCGGAATATTGTGGTGAAAAATAATCTCCAACGTTCTGATTTAGAGCAGTCAAAATTTAGTTTTCTAATTGATATGCCACTATGAGGTAATAAGTAAAGAAAATAAAAAAGCTGAGAGTCACGGTGCAAATAGGTGAAGAGACCCCGGGGGAGCAATTAAGACATCTTAAAAGCCCCTATATTAAAAAGGCTAAAAGAGACTCCTTATTACTGTATTGCATAACTAACTTAAATATGTATGTATTTTAAGACGACAACACCACCACCTCAATTTGAGTTTGTTGTATATTTTTAGTATAATAAATTATTTAACTTAATATACGTTTTGGTGTATGTTGATTACACCAAATATTTTCTAGTGGTAGTAGATATTGAGCAACTCTAGTGGGAAAGGAAAGTGTTCTATGTCGGACAAATTTTATCTAGACAAAGTGGAGCGATTGATGTGGCACGATGGAATTCGCCGCAAGTGCGGTGGACTCAATTAATATAGGTTGGTGCATTCAATCATATTATGTTACGTGAGCCCGCATACACTTTGTTCTCAACAAATTTGTCCTTTATTTATAATTTGCCAATGGGAGAAGTCCATAATCACTTTTTCGCTCCTTGGTACTCGCTCCTGCATGCACACGGGCCCGTGTGCGGATCCGGGCGAGACCAAATTTTGGTTTGGGCATGTATCTAGGCATGGGCTCAATAAGGTTTGGGTCGCTCTAATTACGCTCAATTAAGATAATAAATAATATTTTATAATTAATTATTTATGAAAAGCAGCTATAATCGTTCCAACCAAAAGATACTGTTATAAAAATAAATAAGTTTTGCTTGCAAGCACACGAATCGAGATGTAGTTAGTGGGTGCAGAGTACGAGATCGTTCCTACGATGATTGATTGAAAATTTTAGAAGAGGAAATAACAATTAACTAAAAGAACTATCACAGATTTAACACAATATTCAAACTGGTTTACGATTCTGAGAGTTTGATGGACAAAATAAAAATTAATCAGTAAAATTGAATTAAATAAAGAATAAGAGAGAGGATCGGGATGTTAACTCCTCCCATCCTTGATTTATCATTTACGAAATACAGATCTACCGATTGAGATGTAAAATTATCGCAATAAAAATTTCGGTGTAAATTTCACATTGTAGATCTAAGATCATAGGGATGCATGATTAACACACATGGTTGCATGATTAGCATCCATATCTTAGATATCAGTTGGAATATGATCCCGGTGTAAATTCTATACTGTATATTTAAGATCACCGGGTGCATGATTAGCACCCATGAATGTATGATTAACACCTATATCTTTGATCACAATCATAATTCATCACATTGGCAAGAGCATTAAGAGAATGAATCTAGAGTAAAATCATCATTGTAGATCTGAGATCATGAGGTGTATAATTAGAACCCATGAATGCGTGATTAGCATCCATATCTTAGATATCAATTTTGATTCTACAACATTGACATGAGCATTAGGGCAATTAAAAATAAGGCATCTATTAGATCTATATTAGTATAAACGAAAACCTTGGATGGGATTCATTAGATCCCCATCCTCAAAAAAGTTTAGCCATGCATGATTAAATCAAATAAAGGCATAATTGAAATAAAAACAAGAAATAAAATTAAAATACTATAATGAATGATCTACGAAAATTCACGAAAACTTTAATCCAATATATACAATCATTTCTTCAATGTAGAAATTAAACTAATTTAAAAATTAACTAAAACATAGAAAAAAATAAGGCTCCCTAAAGGGAGAGACTCCCAAAACTAATTCTCGAGTTTGCCTAAATAGGTTTCAAGCCGGGAGATTTGAAATTCAAAATTGATTGATCGATTAATGAAGTCGATCAATCCGTTCTAAATTTAAAACTTGCGCTTATCAATTATTTGAAATTCAATTAATCGACACTATATATGTCGATTAATCGATTATATATGTAACAGAGAACAAACTTTTGGCTTTCTTTACAATGCTGATCAATCGGCCTATAGTCGATTGATCGATTATCTAGGAATATCTAGGTCCGCATTTTCTTTGCTCTAATGTTCAAGTGTTAATTGATTTTATGCTCTTTTACGCTTGTAAATACATCTAATGGCCAGATTTTCCGAAAATGCTTAAAATCTCATAAATTTGTCAAATAGCTTTCATTGGATGGCTAAATATAAATTTAAAGGTGTAAAATATAATAATATTTCATACCTCATTAGATACCTAAGCACTCTATTAGTATACCCAATGCCTTGTCTTAAAGTAACAAAAGACACTCATAATGATCAACCATTAAAATGATTATTCATGGTTACATATTTATGTGTATAGTAGCATAAAATTAAATATAAAAATCCACCTTCTACATCGATTATCCTCTGTTACCTTTTGAACGCATTAATAATTTTTTAACTCCAAACCATTGATGTCCAATGGCCACTCTGGCCAAACATTTGTTTATTTATATTTTATAACATAGGGTGTCTAAGCTTGCGCTTAGAATAATCTCTACGGGATGCCATCGGCCCATCGCTCTCACCATATTACGAGTATTTCATAATTTACATACCTTACATGACAGCCATTTATCTCATAAGAGGAGTTCGAACTTTCGAACTCTGGGAGCGTACCCCTAACCATTTTGTTAGTAGAACATAAAGAAAATTAAAAAGTCCCTAAAATTGGAAAAAAAAATGGGGACTCATTTGAGAAAAAATAATGAAAATATTTAAAAATATTAGAATAATTATCTTTTTTTGACAAAAATGAGAAAATTTGTGAAAAAATATTTATAAAAAAAGTGTTTAAAACGTTAAAGTAGTTATTTTTAAAAAAAATACGATTATTTTTTCAAAATACGTCTTTTAAACACTTCCTATGCGAAAAAATGCATCTTAAACTCTAAAAAAAATATATAAAAAAATAAAAATAAATAAAAACCCATAGATTTTGGTAACTTGGACCTGAGCACTGCCGATAAGAGTGTTCGGGTAGGGTACCTCATATGACTTATCCAAGGGTCCAAGCTGGCTGCCGTGTAGATATGGATAGAGGGCAGGTAGGCTGAGGTGGAACTTAGGTCAGCCAATCATCTTATCCAGGATAAAAAAGCACGTGATTGGTAGATGCATTTATATTTATAAGCATCATATTCATAGCCAGCCTGGCTTTCTGCAATTGGTCCCATCGTTATGCGCAGCTGCTTTACAGATGTGCAAATACCCCTTCTGATTGTCGTGGGCCCACTCATCACGTGTTTTGTACCAACTACTTACTTTTTAAGTATAATATCTATCTTCTTTTTTACTTTTCTCTGCTTTGCTTCAAAAGTTATAACAAAACAACCTTTTATCTTATTGTTTGTTTTTTAAACCTATTTAAAAAATAAAATAAAAAAATTTCCTTTTCCAAAAAAACATTTTTAAATGTTGTCTAATATATATATATATATATACACTCTGATATGACTTGATATGGGCTGATATTTAATCTGTTCCATTCAATATTTGATCCCTTGGGTGTGTATATCATCTCTTATGGGGCCTAACCTATCATTTCATATTTTTTTTGATACCGCCATATAGGCAGAGACAGTCTCGAGAATCGAGTAGGCACACACACAGATATGATAGTGGGGGAGCAACGTGAGGGACCACCAACTATAATAGTGAGGGTTAACTAACAGAACCCAACTCACACCGTGTAAAGACAAGAATGAGAAAAAGCGTGAAGGACGAGCATCGAACTCATGACCTCTGAATGAAGGGAGGTTACCAATTGGACAAATGCCTCTTTGGGCATTACATATTAGTTGATATGTATAGAATACGGCTGATATTTTAAAACCACGATGCAATGTGATGTTTGATTACCGTGATTTTAGATTTATGCTTAATAGTGTCATCCTTGTTAGGTAATTCAAATTTCTTAGTCTACATCACTTTTTAAAATTAACCGCTGTAGAGATTTGAATGGGTACCCTTTAAATTTAAAAGTTGTTGACTAATTTGAATCATAAAATGAAGATGCTTTTTCATCTCATTTTTATAGTATAAATATCTATAATTTAGATATGGTATTCAAATCATATAGCACAAATGATTAAAATACATGGCTATGTGTCTTAAAAAGTGCCATTGACCAAGTCACTCCGGGCTCATGACGCTTAAATATATAACACCAACTTCATCTTTACATAAAAAAAAAGTTTTAGGACAATAATCGGATCCCAACTTTTAATTTATAAATTTTAAGACAAAATAAAATATAATTATTTGAGATTAAAGTCTCATAGTTTCACTTTTTTAAATTCGCAAGTAATCATCATATAAAAATTACTACTGTAAAAAATAATCTGCATTTGAAGATTTAGACTATGTGATCTACATTGTTTAATACAAACCGTTTTAAATATCTACCATGAGTCCATATTTCAATGCTAGGATTAGGGGAAAGAAAACCTTAGAGGGGCATTTCTCGAGTTGGGACCATAGTATAATATATCCGTCAATTTTTTAGCAAATCGATACGTATAGGCGCCGATATGTATCAGGTATTAATTCAGTTGCATTTATAAGCATTCACATAAGTGACAGTAAATGTTGACCACTTTAACTCAACTAGATTGAAATTGAGTTAATGAGAGTAGGGTTTCGTAACATATGCTATAGCGCAGGACACGGAAATGTAACGTATCGGCTGATTTTTCTAAAAGCAATTTTGTGAGAGGTGGGTACCCCACCAGACCCACTCGTGGTTCACAATGCATGTGCACAGGGGCACAGGTGCACAGCACAGCACATGGTTGTCCTTTACTTTGATGTGGTCCTCTCCATCTTCCCAACTGCGGCAGCGGTTTCTGGCGTCTCTTGGTTAAGACTTGAGGTTATACAACTTATGAATAGCCCTTTCAACCAGAGTAATCTGTCAAAGCTGATTTCCACATCATTTAAGGGGCTCTGATCAAAGCTTATTATATGAAATTGATCCATCCTTTGTTCAGAGAGAGAGAGAGAGAGAGATCAGTTTATTTTAATGAAATTATTGATTTTATTTCATAAATAAATAGGAGAAAAAAAAAAAAACTGTTTTATGCGGAATATATACCAAGATTGGGCGCAAGGACATACATTGGGTACAAGCAAGGAGTTAAAACTGATACACATCGGGCATATTGGCCAAGCCAATAAGTATAGGATTATATTGGATAGATATCGGCCAAACTGGTTGATATTATAGTAATCTCTTTTCATATATATATATATATATATATATATATATATATATATATATAACTATAACTCAGCAGTTTAGGAAAAAATTCCAAAGGCATTTTTGATATTATAGCTCATGCATATCGGGTTCATACTGGTCAAATTGGCCGATATGACTCGATATAGTATGAATATCGGTCAGTATATGCCAATACTTACCCATATTGAATCAGGGATTTATAGCGTATCGGCTTATGCCAATACATATTCGGTTGTGTTTGGCATTGCTCTTTAGGAGAGTAGAAACGAGCAACAACTGCTCTTTGTTATTGGAAAGAAATGTAAAGAGAGAGAGAGAGAGAGAGAGAGAGAGAGAGAGAGAGAGAGAGAGAGAGAGAATGATTGGAAGAAGATAAAAGTGAGTTTGCTCTTTGAAATTGGAAAAACAACCCTTTTTAAAAGAATATGGTTTTTAATGCTCTTTTAAAGAGGGATTTTTTCATGTTTTAAAAAGTAGCCTCTCATTTTTTCTTCCTCCAAGTCTTCTCTCTCTCCTCATATTCATTTGCAGCAACAAAGTGTAGCAGCTGCTCTTTTTTACTCTTCCAAAGAGCAACACCAAAGACAACCTCAGCAAATATATATCGAGTACGGCCCGATGTTTAAAACTGTGTGCAAGTAATGCATCCTTATACAATATTTAAAATAAGTTAAATAATTTGAATGCTTAAGTGAGATTTAACATATAAAAAAGTTCACCTATTAAGGGATGAACTTGTATGATCGTATCACACCGCCAACATTTGTGCTCTCTCACTATTTCACTTAAAAGTCTTCTCGGATTTGCCACTTCTCTCTTGTTCTTTTTCAGGTTCACACTTATCTTGGGAGCTGTGATTTCCAAGCTAGCGACATCCCTTTGTCCGAGAGCTTTTCCCTCAGAAAGTCTTAAAATTTGAGCAGTTTAGAGGCTTTATGTATATATTCGTTTGAGATGAGCACTAGATAAGTTATTTTCGAGAGATATCACTCATAAGGAGTACCAATTGATGCAACTACGATTTTAAACAGAGAATAATGATTTCAAATAATAACTTAGTTCTCCTTTTTGGCTCTATGCAATTATTTTCCGAAGAAATATTTCTCGTAAGGGGCACCATTAGATGCAACCATGAATTTACAGAAAGGAAAAGGATTGCAAATAATGTTACCACAACTAACCCCTCCTTTTTTCTTTGGAGAGATATCTTTCACAAAGGGTACCATTAGTTGCAACCATAATTTTACACCTAAAATTATTTGAACCTAGAACTTAAGTGTTTCAAAATAATAATTAAACTATTAAAGAAATTTACTAACATATGTAATAACATCATAAATTTAATAGATATATAATTTTTGGAATATATCCCAGCTCAAAGAAACATGTGTATTACATTCTTTATTATATGTGTATAACTTTTTAATAATTAACTTATACAAATCATATTTGAGAAAATACTATGTCAAATATATTTAACCTTGCATTGATTGGCAACCCATAAAATTTAAGTCATATCTAAATACAACACATAGATTGATGGTCAAATAATATTTCTGCGATCGTAACACAACTATCCATTGAACCGATTTGAGCTTTTTTCAGAGAAACTTATGAACGAAGGATTATGACATTTTATGGGAAAAGCGAAGAATCTGAGTAACTTAAAATGGCATATGGAAAAAGTCAGGAATTTAAGACTGCTAAGAATTTGCAGGATTCTGAGTCTTAAAAAATTTGAGTTTTTCTGGGAAAAATCAAGAAACACTCAAAAGATGCGTAAGGCTGCATTTGGCATTGCTCTTTGTCAGCTCCCTGCCAGAGTTAGATATAACTTGCTTTAGCAGACCTCCTTCTCATTGCTAACTCACTGCAAAGCAAGATTTACCTGCTCTAGCAGCTACCTCCCTGCTCTCGGCTAACTCCCTGTCAAAGCAAATAAAATCTGCTCTGATAAGGAGTGAGAAGAGAGCAAGGGAGAATTGCTAACGCAGGTACATCCTGCTCTGCAAGGAGTTAGCAAAGAGAATAGGGACTTGCTAAAGCAAGTAGCATGAATTTAGCAAAGAGAAAGGGAGCAAACTAATACAGGTAAACCCTGCTCTATTAGGGAGATAGTAGAGAGCTATACAAAACTATGCCTAAATGATATTCTATTTTCCCAATACATTCATTCTCCTTGCTATCATGCTCTTAAAGTGATACTTCATATGCTCTTCATTTGTTCTTACAATTTTCAACCTCTGAACTCTAAAGCCAGTGATCACAATTATAAGTTATCATTTAATTGCTTTCTTGTGTCATCAATCAACACGACATCATCATAATCATAAAACCTCTTTGTGAACCCCTGCTAATAATTCCTCTAAAACGAGAGCAAACAACTAACTCAATCGTTGAGACAACTTAACTCCAACTGAAAAATTCAACCATCTTTCCTCATTCAACTTTGTTCCTAGTTACTTCTAAGGTTGTCAATTTGGCCAAGCTAGCCCGAGCCCCTGCCCGAAAATACTAAGGATAGGGCAGCGCAATATATATAGCAATGTATATATATATATATATATATATATATATATATATATATATATATATATATATATATATATATATATGGGAATGAATAGTTGCAACTTAAAAACTTCCTCTTACAAACAACCACTTAAAAATGTCCCAATTGCAATTCAAATGTCGCGAAGTTCAATGTTAGTCTGAATAATTGCACTTTCAATACCTTTTAGAATGCTTTGCCACGATTCGTTCTCGAAAATAAATTATTGTATAGTACTATAATACACTCTACTAAATAATATAATAAATAGTATAATAATGGGCCAGACTAGATCTTGGAGAAATTTTCTTTGGCCCGGTCTAGTTCATATACTAATGGGTTTGGGCTGGGTCAAGGCTAACCCTTCCCTAACCTACACCCTGCTCATTGCTACCCCTAATTTGAAGTGCATTTCCAGCACACTGCTTTGAAATTATTTACCTTCATAGTTGCTATTAACTTTCTTCAAATCGCTAGAAAAACACAAGCATTGCCTGAGTAATTGACCTTCCTAGTACAAAATCTAAACCAGCTTTAAAATATATTTGGTTAGTGTCTTAAGAAACTACTCCACTATTTTCTCCTTGAGTTTTATAGTTCATAGGTTTAATATTTGGGCACTTGACCAAACCAACCAATATACAAAATAATAAATCATTTTATACCATTTAAAAAAGAATTGCCATATAGGATTTTATAAACAAACATTTACTGAAAAAGTATCTAAAAAACATACCCCTATTATAAAATTACATATTTACCCAAGATTTATATTTTATCAATCCTTTAATATAGGGGTAATCTGGTCATTTTCTAAATAAGGTGGATAGCCATTTAGGTATATTTTATAAAACTTCCGTCTCTGGTAAAATGTTTAAAATGGGTTTTAAATTGACATTATTTTCCGAAAGAGAGTTAGTATGGTATATTTACCTTAATATTTCCTTGGTAGAATTTTTGGTGACCTTATGTTTCTTACAAAAGAGAAATGGTACTCTCTCTATTCTTTCGGTATTTTTGTCATAATAAACGCTTCATTGAACAATTTGATTTGATTAACCATACAGGGCCTCTCTCACCTATCAAAATCCATATCTTTATAGGTTTACCTTCTAATCTTAATGTCTCATTCTATACTTCTCAGCCAAAAAAGTTATCTTTTACTTCTGCGCAGATAATGTGTAAAAAAATTTCTCAAAAAAAAAGAAAAAAGATAATATGTAAAATCATTTATTTAAATATTAAAAATATTTAAGCATATTCCTTGTTATATCTTTTTTTTTTCTTTTAATAACAAGAACTCTATTTATCTCCCAAATGCGACGTACATGATCTTAGTTTCTAGGTTTTTTAATCTAGCATCCTCATCCAAATAGTTTGACTCTATCCTTTCATCTGCCCGGGTCAATTGTGCTCACCTAAACTGATCATTCCTTGGGAGAGTTGCAGAGATTTAGAGGCCTTTGAACACGTGAAGCCTGCTTTTGACTGGTTTGGCAGTGACGATTGATCCGTGCACATAGTTACTCCACAGACATGATTACAAGATCGCCTACATATGAATAGGTTTCTAGAATATAATAACTTGTGCCCAAGGTTGCAAACCAGGTGAACCCAATGTAGGTATGTTTGCCCCAACTTGATGAGCCCTGGCTTGAAATTTAGACCCAATCAATAAAAAGATGGATTCTGGCCCTGCTCATGTAAGCAACAAATGGCTAGCACTGATTTCTAGACCAAGATAATAAATGGCCATGCCGCAAGATGCACTAGTCCTTCCCACCAATCAAAATGGGCCGATGAAATGAACTTTTTATTCCAAATGCACCCAGCCCTTGTTCTGATAATTGCTGCTATAGCGTCAAGTTTTGACACTACAGCACTACTTGGAAACAAACTAAGAGTGGGTTCTACACAATTCTCCTGCAATCAAGTTTTCTTTCACATTCAATTCTACTTCATTTGTAGACTAATCTAAGCTTCTTGACAAAAATTATGTAGGCATTCAAAAAAATCGTTGACCTAAGATCATCTATCAAGTTAAAAGGACATCTTTACCAACATGCATCTTCCGCCTCTTTTGCTGTATAACCACACACTCCTTGTTTTTCCCGCACAGTTCAACCACCAATCCTACATAATTTCACCACAAAAGTTAGAAATCCAAGGCTTTACTGCAAGTAGCTGAAACTTGAAAGCTTGCTGCCTTACCTGGATGTGAAAACAGCAAGATTCATTTGGCCAATTTACGCATTTAACCAGCTTCTTAGTGAAATGATTATAATGCCGATGATGAATCTTTCCATTTTCACGGGTAGACTCAGAGAGCGCTACATGAGACAAATGGTTCAGCAGACGCAGCTCGGCAGAGTCTACTGAACTCAATTTCTAGTTTTATAGTTTTTGAAATTTTGCATGGGCTCAACCAAGTCAAACTCATGTCAAATTTCCCGTCCAGAGGGATTGGACCTTTGCCCCAGTGGTGATGCCTTCAAGCGTGTAGCATTACGCCAGAGATTCAAATACCATGCCCCCCCCCCCCCCCCCCCACCACCACCACCACCACACACACACACACACACACACAAAAAAAAAAAAAGAGTTGTCCAGTGTCTATAAAATGAAAATTAATGGGATTGCTCATTACCTTAATTCAAATGTTGACTGTGACTATAGCATTCCTCAGAAAAACAGAAGAGGGTTAAGTAGCCAAATCCTCCTTCCTTAGAAATCAGAAGTTTGATTGAAACTCCATTCAAGAAGATCAATACCTCAATGCTATTCCTTGCACACATACTTCCGTTTTAGTTTATATGGATCTCAAAACCTCTCCTAGAACAAGACCCCATTGAGTCCAATGAGTGCCACCCTGCATCAATGAACGGAAGCAAAAAAAAAGTATGGTTAGAGATCGAACTGTTATAGTTCACCCAGCGAAAGAAATGCAAAGAAGGATCAGAACGCACCTGACAGAATACTGAAAATGGCTCTCTCAAAGGTCCATCACATGAGAGCTCGCTTGTACTCCCATCAATGAAGGTTCCATGAGCAAAGACCACCTAGTTCAGAACATATGCTGTCATGCCTTACTTGACTTTATGTTAGAAGCTTTCCAACTCATACACTTTTTTTACGCTTATTTATTATGTAATTCTGAAATAATGAAGCCTATTTGTATTATTTTAAAAGCTTTTCCAACTTTAAGATTTTCTTATGTTTATTTATTATGTAATTCTGAACTATTGAAGGCTATTAAGTATTCTTGAAGAAGAAAGGTTCTTCAACAGCATATTGTTAAGACACAAAAGGCCTGTGCTTGTCCATCCGATGGATAGATAGAGATGGAGGGGAGGGCTCAATTTCACGCAAATTCGGAAAAAAACTCTTGGAGTAGACTGAGCCTCATCTTGTTCAGACACCGCAGGCCTCTGCCCAGTAAAAAATCATGCAGAAGAAAGATTTTTAGCTTATCTTTTTTTATGGAGGGCAGACCCACAAAAAGTAGGAGATTTTGGTGACTATGTTCCGAGCTCAAGTTCACGCTCCTCATGGCACCCAGACATGGTTTTCAATGCCACATGGAGCAAGAGGACATTTTATAGATCAATTTCCCAAAAAAACCATCTCCATGACAGCAGTAAAAAACTGATTACATTCAATGGTCCAAGTTTCAAATGTTATGAATTGCATGGTGACGATTAGAATTCAATTTTTCTAAACAAAAAAAAAAGTTGATCTATGTACTCAACTCAACTCAAACTAAAAATCAACCGACTAGATTTTTGAGTTGAGTTGGTCCACTTTTTCAAAAAAATGACTAACTCAGGTATTCGGGGGAAAAAAGAGAATGACGTGGGACAACGACCCTAAAATGCGTGAATATGATTTTATGTTGTTTTTGCCGAAATTAAATAAAATTAAATCAAACTTAATCTCAAAACTATCGTAAATACCTTAAGGTTCAGAGAATTCAGGTTGGTAGATCATGCGAGATCCAGTTAGGGTCCAGTCCGATGTGCAAGTACTATTAAAATTGAGACGAGATCGGCCTAGAGATAGAACTCTAGCTTTTTCCACGTTTGGGCGTCGTCTTCGATCCGATATAGATTCGCAGGCTCTAACTAGGGCTTTGGAAATAGGTGTATGATTTTATAATGGGCTTATGGTTTGATTTATGATTTAGAAAAAGGGTTTTGGCTCTGATGGATTTAGGGTTCAGAAAAGGTTTTGGGTTTTGGGATCAAAATCAATAGATTGAGATTTAGAAAACAAGCAGGGATCAATAAGGTAAAATATTCAAAGAAAACAGTGATAGATAATAGAGAAAATAACAATGGCTTTTGAGAATCACTCCCTTGGCCTCACACCAAACCCATCTCAGGCAAAGAATATTCAAGCATAAAACATTCAAAATATTCAATAATTAATTAAAAAGTCTTTACAGGCCTCAATATATAGGCCACCAATAATTAAACTCGAAATAAAGAGTCCTAATACTAATAAAACACTAAAAAGAAAAGTTTTCGTAACAAAAAACTCAAAATTAAAAGTCCCGTCACGACGTCCACGAACGTCCGTGACCTACGGACAGATAGGGGGCAAAATCACGGACGTCCGTCACTGTTCAAGTGAACAGTAACTTTTTTTTTTTTTTTTCCTGAAGTTGAAATTCTGTTGCGGTTCAACTTCAATACTTTCGATCTTGATGTTCCCCGTCATTCTCCTCCACTCAAAATGTTTCATCACCGATGAAACATGCATGTGGTACTGATCAAGTGTATCGGAACTTGCACAGTGGAACTCCTTGCAACTGGCCCAAACTATCTCGGCTCCTGGTAATGTATGATTCTCATCTCGGTTGATTGTAGCGGGACGCACATGGTAAACTTCTCCTTGATAAACCTGATAACCCGGCTCGCCAACCCACTTTACCAAATATTTTTGAAGTTGCTCATCAGCCCTCCCAGACCTGAAGGAATTCATCCTCGATGAAGTGTGATCGTGATATCGGTTGGGATTACGAGAACTCAAACGGCAAACTCTTTCATCACTGGCCCATGTACTCTTGGTAGTCGAAGTACCAACAGGTAATTTGTAGTGATTGTTGTTTGAATTAATTTTTTGTTTAATTTCGGCATGCAATGCGGAATGAGACTCAAAAGTTGACTCACAATAAGACTCGAAATGTATAGCAGTATGCAACTTGACTTTATGATGTGCATGCGTGTCTATGGACTCGATACTTTCATGTGCATGTGACGCTAACGACTCGCATTTAGTGGGTTCTATTGACACTAGCGACTCATATGTGATAAAATCAAGTGACACTATTGGCTCGTGTGGACTCGACTCAACGGATTCCAATGACTCATTGGTAGGTGAATTGATTGGCTCATGTGCACTCGGTTTAACCAACTTCAAGGATTCAAGTGCACTCGACTCAATGAACTCGTGCGTACTCGACCCAACATCACTATCCACAAGGGAGATAGAAGTCCCTTTAACACAAACGAGACTTTCGTCAGCTTCTTCCATCTCCGCTTCACTTATCACGATTCTAGGGTCATACACTTCCTCTTCTACTTTCATATTTTTTTGCTCTTTAGAACTTTCACTTTCAGTCAATAAATTCGGAGTGGGAAGTTTAATGGAGCACTGGTAAGCAAAGTGTCTGAGCGCTTGACACTTAAGGCAATCAAGACACTTATTTGTCCTGATTTTCAAACCCCGTAGGAGGTGACGGTGTGTGAAAGGAACATACTGTTCGATAAGTTCCACCTTCATGTCCTCCTATGTGGAGATGGCTTTATTCCGAAGAGACTCAGTGCGACGTTCTAAGCGAGTCTAAAAAAATTTGGCATTACTCACCAACTTTGTTTTCACTAACCTAACTTTGTACTCATTCGGTACGCCATACCAATCAAAATACTCTTCCACACTAGACAACTACTCCACGAAGGTTTTATGGTTCGTTGTGCCCTCAAAATTTGGGACTTCATTCTGAATAGATTTTAGAAACCTATCGGCAGGATCGTACTCGGGTTCACGATGATGAGGGTATCCCCTAACTCTAGTCTCATCACAACTGTTGAGACTTTGCCAAGAATTTGGTGTGCAACGGCCCCTATTATTAATTGCACACATTTGGGCTTTGATGTCCGTAAGGGCATCGACAATCTCGCTCATGCTCATGGTGAACACGACTTACTAACACATGTGCTAAATGCCATGCAAACATGAACCACAATGGATGAATAATTTTGTCAAACACATGATGTGCACACATAAAAACTGAAGGAAGATGCAATGAAAATTAAAGTGACATACAATATGCCCTAACCTAGAAAACCTACGTCTCTGATACCAAAACTGACGCGGGACAACGACCATAAAAGGCGTGAATATGATTTTATGCGATTTTTGCCGAAATTAAATAAAATTAAATCAAGCTTAATCTCAAAACTATCTTAAATACCTTAGGGTTCAAAGAATTCAAGTTGGAAAATCATGCGAGATCCAGTTAGGGAACAGTCCGATGCGCAAATACTATTAAAATTGAGGCGAGATCGGCCTAGAGATAGAACTCTAGCTTTTTCCAGGTTTGGGCGTCGTCTTCGATCCGACATAGATTCGCAGGCTCTAACTAGGGCTTTGAAAATAGGTGTATGATTTTGTAATAGGCTTATGGTTTGATTTATGATTTAGAAAAAGGGTTTTGGCTCTGATGGATTTAGGGTTCAGAAAAGGTTTTGAGTTTTGGGATCAAAATCAATAGATTGAGATTTAGAAAACAAGCAGGGATCAATAAGGTAAAATATTCAAAGAAGACAGTGATAGATAATAGAGAAAATAATAATGGCTTTTGGGAATCACTCCCTTGGCTTCACACCAAACCCATCTCAGGCAAAGAATATTCAAGCATAAAGCATTCAAAATATTCAATAATTAATTAAAAAGTCTTTACAAGCCTCAATATATAGGCCACCAATAATTAAACTCGAAATAAAGAGTCATAATACTAATAAAACACTAAAAAGGAAAGTTTTCACAACAAAAAACTCAAAATTAGAAGTCCCGTCACGACGTCCACGAACGTCCGTGACCTACGGACAGATAGGGGGCAAAATCACGAACGTCCGTCACTGTTCATCACGAACGTCCATCACTGTTCATGTGAGCAGTAACTTTTTTTTTTTTTTTTTTTTTCTGAAATTGAAATTCTGTTGCGGTTCAACTTCAATACTTTCGATCTTAACGTTCCCCATAAGAGAAACTCAGTAATTGGTGCCCACCAAAATATAGTATTCAACTAATTTTTTAGACTGAGTGCTAAATTCTCAAATATCATACTATGACTTGTCTAATCATAACAAATCAAAAAGAAATCTTTCGTATATTTGGTTCATGCAAAAAATTTCCCTCTATGTCTACCAAAGATAATCTTCACGCCAACAAAATGACTCTGGCAACTCACAATTTTCAGTTCCAATAAGCAATTGCAAAAGGTCCAAAAAATGCAAGAGTATTATCATAAGACACCTCAATATGTTTGGTACGCTCATGCAACACTGAATCAGATACAATCTTTTTAGTTGCTTCATTAACACAGTGAACGGGCATGGAACCACTAATCAGAAATCCAAGCTCAAAGATGAGAGAACGAAGTCATAGAAGCTCACATGCTCTATGAGCAGCGCGATACTCGTCCTCGACACGCTATGTCGAGGCTAATGACTACCTTTCGCTCTTCTATGAAACAAGATTGCCCCTAACGAAGACATGATGCAATGAGGTAGAGCTACGATGAGTAGCTTAAACAACCCAGTCTGGATCATCATATCCTGGGAAATGAAGATGGCTATGAGAATGAAATACAAGGCCACGATTAGGGCTGACCTTAAGATATTTGAGAATACACTTGGACAGTAGCAAGATGTGGAGTGCAAGGAGGATGCATGAAGCCATGAACTAACAGACTAGGTTGACTGCAAAAGTAATGTATGGTCGTGTCAAGATAATATAAATCAGACGTCCGACAAGGCGTTGATACTTACGAGGGTCAGATAATAATCACCCTCACTCACTTGAAGAGATTATATCGGGTCCATAGTCCATAGGAGAGGAAGCCGACTTATAGCCCAGCACACTAGTATCATTTAGAAAATCTAAAGCATACTTTTTAAGAAAGAGAGATCCCTTCTTTAAACGGGCTACCTCAGTACCTCTAAACCAAGAAAATACTTCAGATTGCTTAAGTCCTTCACCTCAAAGATACCATGGAGGGAACGCCGACACCGCAGACCTAGGTTTCGGAGCACACAAGGTGTACCACCGGAAGAAGAAACAGTGGATGAGCCAACATCTATGGAGGAGAGGCCTTGAAGAGCAGCAAAGAGGATCACTACCTATATCCGCTCGAGCGAGAATGCTTCATAAAAACATGGCCAACTTTCGGTCATTTGTCGCTTGAGCGAGAATGCATCAGAAAGCACGACCAAAACTTTCGGCCAAACTTCCAGCGGCGACATCAGGTCACTCATCCGATGAGTGTCGGCCGTGCGGCTAACCCTAATGCGCTAAGTTAGCCATCTCGATACCAACTCTTGCGGGGCCTCCTTGACGCCGCCATGAACATGATGCCTACGCTTCTGCGTTGAAAGCCAACCAATCTTCTCATCAGCTTTGATACCACCCGCCTAGAGGACGGAAACTCCCCCTCGTGGTTACCTCTGTTTCGCGGCCTACCACCCAATGTATCGTGCCCCTTACGACACGCTCGTTTGCACCACTGTCTCATACTTGGCCTGCTCAAGCTTCACCCTGTGCACTGCACTAGTACCTCACTTCGCAACAGTATTGGCATGCAGCTTCCCATGCTATCATGTCTTGCCCACATACCGAACCAAGCCCACAGTCTCGTGCCTACTCATGTTGTCTAGCTCAACGGAGTCCCACGCAGCTCTACTGAGTCCCACACAGCGCTCAAGTGTTCTCGCCATGTTGCCCAGCCGTATGCACCGCGACGCGTAGTCGGAGGCCATACTTCAACCTCGCATTGGGTACCACACGACATCCCTACGTTGACGTCCTAGGCCCACCCTTTCAGGCCTAGGAGACACTTGTGCCCCCTCTGGCAACGCAAGGCCCCGTGTGGGTGGAAGGAAACTCTTCAGCTCCTCTCCCGCATAGAAGGGTAAAATAGTCATTTGGCCAAAATGGTAGGAGAACCTCAAACCCCTTGGTTTGACATACCGCAACGACTTCGCATCGCTAGCCCAGCTTGGCCATGTCGCGACCAAGTCACTGCCGCATCTTACCCCCCATGTGATCGTGTCGCATCATCGCAGCGCGACCACGTCGCTAGGCCCTCTTGGCCCCAAGTCGCATGCCCTCCTGGCACCACATGTCGTGTCGTCCCGACACCAAGATGTCGCGTGCCCTCTTGGCACCACATTGCTTGT
Source organism: Chloranthus sessilifolius (assembly GCA_021018995.1). Lineage (NCBI taxonomy): Eukaryota > Viridiplantae > Streptophyta > Magnoliopsida > Chloranthales > Chloranthaceae > Chloranthus > Chloranthus sessilifolius. The sequence continues at coordinate 120,884,859 of CM037587.1, read as the reverse complement.
CCCAGGCACCATGCTGCAAGCTCGAGTGTTGACCCCGTCACATCCTCCACCACTCCATAATGTCAACGTCCTCCCAGCCTGCTAGCATCTCATATCTAGTTCTTAGGTCCACACCTTCCCACTAGCTCCCCATCGTCACCCCTGCCGTGTCAACCTGGATCTGCAATCACAAGGCCCTCACCTATTAACTAGCTCGGGGATGCCACATGCCCTCTTGGCACCACATCGCGTGCCCTGCTAGCACCAAACAACTCATTAGTATCATCCCTTATGGATCGAACTTGGCTCTGATACAAAATGTCACGGGGTTGCTCTTCAGCAATGTCAGCCCGTGCAACACCTAACGCCCGATGCGCTAAGTCAGCCATCTCTGATACCAACTCTCGCGGGGGCCTCCTTCGACGCGCCATCAAGCCGTGCGGTGCCTCGCTACCGCATGCAACGAAGCCAACCAATTTTTCTTCTCATCAGCTCTGATACCACTCGTCTAGAGGTCGGGAACTCCCCCTCGTGGTTACCTCTATTTCGCAGCCTACCACCCAATGTATCGTGCCTCTTACGACACGCTCGTTTGCACCACTATCTCATACTTGGCCTGCTCAAGCTTTACCCTGTGCACTACACTAGTACCTCACTTCGCAACAATATTGGCATGCAGCTTCCCATGCCATCATGTCTTGCCCATATTCCGAACTAAGCCCACAGTCTCGTGCCTACTCATGCTGTCGTTCTCAATGGAGTCTCACGCAGCCCTCATGCTGTCGTGCCATACTGAGTCCCACGCAGTGCTCAAGTGCTCTCACGAGGTTGCCCAGCCGTATGCACCGCGACGCATAGTTTGGGGCCATACGTCAACCTCGCATTGGGTGCCACACAGCATCCCTGCGTCAACGTCCTAGGCCCACCCTTTCAGGCCTAGGAGACACTTGCGCCCCCTCTGGCAACGCAAGGCCCCGTGTGGGTGGAAGGCAACTCTCCCGCTCCTCTCCCACATAGAAGGGTAAAACAATCATTCGGCCAGAATGGCAGGAGAACCTCAAACCCCTTGGTTTGACATACCGCAACGCCTTCGCATCGCTAGCCCAGCTTGGCCATGTCGCGTCCGTGTCACGACCGACTCACTCTCGCATCTTACCCCCCATGTGATCGTGTCGCGTCATCGCAGCACGACCATGTCGCCAGGCCCTCTTGACCCCATGTCGCGTGCCCTCCTAGCACCACATGTCGTGTCGTCCCGGCACCAAGATGTCGCGTGCCCTCTTGGCACCACATCCATGGATCAAAATATCGTTCGATACCGATACGTATCAGTATTGGACTAGGACGATACGGTACATTCAATGTACCGTATCGTCCAATTTGTATGGGAAGGTCGAGACGATACATTCAATGTATCGTCCGGTAAGTTACTATTCTGATACGTATCGTCTGATATGTTTCGGTTTGGAGCTCGGACGATACGTATCGGAAACGCGAGATTTTGACCTTTGACCACATATCGTGCCCCAGGCACCATGCTGTAAGTTCGAGTGTTGACCCCGTCAAATCCTCCACCACTCCATAATGTCAACGTCCTCTTTGACACCGCCAACTCTTCCCAGCCTGCTAGCATCTCATATCTAGTTCTTAGGTCCCCACCTTCCCACTAGCTCCCCGTCGTCACCCCTGTCCGGTCAACCTGGTTCTGCAGTCACAAGGCCCTCACCTGTTAACTAGCTCGGGTCCTCTGACACCACATCGCGTGCCCCTGCTGGCACCAAACAGCTCATTAGTATCATCCCTTTTGGATCAAACTTGGCTCTGATACAAAATGTCACGGGGTCGTTCTTCAGCAATGTCAGCCCGTGCGACACCTAATGCCCGATGCACTAAGTCAGCCATCTCTGATACCAAATCTCGCGGGGGAGTCCTTCGATGCGCCATCAACCCGCGGTGCCTGCATTCGCATGTACAGCAAAATAACCAAGCTTCTCATCGCTCGATACTACCCTAGAGGCGAACTCCCCTCGTGGTTACCTCTGTTTCGCGGCCTACCACTTAATGTATCGTGCCCCTTACGACACGCTCGTCTGCACTACTGTCTCATACTTGGCTTGCTCAAACTTCACCCTATGTACTGCACTAGTACCTCACTTCGCAACAGTATTGGCATGCAGCTTCCCATGCCATCATGTCTTGCCCACATACCAAACCAAGCGCGTCGTCCTACTCATCTTTGTCATGCTCAGCGAGTCCCACGGCCCGTCATCGCCGTGTGCTCTCGAAAGTCCCACGCAACGCTCAAGTGTTCTAGCGAGGTTGCCCAGCCGTATGCACCGCGACGCGTAATCCGGGGCCATACTTCAACCTTGCATTGGGTGCCACACGACATTGCTGCGTCAACGTCCTAGGCCTACCCTTTCAGGCCTAGGAGACACTTGTGCCCCCTTTGGCAACGCAAGGCCCCATGTGGGTGGAAGGCAACTCTCCAGCTCCTCTCCCACATAGAAGGGTAAAACAGTCATTCGGCCAGAATGGCAGGAGAATCTCATACCCCTTGGTTTGACATACCGCAACGCCTTCGCATCGCTAGCCCAGCTTGGCCATGTCGCGACCGAGTCACTGCCGCATCTTACCCCCCATGTGATCGTGTCGCATCATCGCAGCGCGACCACGTCGCTAAGCCCTCTTGGCCCCATGTCGTGTCGTCCCAACACCAAGATGTCGTGTGCCCTCTTGGCACTACATCGCGTGCCCCAGGCACCATGCTGCAAGCTCGAGTGTTGACCTCGTCACAGACCCCTTTTAAGATTCCCGCTTAAGCGAGAACCAAACCCGCTCGAGGGAGTCTGATGATATATTTGCCCGATTTTGGCTTGTTTCTTCTTTTGTTTTCTTTTGTTTTAGAAGCTTTTAGGTTACCTTCTGGGGTAACATTGTACTTTTCTATTTTATGGTTACAATTTATGGGTACTTGCTATAAAAGGTTATGATGTAAGCCTTTTTGGGGGGCATTTGATTTTATAAAAGTGATAACACTTGAGCTTGTGAGAAGCATTAATGGAGGGTGATTCTTCATCCCCATATGGGTTTGGTGTGAGGCCAAGGTGTGATTCCCATGTTATTCTTTGATCTTCTCTTTACCTCTTTATTCTATTTACTTGCTATTTCTTTGCAATTAATCCCCTTATCTTGTTTGCCCAAATTCTCAAATCCCTAAATCTAGAGCAACCTTGATGCCCATTCAATGCCCTAGTAAGCATCTCACAATTCCACATCGATCGACAAGCGAGGACCCCAACCTAGATGATACTAGAGTTCTATCTCTCGGATCGCACCTTTCGCGTTTCTAATAGGTCTCGTGCGCCGGATTGAACCCTAAGCGAACCAAGCATGGTCAATTAAGCGGAATTCCATGAAACCCTAAGGTATCGCACTATCGCTTGAATTTGAGTTTTATTACTTAATTAGTTTAATTTTAGCAATTTCGCATCTCATGATCACTCACATATTTTAGGGTCGTTGTCCCGCGTCAGTTTTTGTAAAAGAGTTTAGGTTCTAGGTTAGGGCATTTATGTTCATTTGTATGCACATCTTGTGTTTGATAAATTCCTCATTCACTTTTGGTTCATAGTTGCTTGTTCATTTGAGAATCCGTGTCAGTGAGTCGTGGTCACCATGGACACGAGTTAGGTTGTCGATGCTCTTAGGGGCATCCAAGCCATGCTAATCGCGATGAATGAGAGGATGAATGTGATGGAGCAAGTCCAAACGACCGTTGGTGCCTCTAATGAATGATTACACCACTGATTAGATCGGTTGGAAGGAGTTGATGAGCGCTATGACCAACACCGTGAGCGTGATGGTCCACACTTTGAGCGCAGTGGTCAATATGATAATCGGAATCGGAACCGTAGGGGAGTAGTTCATCGCGGAGATGACTACGATTTGGATGAGAAACTTCTAAAAAATGTTAGAGTTGAGCTTCCGACCTTCGATGGGAGAATGAACCTTAAAGTCTTCCTCAATTGGGTCTCCGATATGGATCACCATTTTGAATGGTATAGCATGAATGATGAGCGATGTGTTAGACTCACCAAGATGAAACTCATCGGTCAAGCTCGGCTCTTTTGGATCAACATAGAGTGCATGAGAGTGAGTGCGGGTCGTGCTCTCATTACACATTGGGAGGACATGAAGGAGCGACTTACGGATAAGTATATCCATTTATCATACTATCATCCAAGGATCAAAATTTCGGGTAAAATTTTGGTTTCGGGCTTAACCGAAACTGAAAATTTGGACAGAAATTTCGGCCGAAAGCCGAAAATTTGGCTGAAATTTCGGCCGAAATTTTGGATCCCATACAAACTTGGACCGACATTTCGGTCCAAATTATCATTTCGGTGGGGACTGAAACCGATAATTTCAGCAGAAATTTCGGTCATTTCGGCAGAAATTTTGATCCTTGCTACCATCGCCTACTCGACCAATGGCATAATTTACGTTAAGGTGATATGTCTGTGACCGAATACATTGGCAAATTTGAGGAATTCACTCTCTCTAGATTCCGCACCGGATTGCGATTGGAATTGCAAAAGAAGTTGATCTCTCACCACGTTCACACTCTTGAAGAGTGCTACGCCGTTGTGCAAGACCTTGAATGGTACTTGAAAATGACGGTGGTGAAATGATTTGAACCATATGCTGGTGGCCATAAAGCCGGAGAAGTGAGGCCTAATGCCGAGAACCTACCTCCCAATCCTACACAACCCACTCCTACGAATGTAAGGTTTGACAAAGGGAAAGGTGTGGTGGGTGAATCCTCAAGGGGTGGTTCTATAACCAAATGTTATACGTGTCATGGGTTTGACCATTTTGCTGCCCAATGCCCTACGAGAGACCCCCAAAGAAATCTCTTGGTTGAAGGGGAGGTTAGAGAGGGAGAAGGAAATGTTGAAGAAGAAATGTATGAGCCGGACATCACACCTAGTGATGAGGGCGATGACGATGACCATGCACTAGTGTGCACTCAAGATTGCTTGGCTGTGAGGTGTGTTCTTGCACAACCTCAATGTGATGATAGGGACGATTGGCATAGATACAAGATTTTTTACACTTACACCAAGTGTGGTGAGAAAAGTTGTAGGGTTATTGTGGAAAGAGGGGGTTGCACCAATGTGGTGTCGATACACACCATCATCCGCTTAGGGCTTACACTCGAAGCCCACCCTAGACCGTACAAAGTCGCATGAGACGACTCCTCATCTATTCCCATGGCCCAAAGGTATCGTGTGACGATACAATTAGCCTCGTATTCGGACACTTTGTGGTGCGATGTGGTGCCAATAGATGTGGGCCACATCATTTTGGGAAGGCCTTGGCTATATGACATGGACGTGACCCTCCTTGGGCGGTCTAATGTGTGCACATTCATGCATGAGGGCAAGAAAATCAAATTAAACCCCTTGCCTCCCAAAACACCATCGGGTAAGAAGGTTGAGAAGAAGGGCGGCCAATCGAAGACCATCAATATTGTGAGCCCTTCGGAGTTTGAGAAAGCTTCCTTGAATGAGAGCATGGTATACGTTGTCATCATTGTCGAGTGTGCTCTCGAATCTATGGGAGAACACCCTAAGGAGGTTGAGCCATTAAAAAGACTTTGCGGATGTCTTCCCGAAAGATTTACCCGATGAACTCCCTCCGATGTGTGATATTCAACATGCCATAGATTTATTTTCCAGATCCACTCTACCAAACCTACCTCATTATAGGATGAATCCGATTGAACATGCCGAGTTGACGGGGCAAGTCGATGAGCTCCTTCGGCAAGGGTTCATGCAAGAGAGCTTGATCCCTTGTGTTGTACCACATTACTCACACCCAAGAAAGATGATACTTGATAAATGTGTGTGGATAGTCGAGTCATCAACAAGATTACGGTCAAGTATCGGTTTCCTATATCGAGGCTCGACGATATGTTAGATATGATGGTTGGTGCCACTATCTTCTCCAAGATAGACCTTAAGAGTAGATATCATCAAATTCGAGTCCACCTTGATGATGAGTGGAAAACTGCCTTCAAGACCAAAGATGACCTTTATAAGTGATGGTCATGCCTTATGGGCTTTCTAATGCCCTGAGCACCTTTATGAGGCTCATGACCCAAGTGTTGTGGCCGTTTATGGGCAAGTTCCTTGTGGTGTTTTTTGATGACATCTTGATCTATAGTTGCGACAAGGAGCAACACTTGACTCACCTTCGGTTGGTTTGTGAGACCTTGAGGGGAGAAAAGTTATATGCAAATTTCAAGAAGCGTACGTTCATACAACGATCCGTTGTCTTCTTGGGCTTCATTGTCTCGACTGATGGGATGGTCGCGGCCAAAAAAGGTAAAGGTTATTATAGAGTGGCCCAAACTTAAGAACATTCAAGATGTCCGTAGCTTCCATGGATTGGCTACATTCTATCACCGCTTCATTCGAAGCTTTAGCACCATTATGGCTCTCATCACCGATCGCATGAAAAAGGGAGAGTTTCAATGGAGCAAAGCCACGACAAAGACCGTTGCCGAGATTAAGGAGAGAATGACTAGTGCACCCGTCGTGCACATACCGAATTTCTCTAAAGTCTTTGAGGTTGCATGTGATGCTTTGAGTGTGGGCATAGTGCTTAGCCAAGAAGGCCACCTACTGTCCTACTTTAGCAAGAAGCTCAATGAGGCGAAGCAAAAATACTCCACCTATGATAAAGAGTTTTATGCGGTAGTCTGATCCCTATGGTATTGGGAACACTACCTTTGACCACACGAATTTTTCTTATTTTCCAATCACGAAGCTTTGCGCTTCTTTGCTTCCTAAAAGAAGCTAAACCCGAGGCACGCGACATGGGTCAAATACCTCAAAGGGTTTACATTTGTCTTGAAGCACAAAGTCGGTGTTGAGAACAAAGTCGCGGATGCACTTAGTCATCGGGTGGCGACTTTGCAATCTATGAGCACCGAGGTCATCGGATTTGAGCGGTTGAAGGAAGAGTATTCCGAGTGCCTAGGTTTCAGAAAAAATTATACCACCCTCCTTATTGACCTAGTGAGCACTAGCTCCATTTATACCCTACAGGGCGGGTTTTGTTCATGGGCAATCGCTTATCCATCCCTCGCACTTCATTGCGTGACTTCCTCATTTGGGAGTTATATGGCGAAGGGATTGTCGGTCATTTCGCGCGTAATAAGACTATTGCGCACGTTGAAGATACATTTTTTGGCCTAATGTCATGCGAGATGTCTCCCGGATTGTGTGGCAATGTCGTACTTGCAAGATTTTCAAACAAAGTAAGCAAAACACAAGCTTGTACACTCCTTTGCCAGTGCCACACACTATGGCAAGACATCTCGATGAACTTTGTACTTGGACTCCCCAAGACCCTGAGAAAGTACGACTCTATTTTTGTTGTAGTGGACCACTTCTCCAAGATGGCCCACTTCATTTTGACGCAACCCATATTGCAAAATTGTTTTCGGAGAGGTGGTGCGTCTTCACGGGTTACCCAAGACCATTGTGTCAGATAGGGATGTGAAGTTCACTAGTTACTTTTGGAAGACCCTATGGCACATGATGGGTACTATGCTTCGATTCTTATCGGCATATCTTCCTCAAACCGATGGCCAAAACCGAAGCTACCAATAGGAGTTTAGGCAATCTCTTTCAATGTCTTGTCGGTGATCACATTAGGACTTGGGACTCCATTCTACCCCTGGTCGAGTTTGCATATTACAATTCCGTCAATAGGTCCATAGGTATGAGTCCATTTGAGGTGGTGCATGGTCACAAGCCAAGAACACCCTTAGATTTGATCCCTATATCTACATCTCATCATACATCTGAGTCCCCAGATGCATTTGCACAACATATTCATAATTTGCATGCCGAAATTAGACGTAAAATTAATTTGAGCAATGATAATTACAAATTATCGACAGATTCGCACAAGTGTTTCAAAGAATTCCAAATCGATGATCATGTGATAGTTCGGGTTAGGTCTAAACGATTCCCATCGGGAATCGGGAAGCAGCTCCAAGCCTGTGGCACCGGACCTTTTAGGATTGTGGCAAGGAGTGTGTGATGGGGGCGTGCGGCATGGCTAGCCACAAGGCCACTCGTTATGTGATGGGGTGTGCGACATGGCTAGCCGCAAGGCCACTCGTTACTCTCGTGCTTCGCGTGGGGCATTGGTGGATTGAAGTTGGGGCATCGTAGGCGCATCACCAAGCCATGAGGGCTTCATCGTAGATACTTCGAGAGCTTTAGTCGTGGGCCATGAGGCACGCGACATGGTGGCATGATTGGTTCACGACGCGATCGTGACACGGTTGCATGGGGGAAGATGTGAAGGATGTTGGGATGTATTGGTGTGAAGATGACACTGTGTGCCACGGACTGGGGGATGTGTGCCACGGTGGTATGTCAAGCCAATACCTTTGAGGTCCTCCCATTCCTTTCCCCCAGATGGTGTTTAATCCTTATGTATAGGGACTGTAGCTCAGCAACTACGGGTCGTACTACTGGACGTGTCGCTAGCCTGAGTGTGTCACTACCAACACACATGCGTGCACGTGCATTCGGGCCCTGCTTCGTCAGGTGTATTGCTTGGTCGCTCTTGGGCACTCGTGGTGTGACCGCTTTTAAGATCCCCGCTCGAGCGAGAACCAAACCCGCTTGAGTGAGTTTGATGATGCATTTGCCCGATTTGGGCTTGTTTCTTTTGTTTTCCTTTGTTTTAGAAGCTTTTAGGTTATATTTTAGGGTAACATTGTACTTTTTTATTTTGGGGTTCTTTTGGGTACTTGCTATAAAAGGTTATGATGTAAGCCTTTTGGGGGGTAGTTGATTTTATAAAAGTGAAAACACTAGAGCTTGTGAGAAGCATTAATGGAGAGTGATTCTTCTTCCCCATGTGGGTTTGGTATGAGGCTAGGGGTGCGATGCTCATGTTATTCTTTAATCTTCTCTTTACCTCTTTCTTCTATATACATGTTATTTCTTTGCAATTAATCCTCATATCTCGTTTGCCCAAATCCGTAAATCTAGAGCAACCTTGATGCCCATCCTTGTGGATCGACTCCAATCTTAGCCTGTCAATTCATGACCGTTGTTGGGCTCGAGATTGCGCGATTTGAGACCGATTGATCGATTCAATTCAAAGCCCTAGTGAGGATCTCACGATTTCACATCGATCGATGAGCGAGCACCCCAACCTACAGGATGCTAGAGTTCTATCTCTAAGATCGCACCTTACGTGTTTCTAACGGGTCTCGTGCTCCGGAATGGACCCTAAGCAAACCAAGCATGGTCAATTAAGCGAAGTTCCACGAAACCCTAAGGTAACCCTTTAATTTGAGTTTTATTGCTTAATTAGTTTAATTTCAGCAAATTCGCATTTCATGATCACTCAGGTATTTTAGGGTCGTCGTCCCGCATCATACCACTCGGCTCATTCTTTGCATGAGATATGAAGGAAGAGTCATCTCTAGGAAGAACAATATCATCCCCATACATAAGCAAGATCATGCAGCCAATAAGACCAAAATGATAAATAAATAAATGTGTGCTCTAAGTGGCATCTATAAAATCTCATAACAAATAACAATGACTACTTTATTGAACCGATGAAACCATGCACGAGGCAACTGCTTCAAACTATTGTAAACAACAAATTTGCGTAGAATATAAATCCAACACAAGTCAATCATAACAAATTTTCCCTTGCTAGGAGAGGATTTTATTGAAACTGGTGGACGTTACACTTCCAGGTATCGCAATTGATTCCTCGTTAATTACATAAAAATTGAATACCTCTGATTAAAAGCTACTAAAGCAAAGTAAAATAATTACATCTCTGAAATAAACAAAAAAAATCCTAAGTCTAAGTCTTCATTAATATTTTCGTCTTCACGGTACGAGATGGGCACACAGTATGTTATCTTCGTCAGAGACTCGGGCGATGTGAAATAAAGGATGTCGGAGACGAGAACCCCTTCTCCGAAAGTTAAACATCCGATTGATATGCATGGTCAAATATGGGCATGAGTTCGTAGATGAGTCTCATAATGAATTCATACTCACTTGTCTGGAAGACGAATTCAAACACCAGATCCATTTTTTAATGTCTGGTCATCCAAAGAATTACCACTTTTGGTTATGGGATATCTAATCATGGGTTGAAAATCATCAAATTCCTTAGGATTTGATGATCATAGGTTATTTTGTGATGGTTTCACCATTAGATCATGTAATGATCTTATAATACGATCATTTAACATAAAGTTAATGAATCTACCCTTGGATTTGATAAATACATAATAAATCCATCGTTGGATCTTATTACGGTCTCGTATTATGATCGTTTGACTAAAAGTCAACTAGTTCACAGTTAGATTTGACCAAAATCAGATGATTTGGTCAACATGTAACAAATCCACCGTTGGATCTCGTTACAATTTTGTATTATGATTATTTGACCAAAAGTCAACGAGTCCATTGTATTTTACCAAAATTATAAGATTTGATCAACATATAATAAATCCACTGCAAGATCTCGTTACAATCTCGTATTATGATCGTTTGACCAATAGTCAACGAATCCACCGTTGGATTTGACCAAAGTCACAAAAATTATTCAACAAGTAATAAATCCACTATTGGATCTCGTTACGATCTCGTATTATAATCGTTTGACCAAAAGTCAATGAGTCCACCATTGGATTTGACCAAAATCACAAGATTTGGTCAACATGTAATAAATCCACTGTTAGATCTCGTTACGATCTCGTTTTATAATCATTTGACCAAAAGTCAACGAGTCCACCGTTGGATTTGACCAAAATCACAAGATTTGGTCAACATGTAATAAATCCACCGTTGAATCTCGTTACGATATTGTATTATGATCATTTGACTAAAAGTCAACAAATCTGTTAAAATATTTAACCCATGTAAGGGCTGCATAAGCGATGGCCTAAATAGGGACGGCCAGGGCAGGCAAGAAAATCGACTTTACCATTGTAAAAAAATTTCGATCTCAAGGTTGAGATTTAAACCCTACATTTGAGGGAGTGGTGACCCAAACCGCGAGGGAAACTCTACTTTCGAGGCATGATTTAGATCTGGTAAATCCGATAGTTATGACTCGTTGTAGATTAAGTATTTCGGGTGTTGAAGTCCGAAATCATTCTTGAGATTCGTGATTGCAACCCATACAAGTATCAAATTTGTGGTTACAATTCGAGCATATTAAGAGTTAAGTGAGGGGTTGTACCCACGTAGCTTAATTATCTCCAAGTACACAAGGAATTGGGTACGTGCCGTAATGTGTAATCCCAAATTGCAACCCTAAATTATACTTGTAGGAGTCGTTAACTCTTATCCTAAGCGTACCACATTTAGGTAAGGGTTGTAACTCTTATCCTAGATGCAACCGTATCGGAGACCGTCCGAATTTAGAATTCTAGTTTGGACTTATCTCTCACGTACACTCTAAATAGAAGTCAAAGGAAAAAAAAAGAGGGATTAGAAAGAATCTCGGAGATACCTTAAGGTCTCTTGCAAGAGAATCAAAGTCTGAGAAGTTTTCAGCAAGACTCTCACGTAAGAATTTTCAGATCCGTAATAATGAGAATGAATCTGCTATTTATAGATTTATTGTAGCGGTTACCGGAAGTTATAATCCTACGGTTTTCGCAAGAGTTTCACAAAAATTAAGAGTTGTGTGGGTTGTGTGGGCCTTAGCCTTCACGCGGATTGAGAGAAGAATGGCCTACACATGTGATTTATTTGCTTATGCGGAGAAAAGAGATGACCAATGTTCGAAGAAGATGGCCCACGTAGGTGCCTGCGTGGACCATTTTGAAAGAGACTTAGACATTGAGAGAAAGATGAGGAGAGAAGAGAAGAAAAAAAGAGAGAAAAGAGAAGAAAAGAATGAAATGAAAAAGACTGAAATGGCCCAGGCAAGTCACCTGCATGGGCCATGTTTCAAGAGCAAAAGACAAGAGGGTGAAAAGAAAGCAGAAAAAGAACATTGAGAGAGAAATGAGGAGAGAAAAAAGAAAATATGAGATGGAAAAGAGTGAGATGGCCCACGTAGGTCACCTGCGTGGGCCATATTTCAAGAGAAAAAGACGAGGGGGGAAAGAAAAGAAAAAAAAGAACATTTAGAGAGAAATGAGTTACAAAAAAGAATGAGATGGAAACCTGCGTGGGCCATATTTCAAGAGAAAAAGAGGAGAGAAAGAACGAAAAGAAGAAAAGGCAAGGATGGCCCACGTAGATGACCCCGCGTGGGTCATTAGAGAGAGGGATGGTCTGTGTGGGTTTCTATTTATCTTCTCTTTTTTTTAAATATATATTATATTTTATTTTATCAAAAAAAGGACACAAATAATGTGTGTATACAGACCTATATCTGTATATTTATTCAAGAAAAAGACTCAAACTTTTTGTGTCTACTATATATATATATATATATATATATATATATGCCTGCATATTTTCCATATCTCCCTCTGAAACAGATGGTTAGGTGGAGGATCCCGTAAATCTCCTTTGTGATATCCTCATCAAGGAAGCCATTCTTCACATCTAATTGTTCCAATAGACACAATAAAGATGATAACTCAGACTGGAGTCTGCTTAGCCACTGGCTAGCAGAGTGGCATCATAATTAATCCCATAAGTCTAAATAAATTCTCATGCAACAAGGTCTACCTTATAGCGTGCAACTCTCAGGATTATGCTTTACTGCAAAGACTCAATTGCATCAAACAGTCTTCTTCCCTGGAGGACTATATTCCATGTATGGTTACTCTCTTAAGGGCATTCATTCCTCCAATATAGCGGTCTTTCAGGCAGGGTGAGAAAGGACAACACTGACAGTACGAGGTATAACAATTGTATCAACATCGGAAAGGACTGCCCTGTAGGAAGGAGATACAGTCTAATAGGATACATACTTAGCAAGTGGGTAAGGTGTGACACATGACCGAGCCCACTTTCGATGAAAACTACGTAAATCAAGATCAGATGAATCAGCAAAAGGGATAAGAGGAATAATAGGTGAAGCCACTGAAGGATGTACATTGCTCAGTGGATCTACCTGCGGCGACGACTAAGGTGGTGAGACGATAGACGAGGTGACACATGACCGAACCCACTTTCGATGAAAAATACCTAAATCAAGATCAGATGAATCAGCAAAAGGGGTAAGAGGAATAATAGGTGAAGCCACTGAAGGATGTACGGGTGTTGAATTGCTCAGTGGATCTACCTGTGGCGACGACTAAGGTGGTGAGACGATAGATGAGGTGTCGTGTTGTCGTCTATGAAAAAAAGAGTGCAACTCCTTTGTGATTGCAGGGAAGGGAGGTGGAGCTGTAGAAACAGGATAAAAGAGGAGTTGCAATAGAAACAGGTAGAGAAACAACAATAACGGGGAAAGGCATAGGAGAAGCAATCATGACATGACCAAGGGTGGATATAAACTCAGAATAATGAGAAGAAATAGGAAACATGCTCGAAAAAGCAATATTCACAAAAGTAAAGAATCGACATGATTTTGGATCATACCATCTATCTCCCTTAGACATACCCGAGTAAGAACGAAGACTTAATGGAGCAATTGCCCAATTTATGTCAAGGAGGATGAAAGTCCTCAAGGTACAAGTGCACCCAAATACCCGAGGTTCAATTGGAAACATGAGATCAATAAGACGCAGGGTTAGAAACTGAGTATGGCCTCCAAGAATTCGAGAGGGGTTGCAATTAATCAAAGATCAAGTAGAAAGTAAAGCCATTGATCATAGGTCTTAGGCATATGCATACCCCGTAATATAGAATGAGTAACTCCAATGAGATGTCTATTATTTGATCTCAATAACTCTATTTTTTTAGTATGGGGACATGAAAACTGATGTGCAATCACTTGATCATGAAGATATCAAACAAAAGAATTAAAGGTGCACTCGCTTCCATTACCAAAATGGGAAACTTTTAATAGAACACGATATTGACTACAAACCATGGAATGAAATTCCTGATGCTTAGAAAGTACTTCATTTTTGGATTTCATGAGATGGACCCAAGTAACATGAGTGTAGCATCAATGAAAACACCATAATAGTGCAATCTCTCGAGAGAAGTAAATAAGGGAAGGACAGAATCAGCCAACTCAAACGAACTGCATTTGTGCTCGAGGGATAAATATTTCTTACTTGTTTAGAGAGAGCACATATATCACATTCAAACTCAACAACTTGCAAATAGTTTTAAAATAAGGAATCAACGAGCACAAAGTATGAAACATCACATGCCATAATTTGGCATGCCATAAAGAAAGAGTATCAAGGCTACCATCCACGGAAAAGAACAACTAGAAGATAGATCAAGTGAAGAGTTAGCAAAAATAGTAGCTGCAAAGGAGCACTCATGATCCACATCAAAATTGCATAGTCAGACTCTCTCAATACCCTACTAATAGTCCTCTTAGTAGTGTGATCCTGAACAATATAATGAGAAGGGTTGCACAACAATTTGATTCTTTAGTAAGACAACTAACAGAAAGCATATTAGTAGAAAGGCGAGGAACATGAAGCACATGTGACAAAGAAAGAGGATACTCAAATGGTTATTAACCACATAACTGGGGTCAAGTTGTTAAATGCGTTAAGCAGAGACCAGGCGGTGGAACCTCCCAGGGAGGAGCTTAGGAGCGCTTTAGGCAGGGCTTAGGCAGAACCCTAAGCAGTGAGGGATAATTCTTTTAAAAAACTTATTATAGTAGTTTGTAGATGACCTATAGTAAATGTTAAAAAAATTATTATAGTTGTTTGTAGAGGATCGATAGTAAATGATAAGTATGTGAACAAATAATAAATAATAATAACAATATGATCATTTACTCATTAAGTATCAATTCTCATATAAAATTGTAGTTTGAAAGAGAAACGTAATCAATCAGTAGCAAGAAACAATTAACAAACAAAACAAACCAAAAAGAATAAATACATCATTTACTTTGAAAACAGGGGGTCTGAATTGCTGCTCATAGTTTTTCTAAGGGATTAAGGATAATGTTTGATGAGCACTATAATTATTTTTTCTAAAAAAGAAAAAAAAATGAACCATTTGAAAATTTTAGTTACAACGTTTATCATGTAACTTAATATCGTTGTGACGGGCTGATGTCCCTAGGTAGGCCCACCTAAATGCCTCTCTAGAAGTCCAGCATCTCTCCTTATGAAGCCCAAGTCGGGCAAACGTAAGCGGGCTATGCCTAGGCAGTCACCCTCCCTAAGTGGGGCCTAGGCTCAACTTTTGACAATAGAGACTGGGATAGAGGAACCATCAACTAAGCGGTCATGCATGGATAGAGACGGCAGGAGATATGATATATAGTACCAGAGTCAATAACCCAGCTAGATGGAGGTGGTTCTGCTGTGGCAGCACAACCACACACTTCAGAAGATGGAAAAACAGCAACAATGCAAGCGGATGACTAAATCTGATAACCATCTGCATACTCATGATCATGGCCAAGAACCCTACAGGGAGAACAAATAATAGGATGTCGGCGAGACGAATAATGATGATCCATGGTGACGAGACAATTGGTCCAAATAAATGTGCACCAATCCAAACCAGATGACCAAACAATTCCAGATTTAAAAAAGCAGCAAGTAGGCCTCTCTTCTAGGCCGAAAATTTATCAATCTGCAGTTACAGGACTCCAAAAATAATAAATCCTACACAAACAGATCAAATGTGCACAAGGCACTAACAATCTGCTACGATAACACCTAGAAGAGCAGCCAAAAAAATCTCAAAACATTGAAAAGAACCGTGAAAACAGGTCTAAACTCAAAACAGTCACAAAATTATAACAATGCCATACCTGTAGAAAAAAACTACGGTTATTTCATCACCCAAAGATCGACATAACTCTCAAAATACTAATTTGATCTCCACGACATCAGTTTCATTTTATTTAAACATCACTCGTACCCAATCTGCAACAGCTTCGGGTGACAGAGGAGACCCAGAAAACTGTGAATCTATGTTTTTACGGGTTCCATAGAAAAACAACAAAAAAAATACATCAAATCTACTTCAATCCCGAAACAGCTTTAGGAATCACCAAACCTGAGAATTCTGATCCAACTAGTGACCTTCTAGTCCTCATATATCGAACAGAAATCTGTGACATCAAATAGTTGAGAGAAAAGAGAAAACTAAGACCTCTGACCCTCAGGTTTCCATCAATTAGTCCACCACTCATCAGAAAATTCCAAATCTGAACCGTTCAGATGAAATACAGACAAAAATGATGCAGCTTTTTAAATTTCATGAAGCCACGCACTGGAGGGCCTTCAATGCCCCAAAAAATCATGACACATGTACTTTCCCACAAATAGATTTAACTAAGAAAAACGCCATCGAACTTCCACCAAAAATTTTGGGAAAAATGCTCAAAAAATTTTAGAAATTGAGAGCTCTTAGGATCAATCTCTTTGATTGAAACAGGGATCAAGGGTTTGACCATTGCTAATGTCATGCTGACATCAGCAAGGTACGGTTAGAAGGAAGGTACTAGGGTTAGGTTAGAGAAAAGAAAGAGGAAGTGGAAGAAAATAGAAAAAGAGAAAAGAAGATTAGAGTGAAGATGGATTAGAGAAACTCATTGGCCTTTATATTAATAATATTGGATAAATTACAAGTATATCCCATTTCCCCTCCTGTTAATTCTGCTGGTTTTAGGACCCTGGTGTTTTGGGGTTGTGTAGCTTTCTTACATTGTAGACTTATAGCTTCTTTGTGGTATTCTTATCCCATTCCAAAAGAAGTATTTTTTATTAATGATAAATAAACAAATAGTAATAAATAATAAAAATGCTCAAAAGGCTTCCATAGGAAGAAGCTGGTGGGGTTGTGTAGCTTTCTTACATTGTAGACTTATAGCTTGTTTGTGGTATTCTTATCCCATTCCAAAAGAAGTATTTTTTATTAATGATAAATAAACAAATAGTAATAAATAATAAAAATGCTCAAAAGGCTTCCATAGGAAGAAGCTCGTGGGGTTTAAAGTGTAGCTTTCTTACATTGTAGACTTATAGCTTGTTTGTGGTATTCTTATCCCATTCCAAAAGCAGTATTTTTTATTAATGATAAATAAACAAATAGTAATAAATAATAAAAATGCTCAAAAGGAGAAGCTGGAAAAAAATGACGGAGAGGATGAAAAGTTGCCTTTACTCCTGGTATATGGTCCATTCCAGTGGATAGCCATTCCCATAAAGCATAGAACATAACCTATCTATACCATTCAACATATTGAGCATACATTGCCCAAAATTATGTTACATATGCCCAATAAAATAAAATAAAATAAAATCTTATTTCGAGCACACCTAGGAGGAGGTTACTCATCAAACAGCTTTAGAAAAACAAACTCTAACCCCAATAAGAAACTATAAGAACCTCAAGGGGTTAGGGCAGCTGGCTAAGTACTTGCTTCCATAAGCAAGAGACTTGAGTTCGAATCCCCTCCCCCCCTTGAGGCCACCCTAGGGATTTATATCTCGTGCTGACCCGGCATGTGTTAATTTGGCGTGCGCACGTGCCCCTGGGATTAGGCGGGTTGTGACGGGGCCAATACTCAAGCTTGCAGCATGGTGCGTGTGGCACAACATGTGGTGTCAGGAGGGCACGCGACATGGGGCCAAGTGGGCCTGGCGATGTGGTCGCGCTGCGAGGACGCGACACGGTCGCATGAGGGTAGGACGCGGAGTGTCACGGACGCGACATAGAGAAGGTGGGCTAGCAATGCAAGAGGCGTTGCGGTATGTCAAACCAAGGGGTTTAAGGTTCTCCTGCCATTCTGGCTGAATGACTGTTTTATCCTTATATAGGGGAAGGGAGCTTGAGAGCTATTTCCCCCGCACACGGGGCCTTGCGTTGCCAGAGGGGTGGTAAGTGTCTCCTAGACCTGAAAGGGTGGGCCTAGGACGTCGGCGCAGCGATGCCGTGTGGAACCCAAGGGAGGTTGAAGTATGGCCCCGGACTATGCGTCGCGGTGCATACGGCTGGGCAACCTCGTGAGAACTCTAGCGCTGTGTGGGACTCAGTGAGCACGACAGCACATGGGCCAAGGATAAATGGTGCTAGTAATTCGGAACGCACTCGAAGGCAGGCTGCGTGGGGCTCAGTTGAGCACGCGAGCGCGAGGCACAAGGTCAGGTTTGGTTCAAAGTAGCGAGGTACTAGTGCAAAGGCATGTGGTGAAGCTTGAGCCAAGTTTAGCACGGCGTGTCGTAAGGGGCACGATGAGTTGGATGGTAGGCCGTGAAATAGAGGTAACCATGTTGGGGGAGTTCCCGTCCTATAGGCGGGTGGTATCAGAGCTGATGTGTAGATAGGTTGGCTTCGTTACATGCGGTAGCGAAGCACCGCACGGGTTGAAAGCGCGTCGAAGGACGCTCCCGCGACAGTTGGTATCAGAAGTAGGCTGACCTAGCGAAGCGTGCGTTAGGTGCCGCACGGGATTGAGGTTGCGGAAGTGCGACCCCGTGACAGGGTGCTCTAAGAGGCCCGGATACCCAGGTCTTAAAAAAAAAAAAAAAACATTCGTATATATCATCCCAAATACAAATAAGTATAACTTGATAGTAGCCAAACCTCGGATGCGTATCCAGGAGTTAAACCCGCGATAGGTTTGATAAAAGAACCCACTGGGCAGCTTCTTTGCACAGCCTCACAAAAGGCAAGGAGACGTTCTCGGCTCCCGAGTTGCACTGCCTGAAACAAAAGCATAGCAACTGAATCCAGAAATCTTACCCATCTTCTGAAAACCCAAAGACTGGACTATCAGTGAGCTTTAAAAAATTCTCCAAGAGATTTTCAATAATATCTATATTCACATGTTAAAAAAAAATTCAAAAAAAAAAAACAAAAAGAATATGGGTCATATATATGTATATTTGCACGTGTATGGTGAGATTTAAGTTATAAATATGCCATGTTATACAACAGAAACACCTAATACGCTATGTGGTACACTAGAAACAACAAATGCCAACCACTCTTATGGATAGCTTTGCTTTTAGATGGTGTCTACACTTATTCTATTAGTTTACTAGACAAAGGACATTCAAGTCTTTCAAGCACATGGGAGAGAGAGGCGTGAGTGAGAGACGTATAAAAGAGCAATTCAAAAAGGGTAATATAGTCTTTTTGGAAAAGACATAATTAAAGAGTTTTCCTCCATGTGACAAACGTCCTTCTTTCGTTATAATAATTACATACATACATACATACATATATATATATATATATATATATATATATATATATATATATATAATGGCATATATGCACGTATAATACTGTAATAATGTGGAATAATGTCATGATATTACAGTTAATAACAGTTCTATTTAAGAAATTTTGTCTCTTCAATTTAAACTCCACAAAACCCAAAAGTTGGATTCACATATGCAAAACTGACACGATATCGCTGGTTTCAATGCTTCATATTGAGATGTCGGTTGTCATCTATCAATTAAGTAGGTTAAAATGCTCAATTTGCTCAAATGTATGGACCAAATGTGAGATACAGTGTCTGACAAGCTTCACATGTCAAGTCAGGTGAACGTTCGACACGTCACAGTTTCCAAGAGTGTCCTGATAAAACTAATTTACTGTTAGTTAAGCTAGCCAGGAATTAAGTGCCAGGAGCATACCCCCAATCCAAGTGAGGGCAGTCCTGACCCGAGGTTGTAGAGGAAATAAAGAATTATTTAACTTTCATCAAAGAAGAAGAAAAGGAACAAGAAAGCAATACCAACAAAATAAGATCAACTAAGTTGAAGCAATCAGAAAAATACGGTCCAGAAGCCTCCAGTCAGATAGATGTGTATATGGCATCCAACGGCATAAATGGCCCCAAATCTCATAAACTTCTTAAAAGGATATATTCCAATAGCATGCAAGAACGTGAAGAAAAGAAGAAAACATGGACTGAACTGATGAAATGCATAATAACTAGTCTTTGATCTAGTTGCTTGTTTATGTAAACCTAACCAATGGCATATGCATTATTATGTAGTTTACTGACAAAGTAGTAACCTGCTGACAAGCATTAGTACTAAAAATTACGAAGGCATCATACAGGCATCACAAGGTTATCAAGCTTAGTAGAGGGCTAATCAAACACGGAACAGAGCATCTGGGGTGGAGAGCAGCTTAGCGGCTGCTTAGCGAAGAGGCTGAGAGTTTTCAATAGGGAAATAGCTCTATTGTTATACCTTAGCTTCGCTCCCCTGCTGAAAAGGGGAAAAGCCGTTTCACACCGCTGAAGCTTATAGATCCAAAAACTGTACGCTCTGGCCCAACTAGAAAGCCTTACTGAAGAAAGCAAACCACCACCGAGCAGCAAGCTAGCAACGGATGAAAAGCTTTACTTCACTTCACTTGTTAGCCTTGACCCCTAAACTTGACTTCATAATACCTTGACTGAATTTAACTTCATTTTTTAACAGTAAATGTTCTTATCATGAGACTGAACTTGTTAGTTGACTTTTACTTCATTTATATGCACTTAACTTCACTTTACTTGATGTTAAAAAATGTAGAGGTTGCTTTCTTATTTTTTGGCTGGGCACAACTGAAACGTCTTTAGTGTCTGGCAGTAGCTGCTGCTTTAGTCTCTAACTAGCCTTCTCCTAGCTGCTTTAGTTAGATCGGAATAGCTGTCCTTGCCTTCGGCATTTGGACTTAATTCCATTTTATATGTATCAAACTGTAGGTATTTCGTTGGTTCATAAGAGTAAGCACCAAACCAATCGAAGATACCGAGAAAAAAGATATGTTGATCAGAATCATTTCAATAGATCCACTGTACAACATGGAAAGATACTTGTGAATGGAGACGAAAATCATTATGATTTGCTTTTTCCTGAAAAGATTCCATCTACTAGACGTCGTAAAGAAATGAGAATTCTCATTTCTTTCAATTTCGGGAATGGGAATGTTGTGAATAGAAATCCAGTATTTTTGAATGGGAACAACGTAAGGAACTGTAGCCAATTTTTAGATGAGGACAAGCATTTTGATACAAATAAATTCATGAAATTCAAATTATTTCTTTGGCCCAATTATCGATTAGAAGATTTAGCTTGTATGAATCGCTATTGGTTTGATATGTCATTGAATTAGTATCCTGTATCAAAATGTAATGTAACACAATGGGTGTTACATCTGTATGCCCTCATACAATGGATGTGGCACATGACATACAGTAAATATACCACTAACTAATTCTGAATCTTGGATACATATGTATCCTTAACATACTGAAACGACTTCCATCCGTTTAGCGACCCAATCCTATCAAAAGCTGATCACAAACATGGAAATCAGGTTTTGACCAGATTCTATGTAGTAAAAGGTGCTTCATAAGCTTGATAATCTTATGATGTTGGTGAGTCCCAATACTTGATATATTTCTTGCCTGGGAAAGAAAAGTTTACACAAGAAGGTATTAACAATTTGTCCTATATTATTATAAATAAATAAATAAGTGAGAATAGTTTCATGAATGGAAACTATTGCAACCTACACCACTTACAGACGTTACATCAGTGCCTTGTGACGGCGTCATTAATCTGGGTATCAGCAAGAAGGCATGATGGCCTTGGAGCTGGGATGTTTGGCTAGTAGGAAGGCGGGCAAGCCTTGGAGCTAGTTGTGTGGCGCGTGAGCGCGGAGGCATGAGGCCTTGCGGAGCGTGCGTGCTCTCCATATATATGGCGTGGATGGCTACTCGAGCTAGGTGAGGATTTAGTGTGGCGACTAGATGCGCGTGGGGCGTAAAAGCTGGTCCAGGGGCGTTGTTGGTGTTGCATGGGTTTCGTGTGCCACGGACAAAGGCCGTGTGCAACGGGGGTATGTCAAACCAATACCTTTGAAGTTCTCCTGTAGTTTGGCTTGAGGTGGTGTTTAAACCATACTTGGGGAAGGCGAGTTGTGGAGCTATTGCCCTACACATGGGGCTTCGTGGCGCTAGAGGGTGCACGATGGTCTCCTAGGTCTGAAAGGGTCGGCCTAGGACGTCACTGCGGCGATGCCGTGTGTCACCCAAGGTGAGGTTGCCATATGGCTCCGAGCTACGCGTCGCGATGCATATGGGTCGGCTATAAGGGAGGCACTCGTAGGCTACGTGGGACACTGTGGTGCACGTTAATTGAGGGACAAATGATGATGTGTGCTGGTTGCGTGGGCCACACACGATGGTGGGCTTGGTTTAGTATGTCGGCAATGTATGAATGGAATGGGACAGCATCAGGAGTTGCATGCTACTGTCACGGGCGAGGAACTAGTGCAGGGCATAAGGTGAAGCAAGGCAGGCCAAGCGAGGCACTGAGGTGCTGCCATGCGTGCAACGAGGAGCCACGATGTGTTGATTCGGTTGGCATCGGGAGAAGGCAACTGTGAACGGGAGTTCCCGTCTTCTAGGCGGGTGGTATCAAAGTGATGGTTGGGTAAGCTGGCCTTGTTGTAGTGGCAACGAAGCGCCGCACAGGTGTGATAGCCGGTGTCGGGTTGTGCCCCCGTGACACCACGCTTTTAGACTATCCATTTGAGAGGTCAAGAGTTATAATAAAAATAACACGCCATTGTAGGGATTGCTATCGCCCAGATCAACTCCATACTTGACAATCTTTAAGTTGTGGGAAAAGCACACAGAAAAACCCGTTGATCGGTGCCTTAGGATAAATAAATGGTGTGATCATTGAGCTATAAAACATACAAGAGTTGTCAATGACTGAATGACTAGGTCAGTGACTGTTTGAAATTGCACAATGTGGACCATCAAGGGGAATGAGTATGATTTATAACAATGGTGTATTATTCTATCATTCCTTATAATAATAAATAGCTAAAAACTGCAAATAGCATTTCATCCAACACATCTAACTGGATCACTTCTCGTGGAAAAACATTGAAACATGCGGTGAAAGTTGACAGAAAATAGGAAAGAGTTTGAGCAAACCTGCACGGCATCATGTCGTGGAATTCGAGGAAGTGGCCGCACCTTATACCCCTTGGAAGCCATGACCTCTGCAATGAGAAAACTTCCCTGACAACAGAAAGGGAAGTGTCATATTTCACAATTTGAAAGACAAATAGGTAATGCTTGTAATGTAGTAAATGTTGTACCCCTACCTTGATTGCTTCTCCAACCATTTGGGGTGAAAGGAACAACCCGTGGAAAATAGTTCGCATTACATCACCAGGGGTTGCTCCGCAGTCTAACCCTAAACCTGGTGCAGATAGATGAGTTGCTGCCGCTTTCACCCATTTCATCTTCCCTGCAACGTACCCACCACAAGGTGCAATCGTTCCACCTGGATTTTTTATTAAACTTCCTGCAATTAGATCTGCACCCTGCCAAGCATTAAAAGGGTTTTGTTAAGCAATTCAGTGAGAAAAAGTATGTAATTCTCTTTAGTCACATACCACCATCGGAGGTTCCGCACTTTCAACAAATTCACCATAGCAATTATCCACCATGACCAGACAGTCTGGATTTTGCATCTGCAAATACGCATATATTAACAGTCTATAATAGGGACATAAACAAAACCAATTAGTTTTTACTTGTTCTTTTCTCTATCTCTCCTCTTCAATAAAACATTGTTGGTATAGCATAGTAGCAAATATGTCTGTGCATGCATTGCATGTCCCTATGCTCGCTTTGATGTAGGATTGAGATATATTATTTAAGAGAATCACAGTTTAAAAACCTCCATTCTTACTATAAGAATTTTCAGAATCCACTGGTATATAAGACAAGAGAAAGTGCTTGAAAGCTTGATTGAGTAGAATTTTTCTCGATTCAAGCAAGCACTCGAGCTTCTGACACAATCAAACTATCCATCAACCCAAAAAAACGAAGCAGATGACATGGTCAGGAATTCAACCAAGTTTCTAATATTTTGTGCATAAATCTTGAAATATATATATATATATATATATATATACGGCAATACCGTTTGTATTATAAGGGTATCAACCTCGGGTATTAGTCCGATCATTGGACCGATACGTATTGGTCGATACCGTATCGGTATCGGTGATACCGGAACAAGTTTCGTTCTTTTTTTCGAATAAATAAAAATAATAAAAAGGATAATGAGAAACCGATACGTATCGATTTCTGGAGATACCAATACGTATTGGCTCAGCCTAGATTTGATACCATGGTTATCAGTGCCATATTATGGTGTGCTAAGAGATATATTGGGTGTGTATGTAATACTCCTATTAATATAAACGCTAGTGAGAATCATTTTCTCCTTAAGTCATTAACCCTAAACACTTCCAAACCCTAATTCTCCCATCTTGAACCCTAATATGATTCTCATCTTGGTATCATAGCCATCCTTGCAGGTTTATCCATCTCACCTCATCCTTGCTGACGTTAGCAAGGTCAACCTTATTAACCTCGGATTGTCTCAGGAGTTACACCATTTGAATTGGAATCTTCTTGGGATCTATTTTGCCTCTTGGGCCCAGATTATTGACAGCTTTAAAGTGGATTTTCAAAGGGATCTTTAACCATCCCTTGAATATCGTTTCTTGGGAACTGGAACCTCGTGTCACGCCAAGGGGGACCTGCCATCTATTAGATCTGGATCATTTTTAGCGTTCCTCCAGCTACCATTCCCAAATGCTCTTGCTTGATTTGGTGAAGAAATGAGGATGCTAGGAGTATGACGTTTTTGCGGTGTCAAAGTGTTGTTTTCGACTTTTAGTTGTTTTCCCTCTACAACTCCAGGTTATGTGTCCTACATCTCTACATGACTAGATTCTATTTTCCTTTGACCGATAGATAGTGCACTAGCGATCAGTTGTGTCGTAATGGTTGCAGTTGTAATTTTTGATGTAATATGTAAGGCTTTTACTGCAGTTTTATGGGCCTCTCGTATTGTTTTATTAGGATCCAAGAAGGCAACTAATGCATTAGTTGTTGATTTAGTGTTGTTTTTTTCGAGATCTCTGCCCATTTTATTGAGATTTTGCTGCTACTTCTATAATCATGAGTTACAAGTATACACGAATGAGTTCAGACAACCTGTACTCAAGTATAACCACAATCAAATTAAAATCTTCCATCTATCTTCAGTGGAAAACGATAATCACTCTTTCTTTATGTTCAAGGACGTAAGAGGATGGGCCTTCTTCCTCTGCCTAGAACAGGATGCCCAAACATTGTTGAATGGGAAGCAGATAATGCAATTATTTTGGGCTGGTTATTTAATTCTATGGATCCAAATGTTTCGCAAACATTTATGTTATATGATTATGCGGCACTCTTATGGAGTAAGCTTGATGAGACTTCTTGATGCGGAATTGAAGCCTACATGCTGAGATCGTGGCTGAATGAAGAAAAGACATCGAAAGAGAAAGTGGACCTGCGAATGGGTTTTAAAAAGACCCGTGTGCACATTATTTTAGGCTTTTTTATCTAGGTTTAGTTTCCTTTTTTATTAAGATTCTTTTAATAAGTGAGTTGTTTTAATATTAGTTTCCTCATTTGAATTACCTAGAGGTCAAGCACATATATATGATATGTGACTGTTAATTTCGTCACTTTCAGTGCAACCATCAGAAAATTGGTCAGAAGGCTATCAATATATGTCGGAATTGGGTGATTCTTGTCTTGTTGGAAAGCTACTTCGATAAGCTTTCAAATAAGACCAATTTCATGTCAATCGGTCATTTGACCCTTCATAAGTGGTCGTGTAATAAAAAAAGGGGATTAATGGTGAAATTAATTATGATCGTTAGATTAGAAAGTTTTAATGGTTGATTAGGAGTTTTAATTTCTTTTCTTTATAAACACACATTGTAATCTCTTATTGAATAGTGACTGGTTAATGAAAATTCGTTCTGTAAAATTGAGAGCTTTGAACAAAGTTTTCTTCGAGGGTGAGATTCTCTCAAAACTCAGAAGAGCGATTCTTCTTTCTGCGTGCAGTTTGTTGTGAGACCAACTATCTTCCTTGGAGTAATCCCTTGAATCTTTTATCCCTTTTCTATTTTATCTTTTGATTATTGTCAGGTAATTTATCTAGTTTGTTTCTTCTATTGAAAACCCATAAATTCAAAATATATTTTCCTATCGTTGCTAGGATTTTGTTCCTAAACTCCTAACCCTTATTTGTTGATTCCTTTTGAACGATTTAAACCCGTCGGGCCTTAAATTATTCAAATCCTAGCAAGGAGTCAAGAGACAACATCAAGATTGTTGCTTGGTGCCCTAAACTAGATAGAAACTAGAGTCTATCTTTAGACCTATTTTCTAGATCGGGAAATTAATATGCTAACAAACGCTAAATCGAATCAATTAAATTGCCCTAATAACGTTACTAAATATTTTATGTGTTTTGGGAATAATTTCAATATCTCCACTACTCAATTAAATCTCAAATTGATTTCAAAATTGCATAACCAGAGTTTTAGCGTTTTTTCCTGCATCACTTTTGCTCCCGCAAAACATGATACTTTGAATCTATCAGGTCACCAGATGTATCGTTGACGGTCGACAAGGAGATATGTTCATGGGTGAGTATTTCAGTACCTTATAGAGCATGTGGGAGGAGCTCAGTCACTATGAACTCATTTCTCAATTTGGTGGTTGCAGCAACTCTTGATCGACGATAGGTGTCAGTAGATTTACACGTTTTTAGGAGGCCTTCTTTCTAAGTATGAGCAGACCATGACACAGATCCTTACGACTCGTCCCATTCCTTCTTTGAGTACAATTTATGGGATGTTATTTTCTGAAGAGCAGCGACATGCCATTATGACCCCATCCTCCACATCCATTCCTCCAAAGAGTGCAGTTTTTGTGATTGCTACTCAGTCTTCTTCAAGCAGTGGTAGAAACTCTTATTGTGGTCGAGGTAGAGGTCATGGTGGTCGTGGACGGTCCTATATTGTTTGCTCTCATTGTGGTAAAGTGGGGCATGATCGGACTACTGTTATAAGCTACATGGGTACCCAGATTGAGGTCAGACTTGGTCTTCAGCTCATTCAACTACTACATCTCCTCTAAAGGTCTCTTCTGAGTTTCCTTCTCCTTTGGATACCTTGGGTTCTCTTTGAGCTGATATTTGGAGATGGTTCGTGTTGAGTTGCAGACTCAAACCTCGATTGTAGCCACATCATCTTCTACGACTACTTCTACAGGAGCTGGGACTTCAAGTACATCTGCATTTTATGCCTCAACATTATCATATACTCCTTGTTGGATTATTGACTATGGCGCTACCGACCACATGATGAACTGAGTTACATGGGTTTACCACTTATTTTCTTCCTAACTCCTCTACACAGGTGCAGCTTGTTGATGGTTCCTTCACCTCGGTCCTGGGGGTTGGAACCATTCCTTTATCCCCTTCTCTTTAGCTCATACTCTTTATGCATCCCATTTTTCAACCAATTTACTTTCTATCAGCCACCTTTCAAAACAATTGAATTGTTGCCACATTTTATGCCTCATTGTGGGTTGCAGGAGCTGACTACGATGAGGATTGTTGGTAGAGGGATAGATAGGGGAGGCCTATATCATTTTGATAATGGAGTGGATACTCTAGCTGCCTCAGTTGTCGTTGATGATACACTTTCTGATAGTGTTTCTTTCAGTTCTTTTCTACTATTGTTGCTTCTAATAATACCTTACAGTTATGACATGCTCGTTTAAGGAATGTTGGTTTTAAAACTTTATGTGAGTTTGTTCCAAGTTTTAGATCTCTAAGCACTGGTACTAAATTCCAATGTGAAGTTTGTGAATTGACTTAACATGTTTGCAGCTCTTATCCTTCTCATATGCATCACTGTCATAATCCATTTAAATTAACACACTCTGATGTATGGGGACCTTCTCCTGTTGTATCCTTAGGTGGCTTTAAATATTATGTTGTGTTTGTTGATGATTACACACGTGCCACGTGGGCTTATCTTCTCAAATCTGAAGATAAAGTGTTTAGTAAATTCCAAGAATTTTATGCCATTGTTAACACGCAGTATGGAGTTGATATTAAGACCATTCGTACTGACATTGGTGGAGAATATATTTCCCATGCCTTTCTTTAGTATCTTCGTGAGCATGGTATATCTCATCAGCTGTTTTGTCCTTACACCCCAACAAAATGGCGTTGCAAAGCATAAGCATAGACATCTTATAGGAGTAACTCGCTCCTTGCTGAGAGGTATGAATGTATCGTTATTAGTCCTTAGCTCTCCTTACTCATGTTACCTTATTAATCGTACTCCCACTCATGCTCTGAATGGTATATTCCCCATCAGGTTCTGCATCTTTGGTCATTGTTCCCTAATGTACCACGTGTGTTTGGTTATGTTTGCTTTGTTCACAATCATGATCCTCATCGTCATAAACTTGATGATAAAGTTGTCAAGTGTATTTGTGTTGAATACTCTGCTTATTCAAAAGGATATAGATGTTGTGATTCCTAATCTCATGACTTTTATACTTCCATGGATGTTAATTTTTTTGAGGATGTTACCTACTTTTCTACTGATCATATGACTCCTCTTGCTCCTGGTCCTATGCCAGTCACTCTTTAGCTTTTCTTCTTCAGCAAAACAGCAAGAGAAAAAAGGAGTATCTCACTTACCATCGTCAAAAATGGCATGGACCCTCCTCTACTATGCAGCAGCCACCTTCCTACTTGCAAGCACCTCTCACAAGTTCTCCTAACTTAGTTTCGTCTCCTCATGCTTGTGATCTTTCTACTAACTCTATCGATCTTATTCTTCTCATAGCTATTTGGTCAGGAGTTCATAAGTGTGCTATTATTACTCCATATCGTATTGCTAAATATGTTTTTCCTCCGCCTACAAGGCTTTTTTGACTCAGGTTGATGCTGTTACCATTTCTTGGTCAGCTCATTCCGCCCTGGCTCACCCTCATTGGAAAGCAGCCATGCTAGAAGAGATGGATGCCCTTCAGAAAAACCATACATGGATCTTATCTCACTTCCTCCTGGGAAGACTGCAGTGGAGTGCAAATGGGTGTTTGCTGTCAAACACAATCCTTATTGCTCAGTTTCTCAATAGAGACTGAGCAAAAAGGGACTGGAATCCCTTTCCCTTTCAAGCATTTTAACAAACAGTTGTTGTGCACCTACTTTTGTGGGATATTGATGAGGATAGGCAAAAAAAAAAACCAGAGAGAGGAATTGTGTTGCTGCTTTGTATTGTTGTTGACATGCTCACGGTCTACTTGAAGCTATTCTTATGAATTATTAGTTTGCTATATTGGGATTTGACCAATTGAGAATCGAGCTGATTTGGTTGATATTTGTGCTTGTCTATTTGAATTGTTTTTGAGACTTGATACAAATGGTGTGGTAGCTAATGTATAAATGAAAATTTTGGGAACAGTTCGATATTATTGCCTAATTTCTTTGATGGGTTACTACTGCTTATAAAGTCTGCATAATAGGTGGATATGTCTGTTAGTTTTGCTGCCCTCTATATAGTGCTACAGGTGGTGATGATAATAAGGACAATGGTGTGTTTATTGTTGAGGATCTGCTGTGGGCCTGTTTCTGTCACTAGTTTCACTGTTGAAAGCCGCATATTATCTGTTTGAGGAACTGTTCGTTTGGGCTGCTGTGAGATATTAGTTGTTGGTGCCACTGCTGCCTCAAGATAAATGAAGGATGTTGATGTTACTCACTCGTGGATGCTGCAATCTTGCCTCCCCCTCTTCTATTTCATTTACTGCTGATATATATTTTTTTGGTGTTTTAACACCTTTCGCTGTCTGTTGTCCCTCCTATACTGATATTGAGTGGCCTTCGTTGCTGTGATATGCAGCCCTTTGATGTGGATGTCTTTCCCACATTATTGATTGATTAGTGGACGTCTTTCCCACTGTCTTTTTTTATCTTATGGTCTTCTTTCTCCCATATCCATGTAAGGGGGAGACAGTTTAGGGGCTATTTTTATCATTGGCAAGTTGAGCATCATTGTCATCGATACTCAACTTGAGGGAGAGTAATGGAGATATAATGTGTGTTAGTGAGTAACATTATTTCTTTATGTATGTGAGGTATGCATAGTAGGTTTAATCCCACATTAGTTAGGAACATAAGTTGTGTCTTGTATGCCCTCTATATAAAGGGCTCATCTATTGTAAGTTTATTATCTTAAATAAAAGCAATGTAGTCCATTAGTATTATTCTCTCTCTCTCTCTCTCTCTCTCTCTCTCTCTCTCTCTCTCTCTCTCTCTCTCGGATCTCACATGATGCCACATTTGTGCTTGTGGCCAAGCTCACTTCAGTTAGGGTTTTATTGTCTATTTTTGCATCTCTCTCTCTCTCTCTCTCTCTCTCTCTCTCTCTCTCTCTCTCGGATCTAGCGTGATGCCACATTTGTGCTTGTGGCCAAGCTCACTTAAGTTAAGGTTTTATTGTCTATTTTTGCATATGATAATTGGCCACTGTATTAACTAGATGTGAGGAATGCTGACGCGAGACGGGAACCCTAAAATGCGTGAATATGATTTTTATGCGATTTGCCGAAATTAAATAAAATTAATTCAAGATTAATCTCAAAACTATCACGATACCTTCGGTTTCGTAGAATTCCGGTAGGTAAATCACGCGAGATCCGAATAGGGTGTCCAATCCGATGCACAAGTCTTGTTAGATTTGAGGTGGGATCGGGCCTAGAGATAGGACTCTAGCTTTTCCAAGCTTGGGCGTTCGTCTTCGATCCGATGTAGATTCACAGGTTCAAACTAGGGTTGTAGGATTGGGTAGGTTTGATGGCTCAGATGAAAACTAGGGTTTTGATGGAAATAAGTTTTGGGCTTTGGATTAGGGATTCAATACGGATAATGGATTTTAAGAGAAAGACAAAGATAATATATAGCAAAAATAATATAAGATCAAAGAGAATAGATGAGAATCACTCTCTTGGTCTCACACCAAACCCATCTCGGGAAGAAGAGTATTTAAGCATAAAGCATTCAAAATATTCAATAATCAATTAAAAAGTGTTTACAAGCCTCTTTATATAGGCCACCAAATTAATTCAAAATAAAAAAGATCCATAAAAGCAATAAAAACTAAAAAGGCTGTTTTCTGCATGAAAATATAAATCTCGTCGCTGGGCGGAGTCGTCCACGGCGCGCTGTGACACTGTTCACAGCGCATTGCGGTATTGTTCATAGTGCACTGTGGTGCAATCCACAGCGTGCTATGGCACAGTGCGTTGTGGTACGGTTCACAATGTGCTGTGGACGTCGTCACTTGTCAACAGTTTTAGCGCCCTTTTCTCCCTTGAAGTTGTGGTGTTCGAGCTTCCTCTACGTTTCTTCCGACGCCGGTTTTCAGCACCAGCCTTATGCTTTAACACAAATGTGAACCCATGAAGGTACTCGACCCACTTCGCGTGCCTTGGGTTCAGCTTTTTTTGTGAAGTAAGAAAGCGTAAGGCTTCATAGTCAGAGAACAATACAAATTCCTGTGGTCTAAGGTAATGTTTCTAATACCAAAGAGATCGAACGACCGCTTAGAACTCCTTATCATAAGTGGAGTATTTTTGCTTCGCCTCATTGAGCTTTTCACTAAAATAGGCCACTGCATGACCCTCTTGGCTAAGCACTCCTATGCCTATACCCGATGCGTCGCATGCGACTTCAAAGACTTTGAAAAAATCCGGCAAGCGCATGACGGGTACACCACTCATTCGTTGTTTGATCTCGATAAAGGCTTTCATCGCGGCTTTGCCCAATTTGAATCCCCCATTTTCATGCAATATGTGATTGGAGCTATGATAGTGCTAAAGCTTCTAATAAAGCGACAATAGAAAGTAGTCAAGCCATGTAAGCTACAGACATCGTGTATGTTCTTAGGTTTGGACCACTCCACAATGGCTTTAACCTTTTCAGAGTCCGCGACCATTCTATCGGCCGAGATAATGAATCCCAAGAAGACAACCGAATGTTGCATGAAGGTGCACTTCTTAAGATTTTCAAACAACTTCTCACCCTTGAGGGTTTCACAAACCAACCTGAGGTGGTTCAAGTGCTGATCCTTGTCATGACTATAGATCAAGATGTCATCGAAATACACAAGGAATTTGCCTAGGAACGGCCTCAACACTTGGGTCATGAGCCTTATGAAGGTACTCGGGGCATTAGAAAGCCCAAATGACATGACCATCCACTCATAAAAACCATCCTTAGTCTTAAAGGCGGTTTTCCACTCATCACTGGGGCGGATGCGGACTTGATGGTAGCCACTCTTAAGGTCTATCTTTGAAAAGATAGTGACACCAACTATCATATCGAGCATGTCATCGAGCCTTGGTATGGGAAACCGACATTTAACCGTAATCTTATTGATTGCACGACTATCCACACACATGCGCCACATACCATCTTTCTTAGAAGTGAGTAGGGTAGGTACAACACACGAGCTCAGACTCTTTTGGATGAACCCCTTCTGAAGGAGCTCATTGACTTGCTCGGTGTGCTCAATCGGATTCAACCTGTAGTAGGGCAGGTTCGGTAAGGTGGATTCGGGAACCAAGTCTATTGCGTATTGGATATCACGTAGGGGAGGGAGTTCGTTTGGTAAGTTTTCAGGGAAGACATCCGTAAACTCTTTCAGGATCGACTCAACCTCCTTGGGACACTCGCTCATCGACTCGGGAGCCCTCTCAAAGATGATGACTACGTACACACACTCTCATCTAACGACACTTTCTCAAATTCAGAAGGGCTCACAATATTAATGAATTTAAAAGACTCGCCCTTCTTTTCAATTTTGTTGGTCGATGGTGTTTTGGGAGGCAAAGGGTGTAGAGTAATCTTCTTGCCCTTATGCATGAACGTGCATATGTTTGATCGACCAAACACGTCCATGTTTTAGAGCCATGGCCTTCCCAAAATGATATGACCCACATCCATTGGCACCACATCACACCATAAGGTGTCCGAATAAGAACCTAACTGAATCGGAACACGACACATTTTCGACACGGGAATAGATGAAGAGTCGACCCATGCGACTTTATAAGGTCTCGGGTGGGTTTCGGGTGTAAGCCCCAAGCGGCATACGGCATGAGTTGACACTACATTGGTGCAACCACCGCTATCCACGATATCCTTACAACAATTTTCACCAAATCTGACAAAGGTGTGAAAGATGTTCTCCCTTCGCCAGTCATCCTTTTCATCCCATTGAGGCTGTACAAGGGCACACCTTACAACTAAAGCATGGCCAATAGCATCACCCTCCTTATCACTGAGTGTGCTATCTGGATCAAATACTTCTTCAACCACTAATTCACCATCATCCTCCTCTCCCTCAACGAAGAGAGTCCTTTGGGGGTCTTTTGTAGGGAATTGGGCGGCAAAGTATCCCATCCCATGACATTTATAATACTTTACTGAAGAGCTGCTCCTTGAGGATTCTCCGACTACACCTTTTCCTTTTTCAAACCTCATATTGGTAGGGACAGGTTGTATAGGCTTAGGAGGAGGATTAAATCGTCCCCCACCGGAACGTTGATCACTATATTGTGGTTCGGTTCTTTTCACCACCAAGGTTTTTAAATATCGTTCAAGATCTTGCACAACGGCATAGCATCTTTCAAAAGTTTCCACGGGTGAGAAATCAACTCTTTTTTGCAAATCAAGTCGCAGTCCGGTGCGGAATCTAGAGAGTGATTTCAGGGTCTTCCAATACCTTTGCCCTCATCATGAACTCTTCGAATTTGGCAATGTAATCAGTAACAGGCATACCACCTTGGCGTAAATTTTGTCACTGATCGAGAAGGCATTGATGGTATGATAAATGAACATACTTCTCAGTAAGTCGTTCCTTCATGTCGTCCCAACGGGTAATGGGAGGACAACCTGCATTCACCTTGATGCGCTCGACATTGAGCCAGAAAAGTCGAGCTTGACCAACCAATTTCATTTTAGCCAGTCTGACGCAGCGGTCATCATTCATGTTATACCAATTAAAGTGCTGGTCTATGTCGGAAAGCCAATCGAGGAAGACTGTAGGGTTCATTCTTCCATCGAAAGTCAGAATCTCAACTCGGACATTCTTAAGGAGTTGAACTTCGGGATCGTAGTCATCTCTACGAGGATTTGTACGATTCTAATTCCGAATATCTTGGCGACCATTGCGCCCTTGGTGTTGACCCTCAAGTTCAACAATCACTTCCAGTTGGTTGATTCGATTACGTAATCTATCATTACCAACTCCTAGGGATGTTTGGGCTTGCTCTATGGTATTTAGACGCCCATTAATCGCACCCAATTCTTCTCGCATAGCTCTAAGAGTATCGAGAACCTCATTCGAAGCCATGGTGATCACAAAGGTCTATTAGGGTTCTAATATGGAATGCAATATGGACTCAAAAAGAAAAACATGCAATAAAATAAATATGACAAACAAAGATGCCCTAACGTAGAAAACCTAGGGCTTTGATACCAAAACTGACGCAGAACGAGAACTCTAAAATGCGTGAATATGATTTTTATGCGATTTGCCGAAATTAAATAAAATTAATTCAAGACTAATCTCAAAACTATTACAATACCTTCAGGTTCGTAGAATTCCGATAGGTAAATCACACAAGATTCGAATAGGGTGTCCAATTTGATGCACAAGTCCCGTTAGATTTGAGGTGGGATTGGGCCTAGAGATAGGACTCTAGCTTTTAAAGGTTTGGGCATTCGTCTTCGATCCGATGTAGATTCACGGGTTCGAACTAGGGTTGTAGGATTAGGTAGGTTTGATGGCTCGGATGAAAACTAGGGTTTTGATGGAAATAGGTTTTGGGTTTTGGATTAGGGATTCAATATGGGTAATGAATTTTAAGAGAAAGACAAAGAAAATATATAGCAAAGATAATAAAAGATCAAAGAGAATAGATGGGAATCACTCCCTTGGTCTCACACCAAACCCATCTCGGGAAAAATAATATTTAAGCATAAAGCATTCAAAATATTCAATAATTAAGTAAAAAATGTTTACAAACCTCTTTATATAGGCAACCAATAATTAATTCGAAATAAAAAAATCCTAAAAGCAATAAAAATTAAAAAGACAATTTTCCGCATGAAAATAGAAATCCTATCGTTATGAGTCGTCCCACGCTGCGTCAGGCACAATGTGTTGTGGTATCATACATACAACGTGGTACTTGCCTTCACAGCGTCCGTTGTGGACGCTGCCACTTGTCAACATTTTCTCCCTTGAAGTTGTGGTGTTCAAGCTTCCTCTACATTTCTTCCGATGCCGGTAGAAATGTGGTCCGAATCCGATGTCCATGTATGTGGCGTCCCGATCAAATGCATTTCTACATGACATCTTACTAAAGAAGTGTATATAAAACCTCCTCTTGGTTTCCTCCTTCAAGGAGAGTCGGGGAAAATCTGCAGACTTCACAAAGCTATCTATGAGTTGAAGTAGCCACCACGACCTTGGTTTCATAGGTTTAGTGGTGTTATTCTTGAGATGGGATTTCAGAGGTGTCAATCTAAGCACATTGTATTCATTCACTTCAGCCCAACTGCTCACATTATACTGTTAGTCTATGTTGATATTATTAGTATGCGGGTAGACAGCGACTTCATTGCTCATTTGAAGTGTGAACTTGACAGAAGCTTTGAAGTAAATGACTTGGGGACATTAAAGTATTTCCTTCGACTGGAGATTGCTCACTCATGCAAAAACATTTTTCTATCACAAAGAAAATATGTTTAGGCCCGCGGAATTTGCTTGCCGATGTCACGGTTTCTCCTTTGTTGACGCCGTTGTGGGGGAAGGGGGGGGGGGGGGGGGGCTTGGGGTGTTTGGCACTTCGCCCGCCACATCTAAGCCGCTCTTTCTACTTCGAATCAGGAAAGAAGAACCGAGGCTTCTTGCCGCTCGACTTTTGTTTCCCTCACCTCTCGTCTCTTGCTAGGAACCTAGGGGATATCTAGGTAACTCTTTATACAATCAAAGAATCCATATCCCTTTTACATTTGCTTAAATGGATACATTGATCCTGAGGTTTACAGAGAGGCCTGCCCTATCGGCCATCACAAAGACAAAATATCTCCTCTGCTTTTCGTCAGAGGCGTCGACTCAGGTCTTTCGCTCCAAGAAGTATTTCTACATCAACGGGGTATCGGTGGAGTGCGATCGGGGATCTTCATCTACATTGGTGGGATGGAGGAGTGTGGGTTCGGCTGCTCGGTCTTCCTCTCCACGCCTAGACTCCGGAAGTCTTCAAGGAGATTGGAGGTCGATGTGGCCGATTCATCTTGGTCAACAGAAGCTCGAACGATCTCTAGGAGACTGAGTTTGCCCGGATCCTTATTGTAGTCAAAAGTTGGGAGTGCATCCCTAGAAGCTGTGAGGTCCTCGTCAACGGCCAAAAATACAAGGTCTTCATAGAATTGGAACTGCTGGAGAGCGTGCTCATCCCTCGGCATTCACACGATGAATCTGAGGGACCCGGGAACCCCGACGAAGACATTCGATTGTCCCTTTGAAAAAATCTCGTCAGAGATCGAACCATTCAGAGACGAGATGGAACGGCCCAGAGGGACGCCTGTCAAGGGGGCACAGCCTGACACCGGCTATCACACCTGTGCGACGCCTCGCTGCCACTACAATGAGGCCAAGCCTAACCCAACCATCAACTTTGATATCACCCGCCTAGAGGACCGGAAGTCCCGTTCATGGTTACCTTCTCGCCAAGGCCTACCATTCTAACATATCATGTCTCTTCGCGACACGCATGCCAACGCCTCTGTACCTCACTTGGCCTGCTCAAGCTTCACCCTGTGCCTAACACTAGTACCTCGCCCATGACAGTAGCATGCAACTCCTCATGCCATCCCATTCCAACAAGTCTCGCCGTCATACCGAACCAAGCCCACCATCGTGTGTGGCCCACGCGACCAACACACATTAGCATCCAACCCTCAGCCAGCGTGCACCACAGTGTCCCACGTAGCCCTCGAATGCCTCCCTCATAGCCGACCCATATGCACCGCGACGCATAGCTCGGGCACATGGCAACCTCACCTTGGGTGACACACGGCATTGTCGAAGCAACGTCATAGGCCCATCCTTTCAAACCTAGGAGACAACTGTGCACCCTCTAGTGCCACAAGGCTCTCGTGTGTAGGGAAGTAGCTCCACAGCTTCCCTCTCCATATATGGTTTAAACAACACCTCTAGCCAAATAGCAGAACTTCAAACGTATTGGTTTGACATACTGCCCATGACACGCCCTCTGTTCATGGCGCACAAGACCCATGCAACACCAACACCTCCAAGTCAGCTATCCACGCCCACGTGCGTCTAGTTGCCACACTAGCACACCACCTAGCTTGAGTAGCCATCTACGCCACATATGAGAGACATGCACGCGACGCGAGGCCTGCAAGCCTCCGCGCTCGCACGTCACACACCTAGCTCCAAGGCCCACACGCCTTCCTGCTAGCCAACCAACCAGCTCCAAGGCCCCCTCGCTTTCCTGCTGCTACCCAGAGTATTGACCCCGTCACATCCTCCACTCCATAATGTCAACGTCCTCGTTGACGCCATAATCATAGGGGAATGACCACGCCATCTCCTCCCAACCTGATTACGTCAACACACCCATGCTGACACCCAATACTTTGCATCAGTTCCTCAACCTTCGCCTTCACCTCATGCAGCGTCTCCCCAAATACCTAGCCTCAAGGTCTAGCACCTCCCCGCTAGCTCAATCTTGGCCCCATCTACATTTCACTCGGCGTGAAGCCATACCAGTTTCTCATACGACCAAGCAACACACTGATTCTTCACGTTGTCCGATACTAGCGCTATCCATCACCACGTCATGCACCAAGCACACTACTCGCTCTAGTATCTCGACACGAAGTATCTTCACCCAAGAGTCCGCCCACCGAATTTTGCCTTCGCAGCACTACGGCACCTCAGCCCTGCCTTCACCCCTCTGTTTCTCAAGCTCTCTTTCGGCTCAACCTAGCTCCAAGGTCCCCCACCTTCCTGCTAGCTCACCAACATCGCCCCATTACAGATCAATTTGGCCCTCTAGTCCCAAGGTCTCTCCACCTTCCCACTAGTTGTCCAACGTTACCCCTTCCGGATCGATCTGGGTTTGATACCAATTGTCACGGAATCAGAGCATATCTCCATAGCCCTGACTCGCTAACACACTGACCTGCAGCACTCTAGTACCTCAACATCACTATGCCTTCACCCAAGAGTTTGCACGAGCACCTTGCTCAATCAACGAAGCTCCATGCTTCTCACACTATAGTACCTCGACCTGTCTTCACCCATAGCGTGACTCGAGTCACCTCTTGCAACTCGATTTACGGTTCAACTCTCTGCCTTGGTGTATGCTTCTAGGCAGTGTCCTAACGAGCGCCAATGCCTTCACTTCTAGCGGCTGTCATGCCTTAGTACCTCGGACATTGATCTCTTCACCCCGAAACATAACACACCTTCCTTGAACTATTCTGTTCCAATATTCTGGCCACACTGCCTCTGTCGTGCTCAGAAGCTGCCTTCAGCCCTCCTCGTAGACCAAAGACCTCAACAATCACCTTGGACTCGCTTCCTCTGAAGATACCCATCTGGCTCTCGCATTTGCTTCCTCTGAAGTTGCACTGGATCACTTGTCCAGTCATCCGTCTCTCACGGACAAACATGCCTTGTGCCTCACAACAAAGCAACGAGCCACTGACCACTTCTCCGATTCAGCATAGCTCATTCCAATTCTGGCAGTATCCCACTTAACTGTACCCTCGATCATGGCCTATCGCAACACACTGATCTTTCTCACTGCCCCCACACAAGCGATCTCGACCATCATGTCATGTACCAATAACCGAATCAACAATCTCAGCTTCCTCATGAAGTGAGAACGAAGCATCCTCCTTGCTCCATGTCATCCATGGCAGTGGTGCCCAGCACCAGTGTGACCCAACGTCTCATGTCAAAAGTCACTAGCGTTCATTCACCTCGGACCGACCCACTACCTCAACGTGTGGCCCTCATGGCCAACTAGCATCAAGCATCATAAAATTTCCGCAACAGTGTATCCCAGTAGTAACATTTCTACGTGCGACCAAGCTCCGAAACTCACTGTAACAGAGTGCATCTCAACTGCAAACGTGCAACACCACAACTACACACGAGTAAACCTGCATCCATGCAAACCTGGCTCTGATACCAACTGTCACGGGGGCACAACCGGACACCGGCTATCGCACCTGTGTGGTGCCTCGCTACTACTACAACGAGGCCAGCCTACCATCAGCTCTGATACCACCCGCCTAGAGGACGGGAACTCTCGTTCATGGTTACCTTCTTGCCAAGGCCTACCATTCTAACACATCGTGTCTCTTCGCGACACGCATGCCAGCACCTTCGTGCCTCACTTGGCCTGGTCAAGCTTCACCCTATGCCCAGCACTAGTACCTGGCCCGCGACAGTAGCATGCAGCTCCTCATGTCGTCCCATTCCAACATGTCTCGCCGTCATACTAAACCAAGCCCACCATCGTGTGTGGCCCACGCGACCAACACACATCAATATCCGACCCTTAGCCAACCTGCATCACAGTTTCCCACGTAGCCCTCGAGTACCTCCCTCATAGCCGACCCATATGCACCGCGACGCATAGCTTGGGCACACCACAACCTCACCTTGGGTGACACACAGCATTGCCGAAGCAACGTCCTAGGCCCACCCTTTCAGACCTAAGAGACCACTGTGCACCCTCTAGTGTCACAAGGCCCCCGTGTGTAGGGAAGTAGCTCCACAGCTCCCCTCCCCCATATATGGTTTAAACAAAACCTCTAGCCAAATAGCAGCACTTCAAACGTATTGATTTGACAAACTGCCCGTGGCACACAAGATCCATGCAACACCAACACCTCCAAGTCAGCTATCCACACCCACGCGCATCTAGTTACCACACTAGCACACCACCATACTCGAGTAGCCATCCATGTCACATATGAGAGACAAGCACACTATGCGAGGCCTGCACGCCTCCGTGCTCACACGTCACACACCTAACTCCAAGGCCCACGCGCCTTCTTGTTGCCAACCAACCAACTCCAAGGCGCCCTCACCTTCCTACTACTACCCAAAGTATTGGCCCCACCACACGTCACCGCAACCCTCGAAGGGGTGCTCGCCCGCGGACTCGCCTCTCCATCGGTGGTCGTCCTCGCCGGCAGGGGGTCTTGCCGCCTCGGCAAGCCATCGCGTTGATGATTTTTCGGACGATGACCTGGAGGAGGGTGAAATTGAATATTGGTCCGACAAATTGGAGAAAGTTGCTCTGGGAACGACAAGTGGAGCTGATGGTTTTACTGCTTGGCCGGAACCTCGTGTCAGTGATCTTCCGATGGCCCACAAATTCTAAAGAGGGGGATCTGGCATTGTCGAGGATCCCAACGGTAGAGGATTCGTAGGACACAAAGGACCATCTTACTAGTGTTCATTGTGGTCCCGACGCCAGGCCGACCTGGATGCCAGCTGCAAAGGACAAGGAAGAGGTACGAACCTGGGATCCGATGTCTTTTGGCGTCTAGTTGCCTTTTGAGGACGAAGGGCTTAAGCTCCCAAAAGGTTTTTATGGTTTTTTCCCCCAGAGAGATAAGAAGGGAAGGCTTTGGGACTCCTGTGCAGATAGGGATGGCGACACGTGGAGGTCACGAGGACGGTTTTGAGTTTTGCAATGTGGTTTACAAAAACCAGCCCACGGTTTCCACTTTCGTTGAGTTGACCCCATGTGATCGGACACGAGGCGCTCTGGTGGTCGCCTTTGGGCCTTTTTGGGCTGCCTCGACCCACTTGGACAGAGCCCCTTGCGGATGGCCACATGGTTTTTGGGCTCGATTTTCTCAACTAGTCAGTGGGCCCACTGTCAGGGCAAGGGATCTCCTTCGGATCTCAGACCCAGCCTTTAGCCCTGCTACTAAACCAACCTCGCTCTGCTCTCCCGACCCTTCTGGCCAATCTAGATTAGGGAATTTCGATGCCTCTGCATTTGTCTATCGAGAGGACAATGATCGGGCCTCCTCCTCCAAGTCGAATTCCCCTATTGTCGCCCCTTTGGACTTGTCGGGGGTTTCTTCTCCTTCAAAGGAGGACTCGGATTGCTCCTCTTCCTACGCGTCAGTTCTCCCAATCAAATCCCTGAGACGCAACAAGGAGGGTAGGTGGGTCGACCACCCCTTGCTGAAAGTCATGACTTCTAGGAGACGAGAACCGACCCCGACGTCTCCTCTCCCATTGACGGAGGAAATGAGGCGGAATTCGATCCCATCGAGGATCTCATTTGCTTTGGAAAAGAGCATGGCATGTCTTTTCAAGTAACTGATGAGGCTCTTAAAGATATCTTTCGATCTGTCGCGAGTGGACAGCAGCGTAGCCTGCTTGACGACAAAATGAGAACCAAATCCAGGGAATTAGCGCGTCTGGAGTGGGGTATGCTATTAAGACCCCCCTTTGCTTCAGGATGGGATTTTTTTTCTGTGTTCTCATGAAGCAGGTTATTTTCACGCATAATCCGTCGATTGTCACGCTTCAAGAAACAAAGTGGGGGGCCTGTGATCAGGGTAAAGTAGTTTCCACGATGGGCAGGAACAAATGGGACTGGATTGGAGTGGACTCTGTGGGTGCTTCCGCCGGGATCCCGCTAGCTTGGGATTCTTCTTTTTTTCCAAAAAGTCGACTAAGAGATAGGGCGCTTCTCTACCCCCGTTGTTCTGATTAACAAAGATGATGGGAAAAAATGGGCCTTTACCAGGGTTTATGGTCCGACCAACGCAAACAATAAGGGTGAGTTCTGGTTTGAGTTGGCCATGATCGCGGCCAGGTGGGATGCTCCATGGTGCATGGGAGGAGATTTTAGCGCGGTTCGTTACCCCCCACGAGTCGACATGGGGCCCTCCTGATAGAGCGGCCATGGCTAGCTTCAACTCTTTCATCCAAGACTGGGCCCTTTTCAATTTGTCAATGCAGGGGACTCGTTTCACTTGGTCCAACCTCCAGAATGTCGCCTCCTTCAGCCGGTTGGACCGATTTTTAGTTTCTACCAGCTAGCTAGATCTCTTCCCCCACGCCTCTCTCCAAGGTTTTGCTAAGGCGGTCTCCGATCATAGGCCTCTGATTCGTGATTGCGGGGCCATGGGGAGAGGCTCGCCCCCTTTTCGTTTCGAAAACCAATGGCTCCTCAATGCCGAGTTTAAATCTCAGGTGTCGATTTGGTGGAGGTAATCGAACCCCCAAGGGTCGGCGACTTTTAAGCTGATCTAAACACTTCAGCATCTTAAGGGTCAGATAAAGAGCTGGAACAGAGAGACGTTCGGGTTAACCAACGAGTGGA
Organism: Chloranthus sessilifolius; assembly: GCA_021018995.1. Taxonomy (NCBI): domain Eukaryota; kingdom Viridiplantae; phylum Streptophyta; class Magnoliopsida; order Chloranthales; family Chloranthaceae; genus Chloranthus; species Chloranthus sessilifolius. The sequence goes on along the minus strand of CM037587.1, from coordinate 120,842,355 downwards.
AAGCGGTCCTGCTGGCTCGCCTCGATGAGCTGGACCTCATTGAAGAAGGTAGAAGCCTAAGTGATTCCGAAAGAAATGAAAGATTCAATCTAATAATGGAATTCAACAATCGAAGCCTCTAGCAAGAGGTGTCAGAAGCAGAAATCTAAAGTTCGTTGGTTAAAGGTGGGGGACAATAATATTAAATTCTTCCACGTTGTTGCTAACGCGAGGTCCAAGAAGAATTTCATGACAAAAATATTGATTAATGGGGTTGAGTACAGATTAGAAACCAGGTGGCTGACTTCTATCAGGGTTTATACCGAGACGACGGGTGGACCAGACCTTAGATGGACGGCCTGGATTTCCCGGCCATTAGTTCTGAAGACAAAGCCAATGTGGAAAGGCCTTTTTCCGAAGCTGAAATATGGGATGCCATCAAGCATAGTGGGAAAAACAAATCGTCGGGCCCCGATGGTTTCACGATGGAATTTTTCTCGAGTTTCTGGGGCACCATCAAAGGCGATATCTTGGACTTCTTCAGTGAGTTCCACTCACGGGCTTATGTCGGTAGAAGTCTTAATTCCACCTTCAGCACACTTTTCCCCAAAAAAGATGGTGTGACTGATATCCGAGATTTCCATCCTATTAGCCTCATTAACTGCCTCTTCAAAATTCTGACGAAGGTGTTAGCCAACCACCTTAAGCCCCTTATGGGATCCATTATCTCGGAGGCTCAAGGAGCTTTCGTCCATGGCCGACAACTAACGGATATGGTGGTTACGGGCCTTACAGCGCAAGAGGTAGTTCATTCGACGCACAACGACCACTCTCTGGTTTTCTTATGGAAGGTCGATACGGAGAAGGCGTACGATTGGGTCAGTTAGGAGTGCCTCGATTACATGTTGACCAGATTCGGCTTTGGTATTGTTTGGAGAAATTGGATCGGAGCTTGTGTGTCGTCTGCTTGGTTCTCGGTCCTGGTTAATGGCTCCCCAGTTGGTTACTTCAAAGCTCTAGAGGCCTTAAGCAAGGGGACCCTCTATCCCCTTTCCTGTTTAACTTGGTCGGGGAGGCACTAGGAGCTCTTATTTCCAGATCTCGGGCGATGGGTTGGATCTCCGGCATTCCAATTGCTAGGGGCAGTTGTGTGGTCACTCACCTTCAGTATGCGGACGATAAAATTCTGTTCAGGAAGGGTGATCCGAGAGAAATTACAGCTCTGGCGAATATTCTATCTATTTATGAAGCGATTTCTGGTCAAAAGGTTAATCGCCTCAAATCTTCGGTTTCTGACATCAGTTTAGACCTCATAGAGTTGGCATTGTTGGTGGAAGAAAGCAAGTGTGAGGCGGTCCTCCTCACTATCACCTACTTAGGCCTCCCTCTAGGTTTTGGCAAGCCTAAGGCTGGGGAGTGGGATTCGGTGATTTAGCGATTTGAGAGAAAATTGTCGGGTTGGAAAGGAAAGCTTCTCAGTTGTAGGGGCGGCTTCAATTGCTCAAGTTGGTCTTGTCTAATTTCCTTTTTTCTTCATGTCCATGTTTAAATGCCTGCTGGGGGTTATTGCCGCTCTCGAGAGAATTCAAAGGAATTTTTTGTGGGAAGGTTTAGGTCTTGAGAGGAAATTCCACTTGGTGGCTTGGGAGATCTGTTTGCTGCCAAAGCGCTTCGGAATCTTCACCAAGTCAACCTTGCCCTCCTCGTTAAGTGATTGTGGCAGGCCAGCTGCGATCTGGACAGAGGAAGGTTATGGGTCTCGATTCTTGGTCAGAAATATGGGTCCATGCCGGGAGAGTGGGAGATCAACAGGGGGGGGGGGGAGGGAGGGTTTAGCTTGGTGGAAAGGTATCAGTTCTGTCTGGACGGTTTACTCGAAATGGATCCGCTTCAGCTGGGGGGATGGGAGGAGGATATTTTTCTGGGATGATCCCTGAGTCGATTTATATCCTCTGAAGGATAGGTTCCCTTCTATTTTTAACTTATCGCCTCAGCCTCACGGTCTCATTGAGGAGTTCGCCTCGGTTGTAGAGGGACTCAGGCTTGGGACTTGTCCACTAGGAGAGCTGTACGGGATAATGAGTTGGACCCATTCCAACATCTGCTGACCTCTCTTTATCGGGCCCATAGAAATCAGCAACGCCTCGATGCAAGGGTTTGGGTGCTAAGCAAGAACGGTGAATTCTCGGTTAAGTCCTTTTACCTCTCCCTTTCTCTCCGGTCGTTGATTGTTGTTGAATGGTACTTCATCTAGAGGGCGTCGATTCCTCCCAAAGTTCGATTTTTTGTGTGGACTGCAATTAGAGGCCGAATCCTAACCATTAATCAGCTAATTATCAGAGGCAAAGACATCTGTAACCGATGTCCCATGTGCCTCTCCTCGGAGGAATCAATTTCCCACCTCATCCATTGTCGGGGGCTTCTGAAATATGGAGTACCATCCTAAAATCGTTCGATCTCTGCTGGGTTTTCCCGGAGTCGATTCCTCAGCTTCTGGTTAAACTAGAATGGGCTCAAATGGGAAGGGCCTCAAGGCACTTTTTGGAGGGTGGGAGCTTACGGTATTTTGTAGTGCATATAGCTTGAGAGAAACGCCCGCATATTTAACCGCAAACGGTGCTCTATCAGTGTTTTCCTAAAGTTGGTTAAGGACTGTATGTGCCATTGGGTTGCTCTGGACAAGCACGGGGTGCAGGGCTGCGAGGAGTTCTGTGCCTAGCTGGCATCCCTGCGCCATATGATTTCTTCTTTTTTCTTTCTTTTTGTAGGGTGAGTTGGAAGCCGGCTGTGTGTGGCCAGGTCTGGCTGCTTGGCTTTTCTTGTTTGTCTATTTGTTCTTTTTTTTTCTGTTTTGCTGTTATTGGTCCCGCTGGCTCTGGTTGTATTCTGTAAGCCTGCATACTCACCTATGGATCCTTGACTCTCCCTCAATGAAGAGGGGGGAGTTAATATCTAATTCTCATGACCACTAGCATAGTCACAAAAATTGCCGACTTTTTAAAAAAATGGGAAAACGTCGACAATCTGGACCTCTGCCGATGTGATCATTGATGTTTCAGATAAGTCGCCCAAGTCGCAAAAAATTGGCGACTTTTGTGATGCACAAATTTTTTTTTTTCTTCTTTTGTTCTTTTTCCAGCGTTGACTACTTAAAACCCCTAACTAAGCTCTAAGGCAGCGTATGCCCTAAAGCCCCTGCGCATCCTTTTGAACATCCCCTCCGGCGATCCCTTCTGGGGATCCACGTTTAGGTTAGGGTTTTTTTTTCTTTCTCCTTCTCCTTTCTCTGTTTTTCTTTCTTCTTCTTCTTCTTCTTCCTTCTTCTGCTCCCCTTTTTCAAATTTTTTTCTTATCTTTCTCGGTTTTTCTGGTTTTCTCTTCTTTTTCTGTTTTTTCTTTTCTTTTTCTGTCTTTTTCTCTTCTTCTTCCTTATTCTGCTCCTCTTTTTCAAATTTTTTTCTTCTCTTTATCTGTTTTTTTGGTTTTTCTTTTCTTCTTTTTTTTTTTATTTTCTTTTTCTGTCTTTTTCTTTTCTTCTGCTTCTTTCTCTATTTTTTTCTTTTCTTCATGGCTTCATATCATTATCTGCTTTCTCATTATTTTTCTTGGCTGCTAACAATTATTCAATTGTGCAGTGTTTTAATATTGTTTTGGGGTATTTTGTACTATTTTCTTCATTAAAATTACTTCAAATACATTATGATAGCTTTTTTGTATATTTTTTTATTTTATTTTTATTTTCCCCGAATTTTTACGACTTTCACCAATTTTGCCGATTTTTCCCGACTTAGACCCTTGTCGATTTATTGCCGACTCCCGACTTTGTGATTATGCTCATGACTAACAAAGACTCACTGCCCTATTGATCTATCTTACATGGACTCGTCCAGACCTCACCTTTATTGTAAATCTAGTTAGTCAGTTCATGCATGCTCCTCTCAGTTCAAATATGGCCGCAGCTCATGATTTTGTGATGTATCAAAGAGAATACAGGATGTGGGATTTTTTACCATGCTCAGGGCAGAAATTTTTGTATTTTTGGGTACAATAATGCTGACTGGGCTGGTGCTGTTACTGATAGGCTGCCCACCTCAGGAAATTTTGCCATTTTGGGAAGTAATTGGGCATGGAAAAGGAGGAAACATGTGGTGTTTCGCTCTAATGCAGAAGCAGAGTACCGTGCTATAGCTCATGGAGTGTGTGAAATGTTGTGGTCTAGATTTCTTATGTTGGAACTTGAGTTTCCCATCGATGGTCTTATGTCACTCAGCGGTGATAATGAAGCTACATAAAAGATAACCTCTGATTTCTTGTTACATGAGAGGACAAAACATATTGAAATTGACATTCATTTTATAAAGGAAAAGGCATGAGATAAAACGGTGGAACTTATTCACGTCAATTCTTCTCAACAGTTGGTTGATGTCTTTACCAAACTACTGAGCCCTTGTATCGTTCAGAATATCATGGTCCAGCTGGACATGCATGATATCCATGCTCCAGCTTGAGGGAGTGTTAGTATTAAAAGTGCTATATTGTAGTGTGTGTACAGGTACAGATATATTGGGTGTGTATGTAATACTCCTATTACTATAAAAAGCTAGTGAGACACATTTTCTCATTAAGTTATTTTTCCCAAATATCTCTTTTCTCCTTCCTCTTTCTCCTTCTTCTAACCTAACCCTAAACACTTAAACCAAACCCTAATTCTACCATCTTGAACCCTAATCTGATTCTCATCTAATACTACAAACAATTTTAATTCATATTGTCTAAGTAAGAACATCTAAAAATTTGACGATGCTTTTAAGATTCAGCTTGCAAACCATTATTGATTTCAAAAAATATTTTCTTCAGAGAATGTTGATAATCGTACAATGCAGCTTAGTTTGAATTAGGAAAAGAACTTGCCTTAATTATCTTTATGGCCCTCCCAATCTCCTGTACACTTAAACTGTGGCGCCATGAATAACCACATGATCTCTGTATGAGGGCACATTTCGTTTGGGGCCTCAAAGCAGTGGCTAGTGCAACCCAGTCAAGACCACCATCTTCAGAAAGCTAAAACATGTGTCATATCAAAACATTGGAGCCTAGAAAATAATACCCAAATAGGATTTATTGGTACTAGAATTTCACCGGAACTTCTCGGTACGATACTCCAAAATCTTTTAGAGATCCAAGCCCATGAGAATCTCTAATTCCAATAACTTGCTCCAATGTGTCATAAGGGGCACCAACAACTGCTAAAAGCTGATTACCAAATCAGACCAAACCATAGTATCAACACATAAAAAGCCAAATTCTACAATAAAACGAGAAAGAAAACATGACATAACTGCAGTTTACCACTTCTCTATCTAATGAATCTTATGGAAGCATAGGGAAGTTAAAGCATTACTCACCTCATCCCCTGGCCTTAGAAAAGCAAACAAAGCACAAGCAATAGCATGAGTGCCAGAAAAAAACTGCAATAAAAAAAGTGAGAACCATGTCAAAAATGACGTCTAGATGCTGGAAAAAGTGATTTACGACAAATAAATAGACGCTTGGGAAAACCTGAGCACGAACTATTGCTGACTCTGCCCCAAAAATTTCTGCAAAAGCTTTGTCCAGTGCTTCACGCCCCCCAGCCTCATCATGACCATAGCCTGTGCACCCAGCAAAGTGCTGACAAAAAAAAGTTACCATCATTACTGTCACCAATATTGCGTTAAAATGTTTTTCTTAGAACTCTTGATCAACAGAAAGGTTGCTAAAGCAACCCTAGGCCATGAGCAATCCTTCCCCCACAAAGGTTCCCAAGGGATCAGCCAGTGCCTAAGCCAACATAAAATCACTATCATGATTGAAGAAATGATCACATAAAATGAGACAAATCTAGTAAGCATCCATAAATAACTAAAAACAGTATATTATCTATGAAATTGAAACTCAGGAAAACATCCACAAGTATCAAACCAACAATTACTAAAGAAGATGAACACTTATGACTGAACATCCAAAATAAAACTAAAATCTTCACCAACACAGAAGTGGCTGCCAGTCTCCATGAGAAAATAGCAAAACATCCAAACATAAGATAGTGTCATAGGACTGTGTGCCGATAGCAAAAAGTTCAAGAGAAATTCATGACTCGAGGCCATCAATTGTAAGCCCAAGATAATATATGTATAAAATATGGGAAAAGGTTCTGTAGTCCCTGGGACCATCTTCAACTCTGGTTCCAAGCCTCTTGAAAAGGTGCACGTGGTTTGTTGCCATGTGCACAAAGGGGACATTGCATAGATCAATTCTGTAAAGAAAAAAAATGATAGTTGATCTCCATTATCTGATTTATAGATCATTCGATGTAGTTAATTTTCACAGAGATGAGCTAAAAAAAAATGAAAATGATCTATTTCATGCCATCTTGCTCCATGTCTCTCCAGTAGATTGTGACGTCCTACTCCTAACAGAAACATTAACAAATTAAGGTAATTCCAGTCAACCCATGGTTATTATTGTTGCATTTTTTTTCCTTCATGAAACAACCAAGAAATATCCATTAACAATTCAAAAATCCCTCATAAACACTCAATAAATCAAGGAACTTCATCACCCCTTCTCGAAATGCCCAAATGCTCCTTGCCTCCTTTTACAAATCAAAAGCCTGCATCTCAACTGACAAGGGAACCACGTTGCTCACGGTATAACAAACTTTGACACGATACCTCACACTCGCATTTCATGGATTCCTAAGTAATAGCAGCCTAAAACATTAGGCAATAGAATGTAATATCCAATTGCTAAGGATTCTTTGCGCGGCTTGGTGAGTTGGGGACATCTTGTCGTGTTGGATCTCTCTTTAATCTCATTTAGACAACCAGTAGATTTAGATCCTAATCAAACACAGGTCAAAGTCTACTTGAATACAAAATTTCAAATAGCATGTGCTTATGTCCAATCTCTTCCCTATCAAATTGCAAATATTTATATTTTATAAATAGTACATTGAACAGTATATGGAAAATCCTCATAAGAAAAAGATCATTGAAAGTCCAGCCAACAGAAAGAGTTCAAATAAAATTTCCGCCTTACATGAGATCCAACCCTAGAATTCTGATAGGCTTTAAGAACACGCGCTGTATTGTGCGCAACCAAGTTATCTACTGCTCTGAACTCTGAATACAGGGAATCCACTGCTTCCGCAACCTGGATTCAATTATCAGAATTTACATTCTAACCATAGCAATGAGAAACAAAGAAACTATGGTTTAGCAACATATATTAGGCAGTGTTACCTAGGCACGTGGCATGGGTGCCAAGTGTCAAGGTGCCAACAGATGTTTGGCACGCAAATTTCTAAAGATTCTAATACGACGACACAGCCTTAAGAAAAATAAATTAGACAAATAAAACATATATAGAAAAATATTGAAGGGAAAACTTAGCGAGCCAATTAAGATATGTAATGAAAAGATAATATATGTCACGAGCCTAAATAAAAGTATACTATATCATAAAAACCATTTTCAACAACCCAAACCTTTTATTTAGTAATTCCTAAACTTTATTCAATTTTTTCGTTAAATGGCGTTCATTTATCGTTGTCAAAACAAAGAATATTTTGATGGTATTATGTGGTATTTTCATATATATCTAGAAGTTTTGTGCTGTTTGAGGAGTGCCCAAGTGTTGGCCCGTGTGCCAAGTACCACGAAGTGTCGACCCGTGTGCCAAGTGTCATGAAGTGTCGGCAAGACAAAAATCCCAAAAGTAGAAATGCCAAGTTATCACTGATATTAGTGCTTTATTCCCTAGACAGATTTGGCTAAATGGTTATATGGCTATACGACATATGCACTAAAATTTGAAACTAGCAAGATATGAATATTAGTGAAACAAAATTACGAATTGGGGGATTAAGTTAGGACCCCGAAGTACTAAGGACTAAACTTTCAACTCCATTAACGCCTAGCTATTTTTGGTGGATTGGTTAGGTCATTAACAAATGGTATCGGAGCCAGTACCACATATTAAGTTTGAATCATAGAATGGGGTGACCTCGGATTACCTGAGGGCCCCAAAGGGGGATACGAGAGTGATAGCTGACATTGAGTGGGCCTTTGTGCAGTCTTGAAAGGGCAACCTGAGAAAAAGGCTATATGGGGGCCCAGAAAAAGGATACCATAGTGGAAGCAGCGAAGCTACTGCTGATGTCAGTTGCAAAGCGTAGTGGTGAGTTATGGCCCCAAAGTAATAAGGGCTTAAATCCCACCCCATTAGTGACTAGGCATTTTGGTGTATTGGTTAGGTCCTTAACAATTTATAAGCAAATGGTTTTGAGGTTGGCAACATGATTAACAATTCACAACTTTTGCAGCATATGAAATTACTTGATGAAGAGTATAGCAAAGAATTTTGACTTTTAGGTTTTCCAAGGGAATTAAGTTTTTGGCTCCTGCAGTCGCTACAAAATGGCTAATATTATGAATTTTATGTATTGCAGTTCAGGTTTAGCATTACATATCAAGGTTTTAGCGCTTAGCAATAAGGATTAGCACCAGGAATTTACTACAATATGAGAATGATGTTCACGATTTAGGGCCTGTTTAGCAGCAAAAGGGTTTTTTACTTGCAGTACCCAAAACGAATATTTTTCGTTGTTTGGAAGCGAGTGGGGGACCCATGTCGCGTCAAAAAACATCGATCTTTTACTAATAAATTTTCAATGAAAAAACCATTAAAACTTTTTTAGCCCACGATGTGGATAAAAATGAGGCAGGGGTAAGATAATAAAAGCTTTCCTCATCCCCAAGGCATCACCTTTTCCTCTTCCCCAAGCTCATCTTTGGTGCAAGGAATCAAACGTCCTCTTGCAAGGGATTTCAGCTATAAAATATGAGATATCGTTGTCGTCCGATCTTGCAATTGAACATTGGGTGTCGTGGAGAAGAACAATATTGAAATCAACAGGTGATTTGCAGTGAGCTTCATGGAATTTGCAAGATTAATCCTCGTGCCACTCAATCAAATACCTCCATCAAGTCGCTTGTGTGACAACTCGACCCAATCACACAGAGCAAGGGCTATTCAATCTCCTCTCCAAAATGATTTCTCACAACCAACTTCGTCTCTACGACAAGAACGAACAACTCTATAACTTCCTCTCGAGAGCACACTATTATTAGGTACAGAGCTATCCCCTATTGTATTGTTGTTTCTATGTTTGTAGCAGAAACAGGGAGATGTTGTAACTACGTTGATGTCCGTTCCAAAGAGGGTTAATGATGCGGAATCGAAGCCTACACGTTGAGATCGTGGCACGATAAATAAAGGAAACAGAAAAGACACTTAGAAAACAAAAGAGGTTATGTCCACCTTCGATCGATCAAAATTGAACCTCGATCGATCGAGATCGGCCCAGGAACCATCCTAGGATGGCACCGTCATCATCGATAGACTTAAACTCGAACGATCGAATTGGCGCAAGGATTTCTATTGGAGTCCGAATTTGGATGACAGTTTGACTTTTTGAGTTTTAGTTAAATTAGGACTTTCCAATTTCGTTTTAGGGTTTTTTAACCTATATAAAGGCATGTAAAGACTTTATTTAATTTAGTTGATTGATGAATGAAATTGAGAACTTGCTTTTGTGCAAACCCTAGAGAATTTGTGAAGAGTTTTCAATCGAAAGAGTGAATCTTTCAAAACTCGAGGAGCGAATCTTCGTTTTATCGATTGGTGCGAAGCCGACGTACATCCTTAGTGTGAAGCCTTGGAACCCTATCTTTTCCTTTTAACTTCTTAATTATTGTCAGGGTTTTAGTGTTTGTCCTGCATCAGTTAGAGTTAAGTTGACAGACAGCTGTAAAAAATCTCATTACATACCTACGACGACACATGTTATGAATATAGATTTTGCAGCATCCCTTGCTACCAACGCGCTGCAATGGACCCCGGTTGTAGTGAGAAGTAGGCAAGGGTTGGCTAGGGCGTCCCTATATTAAGCATAATATAATAGATCTCGGTTGTAGTGAGAAATAAGCAAAGGTTGGCTAGGGTGTTCCCTACAAGAGACACTACAACAAAAATTGGTTGTAGTTGCAGGTAGGCAAGGGTTGGCTAGGGCATTTCCTAAAAACGATGTGCTATGATAGAGCATGGTTGTAGTGAGAAGTAGACAAAGTTTAGCTAGGGTGTTCCCTATAAGCAATGACAAGCAATGATGTCAAATTGTTGTGAACGCTATGCTAGGGCTCGCACGTCAACATAGACGTGAATGGACAAAGAAGGTTCAAAAGCTACGTATGGCTTCTTGGAATATAGGCACTTTAAGGGCATGTTTGGATAAAAACACGGGATCGTGAGAAAGTAAAATAACATTCCTACATTTTCCCATGGATACCTAAGTTGTAGGAAACCATGAGATTCCTTTGTTTCCCTTTGTTTTTTGTTGTTTGGATAACCACATTGCTAGCCAAGAAAACGTAGAATTAAGCAAATCCTATGTTTGGATACATACGCAAGAAATTGTAAGAAAATCCTGTGTTTCGATACATATCCGTGAAAATGCAAGATTAACCAAATCCTATGTTTGGATCAAAATCTGACTATCTGATGGTAAGCCCACGATCTAGAGATCTAGTGTGTCAAAGCTTCAAAGAAGGAATCTTGAGTTGTAAATAGAAGTACCCCAATTGCGGAGAGGAGCGAGATGTGATAATGTCAAATATATAAAAGGATATATAAAAGGGTATCTTCATTTACAACCTAAGATTCTTCCTTCTCAACCCGGATTTTACAAGCTTAAATCGGACGATGGATATCATTTTTCGCCTCAATCATCCACTCAAGAGAATGGCCGTCAGATAGGCGAACCATGATATATTGTGTGAAAGATTGGTACAAATAATGATCTCCATGATTCTAATTCAAGGCAGTCAATGGTGTTAAAGGGAAATCACAAGTTGTCAACACTAATTCTCGGTTGCAACTACCCGTAAACAAAGTAACACAAAAAAAATTCAACGCATCCTTGTATCCCTGTTGCTATGAATACCCTATCAAAGCCCACATATTATCTTTTGGGTACGGCTATTCTCACCTGTTATATTAGTAATACCACACTTTTTTCACAGACGAAAACCATTGATTGATTTGAATCAAACGATGAAGATAATTTATGTTCCAATCTTCCTCACGATAGATCTTAAGATCATGGCGCGCATATCAGACGGTCAGATGTTGATTCCACATGGTGGATGTCCCTAAAAGCAAAGGTCAACTCCTTTTCCCATGATCTAGGTCACTTTTGGGGATGTGTGCCATATAAAATCAGCATCTGACCATCTGATAGGCGCGCCATGATCTTAAGATCTATCATGAGGAAAAGATTGGAACAAAAAACAATCTTCATCGTCTGATTCAAATCAGTCAATGATTTTCATCCATGAAAAAATTGTGTGGTATTACTAATAAACGGGTGAGAAGAGTCGTACCCTTATCTTTTTCTTCTCCACTCGTTCTGTTATCTTTCCGAGGTCTCAACCAATTGAAATGCCGAGAGGTACCCTCGAACTCTTCACTCGAAAAGGAGCGAAAAAATTGTGTTTTGTATTCTGACCCTTAAGGCGCTTCCAAACAGCGAAAAATCATGGAAAATAGAATCTGAATCTAAGTATTCCTCTGTTTCCCCCATATCCAAACATGCCCTAACTGGGAAGAGTGTCGAGTTGATCGATGCTATGACAATGAAGATTAGTATAACGTGCTTGCAAGAGGCTAAGTCGAAAGTGAGAAGGCTAAGGACACGAGAATTCAATCTTTACTACTCTAGGAAGAGTAACTCTCATAATGGGGTAGGCATTGTAGTGGATAGAGATTTGAGGGATAAGATTGTGGAGGTCAAGAGAAAGATGATCGGATTATGATAATTAAAACCCTTTTAATAAGAAAATATAAAATATTGTTAGTTCCTATGCACCTCAAGTTAGGTTATGCGAACGCTTGAAATGGGAATTTTGGAATTGAAGGATGAACTAATAAAAGGTATACCCAATAGTAAGAGCACAGTAATTGGAGGGACTTTAATGAACATGTACAAAGGATGAGAAAAGCATATGAAAGGATACATGGAGGATACGTATTTAGTGAAAGTAATGAGATGGGGGAAGCTATCCTTGATTTTACAATATTTTTTGACCTAATAATAGCGCATACTTTTTTTGAGAAGAGAGAAGAACATTTTATAACTTCCAAAAGTGAAACAAATAAAACTCAAACAAAATATTTTTTATTAAGGCGAAAAATTGGGCTAACTGCAAGGATTGCAAGGTCATCTGAAAAGAGAGCCTTAAGTCACAATATAGACCGATAATATTGAATGTTATTATCAAGAGCCAATTGACTAAAAAGATGACAAAGGATCGCCGAAAAATAAAATGGCGAAAATTAAAAGGAGACAAATTAATAACTTATAAAGGACAAAAATGAGTGAACGAGAAGTATGATGGCGTGAAGCAGTGAAGGGACCCAACTGTGATGTGGGAACAAATGGTGCAATGTCTAAAATGAGTAGCTAAGGTGGCGCTCAGGAAATCTAAAGGAAGAAAATGTATACAAAAATAAACACGATGGTGTAATGTAGACGCTCCAAAGTAAATTTTTGAGGGAAAAAATGTTTTAAGGAATGGTAAGGAGTAAGAACACAAACTGCAAATGATCTTTAAAGATATAAGCTCGTCAAAAAAGAAGCTAAGAAAGTTGTGAGTAAGGTTAAGTATGAAGCGTATGACAAATTATACACTGGGATGGAATGAAAGGAGAGAAAAAAACTATAAACTTGTCAAGATTAGAAAAAAGAAAACTGGAGATCTCGACCAGGTAACATACATTAGACACAAAGATCAAAGCGTCTTGGTAAAAGAGGATGATATAAAGAATAGATGGCAAGAACACTTTAAGGATCTATTAAACACAAAATTTACGAAGGAAATAGATCACGAAGAGGAACCAAATCAAGGGATAATCAACAAAATATCAAAAGTTGAGGTAAAAGCATCCTTAGCAAAGATGAAGAAAAAAATGACATTAAGAGCAGATGGAATATTTAAAGAAGTTCGGATTGTGATGGGAGAGAAAGGACTGAATTGGTTGACTAACTTGTTCAACAAGATACTAAAAACAAAAAAATGTCTAAAAAATGGAGGAAAAGCATTGTGATCCTTTTAATAAGAAACAAAGGAAACATCCAACATTATGTCAATTAATGAAGCATTAAAATTTTGAGCCGGACTATGAAACTCTCGAAGAGAATAGTAAAACAAAGACTAAGACAAGAATCGGAATATCAAAGAAACTAGTTGGATTTATACTAAGACGATCAACAATTGAAGTTATTTATTGATTTAAAAAGGCTTACGATAGAGTGTCGAGACAGATAATCTGGCAGATACTAAGGGAGAAATATATCCTGAACTTATATAATGAGATTATTCAAGACATGTACGAAAGGGAGGTAACTAGTGTAAAAAAGATGTGTGGAGAGAAGAGTGAGTTCCCTGTCGAAGTTGGGCTGCATTATGGATCTGCCTTGAGCCTTATTTGTTTACCTTGATCATAGATGTACTAACCATAGATATACAAGGAGAGATATCAATTTAGTGTAGTCAAATGGCATATGCGACCCTATGCGATGGCATAGGGCCATGGCATATGCGGGTCGCATATGCCATTATGCCATGGTATAATAACAAATAAAAAAAAATCCCCAAAAAATCCCAAAGTTCCCCATATTGAAAAGTAATATGTTTGTGTTAATTTTGTGCTCTATTAATTTTGTAGTGTCTAGAATTAGAAATAAAAGTATATAATATAAGTATATAACCCATAAGCTAGAAGGGAAATATAAAAAATAAGTCCAACTAGTACAAACATAAAGTGGACCATACAAAAGAGAAGGAAAGAGATCCAAAACATACCTTTGAGAGTTGTGGTATGCATTAGGAAGAGAAACCCCCTATTAATAGGGCTTGGGGAAGCCTAAAAGCCAAAAAAAAAAAAAAAATCAATGTTGGATAAGTATGCCATGGCATACACTGTATGCGATGGCATACTTCTTGGATCGCATATGCCATCACCAGCCCTTTCTGACAACAGAGGATATTGTAGTACATGTTATTCTCATATAAAATGGTACAAATTGCCCAAACAAGGAAAAATACAAAACTATAAGCTAGAATTATGGAGAAAAGCCTTGGAGTCGAGAGGTTTGAAAATTAGGATAACAAAGACAGAATACATGGAGTGCAACTTTAGTGAACATGGTAGTCTGGAGGAGGATTTAGTTAAAATGGAAGTGTTACATTGTCATAAATTTTGCTATTTAGGCTCTGCTTTAAGATTTGAAGAGGGCGTCTCAAATAGGATTAATGCGGGTTGGATGAAATGGCTTTTAATATTTTATAAACATTTCCGGGTCTATTTACTAATGAACCAGCCCATTTTAGCCAAACTATATGTTTGGCATATGTATTTCGCTACAGTCCCCGAAAATATAAGTTTCGAATATCATAAAGGTAGAGATGCTCGACTAGGTATGGATTGAACCCTAGCAAAATTTAGACCCAATCCGCCTCTTGCACGGTATCGGATTAGGCCCAAAATCATAAATCATTTAATTTAATATTCATTAGATAAATCAAAACTAGTAGAAAATTTTAATTATAATACGCCTCCAATGCGGCCTCTGATGCGAAAAAGTTGGAAGACGGAGGTTGTTATGAGAATTTCGGGAAAATCAAATGTTACTCGTTTTCTAGCCAAACTTTGGAAAAAATAAGCATTCGATAAAAAACCAAAAAAAAACTGTCCCACAGTTTTTTTTTTGTTTTACTTGCCTTGTTAAGGCCCTAACCAATGCTCCAACAAAAGCCTAAGCGTTAGTGGAGCTGGAAGTTAATTCCTCATTACTTTGGGGTCGTAACATATCACCGCGCTCCATAGCCGACATCCACGGCAGTCCACCCCGTGGGGGCTCTCACTCAGTTATCCCCTTTGGAGCACCAAGTATCCTGTCCTTGGGTCACCCCTTCTAAGACTCCATTCTGTGGCGACTTTCACTCTGGTACCCATCTTTGGGGCCACAGGTGCCCTTTCCTCAGGTCGCCCCTTAGTGACTTAAACTCGAGACGTGGTGCTGGCTATGATACCATTTGTTAAGGCCCTAATCAATACTCCAAAAATGCCTAGGCGTTAGTGGAGTGGTAAGTTAATTCCTTATTACTTATAACATGCCTATAGAAAGTAAAACATAAAAAGAAAAAATAAATAAACAACTTTCCATAGGCTTTGCCAAACGACGCCTTAGCATAGGAATAGGGTTCTAACACACCATGAAACTGCCGTAGGGGGAGATTTATCATAAAAATTATTATTTTTTCAAACTACAGCACGCGCGGAGTAGGGTTAAGATTTTACACAATGTGAAATTGCAATGTTGAGTAAATTATGAAGAGTTTGAAAACTTCGTTTTAGGAGAAACGACATTTTGCAGGGTAAGGGTTTTTTGGGAAACAGATTCATAATCATAACCATAATTGAAGGCTATTAGCTGAAACCGAGATTGGGAGATATTTACCTCCGGAACAAACGGTTGATGGATTGGGACCGAGAGTTTAGAGCTCGATCGAACTGAAGTCGAAGCTTTGAAGCTCTTGAAATGGCGAGGATGCGTAGGATAAGCAGAGATAGCGCACGATAAGATTGAGTGTATCTGGGCCATCGTTTGCATATAGTTTTAAGTTTTAACCATTCATTGACCACTCTTGCCGCTCTTTATACGATAGACCAAGGATCAAGTGTTTGTCTTCTATAACCTAGTAGCTACTGTATAAGTGTAGCTTTGGCGGATGCCAAGCGATCTGAGCTGTAGGGGAACATCTTTCGTGAGCAGTAGCTCAGAATTGAACCCATCCAATATTCCTAACCGTCGGATCGTTTCATTGGATAACCGCTTGATGCTTTGGCCAAATGCTTACAGACACCTTACGTAAATTGTCGGGTCGGGTCGGGTCAGGTCTGGCCAAAATTTTATTGGCCTATGGGGTCAAGATTATAGGTGATTCCCAGTTCATGATTTCTATTTTATACAATGGCAAGCTTTGTACTTACATGTTGGGCTGTCAACGAGTCGAGTCCGGGTTGGGTTGGGTCAAAATGTTGGTGGTCCAATAAGAAAATTATAAATACCCAACCAGATGGTGCACGACAGCCGACCCGGCCCAAAGGTTGGATCAGATGTCCTATGCCTGGCCTGACCCAATAAAATATCGCCCCTTGACAGCCCTGCTTACATGTAAGTACCTAATTTCCTTTTTTTGTTCTAATGGAAGGGTGAGGACTCACACCCTCAAGCTTAATCCTGAAAAAAAAAAAAAAAATGTGTGCACCTTAAAAGTGAAAACATCACTCTATGAAGTCCTTTTATCCTTCTTCCTCGTACTCTCATGAGTAGCATGACCCTTACCTTTGAAACTCAGAACACTAAGGTTGCGTATGACATAGCTCTTTGCTAACCCCTGCCACAGTAGAGTTCATCTACTTTAATTGGTTTCAATTCTCTTTTTTAACTCCCTGCAAATGAGGATTTACATGTTCTAACAGCAACCTCTCTACTCTCTACTAGCTAACTCTCTACCAGAGCAAATAAAACTTGCTCTTGTAAGGAGTGAGTAGAGAGGAGGATAGAATTGTTAAACAGGTAAATTTTATATAAAATCTTACTATGCAAGGAGTTATCAAGGAGAAGGAGTACTTGCTAAAGCAGGTAACAAGATGTTTGCAAAGAAGATGGGAACTTGCTAAAGCATGTGAACTCTGCTATGGTAATGGCTAGTAGAGAGTTATGTCATACACAGCCTAAGTTGCTCCAACCTCTCACGAGTGGAGGGGCCCATGATATTATAAGGAGAGAGACAAAGCTATAATTTACCCAACGTGATGAATGAGAGAACTCACCATCATCTTGCTTTGCAGATGGATGAAGCGAGCACGTGACAAACTCTTGGTAAGAATGTCATCAGATCAGGCTGATTGATGGTGCATATGTGTCGAACCTAAAGATCATGATTGAGCACCTTCCCATGAATAAAGTGATAATCCATCTCAATGTGTTTTGTGCGCACACGAAAGACTAGGTTACTAGCGAGCAACATAGCAGAGATATTATCACTCGAAATGATAGGCTTTGATGCTGCTGGAATGGAGAGGCCACGAAGAATCATTTGCACACATTGAATCTCAACCGCCGTCCGCCGATTTGATCTCTTATATTTCATGCGATGGTTGTTAATGAGTTGATGACAATCATGCGCTGATGACCACTACATGCTGAACCGCTTCCTAAGAACCTATAGATTTGAGAGAGCTCATCACAGCACTAGCTAGTTGTTGACTATCCGATCCTTCTCTTATCTGAGCTAGCACCCCTCCTCTTATTAGAGACTAGCCTCTCACCGTTGAGGGTCACCTCCTCTCATTTGTTGCAGGGTCACCTCCTCTCATTTGTTGAAGTTGCTCTCAATTGGAGTTAGAGTTGTACCGCAATTACAAGGTTAACAATATTGCAACCTTGAGGTTGCAATTTTAAATCCAACTGACCTATCAAAAAAGAAAAAGAAATTGCTCTCAGCTATCATAAATCTCCTCACATCACTTTCCATCTGGTGATACCACTCCCAATCTTTCTCAAGACCCAAATAGGTGTCTCAACATCACTCATATCCATCATTGATCTCAATTTCATGGTCTAGTGAAATTTTTATAATTGAAAAAAAAATAAAAAAAAAAAAAAAATATATATATATATATATATATATATATATATATATATATATATATATATATATATATATATAATCATGTTTTGTATGGTCGGGTTGGGGTGGAGCTGACTCTGGCCAGACTAATTGAGGCCGCCCTAATAGCCAACCTAACTGAATGACGCCATGCATATCATTTTTGCTGACCTTAGCATATGCATCCTGACTACATATGTTATATCTTCTTATCACTTTCTTGTAGTCAAATACTCTACAACATACATTAGTACAGGTCTTACTGTTGCCTTATAAAAAATGTCTATTTAAAAGAAAATTGCTTCATTTGATACCCATAACATAATCTCATACGCGTTCTCAAAAAGATTTGATTCTTGTATTAATTATTTTTATAAATATTATCATTTATAAATATAATATTTTGATAATTAGCACAAGTTTAGATATTAATCTGACCATTTCCTAACACCACCATCCCCCTAGCACAAGTTTAGAAATTAATCTCACCATTTCGAAGCGCCCCCCCCACCTCCCTCTCCCTCTCCCTCTCCCTCTCCCTCTCATTAAAATCAATGCGTATATACAATTTATTCATTTACTAATGGTTTTTCTCTTTTTTGCATTGGATACTTTAATTGATACACTTTTTCCAATCGAAAGAGCATGATCATATATAACCCACTACAACTCTCCCACTACTTTGTAATCCACACACTATTTGGGTACCTTTTAAAATATATGTATAATTTTAAGCGTCAAATTAGTGAAAGGTCAAAAGCATTCTTCAATGATAGGCTTGACTGTCGGTCTATAACTAAATTGGGAGGTTGACAATTCTGCAACCAGGGCTGTGCAGAAAATTGATCGCATCGAAATTTTGGGTTTCGGTCGATTTTAGGGCTTATCGGTTCAGTTTAGATGTGTGATTTTTGAGAAATCGGGTTATCGGTTAGCTTTCGAGTTAGGGTTATTTTATCCGAAACTGATTGAAGGCCATCATTAGATCGTTTGAGCATAAATGACTTACCCTATTCAATTTTCCATTTTAGAACAGCTTTGAGCTTCAAAAGATTGACCTTTTCTTTGCTAACCTAACTTAAAACCCTTCACCATATTGAATTCAAGCTTTCACCTAACTATTTCTGAGAAACTAGGTGAGATTGAGAAAAACAGTGAAATTGAAAGTGGTGTTTGGAGAAATTAAATTGTAAAAAAATAAAAATAATAAAGTGAAAGATAAAGGTTGAGAAGAATAGTGGTAGTTTTGGGGAATAAGAACTAATGAAAGAAAAAGAGATTAAAGAATAGAAGATTGTCTGAAAAATGGGTATGAAAAACAAAAAGAAGTTAAAAAAAAAAAAAGAAAAAAGAAAAAAGAAGAAAAAAATCGTCATAAAAAAAAGGTTCAGATTTCTTACCAGTTTCTCAAAAAAATTTAATCCTTATATCCCTTTTCTTTGGATCCTAACCCTAAGTCCCATTACAAGCCAGAAAAAGACTTTCATGATCCAATTTTGCTTGGTAATTGCCTTATAGAAAGTAGATGCATTGCATCTATAGTACTTGATATGACATGGTTAGGATAGACAAGCATCTTACCAATGAGATTTACAAATTTTCTTTGATTGCGTCGCATTTCTGCTATCATGTGAGACCATATATTTACTTTGTTTTGATTTCTCACATATGTGTGAAAATCTTACCAATCATTGTAGTGTTTTTCTTGAGAGAGCATATCATTGGTGAGGATTGAGTTAAGATAGATTCATCGGTGAATTGTTTGGATTAGTTCTGAGACAGACGAATCTTAGTCTTGGCATGCACACACTAAACATCTGTGCAAGAATGGTTTAAATACTTGAAAATTAAATGATTAGACCAATTTGAATGGCTATGATTATGACTGGTGTGGGATTGGTGATTTAGACTGGGAATATGCTTGTTGAGTTAAATAATGGTTTTGTGTTTCAAAGATAACATATGTACATTGACATTTCAAGGTAATTGATGATCTTACAAGTGATACAATAATGTGACTAATAAAAATAAACAATAAAATGAACACAAATAATTTTGATGTGAAAAACCCTATCACAAATAAAAATTATAAGATCTATCTCAGATTCAAGACAAACAATCCACTATGAACAAAATAAATACTTACAGTGCTTTAAGAATGAAATGTCCTATAACTCTTCTCATCAACAACGATCGCGTCTTACAATCATCCCTTTCATAGTGTAAAGTTATCTCCTTCAACCGTCGTCTCTTACGATGGTTCACTCGATTTGCACGAGTCAACTCAAACTTGAAATAAACGCACTCAATCTCAGATTACAGAGGTAAAATTTTCCTTGAAATTTATATCAATTTAGAATCATAATAAATTATCTCAAGGAGTGGGGAAACAGAGAATTCTGAAAAGAATGTTTAGAATGAAGAAATTTTCAGGAATTTAAAAATCATGATTCCCTAACTTCCGTTTTAACCATCAGGTCACGGACGTCCGTGAATCACTCACATATGTCCATGACCACATAATGTACTTGACATTTTAATACTTGTTTGAAGCACTTCTAAGTTTAATCATGATTATGACAAAATAACTAACATATATAAAAACCATGATATGAAAAATGTAGTTTTATCATTGATTTGAAATTTTTTGAAAGTTTGTGAGTAACTTCACCGTAAACCCTCAGGAGACACAACTCCTCTACTAGGGATCACCTAATGGTTTAAAGACTTATTACATATATTAAATGCAACCGTGTTCTCTACAAAAATGACATTTCAACGAATCAACCTTAACCTTGCTTTAGTAGTTTTTCCCTCTCTCTCCTCAATGACGAACAAAAGTGTAGGTTTGAGAGTGTGATAAGTATTAAAATAAGATAATATTTCACACACTAGAATGTACACTTAATCGTCTGATGAGGGTTATCAAACGATTTTTATAGAGTTTTGATGATTTCAAGAGAATCTAACCCTTAAATCAATTCAAGAGCATAAAGAATCATAATGAAGACATTCACTGAAATATAGACCCAAGGATCACTTCTTACAGAAATCGGGGAAAATGGATTGATCGGAGCCAGAATCGATCGATTGAAACTTAAAGAAGAGAATTATAGTTTCTACTTGAACCGAAATCGCTCGATCAATTCTCAAATTCGATTGATTGATTTATATATAGAAGAATGTTGCTTCCGCTCAGACCAAAATTAATCAATCGACAAGTTATGAAAAAAATAAACTTATTGTTCGAACTAAAATCGATCGATCGATTTAAGTGATTAGGAATGCAAAATTTGAAATTCGAAATGTGAGAGGGAAAAAAAATCGGGTTTCAGAGAGAACCCAATAAAAGGCAAAGTTAGAGTTAGGGTTGGGGAGCTCTCTTTTATCCATTGTCTTTATTTTTCTATTTACTTTCTCTATCATTTTTAGTTTTAGAAAGGGGATTAGCCTTCATTTTGACTAAATCATTACGTTCTACGTGGATTAAAACTACTTTGTGGATTTATTTGGAAACTCAATCAGGTATTTTTAATGAGTTGCTCTCATTTTATTTCATCTTCTTGCAATTTTTATTTTGAAATGTGTGGCTAAATATCTAGGGTTTAGGATCTAATGAATCTCATATGAGGGATTATTCATAAAATAGATTTGTGGTTGGAACTATATTAGATGCTTGTGTGGATTATTTGTCGCGTGCACTTTCCGTTTTATGAGATCTAATCATAAATTCGAGATATATGAATTAGTCATGTTTTTCTTACGATCTTAGATCTGTGTTTAAGAACTCTAATCTTGTTTTTAATGCTAAAATTTATGCTAATTAATTTATTGTGATTAGATTTATTTTAATGTAGTGGATGTTTTGATTCTTTTCTTTTGAAGATTTGGAAGAACATTATTTTATATTTTTATATTGATTCAATCGATTTATTATTCTATAGATTATTAATTGATTTTAATAATTTATGTGGTATTGCATTTATGCGATTTCAACCATTAGATCTAAAAATATGAATGATGAGCCAAAGATGGGAGGATTTAGTATCCTAAATCTCTCTCGTTCCTTTTTAGTAAGTTCATATTGTGTAGTTTCGTTTAATCATTTAATTCATCATATCCGATAAACTAGGTTAAAATTGATTTTAATTCAAGAAAGTTCTTAGATTGATACTTTGTATCCATTTAAATCACATGACATTTATGAGATCGATCTCGTACTCTACATCCGTTTAATTAGTACGCACTACTCCTACACTATGAAAAACACTTCTAAATTCTCCACATGCTAGATTGCCAGATGTCATTAAATTCATGAGGTCTTGTGCGGAGATCACAATAAGTTTGACAAATATCTTTTTTTAAGAAAAGAAACTTTTGTGGTCATCATGGGTGAAGCGTCTAATCAAGTTGGGAGAGAAGGTGCTGGTGTAGAGTACGTAAAACCTACCCGTTTCCAATCTAGTGTGAACTGGTTTCCGATTTTCGACACATGGCACTAATTTCAACTACTGTGTCACATGAGATGAAGGACCAATGTGAAGATATAATGAGTCAAAGTTTATATTGAAAAAATATTTTTTATCTCATATTTTGATGGCTTTGAATCACATAATGAAAAAAAAAATCAATACAATATTTGAGTAACTAGATCTTAGGTTGAAAATATTGCCAAGCGTAAAATGTTCAGCCATCCAGAATCCCCTCCAAGCACTCCAACATCATAGTTAGGCAAGTATCAATATTTTATCATTGAGAGGTCCGCTTGTAGTTTTAGACTTCAGTTTGGCTCACAAGACTGACCCTCTTAGAGTCAGCTTCCCTTCCCCACCTCTTAGACATTGGATTCAGTGAGACGTTGAGAACTGTGATTTCATCGATCTTAAGGCTGAAGAATTGGTTAATTGCAGCTTTGGATTTGTGTAATTCCAATTTTTAAAGAGGGCGGCCGGGAGCACACCATTTTTCTTCTCATATACTCTAAGAGAAAATAGAGTCGTGTGCATATAGCGAAAGTTAAAGAAATAAAAAATTAGAGAAAGTTTGTGTGCACCCAAAAGCTGCTATATATGAATCACCTTTGGGTAAGTGATATATGTTTTAGATCTTTATTAGCCAAAGCAGTGCAAAAATTATGGTCATTATTTTTATATTTTTTTATCAATTATTGTGCTTGATAGCAAAAGTTGGTGTGCAACTAAAACTAGTACATAAAAGAAGAGGTGGTGTGCGTGTAGGCGGCTAGCAGCCCTCTTTATAAGACCTTATTAGGTGAAGGGGCAATTTAGCATATATCACTTGATCTAGGGCTCTCACTTTTTAGTAAATGCATTAATTGGAGAAAATTTCCCCTTGTGAGGGTTGTCTAAGGAGTCCTTATTAGGTGAAGCGGCATGTAAAATGAGCACATATTTTGGACTCACTCGGATTTGTTAAGACGCATGCCACTTGGATAGTATTGGTAATATGCGCAACCAATACCAACTTCTGTAGAAAAGTGTTCAGTGACACTGCTATAGTTAGATTTAGTATATGCTACCCGGCCCGAGTACCAGCAGTAGTACTCTGGTAAATCTTAAAGCTTGACTTTCATATATTTTTTTTATAACGCGAGTGTCTGGGCCTCTTAAAGCACTTGATTAATCCTAGAGAAACTTGCGCACCC
Source organism: Chloranthus sessilifolius (assembly GCA_021018995.1). Taxonomy (NCBI): domain Eukaryota; kingdom Viridiplantae; phylum Streptophyta; class Magnoliopsida; order Chloranthales; family Chloranthaceae; genus Chloranthus; species Chloranthus sessilifolius. Next base: position 120,818,871 of record CM037587.1, on the reverse strand, counting down.
CAAATTAGCACATATCAGATCAACACATAATTTAAATCCTTAGGGTGACTTGAAGGCGGGATTCAAATTCAGGTCTCTCACATCTTGAGGCGGATGCCTGACCAGCTAGTCAAACCCATTGAGATTATATCGACTTCCTATCATAATTACCTAGTATATAACTAAAGAAGATATATAGAAGAGAGATAAGAAACAAGAGCTAATTGTATTCATCTTTCAAAGTTTCACTAATTACTTGACTATTGATGTGCGTCTTTGTATTCCCGAAAATCTAATTTAATCAAATTTGCTTGATTTACAATTTGAAAATTTGAATGATTTAATTGACTATTGATGTGTGTCTTTGTCTCTCTCTCTCTCTCTCTGTTTCTGAACGTTGACTCCATGTCATCGGTGAAAATCTTATTTTTATTTATATGGTGCATGAAACGATTTTAAGAGCCCATTGACTTTGGCCCATGGTACGCCCTAGCATGCCAGGCACCGGTAGTGCACAAAATACAAACTCATTTAGAAAAAAAGAGTTAATGGTGTGTCATCAACGCCCTGAGGCTCCCAAAGCCGACCCAAAATAGATAAGACAAGTCATTGATGATGCTAATGGTGGTGATGATTGATGTCAGACCATATATATTATTATGAAAACCCTTTTTTATCCTATCAATTTTATCAAATGCCAGCATCCATAGATTTTAGGGCACTTGAAAATAAGGAAAAATTAGCTTTTGACAGGATTCAATGGTTAGAAGGCTATTCACAAGTTTGACAAACTTACGAAGGTTGGTGAGTAGAATAAATACCTTAGAAGAAGAAAAAAATAGTACAAAGAGTCGCAATTTGAACACAAATTAGTCTATTAAATTGGGTTGTTACTTGCTAGTGCTTTTAGAATTTGAGTCAGACTAAGATTAATTAGGTTCTCCAACAGTTAGCAACTTGTTGGCTTTCTCTTAGAAGATGAGAAATCGAGTACCTTTGACTTTTAGAACGAGAAAACAATAAACTCTACTATAAGGATGTAGGTATCCTTGTCGTATGAGCTACGTTAGTTGGTCCATTGCTAGGTCGGTTGCCGCATGGATATAGTGCTACATAAACGAGCTCCCAATGATAGTGATCATTGAATATATATTATATAAGTATAATTATTTTTTTTAAATTGATTATTTGAAGAAACTTTTAGGCTGCATTTCGGTTAGCTCTTACAGGTCAAAGAGCGGCTTTTTTGCTCTTTGGCTCCGACATGGAGCTGCTTTTGTGTTTAGTATCACCACTTCTCACCCTCTCTGCTTTGGCAGGGAGCTATTTAAAGTGATAAAATTGCTCTGTTTGCTCTCTATTAGAGGAGAATTAATTGCTCTAACATAGAGTAGGCAGAGAGTTGGCGCCCACTATATAAGAGTAAGGGTGTCAAAGGGCCGGGCCGGGCTGGGTTAGGGCTGGATTTTCACCTGGCCCATTTAAAAAGCTAAAATTTGACGACCGGCTGAATAATAGCAAATTGGGCGGGCAGGCTAAGCTCGTTATGAAATCCATAGCTTTGAATCCGGCCCGATTAGCTATTCCGCCGGGCTTATAATTTTAAAGGGCATTTAACAAAAAACAAAATTTTCAAGAGCCCGATTCTTATTCGAGACTTGGCACGGCTCGATCCGTTTGAAGTGAAATACAAAAATTTGGGCCCGAATCGGGCGAAGCTACTGCTTTGTGACCCTATATAAGAGCTAACCCAAACGGACCCCTAGCGTATTATTATACTTCTTCAGAATGTTTTGGAAATAAAAGAAAAAATTTTGTCACGAATTCTAAGGACCCCAAAAAGCCATTTGGTCAATGTGTGAGGGAAATGGTGATTTAGAATTCCAAAAAAGTACCCAAAAAGTCATCAATTAATGCAAGGGAAATCTCTATAGTGGAAATTATGAAAACAACCTTCTATAAAATACCATATAACACATATGATGCCTTGTATTTAATTGAAAGAAAGGTAATTTGATAATTTTAAGTATAAATGTTTATCACACGTTGAGAGACGTTTATCACATGTTGAGAGAATATGTCTTATTAGGATCCCAAAAAATCCCCGAAAATCCCCTTTTTCCAAAACTTTCCAAGGTACGTAGTTGTTTAATATGATAAAACTTTTATAAATAATCCTTGATTTCAAAGGTGTTCGTCCTCGATGGGAAGACATTCACTGTCCTCCAAGGTTTTATGTGAAGCTCTACGTGGCATTCTCACTCGAAATTCTCACTCCAAATACTGTTTTGATGTCACATGGAGCTCGGATGCATTGCTTAGCTCATCTTTTTAAAATAAATAAATTAAAAGCTCATCTCCATCGTGTGATTTTACCTTTTTGGAGCCATGAAATGTGAACTATTAAAATTAGTCATTCTTTCACTTATGTTTTTGAAATATTTTTTAAAAAACTATTTTTTCCAAAGTGATCTAAACTATTCATCCGTGCTCTATGTGACAACCAAACAGTGTTTTGGCCACCACATGAACCTTGGAGGACGGTGACCATTCTCCCATGGAGGATGGAATTGGATATATATATATATATATATATATATATATATATATATATTGTGTAGAAAATGGGAGAAGAGGTTCCAACGCATGGTGTGAACCATGTGTTCTTCCTTAGATTACATGGCACGTGATCGCGAGTTAGACCCATCATCTAAGGGTTCACCTATCCCCATTGAGTTTTAGAATGAAAAAAAATATTTCAAATCATTTTCTCCTTCAAATCTCAGGTTAAAGTTTTCAGTCTGCTGCTTGAAGTTGGTGCATTGAATTTTGCACCTTTGACCATCTTTTGGACAATGGATAAATACTCTTTTTAATTTGCTTTTAGATGGACCTGATTGACTTGAGCAAGTTGTCATGGTAGCCGACCCTCGGGTTGGCTGTCGCATGTCGCCGACAAGTTCTAACACATGGATCAACCATCACTACAAAAATAAGGTGTTTAAGTGGCACTTGCTATTAAGACAATTTTTGTAGTGACAGGACTAATAGCGGCACTTGCTATTAAAACAAGTTTTTGTAGTGACAGGACTAATAGCAGCGGTTTTTTGAAGTGACAAGACTAATAACAGCAATGTTTTGTTAATAGCGGCAATTTTTGGCTGTCACTAACAGTCTTATTTTTTGTAGTGCATGCGTTTGAATACATATCTCCTTGCCTCTCTCTCTAAATAAATAATCATAATCATTATCACAGTCTTATCTCATCTATTTGGGTTTGGCTTCTGGAGTCCTATAATTTTTCACTCATTTATGATCAACGTTAAGCTCTTTATAACTTCGCAATTCTTCATATCCTTTCTTATGACTTCCTTCCAGGCCTTCACTGGTCTCCTCTTCTCCTATTTCCATGTACTTAGAGCGTCTAAACCCTCTGTATAAGGCCGACTTCATACCTTGGACGAACATCTCTAAACCACCTCAAGCTACATTCTATCATTTTTTTTCTTTTAGTGGTGTTACTCTCAAATTTTCTCTTCGATACTTGTTCCGAATTTTATCATTTCTCGTTACTCTGTACACATCCATCTCTACATATCTCGGTCACATGCACTCTATTTTCTTATCGCTTTTTCGTAGCCTAATATTTCGTACCGTATCATATGACAGGTTTAATAGTTGTCTTATAAAAACGTCTCTTTAATCTAAGTTGAACTCTTAGGTCGCACAATACTCTGCTTTCTTGCCTCCATTTCATTCAGCCTGCATTATTCTTATTTCAGACATCCTCTTTAAATCCACTATCTGATGCCAAAGTGGACCCTAAATAGCGAAATCTATGGCAATGAGACGTTATATAATTTTTTATTTTCACTAAATCCTCTCCCAATCATGTTCACTAACTTTGCATTCTGCTTTTGTTCTACTAATCTTCAAATCCCTTCGACTCGAAAGCTTCTCTTTCTCTCTCTCTCTCTCTATATATATATATAAGAAAAATCATGAACAATTTATTTTTTACGTAATACTTGACACTGTTGAATGTAAGGTGTCAAAATTGGATTCGGGTATTGGTTCATGGAGGATCAATACGACTCGGCCGATACCTATACGTATCGGCTTCTTTTTTTTTAGATAAAAAATAAAATTAAAGGTATCGGCTGAAACCGATACCCGATACGTATCAGCCGATACGGGCCTGTACATCGGCCAATACTGATACGTATCAGGGCCGATACGTGTCGGTTTGCCGAGAGAGCAACACGTATCACCAATACATATCACACTACGTGAAAATGTGCAAAATACCACATTAGTGGTGCAAAACTAACGATTGATTAAAGCAGTAGTAAACAAATTCACTGCTTAAAGCAGTCGTTTAGTCGATTATAATTGTAGTTTTTCAAGAAAATGATAGGCGGGTAATTGTATATTTGTTATAGGGGCAAACTTGCCCTTTTAAGTAAGATATATTATAAATACCAAATTCTCCACAAAAAAACAGAGTAGTACTTAATTTGTAAGACCTCCCCTCCTTTCTCTATTATCAAACCCATGCGGGTCTGTTCCTCTCTCTAACAAAACCACCACTCCGCCTCTTTCTTCGAAATCCTCTTATTAACTAAAGAAAACCCTAGGATCCCTCTTTCTAACAAATCAAAACCCTATAGCCACCCTCTACATTTGCAGCCATATATCCCTTCATTAGGGTTTCTGAAAATCCCTTCATTAATTTTTAGGGTTTCATGTATTTCCTCATCGTTCGATCTCGTTGCCCCATTAGGGTTTCTAAAAATCCTTTGCAACTTCCAAATTTCTCTTTGACGCCGATCTATTTCTGCCTTGGTTTCCTTGGTTGGAAATAAGCTGGAAAACGAGATCTGAATCCATTGATTCCGGTAAGGAGAGAGAATACGTCCTAAGAATCAAAGCCGTAGTCGATAAGTTTATGAAGAAGCTAAAAGAGGCTCTGGATACCGATAACCAAGATAGGATCATGAAGGAGAGGGAAATGCAAAGCTACATCGAGGAGAGAGAAAGAGAAGTTGCTGAAAGAGTGGCCGCTTGGAAAGCTGAGCCTTCTCGTCGGGAGGTATAAAACTAGATTGAGGATTTTTAGTTGTTTCATGATATGAAGGATATATTTATTTTTTTGATCGATTTTTTGAAATTTATGTCGGATTTATTTATCATAAGCACCGAATTTTCTGTATGATATGTGCTTTTAGAACTGACATAATTGCTGTTTTTGCTTCTTTTTTTTGGTTACTTGTAATTAGTTGAAGCTGCAAAAAAATTTGAAGAAGTGTGTCTAGGTTATTCCATTTAAGAAAATACAAATGCAGCCGACTGAGGATGAAATCGGTAGCAGATCTGATAACCATGAAATCAGGTTTGCCAATCTTCCTGAAGCCCCTAGCATTCCTTTCCAGCCAAATAGCCCAAATAACAGCATAGGCCGTGATGTCCCAGATGTGTTTTTCCACTATTAGCAATGTTTATCAGATAGACATTCTGCTTGATCAGAAGGGTTTGCATTTATGATTGGTGTATCAGGTACCTATTATGTAATATCCCTGATATTTTCGACATATTTTCGTTTACCTCGGTAAGCGTGCCCGGAAAATACTGTAGAATATTTTTGGACTTTTGGTAAGCTAAGGCTATGGTAAGACTAATGGCCAAAGGATTTGGTCTCGAGAAGTGTGCAAGTCATGTACGCAATGGCATACACAATAAGGATGTGTTAGTGGTTAGCATGGAATAAATCCCAAATTTAGTAGATAAGTTAAAGGGTTAAAATATCTAGATATTTGTTAGCTTGGTTTGGTTATAAAAGAGATTGCAAGAGAAGCTTGCATCTCTCTCTCTCTCTCTCTCGTTGGAAAGGCTTAAAGAAAATAACCATTCAAGGTTATTTAAATTCCAGATCTAGGAAGAAAGAGAGATCCTCCTCCCATCTTGACCATTGATCGCATTGGTGATGGCCTTTGGATCAGTTTAAGCTATTGAAAGGGAAGGGAGGAGAAGACACCCATGTGCCTACAAATCTGCCAAAGAAGAAGGGTTCGCCATTGAACCCTTGATTTAGAAAGCTGGTTCCGGAGCACAAATCGACGAAGGGACCTACTTGGGGAGCCAAAAAGAGGTATGTATTGAAATCTTTGTATGAAAATCATGGAGATTTTGTTAGAATTTTAGAACATGCATATGTGCAATAAAGAAGTGATCTAGAGAGATAAAAGTTGGGGAAAAAGAACCAGGCATGCAAAATGCGACCACGGAAAGCAGATAATTAATTGTCGATTTTAAAATCGATGGTCGAATTCTTAATTTCGAACTGATCGAAATTTGAGAATTGATGGTCGATTTTGGATTCGACCATCGAATTGGAAATCGATGATCGAATGCCTTACGACTTTTGGGTTCGAAAATTTGTTGGATTTTCTTCTTCCAAGCTTCGGGTTAAATTTTGTAGCTTTATATTAACACTAAGGGTGTTAATATATGTAGGTTTTGTCTGGAAGTCCTTGGAGAGGACCGCTTTTGCATGCTTTTGAAACCGCTTGGTTAAGGTAGGGAATCTAATCTTCATTTGCATAAATTATAAGCACAAACTATGATGACGAATTACTTGAAATGCGTTAATTTGATGATAATCTGTGCACATAGTATAAACAAAGCATGAATATCGACAACATCAGAAAATTGTAAACATTGTTAGAAACAAGAATCATTGGAAATCAGAACTTCAGTTAAATTTGAATCAGAACCTCAGTTAATTTTTGAATCAGAACCTCAGTTAATTTTTGAATCAGAACCTCAGTTAACTTTGAATCAGAACTTTGAAAATCAGTATACGATATGAATAATAAGCTTGGATACGTGTTAGCATTTGCATTTGATTTTGGTTCATACGACGATGCCCTAGATTTTACCGTGTTGACGGTAAAACTTTGGCGCAAGTTTCCCTCATAGCGTAGGGGCTTGTTGCATTTTCGAAATGGGTTCATGAACGACGATGGTCAGTAGGGTCTTCCCATCGGTCACGTAGTCTGCTCTCATGCTATAGGAAATTTGGGAGATAAAATTAAGTTATAAATTTAAGACAAGAAGCATGCTAAATCAGAACATTTTGAACACTTTAGATTATATTATCAGTTTTGACTCAGGATTAGAACTGGAGATTTAATTTGAAAAGCATCATTGAAAAACCATATTTGATTCGATTTCGTCTTTTGAAAACTTTTACTTATAAGTAATGCAAATAGATCTGTCTTCCCTTATTGAGCTTGGCTGTTAGCTCACCCTCGACTATACGTCACAGGTGCTGAGACTGATTTGGGATCTGAGGATTTGGAGGATTCTGATTATATTCCTGAGGAGGAATTAGACTTGCCTGCTGAGGAGTTCTTCCCTTGACCTTTAGATCCAGTATTTTGGTATTTTGTCTGAATATTGTTGTGAATATTGGGCCCTAGGCCTTATTTTATTCTTTTTGATATCACTCGAGGAACCACTATTGTGAACCTCTGTTTTAGGTGATCGGATTGGCCATCACCGGGGGTTCTTTTTGGTTCCTCACAGTGATATATCTAATTTTGTTATTTGAAGCATTTGTTTTTGGATTAACTAAGTTGCCTCTGTCTTTAGACCTTTGTTTATGATGCCGGCTTCTGTTTGTTACGGCTTATTGAGAAATCAATAAGTTGATGAACCGGCCTTTCCTATACCTTAGGGATTGGAAAAGTCTTAAAGCTGATTGGTATCAAAGCAAGGCTCTAGGTTCATAGTCTTAGGACTAGGGGTTAGATTATTTCTAACAATGTATTCTTGATCAATTGTTATTGTTTGTTTAACAATGATATCAAAGATGCCTCCACGGTTTTAGAGGTAGAGGCCGAGGTATAGAGGGACCTCGTCTGACTCAGATTGAGGAGATTGATGAGGCGTAGGCACCTCATATGGTAGAGGGCGAGTGGCTTCGGCCCTAATGCGAGCCTTTGGGAACGCTAGGCAAGACAGAGGAATGTAGACGAGGTATTGGAAGCCTTGGCTACTAATATGGCCGACGGCGGCAGCCATTGATAGGCAGATAGAATCTTTGGCGAGACATCACCCGGGAGGGTTTGAGTTCGGGAGGATGAGACCACGACGGATCCTATGGAAGCGAGGCATGGATGAGATAGAGAAGATATTTGAAGTGTTGCAGGTACAAATGTCGAGAAAGTCGCTGGGCATCTTTCAAACTTTTGGGTGAGGCCCGTGGTGGAAGTCTTTCCGGGATGAGAGCGGGACTACCCCAACACTCCATGGACTTGGCGGAGTTTGTGGAGGCGTTCAACGATCGATACTTTCCGAGATCGTCACGTGTCGATGGGAGGTCAATTTATTGAATTGAAGCAGAATGAGATGTCGGTCTTGAGTATGGCGCGAAATTTGATAGACTTTCTTTGCACCTACATGTGCCCGGTGATGAGAGCTGAAATTTCGAAGAGGTTTGAGTAGAACATTCAGGAGAGGGTGTCAATGTGGGAGATGGGGAGGTATGCTGGCGTGATGTCCAAGGCCCTCATTGCAGAGGAAGATATTCAAAAACAGTACTTGAGGTGAGAGCAGGGTAATAAAAATAGGTTTGGCGGGGACGTGAGTGCTTGAGCGGGTGAACAAAAGCCGAGGTTCTCTAAACCTCCTCCCTACCCTAATCACCATCATATTCTAGACGTTGCTTGAGGACCGATGGCGTCTTCCTATCGAGACCTCAGTCGTCACTAGGGCGACCTTTTAGGCCGGGAGCACTCTGCAGTGGAGCTTACGTGGCTTTCGAGATTCAACGAGAGGATCAGCTGTTACTCCTGTTTCTACCCCAGTGTGTGCAAGATGTGGGAAACCACATAGGACAGAGGATTGCAGACGGAACACTGGAGGATGCTTCAGGTGTGGACAGGTTGGTCACATGATCAAGGATTGTCCTACTATTGAAAGGACCCACGACCCTCTCACGTTCAAGGTCAAGCTTATGCGGTGTGCAGACAGATGCCCAAACGTCGAATGACGTCATTCAAGGTATCATTAAAGTTGAGACGTCAATTATGCATTGATTCAATTATTATTGTTTAAATCTACATACAAGTCAATTATGTTAAAACACATAGGAATCATTGCATATAATTAACAAACTTTTTAACTAAAGGTACACTTATGATGAGTAGTCGAGACGACGTGGATAAAATTGAGGCACGAGTACTTATAGACCCTGGGTCTACACACTCGTTTATTACTCCTTCCTTCTCAGAGAAGTTGGGTATTACTCCCGAACCCCTTGCTTTCATTCTAGATGTCAAGATTCCACGGGAGTTCGGTGTGCATCGTCTGACAGATGTCGATCGGTCATCGTGATGATTGATGAGCACGAGACATTCCGACATGATTACGTTGAGCATGGAAGGGTTCACGTCATTCTCGGAATGGCTTGGTTGGCGACTTATCACGCGGCGTGGACTGTCTTGGAAGATAGTGACCTTCCGACCAAAGAGAAAATCCTTCCGATTCTCGCGAGTCAAATCCGAGGTTGCTTGTTGGTTTGACCATTAAAGTGGCGTATGATGAAGAATGGTTGCGGTGGGTATCTCGGCCTATTTGCAAGATTCTACCGAGAAGAAGAACGACTTGGCTCTTATCAAGGTGATGCTGCGATTATCTGATGTCTTTCCGGAGGACTTACGGATTACCACGGCCGAGAGATTGAGTTCGCGATTGAGCTAGCGCTCTGAAGCGTTATCTAAAGCTCCATATCGGATGGCGCTCACGAGTTGAAAGAGCTCAAGGAACAACTTGAGGAGTTGTTAGACAAAGGCTTTATTCGACCGAAAGTGTTTCTCCTTGGGGTGCACGGTTCTATTTGTGAAAAGAAGGATGGATCGATGCGTCTATGTATCGATTATAGGCAACTCAACAAGATGGCGATTAAGAATCGTTATCCTCTTCGGATAGACGACTTGTTTGATCAATTGCAAGGTGCAAGGTTCTTTTCAAGATTGATCCGAGGTCGCTATCACCAACTCAAAATCAAAGGCGGAAGATATATCCAAAGCTGCGTTTGCGGCGTTATGGCCACTATGAGTTTCTAGTGATGCCATTTGGATTGTGAACGCTGCATCTTTCATGGACTGATGAGCAGGGTGTTCAAACCACATCTTGATAATCTGGTAGTTTCGTAGATGACATCCTCATCTATTGAAAACCAGAGAAGAGCATGTCTGAGATCTGAAGATGGCTCTTCAAACACTCAGGGACCATCAGTTGTATGCCAAACTCAGTAAGTGTGAGTTTTGGCTTGAGCAGGTCAGTTTCTTGGGCCACGTAGTCTCTGAATCGGGTATCTCAGTGGATCCTACAAAGATAGATTCTGTGGTAACATGGGAACAACCTACGACAGTTACAGAGGTCCGAAGTTTCCTTGGTTTGGCAGGGTACTATCGGCGATTTGTCGAGGGTTTCTCAAAGATATCTGGTCCGCTTACACAGCTTACAAGAAAGAATGCAAAGTTCGATTGGACAGAGCAGTGTGAGCAGAGCTTTCAGGAGCTAAAGCGCCGCTTGACTACAGCACCAGTGCTTGCTATACCTTGCGGCAGTGGAGGTTATGCAGTATATAGTGATGCTTCCTATGGCGGATTAGGCTGTGTGCTTAATCAACACGAGCGGGTCATTGCGTATGGTTCTAGGCAGTTGAAGGACCATGAAAGAAACTATCCGACGCATGACTTAGAGCTAGCAGCAGTTATATTCGCTCTCAAGATCTGGCGACATTACCTCTACGGTGAGATATTTGATATATTCACCGATCACAAGAGTCTCAAGTACCTCTTCACTCAAAAGGACTTGAATATGCGGCAGCGACGGTGGATGGAGTTCTTGAAGGACTACGATTGCTCAATCCAATACCATCCGGGAAAAGCAAATGTCGTTGCTGATGCTCTCAGTAGAAGGTCTTCAGCTCAATTATCACATCTTGTGAGCCGGATTCAGCGATGGAAGCTATTGGAAGATATGGCTTTGGGGCGACTCACGGTTTTGATGTAAAAGGCTGGAGCATTGATGGCTACTTGTACTACGCCCTACGCTCTTGAGAATATTAGAAAGCTTGGATGACCGATGATGAGTGATGGCAATCGACGAGATGTCGAGAATGGCGAAGAAGGATTTCTCCATTCGAGCAGATGGAACCTTGTTATTTCATGGCCGGGTATGTATCGAGTAACCGAAACTTGGGACACCATTACGGAAGAGGCTCACAAATCCATGTATGCCATACATCCTGGTAGCACCAAGATGTATCAGGACTTGATGAAGAGTTTCTGGTGGCGAGGTTTGAAACACGACGTCGCTGAGTACGTATCGTGGTGCTTAGTTTGTCAACAGGTTAAGGTTGATCATCAGAATCCTGCAGGGTTATTACAGCCTTTACCTGTGCCTGAGTGGAAATGGGAAGCCATTTCGATGGATTTCATACTCGGGTTGCAAGACACGAGGAAGAACAATGCCATCTGGTTATTGTAGATCGACTAACCAAATCTGCTCATTTCTTGCCATATAATACCACCTATCTGACGAGACTTGCAGAGTTATACCTGAAAGAGATTGTTAGACTGCATGGAATACCGGCTAGTATTGTGTCTGATCGAGACCCGTTGTTTACTTCACATTTTTGGCAGAGATTTCAGGAGGGCATGGGTTCTCGTCTTGACTTTAGTTGACATTTCACCCAGACGGATGGCGGGCCAAAGCGTGAACCAAATCATTGAGGACATGTTGAGAGCATGTATGTTGGATTTTCACGGGTCATGGGACCAACACTTGACTCGATTGAGTTTGCCTACAACAATAGCTTTGTGCTAGTATTGGTATGGCTCCATTCGAGGCGTTATATGGACGACGGTGCGATCACCGTTGAACGGGAAGAAGTGGGTGAGAAGCTCATTATTGGACTGAGATAGTTGAGCGCACTGAGCGATTCGGTTGATCTGTGCGACTACGAGTAGCTCAGAGTCGTAAGAAGAGCTACGCCGATCTCAAACGGAGACACGTGGACTTTCAGGTAGATTTATCATGTCAATGAGTATATTTTCTTGGTACAAATTCCATTTGAAAATAGCAATAATACTCGATTTTTCAGGTCGGCGAGAATGTTTTCGTTCGGATTTCGCCTACCAAGGGCGTTATCTTGATTCGGAAGAGGGAAACTAAGTCCTCGTCGTTGGGCCTTCGAGATATTAGGCGAGTCGGAGGTTGCATATCGTGGTGGCGTTACGCGCAATTATCTAGCATGCACAACATCTTTCATGTGTCGATGCTACGTCGATACATCCGTGACCCGACTAACGTGCTTGATTACCAACCCATCGAGCTTCAGGATGGTTTGAAGGTGGTCGAAGACCCGATTCGTATTTTGGATCGCAAGGAGCAGATTCTACGCACTAAAAGCATTCCTTTGGTTCTCGTGCAATGGCGGAATCATACACGGAGGAAGCCACTTGGGAGCGTGAAGTGAGATCGAGACCGATTTCCAAGCCCTTTCGTGTAAATTTATGAGCTATTATATGTTGACCGTAAGATGCTTGAGATTTTATGTAATTATTGATTATATAAATATGTTTTGAGAAATTTTGACGGTCCAATAAGCAAAGAAAATACTTCTTATTTCATAAGCATGGACTAGATATTGCTTCGTGATCAATATTGGTGATTGAAAGGTTAGAATTTCAAAAATTTTGGAAAGCCGGATGTGTTAAACTACGATTGACAAAGATCATTTTAAATGATAAATTTTGACAAAAAGGGGTTTCCATGATCCAATGCTTAAACGCATTTTGTCCACATTTGACCGCAAATTAATTACGTCATGCTGTGGACACCTTGATAAATTTTGCGAGCCCGACCGAATACGGACTACTCACTTTTCAAATAACAATGTGAGTTAATTAAGCTATGAGTTTCGCCTATTTTATAATTCTGCGCCTTTTAGTGGCGATAATTTAATTTGGGTCGAGGTCCGAATAGGTAAAGCGGATAAAAGGGCTTCGATAACGGTCAAATTAGATCAAATGGTAAGGTCTAAATTCTAAAATTTTGAAGTTTTTAAACAATTTACATGTTGTAATTTATTGTCGATTTTGATAATCGACCATCGAAAAAATTATAAGCTTATAATCAGTTTAAAGCCCCAAAACAGGACCGAGAGCTGTCTGACCAAATCGATAGTCGATTTTCAAATCGACCATCGAATTGCAAAATCGACCATCGATTTGAAATTCGATGGTCGAATTTCTCGACTTAAGTGAGGGATGAAACCCTCTGTTGCCATTTCGGGTTTCAAACTTTTGGGGGTTTTTGAGCTAGGGTTTAAGGCGATTCGAAGATTTCGGGCTTCCTCCTCATTTTTGCTGCAAATCCAAGGGGGATTTCACTTCATTTACAAGGGGATTCAAAATTATTCCTTGCAAACCCGATTTGGGGCATTCCACAAGGTAAAATCCCTCCCACGCCTCAATTTCTTTGGATTTTGTGCATCTTTTCTGTGTTTTTGGTAGCATTTTTTGTCGATTTCTTGTAATGGGGCCTAAGAAATGTATACACCCATTCCCCTACCTCTAAGCGACCCGACCACTGCTGCGTCACTTCTAGATCCAAACGGCCGTGGGACACTCAAATTCGGCTCCACATTGCTGTCCCCCTTTTGCCGAACAACCACGAGATTTTGGAGCATAAAGGCTTCGCTCGATTCGTTTTCCACCGGTATTTGATCAACAAAGCGACCACGCAATGGGCGGAGAGTATTTGGAAAAAGCCAAATTGACCTCGTTATGTACTTCCTTTAGCGACCACTTCTACCCACATGACTGCGCTTATTTTATCGACACATGAGCAGCGAGGCGTAAAAAGAATTTACGGAAATTGATGGTGGGATTACACATTTGACCTAGAGGATATGGCCGTGGCATTGCGTGCTCGTTAAATCACTCCCATCGTGGGTTTAGGTCCCCTTTCCCAAAACCGGATCGTTTGAGGCGTCACTACACAAATGACGCAGTAGTCATGGATCCGTAAATCTATAGTCACGATCCGGATGCGGAGACCATGTGGATTTTAGATAAAATTTTAAAGACCACCTTGTATCCTTTTGGTCACCAATCGGGCGCCTTGACCCCTTCAACAAATTTTATTTGCGGCCTATAAGGAAAGATGGTTGATGCAGGACATTCTTTTCAAGGGATCCTAAAAGCCCGCGAAAAATGGGAGAACATAGAAAGAAGCCCATGAAAAATATGCCCTATGCACGTGTGATTTCGTCATGATTGAGAATTATCGAAGCGTGCCACCTTATGACCTTCTTCCTACCGAGCCCAAATCCACGGGTCGGAAACTATACACCCGGTCAATTGGGGTCAAACGATAGTCGATTGGTAAAGGCTCCTAAGGATCTTTGCGGCACCGAGACCGATAGCGAGGGACGATGAGGACCCTACTCGTGCGATGCTCCTGCACCTACCCAGCTGATGTCCTCACGTTATCGAGTTTACTAGGCGGATGACCGCCATGAGCCACGGATCCACGAGCTCACCGCCATACTAGCTCGATCGTCAGAGCTAGATGTCCACTGGCGCTCTCTCTTACCTCATCGTGCATGCATTTCCGATGACTACGCGCCGTATATGGTGAATCCGAATACGATATATATCGCCTTCGACATGCGCGGTACTAGTATGCCTCCTTGACCCACGGCCCGTCTGGTCTTGATCTGCTGGCACGATGGTGTTTGCGGATCGGCGGATCCATCTGTAATTTGGAAATTTTAGTATATTTGTGAGAGGGTTACTCTTTTACTTTTGATGCTATCGGTGCATTTACTTATTTTACTGGGATTATTAGGACCTGGTGGTCCTTCTTTTATTTTCACACTATGGATTATTAGGACCTGGTGGTCCTTCTTATGTTATCCTTTATTTTTATATTTCTGCTTAGTTTTCGACGTTTTCGTTATCCCTGTTTGTATATATGGAGCAATTAACACTGGTGGTTAATTTTCTATATATATATATATATATATATATTTTTGACTCTCAGCATGACTTACTTTTGTATATATTTTGGTAAAAGTCTCTTTTAGATATATGTGGTCATTGATTCTCGGTATGAGTTACTTGTGTGGGTTTGCTTTTGTCACTCTGATTCTACATGTGAGTTTTGATAAATGATCTGATATTATGGCTTCATCGTCCATGCATCGGTCTCCGACACGTGACACTTGGGGTGTGAGCATCCATGTATGCGGATGCAATCCACTATGGCCTTCGATGCCACATGCGGTACATCCATGTTACTACGGATCCCATCCCTTGGCTTATGTGCCTGTGGGATCGAAACACGGTGGCCCATGTGCCTGTTTTGCATTCAATTTTCGACGAAAATTCCTAAGGAGGGTGAATGTAATATCCCTCGATATTTTCGGCATATTTTCGTTTTCAACCTTTAAAATCGTAGAATATTTTTGGACTTTTGGTAGCTAAGGCTATGGTAAGACTAATGGCCAAAGGATTTGGTCTCGAGAAGTGTGCAAGTCATATGCGCAATGGCATACACAATAAGGATGTGTTAGTGGTTAGCATGGAATAAATCCCAAATTTAGTAGATAAGTTAAAGGGTTAAAATATCTAGATATTTGTTAGCTTGGTTTGGTTATAAAAGAGATTGCAAGAGAAGCTTGCATCTCTCTCTCTCTCTCTCTCTCGTTGGAAGGCTTAAAGAAAATAACCATTCAAGGTTATTTAAATTCGATCTAGGAAGAAGAGATCCTCCTCCCATCTTGACCATTGATCGCATTGGTGATGGCCTTTGGATCATTTAAGCTATTGAAAGGGAAGGAGAGGAGAAGACACCCATGTGCCTACAAATCATGCCAAGAAGAAGGGTTTCTTGCCATTGAACCCTTGATTTAGAAAGCTGGTTAGGAGCACAAATCGATGCGAAGGGACCTACCGTTGGGAGCCAAAAGAGGTATGTATTGGAAATCTTTGTATGAAAATCAGGAGATTTTGTTAGAATTTTAGAACATGCATATGTGCAATAAAGAAGAGATCTAGAGATAAAAGTCGGGAAAAAGAACCCGGGCATGCAAAATGCACACCACGAAAGCAGAGATAATTGATCGATTTTAAAATCGATGGTGAATTCATCATTTCGAACTGATTTGAGAATTGATGGTCGATTTTGGATTCGACCATCGAATTGGAAATCGATGATCGAATTCTGCCCTGACTTTTGGGTTCGAAAATTTGTTGGATTTTCTTCTTCCAAGCTTTCTGGGTAAATTTTGTAGCTTTATATTAACACTAAGGGTGTTAATATATGTAGGTTTTGTCTGTTGGAAGTCCTTGGAGGACCGCTTTTGCATGCTTTTGAAACCGCTTGGTTAAGGTAGGGAATCCTAATCTTCATTTGCATAAATTATAAGCACAAACTATGATAGGCAATTACTTGAAATCGTTAATGTGATGATAATCTGTGCACATAGTATAAACAAAGCATGAATATACGACAACATCAGAAAATTGTAAACATTGTTAGAAACAAGAATCATTGGAAATCAGAACTTCAGTCAAATTTGAATCAGAACCTCAGTTAATTTTTGAATCAGAACCTCAGTTAATTTTTGAATAAGAACCTCAGTTAACTTTGAATCGAACTTTGAAAATCGATACGATATGAATAATAAGCTTGGATCGTGTTAGCATTTGCATTTGATTTTTTGGTTCATACGTACGATGCCCTAGATTCCACCAACTGTGTTGGCGGTAAAACTTTGGCGCAAGTTTCCCTCATAGCGTAGGGGCTTGTTGCATTTTCGAAATGGGTTCATGAGCAGCGATGGTCGAGGGTCTTCCCATCGGTCACGTAGTCCGCTCTCACTATAGGAAATTTGGGAGATAAAATTAAGTTATAAATTTAAGACAAGAAGCATGCTAAATCAGAACATTTTGAACACTTTAGATTATATTATCAGTTTTGACTCAGGATTAGAACTGGAGATTTAATTTGAAAAGCATCATTGAAAAACCATATTTGATTCGATTCCGTCTTTTGAAAACTTTTACTTATAAGTAATGCAAATAGATCTGTCTTCCCTTATTGAGCTTGGCTGTTAGCTCACCCTCGACTATACGTCACAGGTGCTGAGACTGATTTGGGATCTGAGGATTTGGAGGATTCCGATTATATTCCTGAGGAGGAATTAGACTTGCCTGCTGAGGAGTTCTTCCCTTGACCTTTAGATCCAGTATTTTGGTATTTTGTCTGAATATTGTTGTGAATATTGGGCCCTAGGCCTTATTTTGTTCTTTTTGATATCACTCGAGGAACCACTATTGTGAACCTCTGTTTTAGGTGATCGGATTGGCCATCACCGGGGGTTCTTTTTGGTTCCTCACAGTGATATATCTAATTTTGTTATTTGAAGCATTTGTTTTTGGATTAACTAAGTTGCCTCTGTCTTTAGACCTTTGTTTATGATGCCGGCTTCTGTTTGTTACGGCTTATTGAGAAATCAATAAGTTGATGAACCGGCCTTTCCTATACCTTAGGGATTGGAAAAGTCGGGTCGTCACATATTATGTGGAGACAGCAAGGGGTTTTTATATTTTTTTGTGGACAGCATTCGCGATCTTGACTTCACGTCTTAATGTGGTTGATATATTTCTCAGTGCTTTAGATGGTGTTTCCCTAATGATTTTTTACACTATAAAATCATTGATGTCAAGAATCTTTAATCCCTAATGTAAATGAAGTTTGATTTTGATGCGATTCAGTGATAGATTGATTATGGACTTTGGCTTCGGAAGAGCAATCTTCTTTGGTGTTACCTCCCCTTTAATTCCTTGGTCCAAGCCCAGAAGGTGTTCACAGAAATTCTGGTTTCTGCCATCGTTTTTATTCTATTTTTAGAAATAATGTAATAGGGCACTCCTCCTAGGGTTTATTTTTTAGATGCCTAGTAATAATTGCTGGACTTTTAATTTTTTTATTTTTTTTGTAGGGGGCATGCCCTGAAGCTATGTATTCTTACTTTATTTAATTAAACCTTCCTTAACTTTCAATATATATATATATATATATATATATATATATATATATATATATATATATATATATATATATATATGGGGAATGCTAACCTCACCCTCTTCATTGTGAGGTTAGCATCGTCGCCAGACAATAATACCCTTATGAAATTGCATTTTCATAAAATCACGAGGGACATTTAGTAAAGTTAAACTAAATAATAAATGAGGTGCATGTAGTTGCAATAAATGAGGTGTCCTAATTTATTTAAAACGCCTCAGTTATTTTCTAATTTAAGTTTACTAAAATGTCTCATATAATTTTGCGAAAATACCCTTTTATAAGGGTGTTATTCTCCGGGGATGATGCTAACCTCACAATGAAGAGGGTGAGGTTAGCATTCCCCTTTATATATATAAACTGCTGAAATTTACAGAATTAATGGTGAGATTTCTGAAGAAAAAAAGAAACGGGAATGGGGAAAGAATAGGACTGAGACCTCTGTTTTGGGACTATTCCTTTTACTTTTGAGTCTCTTATTTTTGTGGTGATCATAGTCTTTTCAGACTACCATGCTGCTGCTATTTGAACCTTAACTCCATAGTTGTTTCTGCTGTTTTCTGGATATACATATTAATACATTACTAATCAGCCACATGACACCCAACTAGTTCAAATGCATGGCCAAGCCATTCATTCGAATGCATATCCCCGGGGCTCATATATGTGTGTGTGTGTGTGTGTGTGTGTGAGAGAGAGAGAGAGAGAGAGAGACTTCTACAAAGTTATTACGAAGTCGACATAAACAGGATAGAACCTTCTGTCACCAATGAGCAGATGGTGATGAGCTTAGTTAAATAAGCTACAGGAGTTAGTGTTGTACATATTTATTCGGGTTGCTGATGCCTTTCATATATTGAATGATTCTACAGTTGAGTATCGACCCACAATCAAGGACGATCTAAGTTGGATATGTTAACATGCGTATCAGTAGAAAGCTGTTCAATAGCTTTAAAAGTCCGCACAGATGGATTCATTTGTTTGATATAAATTTCCAGTCAATCCTCTTGCTATAGCGCGTACCTGCTACTTAATAACTTTGTAGAAGGTAACCTGCAATCTGATTCATTTCACTGACAATCTCCTAGTAGGACACGATATTCCTTACTGTATAGGTTTACGTCTGTGGTCACTTCACCCTAAATGAAATTGTCCCCATTTGTATCAATTTTGTAAACTATCATATATACACAGGTTCAGAATGGTGTGCTGGAATCACTTTGAGATTTATTGGTTCAGAATGAAAAAGGTTCATCATATATATTTTGTAGTAGTAAAAATTTTCTTTCACTCCTTAAAGATAGATAGAAATTACAAGCTTTATCTTGGAACTATCCCAAAATAACTGATTGACACTTTACCAGTTTTAGTGAATATAAACTATCATGTATTATGAGGAATAGTCTCTGGTCCACTCATCTTACTGTGGCTGCATGTTTTTGCAAGTTGCACACAATGTTTTTGAAGCAGGGTTGAAGAGATTTATGCATGAGCCTGGGTACATTCTCGAGTATGTTTAATTACACCATTCATATTTGACACAAATCAATGGATGGATGATGACTATAATCCTTTCTGCCTAAATTATTTAGTTTGGATCTAAAGATTCAGCTTACAAGATGCCTTAATGGCTCCTTGTAAGGTCAGTTGTCGATCCGGAAGTTCTAACCTGAAGTCACAGATATGCAGATTTCTTGTGTCGTTTAAATGATGATAGAAATGTTCGTGCTTTATTTGAGCGCGCTTCCCCCAGAAGAGTCTGTAAAGGTTATCTTTTTCTCGGCATTTATTGGTTATATATAAGCTCTTCCAGAAAATAAGAACTCAAAACATAAGACTTTGTCAGTCTTTTTTAGTTCATGTTGTGTTGATAAAATTTTCTCTTGCTATCACTCTTCTCTCCCTCCACATATATAGTACTAGTATTTGCACGCTTTGAAATGGACGTGGTTGTGTGGGGGTAGGGGTGCTTCATGAACATATGTTGTAATTAGGACTTCTTAGGTTTTTCTAATTGGGACTTCATGTTGTATTGATAAACTGACAGCAGCTACTGTATAGTGCAGCGTTTGCTCTAAAAATTTCTGCAGTTCTTTCACCCCACAACGCCCAAGAGATCTCAAGAGATAGAAGTTAAGGCTTTAATCTCTAGGACCAAGGTGTTGAGCGCCATGCTCAGCTACGACTTTCTGGTAGAGGGGCATACTGATTACTGATATAGCCCACCTCCCTGTAAAGTTTGATAGCTAAGCTAGGTAAAAAAATTTTAGTTGGATGCTATTTATTGGGATTAATATGTGTACATTTTTTTCCTCCCTATAGAGTTCATTCATTTGTATGGAGGGAATCATAATTGCGCATTTTCATTCATTTGAATATCTTTCTACTTGTGAATCATACTCACTGCTTTAGTGGTTTTTGACTAATTTCAATCTGCAGTTGAAGCTCCCTGGATTTGTGGGGTTAGGTTGATGGAAAGCAGTACGTAGAGTCAAGCTTGTTTTTAACTAGTAGTTTAGGTATAGGAATGGGGATGTTAGTGATATCAAACTTTTGGAGGATCTTTGGTGGGCGAGGCTCCGTTTTGTGTCAAATTTTGAATTTGTTCAGTCTGATAGTGTCTATAAGGGGGAAATGATTAGACGCGTCTGGAGAGGGAGGGAGTAATGTATCTCAGAGCATTTGTTTTTAGGAAAATTTTAGGGATGGGCAGTTTTCATGGTTCGTTGAGCTGTTGGGTAGACTAGGGAGTGCATATGTACCGATTTTGATATTGGATTGTAGAGTTTTGGGTGGTGAAGTGGGTAATACTATTTTCAGCGGCAACCTTTGGTATACAGTCATTTGACCAAATTTTGAGACGTCCACACTCCTCCAAAGGCTCTTGGTTTTTGTTGGGAATTAGAATTGTCACATGAAGAATAGACATAAAATACCAAAAGGAGTTTATGTTCAAGTGCATTTCAGCAATACCATAGTGACTTACAGATGTACGAGGTCCAATTGTTTCTTGGTCCTCCAGATACTTGCGGATTCGAAGGAACAAGAAAGGGAAACAGTTCACTGCTCAAATGGCAACAAGAAGTTCTATTCGTATAGTAGTGGATCATGGTATGAAACAAGCAGAATCATTAACTTAAATTGGTCTTTATGCCATTTTGTATTTGCACTTAGAGAATTATTGTCGAAGGTGATTGGTTTCTTTTGTCTATTTGTCCGACAATCCTTATTCGCATATAGTTCCCAATGTTTTCGACTGCTACGTCCACAGGTTATTAGCATGTTTTAAGGCTCAAGTCATTTCTATTGGTTGGGTATTTCCACTCTAGCCTTTTTTTTTTCCTTTTGTTGAAAATGTGTTCTTCATTTTATTGCAATTGGCTTTTATAAGTTTTTCTTCTTAGGCGTAGTTGCTTGACTAACTGCATTTGAGATACATCGCAATCATCGTGAAAAATCTCCTGGTGCAGAGAGGTTATAAGTGCTATATATCATAACAATCTTAGGAATATATTTTGCATCTGTTTGACACACTATCTTTTTGCTGGAAGTCTGTTTGTGTGTGAAATGTTATTGAGTTGAAGGTTTTAAAACTTGGTATGGGTATCAACCAGTTTCCATGTCAAATCTAAACTTGTCAGTTTTTTTATGCTAGTTGCAAATTTTTTATTGGCAGGTTATATTTCAGAAGTCTAGAATCTCATATGATGAAATTATCAATGACCTCTGCCCTGTAATACTCAGAGTGTATCTCCAAGTGTAAGTCCAGATGACTAAAAAATCTATGACCCTTTCTATTTCTTTCATTCAATGTTTTAATAAAGCCACCTAGTTCAAAACTATTTTCCCAGGTAGTCTGAAACCTATATTTCCTTTTCCCCTTTTCATTGGTTATTTCTAGCATGAGAATACTAATGATGGAGGACAGAAGCGATGCTGGTAGCAATGCCTTTTTGCTGGACGATAATTGCAGGTGTAAAAATTACAACTTGCACATGAGTTCTGTACCGGGGCACAAGTTTAATAGGAAAAACTTTGTTATCTTGGGATTTGTGCCACGTGTAACACCATCTAAGCCTGTCTGATTTGAAGAGCGTGATGTAAAAAATTTTGAGGCCTAAGATTGGCATGGAACATGATCTCTTTCATTTGATTAAATACAATCAAAGGCCGTCATCTGATTTGATGGTTGATTGACGAATCAGATGATAGAGATCATGTTTCGTGCCAATCTTTTACCTCAAAGATCTTTACATCATGGTCCTCAAAACATACAGCTTAGATGGTGTTCCACATGGCACCGATCCCAAAAATAATTTGGTACCCCATCTCATTAGGAACATGAGTGCGTAGTAGGACTTCTAAATAACTTGAAGCAGAGTATGGTTCAATTTCAAAAGCCTAAGAAGGTAATTTATCTATCAGAATGCTTACCATTGTATCTGTTTTCTCTCATTCCTCTCAATTTTTTTTTTTAAATGTGCTATGTTGAAAATAACTAGTGATTGAAAATAATTGTTAATGTAATATGATGACTCCATTCTTTGTGTAAAACAGATATATAACTACTGCAGGCTCTTCTTTGGCAATGAGACTGGTATTGTGCCTAATGATCACTTCGTCTCCATCAGTTCATCAAGCTCATATGCTGATAAAAGAGGCAGCCGCACTAACAGTTTGAAATTAGGTTAACCTAGTTTGTTTTATTTTATTTTCTTTTTCCTTTTAGTGATTCGATTCCTAGCATCGAAGAATCAGATCTTTCTACTTTAGAAGCTGAAAATAAGTTTCTTTCTCCATTCTCTATAGGCCAATTTGTAAATGATAATTTTATAATGATATTTCAATTATGAAACTTTATTTATCACTTAAAAGAAGATCTATCTTGTTTATTTTTGTATTTTTACTGCTTCCATAATGGTTATTGGGCTTCCTTTGGATGTTTATTCAGAGATCGGAATCTGATCATTGATCGAAAGCATTAATTCATTATATGCAGGTGAAAAATTTTGTGCTAATTTTGTTCTGAACTTAATTTATATTACTATTAATTTTTAAATTAATGTATTATTTTTTTTTGAAAAAATATACATAAAAACGACAGTCGAAAACCGTCGTTCTTCTTCTCATCTATGACGGTCATTGTATGAGAGAAAAACGACTGTCATAATGGGTCGTAAAAAAAATGGGATGAGTGATTTTTTTTTTTTTAAATGACATAAAAAACAATAGCTCAAAATCGTTGTTTGTGGTCGACAGCCGAAGACAGTCGTTATTTTGATGACAAAAACGACGGTCTAAATATGTCGTTGAAAAAATACTACTGTTTTTTATAGGACGGCTCACTCGACGGTCAAAAACCGTCCTTTTTTTCAAAAACGACTGTTTCGGACAGTTTTTTTTTTGCATTTTCACGTAGTACGGGCTGATTTTTAAACCATGGTTGAATGTGGCAGCTGGGTACTGACATTTTTGGCACTGCTGAATGTGCGAATTTATATTTAATAAATAAATAAATATTCAAATGGTCAACATCATTCGGCAACTCATTCATGTAACACCGGATCATTGGTTGTGATCGAGTGCCATGTGGCAGCAAACGAACATGAAACCTGCCAACTTACCTGGTCCATAGTATTACCTGGTCCATTGTACTTCTACTTCTCCGAACTTGTCAGCCTTGTGCTTGAGCTTTCCTGCCGACTACTTTGGAGTGATTCAAGTGTTTTCTCACGTCTTCTGTCTGCAGTCCACACAAATCATACTAAAAACGCTTTTCTCTAAAAACATAACAAGTTAGAAAATAACTAAAAACTGGCTTGCCCTCTAAAAGAGCAAGAAGAATATGACACATAGAGTTAGTTCACAAGGCAGCTAAGTGTAAGTAAGGTAGGAGTAGAACTAAAGAGTGGTAAATGGACCTAATATTGGGTGGAGTAGGCATAAGGTCATTGTCATTAAAGCTTTGATGCCCACTTTTTTATATTTATATATTCAATAAATGTATTAGTTCCAACTTCCAAGTGGTACTACTCAAAAACAACACTACTATTGCCACCCATGCCACTACCACTAGTATGAAAACACAAACAAGGATAAGAGCATCTCCTACTAACAAAAGGGTGTGATACTGATTGTTTTTTACATCTTTTCCTTGTTTTTACTCTACCATGACGAAATGAATAGGTTTTGGTCTCTCTCTAGGATTTATAGTCATAACCCATTATCTGGGTTATCCTCAATTCCTCATATTCTTTTGGTATAGGGAGAGTGCTTAGTGGCTTAGTGCTCACTCTAGAACAGCAAGTGGGTCGGGCTGACCTGACCCACCAGCGACCCGACCACTACAAAAACGAGGTGTTTCAGCGGCACTTGCTGTTATGGTAATTTTTGGTAGCGACATGAGTCACATAACTAATAGCGGTAGTTTTTGATAGTGACAGAACTAATAGCAGCAGTTTTTGATTGCCGCTAATAGTCTTATTTTTTGTAGTGGACCCACCATCGTTTAGGTCTGGATCCAAAATCTCGACGAGTAGGGACAGGTTGGGTTGAAAACATCAACCCATTTGACCCTCATCTGATCTAACCCAACTTAGCCCTCATCTGATCTAACCCAACTTGGCCTGACTCCGTACCCAAGTTTTTTAGCTAATTGGGTGAGACCATAATCCGGTTGACACCGGCATGTCCTGACCCATTTGCAGCCCTATGGCACCCAACTTGTATGTGATGATCTTGAGGCCAATCGATTGGCAAAATGTTGGATGATCTGAACCGTTGCACACGTAATTTGATTGGTTGGTGATTTTTTTTTTATCAATGCAATTTAATGACAAGGTCAATTGATTGAAGGCTTGGATCAAAGTGCAGTATAATCACTAATGACAGGAAGACGTGTGTCAATATCATCTTTAGTAGTTGCTAAAGACCATCAACAAATAGCTCATAAACTAAAAGTTGGTAGAGAGCCCGTGCTCCACAGCTCTGGACTGGTGGCACACATCTCATCAATATTGGTACACGTGATCATCATGTAGATATGATTCAGTACAAAAAGTTCCCTGTTGGAACAGATCTACCATCTGATCAAGAGCGTGTGACATCTTGAAAATGGATGATTAAAGTGTCTAGACAACCGTCCACTTTAAAGGTTTCAAAAAATGTTGTGATGATCAGATGGTTTGAATCCTCTATTGAACATGATGTTTACAATTGCCTCCTACTTTGACATCTCGATCGGATTTGTCAACTTGTGTGCCACATATCCGATATAAAGGACTTGGGCACTACAATAGACTCTAGTTAGCCTAGTACCAGATCCATAAACTAATGGATGAGGAGAATTTGTGAGTAAATTGAATCACAGAGATTTTAGAAATTTTTTAACGAAAAATAAAAATAAAAAATAAAAAAATATAAACGACTTAAGACAAGTGAGCTAGTGAACAACTAAGTCTTCTCTTTACTTTATAATATAATATGTAAACAAGAGGAAGGAACCGTCCACCGCTACTCCACGGCACTAAGTTCCATCTCACTACAATTTTAAAAAGGGTTTGACTCTCCTCACCTACACCATAAGATTACCATTAGCCTCTTAACCACCACATAAAACCAGTCAAAATCTGACTATTCCAGATATCGAAAATCCCTGAGATCAGTCAAAGTCAAAATTTTGACACAATCGATGGGTGTGAAACGCTTTTCACAAGCTAGCTAATCTCAAATCCATTAAAAAAAAAGGGAAAGCTATAAATGATTGGAATCCTCCACTACATGATTTATATATAGGATTAAATAAAATATATATTGAATTAGAATCGAATGGTTTGGATAGATTTTCTGATAATATTCTATTAATAAGAGTTTAAGTGTTGTTTTTGGGGGGCGCTTAGTTGCAACAAACACGTTGGCAGGAGTGGCTCAGAAGCTACTGAATCTCTTCCTGTCTCTCTCGTGGGTGACGTGATAAGTTGTGCGAGCTTTAAGCCTACTATTCTATTGCACATTGCTGTTCTCACCGGCAAACTAGCTTCTCTTCCTCTCTCTACTCTCTCTCTCTAAAACTCTTTATATGTAAGCTAGATATATGAGAATCTAAGTCCGTCCAACTTGCTTGATGGATTATGAATATTATATGTAATATTTGGAGCGAGAAAGAGCTCAGTGGAAGTTAGCTTGCACCAACTGATGCTTTGCTTACACCGCGTACTATTATAACGCTGGCGTTACCCCTTACGTGCTTCACACAACCAACAAAATAATTCGTTACGCCAAGAATCTGCCCTCCTTAATCCACTCATCCATTGACTTTACCGCCCTTGGATTTTCTTGAGATAAATTATCAAAGGGTGGCACTACTTGCACATGGAAGTTTGGCTTTTGCACACAAACTTCTCTAACGTAGAGTTACCCATTTTTCATGCATAGTTTGTGTGCAATGGGAAAGTTCATGTGCAAGTAGTATGGATTGCATTTTTTTCCCGTATGCTCTTTTTGGATGTGCATTGATAGGGCCTGGGTTGCATACATCATTTTATGAAGTGTGGAAATCTTTCATCATTGGATTTATGATCGGATGGTGATGTGAGACTCAACATAACTGTGTCACGGGGTAGTGATGTGCTTTTTAGATGATGATGTAAAATTTGACTTCCAAAAATGTTGAGGATTAATGAATATGTCCTGCCATGAAATCCGAAAATGTTTTTCAACCATGTAATCCATTTTCAAAGGACTTTAAGCATAGTGACAAATTTTGCCGAAATTCACTAAAAAGGGGGGTCAAACGAAAATTTCGGTAAAATTTTGGTATCTTTAGGCGAAATTTCAGAAAATTTTGGTTTCTTTTGTTTTTAATATGTTAGTAATTTAATATATATTGTAGTAATTTTTTTAAAAAATATTAAATATATTTTTTATATAATTTTAATCCCTAAAACTTTTATGAATTTTTTTCGAAAGGTATCAAAATTAATTCAAAAGTTCCGAAAGCACCCCACTGAAAAATTACCGAAAACGAAATTTGGTACCATGACTCTAAGGGGACTTTTCCCGTGAGCAAGAGGTGCGTTCTAGCATAAAGATCAGTGGTTATCTCTTTTTCATTAGATCGTGTGGCTAAGAATCTTGGGTACTTATAAATTATGGAAATAATTAAGGATGACAAGAGTTAGCTAAAATGCTCGAGTGTTGCCTATAACAATAGTACAATTAGGTACACCCAATAAAAACTAATAACTGCCAAATAAAGTTACCAGCAACGGTTCAAGCTGATCCACTAATAAATATGAAGGTTAGGAACATGTGAGTTATAAGATATTTACCAAAAAAGGCCCCCATAAGAAGACTCAACAGCTGAAATCAATTGATACCATTTCAAGGCAGCGAAGAACGAGTGAGAATAAGCAACCTTGTTCTTTTTATCCCCATTATATCATCTCACGAGAATTTAAAACATTTGGTGATGGAGACAAAAAGAGGAATAGTGTTACAGCACCGCCACACTACCTATCTTTAGTTAAGAGTTACAGAGTTGTTATTAGGTACTACCCCCATGCACCAAGAATGGTGCATTATTTGACAATCTCCCACTGCCAAACTGGTCAAACCTCGAAAGGAGCACAGATATTTATGAGATCCAAATCTGTGAAAGGTCAAAAATGTAATTTCGCCACTTACTATCTTTCCTTAAATTGTTGGTATTAGGTGCCTAAAAGCATGCAACTTGTGTAGCGTATGTGTCGATAGCCCTCTCTTATACTGGTAAAACCTTTGAAGATGCACAAATATTTAGGAGCGCCAAATCTGTGAAAGGTCAAAATTGCAGAGACACATATTTGGCGTTCATAAATATTTATGTTTTGCCCGATATTTGTATAGTGAGATTTACCTTGTACCGTATTTGGTGAACCCGGGCAAGCATCAAATACCAGCTCTTAGTATGCCTGAAGAAGGGTACTTTTATTTCCAACCAAAAATTCTTTCTTACCAACCTGGGTTTTCCGTGTTTAAACCACTGACTGCTTTGAATTAGACGATGGAGATCGTTTTTGTCCCAATCTTCTACACAATAGATCTTGAGATCATTGTCCCACCATCATATAGTCATATTTTGATTCCACCCAGCACACATCCCAAAAAGATACTTAAGAATCATGTCTGATGTTGGTTCATGCTTATGCTCAATTTTCAGACGTGAGCCACATGGAAACAAAATTTGACCGTATGATAAGACCATGATCTTAAAGATCGTTTTATCTAAGACTCTGGATTAAAAATGATTTCCATCATCTGATTCAAAGCAGTCAGCAGTTAAAACACTTGAAACACGGGTTGCAAGGAAAGAATCTTAGTTTGTATATAAAGGTACCCTATAGCAAGGGTCGGGGGAGGGTTGTTTTTAGTAAGTAAAGCAAAAACAGATAAAAAAATAAATAAAAAGCAAATAAAGAAAGGGAGCAGCGCATTTTGCGTGGTTCCAGGCTTGCACTCCAATCCTAACGAGAGAATCCGTTGAGAAAAAGGAATGGGTTTGCTTCAAAGCCAACCGAATCTCTCTCTCTCTCTCTCTCTCTCTCTCTCTCTCTCTCTCTCTTCTTTCTTCTCTCTTCTCTCTTCTCGCTCTTTCTCCTCCTTACTTGCCCACCATCTCTCTTTTTAGGACCATGCTTTTAACGTTGGTTGGCTTAACCATAACAACCTTTGCGAGTGTCAAGTGTACACAACTCAAATATAGCCTATATTCGGTTACGCTCTGCTTGTGTGTGTTGTAGTAAACCCATCACCTTGCTTTAATCTACACCTCTCCAATTTCCACCCCCCATTTCCACCCCATCTATTTATATATAAATACACCATCTTCTTTGATTTCTTTGGGCTTCATTATATATTATATATATAAGTTTCTAAGGTTGGAAAACGGAAGATTGGCGGACTAATTCACGGTTACAGTTCACCCGGGCGGCTTTTGACTACTAAACCCATTCACTATAAATAATAACGCCTACTCTCCCACCTCGCTTCCTCCATCACCCCCCCTCTATTTAGCCTCTCCCCTTTCCTTTTAACTTCTTCTGTTCTATTTGTATATGCCCATTTCCAGTTTCTCTTTCTTGGTTGCTTAGCTTCTTTTTCTTTGTTTTCTAGTCTTCCTCTATACAATATGGATGTTATAGAGGAAGTCATCGGGTGCAACGATTACTCTCACATCGTCAAAGGTAAGAGGACCAAGCGGCAGAGGCTCTTGTTGCCTGTCTCCACTGCCGGGGTCGGGGTGACCGCCATGACTAGCTCCTCGAGTGCAGGAGGCGACGATCGGAGTCTTCCGTCTCCCGCTACTTCCGTAGAATTCTCGGGGAGTACCAACGAAGAAGACGAAGACATGGCCAATTGCTTAATTCTCCTGGCGCAAGGGCCCGAACGGGATTGTACCAAGTTCCGATCACGGGCCGAGGAGGGTGCGGGAGAGAGAATTAGTAGCAGGAGATTCGCGGAGGCCGCTACCACGACTAATGGCAAGGCGGGGTTCTATGTTTACGAGTGTAAGACGTGTAACCGATGTTTCCCTTCGTTCCAGGCGCTCGGCGGGCACCGGGCTAGTCACAAGAAGCCAAAGGCCATGGAAGAGAAGAGGATGGTAGTATATGAAGAGAACAAAATTAGTACTCCCACCCCATCTCTTCTTCTTCATGTAGGTAATAAGCCCCTTTCGTATAACAATAACAAGGCGAAGATCCACGAGTGTTCAATCTGCGGGTCGGAATTCTCTTCAGGCCAAGCACTAGGAGGCCACATGAGGCGACACAGGTCGACCGTCCCCGAATTAAACGAAACCAAGAAGGAAAAGAACATCCTACCGTTGGATCTCAACCTCCCTGCCCCGGAAGACGATCGAGATTACTCTGAACCACAGGGGACCTTCTCCTTCTCCCGTCCCCAACCTCTCTCATTCGTCGCTTCGCCTCTGGTCGATTGTCATTACTAGAAGAAGGGAGAAGGGAGGAGGAGGAGACCCCCCCACACCTACTCCCCCCCCCCCCCCCCCCTCCCTTGATCTAAAACTCAAAATTATGTGAATTACAACTATTATTATTCATTCTTATATCATTCTTTACATTCTTTTGAACTTAATTTTGAATTAATTGTTAAAAAGAGTGGTTTGTGTTCATAGTATGAGAGGGAGAGAGAGATATTAGAAAAGGGTGTGTTTGGGTCACGAGGAGTGAGTGAGTGCTTGTTCAACTTTTCCCCTTTGGTTATGGTGTTTTGGTTTTGTTTTTTTTTTTTTTCTTTTTTTCTTAAAGCTTTTTGAAGTGCGTGGCGATGTGTGAGCACTGAGTGGAGAGTCGGAAGGCGTAGCTTGTTTAATTCTCCACCACCAAAAGTCGTGGATTAGGTTCCAACGTTTGTTTGCCAAGCCAACTCCAACACACACTCACTCTCTCTCTCTCTCTCTCATTAAAAGACAAAGAATAAACGGATAGGAAGCAAGTAGGTAACTGCCCATCTCATATGGATACACACCTGTACTTTTTTTAATTAATTCAATTTATTTATTTTTCTAATAAAAATTAATTAAAATATCTAATAACAAGTTGAATGTTTAAGGTCTACGGTCTACCTCTCATTATCAGTTGCCACACCTAATCAATCACTATTGCCAAGTTTGTATGTATATGTGTTTACTGTGTTTGCTTATGTCATTTGATCTGCTTAATTTCTTGTATAACTTAGTACATGCTCATATATCATTTGAAGAGCTGTTTCTATAAGATACTCTTCAAGTGCTTCTTCTTGTTTTTCGATGGATTTATCCTTGGTATCATAAGATTTTCAAGCTTATGAAGACCTTTTTATCGATTATTTGTTATGACTCTAAGTAGTTTTCCACTTCCCTAATGTCTAGGCATTTTTTGAGTTTCCTCTAGAGACTTTAAAAAATGATATTAGAGTCAAACATCATGTCTCAAGTTAGATATAGGGAAGTGGCGACTTGGGGCTCCGAACATGGGTACACTGAAGTGAAAGTCGTCACAGAATGGGCCGCCGTGGAGTTCCCAAATTGGTGACTTGAGGCTACTTGGGGACCTAAAAGGGGTTACCAGAGTGAGACTTATCGCATGTGTCAGCTGCTGAGTGTGGTGGTAGGTTATAACCCCATGGTAATAAGGGCACTACAAAAAAATATGACTATTAATGGCAGTTTTTTACAGCCAAAAACTACCGCTATTAACCAAAAAAACTATTAAGAGTTTTAACGGCAAGAATATTAGCGGCCGATTTTTGTTAATAACGGCAGTTTATTGCCGCCACTAATAGTCTTATTTTTGTAGTGGGAATTAATTTTCTGCTCACTAACGCTTAGACATTTTTAGAGTATTGGTTAGGACCGTAACATAAATAGTGTAAAAAATTGATACCCATAGAAGTCAAGACTCCTAAAATTTTGTGTATACAAGTCACTTTTTGAAACAATTTATCAAATATGATTCATTAATTTCAAACATTATTAACTATGTATGCCAAAAATGAAATACTTATAAAACAATGATCCGCATAGAGTTTTGGATAAAAATAGTTAGAATCCTTGTCATCTACATATTTCAATTTTTTTGTTATACACAACCAATTATTTTCAAATGAATCCTGGGTTTTGTTAAATTTCCCTTTTTCTTAATGGTGCATAAGATACATCATCACTTACGAAGTCCCCGTCTTTTTGCCACTTAAACCTATCTATCAATATTTGTCACAGACTTCAAAGAGCTTGAAATGTGTGAAAGATTGCTTTTATTGCGATTCACCAGCCAAAAGCCACTTCATAACCTTATGATAAGTGCGAGGAGTGTCAACTCCTTTTTTTTTTTTGGTTTTATCTACCATTTTTTAATGGATTATATATATATATATATATATATATATATATATATATATATATATATATATATATATATATATATATAATATGAATAAGGAAGTTTAGGTGTGTAAGTCAGTGTGGAGATGCAGATGAACCTAGCTAGGAAAACCTACAAGTTGAAAAGAGATTGTTTTGCACGCAATCCAACCTCTTAATTTAATATTAATAATGTATTCTGTCGGTAGATAATTTAATTAGAGAGAGAGAAGCAGCAGCTTAGGTAGTAAGTCACTCCTCATAATAATAAAGAGGGCTTTATTTGAGTCTTTAGTGTTAGTTATGTGCACGTTTTCATGGGGTAGCTTAGCAAAGGCATGTCCACGTAAGGGTGAGATATCCATATAAATGAGGTTTATTTGATAAAAAAGCACATGTAGGACGGTTACCTTGCCTTCTAAACTTCCACCACCCACTATCATTAGACACCCAATACAATGAGCTTCTACCCTTTTTTTTGTATTACTTGTTTCTTAGCGTACCCCAGTTGGCTAACTCCTCGGCAAGCCCTTTACGAAGGTAGGCAGAAAGCCTATAGAGCATAAGGGTTGAGAAAAAAGAGCCTCCAAATTAACTCAACTGATAGGATACCTTTATTTTCAGCCTAAGATTCTTTCCTCTCAACCTGGATTTTATTTGCTTAAATTATTAATTGCATTGATTCATATGATGGAAATCATATTTCATCTCAATCTTCATCCTACCATCCGATAGTCACATTTTGATTCAATGTGACACATTTATATAAGTGATTCGCAAATCACATTTGATGTATGCCATAATTATATTTATTTTCTAAGATGTGTGTCGCGTGGAATCAAAATTTGATCGTTTGATGGTAGGCCCATGATCTCAAGATCCATTGTGTCGAAGATTGGGATGGAAAACGATCTTCAACATCTGATTAAAAGTTGTAAACGGCTTAAGCACGTGAAACCCAATTTGAGAAGGAACAATCTTGGGTTGTAAATAAAGGTACTCTTTACTTTACTAAGGTGATGGTACTGGACTGTGCCTGGGCGCGATGACGTAGCCACATAGAAGGGTGTGGGGGCTCAAGCCCCATATATCTCTAGAGTTTCTATTAAATATGGTTCTTATACAATCTTTATTTGTATATAAGTCACCAAATTTATGATGTAAAAGCTCCTAAATTGACTCAAATCCCATTTAACTCTAGAGTATCTATTAAGTATGATTCTTATACAACCTTTGTTTATATATAAACCCACAAATCTATGATGTAAAAGTCCTCAAATTGATAGTAAAATAATTACTAACGTTAAATTTATCATTTATAGTCCCCATCAACAAAAAACCTGACTATGCACTTGCCTGCCCATAGACTCAAACGTGGGTCCTGATTCTATGCAAAATATCATACTTACCATCAATTCTGTTCATGATACCCATGGTCGTCGTTTAGGTAGATAGGATTCAGCCCAGAAGTTGTCATTGAATAATCTCTACGGCTAATCAATAGCCTTCAAATGGCCAGCTAAACATCATATGGGTAACCGTCTACATTGATGAGCGTGACCAACTATCCGACCAACATTTTAAAACTTGATTAGGCATATATGTTTGGCCCATTGGTTTGGGTTGGGTCAGGCGTTGAAGCACTGGTCTAAGGGTGTATTGACTTAGATTTTGGCTCCACCCTACCCAATCTAACACTTATTTTATATATATATATATATATTGGGCGTTTGGAGCTCCATGTGAGATCTTGGAGGACGGTGATATCTTAGAGGACGCTCACCATCCTCCAATATATAAGGACGTGTGGAGCTCCACGTGAGATGTTGCTTGGCTCTAATTTAGAGGTTGAATTGTTGTTTGGCTCTAACTTAGAAGTTGAATTGTTGTTTGACTCTAGCTTAGAGGATCTGCGATGACCCAGTTACGTTCAGACTCTATTTAAGGCTAGTTCTTCTTAGATTAGAAATAGGATTTAGATCTTCTATATAAGGCTAGTATCTCTTAGATTAGAAGTATGATTTGTGTCTTCTATATAAAGGGAAAGCTTTTGGTCAAATTATAGAATTGAGATATCATTGAAAAGCTTTGGAAAACCTATTTAGGGTTTTGAGGAGAGCTATGGTGAGGCTTGAGTATTATTGTATTATTATGTGATCATCAATATAGTGAATCATCATTGTCGGTGGACGTAGACATATTATCAAACCAGGTAAATATTGTCTCTTGTGCGTTTGTGGTTAAATTTATTCCGTTTTTGCGTTCTTATTTGATCATTCATTGTGAAATCGTTGGTTAGTTTGTGAGCTTCCGCGCAACAAATTGATATCAGAACAATTAGGTTTCTGTTCTACGATCGGAGATGGCATCGAAGTCCGCAAAAGTTTCGAATGCGAGGTTCGAAGTTGAGAAATTCAACGAAAAAATTAATTTCGACTTGTGACAAATACAGCTCCGAGATATCTTGATTCAACAAGGGCTATACAAGGCATTGGAAGGGCTTACGGGTAAGCAGACGGATATGTCCAATGGTGAAGAATTCAAACTTCAAACGTGTAGTACGATTCGATTATGTTTAATGAAGGAGATTACGTACAATGTGATGCGGGAGAACTCTGCAGCCTCGCTGTGGGCCAAATTGGAGAGTTTTTACATGACGAAATCTCTGACGAGTCTTCTATATCTCAAGAAGGAACTATACAAGTTACACATGAAGGCAGGTACTTCTCTCAACAAACATCTTAATGAATGTAATAGAATAATATCTGAATTATTAAATGTTGGAGAAGACGTTAAGGATGAAGAAAAAATATTGTTGCTTTTGTCTTTCCTCCCTGATTCTTATGAGCACCTTATTACTACGCTACTCTATGGAAAAGAAGTTATTGAACTAGAGTTGGTTACAACGACACTGCTTTGTAATGACATGAGAAAGAAATATTCAAATAGTGATATACAAGCAAATGCCCATAGTTACAATCAAAGAGGGACGATGCTCCGGATAAGAAGCAGAAAGGGGTCGTTGATGAGGCTGGTATAGCCGAACACGCTCCGGGTGATAATGGAAACGTGCTGTCAGTGGTTTCTGATAAATACTCACAAAATGCATGGATATTTGATTCAGGGTGCTCCTATCACATGTGTCTAAATAGAGATCGATTCACATCTTATAAAGAGGTGGATGGTAGAATAATTTTAATGGGTAATAATATGACTTGTAAAACAGCTAGAAATTGGAGTATCAAAATAAGGATGCACGATGAGATTGTAGGAACGTTGACCGATGTGCACCATGCTCTAGAACTGAAGAAACTAAACTCCAATGGGCTCAAGTTTGCAGCTCAAGATAGAGTTTTGAAAGTGACAAAGGGATCTCTGGTTGTGATGAAAGCGAAAATGATTGAGAACCTTTACTTTCTATCAGGGAGTACAGTAACAGGTGGAGCAGCAGTAACTACGTCAGATAGTGATTTGTCCTCTACACAGTTATGACACATGCGCTTAGGGCATATGTTAGAAAGATGATGGATAGAGTTAAGTAAGCAGGGCTTGTTGAAAGGTGTAAAGGCAGAAAAAGTTAACTTTGTGAGCATTTTATATTCGACAAATAGTGCAAGGTTAAGTTCAACATAACGATTTATACTACAAAAGGCACACTAGATTATATGCATTCATATATATATGGACATTCAAAAGTCCCTTCCAAAAGTGGTACCGGTGGTCAAGTCTAAACATTATTTAAATTTGATCAATGTTCAGTAGGTTTGAATGCCCTCGGGGTGCTGGTGGCAGCGGCGATACAAATATAGAGATGATTGGAAGAAAGAGTACATAGTGAAGCTTAGAGTCAGATGGAAAATTATTGTTTGGCTCTAAGTTAGAGGTTGAATTGTTGTTTAGCTCTAACTTAAAGGTTGAATTGTTATTTAACTCTAACTTTGAGAACCTGCGACGACCCAGTTACGTTCAGACTCTATATAAAGCAAATTCCTCTTAGATTAGAAGTAGGATTTAGATCTTCTATATAAAGTTAGTCTCTCTTGGATTAGAAGTAGGATTTGCGTCTTTTACATAAAGGGAAAACTCTTTTACGTTCAGACTCTTTTACATAATGAACCTGCGACGACCCAGTTAAGTAAGCAGGGCTTTAAAAAACTTATTTAGAGTTTTGAAGACAGCTTTAGTGAGGCTTGTGTGTTCTTGTATTCTTGCATAATCATCAATATGATGAATCATCGTTACCCGTGGACATATGTATATTACCAAACCACATAGGCAATTCTTGTAGCCAATAGGAGCTCGCCTAAGTGAGAGGATCATTACCCATATGTATAAAGGGATGATCCTATCACTCGACTCACCAAATCCTATCAATACACGTTGCACATGTCACTTGCCACCATGATGTGTATATGTCATCCCCGTGTATATGACACTTAGGAAAGACAAAATTACAGAATAATATTGTTTGAGGTAATTTGAACCTCTATCAAAGGCTAAAAACAAACTCTTTACAAAGGATTGAAACACTATTAGCATAAGGAAAGATGAGAAGAGGAAGACAAGTGAAAACCTATAGAGAAGTAGTGGGAAGGGATATAAAAATTATGAAATTACACAGAGAGCTTAGTGCTAATCAAATCCGAGTGGAGAAATGGGACTTGCAAAGACCTATGACGATGAATCTCATCTAATGTTGGCTTTCAACTAGGGATGAAAACCCTTAAGCAAACAAAAAATCGGCCCTCTCGAATAGGCCCGAACCGCCCCGAAAACTGACTTAAATCGAACTGAATGAAATCGGTTCGATTTTCAGTTTTGGTGGCTAAAAACCGAAAATCGATTGGGTAGGTTGAGTAAACTGACCCATTATTGGGCCAAAATCGGCCTGAGCAGGATGCAAATCGGCCTGAACCAGCCCAAACCAACCCGAATCAGCTCCCCAAACCAAACCAATTGGAGGTTGAACCGGCAGTGACCAACCGGTAGAACCGATGGTGACTGACCGGTTGCCTCTCAGCTCCTTTAATATACTAATATAATATTATATATATATATATATATATATATATATATATATATATATATATATATATATACCTAAAATGTCAAAAGACTCTTCACTCTTTCTCTCCTCTCCACCGACTCCTTGCAATTCCTCTCCACTTCAATGGCGTCTACCTCTAGTGTCCCTGAAATTCTCTCTCTCTCGCTCTCTCCCTCTCTCTCTCTCTCTCTCTCTCTAAAAACACCCCCTCTCTCTAAAAACACTTGACTCAAATACCCTCGTTCGAGCGATGTGTCGATCTTAGATTTACTCACCGAAAAATGTGCAAATGATCTGAGAGTTGCAGAGACTTGTAGGGAAGAACCCAAACCCAACCGAACCGAAGACCCAAAAAAAAGGGTTTTGGTTCGGTTTCGATTTTGGCTTCTTGCAAATCGGTACACCAAACCGAATTGATTCACAGTTTGGTTCGGTTTCAATTTTCGTTTCTTGCAAATCGGTACACCAAACCTACATCCACTACAAAAATAAGGTGTTTCAACAACACTTGCTGTTAAGGCAATTTTTGGTAGTGGCAAGACTAATAGCGACAGTTTTGTGTAGCGACGGGACTAATAGCGGTAATTTTTTTAACAAAAAACTGCCGCTAATAGTCTTATTTTTTGTAGTGATCCCTACTTTCAACCTACGCATGCCAATTGATGAGTGAGATTACTAGGGTCTGCAAATATAGATGGCCCCAATTGGGCCCATAGATATTGCAACAACTCGTAAACTAATACCAACTAGGTGGTCATGTGTATAATAAAGGAGAGAGAGAGAGAATAGAAGGGTAGGGATGCGGCCCCGCTCTACTCCCCTCGTGCAAATCCTTGGTGGGAAAAAAGAAGAAGGAAAAAGGACATTGTTAGTCATGATCAACACTGCACAAACGAAAGATATATCAATAATAGTATGATCCTATGCTATTAACCTTCGAAAAGTGGCGGCCAACTGCCAACGGCCAAACCTTCAATTATGATGGGAGAACAATGCTATCGACTCTCACGCCATAAGATCCAACGATATTGATGAAAGCATTAATGAGGAACGCTATGATCTAATTATCACTATTAGGTTTAGCTTCTGTCTCTACACTTTCCTTTCTTTTTATTTTTTTATGGGTTTTTTGCATATACCCCCGTGTTATGCTAATATTATAAGAAATTCCATGAGTTATGAGTATTTATTCTGCAACACCTAGTTTATGTTTTTGTTTCATATAATCCCTTGTCGTTAACTAGCTGTGGGTTTATGGAAGGAAAAGTCTATTTTGCCCTTAATGAAACCAATATTTTAAAAATACCACCATTCTAAAAGTCCTTTCATTCATCTATATTTACAAGTCATGCCATTAAAGTTTATCACTATTCTAAAAAACCCTTCATTCACCTTTATTTATAAGTCATGCCATTATAATTTACCACAATTCTAAAAGGAGTACCTTTAAACCCACCCACAAAATCTTTTAGTTCACCCACGCTGAAACACATCAACTGCATTGAATCAAACGATAGAGATTGTTTATCGTCCCAATCTTTCATGAGATCAATCTTTAGATCATGGGCGTACCATCAGACGGTCAATTTTTTATTTCATGTGGTACACACCCATAAAAGTGACCTTAATATCAATTTTAAGCATGCACGTGATGTTAAGGTCACTTTTCTGAGATGTGTGCCATGTGAAATAAAATACTAACCGTTTGATGGTACAATCATGATCTCAAGATCCACCATGTGAAAGATTGGGAGGATAAATGATCTCCATCATTCGATTCAAT
Organism: Chloranthus sessilifolius; assembly: GCA_021018995.1. Lineage (NCBI taxonomy): Eukaryota > Viridiplantae > Streptophyta > Magnoliopsida > Chloranthales > Chloranthaceae > Chloranthus > Chloranthus sessilifolius. The sequence goes on along the minus strand of CM037587.1, from coordinate 120,779,985 downwards.
TCAATCAACGTGTTTCAGCATGGGTGAACTTAAAGATTCAGTGGGTGGATTTAAAGGTACTCTTCTAAAAGACCCTTCATTCACCCATCAGATTCAAGACTCATCAGATGGGTGATTCCCCATTAAAGTATGTCAACATTTGGACGAATACTCAACCAATGGAGGATTTGTGGCAAACGATACAATTATTCTTTAAAAGAAAACCTTCAATCTACATGTTCCACTCAAAATGCACGTCCCTCCATTTCCTATATGATTCAAGACCTATCAAATGAAAGACCAATTGGTATTGGCCAATACTTACCGATACAATTTTTTTTCTAGGTATTGGCCGATTCTTAGAACCTGGGTTACCAAACAAAGTCGATTTTATCGATTTATCCTCCAGCTTTGTTATATATAAGTGGAGTTTACTAAAAGTGACGTCATAACTCATAAGTAGATTGAGTATTTTTATTGTTGGACCATTATCGACATCAAGAGAATATCAAGCTTATGAAGAGCCTATTGTATCGAAAACTTGCTCCTTCAACTATCAAGACCCTAAAAATCAGTGAAGACTAGGTTGTCAATGGGTCGAGGCAGGCCAAAATTTTGACAGCCGACAGGACTCGAGCCCTTACTTCATCTTACCCGATTCGGTTCAAAACTCCCTTATTTCCTAGATTGTATATAAAATATCATGTCCATCCAACCTTTCAGTCTACCCCACAGAACCCGAGCTTGGAGGCCCAGTTATGGATTAGAAAATTTTCAAATTCGATTGATTGCTACCATTTGATGAATCACTGGTTATACAATTGATCGGATTCACTACCATATCATCGTTGGTATAATAGTAACCATTATATAATAATGGTGTAGTGTTTCATATTATCAGTATATACAAAAAATTTATCTTTTTATTTTATTTTAGGAATTGGATTGCCTAACCGCGTATGCTTCCATCCACCGAATCTTTGAGTTCACCCACGCTAAAACACAGTGATTGCATTGAATCAGACAATGGAAGTCGTTTAGGCATACCATTAGACGATCAATGTTATTTTGTAGCATACATCTCAGAAAAGTGACCTTAACATCACGTACACGGTTAAAATTAGTTTTAAGGTCATTTTTTTGGTGTGTACCACATGAAATAAAAAATCAACCGTCTGATAGTGCCACCATGATCTTAAGATCCATCGTGTGAAAGGTTGAGACGATAAACGATCTCCATCGTCAGATTCAATGCAGTCAACCGTCTGATGGTACACCCATGATCTAAAGATCGATCTCATGAAAGATTGAGACGATAAACAATCTCCATCACTTGATTCAATGCAGTCGATGTGTTTCAGTGTGGGTGAACTAAAAGATTTTGTGAGTGGATTTAAAGGTATTACTTTTAGAATAGTGGTAAATTATAATGGCATGACTTGTAAATAAAGGTGAATGAAGGGTCTTTTAGAATTGTGATAAACTTTAATGGCATAGCTTGTAAATATAGATGAATGAAAGGCCTTTTAGAATGGTTGTATTTTTAAAATATTGGTTTCATTTTAACGAGAGAGAGAGAGAGAGAGAGGGGAGAGGGGGAGGCCAGATGCAATTCAAATATAAATTACATAAAGTAAGTGGTATAGGGAAAACTATTATATGTACCTATCTTTGAGGTCGACGCGTGGGCCTGATCTCGGGCTTGAAACCGACTTGAAACTAACTTCTCCAACTAAGGGTTAAAAAATCGAAAAAATCAATACGTATCGTCCTGAAAGTCAGGACGATACGTGATACATTCAATTTATTGGCGATACATTGAATATATCAATTCAATACATTTTTTTTTGGTATAGTCCAGAGAACGGGCGATATCTTAGGATATCGGCCGCTATCTTAAGATAGCGGCCGCTAATATACCGCTAACTTTAAAATAATAATAATAATAATAATAATAAATAAATAAATAAATAACAATTATTATTATTATTTAAATTTTAAGTTAGCGGCCGCTAACTTAAAAAAAATAAAATAAAATAATTAAATTTTAAGTTAGTGGCCGCTAACATACCGCTAACTTAAATTTTTTTTTTTTTTTTTGAATTTTAAGTTAGCGGCCGCTAACATACCGCTAACTTAAGATAGGGGCCGCTAACTTGAAATAGCGATCGTTTTGAATTTTTTTTTTTCAAAAAATTAAAAATCAAATTATTAGACGATAATTTGAAATTATCATCCGATAATTTCAAAGTATCGTCCATATCGTCCGATACGAGTGATACATTGCCCATATTGGACGATAATTATCCTATTTTTTAGGGGGTACAATACATAGGCAATGTATCGTATCGTTCAGGTCCAAAACCGATGCGTATCGGGCGATACGTATCGATATCGGACGATTTTTTGACCCATGTCTCCAACTCATCCCAATAGAGATAACAGATAATATAAGTGGAACCATAGAATTATGGTGGTCCAAACAGAGCAAAGGAATCTCGGGAGTAGGACCGATGGAGACGACTCCATCTCTATCATGCGTGCATGTACAAACCACCATCTTTGTGGGACATTTATAACCCAAGCTTTCTAATGTTTGCTCTAGTCTACATGACCCCAACTTTGATCTAAGGTTGCAATCCTACAACAATACACACTTATCCGGCATTTCAAAAGGAAATCTCTGAACAATTTCTCAAAAAATAAACTTTAAAAATTATATATATATATATATATATATATATATATATATATATATATATATATATAATGCTTAGATGTCATTTTAAATCCTTTAAAAATGGATTTGGCTTTAGAAGTCTCGTGTAAATGTGAAGGAAACTTCTCCATACAAATATATAATTACAAATTTCTAGCAGTACATGTACCCAACCAATATTATAAAAAATAAGACTATTAATAATACCAAAAACTATCGCTATTAACAAAAAAACTTATTATTTTAATAACGACAAAACTAATAGCGACAGTATTTTTTTATTAATAACGACTGTATTTTGTGCCTCTAATAGTCATTTTTTATAGTGCATCTTGTCATTATATATGCAACTATGGGTAGCTGAGTACACAAAGAATCAGCTACGGGACTAACTGCTCGGATGATGTACTGATGAGATGAAATCAAGCAACAGTACGTACAAGCTCCATGAGCGCTACAATGCTCTGAGCAGAGTACGTGACATCTCATCCACATCGTAAAATTGACAAACTGACTCTGCTATGTAATATAAAACCAAACTAACACCAGTCAGTGACTTCCGCTTGGATCAATTATAGACCATGACCCTAACACTAGCTACTACTAGCAAATATCATTTGATGCTAAGTCTCATCTTTAACAAGTGTAGGTTCATTACTATGACTCACACTTCCTATGCCAACAAGAAGCAGCTATTGTTGAATCACCAATACAACTTATATTCAATGGCGAATGCAGGATTTTCTTGAACTTCCGATACAACTTATATATTCAATGGCGAATGCAGGATTTTCTTGAACAGGGGGCATGCGATAGCTCGTAGAAGGATCAAAATTTTGGCCGAAATGACCAAAATTTTGAGTCAAATTATCGGTTTCGGTCCTGACCGAAATGATAATTTAGACCGAAATTTCGGTCAAATTGTTGTATAGGATTAATATTATTGGCCGAAATTTCAGTTCAAATTTTCGGTTTCGGTCCCCTCTGAAACCGAAATGAAACCTGAAATTTTGATCCTTGGCCCGTAGTCGATATATCCTAGAAAAAAAAATCCTCCATTCTCTAAAGTAGAAATTAAAAAAAAAAAAAATCTTCAAAATTCACAAAATATAAAAAAGTCAAATAATTTGATTGATGAACCTTAATATCAGCCATGCAAATTAAAAACAATGGCTCATATTATATTCATCAGATCTGATGACTTAAATCTCCCTAACAAACCATTTTTCCACTTGTTGCACATCAATCTATGGTCGCCTACATCTTAAATTATTGATGATGTAAAATCATTTAAATGCCATTTTGGTGTGTTTAAGTGATAGCGCTACAAAAAATAAAACTGTTAGCAGCAGTCATAAATTGCTGCTATTAATAAAAAAAACTACCGCTAATACTCTTATCGTTAATAGTCTTAATAGCCTTTAATAATTTTTTTTGTCAATAGCGGCAATTTTTGGCTGCAAAAAACTACCGCTAATAATCTTATTTTTTGTAGTGTATTTAGACAGTCGCCTAAACAATAAACTCCAACATCAATAATAAAATTAAACTTTACATAAGAAATAAATAAATATAGTCAAAGAAAATATATATTATAAATGATTGAAAAATGAGTTTATAATTTTGAAAAAAATTCGATTTAGAAAATAGGATTTAGGAAATGGATTTCGGGTTTAGTATTAAATCAGTGATTTAAAAATTATAGTTTAATAATGAATTTAGGGTTTAAGAAATTAAGGATTTAAGAAATTAAGGATTTAGAATATAGGATTTAGGAAAAGGATGTAGATTTAAGGAAACTAAAGATTTAGGATTTAATAAAATATAGAGAGGAAGAGAGATAGGATAGAGAGAGAGAGAGAGGAAAGCACATGGAGAGAACGCAAAGAGAGAGAGAGAGAGAGAGAGAGAGAGAGAGAGAGAGAGAGGTGGCTCAAGAGTTGATTTAAAGAGTTCTTTTATTTGTAATTAAAGATTCACTCTGCAACCTATGAGTTCTACTCTTTAACACTTCGGTTGGAAAAATCGAAGCTTTGGTTATAAATATAAGGAGGATATGGGGTCCCGTAAATATAATTTACAGGGGCCTTAAAAAAACTTTAGTTAGCTGTTAAGGGATTTTTCCAAAACTTGTGGGGGCCTAAGCCCCCACAAGCTTCAATGTGCGTACGTCACTGCTTACATTGTAGTGCAATGGTATTTTTCTGTTGCATCTCCTTGGAGCAGTTCGGAGGCGAAGACCGTTACACATACTCATTGTAACGTCCCAAAAATTTTGGATCTGAAATAGTGTATCTCGGGATGCGTGCTGAAGGGTTGCTTGTTGGACCGGGTCAAAGTTGACTTGGTTGACTTACTTGGTTCATTTTAGTAAGATAAATTAAGTATGAAATATGGTGTGTGTAATAAGAGTTAGTTGATTGGGTCATATATACTTAGTTAGGTATGCATGCTTTACACCTAAGTAAAGAGGGGGATTATAAAGAATAGGGAGAAATAAATCCTCATTTGCTTAGGTTGTTGAGAAATTAAGAGGAGTGAATGAGAGGGGTGTGAGAGTTCATGCATGAGCATTGAATGCGCATGATTAGGAGTGAATTGGAAGGATTTGCGAATTTAAGGCTTCGCATCGAAGTAAGATCGGGGATCTCGAGTTTGTAAAACCCTTGTGTGACAAGGAGCTTAGGATCAAGGGATCCGATCAATTAGAAAGTTAAGTTTAAACCCTTTTATGAAATTTTAACTGTTGCATGTGAATTTGTCTCAAGATGTGTGAAGAATGGATTCTAGATGTTCATGAATGAGTTCTAGAAGTTAGGACTCGGTTCTGATCTGAAGTTGGCAAAATCGATCAAATGGAATTAGTGATCGTTCAATCGATTTTGCCAAAGAAAAAGAACTATAATAGTGAGGAAATCATTCGAACGATTTAAAAAAATCGTTCGAACGAAATTAGAAATCGTTCGATCGGTTTTGCCAAGGGGTGAAAGCATGTGTAGAGAATTTTTGAGAAAATTGATCGAACGAAATAAAAATTGTTCGATCAATTTTGAGAATTCGTTTGAACGATTTAGAATCGTTTGATTGATTTTGCAAACCGTTCGATCGATTTAAAAATCGTTTGATCGATTTAAAAATCGTTTGATCGGTTTGGGCAAATTTAGGCTTTTGTTGGGATTTACCTTAGGGACTGTTTATGAACTGTGATCAAACTTTAAAGCCTCATATTTTACACCATTTATGATACGTTGCACGTGTTTTGGTCATGCCTAGGTTGAGCCGGACCTTGGGGGTGGTTATGGCTAGCTAGGAATTGTGGAATCCGTGGTATACACTTGATTACAAAAGCATATATGTAGTGATGTTATATGTATGCATGTGCGTTCAAAGCATAATTATGTACTTGTGTTTTAAATTGTTAAGATAAGCATGTGAAACTAAGATATGTGTGTGCGTGTGTACACTAAATGAGAAATCAGTAAGTATAAGAGATGTGACATCCCATGAATGTATATGCAATGTAAGCATAAAGATGATGATTGTGAATATGTGACATTCCAGGGATGCATGATAAATGTGAATACCCAAAGGATGTGAACTATGTGAATGAGACTTGAATAAGTCTTGAATTATTATACTTAGCACAATTACATGGTGAATAACTATATGTAATTGCACAATTGATTTAAGGTTTGGAGAATACCTCACCGACGCGACTGTATACCCGCGACTGACTCGGCAGGATATCCGTGACCGGTACGACGGAATATCCGTACACCAGTAGACATCCCAGGGATGCATATGAGTTATGTGTCCCTTTGCCTATGAGAATGAGATTTGGGTTATGTTGCATGAAAAATAGTCTGATTAGACGACGATGGAGGGTATTTCATCGGGGCTCGAAGCTATATTGCTCGAAAATTATTTACGTTATTTGATTTAAGTCATGAGACCAGCCTTATTGTAATTTGAGAATCAGTTGAGCATAAGATGTCATGTGTAGTGTAACAAATACATTCTATTCATTCTTCCAGTAATTCTAACTGTTTTATATTGATGAATTCATGCTTCGTTTATATCATGAAATGTATATGAGTAAGATGACTTTACATGTTCAGACATCTTTCCCTATTGAGCAAAGATGTAGCTCATCATTTTGACTATACGTCATAGGTTCTGAGATTGCGGCTGCTTCTGAAGACGTTGTTCCAGAGGACACGGATTACGTTCACGTGGAGGAGTCGGAGCCCCCTCCTGAAGATTTCTTCTAGAAGACCCTCTGCGTACTTTGATAGTTATTTTTGAGAGAGTGATTGTACGGCTTGGTATGTCTAGTCTTAAATTTTGGATGATGTAATTATGTAGGATATTCTTTTGACGAACCATCTAGGATGACCGTTGTTCCGTCATCGATGATTCGGGTTGATTCTTTTGCCCATGCAGTGGCATAGGATTAGAACTATCTTTTGAGTTACATGCTTTTGATATTATCTTATAGAACTGGAGATTTAATGCAGTATTAGTTTCTTTAGTACATGTTTTACCTTCATGTTGTGTGGATATACCAAATATTCTGCGAATATATATGGGGCACGGCCTCGAGAGCCGTATCGATGGTGTGGGTTTCGGGATATCGAAATTCGGACTGTCACACTCATCCAACCTACGATGATGCTTACTCGTAAAACCTATAATTACAATTGTCATTTTCTAATAATTAGCCCGTGCGAGTGAGCACGGGCTAATCATATCACGGTGACTACAATTAATGACAATGGTCTAAAATCACAAATATTAATGCCTACGAATAGATAACTCATGTCTTACATGCTTAAAATAATCAACAAAATGGAGAAGATGGTTCCTACTATAGGGAATTGGAGGTGAAATTGGCCATTGGATGCTATGTGTTAAGAAGTTGTAAAAGAGTCCTTCACCACGTGTAATCCTAATGTAGATTGGAATGGGTCACTTTTGGGTAAATGTGACAGCATTTTCATCATATGTGCCACTTGATAAGGACATGATGTAAAAATAAAAATAAAAAATTACAATTGTCTAATTCAAAAAAATCAAGTAAGTTTAAAATGAACGGCTACAATAGAATTAGAGATTTACATGACAATCGTTGATATTTAAAAGGCTTTAAGTGCTTTGAATTATAGAGATTTTTCCCAATGCAACTAGTCAATTGGTCTTTCACATCAAGGGGCACACTATGATAAAAATAGTGTCAACACATATCTAATTTGTTGTTACGTGAAAGCACCCAAATATCATCAACGATGTCACGTGGAAGCACTCAAACAATAATGAAAAAGAAGAAAAATGATAAAAAATATCCAATCACATAATAGACATAGATTCATGTAGTGCGACAAAATTACCCATGGGCAGCGCTTTGAATTAGGCAATAGAGATTTTTTCTCAATGCAATTTTCGAACAAAAACCTCCCTACATTGGGTCCTTTCGCATCAAATGGCACACTTGGATGAAAATAGTGTCATCACATACCTAAATTGTTGTGCGAAAGCACCAAACTATCACCAACGATGTACACAATGAGCTTTAAACAATAATTCAAAAGAAGAAAAATGATAAAACAAATCCAATCACATAAGCAACAAAGTTATGCGGATCGACAAAATTTCCTACTTCCAAAGGCAACACTTTGAATTAGCTGAGATTTTTTCTCAAAGTAATGTTTGAGTCCCTCCCCTCAAATCTTTAGGATGGGTCCTTTCGCATCAAGTGGCACACTTTTTATGAAAAATAGTGCCACTTGTACTCCAATCTGTGACTTATTCCAATCCAAACAAGGAACAAGTGGGTCTGCTTATACTTAGCTCGAAAATTTTAGTGAGGTTGGTGGAATCGCCCTTGGTGGACAGGTTGGCAATAGGTTGTTGATGGACAAACCAAAATTTTGGCTGCCCGACGGGTCAAGAGTATATGCTTGACCTGATCCGAGCCAATGTTGCACCCTGATCGGACCTAACGCAACTAGGTCAAGGTATATGCTCAATCAAATCTGACTCAAGAGCCCGATAATACCAATATCAAAACCCCCATTTCCCTTTTATTTATACATATAGAGCATCGGGTTGGGTGCGATTGGCCAGTCCGATCCGAATCGGGCCGAAACAGTTCAAGTTTACACGCCCAGGCTGATTTAAATACCAGGTCTGACGGGCCGAGATCACATAGAACCGACCTGACCCAACCCAAAGCCAGCCGGTACTCGTACACCAAGTAGCCGATATCGATCCTTCGAACTTCCAGGTTTCTCATCTTTTGACGAAAAAGAAAGAAACCTAAAATAGAATGGCGGTTCCAGGGAGGCGCAACGGGTTGGTTGAGGATGAAGAAGGAGCAGCAGGGTTGTTCGAAGAAGAAGAAGAAGGTTGGTTAGATGTCGATCGTGATACGCCGCCACACCTTAGGGAACTTGCCGATGCAGCCGAGCTCGGCAACGTCCACGCCCTTCGCCAAGCTCTTGGTACTTTTTTTTTCTTTTAACCATTTCGAAATCAGCATTAGGGTTCTTCATTATACCCTTCTACTCTGTATTCATCGATGTGATTCGTGGAAGACTTCAATGGGTTTTAAAGCTGTAGCAACAAGATGCCTTAAAGATGGAATATATCTTAATTTTAGGTGATTTTGTGGATTTTGGCTAATTATGATTTTTTTTTTTGTTCTTTTAAATTTATTAAAGTAGCTAATGCAGAATTTGAACTTTCTAATGTGAAATTGATCCTCTTATTTTCTATTGAAGATATGATCAACTTGCTTATCGTGATTGTTGCTTATAGTAATTGGCCGTCGTTGAGGTGGATCAAGTAGAGTATGATCAACAGTATAAGTTTATGTAACACCCCGATGCCAATGTCAAGATATTGTCCTCGTCTTTGGGTGGCACCACTTGGTCCCACCAGACTTCCCTGGTCCCACCAATAGCCCTTTCCCTTCAAAGTTTTGTTTTTGGTATGGGCTGACCCGTTGCATGGGCCGCCGTACCCACCCAAAACGCATCTTACATGTGAGTTGGAGGCCTTTACTTATGTACGAGGGCCGGGACAACTCTTTTCACGATGTGGGACTTTAGAGTTTATTACTTCAATGGTTCATTAGAAACCTAGCCCAACTCACTTTATTTCCTAAGATTATCATATTTTATTGAGAGAGGGTACGATGTAACATGGACAAAAAATCTAATCATCATCATCATCACAAACTTATTCCATCTCGTAAACATATTTGCCAAATTCTCCGCGTTACTGAAAAATTTGCGAATTAGAGTTTGCACAAATTAATCATGAATTATTCGCGAATTTTTGAAAAATTCATATGTTTCTTAAAATTTCACGAACATCGTGAGTAATTCATTATTTTTCAATAAATTGTGATTTTTAATATTTTTATTTTTTAAACTTTTAAATCTTTTCTTCTTTTTGTTGTTGTATTTTCGCCGAGTTTTCCCCCGAACCTCCAAAATTTGTCGGATTTTTTTAATTTTAACCTTGTTGAATTATTGTCGAACCACGACTTGGTGACTTTGCTCGTAATAGGTCTCATCATAGAATTTGGCAGTGTCTTTACAGTTGGTTGCCAACCTAACACTAACCATCCTCCTTTCTCATCCGGGCTTGGGATCGGCAATGGTGGAGTTAAACATGGCAAAAATAATAATTGAAAAAATAACAGATGGGTCAAAGAATCTCATAAGACAACTGTAGACACCCAAAATTGGCCCAAGGCCTGATCGAAATATACTTCGAGAGAGGCCCCGAGCTTCTGATACCACCCCCCATACCCTTAGGTGCTTTCCCAAACCCTTAGGAACCTTTCCAAACCTTTAGAAATTACCCCCGACCTCTTCGAACCCATAGTTAACCCTCCCGGGCAATGGTCAGAGAGAGATGTGCCAGGGCTGGCAGGGACCTCTACTGAGACTGAATCTTATACCATTAAAAAGTAGAGGTTCTCAGCTTTCCAACAAGCCAAGAATTACCTTAATCTGAGTTGTACGTCAAAAGTTATGGCGATCCGAGCAGTGCCTAGGAGCTGCACTTAGTTAAGGCATACATGGCGCATGTATTACATGCGCCAAGCCATTTTTTTCCAAAAATGGCTTGGTGCATCTAATACACACACCAAGTATAGGTGGGACCCCCTCAAGCTCTGAACTTTCGGACACTGTAGCTATGCTTGGCATGTGTAATACACACGTCAGGCTTAGCTACAGTAACCATGGGTTTTTGCTCGAAATTCACTTTTGGGGTTTGACTTGTTGACCATCTCAATGTTTAGGATGAGTTTCATTATGACTGTTGCACCTCTGATTACCCTATTTGCAACCCTTTAGTCATTTGAAGCCTCATCCTATCATCTACCATTGAAGCTCATTGCCTACATTTTCAAGCTCTCAAAATCTTAGGAAACCTTAGATTAGAAGATTATTTAATTGCTAACCCTAATTAGCACTTAAGCACCCTCCTAACCTCCCTTTTTCCTATAAATAGAGAGGCACCCCTCTCTTTACAAAGGCTTGAAAAACTTTCCAAGAGAGAAAAAGATTAAGAGAGAAACTTTTCCTCCCTTTGGTGCACCCATTCCATATCAATTCCAGAATTCAAAAGCCCCTCTTAGACCCCATCTTCCACCAAAAAAACCTTGAGTTAGGAGAGAACCACCCCCTAGCTTTCTTCCTCTACCACCCCTTAGCTATCAAGCCTTAGAGGTTAGAACTCATTCTCCAACCATTCAAGCAATCGGAAGCTCGTCAAGTGTACCTATGTGAAGGTCCACACGCGTGCTACAAGGGCCCGAGAGCTCCGGCCCTCCCCTCAATTCCTCTACCTTCATAGCTTTTGCTCTACCCTTGAATTTGTGCCGTTACGTCGTCGAAATCTCGATAGTAGCGGAGGGGCAAAAATAGGGTTAGGTGCCATAGGGCAAGAGGAAGTGCTCTTTTCTTTCTTATTTTTCTAGTTTATTTTGGCTTTTAAGCGGGTTGGTCGGGTGCGTAACACCTTCCCGATCGATAACCGAAGCCCCTATCCAAGAGCCTTTGCCGTAGACCGGTGAATCAGAGTCACATTTTTGGCACTTCGGTGCTTATAAAATTGATTTAGGTTTCCCGGGACACCAAAAGCTCCGAGTCGCGACGGGATCGTCAAAAATCCCATGGCTGCACAACAACGAACTCCCTCTAGCGAGCAAATCTGCCAATCCATTGTCTTCTCTATTATCGTGCTTAAAAGTGACCTTGATTTTGTAAGCTACCTTCGTTATTTCCTCTATAATCATCGCTAATCTCCAAAAACCTTGGTTTCTTTGTACGCCCTGTGACGGTCTTGCGTTGTTATCTAGAAATATGGTTCAAAATTCTGGACGAAACTGATACGTATCGTCTGTTAAATATTGGTTTTAGAGGTCGCCAGTTCAATACTGTGAATCGTTATCATTATCATAGCCTTAGCCCATATATTTGGGGTCGGCTTTGCAAGTCTTATTTCTCCACTCGTTTTTTATTTAAAGCTACGCTCTTTGTAACTTCACAATCCTTTATATCCCTTCTCACGGCTTCCATCTAGGTCTTCATTGGTCTTCCTCTTCTCCCGCATCCTTGTGCTTGTAGAGTCTCAACATTCGCATAGGATCTGCTTCTGGCTTCCGATGAACATGTCCAAACCACCTCAAGCGACACTCAGTAATTTTTCCTTTATAGGTATCACTCTCAAATTTTCTCTTATGTATTCATTTCGTATTTCATCCTTTTTTGCTATTCCACGCATTTATCTCAATTTTTATGTTATTCTGAGCCAAACCTGACCTCCACACCCAACTCGAAAACGAGCATTTAAAAAATATGTGATTCTTCTCTTCTCCTTCCGACTAACATAGTGCACATCTCGAAGGGACTATGAAACCTTGTTTATGAAGATTTCTAAATTCTAATAATAGCTAACAACTTTGGATCCAAAGCCAACCAAGTACAAAAAGCCTGTCTGGAATTCTAGTTTTGTTCCGTACAATGGAAAACCAACAAAAGTAAGGGTGTTTTATTTCTGACCACTTCCCAAGCACTGTTATAATTGAAGTTACATATAGAGTCCAAGCTAAGTATTCTTTTTTATTACTTCTTGGAGTAGGATGAGAAGATATGAGACACCAAACTTTTTGCATTCGATCAGTATATGGTTGAGGAAGTACACATTCAAAACCATAAAAAATATCTTCACCAGAGCATATCTATCACTCTCAAATTGGTGAAAAATAGGGTGGTCATATTGTGAAAGCCAGGGATCCCTCCAACGTTAAGTAGAAGATCCATCTCCAATAACTAATTAAATATGTTTAAGGGCATCATCATGTACTCTAATAATACCTTTCTTGGTACTCCACACAACCATCTTAACATACACGTATCAACTGATAACTGGTTTGCTGGCAAGGGGGAGATTATCCGCTATTTGATTCATTTTATCAAAGTAGTCGGATACAGACAAATCACCTCGCTTGGTTGTTTGCAACTGATGTTTAAGTTGCAAGATCCAAGACCTAGACTGGGCCGCAAAGCGCTTCTCCAATGCTGACCAAATAGCATGAGCACTAGAGAGACGAGTCACTGTGGAGTGCGGACAAAATTGTTGGTGTGAGAGTGGCATTAATCTAACTCAACACCAACTGATTTCGCTGCTGCCATTCAACGCAATCAATGGAGATCGTACTAGTTGGTGCATCATCTTGCACCACAAACTTAGTCGGACATGGCATAGTGCCGTTGGCAATTCCCAAGAAACCAGAACTCTTAAGAACGGGAAGGATTTGAGCTAGTTAGATGGAATAATTGGTGCGATCCAACTTCACCGAAACAATATGAGAGATGTTTCCCATTGAGGTGTTAAGAAAAGATGGAGTCGCCATCAACACTTCAAAGGTCTTCTGACAAAGGCTCTGATACCATAAAGGAGAATGTTATTTGAAATATTTTCACCATGTTTCGGATTGTATTCATCCACTAAATTTATAATAGTTACAAGATAAGACTAATTCCAATATTTGTGGAACAAATCTCAATAAAAGAGCAAATAGTTACAACAACTAGATAAGAGCTCTCGTGTAATCATGTTAGATAGGATGTTGGTCAAACTAAGTGGATAAGGTCAAACTGAGAGAATTCAGGTTTGACCTTAATCGGTTATCACACCCCTGCAAGCTCATTGGGAGTTTACGAACCATGAACTTGTCTCGCAATAGACGAAAACGAGCGGAAGACCTTTGTAAATATATCAGCCACCTGATCGGTCGTATGAATATGTCGCACATCTAATTCTCGGCGAACAACTTTTTCATGTATGTAATGGTAATCAACTTCCAAATGCTTACTTCGGGCATGAAAAATAGGATTGGAAGCCAAGGCAATAAAACTAATATTATCACACCAATTGATCGGAGTCGTTGAAATAGGGATCTGCAAATCTCAAAACAATTTTTGAAGCCATGATAACTCAGCAGCAGCGAGGGCAAGTTGTCAATACTCAGATTCAATACTACACCATGAGACCGTGCATTAGTTCTTTGCACTCCAAGAGATGGGGTTAAAGCCAAGATAGACACAATATCCACCAGGAGCGACGATCGACCTAACAGCAGGAACAGTTCGAGTCGGAATAAGCTTCAAGGCGGAAAACACTGGGCCGAAATGATAAACCATGTGATAGCGTCCCCCTAACATAGCGCAACATTCCCTTGACAGCCGCCCAATGAGCTGTAGTTGGAGAATGCATGAATTGGCAAATTTGGTTCACCGCAAAGGCCAAGTCAGGTCGAGTAAATGTCAAATATTGGAGTGCTCCTACGATGCTCCTACATTTTGTAGGGTTGGACAACGGAGTACCATCTGTGATGTGAAGCTTCTTGTCACTCTAAGCCGAAGAAGTGAGAGGCGTGGCATGTTCCATACGTGCCCGTTTCAATAATTCTGTAGCATAAGATTTCTGGCTAAGATGAAGACCCGTAGACAATTGTGTGACCTCAACTCTAAGAAAATAATGTAAGGATGCAAGATCCTTCATTGCAAGTGTCGATCCCAAGGCACGAATAAGACCTAGAATGGCATGGTCATTATTACCCGTAACTATCAAGTCATCAACATAAACAAGGAGAAGAACAATAATCTTGTGATGATGATAGGTAAATAGAGAATAGTCTGTTTGGAGCAGACCAAGGTCTTCCACATAGTCGGCAAATCTCTGAAACCATGTACATGGGCCTGTTTGAGAATATTGAGGATTTTCAAACCCCCGTGGTTGACCCATAAAAACCTCTTCATTTAAAATCCCGTGCAAGAATGTATTCTGGACATCCAATTGGCGCAAAGGTCATTTGAGGTGAACCGCAAGAGCTTTGACGGTAAGAATGGTGGTATGCTTGAGGACCGGGCTGAAAGCTGATATATTTACAAAGAGTCTCTCTTCCGCTCATGTTCACTTATTGCTAGACAAAATCATGGTTCGTAAACTCCTCGTGAGCTTGCGGTGGTGTGATAGCCGATTAAAGTCAAACCTGAATACTCTCGGTTTGACCTTATCCCCTCAGTTTGACCTTATCCCCTCAGTTTGATCAACATCCTAACTAACATGATCACACGAGATCTCTTATCTAGTTGTTGTACCTATTTGCTCTTTTGTTGAGATTTATTCCACAAATCTTAGAACTACTCTTATCTTGTAACTATTATAAATTTAGTAGATGAATATAATCTGAAACATGTGAAAATATTTCAAATAATATTATCCTTTATCAACCACATGTATTCTATCTTCTTGTCGCTTTCCTTATCCCAATATTTTGCACCATATAAGATAGCAGGTCTAACCGCCATTTAAAAAAAAACGGCCCTTCAATCTAAGTGGAATCCTTGGGTTGCGCAAGACTGCTTGTTTTATCCATTTCATCCAACCTACATTAATCCTATTTGAGACGTCCGCTTCAAATCCACCATTTGATTATAAAGTAAAGCCTCATCATCATCATCACATCCTTATCTCATCTATTTGAGTCCTATTTCTCCACTTGTTTCTAATCAGTGCTAAAGTTTCTTTAACTTCGCAATCCTTCATGTCCCTTCTCACTGTATGCATTTCTTCTTTGTTCTAAAACCTCTTGACTCCAAGGCTTTTCTCCATAATTCTAGCGTCACCATGAAATTTCTTCTAGTATATCTATGGTTAAAGGCTTAACGCATCCATGATCAAGGCAAACAAATAATTCCTCCTTGGCAATATCACTCTATGCATATCTGGTTGTATTTGTTTTATGCCTTTCCAGCTTAACGTTATAGGTCTTTGTTTCAAAAGGCCAAATAAGGGTCACCTTTCTGCGTTTCAGCCAAGCAAGAATGAATCAATTTATATTTAGATGCGACTGCCTTCTATATTCCTTCTAGAAGTGGATCGGTGTCCTTTGTTTTGTTCATTGGTGCCTAAAACTGATTTTTATGCTTATTTTTGCAAAGTGTTAAGAGGGATTTTATGCTATACTTAAATATTTCAAGGTGTTCTATAGAATTGAAAGGTCAATAAAACATTTGAAGTAACAATGATGGATAAATCCACTTCGGTTGCGTTTCTTACCTTATTATAGATAAGCAAATTGCCCAAGTTATATATTGCCTCAAGAACCAGAGGTCCTGAGTTCAAATCTCACCCCCAGTTTGCCACCCGCAGGGATTTATCCCTCTACTTACCTGGTAAGTGTGGCGTGCGGGTGTTGCGCGTACCCGGGGACTTAGTCGGGTGCTCTAAGAGGCCCGGATACCCCATCATTGAAAAAATATATATCGTCTTAATTGAATAGCATTGCCAATATGAATCATAGATGCATCACAGAAAATGCTCTAACAATGAGACTTATCACTTAATAGCGGTCAAACTATGTATTTATGGTGTGAGGCCCTGAACCTATAGCGTAAGTGTTGTATGAAGTATTCCAGTTCAGTAAATTGTGCATTCTTGGGAATGAGGCAGATGCAACTACTAAAATTGTAACTTACCCTTTCCTTGTATTACAAACTGGAATTAAAAAATAGTAGCCACTGTTTTCTCCAGTATAATTTTAGAGGAAGCTTAATGTTACTGTTTGACTTTCCACAGGATCCTTGGATTTATTTAAGTGCTCCTGTGGCGCCTCAGTACCACCTTACATTTTCTTGATATCAGCTTTGTTATCAATCAAGCGTGTCTAAATGGCATATTTGATGAGTAGTAAAAATGACAACAAAAATTATTTCTAGAATGATGTAAATACAGAAAGATGGATTCAGAGCTGAAATTGTGAGCTATGCAAATTATAAGGATCAACATGTAGAAGCCATTTGACTTTGACATTAGGTGATCTTGTGAGGAAAGCAAGCTGTATCATGTACCATAATTGTATCAGACTACTAGCATAATGACCAAAAGGATTTTCCAGTGATTTGGCCCCAATATCACGTCAACAAGCTGTGATGTTCCAGGGTAGTCACCACTCGAGTCAGAGTGTGAGGGAGATATTTATATATCTGTAGACTGAATAGCAGTTTATTTTATTTTTTCCACTTAATCCATATTTTTCATTTTTGTTTACCATTAAGGATACCATAATAACTACCATAATTGTTGTTCCCTTGGATCTTATAATAATAATAATGACCGCCACATTTGTTGGACTCGAGCTTGTGGTATCTTATAGATTCCTTGCCTTGTCACAGTTACTTGGATGAGCTGCTAAGATGTTGGAAAATAATCTGCCACGGTTCATGTTTTAGTTATCTTTTTTAGGTTCAGAAAATTGAATTGGGCAATGATCTCATCCCCATCTCCATCCTGCACCGGAAAAATATTTCCTCTACCCCTAAGCTTTTGGACGCCTTCCCATGTCTTGTCATATTTCATCCGGTTGTTAGCTCAAGAGCAAGGTTTTAATCCCAGTCGATACAAAAACACATCTCGGGCATTTTTTGTGTCGTCAGAACAACTAAAATTGTCTCGTATTGGCTCTGGCTCTAACACTGAGCCGTATTGGGCGATATTTCTTGGTATTGTCCAGGATTTTAAACCATGCTCCAGTGTCTATTGTCATAACACATGCATTTGGATATGCATATCATGCATAAACTTGTAAAATATTAAGTGTGGTATCTATTTGATACTTTTCCAATATGAATATAAGATCTATCTGCTTTATAAGAGATGCACCCTACCATGGAATATAATCTTATTGGCTTCCATGCATAGAGTTATAGCTTGATCAAAATAATAGGCCATCTTTAATATTAGTTATGTACATTTCGATACATGTAGATAGACTGATAGATGTATACACTATACGTAAATACATAGGAGGTACTCAAATCCTAGTGTAGTGCTTCCTGTCACACGAATGCTGTTTATAGCTTTTGAAAATGCATATTTCCAGCAGCAAAATATCTATTTATAGTATTTTAAGGACTGTTAACAGACTTTAATCAATGGGCTTCTATAATACCTGTCTTTGGGCCAGAAAACAATCACAAAAAGAGTCCTTTTGACTCATTTGAAAACTTGATTTTCTATGTTTACTACATATCAGTTTTAATAGTTAGAAATATTAGGAAACCTCTTTGCATAAAGTCTTGGAGGAAATAGGAAACTAGGTAAATTGCTGTTGCAATTTTAGTTAAAAGAGGTGAAGGCGTGAACAGCTGACAAGATTCGTTAAAGTCTGTGTATATCTCAAGGTCCACTTACCGCACAGCTGATAAGACTTGTTAAAGTTTGTGTATGTCTCAAGGTCCACTCACTGCACAGCTGGCAAGACTCAGTTCATTGTCTGTAAACAAAATCATTTGATAGATGTATCTGTCAAGGATGATGTTTTTTTATATTTAAATGCATGTCTAGGTGTGGCATAATATATGCTAGAATCTTTATAACATTTAAAAAAAGTTGAGTTTAGTATGCTAGCATATCAAATGCTAAGAGATATTAGTGTAGAAGTGTATCATGCTACTTTATAATATGTTAGTTTATGTATTTTATTCGTTCATTGAGTTTGTTTTCTTTTATAGCTATAGCCCATCCAACAGTAGGATATTGATTGGATTTACGGTATAAACCTTCTAGCGTAGAAAGGAATTAATATATGGATCTGATAACAAATTTGAAAATCCAATGGTAGTGATTTTGGGGATATAAAATTTATGGGATATTTATGCAAACGTTTTTTTCCTCTATGTAGTTGTTTATTTCATTTATAATGATCTCACTCTTCTATTATTATTATATACATACGTGCGTGTGTATATATATATATATATACACACACATATATATAATAATAGTAATAATAATAATTCTGTGTTACAAGGTTTTTTTATTATTATTTGCTTTTCGTTTGTTAGTCTGTTGTTTATATCTCTCTGTTTGTATATAGTATGTGCATTTAAAACATAATTTGAATGTTTGTGGATGCATTATCTGTATTCATAAACGTGTATTAGCATATAATAGAATGACTTATATATATATATATATATATATATATATATATATATATATATATATATATATATATAACTGGAATTTATGATGCTAAAAAAAATTGATGATGATCCCGATTCAGTAGAATCCGAAGCTTTCCTTGGTAAATTAATTTAGGCTTGAGTCCCCGAAATGTCAACCACTTGCTCTATTTATATCATACTTGTACTTCATGGTAGCTGCAATGCAGCCTCATGGCAACATGTGCAGATAGCCCTTTATGTGATTTGGTGTTCATTTGTCATGATCTCATTTAAGGATTGCAAGTATTCCTCTGTGTGCATGTCATCCACGCACCACACTTGCGTCTAGACTTTCTTGATGGTTCACATGAAATGCAGATAATCTGAGTGGCAGTATTGATGATCCAGTGGAAGATGGAGATACTGCTCTTCATTTAACCTGTCTCTATGGTTATCTTCCTTGCGTCCAGGTAATTAATATGAGTCCCAAGTGTCTCTTTTCATTTACATGGTGGCATGAATCAAAACTGATGCAATGTTGACTCTTTTTTTTCTAGCTATTATTGGAAAGGGGAGCTAGTTTGGAGTCGAAGGATGAGGAAGGGGCGATTCCTCTACATGATGCTTGTGCTGGAGGCAAGACACCTAAAATCTCTCTAATCTTTTCTGCAGTTCGACTTATTGTTTTGACGGTGTCTGCAGGATTTTCCGACATTGTTAGGCTTTTAATTGAGGCTGCTACTGACTCGGACTCTCGGAGGCATATGCTAGATACGGTTGATGCTGAAGGTGATACGGTGAGTATGCCCAATACAAACACTTTTTAACTTTGATTAATGGAGATGATAACCAAAACGCCTCTGTCCGTTTCGATATCCCAGTCACAAAAAAATGGCATCTTTTTTAAAAAGACTAGTTTAAACGTATATTAATTACTCAGCAATTAAAACATTTTAAAGCCTTTTCTTAATGGTGTTTTCTTAATTCTTTTTTTATTTAACACGATTTTTTTATTCTAGTTTTCCAATTTTTCCCGAACTTTTCACTTTTATCCAAACTTTTCCCTTGCCTCGAACTTTTCCCTTGCCCGCTTATTCCTGTACTCTGACTTGGTGACTATGATTGTTCCTAATCAGTCATTTTTTATATTAAAGTATGTAATTTATTATGATTGTAGCCTCTTCATCATGCGGCCAGGGGTGAACACTTGGGTGTCGTGCGCTTACTGCTGTCTGCTGGGGCTTCTTGTACAAAAACAAACATCTTTGGCAAGGTCGGCAATTTTATTTATTTATTATTATTATTATTGCTTTTTTTCTGTCTTAATGTTTTCTCTATCAACTCCTTGCCTTTTGTCAGACCCCTGCTGAGCTCTCAGATCCAGACACAGAAGTTAGGAGACTCTTAGATTCTGCTGCAGCCGCTTCTTCTAATGGCATCAGCTGTTGATAGGATCTGCTCTTTCGATATCCGAAACAGCTATTTTGGGGTACGAGTTTTCTAACTCTGCTCTCCATTGTAATGGCCATTCTTGGATGAAGAGAAAATTCAATTTCTTATTGACTTGAGCTTATAGTTTGAAAGGAATTCATCATCTTTTTGGATCAAATATTTAGACAGTTATGGATGATTTTTTTTTTTGATAAATTAGTTATGGATGAGCTTATTCTGCTTCTAATGAAGTCTTTGTAAATATCCAAGCTACATGTCGCCCAGGAGTAGAAAACTAGCCAAGAAGCTCCCCATATGGAACTCAGTTGCTCCTTCATTGTATATATTCAAATTTACTTGCAACTTCAATTGATCAGATCAATTAGTATCTTGAGTTTGTCTGAGTATACAATCAAGGTCATTGATTCTCAGGGCACAGAAAGTCCGTTTATAAATTGACTCATCCCTTAATGGGCACATGCCCATTTATCGACAGCCCCTTTAATCCTCTTCGATGACCATCGCCAAAAGGTAGGCAGCCTAAAACAGATATTTTTGTTTGATTGAGACTTATACTGGACCTGAGTCCTTGATTTTTAGTTGATTGAATTTATGCCAAGGTGGTTATTGCTATTGCAGCTGCATTTGTATGGAGCTTGAAAACATTAATGTAGAGTAGTGTAACGGCTGCACAAGTTCTACATCTATATTCTTATTGCTCTTGCAGCTGCATTTGTATGGAGCTTGAAAACATTAATGTAGAGTAGTGTAAAGGCTGCACAAGTTCTTCATGTATATTCTTATTTTTTTCAATGCTTGGGGTTTCCGGTTGTCTGTACGTCAATTCGGCCTGAAATCCTACAGTGTTTGAACTTGGTCGTGAGTCCGGTCAGGTCGGACTTAAAGCATCCGAACTGACTATTGGATTAGAGACTTAATATCCAAAGATGATCATGGATCTTATCAATTCCCAGAGTTAGAGCTGGATCTCGCAAAAAGCCCTTGAATCATTGGGACCTCTTACTTTTAAAACAACTAAAATACCCCTTTTTAATTAAGAAGAAAAGGTCTCTAGTCCCCTCATTAGAGACTCAATAGTCCAACCACTTCTTCACGTGTCATGTGGCACTCAAAGTGCCACACATAGGGCTCTCAATGGGCCGGATTAGGGCCGGGCCGGCCCTAACCTACCCAGGCCAGGTTCCCAAAATTTTCAGCCCGGCCCTAACTCGGGCTGCGATGTACTCAGCCCAAGCCCGGCCCCTATCGGGCTGGGACGGGCTTGGGTGTATGTCTGGGCTTTTTTCGGTTTTTTTTTGTCTAATAAAATTTCATTGGGCTGTTTTTTAAGACTATTTTTTCTAATAAAATTTGGTTGGGCTTGGACTGTTTTTTTTTTCTAATAAAAGTTTGAAGAAGGTTAAAATTTTAATTAAATAATTATATTAACATTATAAAGGCACATGCTTTTATTTAAATATTTCATTTTAGTTTGTTACACAATGATTATAACGGATAATGGTTAATCTCAAGGCATTTAAGTAAATTATATTTAATTAAATTTTTTTTTATTTTATAACTTTAAACGGAAATATATATATATATATATTTTCCGGGCCAGGTGTTGCAACACTCAACCCAAGCTCAGCCCAAATCTATCCGAGTTACAACATGTTTAGTCCGATTCGGATACCGGGTTGGAGTATAACTTATTTAGCCTAATCAGGATACTGGGCAGGGTGCGAGCCAAAATCTGGGCCGGCCTGACCCATTGATAGCCCTAGCTACATGACACCCTTCCTGTAATAGCTCGAAAAATCACGCAAAACTATGACCTCGGGATCCGTGCCTGATTGGTCACAAGTTTGACCAATCAGGAGATCATGAGTTAGCATAGAATGTGATGAACGGACGAGATGTGATAGGTGGAGTGATTTCGTTGTGTGTGATGTAAATGAGAAGTCACTTACACCTACCACGGTGTATATGCTCAACACACAAAGAGGGAGATAGATAAAAGGGTTTAATAACCCTAGATGTGTATTTTTGGTTGTTGAAGGAGAGTAAAGAAGAGAGAGAGAGTGAAGAGAGTGATTAATGCAAGGAGTGAATGCTAGTTGAGGAAGAGAGATTCAAGCAATAAAGCCTTGGGATTAAGCGAGGATCCGTTAGAACCAAAGCTGGAAACCCTAGCCTTCCAACTATTGATAGAAATCAACTTGAGATCTATCCAAGGTAAAATTTTTGTAAATAAGATGCATAGATTATAGGGGTTAAGTTGTAGTTAAATGTGGGTTAAATCATAGGATAATGGCTTAGAAAAAATAGAGGAAAAAAGTATGGAAGACCGGAAGAAACTCGAAAGTGAATCGACAATTTCGATAAATGGAATTTGGGTTTCGATTAATCGAAATTGGCCAGGAAGTTGAAAGGTCAGAGGACCACGATTTCGATTAATCGAATTTGGTTTCGATTAATCGACTTTGGATTTCGATTAATCGATTTGGGGATCGATTAATCGACTGAGAACCTCCGGACCCTGTGGGGTTGGAGGAAATGACTTGAGAAAAATCGACTAATCGAAATGGGATTTGATTAATCGATTTAGTTTTCGATTAATCGATTTGGGATCGATTAATCAACTTGAAACTCTATTGAACTGAGAGTCGACTTTGCGAAAAGAAGAATTTCGATAAATCGAAATGGGATTCGATTAATCGAATGAAAACTCGACTGTTCGAACTGTGAGTTTACTTTGCGAAAAAGGAGAATTTCGATTAATCGAAATTGGATTCGATTAATCGAATGAAAGCTCAATTGAATCGAGAATCGACTTTCTGAAATAGAATTTCGATTAATCGAAATTACTTCGATTAATCGATATTGACCTTCGATTAATCGATTTTGGAAATCGATTAATCGAATCAGATTCGATTAATCGATTTTGGAATTCGATTAATCGACTGAGATAGATTATGTTGACTTTTGGGTTTGACTTTAAGATTCTTTGAGGGTCTTATACCTTTTTTATTACATCCTTTGTGATGAGTTTTACCTGTTATTTGGTACCATAGGTGGTACGTGTGGACTAGTGCACAAGGAGCCACGTGGGACCTTGATGCATTGATCAAATGAAGACTTGAGGTAGGGAACACCTTGAACATGTACTTTATTTTACAAGAGCACGTATGTAGTGATATAGATTTCCATTCAAATGTTTAATTGTTTAAGAATTGTGAAAAGTGTGTGTGCGTATGACATCCATAAGAGAAATTCTAATAAGCCATCCCCAGGGGATGAAGAAGTAAAGAGATAAGGGCATCAGGTGTGATGCAAGTAAATGGATACATCCCAGGGATGTATCCAAGGATTGAATCATGTTTGATAGAGTCTAACTGATATAAGATAGCACAATTACACGGTGAATAACTATATGGAAGGCACCGATATTTTTGTTATTTGAGGTTTGATAGGGTACCCAGCGTGGCGGGATATCCCACGGCCCGACACGGCGGGATATCAAGTGACGTCTGTTGGAGCTTATCCGTACATAGTAAGCACAGAGACAAGTGAAACCCGCCACCAATCCCGAGGGAAAGGGGCTTGGGTACTATTTGTATTCGAGGAATACTGATTAAACTGCTCTATATAGATGGCGATGATGGGTATCTCATCGTGGCTCGATGCTATATTGCTCGGGATTACTTAAGTTGAAAGTTTAAGTTTTGCTTTAGGCCTTCTCGGCATCATTCATGAGTAAATGAAAATATAAGTAATCAAAAGAAACGAAATGCTTTTAACTGTTTCATTAACAATCGATAGATACATCATGCATGGCATATCATGGAATATATGAGTTATAATTTATATGTTCAACGTGTTTGTTCCTATTGAGCTAGGATGTAGCTCACCCTATAGACTATACGTCATGGTCCACTATTAGCCCGAGGCTTGAGGAGACGCCGATCCCATGAAGGACCTGACTGCGGTGATTTGTTGAGCCACCTCCAGGACTTCTTCTAGAGGACTCAGTTATTGCCACTTTGAGGATTTTGGAGAGGTTTTTATGCTTGGTATGTCAAGCCTTGATTCTGTTTAAAATCATGTATATAAGGAGTTGAGATTTCTCTTTTGGGACGAACCATCCGTGATGATTGCTATCATCGATGGTTCGGATCGGTTCTCCATTCATGCAGAGGCATGAGGGTAGAACTGTCTTTTGGGAAGTTAATTAATATAGATTTAAACTCCGTAATTTCATTTATAGTACTTTTGATGCTTGATATACCAGTGTTCCGTGCTTAGCTAAAGGGCACGATCAAGATGATCGTGCTGATGGCACGGGTTTCGGGGTGCCGAAATCCGGGCTGTCACACTTCCTCAGCTAGAACTCACGCACCTCACTCTCAAAATAAATAAAAAAATTATGACCTTGTTCCTAGAATGGGAGAAACTCATTTTATACTTATTGATTACCTGTTGATCGAATAGTGATATTTTTTTTTTTTTAGGAATATCCAAGATTGATTTTGTGCATATCCACGTGATAAATGAGTGTTTGATGCGACATGGCAGTAATCTGGATTGGGTCATGTTACCTTATGACAAGCTTTCAACATTTGGATGAAAAGCAATATATTACTTCATATCCTATATATATATATATATATATATATATATATATATGGCAAAGTGGAAAATTCGTTCGGTTGTAAAAATATTTCTACGCCAATTGACATAAACGTGACACATAACGCATCTTTTATAAAGTAATGGATAGCATGGGACTCACTTTACTAATTAGGGTTAAACTTTTAAAGTATTATAAAAGTTATATTATTTTTTAACCGATATTTTTTACTTTTTTAAAAGAAAATTTGAAGTCTCTTTTCTTGTTTCTCTCTTTTTCTAAGAAAGTGTCGGACTTACTTTTTCAGTTATATTGTACTCAAAAATATGAACACCTGGTAGTGAAGCACTAGCCCCTAAAATGAGGCGCTGACGCCTCGATAAAAAATAGTGTCTCTAAAACGAGGCGTTGGCGCTTCGATAAAGAGGCACTGACGCTTCAATAATTTTTTTTTTAATTGAAACGTCGGCGCCCCTAAAACGAGGTGTTGATGCTTCGATAGAGAGGTGCAGACACTTCAATTAAAAAAAAAAAATTATCGAAGTGCCGGTGCTCCTAAAACGAAGCGTCGGTGCTTCGACAGCGCCGACACCCCTAAAACGAAGCGTCGGTGCTTTGATAGCGCCGACACCCCTAAAACGAAGCGTTGACGCTTCGATAGCGCCGACGCTTTGATAGAAAGGCGCAGACAATTCGATAGGTAAGCGCGTTCGCTATCAGGGTGCCGACTCTTAGTTTTCGGGGTGCTGCCATTTTGCTCCCACGATGCTAGCGCTTCGCTATCGGGCGCCACATTTTTTGAATAAAATATGATTGAAAAAGTAAGTCAAAATTTCTTACAAAAATAGAGAGAAAAGAGAAAAGAACTGGACTTTAAAAAATTTAAGAATGACGGCTGAAAAGGTATTTGAGTTTTAAAATATTTTAAAAGTGTAACTCTAATTAGTAAAGTGGACCTCATGTCACCCATCACTTTACAAAAAGGACGCTACGTGTCGCGCTCATATCAATTGGCGTAGAGATATCTGTACGCCCGGGGCGCATGTCTCGGGCCTCTCTCTCTCCCTCTCTCTCTCTCTCTCTCTCTCTATATATATATATATATATATATATATATATATATATATATATATATATCTTACTACTATATAAAAGCACAAATCTTTCTTATTTCCGTCAATTTTAGTGTTTCCATATTTTAGGAACAAAATACCCTTAAGCGGCTAAGCTACTTTATCTATCCTTATGTTCTTCCTTATCTATCCCTATATTTTATAATTCTCTATAACTAGACCCTTAATTAAATTAGGACGGTTTGAGTTAAACAAATAAGAGAATAATTTCTCCTATTTTTTAGGAACTTAAAAAGCAAAAAAAAAAAAAAAAAGTCTCATAATTTCATTGGAACTCCTTCCTTTTTAGGACTCTAAAGGATTACATTCTTAGGGTAGCATTATTTGCACCCATTAACCCTGTGAAAAACACACGCATACAGTTGACTGCTTTGAATTAGACGATGGAGATCATTTTTCTTCCCAACCTCACATAGTAGATCTTAATATCATAGCACCCCTATAAGAAAGTCAGATCGTGATTCGACATGGCACACTTTCCCAAAACTGATAGTGATTGTGGGTGTACCTATCAAACCATCATTTTTGGATGTGTGCCATGTGGAGTCAACATGTGACCGTCTAATAGGTAAGCCATGATATCAAGATCTCTTGCGTGAAAAAAATGGGATGAAAAATGATCTCCATCGTCTGATTCAAGGCAATCAATAATTTTTTCTTGTGAAAGAAATTGTGTTCTTCACAGAAAAAATGGGTACAATTAACGCCACCGTTATCTTATAGGGTGGCACTATTTACTGTCACTTTTCTTGTGAAGAACACACGCATTTCCACCATAAAAAATTGTGGATTGTCTTGAATCGGACAATGGAGAACATTTTTCGTCCCAATCCTCGATACAATAGATCTTGAGATCATGGCTCACCTATTAGACAATCAGATCTTGATTTCACGTGATACACATCTCCAAATGTGACACTTGAGAGAACCCTTTCTCATAGTACACCCATGATCACGGTCACTTTTTGAGATTTGTGGCTCATGAAATCAATATCTGATTATCTAATAGGTGCACCATATTTTCAGGATCTATTGTCCAGAAGATTGATAAAAAACGACCTCCATTGTCTGACTTAAATTTGTTTGACATATGGAGTCATTGTTAGTAAAATTTATCATAATTTCTCTTATATTAATTAGCTTAGATGGTGTGCATTATGGAATTCCATCTAAGCCATTTGATTTGAAGGTTATGATATATGCACAACTTCACCAGTAGAGATAATTTCATCAGACAATCAAATAAATTTTTAAAACCCTCATCAAACCTTAGTAACTATGACAGTTATAGGATTCAAATGACATGATGTCTATCTTTTTAGGAACAATGTACCTTCATTTGTGAACAATCTAATAGTCAAACCAATCAAGGAATTATGCCTATATGTGAATCATCACATTCTAGGTGCCAAATGACTCGGAACCATAGTATTAAAACTTGGCCGATACTGAGACGTATCGGCGATACGTATCAATTTCATCGAGAATCAATACTAATACAAGTCTATATCAATCAATATTGTCTCGGTGTTAATTCACTGATGCAATATCTACGACACCGGATCCGTATCGACCGATATGTATCAGTTCAAGATGGGTTGATACCTTATATCAATACTGAGTTTGATACTGTGACCTCATTAATAAATTTTAATACAAGCCATTAAAAATAAGATCGATTCATATTAAAGTGCACATGTCATGGAATTCAAATCATTAAATCCGATTACTTTTTTTTTTTTAGAGGATTAGATCCGAGTACTTAAACAAACATCATATATTGTTTATATCAAATGCAACGTTGATAATAACTTACTTGAATTTAATTATATATTCGCCATATATTAAGAGTGATTTTAGTGTGAATGATACGTGACTATTTAGTTGATGTGAGTTAATACAAGTAGCACAAATGTAGCGAAAGAATTATTTTTTATTCATTTTTTATCGCTTATAATAATATTATTTTATTCAGTTATATTTAACAAATTTTATTTAATTTTACTTTTCTTTGGATGAGCATAAGTAGATAAGGCTTTAGACAAAAAAATTTGTTGTCATTAGGCTGGTCAATTATGGAGTCGACCGACCTGTTGAAAATATTGCATAAATATTTAATTGATTAAACCATGATTTTAAATATTAGTCATATCTGATACATATTGGCTGATATGGTTAGGACTTTTCCGATATATCTACATCAACGATAGTATATAGGATCAAACATCGAGTTGGGAAACATCGATCCATATCAGGTCATATTGGCCCAAATATATCTGATCTAAATCTGATATAATATCAAAAATGTTCTTTGGGACATAGTGACAAATTTCTCTGAAATTTCTTCGAAATTTACCGAAATAGGGGTCGGGCGAAACTTTTGGCGAAACATCGATGATTTCTCCGAAATCGCTGAAATTTCATTAATTTAGGTGAAATTAACGAAATTTCACCGAAATTAATAAATTTTTTCTAATTTTTGTCATTTTTTAAATAATAAATAAAATTTTAATGAAGTTTAAATACAATTTATATTTAATATTTTTTGTACTCCACGAAATTTTTCCGAAACTTTTCGAAATTTTCTTGAAATTTATCCGAAATGAACCGAAATGACCCATTACCGAAATGTTGCTGAAAACGAAATTTGTCACTATGCTTTAGAAATTTTTTCATTATTTTAAAATCATATATAAGTTTAAAATTTTAAAATAAAAAAGTAATTGAATACTATCTATAAAAGCGTGAAAGCCACTATCAAGAGTACACCTACGAATCTTTGAGAGCACCCACGTTAAATCCTGTTGGCTACTTTGAATCGAATGATGAGGAACATTTTTTATTCCAATCTTTCACACACTTAACTTAGAGATCATATGCGTACCATCAAGCCTCCAGACATTGATTTGACTTAACATGGATACCAAAAATATTATTTTTTAATAAACTTTCTCTTGCTTGACTGTCTCGTAAAATACTTCTAAATAAAAATATGATTTTATTTGAAAATAAAATTTTAATTATTCTTATCTTTTATTAAAAAACACTTATGTAACAATTCTCTCCAAAAAATTAACTAAACGAATCTCGTTCGAAATAGGAGTCTAGGACCCAATACCCACAAATATAGTAACTGTATAGGTATGGGAATCCCCTCCCCAATACCCAATACTTGCTTCCAAAAGAAAGAGACCCGAGTTCGAATCCCCTCTTCCTCCCCCCAGAGGCTACCCTAGGGATTTATATCCTGTCTTTGACACATGTCTTTGAATTTAAAGGGGTGCATGTGGCCTAGATTAGGCGAGTTATAAGAGGGTTAAAAAAGAAGTATAGGTACGGGAATAAAATGGCTCCTTAAATATATAAAAAACAGTTGTAAATTTTGGTAATTTAAAAAAAAAAAAATATATATATATATATTATAAAAATAATCATTATAAACGGGAAAAAATAGGTTTGCAATGTGTTTTTTGAAAAAGTTGAGTTTAAAACGTGATTTTCGGAAAAAAAAAAAAGAGAATTTTTTGTAATTATTTTTTATATTAATTATAGTGTTACCCAATCCTTTGGCATCTTCTATGAGTTTGTGAGCGACTTTATATGCACTTCTAATGGATTTCTTCTTATCATCGGTTCAGGCGAGTTTGTCTCCAGTCCTTCGGGAGAAAATACGGATCTGCAAAATTACATCAACATCAATATTATGAAACACATACCAGACTATTTCTTTATTTTATCTTTTAGGATCATTATCTAAAAGCTCGTACATATGGATCACTGATTCGGATTTTATGGGCATAATAACTTTTTAGGTAGACACCCTAGGAATCCACCAGTCTTCCAACACTTTGATTGAGTTTTCACTGCCCACCCTCCATATCAAGTCATTTTCAATTATATTTTTTACAGATATGATGCTCGCCCAATAATAAAAGGCATTTCTACCAACCTTTGCGTCAAGGAAATTATCTATTAGGAAATACTTGAACCCTGTTTAGCAAGCCTAGCTCTATTAAACGCATATATTTTTTAAAACTCCTCTCACCATGCTCCTTAAGTTTACACATTTTACCATAATTTTTCAGTGTATGCCTTTACCAAAACTAGCTTAGTTCAATTATCATAATTCCCCTTATCTTTTTATATTTTGCATGCAAAATATTTGTCAACCTAACTTTCAAAGATTCATGCTCGAAATTGATCCGAGGGGTCAAGTTCATGTGCTCAACCTAATTAAAAAATTGAGTCAAACAATGAAATCAAATCAACCTGATATTATTTTGGTTGGTGTTACCAGCACATCACTATATGTTACAGTTACCACATTCAATGAATAAAAACTGTTGAAAAGAAGTGGACATCCACGATCCAAAATGTAGTCAAACGATAAAAAATTCAGTGCGCTATGATGTGTGACACAGTTGCCAAACTTTGGTTGAAGTTTAGACCACAATTTTTATTTTATTTTTTTAATAAATGACATGTGACATTGCACATGATCTAAAAAAGGCAATATCTTGAAATCAAATGTCGCATAGCATATGATTTGAGGTTTGAATGCATAGGTTCATCTATACATTAGAACCCATAGACTCTTTCCATTTTATAAATTTATTATTATTTTTATGATTTTATAGACCCTGCAAAGTACATGCATGTTTACTAGTGCATATATATATATATATATATATATATATATATATATATATATATATATATATATATATATATATATATATATATCTTACCTATATATAAAAGATGAAAGGAAAAAAGAGAGCTTTAACTTTCTGATTTTCGCTCTATCAAATGAAGACAAAACAACTTAAGATAGCAAAACCTTTCCTCCAAGCGCACGATAGCAAAACTCATATGGCTTACTTTTTCTAAATGAGAGAGAGAGAGAGAGAGAGAGAGAGAATCGCCCCTTCATCATCATCTCTCCATAGTCATAGTCTTCCATTTTCCATAGTCTTCCATCTTCAATGAAACAAGATCGTGCAGAAGATTTCAGCCGAACAAAGAAGAACGTATATATAGCCGAACAAAGAAGATTTTGTCATCGTCGTCCGCTTTTCTAGGGTTTTTATATGGGCTGCGATTTAGGTGCGTGATCTCTTAATTATTTAATTATTTATTATTATTTTTTTCTTGATTCTAAAATACTTTCTTAAATCGTTTTATTATATTTATATTTTTTTAATTCGAAGAATCGAGAGATGCATATAGTTCATGAATTCGGGAGATCTGCAAATGGTTGTTTTGAGGGGGTTATTTACTTGCAGATCTGATTCATTTGATTTTATTTGAGTTTGGATATTGGATTTTAGATCCAGCACATCATAAGGGGGTTTTTCAGATTATAATTTTCTGATTATGAAATCGATCAAATCGGATTTTATTTTTTATTTTTGGTGTGGGTTGTTAGGTAAGATCTTTTTTTTCGTTTAAAAAAAAGAAAAAAATTCCTCTGTGTTTCTTGAGGTATACATTTCAAGGGTTGTGGAGCATTTTAGATTTTTGTGAATGATTATTATTATTATTATTCTGTCATTGAGCATTAGGGTTTTGCTTTATAATATTAATTTCTCTTACAAACTATTCTTTGTAAGGGGAGAATTAGTAATTTTTGACTTTTTAAGTTTTTCAATTTTTTAATATTTTCAATTAGGGGTTGTTTTTTTAGATTTTCGTTTTTATAAGATAAATATTATTGGTTACAATCTTTATTAGTCTTTTTTGCAACCATTAGGTATGATTATTTTTATTTTATCCATTGCTTTTCTTATATTTAACTTTTTTTTTATTTGCTAGGTTCTGTTGATAATGTGGATTTGATTTTATTTTTAAATTTTATTATGTTTGTTATAATTTTTTTAACAAAATATTCTACTCAATCTAACTTTTTTCCCCTATTTAAAATGCAACCTTTTCTTTTTCACTTCGATTTAATGTTTGCTCTTGTTAGTTGTTCTTTCTTATTATACTATTTATGAAAATGCTTACTACAAATATGGGTTTGTTCATTTTGATATTATTTATGATTAATATATCTAGCTATATGTTAAGTGTGGAATTGCATGTGAGGTGTTTGAGAATATGCTTAAAAAAGGTTGAATCTAGATTTGTTAAATCGAGTGAAAATGATCACTTGCATGAATGAGTTGCATTTTAATATAGGGAGGTTAGGTAAAATATTCACATTATTTAAATCTCTTTACCAATTTTAAAGTCCTTAATTAGGATTGGTTTGATTTCTTTTAATTTATTTTTACCGTTCTTATTTTTTGTGCAAAACATTTTGATGATGTCTTTGAATGTAAGTTCAGTATTTCCATTCAAGATCTGCTCATGAACAATATGAAAAATAAAATCCAAATTTAAAGTTAATTGTTCTTCGTCCTAAAATAACCTAGCTGCTCCCCAAGAATCAGCTTCTCTTCGAGGTAAGTTGATGTAATCATGATTTTATCTTCTTTTTTTAAATTTTTTTAATTATAAATGGTCTTCTTCCGTCTTTTTTTAAATTATCAATACGTTTTTCATTTTAGTGAGGTTTTCATCATTTTTTCCCTCTTTCCAGATTTCATTTATAACAAAATGAGATGGATCGCACAAAGCATTGTACGATAACATCGGTTCATCATCTTGTGATCTAAGTGCAATGATCCGATTTTGAATGATAAAGTTACTTGTTATAATCAAATTTCAATTATAGCTTTCTTTCTTGGTCTCCTTTATATGTTTAATGTAGTCTATTGGTGACCTTTGTGCCAATTGCTGCATTTTCTTGTAGATTTTTTGCTTTACTGTGGACTGTGACAATAGCGTGTAGCATAATATGATATCAAAAGATGTATAAACCCACATAACTCTTGTGATAATAATAAGATAAATAAAATTTAATTGTACCTGGTGCCATGGATCTTTTCCTTTCTTTTTGCTTGATTTTGATTTTCTACAACCAAGGCCTTCTATTCTCTCCCACTTATATCACACCATACAAGAGAGTAGGTACCTAAGCTAATTTGGGTTTTATCCAACAAACGACCCACCTATCACTAATCATTTAGAAACACAATCAGACACACACACATGTATAGGAATTATTCTTATATAACAAAGGTACAAAATAGCCTACGTATATAGGTTCATCAAAATCACCCATTTTAATCCAACGGTCACAGATCTGGATTTTAGAAGATTCTATGATATATGATAGCCCACATGGTAAAATCTTACATAGTATTCAGATTTCATAACAACTAGCAATTAGGAAGTGATAATTGGTTTGTTTAATTTATATTTTGGGCTCAAATATTTTTTTTTTGTGTG
Organism: Chloranthus sessilifolius; assembly: GCA_021018995.1. Classification (NCBI taxonomy): domain Eukaryota; kingdom Viridiplantae; phylum Streptophyta; class Magnoliopsida; order Chloranthales; family Chloranthaceae; genus Chloranthus; species Chloranthus sessilifolius. The sequence continues at coordinate 120,746,226 of CM037587.1, read as the reverse complement.
ACCTTCATATTAATTGGTTTGCAAATTACTATATTTGCTTTAATATGATCAGAGTTTGTAGCATAGCATTTGTAATATAGGAAAGCAATTAGGTGCATAGTCACCAAGTTGGGGTTTTGGAATAAGTTGGCAAGAGGAAAATTTGAAAAAATTCAGCAAAAATACGGGAAGTTCGGATAAAATAAGGGAAAATAGAAAATAAATTTTAAAATAAGATTGAAACATATGCAAAACATAAATGATATAAACAATTCATGAAATTTATTGAAGAAGTCATGATGAATTAATCATAATTTTCACAAATTTTTTGAAAAAGTTACAATTTATTGGTAAACCAAAAAAGTGTGATTTAATCGCAACTTTTTCAATAAGTCAATGATTTTGGTAACTATGATTAGGAGATGTCATTAGAAACTAAACTTGCTTCATTATGTTTCACATGTTTCCTATCCAACGAGGTTATCCAAAAAATAAGCCACCGAACAAATCTTTTAACAAGTGATCGCTAAAATTTGCTAATAAATTTCAACTATTTCAAAATTAAGCAGAATAGATAATAAAGAAGATATATCAATCCAAACCTGCTTTACCACCTTGAAATCCAAAAATGGGGTTTGGGGTCGTTCTTCCTCTTCATGACATAAGAAGCAAGTTGAAAGTTGATACTAAATGGATTCTTCTACTTTTTACTCTACTATCAACTCGAATGGCTGAATATAACAGCTTTCAACCAATCTTGAAGACCATTCTCTCAAGCAATTTATTACAATCATCCAAAATTTGGATTTCTCGGAACAGTTAGAAAATTTACTTGTATGCATATTTATCATACTTTGTTTGTTAATTATGGAAAAAATTTCATCAACTTGTCACATTCATTAGGGAGTGTCATTGAACCATGGAAATTTTGAATTTCTCTCTAACAATTTCTCAAGCAATAATTCATCTACTTTTTATTATAATTATTATTCATAGCATTGCAATTAAGAAAATAGAATTATCATAACTATTGCAATAGTCATTTGATATATTCATCCAATATACCTAAAGTTTACAGCCATGCAAATTTTGGATGAAAGTTTAAATTAACTCTTTATGTGATGCAATCTCAACGCGCCCCCACGTAGGCAATCTCAATGCACCCCCATTTGGTTGAAGAGCCACTTTTGATAAAACACGATTTAAATGCTAATGGGATAAAATTTCAATTTTTTGGGTAATTCGGGTATTCTATTTTATTTTCCCTTCTCCCCTTTTCGCTTTTTAAAGGGTTATAATTGATAGTACTATAAGTTGTGTGAAGATTCCCATTTATATATATATATCTGTGTGTGTGTGTGTGTGTGTGATGTTTGTATCTGTTTTATTTTTTTTTGTATTTTGAATTCTTTTCAAATTTTGCAAGTTCACAGTGTTAATAAGCACAATACTTTTTTAGGGACTATACAAGTAGCACAAGAGTTTCTTATAAGTTTTCATTGATTTCAAAGTTGCTATTATCAAAGCTTACCTTCATGTGATAATACTTTTCCAATTTACTAGACATCCTTCCTATTCCTGTTATGACTACTCTAAAGGAACTTCCTATGAATTTTTACATTGTTATTAGCCAGTGGATTGAAAAGTTTGAATAATGACCTTAATCATTGATATTCTCCTTCATAAGGAAAGCTAGGAACCCTTATGGGTCCAATCTAGACTCAACCTCACAACAGGCTCCCAACCAAACAGATTTTTAGAGTGCCCCTTTCAGAGGCATTTCAAGATAATTTAATGGGAGGGTAGCCAGATTCATACTCCAAAAATGTAGCTAAAGTTATCAATAAAAAAAATGTAGCTAAAGTTGGTAAAAATGACACATTTATATTTATTATATGTACCTGATTAAATATTTGACTCATATTGGCCTCAAATCACTATCGACAAGAATTTGTGAGACTTGACCCTTATTAATTGTAAACTTGGGCACGATAACTAGGTTATCTATGTCTTTTACCACTGAAGTATTTATGCTAGATGTATTAGTGGTTTTTTTTTTTTTTTTTTTTTTTTTATTGTATTAACAAAATAGACTTTCACTTATTAATTTTTTTTGTTTTATGTTTATTTATTATTATTTTGATCGGTTAGGTTTAATTATATATAGTAGCTTTTATATTAACACAAGAATCTAGATGATGATTTGGTCAAAGTTGAAAACCTTTTAATGCTACAATGTCATAAATTTTTGTATTGGGTCCTATTATACAATTGAATGGAGAAACGAGAGACAATATGAAGGACTTGGAGTAATAGAGTGTAGCCCTAAACAAAAATGAGTATAAAAATAAAACAATCAAAGTCAACTGCAAATGAACAGGACAAGGTGAGAACGATATCGATGGATGGCGATGGTGATTTTTATTTTCTTTAATAAACTTTAGGCTCATAGTCAAAATTTTGTCTGAATATTTAACCTTTTCTCTCTGATTTTTGTCTAAATATTTCTAGAACTTGCCAAATTTTGTCGAATTTTAACCTTGCCGATATTGCATAACCCTGGCTTGGTGACTATGAGGTCAATCACTAGAAAAATGTGTTTTTATATTGGTTCCTTTTCTCTTATCTTTAAACAGGCAGTATGGGCATTGGGTAATGTAGCTGGTGACTTACCAAGTTGTAGGGATCTTGTTCGTAACGATGGTGCCCTCATGCCATTCTGGCTCAATTAAATGAACATTCTAGACTATGCATGCTTAGGAATGCTACATGGACATTATCCAATTTGAACAGGTATCTAGACAGTAGCATTCATTTGCCTCGTAATTTTTTTTGCAAATGCAGTGGCATGGGTTGGCTGATATTGTGTGACTTTCTTTGGTTGTTCATATCAGGCAAAACTTGCATTGCCAATTCTATGGCATCTTATACATTCAACTGATGAGAAAGTTCTAACATATGCTTGTTGGGCTCTATCTTATCTCTCTGATGGTTCAATGAAAAAATTCAGGTTGTAGTCCAAGATTAGTGAGACTTTATCCAATTTGAACAGGTATCTAGACAGTAGCATTCATTTGTTGTCTAAGATTAGTGGGACTTAATCCAATTTTAACCGGAATGTTACATGGACTTTATCCAATTTGAACAGGTATCTAGACAGTAGCATTCATTTCATTCGTAATTTTTTTTGCAAATGCAATGGCATGGGTTGGCTGACATTGTATGGCTTTCTTTGGTTGTTCATATCAGGCAAAACTTGCATTGTCAGTTCAGTGACATCTTATATATTCAGTTGATGAGGAAGTTCCAACAGAAACTTGCTGGGCTCTATCTTATCTCTCTGATGGTTGAAATAAAAAAAATTCAGGCTGTAATTCATTCAAGTTGTTGTCCTAGATTAGTGGGACTTCTGCTGTAAGAATCTATCTACAATTTACATATTTTATTTTTGGGATTGCTTATATTAAAAGCCCTTTGTAGATTTAATTATGTTGGCAGCTTTTCATTTTCTTGTTTTCCTGTTCTATTGGCTTAATAAGCATTTTTCCCCCTTATATAGGGTCAGTCTTTCCAGTTTTGTGTTTCTCTTAAAGAAACTTATAACTGACTAGATTTGTATAAGTATTGATGCTAGCTCCTCATCATAATCCAAATTCGACGAAGAGTGCAAATAAATTCGTTTCTTTACTGAAACAAAATCTCAAAATTTTCGATCAAAAATCGCAACTTTCAAATTCTCGGCCGATAATTTGAAGTTATCGGCTGATAATTTGCTAATCACCATATTATTGCCCAATATTTTCAAGGCCAATATTTTGGGTTTAAAAAATAAAAAAAAAGAAGTATGGGCACCGAAACTTTGGCCTAGCCCATCACATTTCGGCCGAAAATTTGTTTGGGATGTTCAGCCGAAATCCCAAAATTTCGGTGAACATACCAGATTCATTTTCAGTTCCAACCAAACCGAAATTTCGGTGCCCAATAATTTTCTTTTTAAATGTAAATTTTTTTTTTTAACTTTATATTGTAACAAATTTTTCTCTAAATAAACAGCTCTCACGTGCATCGTACGCGTAGGGTCCACTAGTATATATATATATATATATATATATATATATATATATATATATATATATATATATATATATATATCCAACAACCTTTGGGAAAGAAGCAAAGTTTATATCTGCAACCTCTCCCAATATCGACATGGGCCAAACCAATCAGCCAGCCACTAGTAAGCTAAACTTAAATATAAATTAACCCCCCTTGCCGACATCAAAAGATTATCAACCCTCCTTACTAAGGCCGTTTTGGACCGTCAATTAGCGATTAAAAGACTGCTGATAAGGAATTTGTATAAAATGGGCCGTGAAATAGTTATATACAAATCATCATATTTTGTTCATGTGGCACACCTACATCCATGGTATCAAGTGTCAACTGATACCGACATGTATCAAGTGTCAGCCGATACCGACATGTATCGAATTATCAGTAAATTGACACCGGTATCACCCAGATTTCAGTATCAGAGTGGTATTGGTATCAATATCGATATCGGCCAATACTGACTGATACAAACTCTTAACCGACATTTTAACACCAAATGGTGTTTAAATGATCCGCCATTATTAAAATGTCACTTTTCATCTCAACATCTAAATGTTTATTATTGTGCCATGTAACACACATCTATGATCAATTTAAATTTCTCAAGTGACAATCCGTCGTTGGAACATGTCCCAATCAAAAGATCATGCTTATAAATGAATGTAAATTATCCGATCGGTGAACTTTAGTATCAGCCATCAAAATTAAGAACTGCCGTTAATATTAATGTGCAGTGATCAGATTGGTTGAATCTCTCAAAAAGTGTGATTTTGAGGCATATCTCTTCAATTGATGACATCTATCACTTTGAGTTTGATGATATAAATTTTTAAAATCATACACAAATAAATGGTGTATGATCATTTAAATACTATTTGGTGCTTAAAAGAGTGTCAGTCCAAAAAATGAATATCTATACTTTTTACTTTTTTTCAAAAAAATAATATGCTCATCGATACTCTATCAGCCGGTACTTACCGATCCAAGATGAACCGATACGCTGTACCACGTTTGATAGCTTGCTTATATCATCGACATATTCAAGTGGCATGCTGGCATTAGACGGGACTAATGACAGTTTCTTTTACCATCTCCATACGCTCTTTTCGCCATTGTAGGCTCTTTTTGACCACATATTTCATATTTGTTTCTAAACTACATTGACCCGTGCAACATGTTACAAAATAGATGGAGAAGTGAACCCTCCCTGCTTATAATAGTGACAAGTTTTTTTTTCAGCTACTTTTCGATAGGGGTTTATGGCGGATAAATTTTGAGAAAAATTAGAAAAGTTTCAAAAAAATTTCGGACAGTACAAAAAATATTAAATATAAATAATATTTAAATTTCATAAAAATTTTATTTATTATCTAAAAAATGATAAAAATTAGAAAAAAATAATTAATTTTGATAAAATTTAGTTAATTTCGCAGAAATGAATGAAATTTCAACGATTTTGGAGAAATTATCAAAATTTCATCGAAAGTTTTGCCGACCCCTGTTTCGGTAAATTTCAAAGAAATTTTAAAAAATTTCAAATAAATTTATCACTATGTTTATAAAAGTGTAAATCTTACACTGTCAGGTCACTAATAAACTCGAGCACTCTAGAAAAACAATCTTTAAAAACAAAGCTTTTGGCAAAACAACTCCGAACTTAAACATTTAAAAAAAAAACATTGTTTTCACGGATTTTTGAAGTTCCAAAAATCGTGAATGCACAGTTTTTTTAAAACGTTTTAAGTTCGGGATTGTTTTGCTAAAACGTTTGTTTTTCAAAATTGTTTTTCTAATTATCCCAATAAACTCTCTCCAGCCTATGGACTTCCCTGTGTTTGGATATTGGGAAAATATTGAAACATAGATTTATAAATCCGTCATTTTCCACCGTTTGAGTTACAAATAAAAAAATAGAGGGAGACCCTCACATTATCTTTTCTGTCTCTTTGGAAAATAAGGGCATCATTACTTTAACTCACTGAACTTGTTACTTCACTTCATCTCTTCCAGTCGGCATATGTTGATCACTTTGAATCATGCAAAAGAGATCATTTTTCCTCCCAATCTTTCACAAAATCAAATTTAAGATCCTAAGCATACCATCAAGTGGTCATTTTTTTATTTTGCGTGGTACACAATCCAAAAGTGACTCTAAAATCACATGGGCATATCACATTCAAACCTGTTTTTAGGATATTTTTTGAGATGTGTGTCATGTAAAATTAAAAATCGACTATCCGATGGTACTCCCATGATTTACAAATTATTTTTATGAAAGATTAGAATAAAAAATAATGTCCATCATCTGATAAAAGCGATCAATACATGTCAAATTGGAGGAGATTAGGTGAATTCACAGTTTCACGATTTAAGGTTATACAAACAAGAGATAAACACAAGGATTACCTTAATTTATTTTCAAAAAAGTAAATAAAATTTTTAAAATACCTTTTGCTTGATCACGTGGGTGTTAGAACTCAATCAACCTTTATAAAATAACCTTTGCCTGACAACTTGGATGTCAGAACTCCGCCAACCCACATCTTTTCCACTAAAGGGGTGTCAGCGCTTCGCTATTGGGGTGCCAATGCCTCGCTATCTGGGTGTCAGCGCCGGAGTGTCAACGCCTCACTATTGAGGTGCTAGTGCTTCTCTTCTAGGGTGTTAGCGCTTCGCTACTAGGGTGCCAACGCTTCACTATCGGGTGTCAACGCTTCGCTATCGGGATGTCAGCGCCTCGCTATCGAGGTGCTACTGCTTTTCTCCCAAGGTGCCAACGCCTCGCTCTCTAGGTGTCAGCGCTTTGCTATCGGGGCGCGAAAAAATAATAATAATAATTTGGGTGCCAGCGCTTCACTATTGGGGCATTAAAAAAAATAAAAAAAAATTGGAGTGTCAACGCCTTGCTATCGTGATAAAGCACTTCTCTCCCGGGGTATCAATGCTTCGCTGTCGAGGGCCCACATTTTAAGTATAATATACCTGAAAAAGAAAGTGTGATACTCTCTTGAGAAAATGGAGAAGAGAGAAAAGAAAGAGACTTCTAAAAAAAGTCAAGTATGATGGCTGAAAGGAAATATACCTTTTAAAATATTTTAAAAGTTTTAACCCTAATTGGTAAAGTGAGCCCCATGCTACTCGTCACCTCACAAAATGCAGTATGTGCCGCGTCCATATCAATAGGCGTAGAAATATCTCTATGCCTTGGGTGCATCCTCTCTTCTACCCTCCCCTCTGTCATATATATATATATATATATATATATATATATATATATATATATATATATATATATATATAATCTCTCGTACGACAACTAGCTTTTCCAAACTAGATCAGCCTACTTACGTTTTAAACCAGCACGGTAACGCATTAGGTTAGAAACTATGCGGATTCCTGAATGCAATTTATATAGCTATACGCAGCAACAATCTTAGGGACAGCCCCACATTGGGGTTGGGTTCCCACCGTGGAAGGTGATTGTGGACCACCAACATAATGGCTTCAGCGCATAACGCGACAAGAGCGATCCAACACCGCAGCGAGGCCCGGATGGACGAACTCAAGCCCACAAGGCTATTGTACACGTTCCATAGGGGATCACTTAGGCCAGCGACAAGTCACGTGGCTGTTAGATCACTTCCTCATATATATGATTTAAACATCAACAGAGGTCAAATGACGGGAGGACCTCAAATGTATTGGTTTGACATATTTTACTATTCACACTGCAATGCCCTACATCGCTCTCCCACATGGCTATGTCGCGATCGCATCGCATGCCCTGTTGACACTGTGTCACGAACTAAATTGCCACCATGCCGCGTGCCCTCATGGCCTACAACCGAAGCTCTTCGGAGTACCTATAGCGAAGCCCTCATGGCTTGATGACGCGTCGATGATGCCCCAGCTTCAACCCACCAATGCCTGATGCATTAGTGGCATGCAGGTCTTGGTGTCAGTGTGGACACTGATACAATCAAATTGGTAGATGTGGCATAGTCATTCCCATGAGATATTACGTCAACGAGGACATTGACCTTATTGAGTCGTGGAGGATGTGACGGCCTCATTAATTTGGGCGCCAGCATGAAGGCATGACGACCTTAGAGCTGGGCTTTTGGCTAGCAAGAAGGCGGACGAGCCTTGTAGCTAGCTGTGTAGCGCGTGTGCGCAGAAGCACGTGGCCCTGCGACGCGTGCATGTTCTCCTTATGCATGCTGCAATCTAGTGTGGTGACTAGACGCGTGATGGACTTGAAATGCAGTGCTCCGCATAAGGGACGCAACGTGGTGCTAGGAGGGCACGCGACGTCCTTGTGTCATAAGACATATAATGCGGTGCTCCACGTAAGGGCACGCGACGTCCTGGTGCCATAAAACACATGAGGCGATGCCATGATGGCACGCGATGTGGTACCAAGCGGGCATGCGACATCTAACTTGTACGACAGGCGATGCGGTGCCACGAGGGTACGCCATGTGGTGCCACGAGAGCACGCGACATGGTCGCGACACGGACCCGATATGATCGTGACACAGTGCTATGTGGGTATGAGGCCATGAGGGTCTCGCGACGTGGATGCGATGCGGACGCGACATGGTTGCATGTGACGCTGATGCGTGACCTCACAAGGCACGTGGGCTTGAAAGATGGCACTGTGTGCCAGAGGTTCGTGTGTCACAATTAATGCCAAAATACTATCTTAGAAGGTGTGTGTCACGGGTAGAGGGTCGTGTGCCATAGTGGTATGTCAAACCAAGGGGTTTAAGGTTCTTTTGCTGGATGACTCAAGTTAGTGTTTAGACCATACTTGGGGGAATGGCGCTGTGGAGCTATTCTTCCATACATGGGGCCTTGTGTTGCTGGAGGGGCACATAGGTCTTCTAGGTGAGGGTGGGCTTATAACGTCGTTGCAGCGATACGGCATTTCAATGATGCCACCCTCCCCTCTATCATATATATATATATATATGGAAAAGGTGTTCGTCCTTCATTGGAGGACGCTCAACCGTCCTCCAAGATTGGGAAAAATCTCTTATTGGCAGTATGATACCAAATTAATCTCACACATGGCACAAGTGCATTGCTTAGATCATATTTAACAAAAAAAAATACATAAAAAACTCATCTTCATTATAAATTTTTTGAGCCTTAAAATATAAATTATTAAAATTAGTCAAACTTTAACAGAGGCCTTAAAAAGAAAATTTAAGACCTCTGTCAAAGGAGCGGGGAAGGATCAATCTCCATTAGCATCCTTATGAGACGCACAAAAAGGCCATTACCTAGCAACCTTGGGAGATGTTAAAAAAAAAAACCATTACTGATCCCCTCCGTTCATACGGGTGCTGAGAGATTTTTTGTTTTTTTGATAAGGGGTGCTGAGAGATTTAATCTTTGGCTTTTTAGTATAAAGTGGTTGCTTTTTATATTTACACAAATAATGAACAGTAGAAAATATTTTGTCATTGACGTTTGCGTTCATTAACAAGTTTGGCTATGGTTGGATAGCCCCCCTGATTTAATTAAGAATAAATAGAAGGTTACTTATATTTACAATTAAAGATTTTACATCCGTAACCTTAAGGTTACTACAGTTAAAATCATCGAATACTTTGAACCAAACAATAGAGATTTTAGTGAGAATCTAATACTCCCATTGTAATGGTAACTTTTGGGGACATGTGTTATGTGGAATTAATACCTGACCCTAAAAACGATCTAGATCATACTATTCTTTGTAGTCGACGGTTTGAATGGTAGGAACACCAAGTTGTGAATTTATAGTTTTTAACAAATAATATAATTAAGTAAATCATTAACAAACGGGCATTTGGTCTAGTGGTATGATTCTCGCTTAGGGTGCGAGAGGTCCCGAGTTCAATTCTCGGAATGCCCCGTCCAATTTATTATAATTTTTTTATTTCTTCTTCGTTAATTCTGTTTTGGTGGTTAAAAATGACAACCTAATTAATTATTGGATTGAGAGAGTGTGTGTTTGGGGTTTATCTGCGTTCGAGATGGCTGCTCCCCCTGCACGAGCTCGCGCAGATTACGATTACTTGATTAAGCTTCTACTCATCGGTGATAGCGGCAAGTCTTCTCTTCTCGTTTCATTTTTTAGTTGGTTGAACGCTTTTATATGCACAATTTTCTCAGTTTTCAACTTTTGGTTTTATTTATGATCGTTGATCTTTCGATTATTTGTTTCGAAAAACACTTCTGTGCAGATCTGAAGCTAGTATGTTTAGGGTTTTTGTAGTATTAGCTTTGAAGAGGGGAGTATAATTGTTGATTTTTTTATTTCTTCTTTTCTTTTTGGGTTTGTGATTCTGATTGATTTTTTTTTTATCAATATTGGTTAAGCTTCTCTGGATAGAGTCGCAGATCAAACTAGGAGGTGTTACGAAACTGAAGTGTTCAGATCATGGAACTAAATCACAGTTTGAGATCCTGATCAGCATGTCGAGAACCCGTATACAGAATAATAATAATTGTTGTGATTATTGTTATCATTTTAAAAATTATTAAATATATTACAAGGCCCCCTGGACCATACGTCCAAGTGCAACCCTAAGCGCTGCACTCGGTCCAGCTCTGCTGGGCACCATGTGACAGCCATCACCAGGATCGGGGGGCACACCAACTTGGACAAGATCGATAAGGTGCCATACAAAAAATTTGGGCATGATCCGTTGATATCCAATGTTGAAATGTTGTCAAGGGTGCCCAAATTCAATGCACCAAGTTGTATGGGCATTACCTTATCTTTGACTCATGAAATGAGGGCCAAAAAAGATTAAAAAATAATAATAATAACAAAAATTAAACCACATGCCACTGGCTGGACAACCCAAAACGGGCGTTTTTTTGGTGTCACGCGCCACCCAAAACGGATGTTTTTTGTATGTTTACTATGTAATTAAATCATAAATATATATCTGATATCTGTTTTATAAACATATATGTATTTATAGAGTTGGTATTTGATGCTCAGGCCTGATGATTATCTAGAATTGTAAATGGGGCTCAGCCCAAAAATTGCACAATGGGAGAATTTGATTGTCTGATCAAAAGCCTGTGCCTGCAAATAGATGCTTAAAGTGTATATGGGCAAAAGGTCCACACTGAAATTTGATTCACGAAAATGTTTTAATTGAGTTTTTGAATTGTCTGATCAGTAGCCACATCTGCGTGAAGGCCTGCCATCTAGATTTTTTGAATTGATGACCGTGGGTTTCCACGTATCCAATATAGATGAACGGGCTTGAGCATTGAGCTACTAATATTAACTCATGTTTATAGTATGGAATATGAACATGTTATATGGACACGATATATGTGTCAAATTTTTAATCTTTTTTTTGGAGTGGTGATTTGTTCATACTTCATAGCTTTGAATTAGAGAGAAAAACTGCAAACAGGGGCACATGATTTGGACAAAACAAAAGATCACAAATGGACTACCAGAGCGGAAATTTTAGGGTATATACAGACATGGAAAAAAAAAATTTAGGAGGGAATAAGATTGAAATGATAGGTGGGGATTAAAATAAATTACTGAAGGTATTAGAACTGAAAATTCTTCAGTACAGAACTTTCTGGTGGTCATGTTGGCTAATTTTATCAACACTTAAAACCAATTTTGCAGGATGCAACATTAGGTTCTCTTTCCGTTCAGTAAATATTATTATGTCCTTACTGCCCAGGAAGTTGGAAATGCATTAAGATCCTTTATAGCTAGTTTCAATATGCCTGGCTGACTGGAGATGGTAATATTGGTGAACGAAAAGTTGAAAGAATTGGATATTAGGAGGCAAAGCTTCTGATGGAGAGGAGATCCCTTGATGTCCTGCCTGGCTAGCGGCTTCAACCAAAGGTCGGCTGGAGAAGTGAGTTGCTGGACAGTGTTGGACTCTCCACGTGGGTAGCAGACTCCCGAATCGACTCGTGTTTGACTATTTTAGACATTGTATTCAACTCTGGTCTACACAAATCATGCAGTTAAAAGAGTAGTTTAGCACAAATCAGATGAATTGACTGTTTTACCAGTGTATATACTCTTAAATAAACTGCATATAGAGAAGTCATAACCCTTAATAAGGAATGGTCACTCAGAGATTTTCCCAACACATTTGACATTGATGCATTGACTTCTCTATATGCAGTTTATTTAAGATTCAATCTTTGAAGATGCAAAAAGGAAACTTACTAGATGCTATAGTTTACATTTATATGCAGTTTACATTTATATGTATATTATTACATGCATTATGATTGATTATAGACAAGCATAGTGATAACGTTTACATATCAACATACATTATCCCATGTACTGATCATCACCATCGCTTTGTCCCATCTATTTGGGGTTAGCTTTGCGAGTCCTATATCTCCACTCATGGCAGATTAGGCTAAACTATCCGTCATTCTGCAATCCTTCATGTCGCCTCTCACTACTTTCTCCATCTTTATTGGTCCATCTCTTCTCCTACTTGTGCTTTTATCTTTTCGATCCTTCCTATGTATGTTGGTTTAAGTCATATGAAATGACACACTCACACACACACACACACACACACACACACATATAAGTGCCGATGCTAACCACGGGAGTAGCACCCAAGCACTACCAACATGCCAGCTGGGCGCCATGTGGCACCCAACACGAAGATCGGGTGCCACACAAACTTGCCCATGCTCGATCAAGTACCATGTAAATTTTTTTTAGAAAGGATGCTTATCCACCGTTGAAAATGTGGTCAAAGTTGGAAAAAGTCAATGCACCAGGCAGGAGCTGGGTGTCACCCTGTATTTGATCCATGATTTGAAGGGGAAAAAAGTCCTAAAAACCATTTTTCAAATCATGTGCCACATGGCTGTACATTCCAAAACGCGTGTTGTTTTGGAGGTTAGGTGCCATGTGGCATGTGATCTAGTGCTCAAAGGTAGCGTGACAATGTTACCTTCATAAGTACGAACCCTTTTCCATATATATATATATATACACGCCCCCTGAAAATCGTGACATATGGATTTGGAGGTTGCATGATTGAATCATGTAATCACATTAGCGCAATAGGCTTCAATAGTTATTGAACAAATCCACTTTAATATCCATAGATAGGCCTTTTTTTGCCACGCTGGTGCTAAAGAATTTATATTGGGGAAACAGTGTATATACCTACACAAGCCAATAACAACCACTAACCCGAACAAATCCATGCTTCAATTGCTTAGAAGCTCTAAATCTCAGTGTTATTCCCAAAAGTTTAATCGTTTCAGTGACGTCTGTTTACCCATCAATTCAATCAAATCTGGCTTCCAGGAAACACGAGACTTAAAAACCTGGATAATAAATCTATAAGCAAGAAGTAGCAGCCCCAGTTAGTGCAATTGTTTATTACTATCTGTTATTGCTAGGCGGCAATGCCTCACACTTGAACTGTGCTACTGTAAAGAGTAAAGACTCATTATTTGGTTGCTGTATGGCTGGACATGCATGGAAACATGCCTGTACGGTCTATTATAATCAAGATCTAGATGTTCTCTTGATGCAAAGATCTTCATGTTTGCGCTCTTCTCACCAATATCGCTCATGGCTTCGACTTTTATTATCTTCTTATCTTTTGCCTTTTTTTTGCTTTCATATGGCAAGTTTTCTGTTTAAGTAAATTAAAAACAAAAAGTTTATATTTTAGTTTGCATACTAACAAGCACAGTAAACATTAAACAAACTAAAATATATTCAGCATTGGGTTCAGCATGCCACTAAAATTTTCTATAAATAAATGATTAGGCAATTAACTAGAAAGTTCGCCTATGGAATCACATTAACAACTGAATTCCTTGAATGAAAAATCTCACGAGAAATGCCATCTATCTTTTAAAAGGGAGGTGAACTTTTTCATCCGTCTGGTCATAGGGGTGTCAATGGGCCGGCCCATTTATAAGATGATTCTCGAGCCCAGCTCATTTATAAGATGATTCTCGAACCTGATCCTGGCCTGTTGACACCCCTATCTGTTCACAGTAAATGAATCTGGCAATTATGTAAAGATGCTAACCAGTAGAACAAACGTAGAAAAGAAAGGACGGATGAATAAAACAGTTCCTCTGCTGATCAAAGGTATATAGAACTAGGCCCTAGAGCGCTGCTATAATAATAATGTGACCTTTACCTTCTTTTATAATTATTCTTTCGGAACTTTTAACTTATGGTCCCCTCTCAATTATGATGATTATAAAAAACATTAATGTTTCTGCATCAAGTTTGGAATACTGATCTAGAATTTCTATTAAGTTCATGAGTCCCTGTCTTGATCAATAAAGTCTATTTGTAGTGAATCTTATTTAACAGCTTTACCATTTAAAGTGATGTCAAAGGCTTGGATGCAGTTTTGTTTTCATTCTTTTGAATTATTATTATTTTTAGTCAAAATGATACTCTTACTAGCTATTTTTTTTCTTTTTTTGATGGGTCTACTCTTACTAGCTATCAATGTCAGCCTTCTGTTTCTGTAGTCTTTTAGAGTGATATCAGGTCTGGATATCTGATGCTTATTGATCTGCAGTACAGTTACTTCTAGGGCCACAATTTGTCACCTGTTTAATCACTGGCACGTCATGCCAACCATTCGATACTCTTCTTCATTAAATTTGTAGTCCTCATCAATTGGGTGCTTGCTGATCCATCTTTTAAATTTCTGCAGTTGTTTTAATTTAAAGCTAGTTAGAGCCCTTCCTTTTGTTTACTCTTCGTCCGTTTTGCAAATTAATAGTTTGATTACGTAACAAAAATGGTGGTTTAAGAAGCATTAGTATGAATCCAATAAGAATTTGTTGGTTCTTCTGTTGTCTTCATTTTATTTGTCAATTCTTTTTGGCAGGTGTTGGAAAGAGTTGCCTGCTCCTGCGTTTCTCTGATGATTCCTTTACCACTAGTTTTATTACCACAATAGGGTGCGTACTCTTAACCTTTGATTTAAAAATATATGCTATGATTCCATGCGGCTTTCTGAAGTCAGGATAATGTCTGTTTGTTAGGATTGACTTTAAGATTAGGACAATAGAGCTTGATGGGAAGCGCATTAAACTGCAAATATGGGATACGGCTGGTCAAGAACGTTTCCGAACAATTACAACTGGTAGTTTGAATACATCAACTCTCGACACTCATCTGTATAAGAAGATCTAGATTAGTTTTTTTTTCTAAATGTCTTTTGCTCATATTCGGTTTGTTATTTTGTGTAGCTTATTACAGAGGAGCCATGGGTATATTGCTTGTGTATGATGTCACAGACGAATCTTCTTTCAACAGTATATCCTCATTTAGCTCTTATTTTACCCCCTTGTTTTATTGGGGTTCTCTGTTTGCAACTCGAGCTAGATTTTAAACACAGTAATCTTATCAAAAGTTTTTTCACTCCCGATTCAATATATGCTTAGACATTCGGAACTGGATACGGAACATCGAGCAGCATGCATCGGACAATGTCAACAAAATATTGGTAGGCAACAAGGCTGATATGGACGAGAGCAAGAGGGTAAGCTCAACTTGAAAGATCCTTGTACCATTTTCTATTTGTTCATGATGTGAGGTGGGTTTCTTTATGTAGGCAGTGCCAACATCAAGGGGCCAATCTTTAGCTGATGAATATGGTATCAAGTTTTTCGAGACAGTAAGTTGGAAATTGCACAATGGCCCAAGGATTCCATTCTTAAATCTGGATGTTCACGAATGATAATATCTTAATCCCCTTCCATTTGCGCAGAGTGCAAAAACAAACTTCAATGTGGAGCAGGTTTTCTTTTCCATTGCTAGAGACATAAAGCAAAGACTTGCAGAGAGCGACTCCAAAGCCGAGGTATATAGAATTCGTCTATAATGAGTAGGACATTGAGCACACTGTGTGAGCTGCGTGCCGCTTGGATCTGGAGATGCGCTTGTACTTTAAAAGAGCATGGAGATCTATTTGTGTCACAAGTCCATCCAGTGCACGGCTCACCAATGTCACCTAGACATGTGGCATGGGTGCCAAGTGTCAAGGTGTCGTAGGCACGCCAATTCGTAAAGACTCCAATATGGCGGCACAGCCTTAAGAAAAATGAAATAAAAATAAAAATATTTGAAGGGAAATCTTAGAGAGCAAATTGAGATATGTAATGAAAGTATACAATGTCTGTCATGAACCTAACTAAAATTATACTATATTATACAAATCATTTTCAAGGACCCAAGTTTTTTCTTTTATAGGTTACTAAACTTACACAATTTTTTTTTTTATATTTATAAAAGGACGGTTCATTTTTATCATGTCAAAATGAGGAATATTTTGATGCTATTGTGTGGTATTTTCATACATATCTGGAAGTATCATGCTCTGTTGAGGAGTGTCCAAGTGCCAACAAGTGTCGGCCCGGCAAAAATCTCAAAAGTAAAAGTGCCTAGGCAACATTGCGGCTCACATGCCATGTGCTTATAGTGTACTGTGAACACTGAACAGTCCTTTTTTTTGTGATAACCTGGGTGTCCGGGCCTCTTAGAGCACCCAACTACCTGGGTGTCCGGGCCTCTTAGAGCACCCAACTACCTGGGTGTCCAGGCCTCTTAGAGCACCGAACTAATCCCAAGGGCACATGCGTGCCCCTAGTTAGGATGTGCCGGGTCAGCACGGGATAAAATCCCTAGTGTGGCCTCAAGGGGGGATTCAAACTCAGGTCTCCGCTTCCTGAGCGGTCCGTTCATTGTAGACAAACCAGAGGTCTATGCCTTCTATGCTTTAATAACTTTTCAATGGAATTAGGATATGTATATTAGACCATGTTACTAACTTAAACTTTGTCCTCCTATGCAGCCCCAGACTATCAAAATCAGTAAACCAGACCCAGGTAAGGGTTCTGGTACGGCTCCAGAAAAATCAGCTTGCTGTGGTTCCTAAAGTGGCGCAGATGAGCGATATCATCCATTTTCTCTATGGTTCCCCAGTTTGTAAGGCGATATTCTGGATGGTACCTCTTGCTCTGCTTCTTTGTTTAACCTTTGGGTGTTGTACTTTCTCTCATTTGCTTGGTAGAGAGTTCTTTGAAAGCTTTCGAGGCTTTTGAGAGACACTAGTTCTGCAGTCACTTCAAGGGTTTCCAACAGCTATTCACTTATTTGGGTAATTTATGTGGGGTTTTTTTATCTTTTTCCCTTTTCTGCTTAAATATGATCATATACCTGGGGTAAAATGTAATCCTGTTTACCGTTATTTGAAATCAAGCGCATTCTGGAACTACTAGATTGTGTCCTCTTATCCATCGCTATTGTATTTTCTTTTCTCCATTATATTCACTATTCAGCACCGCTACCAGGCCGACCAGGTTTGTGCTGCTACTGGATTTTGTTCTGAGCACATTTGAAACCAAAATTTGGCTCATTTTGTGGCCATTCTCTGAACATTTCATTTGAACTTGGTTTTATTGCTCCCGATCTTTAATTTCCTTCAAAGTGTGGTTTTTTATATTCTATCGCTGTGATGATGATTGCTTATATTTCTGTATAGGGATTATTTGTAGGCTGCACCTCGCCGTAAAGATTATGGTGCACCTTATTTTAACATATGTTTTATCAGTAGACAACATTACAAAAAATTGCCTTGATCAGATAATCTTATTTGTCCAATTGGTGGTCCCTGTTGTAGACTATTGCACAACATTAGTAGTGATCGATAAGTCGGGCTGTTAGGATCGTCTGATGAGCCTTATCTCTTCCAAGTGGTATTAATCTGTTGGTATAACAGTAACTCTGATCCTTAGCAGCATCAGTATCATTTCTCTTCATCTCATAAGTTCAGCCTTCCTAAACAGTGGATGGACCCAAATGAGTTTGAAAGTAAAGCTGCAAATGGTTTTGGTTTGGTCTATCTATTGATTATTACGCCAGCATTTTAGGCCTGATCAAGGATCAAAATTCTGGGTTTCGTTTCGGTTTCGGAGGGGACCGAAACCGATAATTTCAGCCAAAATTTTGATCCTTGCTCCAAAGTATGACATGTTTTTTGGGAAAAGATACAATGTCCTCGGATGTATGTCGGGTAACTGTAGCAATGTTATCACTGAATTTTCTGCGCACATGTCAATTCAGAATTTTACGCTAGCGATCTTTGAAGCAATTTGGCCTGAAAAGAAATGCCCAAATCTCTGAAGCAAAATCTAATACTTGGGCTGGAGTCGTTGAAGAGGTTATCTGTTCACTCAATGCTTGGCCCATGTTGCACAACAAATAAAGAGAGGTTCCCTGCTCTCATCCATTCTTTTCTTGTGACTGATGTGGTTTTGACTATCTTTTTTTGCTCCTATTAGGGAGGCTGATGGCAATGCCGAAGCTCTCTTTGTAAGGGTGGGGTGATATTTTATTTTTCTCTTTGCTCTTTGTCAAGTTCGTCGTTTCTTGTGTTGTATTTTCTTTTTGAAAATATAATCTCATTTTAAAAAAAAAAAAACGATTTTTCCCAATGGCTTTTTCGTAAATTGTTAGTTATATTAATCAGTAACTGGTTTATAGGTGAGTGCTTGTAGAGTAGTTCTTTGGCTCTAAACCTCCGTGCCTATGACTTTGTTTCAAGAAATTTATGCAATGAGAAACAAGATTGATGCCTCCGAAT
Source organism: Chloranthus sessilifolius (assembly GCA_021018995.1). Classification (NCBI taxonomy): domain Eukaryota; kingdom Viridiplantae; phylum Streptophyta; class Magnoliopsida; order Chloranthales; family Chloranthaceae; genus Chloranthus; species Chloranthus sessilifolius. The sequence continues at coordinate 120,727,483 of CM037587.1, read as the reverse complement.
GGCATGATACTGGACAGAGTTAGAAAGGCATGACATTAGAAGTTTTTAACCATTCGAATTAGATTATTTCTTCACGTCAGAAGCAGACTGTTGGTGCGTTGGACCATGTCACATTTGTAGGCACTCAAAACAAGGTTTAAAATATCGGATCTCAATACCGTATCGGGTATGGCCAGTGTTAACTGAAAACAATATGGTTTTGAAAATCTTTATCAGGTATGGCCGTTGGGGATATATACTGAAAAATACTGCACGGGAGAGGGCTTAGCACCTTTGAACGGTGGTATCTCTCTCTCTCCATCAATGCTGAAAAAAGTAGGAAAAACTATATTTTTCTTATGCATAATTTGTGTTCCATCCCAGCTTAGAGAGAGAGAGAGAGAGAGAGAGACTCAGGACGGACTGGGGTTTCTGCTAGGGGCATGGTTATACCCTACCCAACGTGAACCAGAATAGTCCCCTCTACATACTGCCACCTTGACATCTCAAGTGATTACTAGAATATGGATGGCTTGTGTGCTCCAAATAGCAACCTTGAGACCATATTAGGGTACTGACAGCTACAAACTGTCTTTCTATTTTTCAATTTTAAAGATAATCGAAGCAATGCACGTGAGCTCCACATGGCATCGAAAGAAAATTTCAGGTGCCACGTGGAACCTTGGAGGATGGTGATCCTCCTCCCGTGAAGGAGGAACACCTTTTCTATATAAAAATATGAAAAAAATAAATTCGTGAGTAGCCTAAAGATATTGCACAGAGATGCTTGATCAGAATGCCATGTGGAACATAATTGCAAGTTCCATCACATCCCTTAAGGATTCAACCATGGACCCGTGGCCCTAAAGTTATTTAGAACAGATATTTTTGGCCCTTCATTTTCCCTAGTCAAAGGTACGGACTCTTCTATCCAAAAAGTTCTCCAGTATAATTTTCACCTTTGACATTAAAATTAACGGGTAAAAACAATTATTATTATCTCTTTTTCCGGTCAGGTCAGTAATATTATATTAACCGTTTTTCCAATACGTACATTGCTCAGAACGATAGTAAAAATTTCACACCCACAAAAATAAATAAAAATAAAAAAGACTTAGCATTAAGCATCTAACCAAATACCAACGGCAGCATTCGGATTAATCTCAAATTCACAACCTTCATTATTGTGTTAATAATTTCAAACGTCAAATCAGTGAACTTTCACAAATTTGTGTGCTCATAAATAACAATGCAGTCCCAACCATTTTGATAAAAGGAGATTGACCCCAGCAACCACCGCTGGTACTCGGGTCAGGTACCTAATACCAGCTACAAGATTGATGGTCCAACACATCGGGATCGGCAGGAACGATCAGCCACCACGATTAACACCTTGTCCCATCTGTTTGTGGTTCGCATGATGATAAAAAAAATATTATAAAATAATATGAACTAATCATTACAAGGGTACTTCTATTCGCACCAACAGGTTTACTGAAAGCAACTGCAAACATCGAAACCCGTTAAAACCCATTGATTGCTTTAGATCAGATGATGGATATCTTTTTTCACTCCGATCTTCCACACAATAGATATTGAGACCATAAGTGTACCTTCAGACAGTCAGTTTTTATTCCAAGTGGCACAGATATCTAAAAAGTGGCCCTAAAAATATATGGAACACATCGCGCTCAGACATGACTTTAGGGCCATTTTTTGGGATCTGACATGTAATAAATAACTTGTCTGTCTGATTGGAAGATCAATCTTAGGGATAAAAATGACCTCCCTCATCCGATTCAAAGCAGTCAATTGATTTAAAGGAGTTTCGGATGTTGGCGCTTTCCATAAACCTGTTGGCCCGAATAGAGTTACACTAGTTACAATTATCAACAACTTTATCAGAGAACTGGATGAATTGGTGTCTATACATTTCAGCAAGCAAAAACTGATCAGAAGTCAGGCCCGCTGGCCCTGGTCAACCCCAGTTGGGACAAATTTTAAGCAGAGCAAATAGATACTGGAGGAGATTTTAAGCTTTACCATATGGAATATTCAAATATGAGTTTATCAATTAGAAAGGGTTCTGTAACAGCTGCCATCCTTAGTAATTTGGTTTATACATCACGTGAGAGAAAATACTGCACATCATCTGGTTTACAAACCGATACATCGTGGAAGACGTAACAAATGACAAAGAACATTTACATAATCGGCTCGCTCTTACCCAAGATTTCAACTCAGACTGAACAACATCAACAATGAAGATGTAACAAAAGCAGACACATCTATATGGCTTCCATAGAGAATGTTTGCAGATCTGACCGTTGATTGCAGCTAGAACTACTTCTGGGAGCATTGTTTGATTGGTGATGTCTTTTATCTTTTGGCCACTAGATCATGAACAGCAACCACCACTTGGGTTTCCTTGGTATTCTTGCTTCTGTTGTTTCAAAATGTTTCTCTTCACAATTGTAGATCCTTCTTCTGATAAACTAGGAACATCCAGTATCTGTAAAATAGCTTCACTCAGTACTTGCTTAATAATCGACATTGGTACTCGCACACACACACACACACACACACACACACATATATATATATATATATATATATATATATATAAAGAGAGAGAGGGCCGGGGATATGCGCCCAGGCGTAGAGATGTCTCTACGCCAATTGATATGGGCGCGACACGTAGTGCCTAGGAACCACCTTACTAACTAGGGTTACACTTTTAAAATATTTTAAAGGTTAAATACCCTTTCAGTCGTCATTCTTGACTTTTTTAAAGTCTCTTTTCTCTTTCTACTCTCCACTTTCAAGAAACTGTCAAAATTACTTTTTCAGGTATATTTTACACAAAAAATGTGAGTGCCCGATAGCGAAGCGCCAGCACCTCGACAGAGAAGCGCTGGTACCCCAATAGCGTGGCGCACCTGGCGCCAGAGGTGCCCGATGTGGTCTGTGCGTCGCTAAAAAAAAAAATGAGGGGTTTGCGTTTGTCGGCGCCTCTATATCGTGGTGTTGGCGCTTCGATATATATATATATATATAGCGAAGCGCCGACGCCTCTAAATTTTTATTTATTTTTTTTATTTTTTTATCGAAGCGCCGACGCCCCTGAATCAAGGCGTCGATGCCCCATTTTCTTTTTTTAGTGAAGCGCCGACACCGAAGCGCCGGGGTGCCAGTGCCTCGCTATTAGGGTGTTGGCGCTTCGCTGCCGAGGTGCTAGCGCTTCGTTACCGGGCGCTCACATTTTTTGAGTAAAGATACCTTCTTAGAAAAAGAGAGAAAAGAAAGAGACTTTAAAAAAGCTTCTAAAAAAGTCAAGAATGACGACTGAAAGTGAATATAACTTTTAAAATATTTTAAAAGTTTAACCCTAGTTAGTAAAGTGGGCCCCATCTCACCCATCACTTCACAAAAAATGTGCTACTTGCCGCGCCCATATCAGTTAGCGTAGAGATATCTCTACGCCGGGGAGCATTTTCCCCTTTCCCATATATATATATATATATATATATATATATATATATATATATACAAACAAGTTCAGTCTGCTTTGAAATAATAGGAATAACTTAATTAACATTAATACAATGACTAGGCATTGGTTGTATGAAGGATGAGTTACCGATTAAATATTTAGGATTGCCTTTAGGGGTCGGAAAGCCAAAAATTGAAATGTAGGATCCCATCATTCGGAGATTTCAAAAAAGACCGGCCATATGAAAAAGCAAACTGTTAAGTAATGGCAGAACGCTCACTCTTATCAAATCGACGTTTTCTACGATTCCGATTTATTACCTCTCCATGTTTTAAGCTCCAGAGAAAGTAATAACTCAACTAGAAAGAATCGTTAGGAATTTTTTTGTGGGAAGGAGGGAGCCAAGGTAAGAAACTTCATCTTGTTAATTGGGAAATTAGTTGTTTTGCTAAGAAAGATAGGGGTTTGGGTATTAGGAAGCTTGGACAAATGAACCGTGCTCTTTTAGGGAAATGGTTATGGCAAATGGGTGAGGACAGTGAAATGGATAAACTTTGGTGGAAGGTTGTTTCGTGCAAATATGGAAGAACCAATGATGATTGGGGAATTAGAACTAGTGGGGGAAAGGCCTCACGATGGTGGAAAGGGGTTAGAAAGGTTATTCCTGTATTCAAAGATTGTCTCAATTTTAATGGGGTTGGGGGATAGAATACATCTATGGCACGATAGATAGATTGGAAATTTTACTTTAAAGAAAGAGTTTCCTATCATGTTTGCTCTCTCTAGATGTCCACATGCAACTGTTCTGAAATCTTTAGATAATAACCAAGCCGGGTTGACAGGAAAGTTGAATTTAGAAGACAACCGAGAATTAATAAAAGGGATGAGTTTGATAGATTGATGGCTTGCCTGGAAGAAAGGAGGAGAAATAATTTGAATAAAAATATTCGAATTTGGCCTCTCACAAAGAAAGGAATATTTTCGGTATAATCCTTACTTTTCTTAGTAGAAGGCCGTTAATTAGGCAGAATTAGACAAGAATTTGGAGGGTGAAAATTCTCCCAAAAATAAAGTTTTTCAGTTGGACGGTGGCATGGGGCCGTATTCTTACTATTAATCAACTTAGATCAAGAAATTTTAATATTTTCAATAGATGCGTGATGTGCTTACAGGAGGAGGAATCTATCAATCACCTTTTTATTCATTGTTGGGTGGCAAGATATCTTTGGGCTGAAATTTTTTGCACCTTTAATATTTGTTGGGTATTACCGAGGGAATGTAGTAATTTGTTTGTTGATTGGGGTGAGGCTTCTTTCAATGGAATCATTGGTGATTTCTAGCATATTACAGTGTTTGCGGTGGTGTGAGCTATTTGGCTAGAGAGAAATGAGAGAATTTTTCAGAGAGTTCGCCTTCCTAAGTATATGCTGTTAAAGAAAGTTAAAGATCTGGTCACTTACTGAGTTTGTTTGGCTCACTTGAGAGAAGGATTAGAGTCCTTTAATCCTATTGAAGAATGGGATAATTTGGTAGATTGATTTTCAGATTGTGTTGATAAGGGCTAGCTTATTTTGCTTGGTTGGGTTGTTCGTTTGAGGGTGAGTGCTTATTTTCTTTTTTCTTTATTTCACGTAAGGTTGGGGTTTCTTTTTTTTTGCTTTTGCTTGCAGCATCTCGCTGTTTTTTGTACCTTTTTCCTGGTATGATTCAATAAAATTACCCTGTTATCGATAAAAAAACAAACCAGTTATTTCCTAATTGCAGTGATAAAATTATGAAGCTTTAATTTGATATCAGAAATAGCTTTAGTTTTGACAAAAAATAGCAGTTGGTCATTCTTTCTCTAAAAATTGTCTAGAGCACTGCAATTAAATGAATAAAAATAACTTTTTTGCACAAGTGGGACCACCCGACCAATCACATCTATCTCCCAAAGGATAGTGAAGAGTTTATTAATTTAATTGATAGACATATCCCAAATATATTGAACAAATAACTATAGATAATTTGAGTACATATGAAAATGAGTAAATACTTTTCCTCAGATTGCAACAAAAGGAGCAGGAGACACTTGGAGCATGGTTTCCTCTCTCCCAATTGTCCCTATACAGATTCTACCTTCAAAGTTGTCCATACAAAAACTAGCGCTCTTGGAGTGGGTTCGGTTCCTAGATTTTGAGGATCAATAGATATTTCATAAACGGTGGTTTACATTATTCAAAGATTTTATCAATAACTCTCCCAAGGATACGATCAACCAATGGCATAATCCCTACAAGTCGAAGAGATGAAAAACCTGCCCAATAACTTCAATAGATCCAATGGTTCACTAAAAACTCGAGCAGAGTATCCCTTCCTACACTTCAGGAATCCATATTGTATGATTATCCGAGAACAATATTTAATAGTAGACCTCTGCCCAAGGATCAAACAGATTTCAATATACATTGGTAAACTAACTCTCAGGAGTAGCTTTTCCACATCAAATATCTTTCCAAAAGAAGATTTCATGACCACTCAATCTTAATATAAATTCTAACGGTGTAGAAAGATACTTGATGGCCACTCAATCTTAATATAACCATAAAAAAATGATATCCAGCCACACAATTTGTGATCCACCTGTATGCCATCTCCCCAGCCTGAAAAACTCACCCAGGTTCTCATATTTGACATTGACAACCTCAAACGACAAGTCATAATCCTCGCTCAAACTAGAGCAGACTGTTCTCCACCACCGATTCCCTAATGAAGCCTCATTAAAGTTAGTTACAATTTTGACTCCAAGGCTTCCAGCCTCTTTTGGACTAGCAACCTCCTTTCAATTTGCTAAGCAAAACGTCGTCCTTCTCTATCCATTTCAATCCATTGGATATTCTTTTGGGTTTTTTCAATTTTGTTGGACTCTGTAGTCAACATCCTAAGTAAGAACATAAATAAATTGGAAGATTCGGCAATGCAACCTTTATCATTGTGAGATATTAGGAACAAACAATAATTTCCCTTTCAAGAATCCAGCCGAGGTTCAAGCTTAGCTGTTATATTCTTTCAATTTTGTTAGACACTGTTGTCAACACCCAATACAAGGACGTTTAAATAAATTGGAAGATTTGCCAGTGCAACCTTTATCATTGTGATTCTACTAGAGAAAGACAATAATTTCCCTTTTCAAGCATCCAGCCTAGATTCAAACTTAGCTGTTATATGATCCCAATCATCATCACAGTCGAATCCCATCTATTTGGGTTATCATATGATCCAAATCAGACACATGAGGTCCCACTTTTGGAGGAATTCGAAGGTATTTCAAGGGAAATTCTCTTTTTAGCATTTTAAGTAATCATAGATCTCAGTAAGCATGTCATTATTAATATTTACACCAGACGTAAGATTTTCTTCTTCTTCTTCCATGCAAAGTTCAATAATGCTGACGATGAGCTTAAGAACTACCATCTTATCAGAAGAAGCTTCATAACGGAGATACGAAACCAACAGACCAGAGGGAGACATAAGGATTCTAGTTAGTAGACCTGACAGAGTAGCAATCTTAAATATGAGGGCGATGGCCTTAGTCACAAGGGTGAACAGAAATGAAGATGAGGGACCCCTGTCTAAGACCTCTCTGAGAGCTAAATAAAACAATTTGGTCTCCGTTGATGACAATGGAAAAGTTTAATGTGAAGATGCACCAATGAATCCATCTACAAGTCTAAAGTTCATTTTATTTAGAAAACATGATAATAATTCTCACTTAATTCCATCACAAACTTCAGAAAGTCTAGCCTAAGGGTGATGTTAGACAAGCGAGATTTATGGGCTGAACCAAGCATTTCATTAGCCACCACAAGACCATCTATGATTTGTTTCTAACCAAACCAACCAGTTTCATATACCAATACATGAAAAAGAGAATTTGAAGCAATGCAAACCACGGATCTAATCCGTTAACCAACCACTGACTCCAAGAAACTTCAACAGGAGAATTTGGAAGTTCAAACCTAATGAAAAAATATCTAGAAACTAAATACATGAATTGTTCACTCTTTTTTTTGTCGGAAAATTTTCATACTCATGTACCCTCTTATTTTTGGGATTGGCGTATTTAAGCACCAATACCTGCCACACTCAATATATATATATATATATATTGAAACGGTAACAAAGGATGTATTAAACAACAAAAAGATTAGGAATTACATACCCCTTCACTCAATATCCCTTCTAACATAACATACAAGAAAAAATTCTAATAATAGTATTTATATAGATATCTGCAAATATGAACAGCTGAAAATGATTATAGCTTTCAAAATTGGGTTATTATAAAACAAACACTAAGAACCATAACTTGTAATTTAATTATCATAGCGTACTGTTACTAAATATCTAAAAGACAGCTGCATGCCACTCAATATTTTCAATTATTTTTAATAATATTTTCTTGTCATTGTGCACTAGGATTTCCTAGAAAATTAGCAAAATGACAGAAAATTGGTCCAAGTCTGAGTTGACATGGCCTCCACGTCATCAAATCTGAAACAAGTCCCAGGTTTAATCCTTGCTCTCATGTAGGGCTCTCAATGGGCCGAGCCGGATTTTGGCCCTCACCCTGCCCGGAAAAAGTGGTACTTTCTATCAAGCAAACCCTGCCTGGTATCCGGACCGGGCTAAACATGTTGCAACCCCGGATCAATCCGTGCCGGACTTGGGTTGAGTGTTCCAACACCTGGCCCGGATATAATATATATATATATATATATATCCTTTTAAAGTTACAAAAAAAAATTCCTTTTAATTAAATATAATTTACATAAATGCCCTGAGATTAACCGTTGTCTGTTATAACCATTGTGCAACCGTTGTCCGTTATAACCATTGTGTAATCGTTGTCCTTTCAAGCAACCGTTGTCCGTTATAACCATTGTGCAACAAACTAAAATGAAATATTTGAATAAAAGCATGTACATGAGCCTCTATAATGCTAATATAATTATTTAATTAAATTTTCAACCTTCTTCAAACTTTCATTAGAAAAAAAAAACAGCCCAAGCCTAACCAAATTTTATTAGAAAAAATAGTCAAACCAAATTTTATTAGAAAAAAACAGCCCAAAAAAAGCTCGGAAAAAAGGCCCAAGCCCGGCCCAGCCCTGCCCGATAGGGGCCAGGTTTGGGCTAAGTACATCGCAGCCCGGGTTAGGGCTGGGCTGAAATTTTGGGAACCCGGCCCGGGTAGGTTAGGGTCGGGTTGAACCCCAGCCCGGCCCTAATTCGGCCCATTGAGAGCCCTACTTTCATGAATTGTTATGGAATGCTTTAATGCTGAAAATTTTGGGAACCTGGCCTGGGTAGGTCAGGGCCGGGTTGAACCCCAGCCTGGCCCTAATCCAGCCCATTGAGAGCCCTACTTTCATGAATTGTTATGGAATGCGTTAACGCTTCCAGTCTCCAAGACTTCTATGAACCTTGGCCACTTTAACTCTCTTTCAAATACTAGAAAGGGAAAGTATATGCACAAATTCTCCTACACATCCCCTTTACAAAACAAACCAAAATAAAAATTATTATGTCACTAAAGTCTGTTTATAGGGATGTAAATGGATCAGGTCGACCCAAACCTGACCCAAGACAAGACTCAATTAGAAATTGGATCCAGATCTAAGTCACGCAAAGTTAGACCCGACCCATACGTGAATCATGCTTGAGTTGGGTCTGGGGGATCTCATGGTTGGACTTAGATGTGACCTGGACCCAGACTTAGGATCTGGACGCAATTTGGACCCAGCCCACACACACACGTGTGTGACACGACAATTGAAGGTAGAATTAGCTTCTCATTACTTATGAGTTCCAATATTCACGAGTGTGTGTGTCACGAAAATTGAAGGTAGAATTAGCTTCTCATTACTTACGAGTTCCAATTCAAATTGGCAATGCAAGTGTAGTCATTTAGCTCTTTTTTTTTATGGGTAAGCTGGACTTAAACCTGCGACCTTGAGGTTGCAATATTGTCATCCTTCCATTGTGCTACAGGCCCAAGCCCTAAACTCATCTAGAGAGGTTTGAACCTAGAAAGGGTTATAAAACAACTACTTAACCATTAGATCAAGTAGTTGCTTGAAGTTTAGTCCTTACGCAGTTAGCTCCCATTGAGATACTTTTAATAGTGTTCACATCAGATTCATTTCTGGTTTTATAAATTTTATTTCAGTCTCAAGTTTGATCATCATTTCAAGTTCAATAAGTACAGTAATACTGTCACTCTGTAATTGGAGTTCAGATGTATTTTCATAAAATTTTACGGTGTTTTATATATTTTTCCTCTATCATTCAACCAAATTTTGTGTCAAATAAATTAGTTAAAAATATTTAAATCCCAAACTAACTTGCAGTCCTGAAAAGACTAAAAAACCAGCAAGGCGATATTTTGATTTTACGTGTGGTTATGTTTCTCTTCCATGCTGGTTCTTATTAATATGTTTCTTTTAGAGAGCATAAGTTATTGCTTTTGAAGTATTTCATTTTGATCCTTGAAACTTTATAGTTATGAACATTCTAAGTTGGCAGAATGGCAGTTCTATATCCCTGGAGCAGAGTATCTCTCCATCACCCTCAAAGATTCGACAATCTAAGCTCTCATCATCATGGTTGGTATCGATTTGTGCCGATACTGAGACATATCATCTTGGGAACAATGTTTATAGCGGCTATACAGAAAAAAAAAGAAAAAAAAAAGGACATCATAAAGCATATGTATTGGGCTACCTGAGACAATAGGCTCGTCTTGTGTGGCTCTGGTACTCCGTATCGTCCAATACATGTACTGGATGAGATTTTAAACTATGCTTATCATAAACATCATCAAGGTAATTTTAGGGGCACTAAAAGTTTCAAATATGCACTTTAAGCTATTATTTTACAATTCAAAATCCTCATATAAGTTATACGCATTACTTAACTTTCAAGTTTTGATTGTTTAGCAAAGAATGGATCCTTTGTTGTTAGTTGGAGTCTCAGATCCGACCTGGACCTGAACTCAACGCAACTATTGTTCAGGTCAGGATACAAAATCTAAACACGATTAGTAAATGGATCGGGTCTACATCAACCGACTCATTTGCAAACCTACCTGTTTGGAGGTTCGCTTTTTTGTCACGGATGAATATTAATTCACCTTTGTGAGCCGTAATATATAAGTCAAAACATCTGTTTGACATGTACTTCTGCCAAAAAAAACACAGTTGGGATGAGCTCTCACGAAAACTGTTTCTACCAAACCAACTTTAGCATGAAACGTTTTGGATTCCGAACAAAAACACATTTTGTATGTACATTCAAACAGGCCCTTATATACCTATCTTAATGCAGGAATCACATATTCTCCATCTATAGTTTTTCTAGAAAATTTCTTCAGTGTATGCCAACTAATTATTACAATAATAGTACTCTCTAAATCTAAAAGAATACCAACGTAGCATGGTTCTGTAGATTAAAATATCCTTCATTCTTGACAAGATCATTGAAATATCAGAATTACAACCATAATATATTATAAACTTCAGATTATGATAAAGATAAGCCTTTCCATAGGGCGTACCTTTAATGCAAGTTGTTCAAAACATTTCTCCACGTTTTCTCGAGTTTTTGCACTACATTCAAAAAACAAACATCCATATTGTTCCGCAAGAGCAATTCCCTCCTCACTCGTCACAACCCGCTCACTATCCTGAAACATATATATGTATATATATCCTGGTGATTATGCAGCATTTATATGGCACCAAATTTAAATGAATAAACAATGCATACGTCATGCAGTAAAAAATTGTGAACAGTATAAATGCATCACTTGGTTGGAAACAGATATTTCTGAACTTGAAGAGAACTTAATACTTATCAATAATAATGTAACTACAACAGAAAATCAGCCTTCTATGTACACAGAAAAGGTGCATTAAGCTTTCAATGAGTGCAATTGTTTTTATGATCTCGACCTCCCGAGCAGGATTGATGCTTAAGTGGATAAATGTAAAAATAGCATTTTCTTATGGGAAGCTAGAAGAAAGTATGCATGGAACAACGTCCTAGTCACGAAGATTCCCATCATCACAGAGACGCTTGCTGTTTGTATTAAGCTGTATGGGTTAACACAAGTAGTCAGATCTTGGTTCAATATCTTCTATATGGCAAGCTAAAAGAAAATGGCTAAGGAACAATATCCTAATTGTGAAAAAAGTATTTGAAGGGTTTAATCCTCTAGTAAAAAATCGAGAGAGAGAGAGAGAGAGAGAGAGAGAGAGAGTTTCCTTTTCACTAACTTTATCACAAAAAAAAGAATTAAAATAAATGAAAACATGAAATAAATCAAGGATTTTAACTAGATAATATGAATTCTAAAAAATTAAATTCAGAGATAATATAACTTTTATTTTAATAATGTTTTTAAACATTCACTCTATTAACTCTGAATTATAACATAAAAAATCAAAAGTAAACACTAAAAATCAAGGAAGATTTTATAGACGTGAGAATTTGCACAAATGCCTATTTATGCAGATAATAAAATTAAACATTGCAAATATGAATTTCGATATTATAAATATATAGATATAGGAAAAGGCCTCCGTCCTCCATGGGAGGACGGTCACCGTCCTCCAAGCTTCCACGTGGCAGCCAACATATTGTTTCGATGCCACGTGGAGCTCAGGTGCATTGCTTAGATCATCTTTGTAAAAAAAAAAATTTGAAAACCCATCTCCACCGTGTGTTTTTTGAACCTTGAAATGTGGATCAATGAAACCCGTCAAACTTTGACTTGTAGGTTTAAAAAGTTTTTTTCAAATTTTTTTTTTTTAATATTAATCTATACCGTCCACTTGTGCTCCACGTGGCACCCAAACAGTGTTTTGGATGCCACGTGAAGCTCCATAAGAATCTTGGAGGACGGTGACCGTCCTCCATTGGAGGACCTAACCGGCTCCCATATATATATATATATATATATATATATATATATAAAGGCCTCCATCCTCCATGGGAGAACGGTCACCGTCCTCCATGGGAGAACGGTCACTGTCCTCCAACCTTCCACGTGGAGCTCCATATGGCACCCAAAACACTTTTTGGGTGCCACGTGGACCTTGGGTGCATTGCTTAGATCATCTTTGAAAAAAGAAAAATTAAAAACTCTTCTCCACCGTGTATATTTTGAACCGTGAAATGTGGACCAATGAAAACCGTCAAACTTTGACTTGTGGGTTAAAAAAAAAAAAAATCGATTTTTTTTTTTAATATTGATCTAAACTGTCCACTTGTGCTCCACGTGGCATCCAAAAAGTGTTTTGGGTGCCACGTAGAGCTCCGCGTGGATCTTGGAGGACGGTCACTGTCCTCCATTGGAGGACCTAACCGGCTCCCTATATATATATATATATATATATATATATATATATATATATATATATATATATATAGAGAGAGAGAGAGAGAGAGAGAGAGAGAGAGAGGAGGGGGGGAAAGAGAGATATAGACGCACACACACACACACATAGGGTTTTGGCAATATGCATACAGGTTTAGCCGGATGGGCTGCACTCAGGCCAGTTGGGTGCCATGTGCACAGACACAAGGTCGGTCCCTGAAAGTCCAAAAACAAAAAGTTGTTTAGACACCGTTGATTTAGTGGTCAAAGGTGAAAGTTTCCAATGAGAATTTTTTTTTATGGACGACCCATGATATGTAGGGCAAAAAAGTCCATTTTTTTTGTAAAACCTTGAAACATGGGTGAACCTTAGACTCAAGTGCCACGTGATCCAGCGTCCATGTTTTGCATTTTTGGGCTGCACATGAATGTACATGCCCCCCCCCCCCCCCCCACACACACACACACGGATCCCAGTTAGATGGTACATTGTAGTACTTCATCGTACACCAAGGTTCACACAGACCTCCACGTGGCACCCGAAACATGTTTTGGGTGCCACGTGGAGCAAGGTAGCATTGTTTATATTATTTTTAAAAAAACAATCTCTACCGTGCATTTTTTTAGGCTTAAAAAATCTGGACTGTTGAATCAAGTCGAAATTTGACTTCTGATTTCAAAATTCAATTTTATTTTTATTGTTTTTAAAACTTGATTTATACAATTTGCTGGAAGTCCAAGTGACACCAAAACAATATTTTCAGTGCCACGTGGAGCTCCACATGAGCTTGGTGTACCTATCTTGCGTACTCCATTGAAGTACCTTTTCTTTTTCCTACATATATGAAAAAATAAAATTTCGAGAACAGGTCTTAGAAAGAGAGAATCTGAGAAAGAAGGAAAATTACGAATATGATCTTTCAAAAGTGAAGAGATGCATGAATTTGAGATGTTTGATCATACACGGCACCAAGCGGAAGGATCGATGATCAATTCTTGTGAGCTAGGACAGTAATAAAATAATGTAGTGGCTGGTACATGCTCATCTCGGAGCATACCAGTCTGATAAAACAACAACTCAACACCTTTTCAAATACCCAATTTGGACATACCACCATCAATAAAGTAGAAACTCCACATGCTCCATAAAACAAATACCAGAGTACCAAAATAAATGTGTACCTGAATGAATATGTGAGACATGGATTCTTCATTTACGCTGAAACAGTAGTATACTTGGTGGATTACTAACTTCAAGAACTCAATCTCAATAACCCTAAAGGAAGCCTCTTTACAAATTTCTCATCTTCTAGATGGATGCAATGTTACCCAAATAACATAGTCCTAAATTTATGAAAATAAGGTATTTAAGTGGATATTGGCTGGTTCAAAACAAACTCTATTCTCCAATTATATGAAGCGCCATAAAGGTCAGAGTTTGCATTTGCAAATCCCCCAAAATATAAACATCAATAGATCTTGGATAATTAAGCCATCATTGTAGTCATAAGCAATCTATCTCACTTTTAGTAGCAATATACAAGATTCTCAGTTCAAAAGCAGAGATGACCATACGTAGACCTCAAATTATCACCATATGCTAGTTCGTCAGGACATGTTTTGTAGGCTATAGCCCCTTTTCCCCTAACAGAAACTAGTGCCCAGAAACATAAATGAAAAACTTATGGTTCAACATTGTAAATGATAAATGCTTCAAAAGGCAGTAGAAGTTACCTTATCAACTTTATTCCCAACAAGCATCTTGATACAATCCTTATTAGTTGAGTAGAGTTCTATTTCCTTTGCCCATATCTCTGACAAATTTGTGAAGGTTTCTCGCCGGGTCACATCAAAAACTAAATGAGAACAAAACTGTGCATTAGTTAATAAACTAATTCACATTAAAAGCAACAGTAATGAAAATTCTACACCCCAGGAATGCCAAAAGCATCACAGGGAAAATTCCAGCTTCCACAGTTACAGTTACAGGAACCTTGAGACCAAAAAACAAAAATAGATGTACAATGAACTAATTTAGTCCAGACAAATAACAAAAACATGTTTCAAAGACAGTTTTCACCATTCTACTAACTTTCGATAGAAAAATTCTAATAAAAAAATTGTGTTTCGAGTAGAAATTAACAAAGGGTTTGCACACCTACATGATAAAAGATGGATGTGTTTCTAACTGAGAGTAGAAACCTTTAAAAAGAATGCACCAGAATATGAAGAGAGACCTTATCAAGGTAGTGAATATTATAACTAATTAGAAGCATTTTTACCTCATACTGCATAGAAATATCTGTCCATACGGTTGCATATGAAACATCTCTACATACGATCCACAATAAAATAATGCCTCTGTATTGAGAACATCATGCTATATCAGCCACGACATAGAGTCTTCTGCACCAAAGTGCCTGTTATCATTACTTAATTACAGGAAAACCATTTTATCCTCACAAATACCTAAGTTTCTCACTTCCCATTATCACTCTATGTCAGCCACAATGTAGCGTCTTATGCACCAAAGTGCCTGAAATCACTACATAATTATGGGAAAACCATTTTATCCTCGCAAATACCTGAGTTTCTCACTTCCCATTTCCCTCATTCATTTCACGCATCTAGCTAACTACTGAAATATATATTATAAAATGAGATTTTTTTTTGTTTCAGAATTTAGCTTCCTAATAACTAGATTTGATAGATTGGTTATCAGGTTCCTAAAACAAACATGATAATTTCCGGCCTTAGCTGCAGAAATCTCACATCACCAATATCTTAATTCACCAAAAATATGTATGCGTGTGTGCGTGCAAGAAGACAAAAAGAAAAAAAATAACAAAAGCAAGGAGCTTTTGAACATGAGTAAAACATAAAAAAAACATATTGTACACGGTGCCATACGAATACCATGTCAGTCCATGATTTATCGAATCTCTAGTCCATCACATCACATTACTTAACAATCACTAGATTGTAATATAGAGGTCAATATAATCTAAGTGCCTCTAGCAAAGCTTCCATCAAGTCACCCCATTCAATTGGTCCACAAAACACTTGGTAGATAGCTTCCTCACATATTTGAATTGGTCCTCCAAAACCACAAGATCCCAAAGCACCAATCAAGCATCCATCGAAATTAAACTTTAAAACCCCCACTGGTGGTGCTTTCCATGCCTCTCTCTCTTCCTTTCACCTTCTCTCTTTTCACATCATCCTAATTCAACAAAGCGCAAGTGTGTAACTTTTTGTAAGTCAATGCCCATCAAATTGCCCTTGCGAAAATGAGATTCCACCATAGTCCTCTCCACTCTCCCCTCTCCTTGGAGAACACTTTATTCCTTTTGATCAAAATTCTCCATAATATTCAATCAACACCAATTACCAAGGGACACATCCCCTTTTCATAGCCCATACCCCATGTCTGAAGTAGCTCATCAGTCAGCACAAGTCGGCGAGAAACATCAAGTAACTTTGAAGAAAGCAACTTCAAATAGCCTGAGTAATTATAAATTCAACTCGTTTGTCTTGCAATATATCATGAGATGATCTAGAGTTTCCCCACCTAGGCACTCACACATCGGTTTTCCATCGAGAACCCTACATTGAAGATGGCCAACCATAAAGCCATATTCCAACAAATTAAAAAGAAACTTCGATGGAGCAGGAACCTTGAAGAACATTTTGGAGAGTAAGTCTATATAAATAAATAAATATACATATATATATATATATATATATATATATATATATATATATATATATATATATATATATATATATAGTCCCAAGAACCACCTTCATCGTGGTCCCGAGCATCTTGAAAAGATACCATGTGGCACCCAATACCTTGTTTTTGCACCATGTGGACCAAGAGGACATTGCATAGATCAATTTAAAAAATTAAAAATAAAAAAATGAAATCTGATCTCCACTGTTAGACCAATTCTGTTTGAAAATTAGACCTTTCAATGTAAAAAAAAAACAAATTACTTTGGCCGTGTAGATGAGGTTTCAAAAAAAAAAAATCTATGCAATGCCCTCTTGCTCCATGGGGCAACCAAAACCATGCTTGGCATATATATATATATATATATATATATATATATATACACACACACACACACATCATCTATTACCTGTCCTTTGAACTTATTTGAATGTAGTTGTAAGCAAGTCTTATTGGATTATGCTTCTCAATCAAAGCTTAAAATTTTCAATTTGTAAGCCATCTCTCCTTTCTTAGAGCCCACATCTTTTTATCGTTTGGTTATTCTAATCAGCACACTGGAACACTTACATGGTAGCTTGATCCCTTCTCAACAAAAACAACCACAACAAGTAGGTGGAAATGGTCCAATTCTTAAGGTTGCAGTCATACTAAGCAGAC
Source organism: Chloranthus sessilifolius (assembly GCA_021018995.1). Taxonomy (NCBI): domain Eukaryota; kingdom Viridiplantae; phylum Streptophyta; class Magnoliopsida; order Chloranthales; family Chloranthaceae; genus Chloranthus; species Chloranthus sessilifolius. The sequence goes on along the minus strand of CM037587.1, from coordinate 120,710,195 downwards.
CCAATGTTTATGGTAACTAACTCGCTTAGACAGATATCGGAGTTTGCATGGTCGATTTCTAACATCAGTTTTCAAATATCTGAATACATTGCCTGAATCTAGGAGTATAGCATGTCCAACGACTGAGTATCAAAGGAACCTAGCATTTAACCGCAGGTGTACACTGACACGTTACTCAATTCTGGTAGCCCATGATCTAAAATCAGTACATCCGAACCCTATTGCCAGAATTTAAGAGTATATGAAGGTCCAAGGACTCAACATCAACAATGCCTACCATTTAGCCACAGGTGTACCCTGTCACCTTACTCGTTTCTGGTAGCCAGAATTTATTGTTTCCATGATCTAACACTAAGTTATCACGTATGTTTAACCATCAAAAGCTTTTGCATTGACGACTCCACTTTGTCAAATCCAACTAACTTCTGACCTGGTATTATGTCAAAGCTGTAGGGAGGGTGATAGGTTGACCATTTTGAACCACTTCCTGGTATGTAGCCAAGGAAGGTTGGACAGTAACTTGGTTTAAAACAATTGAGATGTACATCTTGTCATGGAAATATCTATCATCAGACACAATAAATAAAAGGACATATATAAACGTTTCAATTACACAATAGTCGTAGAACCGGCCAAATAGTCAGCGTGGCTACCATGCATGTTATTTTGGTGCAAAAATAGCCTTATATAAGACTTAATACACCAGCACTTATGATTGGCTATAGCAATTGTCACTGTTCTTTCCGATAATATAGTGAACGAAAGGAAACATACTGTGGCATATATAAAAAAGGAGGAATAAAAATAATTCATTTAAAAAAAATTATACCATACATAAATAATTCACTTTTATCGATAAAAAAATAATAACAAACCATTTATAGAATAGCATACCGAGAATGATCCCTTGTGCACCTCTATAGTAAGAGGTCGTTAATGTTCTGAACCTCTCCTGCCCGGCTGCAGTATAACATGACAATTTTAAGAAGAGACCAGAAATTAAACTGGGGTATTAGAGATATGAAATGGTTAATGTAGCTTCTGAGAACCGTCGGACACAACAATGTTAACATTAAAAGAGAAGACCATGCTAAGCATTTTTTATGCACTTCTATTCACAATTACAAGTGGTAAAAAAAATAAAGTGAAGATTGATCGGGATAAAAACTCCAATTCACATCATCTACATCCTTCTCATGCAGATCCGAACATATATGTTCGGATACGTAAGCTGTCCCCAAGAAAAAAAAACAAAAACAAACTGATCCCAACATACATGTTCCCAACCCTGAACTCTAAACCCCTCCCACAACAAAATTGTACACCTCAAGTCCCATAAATTAGATGTGCTCTAACCCTAAACGTATTCTATGGAAACCCAACGTCTCCTCTGAATATATCCAGAATCAGAATTACACCAAGATCCATGAACATGTCGAGGAATTTCTAACCTATAGCCTAGAATTTTTTACAGAAATGGCAAGATTAGATTTTTGATGCATTCTCTCCTCTGTTGACCTTAAAATAAAGGAAACCTATTACTAAGGTATCATAAAAATGTCATCAAAATAACAAATAACAAGGGTGCCATAGTCTACATAAAATGGTTGACAAATTAAGTGAAAGGCGATAAGGGGATAACAAATATCCTTATCTCATCCTTTGAAGCTTCTGCCCAATCTTTTGGGATGGTCTGGATGAAAACCAAGGAGGAGGGACATAATATAAAAAGATGTCTTATGTCAAATCATATAAGATGCATAATATTCTGAACCACACAAACATATCATATGCATTTTAAAGTTTGTTTCATTTTTTAGGACTAGCTCTCCTGAGGGATTATGAGGTATCGGAGTGATAACTTCAAGAGCAACCACCTAATAGCTTCTTTCCCATTCAAAAACATGTTTGGTTTATGCCCACCACCTGCAAGCTAACTACATCAATGCAGTACAGGAGAACCTACGCAATGATTTTACACAAAAAGGAGAGACAAATGGGTAGGGAACAATTGACGAAAGAAACATACCCTAAATATCAAGATGGAAACAGTGTCGTCAAAAGCCTCACCTCGCCTACCCTACCCTATACAAGGTCAAACACCTCGACCAATCAAAGGTGAGACTAGACGAGGATCTCGCCCAAACAAAAGCCCTCGCCTAGGCTCGTCTCGTGTTTTCAGCTGATGCCCTCAAAATTTTAACACCCCCACCAACTTTTGTTGCTTGGGTTTTGCATATGTGCCCTAAATCATCTAGAGCATATTTCTCTACTAGTATTTTAGATCATATAAAAAAAATAATAATAATAAATTTTGGCAAGATTCTCACAGTCAACCCAAACCTTACCAAACTTCATGTTTTTGGTACTCCCCTTCTCCAATCATCACTGTGAGTTGTTTATGTGGCCTATTAAACTTTCATCATTTGATTATTTTCACGTGAGAATGTATGAATTATGGTATACTTGTGGATGTGGTTGTGGCTTTTGTCTTTTTCAAATCATAGCGGAAGTGGTGATGGATTGTGGATAATTTTTGCATATTTTCTCCTTTCACCTTTCCAGTTTGTAATTTATAGTAGAAATGTACAATTAAAATTTTATGTCTTGTTGATTGTTGATAGATTATGGATGGTTTATCAATGCATGTATGATTCATTTTCCTGATTCATGTATGGTGTATGTATTAAGGTTTCAAGTAACATTTAACTCTTTTAAAGTACATGCAACTGTCATTGTTATTGATTCATGCAATTTAGATTGATTTATGTCATAAATTCGTCTTTTATGTGTTTTTTATAATGGATTTAATATATTTTATTATATATTCTTTTCAGAAAAAGTTAAGAAAATGGCCTAGGCACGCTTTACGATCACCTAGGCGAAGCAAGCCCCCCCAGCCTCTCCTTGCCTTCTTCCTCTAACAACATTGGATGGAGATAATGTGATTGGAGCTTAACCCTATTGATACTGAAGAGAGGTCCATTTCCCAAAAAGCTTCCATATGAAAAAGACCTCCCTAAAATATACCAACTTGGAGCTTTTCACTTCTAGAGGTTAAAGAGAGCCTCTCAGATCTCTTGATCTTTCTAGCCAATTCTTGTTAGGAAACCTCTATTTGCACCAACCAAAACTCTAAAGCATCCACCTAGCCCCACTTGGTGATTTGACAAGTGGGGAGAAGTGGGTGCTTATAGAGTTTTGGTGGGTGAAAATAGAGCTACCCTTCTTGTTATATTTGTCCAGCTCCTCCAAGGAAAAACGATAATATTGAGAGGCATAAGGAGTATTTAGGAGAGAGGATTACCAAATGGGAGATAATGTTGAGAGGAATTAGGGGTATTTAGGATAGAGAAAAACAAAATAAACAATAAACCCTTGGCAAGCTCTTCTCCTGAATTATGATTTAGTTGTCCAATTCACATCCATTAATTTATTTATGAGAAAACCGCAGCTACATTGTGGAATAAAGTAACATTAGTGCCCTTGATATCTCAAAAGTTGGAACCATTATTTCCACCTACCCACTCCCAAAAGGGATAAAGATTTAAGGCTGTCTTATTGGGAACCCATTTTTCTATGAGATAGAAGTTGTCCCTCTGCTTAGCCTAGAAATCAACAAGAATATTTTCTTTCATTGATCCCAAAAATATACCCGTTTTTTTAACAAGAGGTTGCCCCTTAACTTCCCATATTTATGAAAAACCCCAATTTTCAAAGTTTGTTGTTTAAAAATCCCCAAACTGTCACGTCATATTACCCACAAGAATGGTTAACTACAACTCAACAAGTTAAAGGTTTAAAACGTCTGAAATAACCTTTTCAAAACATTTTCTTTTCTCATATAATCCTTACTACGTTATTGCTAAGGTCCCAATTTTTCTGACCGAAGATTTTTTAATGCAACTAATGGTTCTACTCTTGACATCGTTGGCTGCCTTGAATCAGATGAGAGAGGCCGATTTATTCCCAATCTTTCACATATTAGATCTTGAGATCTTGGGCCACACATCAGACGAAAAGATGTTGATTATAAGTGGAACAGATCCATATAGTGACATGGTCATGGGGTACCATGGTACCATGTGATCACGGATGTGCTCCATGTGGAATCAACATATGATCAACATCTTTTCGACTGACATGTGGGCAATGATCTCAAGATCTAATATGTAAAAGATTGGAATGAAAAAGGACCTCTATCATCTGATTCAAGGCAGTAAACGGTATGAACGGTGGGGTAGGGGGCTGATCTAACCCATTGGATATTTGAGGGTACCACACTGAAACACACGGACTGCTTTTAGATGATCCAGATTATTTTTCATCCCAACCTTCCACACAATGGATCTTGAGATCTTAGGCATACCATCAAACAGTCCCACATGGTACATATCCCAAAAAAGTGACCTTAACATAATGTGACATTCATCACAGTCAAACATGATTTTATGGTCATTTTTTTGGGATATGTGCCCATGATCTCAAGATCCAACATGTGAAAGATTGGGACCATCATCTGATTCAAAGCAGTCGATGGGTTGTCAGCATGGGAGCCCTCAAAGATTGAGTGGGGAATTTAAAGCTACTCTATTTAAAATCTTCATGACCCAAACAGTAATATTATGCACATTAAAGGACACAATTGTTTTAAAAGATCTGAAGTGAGACACAAGTTAACATAGCGTCTCACAGCACTTAACTAGAGTGGGGTTTTTAAACATGAAACTAATAACTCTGGAGTTTTTTATAAATATCCAAAGTGAATGGGTTTTCTACAAATATAAAACTTGATAGGGGGGTATTTGCAAAAAATCCTAATAAAAATAATATTTTTTTATAACCACTGTTTTTCCTGAGTAAATGGGTTCTTTAAAGTTCTCACGTATAAGCATTCATCTCTACCAAGGATACCAATGACAAAGCATCATGAATACTTTTACAATCGAATACAAATAGTGGTAAATTAGCTATTGTATTATCCTAAATTTAGACTATATTAAGTAACTAGGTATCATAATTAATAGGTAAATGATTATAAAACGAATATGAGAATGACTCTACAATGGAACCACAAATGCTAAATATTGAACATACATCGCCATGGAGAAACATTATCTGCACATGTACTTTATCTTTTACTGGCAGAGAAACAATGTAAATATACCAGTGTCCCAAATTGTAAGCTTCAATTTCTTCCCACCAACTGTGAGCAGCTTGATCTTAAAATCCACACCTAGTTGATACAAGAGCAAAAGCTCAATATATAATTAGATACCAAAAGATTAAACAAGTTAAATTATAACATCGCATGCTCACATTATCCTATCACTAACTAGAAAACTTGATCATGATACCATAACACCAAGAATACAATTCAAAGAAAAGTGTGCATTCATAATCCTCAAGGCCCAAAAGCATTTTAAGGCAAATGAAGCCATTTCATGGGCATACAAATCAACATCTAAAATACCATGCATTTCTTTACTGCATTGGTGTTATTAGCGAGTGAATTGTACCCATCATGTCAGCATAGAAAGTAAATTGAGGATGTAAGACTTTTCTACTCCGACCGACAACCCCCTCCTCCCTCTTCTCTTGATGAGTAGGCTAGGATTGAATCATCAACTTCCAGATTGCAATATTGTCGACCTTCCATTTGCAATATTGTCGACCAGAAATAGATAGGATAAAGCAATCATGATGCATGAGGATGAAAATTTTTAAATCTTAATCTCCCTGGTATCATCGGGTATGCTCGAGCTGCATTTGGCAACTTAGTGACTGAATGATCCCATCAGCTGAGTTGTTGAAAGTGAATTGTGAATGTCAAAGACTCTTCTTACCAAGCACCCTTTGTTATTGATCCAAAGTTCATATTCGAGTACATGCAGTCCATCCAAGTGTTTGTAAATGTTATCAAAGGCACTCGTTGCATCGGCAATTGCCTAGGCAATAGTGAGTCAGTTCATCACCTAGGTTTATTTGGCATAGCCAACTGCCTCAGTTTCTAGTTGACCGCCTAGTCTAGTCACCTAGGCATTGTCTAGAACCCAGACAACAGCCCCTGAGATGACTTAAGGTGGTAAATACGACCACAAATCATTCTAACTGTCATCTTTTCCTCTATAAATGGTAAAAGGGTGTTATGGTTTATGTCTATCATATCTCTAGACTTTTGAAAACACATTGTACTTCTAACGTGAATCAAACAGATCAAAATCTCATTTGGACCTAAGTATTCATCATATGTTCCCAAAAGGACGAAACCCAAAGAATTGATATGATAAGACCTGGGATTTCAAATTGGTTAAATCTAGTTGTCGGTTCACGAAATGCAAGGCAATGAGTACTCTCCTAGTGAATAGGAGCTCATGCAACTAGAGCTAAGATTTAAAACAGTCCAATCCAATTGTCAATTCACAAAAAATGTTGTGAAGGAATTTCAAGATGTCTTTCCTGAAGAGTTACTGGGATTGCCACCAGAGCGAGAAATAGAATTCACTATCGATCTAGCTCCGGGTAGACTCCTATTTCCAAGGCATTCTATCGGATGGCCCCAGCCGAACTGAAAGAGTTGAGTGTTCAATTAGACGAACTATTAATAAAAGGATACATTCGAAACAGTACTTCTCCTTGGGCTTCTCCGGTTGCCTTTGTAAAGAAGAAAGACAACTCACTACGAATGTGTGTTGATTTTAGACAACTCAATAAGGTAATAGTGAAGAACAAATACCCATTACTAAGAAGAAGACCTATTCGATCAACTCCAAGGAGCTTGTTTCTTCTCTGAGATCGATTTAAGGTTGGGTTACTATCAACTGAGGGTCGCACTGAAGATGTCGTGGAAACTACCTTCAGTACCATATATGACCTGTTTGAATTTCTTGTTATGCCTTTTGGATTGATGAATGCCCCTGCAACATTCATGGATCTTATGAACCGAATTTTTAAACCCTACTTGGACACAAGAGAGTTGAAGAATCACGAGAGGAACTACCCGACTTAGCCTATGCATCGCGACAGTTGAAGAATCATATGATGAATCACGAGAGGAACTACCCGACTTAGCCTATGCATCGCGACAGTTGAAGAATCATATGATGAATCACGAGAGGAACTACCCGACTTAGCCTATGCATCGCGCAAGCACCAATTTAGCCTATGCATCGCGACAGTTGAAGAATCACGAGAGGAACTACCCGACTCATGATCTAGAAATGGTAGTTGTGGTGTTCGCTCTCAAGATTTGGAAACACTACTTATATGGGATCCGGTTTGATGTATTCACTGATCACAAGAGTTTAAAATATATTCTTACCCAGTATAACATGAATCTGCGTCAACGACGACGGATAGAAACCTTGAAGGACTTTGATTGCAAATCCATTACCATCCAGGAAAGGCCAATGTAGTTGCAGACGCCATTAGTCACAATGTCCTAAGAAACTTGTCAATGCCCAAGACCTGTCGATTTGAAAATGTCAAGGAGTCAACCCACCATGGAATCTGGGCAAGATTCAGAATCGACGAAAAAGGATTGGTGGCCAGCATAACCATCAAATCCTTACTCTTGGATAGGATTATTCAAAGCGAAGGCATCGATAGTGACTTAGTTGACATTGGAATTGCAGTACGCAGGGGAGATAATGATGACTTCTACTTTAGAGAAGATGGTGCGTTAACCTTTAGAGGCAGAGTCTGTGTACTTGATAATGAGAGATTAAAGAAACAAGTCCTCGAAGAAGGTCATAAGTCAAAATATTCTATCCACCCAAGGAGTACAAAGATGTATCAGGACCTAAAGAAGCAATTTTAGTGGAATGATATGAAAAAGGACATCTCATAATACGTCTCAAAATGCTTGGTGTGTCAGCAGGTGAAAGCAGAGCATAGAAAACCTATAGGATTACTACACCCCCTACCCATTCTGGAATGGAAAGGGGAAAACTTATCGATGGATTTCATCATAGGCCTTCCGAGAACCATGAAGAAGAACAATGTCATATGGGTTATCGTCGATCGTCTCACTAAGTCAGGTCACTTCCTACCTTATCGCACAAGGATTAGCTCAAATTAGATGGCAAATATATACATCAAGGAGATTGGGCGGCTACATGGAGTACCCGTGAGTATCATTTCTGACAAAGATCCAAGGTTCACCTCCCACTTCTGGAAGGGCTTTCAGAAGGCCATGGGTTCACGATCTGATTTTAACACGGCCTTTCATCCTCACACTGATGGGCAAACAGAATGAGTGAATCAGATCATTGAAGACATGTTGCGTGCCTGCATCCTTGACTTCGGAGGCCATTGGGATGAACACTTACCGTTAGTGGAGTTTGCTTACAATAACAGTTATCATGCAAGCATCCAGATGGCACCATTCAAAATTTTGTATGGAAAAAGATGTAGATCCATGGGTCAAAAAATCGGAAAACCGATATGTATCGTCCAACTCCAAAACTGATACATACCATATGATAAGTATCGATTCCGGACAATACATTGGTATGTATCATCTGGTATTTTGGTATTTGTATGGGAGGCACCGATACAGTACCTTGAATGAACCGTATCGATGAGATCCAAAACCGATACGTATCGGTATCGGACGAGATTTTGACCCATGTGTAGATCCCCACTATGTTGGGAGGAAGTTGGTGATCGTAAGCTTTTGGGACCAGAGTTAGTCGAGCAGACTACTGAAAGAGTTAAGGTAATTAGAAAAAGGTTGAAAACTGCTCAAAGTCATCAGAAAAGCTACACAGGCCAAAAGCGTTGAAACCTGGAGTTCCAAGTATGTGGTGACTCCTAATTAAATATCTTTGTTCTGAAATCGTGTTGAATCTTAAAACATTTCACTTTCCTTGATGATGTGTTCTCGGGTTGGAGATCAAGTATTCGTTAAACTCTCACCAACCAAGGGTGTGATGAGATTTGGAGAAAAATGAAAGTTAAGTCCAAGGTTTGTCGGTTTGCTCCCAATCAAAGCACGAGTGGGAGAAGTTGTTTATAGATTGGAGCTTCCCCCTAAGCTTGAAGGCATTCAGAACGTGTTTCATGTGTCCATGCTGCGAAATTATCAATATGACCCTTGACATGTCATTGACATTGAACCTACTGAGGTACAGAAGGATTTATCGACGGTAGAACGCTCAATACAGATATTAGATCGAAAGGAGCATGCCTTGCGAAGAAAAACTATCTCTCTTGTTCTTGTACAATGGGACCATCACACTCTAGCAAAGGCCAATTGGGAAAAGGAATAGGAAGTGTGTGCCCTATATCCACACCTTTTCAACCAAGGTACATAAATTTCGGGGACGAAATGTTTTTCAGGTGGGGAGGATGTAACGCCCCGCTTTTATTTTGTACAATTTTAGATTCACAAACAAAAAAGGATTGGTGTTAGTGCCAAACACCGAAACCTACCATTTAAATTTTCTTTTAACTAATGTAATAAATAAATATAAAAAAATAATTCAAATTTGTTATTGTCGAGAATGGATAGAGTTGGCACCTCAAAAGAAACCGGATCTTTGTCAGAACACATCTCTTTCAAGCTCTCTCTCTCTCTCTCTCTCTCTCTCTCGAACTCTTGGAGAAGAAAAAAGTGAAAGATGACGAGCGAAGGATAAAAGCTCAAGACCCAAGCAAGCCTTCACTAGTGACGTTAGGATCCGAGGTAGGGAAATTTAGAGTATTCTATAGATTTTGTTTATTCTAAACAAAGGTCTTAATTGAAACTCAATTAATGGAACGCAAGTGAAGAAGAAGATTGAAAAATAGTAATAACTATAATTTTATATATATATATATATATATATATATATATATATATATATATATATATATATATATATATGTATGGGAGGATAAGGGATACTAATCCCCTTGTTCTTCCGTCAGCCACTTTGGGTTGACTGTGCGGCACCGTCCAAACACCCGATATCCAGAAGACCGACCGACTGGCATTGTTCACCGTCAGATCCGACGAGATCACTATAACACTCACTAGGGAGCGCCTATTGGGTGGAACGTGGTTGCAGGTGCAACCACCACTTGGTTATGATTTGGAGCAATTGGGTTGCACTAAAACGTGATACAACCCCTCTATTCATCAATAGATTTGAAAAAAAAAAAGGAAATTTATTATTTTGTGACTTTGGGCCCGCATAAAAATAAAAATTTAGACATGGGTTCCCTCATAAAATGGTCTGATCTTTAGATCTAATGGTACAGATTGTACGATAGGACCCAAGAAATTACCATAGTGATTAGTACTCAACAACCATTGATTTAGCAAAACTTAGCGATCAGGGTCCCCTAGAGGCAAAATTTGAGGTTGGGTCCAGTGACCGACCCCTAATTATTTTATTTTTATTTTCAATCCGATGGATCGGATTGGATGAAATAACCCCCTAATTCATGTTTAATTAATTGATATTATAACATAATGTTTAAAACTATAGGAAATATGTATTTTTAATTTTAAAAATCACACGAATCTTATTGGACAAAAGCGGGACGTACCTTAATGTTTTTCAGTGCTACGAACACGATGGCATAGTTCGTTCAGTTGCACGACTAATTGTTCATCACAAAATAATTAATACCTCTTATTTATAATTATAAAATATTTATAAACTTAGGTTAAAATTAAATAATATATATTTTCCTACATAGGCATCCATTTTAAATAAACTAGGACTTGAAATTGGGGTTTTTCAGTGTTGAGGAAGCATTAGTGCAGTCCGTTTACAAACCCGACTTACTGAAGAAAAAAAAAATCGGAATTATTTAATATAACTATAATATAATGTTTTAATAACCTTTAAAATTATGAAAATTAAATTATATATATTTATCATATGATAGACTTGTTTCGATCACGACCAACATCTAGATTGAGGTTTTGACTTGTTTTGAACGCAATGGCGCTATCCAACTAACCTAATGACTTATCAATTAGCTGCAATCAAATAATTTCTTTCTATAATAATCCAATTACTATAAATTTAATGTATATTTTCATTCCAATGACCGATTTCAGCAAATCAGGACTCTATCTTACAGTTCTTGAGTCTTTCAGATACAATGGTGGTGTTCGTGGACTCATTTAACCCTCAAAACTTCTATTATTAAAATATCATGTTCTTTTATACTATGACATACGATTGATAAGATTCAAGGTAAATTAAACTTATACGAAATTATGATATGGACCAAAATTAAGTAAAATAAAGATGATGTACGAAAATTATTCTTAGTTGGCAAGCAATCGAGTTATTTAACGATTTATGTCAAATACCGAGTCCATTTAGTAGGATGCTTGCATCCAGTGATTTAGTAGGAGGACCGCGGCCTCCGGTGATTAGTAGGGGTTCGCCTCCGATGATTTGACAACTGTTGGTGCAGCCAGTGATTAGTAGGAGGTTCGCCTCCAGTGATTAGTAAAAGGTCTGAGACCTTCGGTGACTAGTAGGATGTTCACATCTGGTGATATGAGTTGGCCAACTATCGACGATAAGTATTCCCGTCTTACTATACATAATCTTAGGCCATTATCTATGTGCCTAAGTTACTTTAAATTATGATTTAAACTGATATGATGGATATGTTATGGTGTCAAGAATAAGGATGATAAGCTAAGTTAATTTAAGAAGAAGGTTAACAGGACCAAAGTTGTGAACCTATAAGAATAAGGTGAACGGGACCTAAGCCGTGAACCTAAAAGTATAATCGCGGGACCTCGACCGCAGATAAGCTAAGATAAGCCATAGGATCTAAGCCGTAGGCGAGATAAGCTAAGATATGACATGAAACTTAAGTTGTAAAAAGGATGAAATTCTAACACGTTATGAGATAAATTAAGAATTCAGCAAGAAGATTAAGTTATATCACGTTCTACCCATGATGTAGTTACCATCACGAGATTTCACAAGGCCTGATCGAGCTATCCGATCTGGATGTTTCCCCCATACGGAATGGGACGTATAGAATTGCTTCCACATGAAAAGATGCGGCTATCGGGTTAAGTGATGCCTATGATTCTTACTACATTATAGGTCCTTCTTATGCATCAATTATATTATGAAAATGATAAGTATTTGAACTACAGTTGGCTTGATCCCGGTTTGGGTACGTAGGCAGCTAAGATGGCACGGCCATATGCTTATGAAATCAGTATATGTTTTATGGATAGACTCTATGCATCAAGTGAGTATTGAAATAGTTTATTAGTAATATTTTCTAAAAATCATATGTCACTTGTTTAACATCTATGACTTTTGATTCACTTAGTAAAAAAATAAATAAATTGGCCACCTATTTCATGTATCATTATAATAAATGTTGTTTCACGATCATGATATGTATACGATGACTTGAGATCCCCATTTATGCTTTAAAGGGGATTTTGGGTCATTACAATTATGGGTGAAGTTTTTAGTTGTTGACGTCGGTTTCAAGGTCAAGATGTGTATGAAATTGTATGGATACGTTCAAGCTACTATTCGCATTGCCTCTAATCCTGTGTACCAAGAGAGAACCAAGCACATAGAGGTTTATTGTCATTTTATAAGGAAGAAGATGACTTCAAAGAGTTATGCACTCCTCATGTTAGTTCTCAATAACAGCTAGAAGATATGGTTACAAAGGTCATTGGAAAGTTGAGGCTACATGAGTTGATATCCAAGTTGAGCGTGGTTGGTATCTATGCTCCAACTTGAGGGGGAGTGTCGGTTTAGTTCATTGTATGGAAGTAGCACTGTCTGAGGTAGTTTAGTCATTTATAAGTATAGGCTTTATTGGGACATTTGTATTATGTTTAAGGGCATTATTGTAACGATGTGATATATAGTAACATATATATATATATATATATATAGTAATAGAATGGGGAATACCGCAACTAGAATCTAACACTAATTTCCCATCTCTTTCTCCTTCTTACTCTCATCACTCTCTCTCATCTCAACCCCTAATCTATTGTGCAACCCTAAAATTAAGTCATTCAACCATTAATTTCCTAGCATGGTCCTTCGTTAGGCAAGTCATGCTTTGGGCATCACCAACCAAAGAGTTGAAACATGTTTATGGGGACAATTGGCTTTGATCGACATCTAAGGTCTGCCTCACTAGAATAGCTTCTTTTGTAGTTTGCTTGTATCTTCCTTTTCTTTAAGAAAAATGGCTATTGTTCATCCTAAAAGAAAAAGAAAAACTACTTGGAGATTTTACTCTCAAAAACCCCAATGAATATTACATATCGATTTATAAATTGCTAACACCAAACTTAAATATAGTGGTGCTCCTTATGGTCCTGCAATGCCTCTATGGGAGTAATTACAACGTCATAGATTCATAGGTATCAATGAGTTTCATATGACCTGTTGACATAACTGAAAGAGAACATAAAACGTGAATGAGCTGGTTTTAGGTACTTGACCTGAGCGCCAACAATGGCTCTCAAGTCACTCTCCTTCTATCCAAATGGTCAAGCCACAGGAGGAACACAACTATTTATGAGCATACAAATCAGTGAAAGTACACTTTTGACCTTTCACCAATGAGGCACTCAAAAATGTCACCGCCTATTCCAGTGTGGATGGAGAGGATTGACCCAAGTGCTGCCACTAGAACTTGGGTCAAGTACCTTATACTACGTCAAACCTGAATATAGATGGAAATATAAGGATTGATGCTCCTAGATTGAGTCAAATGGCCACAACAGCCAAGTCCATCAAAGTTCTCACAGGCTGTAAACAAGAATGCAACCATCCAATGCTTGGAGAAAACTTGGTCGAACACGTGGAATGAAAAAAGAGAACAGAATTACAAATGAGATAATCCCATTATTCCATATGCTTAAAAGAGCATCTTCAAAACACAAAATGGATGATTTAATTTAAGGCGTCAAAGCATGGATCCTCCAAAATATCAACATATCTCACCACATGTGGTTAAATGAAAATTATATCCTTCCAAAGACCAATTTTTCCCATTGAGTTCCCCCCACCCCTCTCTCCACAGAATTTGGTTTCACTTTTCAAATTCAAAGAAGCAACTAAGGTTCCATTTGAACACCCCCACATTTTACACAAATATGCAAAATAAACATTTTACTAATATAGTTAACTTAATTTATTGCGTGTTTTGCTAACTATATTAACTAAATATATTTTTAGTAAAATCAATAACATTTTACAAAAATTTGCAATCTATGCGAAACCTCTCTTTCTTTTTTTTGCATTTCTGCTTCCAAACTAAGGTTAAGATTAAATACAGAATTACAAATAATAACATCAAAACGCCCTTAATCCATGTAATGCCCCAATACTAAAGTTTACAAAATAATCCAAGCTCTCAGTACACCATACATGCAAGTCGATCTACACCACTGCTACAGCATAGAAAATCTTCAATAAGAAAATTACCAAACTATTGATCCACACAAATGCTACCACGAGCACAGGAGACTCAAAAACCACACACGAATACAAATGAAAAATAAATAAATAAATATAGCAATCAGAAATCTTAATCACGATCAAACAACACATGCATCAAACGAGACTACAAAGTTCAAAAAAAAAAGAACCCGAGATGGTAGTACCAATGGTAGGAGCTAGATTATCGGCGACGTTGGAGATGAAGCTGACGAGGAGGCTGCTCTTCCCCACACCTGAATCGCCAATCAACAAGATCTTGAACGAGAAATCGTAGCTATTACTACCATGTCCCGATGAAGAACCCATCAATATCCAAATCTCTCTCTCTCTCTCTCTCTCTCTCTCTCTCTCTCGATCAATCGGAGTCACCAATATAGATCTCACTCGAAAATTAAATTAAATTTCAGTTTGGGTTGCCGTCTGTGGGGTTAGCTCTTGAGAGGTGTCGTTAAAGTAGAAAAAGGAAAACGAAAAGCGTTTTTGGCATCTGCGGTTACCCAACTATTTGATAAAGCAAAGGACAAACGTATTCTTTTCTTAGAGTTTGGAGTTAAGGAGCGCGGGGCGGGGATTCCACTCGACCTCACCGCTTTGTTTGTCTCGGACGGCAGAATGGCATTTAGTCTTACTTTTGGTTGGAGAGGGGAGACCACCTGAATGAATAAAGAAAATGAGAGGTCGCTAATTCGAATCCCATGCCTCGTCACTTTCCACACTTTCTTCTGCTTATCATTTATTTCGAACAAACAAAATTTAAATCGAATACAACAAAGTGTAGCTGCACTCGCAACAGAAGATTCTTTTGGTACTAACTTCCAGTTTCACCATTAATATTGTTGACTTCCCTGAATTAGATGATAGGAGATTATTTTTCATTGAAATCTTTCCTAAAATCGATCTTGAAATCATGGACAGTCAGATATTGTTTCCACATGGAACACAGCCGAGCATATTTACCCAAGGACCTTCTCATAGTGTACTATGATCACAAATGTATGCCCTATGGAATCAACACTTGGCGGACTGATAAATGAGTCACGATGTCAAAATCTATTATGTAAAATATTGCGATAGAAAATGATCTCGACCATCTGATTCAAGAAAGTCAGCGCATATTAACAATGGTATCGCCAGTTGCAAGTAAAGAATCTTCAGTTGTAAACACCACTATCGTACAAGAAACCGTGTTCGAATCTTGACCCCCTTTGATCGGACAGACCAGCGTAGCAATGGACCACCTGAGGGTCCGAAGAGTCCACCTTTTGACTTCTTGTACTTTCTATAGGGGTCCAGATGTGGTGTGTTGCATTTGCATCTTATTTTGATAATTGTGAAACTAGAATTGGTAGGTGTTATAATTTTATGGTAATAAAGTTTGAGTTTAGCAATAATTTGGTAGGGTGTCATTTTATATATTTTTATCATTATAAATTTTAAAAATATACCATTTTAATTTTTAAAATTTAACTTTTTTTCTAAATTGATTGTATCTCGTATTATTTTGTAGTATTTAAAGACATAAGTTAACATATACTTCTTTTATATTCTACAATTTATTGCTACTTTTATAGTTTACCATCTTTTTTTATTTTACCTCAAATTTATTTGAATTGAATTGAACAGATCGAGACTCGAACAAATGACAGCCAAATTCGATCTTGGCTACCATGTTCTTAAGGAGCTATAAGTGTGTCAAAAATGAGGAGCTAAAACACATTTTCGATAAACCTATGACGCGGTGCTGAAGTGATACCAAGGTATCAAATATCCACCGATACCAATACATATCGGTTTTTCGGCAAATCGATACATATCAGATATCATATCAGGTATCAGTGTCCATATCAGGCAATACAGGTTTATATCGGCCGTTATAAAACCCGTATTGGCCAATGTCTCCTAGTTTTATTTTATTTTATTTTTAATATATACTAATCGGTATCGGCTGATACATATCGATCCTCCAAGGACAGATACCAAAGTTGTTTCCTTGAGTGATAACACATGTATTGAATCAATGACTCGTTCATCTTGAAACATCAAAAGCCACTTGTATTTCAAATGACTGTTAATGGTGTAAGATTTATGCATATGAAAGTTATAGTATATTTAAAGGTAGAGCATCTTTTTTATAGATAAGGAATAAAAAAAGTAGGACTTTAATGTAAACCACTGCCAAAAGATTCTAGGGCCATTGAAATAACCATGCCGGCTCAATAGTCGAGCCGAGTATAATATTGTATATCTTAATACCAACAATGTTCTGTATCTACTAGTTCCAAGAAAATGCCCTAGCTATTGAGCTTGAGCACCTTAAATGGTGCTTCGACATTTTAGCCGTCCGATCAAAATCCCTCAATCGAATGGTTTCAAATATTTCGATAAAAATGATCATTTGACCAAGTTTCATCCACAGCATTTCCTGCCAACTCTAGTATTTCGGAATTATGAACAAGTGTACCATGATTGCAGTATAGATGACTTTGTGTACATTTAATTATTTTGGAGATTACAACACCTGATATTAACTCTACCAACCGTATCTTCGAGTACGGTTCTGGCTTCACGTGCATCGCACATGCCGTCACCTAAGTTAGTTGGGAGTTGGTGGCCTTGGGACTGTCTTCTTAAACTCCGTTGACTCTCGTCTTACCTGCAGGTCTCAGTAAAAATGGACTTGCACGGATGACAAGGCTACGAGATCTGAAAAAAAATTGTGCATTGAGATTCGTGGAATTTGTATTTATCATCTTATATATAAAAATTGGTATATGGTAACTGACCCGTTCTTCCTCATGATTCATGATGTGGTATGATTGATTTAAAGATTTATGGTGTTAAAGATTGAGGCGAATATACATATCATGTGATGCAAGCAGTCAACACTCTTTAAAATGAACGGCTAAATTGAATTTAGAGATTTATATGGTTGTCGTAACATCATCTTACAGGGCATTGACTGCTTGAATTTGATGATAGGGCATATTTTTCACCTCAAGCTTAAGCGGCATGGATCTTCATATCATGGACATAGCATCGAATAAAACAATGGTGACTCCACATGATAGTATGATACACATCCCCAGATGTGATCAGTTCAAAATCACTTTTTTGAATGAGCCGAATACCCTTTACCAACTCTACTTGTATATACACCCCCATTTGATATGGGGTGAAATATCAGCGCATATAGGGTCTTTATCAGCCTATATGAATCGGATAAATTGCCAAAAATGCCCTTTTGGTCAAATTTATTATTATTTTATATATTTTATTTTATTTTAACAGTAGAAGGAGCACTTTAATATAAATATATCCCATATATATCATAGGGAAATTTGCACTTTCGGCCCTATATGTTTGCGTATTTGCAGAAACGGCCCTATAGTTTCAATCCTTGCATAAATGGCCAGCTCCAAGCCTAGCCGGGTGCACGTCAGATATCTATATATATGCTTCTCTATGCAAGCATTGAATCTAGAATTTTTGTACCATCTTTTAACAATTTTTATCTCTCTTGGAAAGCGATTTCGAGATTCCACTAAAGGTCGTATAACATAGAGAATACAACAGGCTAGGTAAGATATCGAGTACAATATCTTTTAAGTTATTGTTTTCCAAATTTCTCGCAACATCGTAGGAAGTCCAAGATATCTTAAGATGTCGGCCGATAACTTAAGATGTCGGCCGATAACTTAAGATATCGACCGACATCTTAAGTTATCGGTCGATATCTTAAGTTATCGACCGATATCTTAAGATATCGACCGATATCTTAAGATGTCGGCCGATAACTTAAGATGTCGGCCGATAACTTAAGATGTCGACCGATATCTTAAGATATCGGTCGATATCTTAAGTTATCGGCTGATAACTTAAGATGTTTTTTTTTTTGTTTTTGGATTATGGTTTACGTTAAAAGTCCATCCATCGGCTATATATCTTAGGATATCGAGCGATAACCTATGATTGACAAAAACTCTAAAGTTTTCATTCCTTTAATTTTTTTAATAATATTTTTAAGCAATTGTAGCGCTAAGTCAAGTATAACTCTTTATAAACAACTAATTTTAATTTTAATTTTGTAAATATTGTAGGTTGAAATGGATGTTCCCCTTCTTTGCCATTTTGATTTCAGAATGCAGAGATAATACTTACAACGGAGGACATCGGAAGATTGTCACTGTCACGGAGAATATATCATTTGCTGAGTTTATAGAGAAAATGTACAAAGTCAGTCGGACACGACCGGAAGAACATTCTATTACATTTACTGTTTCATTACGCATAGGGAATGAGCTTGTATTTGCCGAATTGTCTGACTCTGATGATCTTACAAACTTATTTAGAGCATATCGTATCGGTGATGGTGTTATAAATATTTATATCGAAAAATCATTAGTCACTACTGTAGCAGAAATTTTGCCGTCTTTAGAAACATTTCAACCGTTTAAGGAAACCAACGAAGATGATCATGGTGTTGGAACAGAACATTTGATTGAAAATCAAGGAATACGGTATGAAGAGGAGAACATTGTTGCACCGATAATAGCCGACGATGATAGAAATATAAATATAGGATTCCGCCCCTACAGTAAACTTTCAGAGCAACCCTATTCAGACATTCCGATGAGTGAAGGCGATGAAGATCAAGGATATTCTCATCAAATGAATCCGATGCATGATACATCTCAGTTCAACTTCGATTCGGTAAATCAGTGGGAAACGTTTTTAGTCGGCCTTAGTCCATATCAATGGCCTTCCGAACAAATAGCTTCGGAGCCAACGATAATCGAGCCTTCAACAGAACAGCCTCTCATACATCAAACGTTCTCGCATCGGCTAACATCAATCCAAACAACTGCACATCAACCAAGCGTACATCGATGGGCTCAATCCCAATCACGTAATAACCATCCAGTCGATGACGGTGATAGTGATCCTGAAAATAATGAAGCCCCGCCGTCTCCCACTTCGCGTGTTTATACTAATAGGGGAATTGATCAACCTCTGGTGGACGAAGACTATCAGCTTAATGACTCGGAAGGGGAGTACATGGATTCAGACGATGAGGAACTGTATGAAGGGGAACGATTACCATTGGTCGCGCTTAGAAATAAGAAATCATTTCAAAAGTTCTTAAAGAATTTGCGATGACAAATAATTTTCGATTAAACCAATAAAACCGGTCCTCTTGAGAATCGCGAGGTGTGTTGAAGTAGGATGTGCTTGGCGAATACATGCATCGAAATTAGTAGGCGAGAACACGTTTCTTGTGAAAACTTTCCACCCGGAACACACGTGGAATGCCGCTTTTGAAGCGGACATCGCCAATGTATGCGACATCGTGGATAGCTTCATTCGTTAGAGATAAACTATTAAAGGGTTTTGACGAGACTCCGCTTCAATAATTTTTGATATTGAAAAAATACGGTAACAAAGAGGTTCGAAAGCATGGAGAGGAAAAGAAATGGCATTGAATGACATCCGAGGTAGTTGGGAGGAGCAATTTAAGATGTTACCGTCATATGTTGCCGAATTACGTGGTCGATCCGACATACGATCAATTGTGTCTCGAGCCCGATAATGCATTTAGAGATTCTTCGTGGCATTCGGACCAGATTGAAGCTTTAATACTTTTACGAAGAATAATTATGTAGATGGAACATTTGCGTGGGCGATATAAGGGAGTGTTGTTAATAGCTACGATAGACATTTATTTCCTATAGCGTTTGACGTTGTAGAAGAAAATAAAGACCATTGGACATGGTTTCTTGATCTATTAGGGAGACGTGTAATCGGTGAATTTGAACAACAGTTTGTTTTGATATCAGACAGACAGAAAGGTTTGATGGAAGCAGTAGAAAAAGTTTTTCCTAATGCCTTTCAGACTCATGTATGACACACGGCTCTAAATCTGCTTGATAAATATAAGGATACAATCTCTAGACCGCTTTTTTGGGTTGCTGCCCGTGCATTTTCAGAAGCAAAATTTAAAAGAATTATGCGAAAAATAGAAGACGACGCCCCGCCGGAATGTACAAAATGGATTAAAGAAATTGGTGAGCATTTCTGGGCACGCGCTTATTTCAAGGAGGCGTTATGATATGTTGACAACTAATATATGAAAGCATAAATAGTGTGTTGAAAATAGCCAGGAGGAACCGATTGTGAGCATGTTAGAAACTATTCGCATAAAAGTAGCCGAATTTTATCTTCGTGCCGAGGAAGGAAATAAAATGACACATGTGTTAACACCGGCGGCGTAAAAAACACATAAAAAGAAATTCGTGATGGGCCCGTCAAAAACGCTCATACCATATGGTCGTGATATATTTCAAGTTAAACGTGGTGATTACACTCACAGTGTCGATCTAGAATCGCGAACATGTACATGCAGACGTTGGGCTATTCTTGGATTACCATGTTCACATGCGATTGCCGCATTATCGCTACCAAACAGAGAAAGAGAGATCCCCCAATTTTGTGAACACTGGTTTACCAGTGACTTATTTAGGGAAACTTATAAAGAACACTTTGTCCCGACCGTTGACAAGCGCCAATGGACTTCGCAAATAAAAGACATTCAAGTTTTGCCTCCCCACAAAATACGCTGCCGCCGTCCAAGAAAAGGAGAACAAGATCTAAAGGGAAGTTCGACCACTACAATGTAAAAATTGTAACAAGTACGGTCATAATCGCCAAATTTGTTAATATTTGAAATTAACTTATATTACATCAAAGGTTGAGATTGAAAATGATTTAGATTAGATTAGACCTAGTGGCAATCGAGCTTCCAATGATTTCATTATAGAAGAGTATTTTTTTTTTTCTCTTTTTCTTTCCTTCAATATAAACAGATTAAACCTCAATAAAAGAGCGATCAACATCTACAATGTCTTTTAATATATTTTTTTGGAATTGTGACTAAAATATATTGTTGTGCTTCTTAATAAATCATTCATTCAAACAGGATTTGAAAGTTTCCAAATTCGCCCCTAATTTACTAGTGATTGGCATAAAGCCAAACCAAAGATATCAGACTTCACAATTCAGAAAGGTATATCTTAAATCATCGGCCGATGATTTAAATTATCGGCCGATATCTTAAATCATCGGGCGATCATTTAAATTATCGGCCGATGGTTTAAAATATCGTCCGATGTTTTAAATTATCGGCCGATATCTTAAATCATCGGGCGATCATTTAAATTATCGGCCGATGGTTTAAAATATCGTCCGATGTTTTAAATTATCGGCCGATAATTTAAATCATCGCCCGATGATTTAAGATATCGGCCGATAGTTTAAATCATCGCCCGATGATTTAAGATATCGGCCGATAATTTAAATCATCGGCCAATAATTTAAGCTATCGTCCCATTAGTTAAAAAATCGGTGATAATTTAAGATATCTGGACGATAATTTAAAATATCGTCCGATGATATAAGTCATCCGCCTATTGGAATTGCTTCAAGAGAGGAAGCCTCCATTGATACATCATGCAAGGTGATACAAATAAGATAAATAATTGATAACAACGATAATGAAAATTATACAAGTTAATAAAAATTAATAAAATTAAATAATTTACAATTTCATCAAAAAATATCTTTACAAAACACTAAAATTTATTAGATATTAAATTTTCTTCCCAAACGTGCATTACATTCGATGTCCGATTTCGCTCTAAATTGTTGCATATGTTTATCGTCGAAATCAATAGGCCGCTTTTGGGTGAAGTATTCTATATACTTCAAAATGTATACCGCGCAATCCCAACCGTTCTTTTGGATCGGGAGAACGACGCTGTTGAACGCCGATACCTTCCATCGTTGATCGAAGTCGACTTCAAACCGATAGTGTAAAGAAGGCGCGGAAAGTGATTCAATAGACATTCTTATGCGCTTCAAACCTTTTGAGCACTCTCGGTCTGCTGGATCAATTAGCTTAATTTCTCGATCAACTAATGAAATTATAGCCAATGCCCAATGGCTATGTTTTTGGCTATGCATCGGAAGATAAATCTACACATAAACGGAAGCGAAATTTTAAATAATAAATTTTATTTAAAAGCCGTTAACGTTAAATAAAGCGAAGTTTAGTATTCAAAAACGTACCGTTCCACAGTCGATCGCGTGAATTCCGCGGATATTATTTGTCAATAGTGGTTCCATCGGCTTTGAATTGTTACGAACATTCCATTCGTCACAATAGGCCTGCCACCTATCGAGGTCGCTGAGCGCAGCAATACCTTCATTATCGATATATTTTTCAAATTTTTTCTCGTCTGCCATAAACAAGGTCTGATTGGCAGTAAACAGTAGAAGTTAATCAAGAGTCGTGATTGAAAAGACAAAAAAAAGAAACAAACGAGCTTCCAATAAATATTGGAAACCTTACCAGGGCAGACGCAGAAGCGAACCAACTTTTGTCGGCATTGGCCGTAAACATTGAATCATTTATAACTTCAAGGACTCTCAAGTATGCGTTGATGACTTCATTATCAAGCCACGAGCGTCCTTTGAGAACCTTCAAAAGAGCAACTGTGATCTCAACACCGCTGATAGTATTGACGATCACATTGTCCTCGTTCTCCGGCCGATTCCAAAAACTGAGCATATACTTTTGCTCCATTGATATTGCCTCATCCTCCTCCTCCTCCTCTACAACCAA
This sequence comes from Chloranthus sessilifolius, assembly GCA_021018995.1. Taxonomy (NCBI): domain Eukaryota; kingdom Viridiplantae; phylum Streptophyta; class Magnoliopsida; order Chloranthales; family Chloranthaceae; genus Chloranthus; species Chloranthus sessilifolius. The sequence continues at coordinate 120,687,062 of CM037587.1, read as the reverse complement.
TCTTCGTTTTTTTATTAATGCTTTACTGGTCGGGGACTTTCTCTTCTTACGAGCACGCAAGTCATAACCTTCGGCTTCATTTTTGGTAGATGATAGTTTCACTATAATTGTTTTTAGTGATGCCGGCTGTGACTCACGAGAAGGCTGCGTAAGAGGAGCACCATCATCACCCGTATCAACCAAGGGTTGTTTAGTAGGCTGAGGAGCAGTAGGTTTTGGGGCAGCGGGTTTAATGGCAGTAGATTTATTTGTAAGTTGAGGGGCGGCGGGTTTTGGGGCTGTTGATTGTTGTGTAGGTGGATGAGCAGAGGGTTTTGGGGCACTTGACTGATGGCTTGGTTGAGGACCAGTTGGTTTTGGGGCACTGGAATGATGGCTTTGTTGAGGAGCAGGGGGTTTTGGGGCAGTAGACTGATGGCTTTGTTGATGAGTGGTGGGTTGAGGGACAGTTGATTTTGATTGAGGGTAAGTGGGTGAAGGAACGAAGGTGTCAAAGAGCACCGAGGTTAAAATATTATCCTGCATAATTGCAAAAAAATATACATTACAAAAAATAAAAAATAAAAAAAACTGCATTATCGACCGATAATTTAAGTAATCGATCGATAATATACATTGTCGATCGATAATTTACATTATCGACCGATAATTTACATTATCGACCGATAATTTAAATTATCGGTCGATAATTTAAATGATCGACCAATAATGTAACATAACGTCCGGTAATGTACATTATCGATCGACTCTTTAAATTATCGGTCGATAATGTATATCGTCCGGTAATGTACAGCTAATTTTGCATTAAGTTGTAAAGAAATGATTTTGTTCTAAAATTGAAAGTCTTGGTTTGATACCTTTCTTAAATGAGAGATGACCGCATCAAGATCCTTCCGTATGGCTTTATTTTCTTCTTGTAAGGCCTTCTTATCTCTGCCTAGTTGTTCAATTGTGAGTGCTTGCCCTTTCAGCAGCGTAAATGCACGCCGGAATTCTTTTTTCATTTCTTTTACTTCCATGCGGAGAGTCTTGCATTCTTTTCTTAGCTCCGTCACTTCTTTGGTTAGGTGCGGTTGCCTAACTGGCTGCTCTCTTGTTGGCTCGGGCCTAATTTCTTGTTTGCCCTTTGGTTGACGTGACAACGACTTCAAAATCATCGTTATCGCCGCTATAATCTTCGTCATCCTCATTGTCGCTCATCTCGCTAATCGGCTCTTCGCTCTTTCTCCCGGCCGTGTTGGATAAGTTGGGATATCATCATATACATCTACATTTTCTTCGGAGTTAGGCTCTTCTTCTCTTTCTTCGGTCACTTCCTTCTTATTTTCAATCACTCTTCGAATTAAAAAGTATCGAAGCCATTTATACTGTAATTCGTGCTTCTCAACTTCAAGCTCTATAATCACTTTAGTCTTAAGAAATTTTTCTCTATATAAATTAGGGTTACGGCTGGATTTCGGGCCTTCCCATTTCATTAGCCTTGAAATGGTTCTTTAAGCCCAATAGGAGCGGTGGCGGCTGAAAGTGCTCAAACGCCCAAATCAGAAGGCGATAGTGCATCCATAGATATTGTATTGCCCTTTTACCTTCTCGCCATTTCCTCCACTCGCTTTTGATATACTATCTAATAAATTATTGTAAACTATCGTGCCCCCACGGTAACTTGTTGAACTCTTCAATGTTATCTACTAAGTCTAATCGTATCTACTTCCGGTATGTGTCCAAGTAAAAAGAACATATTTAAAAATAATAATGACAGTTTCAAAAACTCATCATTGGATAAATCAGCACTGTCAATAATTTCTTCAATACGAGATCTTTTCGCCGGCTTCCCCCGAAAGAATTTGTATCGAATAGTTGTTTCCTCTTTTACGGCAACCTTCTCGTGACTCGATGTTCCACAAGCTAAAATCAAGGCTATATCGATCGGTTGCAGGAGTACATTGGTGTTCTTGACCTTGAAAATATTCTCTTCTACCCAAAAACTTAAAATAGCGTCAACCAAGTCTCCAACGAAACCTAATTTCTCATTCATCCTAAATAGATGACCGAATACCGAATCATCTAAAATTTTCTTTCTCTCTTCGTTACAGTGCATGTAAAATTTCCTAACACCAACTCCAGAACATTTTCCGATGGGCTTTAAAGTCATGGTCATTTTCAATCACTTAGTAGGAACTGCAATATAAATAAAAAGCAATTAATAAACAAAAGAAGTGATTTTGAAAAAACTACTAATCCCCTAACCTACCGATAACTTACCGATAATCTAAGATATCGGTCGATAATCTAAATTATCGGTCGATAATCTAAGTTATCGATCGATAATCTAAGTTATCGGTCGATAATCTAAGTTATCGACCGATAACTTAAATTATCGATCGATAATTTAAATTATCGATCGATAACTTAGATTATCGACCGATAATTTAGATTATCGGTAAGTTATCGGATTAGGTGGGAAACATTGGGGATGACTAAATGTGTTGAAATGTAAAAAAAATAAATTACCTGGAATTGTTATGTGAGCTTTGTGACCTTTTACCGCTTTGTCGCCGCTAAGTCGCCGCTCTCTTGTTTTTTTCAGAAAAGTTAAACTTAAAAGTAACAGTAACTAATGAAAGTAAAAGTTGCTTTTATACTAATGTTAAAAGGCGGTGGAATTTTTTTTTTATATTATTTAAAATAAGTCGCTGCTGACGTGGAGTAGGCGGAGGCGGCTAGGAGTGGAGCTGGTCATTAATGCAACGGTTGAAACTATAGGGCCGTTTCTGCAAATACGCAAACATATAGGGCCGAAAGTGCAAATTTCCCTATACCATATGTAACGGCCTGCAACCCGACCGTCACATATAGTGCTAAAAGAAAGGCTATATAGTTTTTAAGACCTGTGCCACATGGAACACAATTTATGAAGGTCGTCATGAATATATCTTTGCGGCAAAAAATTGATATGAAACATGAACTCTATCACTTGATTCAATGATTATCTGAGAGAAATACTATTTTGTGCCAGTCTTTGGTACCTAAGATCTTACACTACGGCTTTCAAACCAGCCAGCTTAGATGGTATTCCACCTGGCACGAGTCTCAAAGATAACCAGCCTTTCTTTTTTGCACCTATCAAATTACTAACGGTGTTGATTGATATGAAATAGACGATGGAGAATTGTTTTCATCCCAACCTTTCATAAACAAATCTTGAGATGATGAGGTACCATCATACAATTAATTTTTTATTCTATATTATACAAATCCCCAAAAAAACTTAGGAATTATGTGGCATACATCACGCTTCAACATGATTTTAGGGTTATTGTTTTAAATCTGTGCCACATGAAATAAAAAACTGACCAGTTTGAAGGTGTGCTCATGGTCTCAAGATTCATTGTGTGGAAGATTGGGTGAAAAACAATCTCTATCGTCTTATTCAAAGCAAACAATAGTTTGCTTTGAATAAGCGGTAATCCGATAGATACAAATAGAGGGACCCTTCTTTTTAAAATATGTGCCAAGCTACCAGTCTCGTGTGCAAGTAGTCACTCTCTTATTTTATGCATGATAAAAGCAAGCCAAAGGGTTCGTCTACTCGAGCCAACAAAATTATTGAGGGTTCCTACGTCCCCGAAACCCCTTGAAACACGTTGACCGCTTAGAATATGATGTTGTAGATATTTTTTTCACCTCTTCTAAACAATGGATCTTGAGACCATGATCTTATCATCAAACGGTCAACTTTTTATTTCACATAACACACTCAATTTTTCACCCAAATCTTTCGTAAATACGTGCCACGAGGAATACAAAAAATGACCCTCTAATGATACATTCTTGGTATCAAAATTCATTGCATAAAAGATTAGAGTAAAAACGGATCTCCATCGTCTGATTCGAAAGGAGTCAATGAGTCTAGGGGGATTTAAGAGCTTTCATTATATCCATTGTTCATCTTACGTACCGAAGGTTCCGTCATTAGTGCTTATACACTTTCGTTTGATTAACCATGAGAAAATGACACATTGCTCCCCAAAGTAATATATTCTATGTTCTCCCGCTTGGGCGGACCATAACGCCCAAACGAGAATCACATTCCAATTTGTCGTTATGTGATGAGAAGAGAGCTGTTACCTTCACACCAGCATTTTCTTTGTCTAATTCTTATTAATAAAGTTGCTAAGGGTACCTGTTTAACTGTTTTTGAAACTGAATAGTCCATTTCTAAATCATGAGTTTTACCATTTAAAAATGCTGACTGCCTTGATCAGACGGTAGAGATTTATTTTCGTTCACAAAATAGATCTTTACATGTTAGCCCACTTATCAAATAGAGATGTTGACTCCAAGTGGAATACATTCCCCTATAAGCGACTTGAGAACCCTTCTCATGATACACCATGATCAGAGTCATGAATGAGAGATAAAAAATTGTTATTATGAAAGTAAAAAACACTTACATAAAAGGCAGCAACAACATTAAAAATTAAAGACAACCATGCAAATTATTCATCTCATTAAAATAATCCTTCAACCATCTCACTTTAAAAAATGCAATTTTTTAAATGATAAAACACGGGAAAAATGTCTTTTTCGAAAAAAAATTCATATTTTTCCAAAAATAAAATAAAAACATTTTAAATCTATTTTTCGAAAAAATAAAATAATACTTGTGTTTGGTAACAAATATATATTTTTAAAAAATTTCATAATTATTAATATTTTTTATTTTTAAATTTTCCCTTTTTTCCCTCAAAATTATTGAAATTTACCATTTTTTCATATATTTCCGGAGCCGTTTTATTCACTTGGTCACTATGAATCCAATCCATCTAAATTAAAGATCATCATTTGAACTGAACTTAGCCCAAAAATTGGACTCCCTACCATTTAATCTAAGCACTTCAAAGTAGCAATATGATTAGTTATATTAAAGTGTTTAAACAAAAGATTCAAATCTTTCTATGGCCATGATTTTGTGGTCGAGCAAAGTCCATAAAATAATTACTTAATTTTTTTTTAGAACAAATCAAATTGCATTATGTCAAATCAGAAATTACAACTTGAGAAATAGATGGAGGAACAAATTCCATCCATACTTGGAATTAGAAAGAAACTCTAGCCAAACTTGCAAGGGCATGAGCCACAAAATTGGAAGCTCTACGCACATAATGACAATTGAACGTAAAGAAGAATGACTTTAGAGAAATAATATCTTTAACTAGCATCTAGAAAACCAATAAGTCCTCATCTCCAAGGTGCACAATATTAACAACATTTACAACATCAATTTCGTGCGACAATGTTGTAGAGTCCAATGTCCTTCACCAGCCTGATTCTGATCCTTCATGGTCCCGAATTACCACACCAATTCCAACCATTTGGTTATTCTGCTTACAAGATCTATCTACATTAACTTTATAAGTTCCGAGAGGAGGTTTGCACCACTTAGATGGATCATCCCGAGGTTGGTTCTCATCCTTGGAGTTGGCCTTATAAACTCATAAAGCACCCTCAGTGTAGGAAATTTGTTGAGCCAGATCACCCCCTTTTTCTCTATTGGCTATCTTATTTCGATAAGTCCAAATAGCACATGCCACCATTAAAAAGAGGTCTGCAACAACCTCTTTCTCTATTAGGATAATATCGTACCAATCATAGAAACTATTAGTCAAGTGAACCCTACTTCGCAGTCCCAGAGATGATGAGAACCAGAGCCTTGAAGTTGATGGGCAGTCCTTTAAAGCATGAATGACTGTTTAAGGATGTTGGCCACATACTCCATAAATCGAGTCATCAATTACCTTCTTTCTCACTAGGTTATCCCTGACCAGTAAGATATTTTTACAAGCCCTCCATGCAAAAATCTTAAGCTTATTAGGAATGTTACTCCTCCGTAACCTTCTCAAAAGAGACTCCGATTAAGTCCTACTCGGTCCCCCTGACAATGATACCGACAGAAGCGATTTCAAGGCGACATGGTAAGCACTCTTGACTGAGAATTTCCCATTGTTTTAAAAAGCCCGAGCAACTGTATCAGTTGTCTCATGTGCCAGCAGAGAGATCTAAAGAATAGCATTTGTGTCTTCTACTAAAAACTCGTTTCAGAGAAGCGCTGCTTTCCATCGTTGGGGCTGCCCCTCTATGAGCTCATCTACGGAGGTAAAACTTTTGTTTTCCTTTGGCGTGAAAACTTGAAAAGTGGAGGGTCGTGGGATCCATTTATCATTCTAGATACTGATGGATTGGCCATTGCCAATATGCTTGATGAGGCCCTTTTCCAAAGTCTCTTTCGCTCCCCAAATGCTACGCCATGTGAAAGAGGGATTATACCTAATTTTAGATTGCATGAATGATGAGGATTTAAAGTACCTCGCCTTTAAGATTCGAACCGCAAGTGAATGAGGATATTTAATGATGCGCTAGCCCTATTTTGATAGCATAGCTTTGTTGCAGGTTGCCAAATTTTTGAATCCCAGTCCACCTTCTCTTTTAGATTTAGCTAGTTGTTGTCACGAAACCCAATATAGTCCTCGAAGTTTTTGACAATTCCCCCACCAGAAACGGGAGATGCACGATGTAATATCTTGAAGAAGACCTGTTGAGAGTTGAAAACAACTCATCACATACGTTGGAATTGCTTGGGCCGCCACCTTAATTAAAATTTCCTTCCCCGCCTTAGATAGGAGATTATCTTGCCAACTTTAGAGTTTGCACCAAACTCTTCGCTTAATATATCCGAACATACTCTTTTTTGCTCTTCCCAAGAAAGATGGAAGTCCCAGATACTTTTTATGTGAACTTGCAATTTTTATGGAAAATTGATTCAACATCTCTGATTGACAATCTGATGGAACATTTACACTAAAAGACATGGAGGATTTATCGAGAGTGACCATTTGACTGGATGCCATTTCATACGTTTGCAGAATATTGATGATCTCCCGGCCCTCCTCCATATAAGCTTTGAAATGGAGTAAATTGTCATCTACAAAAAGAAGGTGAGAAACACGAGATGCATTTTTACAAATTCAAACACTTGTAATCTTCCTGTTAGAAATCGCATGAGTGCACATTGGATGAGAAAGCTTCAACACAGAGAATAAATAAGTAGGGAGACAAAGGGTCACCCTGTCGGAGGCCTCTTATTAGATAATAACGCTCAACACTATATCATTCCCACTTCTAGATAACTATCCACTTACCCATGTTCATTCCCACTTCTAGATAACCGCTGACGGTTGTATTTATAATCTTATTTATACACTTTTCGTATTAGAACAATGTAACACACGGTAAACAATATAATCGTTTATGGAAACTTCTCTATTATATCTTTCAGTCTTCTTCTAATTTTCTTGTGTTTATCTCTTTTTTTATGGTATCAAAGCCCTAATGGCTCACGCCTTTTTTGATCCATTCTTTTTTCTTTTCTTTTTTTAAATAATTTTTAGAATTTATCCTTCCTATGAACACTCGTTAAGAGACTTGTCATATGATTCGCCTTCAATTGTTGTTGGGAGAGATCATGACAGACTTGATCTAGTGTGTCACCGACTTCAACAGACTCTAAAATGAGCGAGATGCGACAGTGATGAACTTCATAGATAGGCGGTGACCACCAACAAGCAAGATTGAGTTTTGGTAACATCATCACGAATCTTTAAGATTATGTTTATCTTCCAAGTTGGATGTTCTCAGCGTTCACATTCCAACTTGACGGTTGTATTTGTAATCTTATTTATACACTTTTCGTATTGGAACAATGTAACACACGGTAAATAATGTAATCGTTTATGGAAACTTCTCTATTATATCTTTCAATCTTCTTCTAATTTTCTTATGTTTATCTCTTTCTTTGATCTCTCCCAACAACAATTGAAGACGAATCATATGACAAGTCTCTTAACAAGTGTTCATAGGAAGGATAAATTCTAAAATTTATTTTTAAAAAAAGAAAAAATGATTGAAAAAGGCGTGAGCCATTAGGGCTCTGATACCATAAAGAAAAAGAAAAAGATACGAAAATTTGAAGAAGATAGAAAGATAGAATAGAGAAATTTCTATAAACGATTACATTGTTTACCATACATTTAATTCTCTGATAAGAAAGTGTATAAGTAAGATTACAAATATAACCGTTAGCGGTTACCTAGAAGTTGGAATGAACATGGGTAAGTTGATAATTGATACGGCGTTGAGTGTTATTATCTAATACCTCTCGATGGTGATGTGTCCGTTAATAGAGTCATTAACTAAAAAGGAATAGAAGACAATGGACACACATTTCATGATAAGATTTGTCCATCTCTGATCAAAGTCAAATTTAGTAAAAAAGTCTTCAAGGAAGCACCATTCCACACGATCATATGACTTACTAATATTCAATTTCAGAGCACAAAAGCCATCTTTTCTGTGTCGCTTGTTTTTGAGGAAATGCCCAATCTCATATGCCACCAAGATGCTATCAGTTATCAGCCGACACGAGACAAAAGTGCTTTGATAAGGTGAAATGACGGATGGGAGCACTATCTTTAGCCGATTAGCCAACACATTTGCAATAAGCTTGTAGACAACATTACATAAACTAATAGGGTGGAAGTCCTTCATACATTTTGGTTTTTTAACTTTTGGTATGAGAACAATATGTTAGAAATTTTAGGATCTAGACTCGAATCACACGATCAAAATATATCTTTGCAAGAACACGCATACCTTGTATTTATTATCGGGTCACCGGGTTAATGATTTTGATAAAAAACGATGATCTCTGCCAGAGAATCCGAGATCACGTTACCTCTCGTCTTCTTTAGGTTTAGATGGGAATGAGCTAGAGTTAGAGGAAGAGGGGACGGTGGTCTCTTTATATAACCACCTCTCTTTCCTAACCCATCAAAGGAAAAAGAGTGGAGACATATCACGTATATTAGGAAACTACTTCCTATCGCCTTGAGATATGTGTGGTCAAAGGTTCAACCTAGTTTCTAATGGAAACCCAAAGATGGGTTAAGGTGTTGACCACAAAAATCTAATAGTCTCCCACTTAGTTTGCACCTTAACTCATCTAAACATAATTTTTTTTTTTTTTGAAAACGACTTTCTAGGCTGACAAACTCTAAAAAGCGGATGGCCATCCATTTTATATTTTAAAAAATCATTGACCCCCACTACCTCGATGCTTCATAACAACCACTCAAATTCAATAACAATACCAGTAAAGGATCATGGCGCACACAGTATTCCATCTTACGAATCGACACTAGGCAATCCATAGTCACAAAACTAGCATCATTAATGAATTTAAGTCTTTACTTAGTGATATCAGACAACTTACATATCTGTACAATTCCTATATTTATCCATACGTCATACCCCCAAGGATATGTCGTTCCTGATACATTACTAGCTCCCCCACCTATGACTATCAGTCACTAAACTATCAGAATGAAGGTTTACCGATGTGGTACCTAATCACACCTAACCCAAGCAAAATTCAGGCATAACGAGATACAACCTTACCATCTTTCCATGTGATAAAATTCTCATGCAGATGGATAGAGTATAATCACATATACTCTCAATAGCACGTGCACAAAATTAAAATATATGTTGCATCAATAATAAAATAAACTAACCAATATCAGAGAGACAACTCCCACTAAAATTGCACACTTAAAATTAATTCGATATGAGCATCACAATTCTAAAATTCGTAATAACTGTCAACAACTACAAGCTCCCACTTATTTAACCATTCCTTAAAATCAGTAAGTTTCCGACAAGAATAGCTTAATCTTAACCGCATTAACTATTCATAATTTTAAATGTTTCATGTCTAAAAAAAAATTTAATATCAACAAAAAATCATTAAATTTTTCTATATCAACTTCAATATTTATTAATTTTGGTATTCCAACTTTTATCTATATAAACTTCAATGTTTTAGTATATAGTTCACCTCAAATAAATCAATACTTCGGAAGCAAACAGATTATGAGGTAAATCACAAAATCATCTCCAAATTGAAAACATTAATATTCTCAAAATATGTTCTTAAGTGTTACATTTCTACAACATTTATAGTTATTCAATTTGTGTCTCACTTATCAATGCACAAATCATCATCGTCGCCATTTAACTTTTCTTATTTATCATATTATAAAATAATTAGCCACACGCTAAATAAAAAAAATTAAAATCTTTTCAATGCTCAACATCATTAAGATTTTAAAAACGGTAGACACAATTATAACTGCACTAACAGTGACCATATACCACTAGATAACATTAAAAAATATGTCACTATACTTTTATAATATATCAAATATTTTGATCATATATCACAAACTATTCTTTGTAAATTACGTCATGATCATATGTCTGATGAATCTATAATCTATAACCATATGTCACTAAAAAAAATTCATCATGAACTATGACCATATGTCACTAACTAACCTCCGAGGACTTAACTCGAACTTAGGGTCAAATTCGAATTAATTAGAGTGTAAGTCATGTGCTAACATTCATTCTATGGGACAACCCGATCGCATCATCTCAGCATCACCTTTGGGCAGAAACGTCGATAGCATTACCGTGTTTAAGGAAACACGCATAGACCTAATCACTTGTGCCGTATGTTTGATCCAGACTCTCCATTAGCTTTGGCCAGAAAGATTGTCCTTTTCTCCCTTACGTACTTATGACCATTCTATTACTTATATGAAATTCTTAAATCAGCTTTGATCAGAAGTTAATAAATCTCATAGAAGCATGTGCCAACCCAATCTTAATAAGACACAAGTATCAAGATTCAAAGGTCACGCAACCTACATAGGTGGTCACCTTTGGGCAGACCTCGGCCTATTTCAGCTACGTACTCTCGAACGATCGTTTTACCGGTCTACCTTGATCCCTAAGGTATGACTTAAATTTCATTCAACCTATCAAGTCTGATTCAAGGTTTCAAAAACTCATTTCCAGATATATTCACGTCTTGCTAACTAATTTACTTTTGAAAGATAAATCAATGCCACACATTACAATTGATGAACAAATGAGTCAAAATCAAACAATTATAAGATACACATGCATTAAGTGAACAAATTATCTATAATCATCAAACTATAATTATGTGGGCATGCATGTCACATCTAGTCAACATCAATAATAAAATATTGAAAAATACACATGATATTTACCTTGAATCGGACATAATATGTTGAGAACAATCAAGCAAAAACAAACCTCATTAATAAAAATTACGGCACTAGAAAAAATTATCATTGTTGGACAGAAGAATCTTTTAAAGTAGCCAAATCTAACTCATGTGGTAGGTAAGTGCCAAAATTAATAATCATGGGTAACATTTTGTAAGTACCAGTGTTGGTGCTATAGCACAACCTTCAATACCCAATCCTATATTTTCTCACAAAACTCAACTTTAAATAAAAACACTCAAATACACAATAATTATCTGATTAAAAAATTGTCAAAAAGACGTCAGGTCATGAAAAATTTATAACAGATAACTTATTTTAAAAATAGACCTCAAAAATAGATCCAAAATGTTCGAGAAAGACAAAATCTATATATAATGTCCAAAAAATCGGACTTATAAATAGCCAAGAAATAACTAAAAAAAAAGGAATAATAATGGTCAAAATGAGTCTTGAGGACAAACGGGTCGTGTCTAACGGGTCAAATCAGGTCATGACCCAGGTCCGATTGTCAATCGAGTTGTGTCACAAGCCGAGCCGATTCATCAAGTCATATAAAGTTGAGAAGCACCAACTTTAGCGCCCCAACTATATATGCAATAATATTTCAAAAATTACTTTTTAGCAAGAGAATCTAATGGTTGCTTTATTATAAGACGGGAATCCTACAAGAAAAAGGAAAGCACTCTCCTTTAAAACAAATGAAAAAAATGGAAGAAATATAGACCTCTTCAATCAAACACCTTTGGTGTGGTGCGGTCTCTACATCCCCAACCAACAAAAGCAATCAAAAATACAAAACAAGCACTACAGTCAATTCCCGCGGCAAGGAGATCTGATTAATCTATCACCTATAAATTTTTTTTATTTTTTTGAGGCATACTTATTGATTATTATGAGACCCCATTACCTGTGAGCAATTTAGCCGCACCTACCTCTCAGACATCGACCCAGTTAACACCACGATCTCCGATAGCTTCTCCATGACATTTGCAAAATCCCAGCGGAATGCCGCCCCGTCATCGGATGCATACAGTGCTGTTCTGCGTGTAAAATTCCTTTCGCTTGCAATAAGCTTATGTAGGATTGGTCATCGAACCCCGTCCCCGGACTCTCATAGCCCATCAAGCTTGGTTCCGTGTCCAAGTTGTCCTCAAGCATCGGTGTCATTGCCGCATCTCGCTCTCATGATGGAGAGGAAATCAAAATAAAGAAAGCCAAATCCATGATGGTGCGATAAAACCCTCGTATTCAATGATATAAAAACAGATCAAACGATTAAAAACCCGTTCTCACCCACAAATCTTGGATACTCACTTTCAAAAACATTCTTACCATGAAAACTCAATTAATAAATATAATCTAGATGATAAGCACCAAAACTTTGAAGAACGTGCGTGAATCAAGATTTATAAAAGACCGAACAAAATAATTTTGATCGTGTGATAAAGCCAACCTTGCTCTGATACTAATTGTTAGAAATTTTAGGATCTAGGCTCGAATTACACGATCAAAATATATCTTTGCAAGAACGCACGTACCTTGTATTTATTATCGGGTCGCCGCGTTAGCAATCTCCTTGATGAAAAACGATGATCTCTGCCAGAGAATCCGAAACTACGTTATCTCTCGTCTTCTCTAAGTTTAGCCTCTAGATGAAAATGAGCTAAGGTTAGAGGAAGAGTGGATGGTGATCTCCTTATATAACCACCTCTCTTATTATTATCTTGAGATATGTGTGGTCAAAAGTTTAACCTAGTTTTTAATGAAAATCCAAAGATGAGTTAAGGTGTTGACCACAAAAATCTAACACAATATTATGTGGTTGATAGCCGAGATATCTGAAGTACCATTCAGAAAACTCAAACCAACCGATAGCTCATCAACATGAATAATATTTCATAATTTTTGAAAGAAGAGAGCTGACATACCATCCAACCCTGGAGATTTGAGTCGGTCCATTTACAAAAGTGCCTTCTAGACTTCACTGATGGTGAATTCCTTTTTTTAATCATAGATTGTTCTGCCATGGAGTCACCTTCAATTGATAGAAAAATCCAACATGGGTAAAACAACGAGCTCCCATTAACCATTTTCTATTATTTTGTTTTCAGAAGAAAAAAAAAAGAAGGGGGAGGAAATGCCCTCTCACATAGAATCAGTATAGGGTAAATGGCCAACTCTAGCATGTGAATGAGGCATTGATTTATGACACATGGCTTCTTTTTTTTTATCAAACCCATCATATGATGTGAAGGACCCAATGTGAACTAGTAGGTAAAAATTGCTTCGAAAAATATCTCTATTATGTGATTTAAAGTGGTAAAGCGCCTTTAAAATGATTAGTTAAATATGTGTTAATACTTAGTAGGTCAAAAATTGCATCGAAAAAATATTTTTATCTTTTGATATAAAGTGGCCAAATGTCTCAAAAATCAATGTTAAAATTGATTTTTAAAATCTGTATTATCCGTTCATTTTAAAGGCTTTTGATCACTTTCAATCATACAATCAACCAGAGTTTTAAATTTTGGTCTTTGCAATATCACACATTTGCCATGTGTACAAAAGAGTGGTCCATGCACAATCTAGATAAACGTTGGGCTAGTTACCCCTAATTCAATTCTTCCTTATAAATAGGATAGACACCTTAAATAGAAGCTACTTCTTACTACCAACATCAAATATAGTACTGCCCTATCTCCATCTAGCTATGGGTGTAACTACCCACTCGATCTACCATAACCAAAAATTGCACCTATTCGAGGATCCATCTAGCCATCTCTTAATGCATTTATTTTGCACCACCTAACAGACTTTTATTTGCCATCTAAAATCAATGGATTGATTGGTCATACAGTATTGTTTGAGCATTGAAAATAGAGTGCAAGTACTTGCACTCGAAAAGTTGACCTTTGCACCGAATTTAAAAAGTATATATATATTAAAGACATGTAACATGTAAAAATACAATCTGAGCTGTATGATTTGAAGTTCATGATCTATAGATCTTCATTGCATAAGATTGGAGCAAAAGATAATACTTGTCATATGATCTATTGTAGTCAACTGTTAAATTAGATAATAGCCTTTGATTACATTCGATCACACGATGGTATTTCACATATAAGAGGTCATCAAACTTGCAAATCTTTCTTTTAAATTCGGTGTAAGGGCCAACTTTGTGAGTGCAAGTAATGGCTCCCTTATAAATATAACAAGAATTTGCCTACACTCCATGAATGGCTCGTTTGAATAGTCATCTACAACCATGGGCTTAACCGCTTAAGTCTGATAAATTGTGTAGCCACATTGAACTCTTGATACGGCACAGATTTCTATACTCTTTAAAGTCTACGCAAAGATCAAGGCCCACAAGACTCAGCTCGTTGTCTTCAATAAACCGATAAAAGACTTTCTTTTGACAAAGTTCATTGTCTTCAAGATTCAGCTCATTGTCTTTAATAAGGGGCAATTTTTTTTGGTCAATCCAAATTATTCAAGTGACTAAACATCATTTGAAGATCAGCAAGACAAAAAAAAAAAAAAAGGATTATTCGAGGGTTTAAGTTCAAACCATTCAATTAGAAAAGTTTAATATTTATTTAAATAAAATGTAAAGTTCATATCCAAGCGTTTGATTTGGATGGTACAAATCCTCTAACAAACATATTGTTTCGATGAACAAACGCCATAAAATATTATGCTACTAGGGAAACCTAAATTAGTAAAAGCTCTAATGAAAAATAAAAATAAATTTTAAAAAAATATTAAAAGCTATGTGGCACCATATTATTAAAAGTGGGAAAGTAATTAAGGAGGGACATTCCCTTGGTAATTTAGAATAATGGCTCCTAACCAATATTTAAACATTCTAATGGTGTTTAATTGATCCTACACCATTAAATTAGACTTTAGATCTTACATCATTAAAGTGTGGTTTTCTATTATGTCCCGTGGTGCACATTTGTAATGAATCTAAATCGTCTAAGCAGCATTCCATTATTATGTAGATCTATGATCAATCTAAATTGTAGTCCAAGTGGAAATCTATCAAAAAAGCATGTCCATCCAAAGAATTATACTCTAAGTAGATGTGAATCATTCGATTGGCAAATTTTAATATTAGTCATTAAAAATTAAGACGATTTAGATCACCAACATCTTAGACCGTTAATAGTGTAAGATCATTTACCCTAAATCCTAGAGCCTCTCACCCACAGCTACCTACCTACCTAACCACCTACCTCGCATTACACGATAAACTTGTTTTACCAAACGCTTAACAATAAGTTTGAAGTGGACCCAACTCGGCCCAAAGACAGAGGCAACAACCACTATTTCCATTTGTTTATAAGAAAATCAAATCACATTGAATACATAAAACAAGTACAAATGTAGAAGAGGGCACGTTGATCTTGAAAAGGAAGCACGAGCAATGGGAGCAAAAGTTTTTAGAAACTCAAAAAGGATAAATGTATACTTACAACTGAAGATTCTTTATGCCCAAATGATGATTCCACCCTTAACATTGTTGGATGTCTTGAATCGGATGATGGAGATCAGATTTAGCCCCAATCATTCAGACAATAGATCTTGAAATCATGGCCCCCCTATTATAAAGTCAGATGTTGATTTTATGTGTAACACATCCCCAAAAGTGACCCAAGAACCCTTCTTATGATACACTGTGATCACGGATGTGTGCCATGTAGAATTAAAACCTGACTATCTAATAGGTGGGAAAAGATCTCAAATTCAATTGTGTCAAATACTGGGATGAAAAACAATCTCCATCATCTAATTCGAGGAAGTCAGTGGAATTAATTGGAAACAATCAGTTGCACGTAAAGAACCTATGGTTGTACATATCGCTACTCATTCAAAAATATAAATGAATGGTAAAACATTTCTTAGAGGTCAGGGGACAGCTCATTTGAGCATCAGGTGACACTCATGCACATGCGACACCTATACATACTCTTCTTGAGAGTATTAGTAAAATATAGGAAACGTAAGAAAGTAAAATAATATTTTTACATTTTCTCATAGATACTTAAGTTATAGGAAACCATGTGATTCCTTTGTTTCCCTTTGTTTTTCGCGATTTGGATAACTATATTGTTAGCTGAAAAAGGCAAGATTAACCAAATCCTGTGTTTGGATACATATGCGAAAAATTGTAGGAAAATAACATATCCTAACAAAAAACGGCCATAATACCACAAAAGATCATCCAAACTAAAAAATAGTTGTAATATTATAAAAATGAGCTACAAAAACAACCATCCACGGAAATGATAATACTAGTTTCCCAAAAAAATAAAAATTCATATTATTGCCTGTGATGCCAGAAAAAATCATCCACATAAATGATCTACAAAAAATTATCATCCATAACTACCACCTGTAATACCACAAGCCATTATTCAAAAAAAAAAAATGTTGTCCAAAAAAACTTCAATTGTTTCACGAATGTACTAATTAAATATAAGAAGGATTTGGTCAACTATAAAGTAAAGAACGCAAAAAGTTCATTCTTTCATCTTCTTTGATGGTCCAAAAGTCGAGTACTTTGAATTTATCTTGAATTAAGATCTAGAATGTCGCAGCAACTTCTTCTCGATTAATACCTTTTACTGACTTAATAGCCTTCTTTAAAACTTTTGCCCTTGTGAATTCATTACCCATCTCCAACGTTGTGGCCAATTTTTCAACCACCTTTGCCAAGATCCACTACACCATCACTTGCTTTCCTCTTACGTGTTGAACTCTGATCACTCGATGAAAGCTTTGACCCAATCCTCTTAGTGGCACCCTTTCTAACTGACTCAGGAGCATCCTTTCTAACGAACTTTGGAATTCACATATTTTCATAAACCAATTCTTCAACACCATTGGATGAAAACTCACCCAACCCATTTAAGTTTGGGTAATAATCTTCAATGAATTGAGATTGAGTTTCTTTTATAGGTCCATCAACTCCTGTTTTCGTATTCTTACGACTAATTTTATCTTTTCTAATTATAATATTCAATTTGTTATATCTTCTTACTCTTTTATTCTACCAAACTTTTTATTGCGGGTGAATCTATAAATAATCGAAATATCTTTAAATTGATATAATAAATAATAATATTCAATATATTTAAAAAACAAAAACATAACTAATATTTATATTAAATTTATCTACTTATATAACTTCCAGTAATCGTCCCAACTAGACTTTTCAATAACTACCATCTCTTTGCTATCGTCTCATCCAAAGCCAGTACAATTAATGCGAAATTTTTTTACTGCTAGTACATTTTTTCTCCGTTGTTTGTATTTATGATAAATATTATCTTTAGTAACATTGATTCCTACATTTTCCTTGATTTCTTTTACAACTGCATTGTAAGCATCTCGATGAAATTCATTGTTAAATTTGCGACCATTCGCAACCTCTTCTGCAAGTACGATTTTGGTGATATCGCACATTTCTTTTGTCCAACAGAGATTTGTCATTTTAGATGGATTTTTAGAAGATATCATTCCTATAATAAAACATGTTGTTTAATATATTTATTAGTAAAACATAAATGACTAGTAAAACAACCTGTTAACCAAACATAATCAATAAGAAATATCACAAAACTCATCCACAATACCACAAAGGATAATGACATAAATTGATAATTAACTAAATGTGAACCATAGTGACAAATTTTGTTTTTGGCAATATTTCGGTAGGGGGTCATTTCGATTCATTTCATATATATATTTCAAGAAAAATTCGAAAAGTTTCAGGAAAATTTCAGAGATACAAAAAGTATTAAATAAAAATTATATTTAAACTTCATAAAAATATTATTTATTATTTAAAATTGACAAAAACTAGAAAAGATATATAAATTTTGAAAATTTTCTGGAAAATATTAAATATAAATTTTGAGAAAAATTTGAAAAGTTTGAGAAACTTTCGGAGATACAAAAAATATTAAATATAAATTATATTTAAACTTCATAAAAATATTATTTATTATTTAAAAAATAACAAAAATTAGAAAAGATTTATTAATTTAAGCAAAATTTCATTAATTTTGCCGAAATTAGCAATTTTGGAGAAATCATCGAAATTTCGCTGAAAGTTTCGCCCAACCATTGTTTCAATAAATTTCAAAGAAATTTGTCACTATAATATGCAACTAATAAAACATTACAAAGTCATGAAACAAAAAACTCATTACAAATTACTCAAACATCTAAATTAGTTCATTCATCAACAATTGATCAAAATAACATTGGCCAATCAATAGTTCATAAATTGTGTTATAGTATAGATCTAATTCTATAGTTTTAAAAGTTCATCCACATGGACTCTGCCATTTGATCCCTCATATTTGTCAATTCTTATCGCTCCCTCTAAGTTCTATTTAAAATTCTTGCTGTCAATTCTTCCACATTGTCTTCATCTTCGTCATCCAAAGATGTATTTTCAATGTTGCCCAAGAAAGAGTTATCATGATCAATACTTCGGATATGATTATGTAAGACACAACAAGCTAAAACAATATTAACTTGTGTTGAGAAGGCATACGGTGGTGCAGTCATCAATATAGGAAAATATTTTTTCAGGACTCTAAACGTTTACTCCACGACATTTCTTAATGACACGTGATGATAATTGAATACCTCCCTTACATTTTTTGACCTACCACCACTTGGATAATCACTTTAATGATATGTCACTCCGCAATATGGGATAAGAAATGCAGGGATATTCACATAACCGACATCAACGACGTAATATTTACTTGAAAAAAGCAGTAGTATTTTTCAACGACATATTTAGACCGTCGTTTATTTCATCAAAATAACGACTGTCTTCGGCTGTCGACCACAAACAATGGTTTTGAGCTGTTATTTTTTATGTCGTTTTAAAAAAAAAAAAATACTTACCCCATTTTTTTTATGACCCATTATGACTGTCATTTTTCGCTCATACAATGACGGTCATAGATGAGAAGAAGAACGACGGTTTTCGACTGTCGTTTTTATATATTTTTTTTCAAAAAAAATAATAATACATTAATTTAAATAATAATAATAATATAAATTAAGTTCATAACAAAATTAGCACAAAATTTTTCACCTGCATATAAAGAATTAATGCTTCTGGTCAATGATCGGATTCCGATCTTTGAATAAACATCCAAAGGAGGCCCAATAACCATTACACAAGTAGTAAAAACACAAAAAGAAACAAGATTGATATTCTTTTAAGCTATAAATAAAGTTTCATAACTGAAATATCATTGTAAAATTATCATTTACAAATCGGTCTACAGAGAATGGAGAAAGAAACCAATTTTCAGCTTCTAAAGTAGAAAGATCTTATTCTTCATCTCTAGGAATCGAGTCACTAAAAAGAAAAAGAAAATAGAATAAAGAAAACTAGGTTAACCTAATTTTAAACGGTTAGTGCGGTTGCCTCTTTTATCAGCATTTGAGCTTGATGAACCGATGAAGACGAAGTTATCATTAGGCATAAAACCAATCTCACTGCCAAAGAAGAGCCTGCAGTAGTTGTATATATGTTTTACACAAAAAATTGAGTCATCAAATTACATTAACTATTATTCTCAATCACTAGTTATTTCCAACATAGCACATTTAAAAAAAAAATGAGAGGAAGGGGAGAAAACAGATAAAATGATAAGTATTTTGATAGATAAATTACCTTCTTAGGCTTTTGAAATTGAACCATATTGAACCATACTCTTCTTCAAGTTATTTAGAGGTCCTACTAAGCACTCATGTTCCTAATGAGATAGGTATCAAATACAACAACCATTATTTAATATCCTTGACAACCAAAAACTCGTCCAATAAAAATAAATGCATCATCATACAAGTTAAAACTAAAACATGACAGCAACCCAAGCAACTAACCTAATTAAGCATGTAGTGATGCACAACACATGTCAAAATAAAAGTACATTATTTACTTTCCCAGTGATTTTTTTTGTTTCCATTTTGAGAAGATCGAATTTTATTAAAGACAAGTAATACAACTAAAGGAAACTAATTAGGATTTCCAATACAAAATGTTGAAACAAAATGCATAGCCGTCCATTCCCTCCCCGCAGCTATGTAGCATTAAAACTTGAATAAATAGTAGAGAAACACAAACGATTTTTTTTGCTAATATTCCCTGATCAAACATAACTAGACTAGAAAATGAGAAACACAATATACCTTGTAGTGAGTCAAAAAGTTGTTCCATAAAGGCTGTTTGCTTAAGACTTTAGGATTTCCTAGAATAACCATGCCGTAACGAGCTTGAGTCAACGCAACATTCAACCTACGAGGATCATTAAGGAATCTAATGTCCTGAAGAGAAACATTGTAAAGTCAAAATCAGGATGTCAAGTTGTCAAAAAACCTGAAGTAACACAATATATAGGGTCAAAAAAAAAAATCTAACAGAGTTCTATTGTGTAGGTATAATATGATCGAGCAACATTTATAGAAAAGTAAGTTGCACATCACAAGTCTATATCAAAATATATTACTTGAAGCACCTTTATCAAATTATGCTGCCCTAAGACCAGCTGTCTACCTTATGCTAAACCAACTCCTTTTCCATCTAGGTTAAGGACCAGCATTATCCGAGTGAACTGTGGAACATTGGCAAAGATCAAATTGCACAATATGCATTGGGAATACTGATGGGACCATTGTTAATCCATTCGTCCGTGTTACTAATTAGATGAGGAAGCATTTGACTACCTTAAGAGATGCATTTGGGTAAGTATGTACACCTGAATTTAAGCAGATTCAAGCCATTCAATTGACATTGCATACCCAAGTCCAATGCCATTGTGTGTCCATGCTGGGGGCTATGTATTGCAATACCGCTATGTTGAACACCTTGTTTCAGTATCCAATGACACGTGTCTGTGTTTATGTCACAATGGATATAAGAGTATCGAATGCTATCTCATCCATTAAAAGCTATTACATGTGGGGAACACACATGTTACAGACCTTTATTTAGGAGAGGTCACAACATCCAGATCAGTGACGAATCATGGATTAGGTGCTGTTAGTTTCACTCATATTTAGCTAAACTAAAAGTGTTTTAAATCAAGTGGGAAAAAGAACCGCTTACAGTTTCTCATTCATACTTTGAATCCTGCTCTAGGATGCTTCTTGAGGATCAAATCTTTCCACTGTTCTGTAGTAATAGAAAAGAAAAAATAACGTATCAGTCAATCATTGTCACTAGAGGATAGAATCCAACTAGATGCAATTTTATTTACCACAGTTTATAAAAATCGTGACCATTTGATCAAATTTGTATCTAAGTGACCACCATGAATACATTTGTATCTAAGTGATCAAATTTGTATCTAAGTTGTCAATAGTAGACGATATATATATATCAGTATCGCTTTCTTGTTGATTAATAAGATGCCTATGCATCCTGATGCCAATGTTTATGGGGCTTTGCTTGGTGCTTGCCGAATCCACAGGAATATCGAACTGGGTTTAGAGGTTTCTAAGAAGCTATTCGAGTTGGATCCACTGGATGTTGGATTCTATGTTTTGCTTTCAAATATGTATGTTGTTTCTGCAAATCGGGAGGGCGTTAAAACGACTAGGGTCTCTTTGAAATCAAGGGGATTGAAAAAGGTCCCTAGATTCAGTTCAATCGAGATAGATCGGATGACCCATGTATTCATGGTAGGAAATATTGATCACCCCGAATATGAAGAAATTGATGAGATGCTAAAGGGATTGATAAAGAAGATTGAAGTGGCGGGTTATGTCCGCGACACTAAGTTTGTGTTTCAAAATTTATAGGAAGATGTAAAAAGAGAGATGCTCTATCACCACAGCGAGAAGCTTGCGATTGCTTTTGGACTACTGAGAACTCAAGCAGGCACGACCATTCAGATAACAAAAAATCTTCATATCTGTAATGATTGCCACACTGCTAGCAAGTTCTTTTCCAAGGCTATTAGGAAAAAAATTGTCATAAAAGATGCGAAACGCTTCCACTATTTTACAGATGGAGTGTGTTCTTGCAGAGATTATTGGTGACCCATAAAGATATATTGACACACTAATCAAAATCGGGTTTGTTTTCCCGATCCTATACATCTACATCTATTTACGGCCCAAGAAAACTTAAACACCATCCAAGAAATTGATCAGACATTTTTATATGCAAGAACTAATAGCACGTCTCATGAACTGTTTCAAGTATCTTAAATTCTTATTATATTTTTGGTTCTTCAATCGAGCTAGCAAGGCCATTTGATTGCAAAAGAATATGGAAGATCTAGAACTGAAATCTTTGAGATAGATATATGCTGGAATTTTGGACAATCTTTGATATACCTGAGGTCGAAGAGTTAAGCCTAGCCTTTCTGATATCTTACGAATCTCAATCGAGGGAAGATTGACTTTCTCCAGTCCTATTTTCCTATTCAACAAAGACAGGGACTAAAGCCATTATAAGTAGAGCTGAGGACTAGTGGACCGACTAAGGGTTCTACCATGGTCAATGATTTTTTGGATAATGTTGTAGCCATAGGACTGAGTAAAAAGAAGAGTAATATTCGTTAGATATTAGTCCATTGACCATTGATGAAATCTTGAAACTATCATAACTGTTAGAGATTATATATATCATAAAGAGAAGCTGATCATGTAGCGGATTTGTTAATGAGATGCTGTATCTAAATTGTCTTTATGTACTTTGAGGTACATCACCTCATGTAATTTTGATTTTCTGTTTTACTTTTTTGTGTACACACACACACACACACACACACACACACACACACACATATATATATATATATTGAAGTTAGATTCCAAGGCTCAAAAACTCGGATTTCAGCTAATCATCTTCTACTTCACTCTTTATAAATCTCTGGTTTTGGGTGCTGAATGTATTTAGGATTTACTGGGTTCAGCCAAAGTCGTGTCGCGAGTTAGTGAACATTTGGCAATCGCGAGTTACTTCAGAAATCTCAATCTTATGAAGGTTATGTGTGCTCATTTATTTGCAAGTGTGAGCTACACAGAGTCACAGAGAAATTACACACCTACACATAAATGTGGTTTTGAACTACAGTTCTTTTTGAACGTGAGTTTCATGATAGCATGATTTTTTTAAAAACGTAATTTGTGGATGCTAAGAAGGAACCTAGTGGATGTGTGAACACATAAAACATAGCCTCATTACTAACAATGACCAATATGGTATATGGAAAATGCTACCTCTGCATATGTCCCAAAATCTGAAAAAGGATGAGGACATTGTATCCATATATAAGGAATATGTATAAATATACATTTACCTGCAAGGTTTGCTACCACTTTTACTGCATGAATTCGAACATCAGCATCGTTTGATTCAAGCAAAGAGAAGATCACAGCAAGCCCAGACAAACAGCAACCAAACTGCCCAGATGGAGGTTCAATTTTGCAAACATCCAGTGACTTTCAAAGTTTAGAATTACAGTTCAATGCTAGGGATAGGTTTGCAGTTGTCATGGAAAGTTGTCTTTCCTTGCTTTGGTAGGACACTGGGATAAATTTAATAATGAAGAGCCAAATAAACACAACTTTTGGTAGGCTTAGCTTTGCATTTGTCAAAACTCCAAATAAACCTGTATATTCAACAATATAAAACACCCATAAGAACAGCCCAATGACAAAAACCCAAACTTATAAAATTTGTAAACACTAAATTTAACTAGCAAAGAGGATTAGATGCTAAAAACTAAAAAATTATAGTTGAATCTCCAATTCAAACAATAAATTGAACATCATGGAAAACCCATAAAACAAGACCAATGATAATAGAGCTCTTGTATTAGGTGGACAGGTGGTTTATGAGGTCTCCATGGACAAAAACGTAGACAAAAATCTGGGGCACCTTTCATTATGAAGACCACCACAATCTATATATGTAAAATATACGCATTTCATAAGCTGATTGATTTGTGCGCTAATAAATAGCAGTTCAGCTCCCAAGGCTTGGCTTGATTATTTGGACAAGTGTGAATTGACTCATGTTCCACCGCTGGCACTCAGGTTAGGTTCCTAATACATGCTCAAACAGACATAGTGGAAGGAACCAAACTATATACTCAGACCAATACACAACATCAATATCAACTTGTTTATATTGTTAAAAAGCCAATCTAGTTATTAAACCTAAAAATTAGATCATTTTTCTGACAGAACTATAAACATCAGGGTCATTCTACAGTATCAACAAAAAACCAAATGTACTTTTTGCATATAATAAACTGCACCAACTTCAATCTAGCTAGGAATTCAATCTTTAAATTATATAATTCTACAGAGGGCACTATATCTGCCACAGATTCTAGGGATTCCTAAGCATTGGAAGTTGTAATTAACCATCACAAGGTCAGATGTTGATTCCATGTGGCACACATCGCAAAAAATAATACCAATCTATGTTTTCACTTGGCAAGCTACCAAATTAACTTGACAGATAACAAGGGAGACTCCTCTCTGGCACCGCGCGAGTGAGTTTCTAATTCCTAGACTTCCAAGTCCCAAGTATTCTTAGATTTGAAGTCTCCAACACTGTAGCATATAAGCTTGCTAAATAAGGAGCTTGTTCTACATTATAATATGGTGGAGACAAAATTCAGCTGATAAAGAGGCATTGAATCGGCAGAGCAAAGGGTCACCATTATAATAAAATGCTTATCTTAAATATTTTTCCTTATTTGTAACAAAATCATCTTTTTTCTGCAATGTCGAATTGCAAGCCTAAGTCCTACAAGAGCAGGGAAATCTTCAAGATCTCATCAACGAAAGCATGGTGTCAGACTACTCGACAGAAGTGGCATTGAGGACGTTAGACTTGGTATAATATGCACCAACCCATCCCCTACTATGAGGCCTACAATGTTTGCTGTGATTAGCATGTGAGAAAGGAAAATTGAAATCCAAGCTTGGGCAAAAAGACATCATAGCATTTTAATGAAATCTGGGAAAACCATCATGAAAATAAAATATCCAATTAAGTATTTCTTCAAACCAGTAAACTCCATGAAATTCAGTCTTTCTCGGACATTTCATCAAATATCTGGCACGCATTCTCTATGTTACTGCCATAGTATTGAAGAAATAAAATCATATATACTTATCATATCATGTGATTTCAATTATTAGGAACAATTAAAATGAATAAAATTAAATTGAACAAAAAAAGTAGATTCTTACTTCTTCCTCCCTTTTCTTCACAAATCGAAAAGTTGACGACAAAGTAACCGTTCTTCGCTTTAATGCATAAAGTATAGAAGACACAACAACATGGTGCAAGAGAAACAAATAATATCTTAGGATTGATGGTAAAAATTAAAAATAAAGTATATAAAGAGAGTTGGTGAAAAGAAAAAAGCTTTCAACAAAAATAATAAAATATGAAAAAATTCATTCAAAGTTCCAAAATAGTGTAACGAAAATGGATGGAGTTTCGAGTTGTAAAGAAAAACCTGGGTGATTAAAAAGTGCGAGCACAAATAGAAATAAATGCAATTAAACACAAAAATAAGGGGAAAACGAACACCTCTCTGTAGATCTGCAGATAGAGCTTGAGAGGCTCAATATACTCTTCGAACCCTATAATTCCTATTGCTTACAACAAATCATCACCGTTGATCGTCTTCCTCCTCTCTCTTTGACACTTACTGCTCGCCCTAAATTCAACAAAAAAAATTCTCTTCTAAATCGATCAGAAAAACAAAAAATTTAACTCAAACTAAGAAAACAAATATCATTTTCGTACTTGCTGGTGACGAAGTTGATGAATTCTGAGACGCATTCTTGTACCGAATCCTTCGCACCTTTCACAATCTTACCGTTGGCAGGAACCACTTACTTCATAATGCAGCTTATGTTAGCGATCGAAAGAAACCGATCCTGATCTCGTGTGCCCAGCGTGATGGCCAAGTGACGGCTTTCTATTGTGCCGGCATAGCTGACTCAAGCCAAGCAGTAATAGAGAAAAATGGATGAAAACCTAACTCTAGAGAAAATGAATGGGCACGAACAGGGAACGAGAGTGAAGGTATGAGAGAGAGAGAACTTCTTGAGAGGGTTTGAGTGCTAGGGTTTTGCACGGAGAAGATGTGAGAAAATCTCACATCTTCTTCTTCTTCTTCTATGTAACAAAGGGAAGCTAGTGTCTAGGATTTGGTAACAAGAGAAAGAAAGAAGCGGACAGGAGGTATTATAAACTAGGTATTACTCTTGTTTTTGTGTGCAGAATTTGGTATTTATAAGATAAATTTGTTAAAAGGGCAAGTTTGCCCATATAACAAATATGCAATTACCCGCCTATTCTTTTCTTGAAAAACCACGGTTGTAACTGACTAAACAACAGCTTTAGGCAGCTGATTTCTTTACTACTGCTTTAATCAGTGGTTAATTTTGCACCATTAATGTTATATTTTGCACATTTTCACGTAGTGTATAGTAGTGAAACATGTGATCAAATAAACTATTTGATAGTTTCAATCTATCTTCCCTTATAATTGAGGCGCGAAGTACTCCAGAATTTACGGTCGATCCTTCCCAACAAGCAAGGACATATGTAAACATCATATCAAGTCCACGACTACCATCACATTTTGGGAGATCTCTTGCTTCCTCTTATGAAAGTTGGATCTACTCTCAGCTGAAATCATTGATGGGATGTGAGTCCCGTCTATAGCTCCGATACAATCATGTTTAAAAATTTAGAAATTCAAATGCAAACAACTCTAATTTGAAAGAAGTTAAAATTATTTAATTTTGATTACCTAAAAGTACTGACGATGCTTTTCAAACATATGTTGAAGAACATTTGCTTTAGGTCCTCGGATATACTCTGGATACAAGCTGAAAATTGTATTTAACACTCGCCTAAAATATCAACTAATAGTTTCCCCCGACGAACTGAATAGGTAATGAGAGATTCGATTCTTGACATTATGTGCATATGCAAAAATATCGTCAATTATTCTTCCATCGTGACTCCTCTTGTATGATTTAATCTACCACTATCGTATAATTTGTCTCTTAAATTGTAGAATGCAACTCTATTTGTTCTGAGTTCGTTTCAACATTCGGTGTCATTATCATTGTTGATGTCATTTAAGAATGTCAGCGTATGTTGAGCATTGTATGAAGATGATGACTTATGTATGCGATCTAGAAAAATATCACTAATAAGGACAACTGAAGCCGCACATGTTACAACGATGTGTTTATGTATGAATTTTCTACGCTTAGCGGCTCATTCATTTGGCTCCATGTTTTGTACGTCAGACTCCATGTTCTATATTTCATTTGATGCAGTAGATAAAGTTTAAGTCATAGTATTTTTCCAAACAAAAGTTTCTTGCTATTTGTAAAATTGGCTCGAGGACATGCAATGAAATAAGAATATAATTTTTTATTCTATTTGTAAAATTGGCATGAAGATATACAATGATATCAGATGATCACATGATGAGAAAGATCTCAATATGTGAAGCAGGCATCTCCCAAAGACATGCTGACAATGCTAGTGTTGGGTACCTAATATCAACGCACAATTTGGCCATTAACTAAAATATAAGATGAAGCATCCAATCTAAAATTTGATGAAAATTTACTACAACTCAAGCAAGTGCATCAAATGGAAATCAATTGTAACCTGCCATGTAAATTCACTATTGAAATATGGTTCCCATTTTTTTTTGGCTAGCACCTTTCATCGAACACATGGTGTTCAAATTTTAACATACAAAAAATCACTAAAAACAAGAATCATTCAAATCAAACTAGCCTCACTTATGAAATTAACAATGTAATACACAATAGATTACACCAACTGATTCGACACAAATCAGAAATTACTAGCAAATCCAATTCTAAGAAAATTAACCCAAAAAAAAGAAAGAAAAGGAACAGGTCAGGGTCCAAATCTCATGCTTAACTATCAATCTTCATTGCTATCTCATAACTAAAATAATGAGGACCTGGAAAATTCATTGGGGAGAGAGAGAGAGAGAGGGTACCTATTGTCACGACCCGAAATTCTACCCTATCCTGAGGGCCTAGAATTCCGAGTTATGACCCGCACATATCCCAGATATGCTAAGCGAACATACACCTAATCAGAGTTCTCGCGCAATAATAGTTCCACAAAATCCGTGAAAGTCAACATACCATAGTGGAATATAAAATAATCATAAATGCTGAATAAATCTGATAAAATGCGATAAAATGCTATTAATCCACAGGTAACATGTAAGTCAAATCGGAGACAAATCCGATAAAAATGAAAGCATAGAGTCAATGATAATGATATAAGGTAAAATCCAATACCGAGTCCACTAAATCAATATCCGATGCTCGGATCAAAATCAACACTGTAGTCCTCCTGATAACCGGTAATGTCACCCTCCAAAGGCTCTTGGTAATCAACGTCCACTGGGTCGACGTTCTTAGCACTAATCAGATCAGAGAAACCCACGTCCACACCGTCGGTATAGTCACCTCAGCTGTTAAATTATCGTGGGATGAGTTTACTCAGTCACGTAAACTCAGTGGGATACACCACCAATCCACCCCATACTACTCAGGTGCATTGTGGGTGCATCTTGTGAGTGATAAACATAATATCTCAAAGCAGATAGCAAAAGAATGATAAAATCACATGCATATCGTAAAGCTCATATCATAAATGCAAGAACATGATCTAGACACTCATATCCTAACGTACCTTACCATATCTTATAACATATCCTACCATGTCTTATTATCATTCTCGCACATACGTCTGTACATCGCATGAGCGTAACTAATATACTCGTGAAATCCTAAACGACCTGTACCAGAGTCGCTGCTCGAGCTACTATGAGAGGGTCAACATAGTATCATACCACTATATTATAACGCCCTCGTGTCATACTCATACTCCACCATCCAGTCAATGGGGAGACATAATGGCCAAACTCACTCATAACATACTCATACTCATAATCTCTCCCAGAGATCCGTCTTGACTGAAAGACGTTGTTGCCCTTACGGTGGCTACGCAAGGAGCGACACGTACAGAGACTTAAGTTCTTTATCTTTTGCTGGCCTACACAGCGATGTCTTATTATCGTACTCGTATCATAACTTATCTTATTTCATACTCATATCTTATCATACTCTTATACTTAATCTTAGGACAAACTATAGTGAGGCAACTTTCTTAATTCACGCTTCCTAAGAAAAAGGTTTCGTAGTAACCTGGATGTACTTTGTGTGATAGTTTATACTACCATAGAGGTGTTGCATCCATACATGGACGCCAATATTTCGAGTTTCACGTGACCGTAAAAGAAATCTCACCACAGCTAAAGGCCCAACGCCCGATTCTCGTATCATATCTCATATCTTATCCTCTCGTATTAAAACTCGGGATGATAAGATCACTGTATATGCCACAGTATACGAAATTACACTGAATTCACACTCACCCGACTTGTCATGAGTCCCATTCCACCATGAGTTGTAAGGCGTGTGAATACGGTGTATTCCTCGCTTCGATACCATCTCAGTGAGTCACCACACCCAAGCGTAGGCATGATCTCATACACTCTCGTACTCATGATCTGACATATTCTTAACTCGTATAAATTGATTAAGTTGCAAATACAAAAATATCACACATATAGAACAGTTTACACTTACATTTTGGTTATATTTATATTTATATTTATTTACATAACACACCGATATAATTATAGAATAGGGTTATATGTAATAACCCAAAAAATCACACTAAACTATGACCTCGGGATCCGTGCCCGATCGGTCATAGGTTTGACCAAATGGAAGTCCAACAGTTAGTATGTAGTGTGATGAACGGATGAGATGTGATAAATAGAATGCCTATGTGGTGTGTGTTGTGAAGGTATAGTCGCATACACCTACCGCGGTGTATGTGCTCAACACACAAGTGAGAAAGAGGATAAAAAGAGTTAATAACCCTAAAATCAAGAGTTTTGTTGTTGAAGGAGAGTAAAGAAGAGAGAGAGAGTGAAGAGAGTGATAAATGCAAGGAGTGAATGCTAGTTGAGGAAGGAAGGATTCAAGTACTAAAGAGGCCGATTCAAAGCAAGGGATCCGCTGAAAAGCTAAAGCTGGAACCCTAGCCTTCCAACCCTAGATTTGAAATCAATTTGAGATTGATTCAAGGTAAAATTTTGTAAGTCAAATGCATAGATTATAGAGGCTAAATGGTAGTTGAAAATAGTTTAAATCTTAGGATAATGGCTTAGAAAAATAGAAGAAAAAGTATGGAAAAAGATTGGGAAGAACAATGAAGGGTTGAATCGACAATTTCGATTAATCAAATTGAGTTTCATTAATCGAATTGGCGTCAAGTTGAAAGGTTCAGAGATTCCGATTTCGATTAATCGAATTTAATTTCGATTAATCGACTTTGGATTTCGATTGATCGATTTGGGGATCGATTAATCGACTGAGAACCTCCAGTGGACCCCAGGGGTTGGAGGAAATGACTTGAGGAAAAATTGACTAATCGAAACGGGATTTCGATTAATCGATTTTAGTTTTCGATTAATCGATTTGGAATCGATTAATCAACTTGTGAAACTCGACTGTTCGAACTGAGGGTCTACTTTGCGAAAAGAAGAATTTCGATTAATCGAAATTGGATTCGATTAATCGAATGAAAACTCGACTGTTCGAACAGTGAAATTACTTTGCGAAGAGAAGAATTTCGATTAATCGAAATTGGATTCGATTAATGATCGATTTAGAATGTAACCCTTGCAAGTGCACAAGATCTATTGCAGTATGGCAAGAACAGGGGTGTCGAACCCACAGGGAAACGTGAATTTTTAATTAATTCTTTTAGAGATTTTAAAAACGTCCCTAAGGAAGTACCAAAGGGCAGATTCAATTTTACCAAAAACTTAACGCACTTTTCCTAAATGCAGAAAAATAAATTAATCTAAACAATTAATTACTGATAAATCTACGAACAATATTAAAATGAGATCAAGGAATATGCTACCCCAGATTCGTACCCCTTTTCTATCATTAAAACCCACAGTTTCATTAAATCATCATTCACACCATCATTCATCTAGAAAAATGACTTGAAATAAAATATGATCATCAATCCGGCATACCCTATCTAAAAACAATGACTCAGCCTAACATTGCGGTATGAGTCATGTAAAAAGCATAGCGTATCTCATGATATTTAGATCACGACAATCGAGACATAATCGCTCTCATTTCTAGATCACTGCGGTCCAGATCTAGCGATTACGGCCGTTGATATCTGGCGCAATCAACGGTCATACATTTAAAATATTTTCAATCACACAAACTTTGAGCAAAACGATTCCATGATAACAATAATGACGTGGTATTAATCATAAACATAGGTACTTATCTCGGGATCGCATCTTCCCGATCTCTTGATTTAGCTCATCTTTGGTGTTTGATCTCCTTTTTCTTTCAAAGTCATTCCTCTTTTATTTCTTCCAAAAGATATTTGCAATTGTTTTTCCTAAATACAATCTATGAATTTCTCAGAGAAAAATAATGCAAATCCTAGGTACAATCTACCCTGAATAAACCCTAGAAGAAGGAGAGAAGACTTGAAAAGATGAAGAAAATATTCCCCAAAGTGAAGAGCCCTAAAACTAAAAAGAAAGAATGAATAATATTCTAATTGCAAAAATAATAATCCCCTAAGAAACTCGTGGCTTCCCTTTTATAATAGCCTTACCCTAATACCTCTCTCGATTGACATCTAAGAGTAATTTTCGTGAATTCCCGCCTAGCTTTGCATCAGATACTGCCTCGGTATTTTGCTCATAACTTTCTGTACCGAACTCGGATTGAGGTGATTCTTGAGGCGTTGGAAAGCTGACGACGAGCTCTACAACTTTTATGTTTTAGCAATTTCCTGAATCTGACGTCTTGAAGGTCCAAATTGAGCTGCAAGTCGCACTAAGTTCTCAATGACCCAAAATAGCAGTGTTTTGACATTATTTTCGGATTCTTGGGAACATTTTAGAAACTTGGGACCAGATTTTACGAAACACTCCAAATCTAGCAAATCTCATCAGATAGCCTTCATCCGACGGCTAAATATATGTATTTACGGGTGAAATATCATCATATTTCACTACTCATCACACCCCCAAACCTACACTTTGCTAGTCCTCGAGCAAAGAGAATGATAGAAATATAAAGCAAATCAAACTAACATCCTAAAATTTAAATGCCACTTTCGTAGGGAACACGATTGCACTTAGCATGTGCAACAAGCCTTTAAACCCCTAGGTGATCCCTAGTGGAGGAGTTGTGTCTCCTGAGGGTTTGCAGTGAAGTTACCCACAAACTTCCAAAAATTTCAAACCATCGGTAAAATTGAGTTTTCAAAATCTGATTTTTATAACATATATTTAACTTCAAAGCTCAAAATCAATAATCAATTCAACATGCAAATTCTCAATTTTAAATAACAATGTTATACTAATCATACCAATATCCATTCAAATTAGTCTAATGCTCCAAATCGTTAGATAACTCATCCATTCATGCTTAAACGGTAGTGTGTGCATACCAAAACCAAGATTCATCCATCTCGTAACTAGTCCAACGAAATCATCGGATTTGTTGTCTTGCCTCAATCCTCCCTTTAGGTATACTCTCAAAATAAAATCCCTCCGATGATTGGTAAGTTTTCGCACACATGTGAGAGATCAATACAAAGCAAATAAAAAGGTCTCACATGATAAATGAAACACGATGCAATCAATGAACAAAAATAAATCTCATAAGAACAGATACTTGTATATCCTAAGCATGTCATATCAAGTGTCATAAGTATTATATATTGACTCTCCACAAGACAGTTACCAATGCAAGATCGGATCATGAAGGTCTTTTGTAGGGTTGTAATGGGGCTCAGGTAAGGGTAAGAAAGAAAGGGAATTGTGATTCAAAATTTCTGAGAAATTGGAAAAGGAACTAACTTCTGATTTTTTTTTTTTTTTTATTTTATTTCTCTTCTTTTCTTTTTTTTTCTTTTCTAATTTCTCACCATTTTTTTTTTTTTCAATATTTTTCTTTTCTCATTCTTTCTTCTCTTTTGAATTTCCTTTTCTTGAAGCACCTCATTTTTCATTATTTTTTTTTTTTTTTTTCTCCCCTTTTTTTCTTTTTATATTTGCCATACACTCTCAGTAAACACCATAACTCATTATCTCTCCACTTACTCTCTTTTCGCTCATTTTCATCCCTCGTTCCTAATTTCTCAGAAATAAGAAGGGTAAAGCTAAATTTTCAGAAATTGTGAAGGGTTAAAGGTTAACGTGGCTTATCAAAGAATGTATAAGGGTAAATTTTTCTATAGGCTCAAAGGGGTACTAAAAGGATAAATTTATATGAGGTGGGGCATTTTAACAAACGAGCCAAAGATGGCCTTCAATCATTTCCTTAAAAGATGGTAACCTTGCCTATTTGTCTTGAGTAGATATACAGTACGTTCTAACACAATAATATGAATTTGATATCATGCAAAGTCACAAGCCAAAATAAAATGTATGAGATTATGCAAGATAATTCGTATTCAAAGAAAACTCCGAGTTTATATATTCACTCATCAATGACGGGAAATTAGCTCTAAAGCTTACTGGGTTTAGTCTCCACTAAGAACCTAAGATTCAACGTTTAAAATAGTTCATCGATTTCTAAGTCTTAGCTTGGTATAAGTGCAAAAATTCTAAGCACGAATTTCAGAGTCATCCACAAATTATCACATTAAGCTTCATCATCCTAGATACAAGTATTCAAAATATGACATCAATATTCTCAAAATTAAATTCACATGCATCATCAACTAAAGTTTGAAAACTATTGCAAAGTAAATCATGTATGATGGTTCCAAATAAATAATTTTTTTTTTTTTTTTTTTTTTTTCAAAGAAAATCAAAAATAAGTGATGAAAGATAGATAATCATACATACCCCCAAACCTAAAAATGACAATGTCCTCATTGTTTGCAATAAGTAGGCACCCCCAAACTCATTGAAAAGTACCTCAACACAAAGATCAGGTGCAGAGAATATGGGCATCAAATTAGAACATGACCAAAAATAGATTGAAGGTAATGTGGCTACACTAATTTGGAAATTAAAAATAACCTAAACTAAACTAAAAACTAATATTCTAGAACTAAACATACGAAAAGAAAGATAAATCCTAAATCCTAAACTAAACCTGTGTCCAACTCCTAAATAAAACACACTGGGTTGCCTCCCAGGAAGCGCTGAGTTTAAGTGTCGACAGCTCGACCTCTTCATTGATCAAGAATCTGGATCACTAAGGTGCATCGCCTCAATCTTAAGGGGTCATCGGCTCAAACATTGGTTTGAGTCTTTGCCCATTCACTTTGAAAACTCGATTGTCCTGAAGGCTTTGAATTTCAATTGCACGTGCTCACTAATGGAAACAACACAACGGGCCTTCCATCTAGATTTCAATTTCCCGGGATGAAGCTTAAGTCGGAATTGAATAACCAAACTTTTGGCCAACATGAAACTCCTTAGAAATTAATTGATCGTGCAACTTTTGTACCTTTCCTTGTACATCTTTGAATTTTCATACGCATCGTGGCGTAACTCTTCTAATTCACTCAATCAGTAACCTTCGATTCGACCGCTTGCATATCGAAATTAAATCGCTTGATCGCCCGAATGCCTTATGCTCCAATTCGACAGAAGATGACATGCCTTCCGTAGACAATTACGAAGGAGACATTCGATCGGTGTCTTGAATGCGACGATAGGCCCACAAAGCATCGGATAGCGGTTTGACCAATCTCTTCTATCCGGTCGTGTCTTTTCTAGAATTCGCTTGATTTCCCGGTTAGACACTTCCACGACCACTAGTTCATGGATGGTGCAGCGTGCGACTTTGTGAGTGACGTCGTTTCTTCATTAAAGTGGCAAAATGGCTATTGCAAAATGCGAACCGCCATCACGATGATTGCTCTTGGGATCCGAATCGTTAAACACATGTTCTCTCGTAAATTTGACCACAACCTTGTGATCATTTGATCGGGTTGCCTGACTTCAATCCATTTGGAGACATAGTCAACACCACCGAATATATGAATACCCAAAGGATGGTGGAAAAGGACCCATAAAGTCAATCCCCAAACATCGAAAATTTCAACAATCGAAATTGGATTAAGGGCATCATATTTTCGTGAAATATTGCCAAGTTTATTGACACGTTGGCATTCCTTGCGGATTGAGCGTCGTCACGAAAGATTGAGGGCCGATAGAATCCGCTTTGAAGGATTTTTACATGCGGTCTTCATCCTCAAATGGCCTCCACAGGCCCTGATGGCAAAAAATTTAGGGCGCTTAGTTGCGTCTTCCGCACGCATCTCCTAATGATCTCGATCCGAGCGAATTTAAACAAATATGGTTCATCCCGAAATAGTATTTTATTTGGGAGAAAAGAGATTCTTATCATTCTTACCCCACTCGGTGGGAATTACGCCGATGACTGGATAATTCACGATGTTAGCAAACCACGGAACTTTTGCACATCAATTGCCATCAAATGTTCATCCGGAAATGTGTCACGGATGGTCTCGTATAGATGATTCTTCAAAGTAATTCTAGATGATGATCACCACAACGTTCTCAACCCCTTTTATCTTTAATCTCAAAGTTGAATTCAGAAGCGAGGATCCAGCGGATCGAGCCTTTGGTTTCGCATCCTTCTTTGCTAAAAGATATTTCAAAGCAGAGTGGTCTGAAAAGACCACTATTTTCGATCCAAGCAAATAGGAACGGAATTTGTCCAGAGCATACACCACAGCTAATAATTCCTTCTCGGTGGTGGTGTAATTCAGTTGGGCATCAATTAATGTCTTGCTAGCATAATAAATTACGTGAGGTAATTTATTCACCCTTTGCCCTAAGACGACTCGATCGCATAATCAGATGCATCACACATGAGTTCGAATGGTAAAGAATAATCTGGTGGTTGGATTATTGGTGCATTTGATAAGAGTTCACGCAATTTTAGGAATGCCTTTATGCAATCCTCATCAAAATCAAAAGGAACATCTTTGCCAAGCAAAGTGCACAATGGTTTAGCCACCTTGCTAAAATCCTTAATGAATCTTCTATAAAATCAAAGATGCCCCAAAAATGATCGAATTTGTCGAACACTTTTAGGTGGTAAATTTGCAATTAAGTCGACCTTCGCCTTATCAACTTCAATTCCTTTCGTTGAAACAATATGCCCCAACACAATTCCTTGTTGAACCATAAAATGGCTCTTTTCCCAGCTGAGAACAAGTTTGGAATCTACACAACGTTGCAACACCTGTGAAAGATGATTCAAACAAGAATTAAATGTTTTTCCAAAAACCGAGAAGTCGCCCATGAAGACTTGATGAATTTGTCGATCATGTAGAATATGGCCAACATACATCGTTGAAACGTGGTCGGAGCATTACATAAGCCGAATGGCATCCTTCGATATGCAAACGTACCATATGGACACGTGAATGTTGTCTTCTCTTGATCAGCTGGAAAAACGGGCACTTGATTGTATCCCGAATAACCATCAAGAAAGCAATAAAACTCTTGCCCAGCTAACTTCTCAAGAATTTGATCAATGAACGGAAGGGGAAAATGATCTTTTCTGGTGGCTGTGTTCAATTTTCGATAATCAATGCACACTCGCCATCCAAGAGTGTCACCCGTGGGCACCAATTCTCCTCCGTAGTTTCTTTCAATCGTAATTCACTTTTTCTAACGATTTGTCCTGGACTAACCCATTCACTATCAGAGATCGGATAGATGATTCCAGCACCGAGGAGTTTAATGATTTCCTTTAAAACGACTTCTTGCATGTTCGGATTAAGTCGCCTCTGTGGTTCCCTCGATGGTTTACTCTCATCCTCCAGATGTATTTTATGCATACATACTGATGGGTCAATCCCCTTGAGATCAGCTAAGGTCCATCCGATGGCCTCCTTGTGCTCTTTCAGCACCTTCAACAAATCATTCTCTTGTTCTTCCGATAATGTGGATGAAATTATCACTGGAAGTGTTTCTCGAGGTCCCAGAAAAGCATATTTGAGGGACTTAGGCAATTGTTTCAATTCCACAGCTTGGTGGTCGCTCAATTGATGGAGTCGGACATCCTTTACCTCGATGAGGTAGTGGTTCTACCTTAGTCACAACTTCACATAAGTTATCATCTTGACATGATGAATTTGACTTTTTCTCTTCTGACTGCTTCCTTTCAAGCCCTTTGTCCTCATAGATGGCTAACAAAGCAGTTTCAAATTCCTCTTTGGTGAGCATTGATGGTAATGCTTCATCCACCACTTCGTCCATCTGATCGATGTAAAAACATTCGACCTCATCCTCATTAGGGAAATGGTTCATCGCATGGAATATGTTAAGACTTTCATGTTTCCAAAAGAAAGCGTCCATGACTCTGTCGACAATTAATGCAAGCGTTGGCGATGGCGAAAGCAGACGTCAAGAATAATTGGGACTTGATTGATTGATTTGCGGTGGTTCCATGTCTAAGACAACGAAGTCCATCGAAAGACAAACTTGTCTATTCCAACCAAAGTGTCCTCGATAACCACACTCGGTCTTCTTTCTGATCTATCTGCCAGTTGGAGTGTGACCGTCGTGGGTTTCAATTCACCCAATCCGAGTTTCTCGTACATTGAGTATGGGATCAGATTAACACTTGCTCCCAAATCCAATAACGCCTTTCCAATTGGTTGCCCACCAATGACACATGGAACAGTTGGGACTCCAGGGTCTTTCAGTTTTTGTGGGGTTTCCAATCGCAATATCGAATCTTGATTTGTTAGGAACACTTTCTTTGAAACGTGAGTACGTGCCTTTCTCTTTCGAGTGCACAAATCTTTGAAAAACTTGGCGTACTCAGGGACTTGTTTGATTGTTTCAAGTAATGGAAGATTTATCTTTACTTGCTTGAATGTTTCGAAAATTTCTTCCATTTTTGTCGGTCCCTTTCCCATTCTAGATGGAGGAGTTAGGCATTGAGGGAATGGTGCCTTTGGGACATAAGGTGCAGATTCCATTTCCGATTCTTTTCACGTCCTTGTTGGACAGCTGGAGGAGCCTCTTCCTCTATTACTTTTTCTTTTCCTTTCTCTCTTCCTTGCTCTTGCACTTTTCTTATCTCTGGCTCTTTGTCTCTTTCTTTCTCTTTTCCTTTTCCTTTCTCCTTTCTTTTCTCTGATTCTTTTTCCTCTATTGCTTCTCTTTCTTCATCGCCTTCTCAGCATTTCCACTTGATTATGAACCTCGTCCACTTCAAAGACCGTAATGCCTTTCAACTGTTGACTATTCGATGGTCCTGCTTCAGATGGTGCTTGGCCTCGAGGATTATTGATGGGTTGGCTGGGGAGCCTACCTTCCTCTCGCTGACTCAGTTGATTGTGGACACGACTGACTTGGTCCATTAACATCTCGAAAGATTGCATGCTTCGCATCACCTTTTCTTCCAGATCAGAATCTTTTGAAGTACTGGTATGAGATTGATTAAGGTTCTGATTGAAATTTTGATTTTTTCGGTACTCAGAATTTGGATGATAATACGGAGCATTCTGCTGGAAATTGGAATTCTGATGGAAATTAGAATTCTGCTGGAAATTCTGTTGTGGACGAAAGTTTTGTTGTCCACCCATTGTGTTGGCTCTATGTTCTTTGGTTTACAGCCGATTTAGTTCGATTCACCCCAGCCTAGGTTGGGGTGATTTTTCGATTCCGGGTTGTAGGTATTGCGTTACATGTTTCTACCCTGCCGCTGATAAGATTGAGTCACATTTACCTGCGCTTGAGGATTAGGGTCAACAGGGAAGAATGACAAGGTAGTAGGGCACTCATTAGCCATATGACCTGGGTGGTCACAAATTGAACACCTTTGGGGGTGAGGAGCTTTAGCTTGGTAGCAGCCTAACAACATGTTCATCTGTTTGGACAAGATGTCAAACTTTGTTGAGAGATCTGAGGCATTATTGTTGACATCGCATAATCCGCCTTTTGTCAACACATGAGATTTAGGTGCCAGTTCAAGTTGGTTCGATGTCTCACTTTGTATCAAGTTTGATATAACTTTTCAAACAATGCCCACAATTCGTCAGCTTCTTTCGTGGCACTAGATCCACCACAAGATGCATCAACCATGCGTCTCTCTTCTGGAATCAGTCCATTGTAAAAACTTTGGACTTGTTGCCACCTTGTAACTTGATGATTTGGGCAACTTCATCAATTCCTTAAACGCTCCCAACATTCATGGAATGTTTCAGAGGTTGTTGGGAAAAGAACCGGATCTTCGACGCAATTCAATGCCTTAGTCATGGGAAAATATTTTTTAAGGCGCGATGCGGCTACGCCAACTCGAATAGATTGTGGTTCTAAGGAATAGAACCATGATTCTGCCTTATCTCTTAAAGGGAACCGAAAGAGTCGGAGCTTCGCTACCTCATCAGTGACATTGTGGACTCTGCACATTTTGCATACCCCAGTGAATTCATTTAAGTGAACGTGCGGATTTTCATTTGCTAACCCATGGAAAATTGGTAGCATTTGAATCATTGCTGATTTGAATTCATAGTGGTTCCCTGGAATGGGAGCATGCATAATACATTCCTGATCCTCGTAAAAACCAGGATCGTTATAATACTCCAGTGTTCTAGGGCCCTCATCAAAATTATTGTTCCTATTATTTCCATTATTGACATTCCCATTGTTGTTATTCTCATCTCTCTCTCTTGCCTTTGATGCCATGGTCTCGGTTTGTTGATATTGATTCCTCGACTCTTCGATTTCTCTACAAGCTCTTTCGATCTCAAGATTAAGCATTAGCAGAGATGTGGGTGATGAGAACGAGTAAAGCTCATACACCAACACTCACAAACAGGGTTGAAGCACCCACAACAAACCCACAAAATTTTGCTTCAAACGATTTAAACAAAGATGATAAACAGTAGCCAATATCAGCAGGAAAGATTTCTTCTTTTTTTTTTTTTTTTTTTAATTAAAATTCAAATTTAAATTAATTTTTTTTTATTCAAATTAAAATTAAAATTAAAATTTAAATTAATTAATTAATTAATTAAATTTTTTTTTTTTTTTAAATTCAAATTAAAATTAAAATTGAATTTAAATTAAAAAAATTTTTTTTTTTTTTTTTTTTTTTTTTTAAATCCAAATTAAAATTAAAATTCGAATTTAAATTAATTAAATTTTTTATTTTTTTTTTTTCTTTTTTTTCTTTTTTTTTTTTTAAATTCAATTAAATTTTAAATTTTTTTTTAATTTTAATTTTTTTTTTTTTATTAAATTCGAAAATTAAAATTAAAATTGAAATTCCTATAAAATCTTTCCAAAAAGAGAAAAATAAGGAGAAGAATGAAAGATTCCTAAAAATCCTAAAACAAAAGTCCCACAAAAGTTAATGACTAAATTTAGAAAATCCTAAAAATATCTAAAAGAGGAAAATAAGGAAAAGAGTTCTACCAAATCTAAAATAAGAAGTCCTAAAATCTCTACTTCTAAATTTCCTAAGGAAGGTATCCAAAAATCTAAACTTCCTAAAAAGACTCACAAAATCTTATCAAAGAGAGAAAAATAAGGAAATAAATTTTAATAATTATTATTTTTTTATTTTTATTTTTTAAACACTCAAAACAGAAAAATTCCTATCCGAATTAATCAAAATTTCACCGATTTCCCCGGCAGCGGCGCCAAAAACTTGATCGATTTAGAATGTAACCTTAAGTGCACAAGATCTATTAGTATATGGCGAAAGTCGAACCCAAATTAATTCTTTTAGAGATTTTAAAACGTCCCTAAGGAAGTACCAAAGGCGATTCAATTTTACCAAAACTTAACGACTTTTCCTAAATGCGTAAAAATAAATTAATCTAAACAATTAATTCTTGATAAATCTACGAACAATATTAAAATGAGATCAAGGAATATGCTACCCCAGGATTCTGCACTTTTCTATCATTAAAACCCACGCTTAAATCATCATTCACACCATCATTCATCTAGAAAAATGACTTGAAATAAAATATGATCATCAATCCAGATACCTATCTAAAAAACAATGACTCAAATTAACATTGCGGTATGAGTCATGTAAAAGCATAGCGTATCTCATGATATTTAGATCACAATCAAGACATAATCGCTCTACTTAGATCACCGCAAGTCCAGGATCTAGCGATTACTACCGTTGATACGCCGCAATCAACGGTCATAACAAAGCATTTAAAATATTTTCAATCACACAAACTTTGAGCAAAACGATTCCATGATAACAATAATAGGACCGTGGTATTAATCATAAACATAGGTACTTATCCTGGGATCGATCTTCCCGATCTCTTGATTTAGCCATCTTTGGTGTTTGATCTCCTTTTCTTTCAAAGTCATTCCTCTTTTATTTCTTCCAAAAGATATTTGCAATTGTTTTCCTAAATACAATCTATGAATTTCTCGGAGAAAATAATGCAAATCCTAGTCAATCTACCCTGAATAAACCCTGTAAGAAGGAGAGAAGACTGAAAAGATGAAGAAAATATTCCCCAAAGTGAAGAGCCCTAAAACTAAAAAGAAAGAATGAATAATATTCTAATTGCAAAAATAATAATCCCCTAAGAAACTCGTGGCTTCCTTTTATAATAGCTAACCCTAATACTCTCTCGATTGACATCTAAGAGTAATTTTCGTGAATTCCCGCCTAGCTTTGCATCAGATACTGCCTCGGTATTTTGCTCATAACTTTCTGTACCGAACTCGGATTGAGGTGATTCTTGAGGCGTTGGAAAGCTGACGACGAGCTCTACAACTTTTATGTTTTAGCAATTTCCTGAATCTGACGTCTTGAAGGTCCAAATTGAGCTGCAAGTCGCACTAAGTTCTCAATGACCCAAAATAGCAGTGTTTTGACATTATTTTCGGGATTCTTGGGCTGTTTTAGAAACT
This sequence comes from Chloranthus sessilifolius, assembly GCA_021018995.1. Lineage (NCBI taxonomy): Eukaryota > Viridiplantae > Streptophyta > Magnoliopsida > Chloranthales > Chloranthaceae > Chloranthus > Chloranthus sessilifolius. Next base: position 120,644,719 of record CM037587.1, on the reverse strand, counting down.
TGGACTGTATTTACCTGAAACACTTCAAATCTAGCAAATCTCATCAGATAGCCTTCATCGGACGGCTAAATATAGGTATTTAGGGGTGAAATATCATCATATTTCACTACTCATCAATTAATCGAATGAAAACTCGACTGTTCGAACTGAGAATGGACTTTGCGAAAAGGAGAATTTCGATTAATCGAAATTAATTTGATTAATCGATATTGACCTTCGATTAATCGATTTTGGAAATCGATTAATCGAATCAGATTCGATTAATCGATTTTGGAGTTCGATTAATCGACTGACATAAATTATGTTGACTTTTGGGTTTGACTTTAAGATTTTTGTGGGATCTTATACCTTCTTTATTGCATCCTTTGTGATGTGTTTCACCTGTTATGCGGTACCATAGGTGGTACGTGTGGACTAGTGCACAAGGAGCCACGTGGGACCTTGATGCATTGAACAAATGAAGACTTGAGGTAGGGAACACCTTGAACATGTACTTTATTTTACAAGAGCATGTATGTAGTGATATAGATTTCCATTCAAATGTTTAATTGTTTAAGAATTGTGAAAAGTGTGTGTGCGTATGACATCCATAAGAGAAAAACTAATGAGCCATCCCCAGGGGATGAAGAAGTAAAGAGATGAGCGCATCAGGTGTGATGCAAGTAAATGGATACATCCCAGGGATGTATCCAAGGATTGAATAATGTTTGATAGGGCCTAACTGATATAAGATAGCACATTTATACGGTGAATAACTATATGTAAGACACCGATATTTTTGTTATTTGAGGTTTGATAGGGTACCCCACCGACGTGGCGGGATATCCACGACTGACACGGCAGGATATCCGTGATCGTCTGGGCTAAAACCGTAGGCGGTCGAGGCTTATCCGTACATAGTAAGCACACCCCAGGGGTGTTGATTGAGACAAGTGAAACCCCGCCACCAATCCCCAGGGGAAAGGGGCTTGGGTACTATTTGTATTCCCAGGGAATACGGTTAAAACTGTCTATATAGATGACGATGATGGGTATCTCGTCGGGGCTCGATGCTATATTGCTCGGGGATTACTTAAGTTGAAAGTTTAAGTTTTGCTTTAGGCCTTCTCAGCATCATTCATGAGTAAATGAAAATATAAGTAATCAACAGTAAAACGAAATGCTTTTAATCTGTTTCATTAACAACTGCATAGATACATCATGCATGGCATATCATGGAATACATGTGAGTTATAATTTATATGTTCAAACTGTGTTTGTTCCCTATTGAGCTAGGATGTAGCTCACCCTATAGACTATACGTCGCAGGTCCACTACTAGCAGCTGCCGCGGCTTCAGGAGACGCTGATCCCGGCGAGTCGGACCTTGCGGCCGGTGAAGAGTTGGAGCCACCTCCTGAGGACTTCTTCTAGAGGACTTCTTCTAGAGGACTCCGTTGTGCCGCTTTGAGGGTTTTTAGAGAGATTTTGTACGGCTTGGTATGTCAAGCCTTGATTTTGTTTAAAATCATGTATATAGGGAGTTGGGATTATTCTTTTGGGGACGAACCATCCGTGATGATTTCTATCATCGATGGTTCGGATCGGTTCTCCATTCATACAGAGGCATGAGGGTAGAACTGTCTTTTGGGAAGTTAATTAATATAGATTTAAATTCCGAAATTTCATTTATAGTACTTTTGATGCTTGATATACCAGTGTTCCGTGCTTAGCTAAGGGCACGGTCAAGATGATCGTGCTGATGGCACGGGTTTCGGGGTGCCGAAATTCGGGCTGTCACATTATAAGTGTGATTTCGATAATCGTAAAGGTCAGAGTTCGATTTCATAAAGGCATCGAAGTTCTAACACTTTGTATTTTCGAAGTGATCGCGTTGAAGCGATGAAATGATATATATATATATATATATATATATATCTAGTATACTATAATTAAATGCTCAAATAAAAAGGGACAATGCAATTTAAAGTGGAGTACATCACAACCATCGATCGGAAATGCAAGTGATTAATGTGCACTAAATTTTTGGTCGTACAATAGTAAAATTTTGGTGTGAATCAGGTCGTTTATTCGGATGAAAATCGATCGATCGAAAAATAAAAATCGATAGATTAGATTTAATGAGGTGTAAGTTGTCATTTAGTTCAAGATTGATTGATTGGTTTTAATCAGTCGACCCATCTATGAAAAGGAAACTAATTGAACTCTGACAGGGGATACTATTACTCATGTACCTTATAAGATAATTTTATAATATTAAAATAAGGTAGTAACCAAGTACTTTTATTTTATATGAGAATAAAATACTAAAATATAAGTGTATAATATTTATTAATTTTATATTACTATCTAAAATCCATTTCTCTTTAAATATATCATCATATATTGTAAGAGATACTTTAATTAATTTAATATCATCCTATGAAATAAAATCAGATGGGGTGGTCCACATCAGATAGGTCAAAGTCTAACATCAAATGTGTCGAGATCCACATCAGGTGGGTCACGGTCCGATGCATCAGATGGGTCACGGTCCAATATCAAATGAGTTAAGAAGGGTACGAATTCGAAATAAGGAATGACACCTTGCATGTGTCTTATAAGACAAAATTTTATTACTTTATTTTTGCAATAAAGTAGGTACTTAAGTAGAACAATTAGGTAAAAATATATTATTATATAACTGTAATTTGTATAACACTTTATTATGTAATATTTTAATAGATATTTAGTTTAAGTTATAAGTGTTTATAATATAATATATTCTTATAAAAGCACAAGTTCTAATTAAATATTCATCCATAAAAATAGAACTCGACCAAATAAAGTAAAATAGAATCAGGCGATAGGTTGGAAACGAAAGAAACCCACGAAGTGTACGAGTTTTTATGGGCAATTGCCATTTATAGAAATAAACAATAAGAAGACAGTCACTTTTCTGGACATGAATATATTACTATTCTTATAATGTAAAAGATGCCATATTATAGCAGTTAAAAGGCAACGCACAAATTACCTTCTAAATTTTAAGGCAATGTAACCAATTGAGTGAAACTAGCAATACATATAATATAATAAAATCACATCAATTGAATTGACAATAATGAAGAAGACTAATATATATAATATTCAATATAAAATAGCTATGCACCATTCAACCAAGTTAACCGACCGAGCGGCAATATTAATTGGGTTTACTGTTTTTACTCCAATTAAAATAATTAAGTTAAAAATAAAACAAGTAAGGTTTCGAAATAAATTAAATATATAAATAAATAAATAATATCAGAACAAAGATAAATAACATCTTTCAATCCTAAATTAATATTATTTAGAAAAGAAAATATGTTCTTTTTATTTAACCCGTCGATACATGATCAAACCGTATCCTACGCGACGGGATCTGAGAAGGACGAGATGGATGGATGGATACCCACCTCTTGAAGCGTGCTCGGCGAATCGATGGCGGTTAGGGCGATAGAGATCGGCGTCCACACGATGGGCCATCCACGATTACGCTGTCTTCACCTCGATTTGACGATAGAAAAATACTACGGTGGTTCTTGTAGAAGAACACACAAGAGATTTAAAAGAGATTAGGGTGTTTTTAGAAAAGGGTGGCTATAGAAGAAGATGGAGTGACGGCTAAGGTTTTTAAGAAGAATTCTTATAATAATGGTTTAGGGTTCTCCGTAGCTTTCTTATTTATAATATATGGGCATTAATTCGGTGTTAAGCGGTCGCACTAAATAAGGGTGTATAGGCTTTTATTTCAAGGTTTAAAATAGAGGTTTAAACTCACGTAGTAAGATTTGATCCTTAGACCTCTTGTTTACAACCAAAGTCTTTCAACCACTAGGCCACCACACAACTTGTGTCAAATAAGGATAATTTTAAATATAAAACCTTTTTGAAAAATCAAAATGTGTACTTTTTCAACTAGGATAGGTTCCGGTATGGAGCACTAACACCACGCTCTGTGCAAAACAAATCTAACACCACAAATTCAGTTTTAAATTTTTTAGGGTCGTTACATTCTCTCCCCCTTATAATATTTTCGTCCTCGAAAATTACGTACCTGTAGTGATGAGCTCTGGATACTTCTCCAAAGTCTCGGCTTCTCGTTCCCAAGTGGCTTCATTCGGTGGGTGATGCTGCCACTGCACTTTGACAAAGCGAACAGATTTACCCTTGATGAGCTGCTCCTTCCGATCTACGATACCAACCGGTTTCTCTATGATGGTCAGATCATCTCTGACTTCAGTCGGCTCGATATCAAGGACGTGAGATGGATCGGGAAAGTATTTGCGCAACATAGACACATGGAACACATTGTGGATACCGGCAAAGTATCTCGGAAGTGAAATTCGGTATGCTACCTCACCGATGCGATCTGTGATAATGAAAGGTCCCACGCATCTCGGACTTAGTTTTCCCCGCATTTCAAAACGCATGATTCCCTTAGTTGGTGACACCCGGATGAAAACTAATTCACCAACCTCAAATTCTATCAAGCGTCTTCTATTGTCGGCATAGGCTTTTTGTCGGTCTTGGGCTTCTTTCAATCTTTGGTGGATAACTCTAACCTTCTCTGTAATAGCCCGAAAAATCACGCAAAAACTATGACCTCGGGATCCGTGCCCGATTGGTCACAAGTTGACCAATCAGGAGATCATGAGTTAGCATAGAATGTGATGAACGGACGAGATGTGATAGGTTGAGTGATTTCGTTGTGTGTGATGTAAATGAGAAGTCACTTACACCTACCACGGTGTATGTGCTCAACACACAAAGAGGGAGATAGATAAAAAGGGTTTAATAACCCTAGATGGGTATTTTGGGGTTGTTGAAGGAGAGTAAAGAAGAGAGAGAGAGTGAAGAGAGTGATTAATGCAAGGAGTGAATGCTAGTTGAGGAAGAGAGATTCAAGCAATAAACGCCGGATTCGACGCAAGGGGATCCGTTAGAACAAAAGCTGGAAACCCTAGCCTTCCAACCCTAGATTTGAAATCAACTTGAGATCTATTCAAGGTAAGATTTTGTAAATCAAATGCATAGATTATAGAGGCTAAATGGTAGTTGAAAATAGTTTAAATCATAGGATAATGGCTTAGAAAAATAGAGGGAAAAGAATGGAAAAAGATTGGGAAGAACAGCTAGAAAGGGGCTGAATCTGACAATTTCGATTAATCGAAATTGGGTTTCGATTAATCGAAATTGGCCAAGAAGTTGAAAGGTCAGAGGACCCCGATTTCGATTAATCGAATTTGATTTCGATTAATCGACTTTGAATTTCGATTAATCGATTTGGGGATCGATTAATCGACTGAGAACCTCCAGTGGACCCCAGGGGTTGGAGAAAATAACTTAAGGAAAAATCGACTAATCGAAATGGGATTTCGATTAATCGATTTAGTTTTCGATTAATCGATTTGGGATCGATTAATCAACTTGTGAAATTCGACTGTTCGAACTGAGAGCCTACTTTGCGAAAAGAAGAATTTCGATTAATCGAAATTGGATTCGATTAATCGAATGAAAACTCGACTGTTCGAACAGTGAAATTACTTTGCGAAAAGAAGAATTTCGATTAATCGAAATTGCTTCGATTAATCGATATTGACCTTCGATTAATCGATTTTGGAAATCGATTAATCGAATCAGATTCGATTAATCGATTTTGGAGTTCGATTAATCGACTGAGATAAATTATGTTGACTTTTTGGGTTTGACTTTAAGATTCTTGGAGGATCTTATACCTTCCTTATTGCATCCTTTGTGATGTGTTTCACCTGTTATGTGGTACCATAGGTGGTACGTGTGGACTTGTGCACAAGGAGCCACGTGGGACCTTGATGCATTGAACAAATGAAGACTTGAGGTAGGGAACACCTTGAACATGTACTTTATTTTACAAGAGCATGTATGTAGTGATATAGAATTCAATTCAAATGTTTATTTCTTAAGAATTTGTGAAAAGTGTGTGTGTGTGACATCCATAAGAGTAATCAAAATGAGCCATCCCCAGGGGATGAAGAAGTAAAGAGATAAGAGCATCAGGTGTGATGCAAGTAAATGGATACATCCCAGGGATGCATCCAAGGATTGAATCATGTTTGATAGGGCCTAACTGATATAAGATAGCACATTTACACGGTGAATAACTATATGTAAGGCACCGATATTTTTGTTATTTGAGGTTTGATAGGGTACCCCACCGACGTGGCGGGATATCCATGACTGACACGGCAGGATATCCGTGACCGATACGGCGGCGAAACCGTAGGCCAGTGCGGAGGCTTATCCGTACATAGTAAGCACACCCCAGGGGTGTTGATTGAGAAAAATGAAACCCCGCCACCAATCCCCAGGGGAAAGGGGCTTGGGTACTATTGGTATTCCCAGGGAATACGGTTAAAACTGTCTATATAGATGACGATGATGGGTATCTCGTCGGGGCTCGATGCTATATTGCTCGGGGATTACTTAAGTTGAAAGTTTAAGTTTTGCTTTAGGCCTTCTCAGCATCATTCATGAGTAAATGAAAATATAAGCAATCAACAGTAAAACGAAATGCTTTTAATCTGTTTCATTAACAACTGCATAGTTACATCATGCATGGCATATCATGGAATATATGTGAGTTATAATTTATATGTTCAACTGTGTTTGTTCCCTATTGAGCTAGGATGTAGCTCACCCTATAGACTATACGTCGCAGGTCCACTACTAGCAGCTGCCGCGGCTTCAGGAGATACTGATCCCGGCGAGTCGGACCTTGCGGCCGGCGAAGAGTTGGAGCCACCTCCAGAGGACTTCTTCTAGAGGACTCCGTTGTGCCACTTTGAGGGATTTTTGGAGAGGTTTTGTACGGCTTGGTATGTCAAGCCTTGATTGTTGTTTAAAACCATGTACATAAGGAGTTGGAATTATTCTTTTGGGATGAACCATCCGTGATGATTTCTATCATCGATGGTTCGGATCGGTTCTCCATTCATGCACAGGCATGAGGGTAGAACTGTCTTTTGGGAAGTTAATTAATATAGATTTAAATTTCGCAATTTCGTTTATTATACTTTTCGATGCTTGATATACCAGTGTTCCATGCTTAGCTAAAGGGCACGGTCAAGATGATCGTGCTGATGGCACGGGTTTCGGGGTGCCGAAATCCGGGCTGTCACAGTTGGTATCAAAGCCATTTTCTTTTAGCAATTCTGACAAGGGTCCTTTCATCAGAACATAGGGGCTTCTGCTAACGAAACTTTAGTTTCAAATGCAGCCGCATATGTCATCTAGAGGAAGAGGCCGACCAAGGGGAGGCCAGCAGAGGAGTCTACGTAGTGGAGATGGTTACATCTCTCCTACTAATAGAGTGCCTTTAGGAGGTACTGAGGCCCCAGGGGGCAGTAGTAGTAGACAACGGGATGAAGAAGATCGAGATCATCAAGATCAAGATCTAAGAGAACAAGAAAGATTGAGAGAAAGACAAGAAGACAGAGAGGAGCGACAAAGGATGATGCACACTATGGAGACTATGGCAGCTGCCATGGCACAACAAGCCGCATCCTTTGCAGCTCATGCGTCAAGAGAACAGCAGCCACCTACACCACCAGTAGGACCTGCGTTGCCTGTGCCCTCATCCTTTACAGAGTTTAGGAGGATGAGACCTCCTTCATTTTCTGGGCAGGCAGACACAATGGCCGCTGAGAATTGGTTAATGGAGACGGAGAAAGTCTTTAGCGTGCTAACTTGCACGGAAGATGAGAGTGTGAGATGGGCAGCTTACATGTTGGATGGGGAGGCTGGGCCTTGGTGGAAGTCCGTAATACGGACTCGGGCTCAGGAGACTCCAGAGTTGCCTTGGACTTGGGAGGAGTTTGTTGAGGAGTTCAACAAACAATATTTTCCAGAAGTGGTGAGGAACCAACTAGAGATACAATTTCTCTGATTAGTACAAGGGAGGATGGCGGTGAGAGAATACGGGTAGAGTTTCTCGACTTGCCCGTTTGCTCGGACACGCATCTTGAGGTGATGAAGTCCAAGAGGTTTGAAGGTTTGAAGCACGAGGTTAGGGGAGGCGTAGCTCCATTTCAACTAAGGACCTATGAAGAGGTCATGAGTAAAGCACTGGTAGTTGAAGAGGAGAATACAAATAGATATAGACAGAGAGAGCAGCAGAGAGGAGGAAATGAACAAGGGAGATCGGGGCACTATGAACCGGTGAACAAAAAGCCGAGGTTCATGGGCCAGAATCAGAGACCACAATTTCAAGGGGGTTTTAAGACCAATAGATAGCAACAACACCAACAGAGGTTTCCATTACTTGCGTCGGGGAGACCTATTCGCTATGAGAGCCCTGCCATGTCTCTTGCCATGTTACAGGGTTCTCGTCTTGTTTCTTCCAGACCTCGAGACTTGCGCAAAGTGTGGCAAGCCTCATAGGACGGTGGATTGTAGATCGGGAACTAGGGGCTGTTTCCGATGTGGCAAGGTGGGCCACTTAATCAAGGATTGCCCCGAAACTGATAAGAGAAAGACGGTTTCAGTTGCAGCACCACGACCAATTCAAGCAAGGAAACCGATCGTCTAGGTGAGATTTTTATTTTAATTAAAGAAAATTTTCATTTCATTAAAATCTTAGATAGAGAAGGAGCATGCATTAGAAATTATATAGATTCTTTTCTCAATACAAAAAGCTGTATGTGAATTAAGAGTGTAAATTGATGTGTAAATTATTGTATGTATGTATGTGTACTATAGGTACTCTAAATATATTTGTAAAAGGATGCTTCGGTGGATATGACGCTCAGTGTTGATAGACCCGGGTCTACCCACTCATTCGTTACTCACGTTTCGCTAAGAAGGTGAAGATTGTCCCAGAGTCGTTGGATTTCGTCCTATCTGTGTCTATGCCGACTGGAGAGTTAGTAGACACGGAGTTAGCTTGCAAATCCATCATAGTAGCAGTTCGAGACTTAGAGGTGCATGAACTAGAAGCAAAGTTGGTACTGTTAGACATGCAAGGGTTTGATGTGATCCTTGGCATGGGTGGTTGGTGACATTGTACAACCGTCGATTGCAAGAACAAGGTAGTTATTTTCGGACCCAACACAAGATCATTTCGGTTTCAAGGAGTGAGGTCATCGTACCATGATCTCGATGAAGGGCGAGAAAATGATCAGAAAGGGTTGCAGTGGATACTTAGCTTTCTTAAAGGAGGACAAGGAAGAAAAGAACGTCATTTATGAGATAACAGCGGTTGTCGAGACTTACGACGTGTTTCGGAAGAATTGCTGGATTACCTCCGAGAGAAGTAGAATTCGCCATTGACTTAGCACCGAGAGCGGAGCCTATTTCATAGAATGGCTCCCGCTGAGTTAAAGGAGTTGAAGGAACAACTACAAGAACTTATGGACAAGGGGTTTGTTAGACCAAGTGTATCTCCATGGGGAGCACCGGTCTTGTTTGTCAAGAAGAAGGATGGGTCAATGCGGTTATGCATTGACTATCGACAATTGAACAAACTCACTGTGAAGAACCGCTACCCTTTGCCTAGAATAGACGATCTATTCGACCAACTGCAAGGAGCAAGGTATTTTTCCAAGATCGACCTGAGATCTGGGTATCATCAGTTGCGAGTCAAAGCTGAGGACATTCAGAAGACAGCTTTCCGGACACGGTATGGACACTATGAATTCCTTGTGATGCCGTTTGGATTAACGAATGCTCCGACGTCGTTTATGGATCTGATGAACCGAGTGTTTAAATCACACTTGGACTCCTGCGTCGTAGTGTTTGTTGATGATATATTAATATACTCCAAATCCAAGACGGAACACGAAGAACATTTGAGGATTGCTCTACAGACGCTACGTGAACACTAATTATACGCCAAACTCAGCAAGTGTGAGTTTTGGTTGGAAGAGGTTAGCTTTTTGGGACATGTCGTCTCCAAGCATGGTGCCACTGTAGATCCAGCAAAGATAGAAGCAGTAGTCAAATGGGAAGACCAAAAGCGGTGTGGCAGATGTCCGAAGTTTTACGGGCTTAGCGCTATTATCGGCGTTTAGTCGAGGGGTTTTCAAAGATATGGGACCTCTCACAAAGTGACACGAAAAGATTCAAGGTTTGAGTGGAGTGAGGCATGCGAGAAGAGTTTTCAAGAACTCAAAAGCAGAGACTCACTTGGCTCCGGATAGCGATTCCTTGAGCGATGGAGGATACGTCGTGTACAGCGACGCATCATACAATGGCCTTGGTTGTGTGCTCAACCAACACAAGAAGGTGATAGCTTACGGATCAAGACAGTTGAAAGAACACGAGAAAAATTACCCGACTCATGACTTAGAACTGGCAGCAGTCATTTTTGCGCTAAAAATTTGGAGACATTATTTGTATGGTGAGACCTTCGAAATTTTCACCGATCATAAGAGCCTCCGATACTTGTTTACACAGAAAGAGCTCAACATGAGACAGCGCAGATGGATGGAATTCCTCAAGGATTACGATTGCTCCATACAATACCATCCAGGTAAGGCGAATGTAGTAGCCGATGCTCTGAGTCGGAAAGGTTCAGCTCAGTTAGCTTCTTTGATTTTGGGTATGCACCGATGGAAATTATTGGAAGACCTGGCACTTTATGATGCGAACATTGAGTCAAAGGACACCGGATCCTTTTTGGCTAACATATCAGTAAAGCCAGTGATATTTGAGCATATCCACGATCTACAGATGAAAGATCCGACATTAACAAAGATTCATCAAGACGTGAGTGAAGGCATTAGGTCGGACTTCTCAGTAAAAGAAGATGGTTCGTTGTTGTTTAAAGGCCGTCTATGCATTCCGGACAATGCCGATCTAAGACGAACGATTCTTGATGAGGCCCATAAGTCAAATTATGCTATCCACCCTGGTAGCACCAAAATGTACCAAGATTTGAAAAAGAACTACTGGTGGAGAGGACTGAAACAAGACGTGGCCGAGTATATGTCACGATGTTTGACTTGTCAGCAAGTGAAGGTTGATCATAGACATCCTGCGGGACTATTGCAACCTTTACCAATACCAGAATGGAAGTGGGAATCAATCTCAATGGACTTTATTGTTGAATTACCCCGTACTGCCAAGAGACACAATATCATTTGGGTCGTCGTAGACCGATTAACCAAATCAGCGCACTTTTTGCCGTACAATACTACATATACAGCAGGAAGACTGGCAGATCTATACATGAAGGAGATTGTAAGATTACATGGGATTCCAAGCAGCATAGTTTCAGATCGTGATCCACTATATACGTCCAAGTTTTGGAAGAAGTTTCAAGAAGGAATGGGAACACGACTAGACTTTAGTTCAGCTTTCCATCCTCAAACTGATGGACAGACAGAGCGAGTGAACCAAGTAATAGAAGACATGCTCAGGGCGTGCATGCTTGATATGCAAGGATACTGGGATGAGTATCTACCGATGCTCGAGTTTGCATACAACAACAGTTTCCAAACGAACATTGGCATGGCACCGTATGAAGCTCTGTATGGACGACGATGCAAGTCACCCCTCAATTGGGAGGAAACAGGTGAGAAATTTGTGTTAGGGCCAAAACTACTTGAAGATAACGCTACCGTCGTCCGAATTATCAGAGAAAGGTTGAAGACAGCACAGAGTAGACAGAAAAGTTACGCCGATATGAAGCGGACTAGTGTCGACTACAAAGTGGGTGAGCATGTGTTTGTAAAGGTGTCACCTATGAAAGGTGTAATGAGATTTGGCAAGAGAGGGAAGTTAAGTCCACGTTATGTTGGACCATTTGAAATTTTGGGACGAGTAGGTGAAGTTGCATATCGCATTGGTTTACCACCGCTATTTAATCGAGTACATAATGTTTTCCACTTATCGATGCTCAGAAAGTACGTGAATGATCCGTCTCATGTGTTAGGAAAACAACCTATAGAGATGTGTCAGGACATGAGCATGATAGAAGAACCAATGGAAATCTTGGATCGAAAAGAACAAGTGTTGCGCACTAAAGTGATTCCCTTAGTGCTAGTTCGGTGGAACAATCATCCAAAAGAAGAGGCTACTTGGGAACGAGAGGCCGATGTGAAAGAACAATATCCAGCCTTGTTTCCAACGACGTGAGAATTCAATGTAAACCACAAACATGTTTGTGAAATCTCCACTATGCTTGAAATTCAATGGAAATTTTGATCCACTCTGTCATAAATTGTCAAAAATAGTAAAAGAAAGAAAGAGATTGAAATTCTGTAGAAATTGGGCAAAACCGATTAATCGAATTTCAAATCGATTAATCGATTTGGAATTGCGATTAATCGATTTTGCTCGATTAGTCGACTGGCATGTGCCAGTGACTGGAAATGAGAAAGAGAGTTAGAATATACACAGAAGACCAATTTCGATTAATCGATTTGGAATCAACTAATCGATTTTGACATTTCGATTAATCGAATTATATTTCGATTAATCGATTTACTTAAGAGATTGGAAGAAATTGAAAACACATAGACAATTTCGATTAATCGAAGATAGTTTCGATTAATCGATTTTGAAGTTTCGATTAATCAAAATGAGTTTCGATTAATCGATTATTTAAAGAATTCTGGAAATTGAGAAGTTACCACATGATTTCGATTAATCGAAGTGAAACTCGATTAATCGATTTTGGAATTTCGATTAATCGAAATGAATTTCGATTAATCGACTGGCTCGCGCCAGTGAGCTCAAAATTTAAAATTTTAAACAGACACGATTTCGATTAATCGATTTGGCAAATCGATTAATCGATTTTACGCGGCTTAACCTAGTTTTGAATCTCGATTAATCGATTCTAAATTTCGATTAATCGAGCCGCGGGCTATATATATGAGATTGGGGATTTTATTCCCCATTCGAAAATTTTCTTGCTTGGGATTTTGGGCGTTTCATCTTCTTCTTCTTCTCCAACCTACCGAGTGGTCTAGGGTTTGGATCTTCCATTGATTCGCTTCCGAATCCGCCTTCGAAACCTAAGGTAAACCCTAGATTTCCATTTTTTCTTTCCATTTGAGTTAGTTAAAAACCCTAGTTTTCCCAATATGCCGCCTAAAACCCGTTTGTCTTCGAAGAAGGCAACCTCCAAGCTACCGGTTAGGCGTAAGAACGCCGCACCACCACCACCTACCCCATCGCCGGTGAGGACTCCTTCACCGTCGGAATCGGAAACCACCTCCGGTTCGACGAGCGCATCCATGCGCGAGTCTTCCCGCGAATCCACCCCCATGCCACCACCACCCACCAATGTCGAGCAACCAAACGAATGGTGGGCAGCAAAGACCTTCGAGGTCGAATATACCATCGACCCTACCCTTTTCACCGATCCCGATGTACCGGGCGAGACCCAATGGGCTCAAAACTACATAAATAATGCCGGTCTCGGCAACCTTCTCAAACCAATCCGGGGTTCCTACTACCCTAGATTGGTGAGATTATTCTACCAAGGGCTCGTAGACGGCCCTACAAATGATTGCATAATCACCAAGATTTAGGGTCGTCTCTATACGATCACTCGTCGCCACATCCACGAGGTAATCGAGTGTTACCTCGACTTCACCCCAGAGACCACCCTATTCCCACCCTTCGAGGAGGACCCTCGTTTTGAGGAGGTCATGACCCACATGACCAACGGCAAGAAGGGGTCAGGCTCCTCCATCAAGAGGGTTGACCTTCCACCGTATATGTGGATGCTTGACTCGGTGGTCAAGTGCAATTTGTACCCAATGCGCCACGACACCGAGCGCGTGGAGAAAGTGCAGCAGGCACTTTACTCGGCCTTCTGTGGCCGGTGGTTTGACGCCACCATGCTCATCCTTGAAGGGATGAGGTATATAAAGGGCAAGCTGATGAAGGGCAACCTAAGGCCCAAAGAAAAGATGCCTTATGCTCGCCTCATATCGAGCATGTTGGAGTGCTACTCCAACGATGCATCTTACGCCGTCTCTCCGCATGAAGAGAGGGCTACGGACTGCGTGAAGACATTCTCTAGGTCTTCATGGGCCCGTAGTTATAATTTGCTAAAGCGGACCCTACCGGCTCCGGGTCCCGCTCCCGCCCCAGCAGCAGCAGCCGCAGCAGTAGCACCGCCACCACCCCCACCACCTCAGCAGGACCCACCCGTGGGTGGGGCACACCCTGCCGCAGCCGAACCATCAGTGGAGAGGGCCACCTCTCACACAGTAGCCTCACCGACACCACCTGCCCACTCCGCGCCCGCTACGCCCACCTCATCCTACCGCCGGCGCGCCGCTCCACCCGGTCCTACCATCGAGGACGTGTTGGCTCGCATGGAGGCCAACAATGAGAGGATGAACCGGAGGATAGACTTCCTCCCATTCCACACCCTCCGCCACATCTACCCGACCGACTACCGCCGCTACCTCGCCCAGGAGGAGGAGTGGACGGCCGGACGCACCGCCTTCTATCGAGGACCCGTCTTCCATCCCACCACTACAGACGCGGCTCCTTCCACATCTGCCTCCGCTCCGCCGACTGAGACGCCCCCACCGCAGCCAGAGCCAGCTCCAGCAGACCCACCAGCCACTGTAGCACCGGACCAGCCTGGCGAGGGGACTGCATGAGTCTTTTATTTATTTTTGTATGAGTCATGATTGTATCGATGTATATTTTGTACGCCAACTCATGTGGCGCCTTGTAAAAATTTTCTGATATTAATAGAAATCCACAAAAAAAAAAAAAAAAAAATTTTTTGTGTACATTGTTAAATCCGTCAAATTTAATTGTGTAATTGTTCATTTTGTTACATTTTACTTCCACGCTTATATGTGTGAATGTGTGCATATTTAAATACGTCTGACTCAATTGGACCACCTCACCTGAGAGTGTGGGGTGGGAGAGGGAGACCCAGAGAGACAAACCTTGGGTTATTTTCGGGGACGAAAATTCCCAAGGTGGGGAGGATGTAATAGCCCGAAAAATCACGCAAAAACTATGACCTCGGGATCCGTGCCCGATTGGTCACAAGTTGACCAATCAGGAGATCATGAGTTAGCATAGAATGTGATGAACGGACGAGATGTGATAGGTTGAGTGATTTCGTTGTGTGTGATGTAAATGAGAAGTCACTTACACCTACCACGGTGTATGTGCTCAACACACAAAGAGGGAGATAGATAAAAAGGGTTTAATAACCCTAGATGGGTATTTTGGGGTTGTTGAAGGAGAGTAAAGAAGAGAGAGAGAGTGAAGAGAGTGATTAATGCAAGGAGTGAATGCTAGTTGAGGAAGAGATTCGAGGATTCGACGGGGGATCCGATTAGAACAAAAGCTGGAAACCCTAGCCTTCCATCCCTAGATTTGAAATCAACTTGAGATCTATTCAAGGTAAGATTTTGTAAATCAAATGCATAGATTATAGAGGCTAAATGGTAGTTGAAAATAGTTTAAATCATAGGATAATGGCTTAGAAAAATAGAGGGAAAAGAATGGAAAAAGATTGGGAAGAACAAATGAAAGGGTCGAATCGACAATTTCGATTAATCAAATTGCTCATTAATCGAAATTGGCCAAGAAGTTGAAAGGTCGAGATTCGATTTCGATTAATCGAATTTGATTTCATTAATCGATTTTTGATTTCGATTAATCGATTTGGGGATCGATTAATCGATCGAGAACTCCAAAGGACCCTGTTTGGAGGAAATGATTTAGGAAAATCACTAATCGAAATGGGATTTCGATTAATCGATTTTGCTTTTCGATTAATCGATTTGGGATCGATTAATCAACTTATGAAATTCGATCGCTCAATCGAGAGCCTACTTTTATGAAGAAGAATTTCGATTAATCAAATTGATTCGATTAATCGAATGAAAACTCAATCGCTAACAATGAAATTACTTTGCTTTAAAGAAGAATTTCGATTAATCAAATTGCTTCGATTAATCGATATTGACCTTCGATTAATCGATGAAATCGATTATCGATCAGATTCGATTAATCGATTTTGGAAATCGATTAATCGAATCAGATTCGATTAATCGATTTTGGAAATCGATTAATCGACTGAGATAAATTATGTTGACTTTCTGGCTTTGACTTTAAGATTCTTGGAGGAACTTATACCTTCCTTATTGCATCCTTTGTGAGCTGTTTGACCTGTTATGTGGTACCATAGGTGGTACGTAGGGACTTGTGCACAAGGAACCACGTGGGACCGTCATGCGTTGAACAGATGAAGACTTGAGGTAGGGAACACCTTGAACATGTACTTTATTTTACAAGAGCATGTATGTAGTGATATAGAATTCAATTCAAATGTTTATTTCTTAAGAATTTGTGAAAAGTGTGTGTGTGTGACATCCATAAGAGTAATCATAATGAGCCATCCCTGTGGATGAAGAAGTAAGAGATAAGAGCATCGTGTGATGTAGTAAATGGATACATCCTGTGGATGTATCCAAGGATTGAATCATGTTTGATAGGGCCTAATCGATATAAGATAGCACATTTACACTGAATAACTATATGTAAGGCAATCGATATTTTTGTTATTTGAGGTTTGATAGGGTACCTCACCGACGCGGCGGATATCCACGATCACACGGCAGGATATCCGTGACCGAAGTACGGGCGTGGAAAACCGTAGGCCAAGTGATGGAGGCTTATCCGTGATATAGTAAGCACACCCTGTGTGGTGCTTGATTGAGACAAGTGAAACCCCGCCACCAATCCCCAGGGGAAAGGGGCTTGGGTACTATATGGTATTCCCAGCGAATACATTGAAACTGTCTATATAGAAGACGATGAAGGGTATCTCATCGGGGCTCGATGCTATATTGCTCGGGGATTACTTAAGTTGAAAGTTTAAGTTTTGCTTTAGGCCTTCTCAGCATCATTCATGAGTAAATGAAAATATAAGCAATCAACGAAACAAATGCTTTTAATGCTTCATTAACAACATAGTTACATCATGCATGGCATATCATGGAATATATGTGAGTTATAATTTATATGTTCAACGTGTTTGTTCCCTATTGAGCTAGGATGTAGCTCACCCTATAGACTATCGTCCGCGGGTCCACTACTAGCATTTGGCGGCCAGAATCTTGATCCCGTGAGTCGGACCTTGCGGCCGGCGAAGAGTTGGAGCCACCTCCAGAGGACTTCTTCTAGAGGACTCCGTTGTGCCACTTTGAGGGATTTTTGGAGAGGTTTTGTACGGCTTGGCATGTCAAGCCTTGATTGTTGTTTAAAACCATGTACATAAGGAGTTGGGATTATTCTTTTGGGATGAACCATCCGTGATGATTTCTATCATCGATAGTTCGGATCGGTTCTCCATTCATGCACAGGCATGAGGGTAGAACTGTCTTTTGGGAAGTTAATTAATATAGATTTAAATTCCGCAATTTCGTTTATTATACTTTTTGATGCTTGATATGCCAGTGTTCCATGCTTAGCTAAAGGGCACGGTCAAGATGATCGTGCTGATGGCACGGGTTTCGGGGTGCCGAAATCCGGGCTGTCACATTCTCGATCGTGGTTTCTATGAGTTCCGGCCCAAGCATCTTTCTTTCACCAACCTCGTCCCAACAAAGAGGCGTCCTACAACTTCGGCCATATAGAGCTTCAAAAGGCGACATCCCGATGCTTGCCTGAAAGCTATTGTTATAAGAAAACTCAATCAAAGGGAGGTGGTCATCCCAGTTACCTCGGAAGTCTAACATGCAAGCTCGAAGCATGTCTTCTACGATCTGATTAACTCTTTCAGTTTGACCATCGGTCTCTGGATGGAAGGCTGTACTGAAGTCGAGTCTCGTACCCATTGCTTTTTGAAATTTCTTCCAATGATCAGAAGTGAATTTCGTGTCTCTGTCTGACACAATGCTCACAGGAACTCCATGAAGCTTGACTATTTCCTTCAGATACGTCTCACTCAGTTTGTCCCCACTATCTGTAATCTTGAAAGGTAGAAAGTGCGCCGACTTAGTCAATCGATCAATAATAACCCAAATGGCGTTGTGCTTCCTTGAAGATCTAGGGAGTCCTACTATGAAATCCATAGAGATATTCTCCCACTTCCACTCGGGAATCGATAAGGGTTGCAAAAGACCGGCTTGCTTCTGATGCTCAACTTTCACCTGCTGGCATACCAAACACCTGGAGACATATTCGGTAATCTCTCTCTTCATATTTGGCCACCAATAATAGTTTCGAATATTCCGGTACATTTTTGTGCTTCCTGGGTGCACCGAATATCCAGATTTGTGTGCCTCTTTGAGAATTTTGTTTCGCAATGTTTCAACATCGGGGACATACAATCTATCTCGAAAAATGAGGGTCCGTCAAATCGTATAGAGAAATCTGGTTTAGGGCCCTCGGCTAACTGTCCCTTAATCTTCGAAATTTCAGGATCTAAGGGTTGGCCATTTCTGATACGACCAACAAAGGAAGGCTTGACCACCATACTGGCTAGGTATACTCCCTCACCAATTTTGTCAAGTCGCACATCCAACTGAGCAATCTCATCGAGCGACTTTGAAGCCTTTAGACGTGCTAGCAATCCTGAAGATTTTTTACTTAGAGCGTCAGCAACTACATTTGCTTTACCCGGATGGTAATTAATGGAACAATCATAGTCTTTCATGTATTCCATCCAACGTCTCTGTCTCAAATTAAGATCTTTCTGAGAAAATAAGTATTTGAGACTCTTGTGGTCCGTAAAAATCTTGAAAGTCTTACCGTATAGATAATGCAGCCCAATCTTAAGTGCAAAGATGACTGCGGCCAACTCAAGGTCATGAACTGGATAATTCTTCTCATGCGGCTTCAACTGTCTTGAGCCGTAGGCAATGGTTCTCTTACGCTGCTCTAACAAACAACCAAGTCCCTGGCGCGAAGCATCTGTGTAGACTTCATAATCACCGGGTCCAGAAGGTAACGTGAGAATGGGAGCTCTCGTGAGTTTCTGCTTCAATAGATTAAAGTTCTGCTCACACTGATCGGTCCACACAAATTTGTTGTTCTTGCGGGTTAGCATAGTGAGCGGGAGTACCAAACGAGAGAATCCTTCCACAAATTTACGATAATATCTGGCTAAACCGAGAAAACTTCTCACTTTGGTGACGTTCTTTGGTGTTTGCCAATTTGCAACCGCTTCAATCTTCGATGGATCCACAGAAATCCCTACGGCGGATATCACGTGACCCAAGAAAGATACTTTCTCAAGCCAAAATTCACACTTGCTCAATTTTGCATATAATCAGGTCATGAGAGTCACAATATGAAGGTGGTCATTGTGAGCTTCTTTTGTGCGAGAATAAATGAGAACATCGTCGATAAATACCACGACGAACTTGTCAAGAAATTCTCTGAATACGCGGTTCATTAGGTTCATAAACACGATAGGCGCGTTTGTAAGCCCAAAAGGCATAACGAGGAACTCGTAGTGTCCATGCCTTGTTCCAAAAGCAGTCTTGGGAATATCTTCGGCTCTAACTTTCAACTGATGATAACCGGACCTGAGATCTATCTTTGAAAAGTAAGTAGCGCCCTGTAGCTGATCAAATAGGTCATCGTTACGAGGAAGAGGGTATCGATTCTTCACGGTAACATTATTCAGCTGTCGGTAGTCGATACAAAGTCTCATCGAACCATCTTTCTTCTTTACGAATAAGACCGGTGCTCTCCATGGTGATTCACTACGGCGGATAAATCCCTTTTCAGATAGCTCACGCAACTGAATCTCTAACTCCTTGATTCGGTGCTCATGGTGCCATTCGACGGACTCAATCTTGAACTCTACTTCTACCGTGGAAGTCGGGTAAATCTTCTGGAAAGACATCGACGAACTCCCCAATGATAGGAATATCTGAGGGGTCCGCTTTCTCATCACGTTCACCGTCAAGTGTAGCAAGTAGGGCTGCTCCTCCCTTTTTAATGCCGCGAAATTTGAACGAAGGGCTCCCAATCGGTCGGAAGGTGACTACTTTAGAAAAGCAATCAATCGAGGCGTGATAAGCCGCCAACCAATCCATCTTTGAGGATTATATCAAGTCTTAGAATCCAAAGTACCACAAGATCTGCGGGTAACTCATGTGTTCCAACTACTAGGACCGTAGCTTTACAAACTTTAGATGCCATCATCACTTCCTGACCAGAGAAATCGCAAGTGTACTATCCATCGATACGGGCTTAGCTCCGATTTCAGAAACAAAACTCGGTGTAATCAAAGAGTAGGTCGATCCGGAGTCGATCAAGACCCAAGCATGACAACTGGACGAATCGATAGGTCTAGAAACTTTTATAGTTCCTGAATTACACAAGGGTTTATATGTGATCTAAGTTATACATGGCATAACATTCTCAAGAAAATAATAAATTAAACTCATACACAGAATAAGTTATAAAAGCAATCATGAGGAAGCAAAGCTTAAAGAAAATTAGACAAGGAAAAATTCATACCCTGAATGACCTCATCGGTAGCTAAAGCGTCCTGCTGAGACATGGCGAAAACTCGACCCTGCGCTCGAGGTTGTTGCGGTTGTTGTTGCTAACCTCTAAAATAAATATCTGCGGCTAGGTCTCGCTCTGGGCAGTCACGAATAAAGTGTCCTGGCTTCTTACATCGGAAACACACACTTGAGTACAACAAACACTCACCCGATTTATGTTTATTGCCGCACTTGGTACAAGGTTGGTACGGAACAAAGTAAGGTTTCTGCTGGGTGTTAGCTGGAGCATTCTTGGGGTGTGCCGTAGATATAACACCTCTCTGAACAGCTCGGGTTGTAGTCGCCCCAGGGTGGGTGTAACCTGACGATGGTGCGACTCTCTGGTAACCGAATGCGGGAGCGACTCTACAGGCGGGCAGTGCAGTGCGGTCTAGAATGAGGTGCTCTCGGAGTAAGGGACGAAGAGCCTTCATGATTTGGTTTACCCCTCTGAGTTGTTAGAAGGGCTACATGCTGAGCGCGTAGTTCTCCATTTTCCTGCTCTTGGATATGAGCTCGTTCTACAAGCTCTCTATAGGTCAAAATTTTCATTGCTGCAATTTTGCTCTTGATAACGGGATTGAGCCCCTTCTGAAAATGGTAACACTTTTCAGCTTCATCTGCTACCAACATGGAGGCGAATCGGGAGGGTCGATCGAACTTCGCCTCATACTCAGTCACGGATAGATTTTCTTGCTGTAGTGCTAAGAACTCGCTCTTTTTCTGAGTCTTGGTGGCATCGGTAAAGTATTTTTTATAAAATACTTCTCTGAACTGCTGCCAAGTCCAGTGTTCTTCTTCTTCCCTGTCTGCTAATCTTTTCGCTGATGTCCACCAATTTTGTGTATCGCCTTGCAAGCACATCACGGCCCAAGGCACTTTCTCATTTTCTGCTAGAGTAGAGACTTTAAAAATTTTCTCTATTTGTGTAATCCA
The DNA here is from genome assembly GCA_021018995.1 of Chloranthus sessilifolius. Classification (NCBI taxonomy): domain Eukaryota; kingdom Viridiplantae; phylum Streptophyta; class Magnoliopsida; order Chloranthales; family Chloranthaceae; genus Chloranthus; species Chloranthus sessilifolius. The sequence goes on along the minus strand of CM037587.1, from coordinate 120,623,283 downwards.
ATCGTCAGCGGTATCAGGATCCAACTGTTCGTGGAAGTGCGGAGGTCGAGCCCTGGAGAAAGTCACATATCCGTTATAATAGTTATCAAATCGAGGCGTTGGTGGAGGTGTACCCGAACATCGATTGGCAGGATTGTTCAGTTGCTGGGTAATCAGGTCCTGATAAGTTTTGGCATGTTGTTCCAGCTGCTGGTTGAACCCTTGGATCAATCTGGCAGTCTCTTGCTGATGGACCTCATTCAACTGGGCGACATTGTTGCTGTTGCGCAGCTGTCAACTCACGTAACATACGTGCGATTTCACTTTCATCTCCTTGGGATGAAGATCCCTTACCATTTCTTCGCGGTGCCATCGTAATCCTGTTTCAAAATTTCAAGGATTTAGAACTCATACTAACTTAAATCCCAAAGTTCACAGAAAGTAAAGTCTGATGCTCTGATACCACTCTGCACCATTCAACCAAGTTAACCGACCGAGCGGCAATATTAATTGGGTTTACTGTTTTTACTCCAATTAAAATAATTAAGTTAAAAATAAAACAAGTAAGGTTTCGAAATAAATTAAATATATAAATAGATAAATAATATCAGAACAAAGATAAATAACATCTTTCAATCCTAAATTAATATTATTTAGAAAAGAAAATAGGTTCTTTTTATTTAACCCGTCGATACATGATCGAACCGTATCCTACGCGACGGGATCTGAGAAGGACGAGATGGATGGATGGATACCCACCTCTTGAAGCGTGCTCGGCGAATCGACGGCGGTTAGGGCGATAGAGATCGACGTCCACACGATGGGCCGTCTACGATTACGCCGTCTTCACCTTGATTTGACGATAGAAAAATACCACGGTGGTTCTTGTGGAAGAACACACAAGAGATTTAAAAGAGATTAGGGTGTTTTTAGAAAATGGTAGCTATAGAAGAAGATGGAGTGAGTTTTTAAGAAGAATTCTTATAATAATGGTTTAGGGTTCTCCGTAGCTTTCTTATTTATAATATATGGGCATTAATTCGGTGTTAAGCGGTCGCACTAAATAAGGGTGTATAGGCTTTTATTTCAAGGTTTAAAATAGAGGTTTAAACTCACGTAGTAAGATTTGATCCTTAGACCTCTTGTTTATAACTAAAGTCTTTCAACCACTAGGCCACCACACAACTTGTGTCAAATAAAGATAATTTTAAATATAAAACCTTTTTGAAAAATCAAAATGTGTACTTTTTCAACTAGGATAGGTTCCGGTATGGAGCACTAACACCACGCTCTGTGCAAAACAAATCTAACACCACAAATTCAGTTTTAAATTTTTTAGAGTCGTTACACCTATTGTTTGAAGAGATTGGAGGATTGTCGATTACAACAGAATAGCTGCAGTTTTTTATTTTTTGATAAAAAAACCCTAGCTGCATTGGAGAAGAAGAAAGAGTCCGAACACTCAAAAGATGGAAAACCAAGGGATCCCCTCGACAATTGTTCTCAAATTTTGATAGATAATGGGATCATATTTTTTGACCCTTCGTATGTCATCCAAACAACGAGAATGTCAGCAATTTGTTTGCTGTGTATGAGTTTTCCCATATTTCCCTTGAAACCAAATAGAGCCTCTTAGGGTGGCATTGCACTAGTTAAACCTATGCGGAACACACAGTTTTTTCCACCATAAAAAATTGTTGACTGCCTCAAATTACACGATGGAGATCTTTTTCATCCTAATCTTCCATACAATTTGTCTTGAGATCATGGTGCACCTATCAGACGGTCACATGTTGATTCCATGTAGCACACAACCTCAAAAGTAACTATCTGATAGGTACGGCCATGATCACGGTTAGTTTTGGGGATGCTTGCCACATGGAAGCAAGATTTGGCCATTTAGTAGGTGCGTCATCATCTCAAAATCTACTGTGGAATATTTGGACAAAAAACGTTCTCAAAATCTACTGTGAATACTTGATCATGTAACACTCGATCATGTAATTAGATGCAACAATGCACCCAAATGAGGTTGTCTGTCTCATCCATCATCACTCGAACAATGTTCCAAGCTATCATTGTCCTAAATGAAATAGCTTTACAAAACTATCATATTTCATTCACTGGCAATGGTCAAGTTCAAATGGTTGAACCTGATTTTATATTCAACCAAATTTACAATCATAGTATATGAGAGAATCTCGCCTTTCATAGTTTCTAATTTTATAAGATGATATGTAGTCAAAATTATCTCATATCCAATGGATGTAGATTTGATTGAACACGAAATTAAGTCCAACCAATTGGACATGACCATTACCCTTTCATTCATTATCCCCGATCTTAGCCTAATTAGGGTCTACACTCTAACGCAAACTTGACCCAATGCAGTTAAGTTTGGGCTTAAACCGGAAACCAACATGACCAAACTAGCAAATCCTGGGGTGAGGTTAGGTATGATCGGCTTGGGTTGACATACAGGGTAGGACCATCGGAGTTGGGTCAAATTTATGTCAAGAATTTAAGGCGTAAACCCCACAAGTTTATTATGCATTACCCTTGTCATTAGTAACTTTGAGGAATTGGGTCTATAGCCAAATGAAAAGTTGACAATATTGCAACCTCTTAGTCTCTCTTTTAATCCCAACTTTCCTAAAAAAAGCACTAGTAGCTTTGGGCATCATCAAAGAGGAGAATAATGTTGATTAATGATATCAATTTTGAGTTTGGTTTAAGATCATCTAAAACCCTTCATATTATTAATAAATTATTATTTTAGGATCTTTTTGGATAAAACCTGATAAAATGTGGTAAAGTTTATTATGTACGTATTCGTAACTTGCAGGAATATACAGTAATACTATGTTTTACCCTATTCTAGAGAGAGAATATACAATAATATTATGTTTTACCCTATTCTAGAGAGAGAATATACAGTAATACTATGTTTTCCCCTATTCTCGAGAGAGTGGGGGGGGGGGGGTTCCCCTATTCTAGAGAGAGAATATACAGTAATACTATGTTTTCTCCTATTCTCGAGAGAGGGGGGGGGGGGGTCATAATATGTTTTGATGTTTTGTGGTAAATAGGAATAGTACATTTACCACCCTTAAAATCACCCAAATAGTTGAATCCATGGTAAAATGTTTTACCATACTACATTTATCATGTATTCCCTGTATCCAAACAACCCCTTAATATTATTGTAAGTATTTAATATTTTCACTTAAAAATCATTTACTCTAAATAGGCAAACTGTCAATTGTAAATCATGAAACCGAATTCATGCCAAATGTCCAAGCAAATCTAGTGACGTTGCTCTTGACCAGTTCACTCTTGTGTTTTTTCCACTAATAAGGCAAAGTAAAAAAATAAAATAGAGCCACTACTTGCACACAAGATTTGATGACTTGAATTTGCTTTCCAAGGCCGTGAGTTCGAGTAGCGACTCCTCTCTTGTAATAACAAAATATCCCGTAAGGTGTGTAATTCTGAACTACTCGGGGCATGATAGGCGCAAAGGCATCCATCCCTTAGGAATTAGTCCAAGCGGAAGCTTAGGATACCCTAAGTTATCCAAAAAAAAGATGACTATTCATAAGCTTAACAATATTATGATATCTACGTGAGCAGAGTGAGAGTTGAGTGGATGGCTTCATTTCAAGGACCACTAGGAGAGTGATAGTCCGGTGGATTGCTAGGTTCCACAACGAGTCGGGATTTGCAATTGAAGATTCGATCTCCGAAGCCAGGAGTTGTCGTTGTTAAAATCTTTGACTGCCTTGAATCAGATGAAGGAGATCATTTTTCGTACCATTCTTCCACCCAATAGGTTTTGAGATCCCGACCGACCTATCAGACGGCCAGTTGTTGATTCCACATGGCACACATAGGGCCCACAATGGGCTGGGTTGGGGTAGGGTCAAAAATAGCCGCCATGCTCGGGGTTTTCACTATACACTCTTGGCCCGGCCCCTACACGGGCTAAGATGTACTCAGCCCAACACGGCTCTTTTCCAAGGAACTTGTTGGATTCAGACCGAGGTGTGGGCCAATTATTTTTATGAATTTTCTTTTTTTATCAAACAATTTCATTTAAAGGCGTTGGTGTTCAATATATAATGACTAAAGCCAACTTTGGTTGGTTAATCCATTCAGGTCATTGATGGTCAGCAAGTATAATGGTCCTAATGATGATCCTACACATATTTCATGTGTATCTCACAGGTGGATTTTCCCCGATGAACCGTTGGCACCAATCCTACATTTTGTCTCCGTGGACCGAGTAGAAAGGGTCGGTTGGCACCAATCCTACATTTTATCCTACATTTTGCCTCCGTGGACCGAGTAGAAAGGGTGGGTTGGCACCAATCCTACATTTTGTCTCCGTGGACCGAGTAGAAAGGGCGGCTCAGCAGGATGAGGATTCTACCATGAGAGAAGAAGTGGGCCAACCTGTTTCAAAAGGCGTTGGTTAGTACATTTTACAAAAATGTCATGCCTCTAAATCGTTCAACGATTTAATATGAGGGTATATTTATAAAATACATTCAAAGTTATATTTAATTTTCTATTTATTAAATATATTTTTATTTATAGAAAAATATATTATTTATGTATATGTGATGTTTGGGCATCTAGTCCAAGCTTAGCCTGAGTTAACCTGGGGCGGCTCATGCCTAACCTGGTCCGGGTCTCAAGAATGCCTGTACCTTTTGGGCCAGGTCCGGGCTGGATTTCAGGCTAGATCGGCCCATTGCCACCCCTGTGATACATGGTCTCCAAATAACTGCATATAATACATTATTCCACCCTTTCCGGCCTCTCATTAATGAGTACCTTTAAATCCACTCACCAAATCTTTGAGTTCACCCACACTGAAACACATTGACTGCATTGAATCAGACGATTGAAATTGTTTATCGTTCCAATCTTCACATGATGGATCTTGAGATCATAGGCATACCATCAGACAATCATTTTCTTATTTCATGTGGTATACACTCAAAAAAGTGACCTTAAAATCAATTTTAAGCTTCCATGTGATGTTAAGGTCACTTTTTTGAAATGTGTGCCACGTGAAATAAAACACTGGCCTTCTAATGGTACACCCATGATCTCAAGGTCCATTGTGTGAAAGATTGAGAGGATAAATAATCTCTATCGTCTGATTCAATGCAAGCAATGTGTTTCAGAGTGGGTAAACTCAAAGATTCGGTGGGTGGGATTTAAAGGTACTCCTCATTAATAATACTCATGCACACCCCTCCTTGTCCGATCATTATAATTACATCAACAGGAAAGGAATTCCGAAATGCATGATTGAGTTATCCCATTGACCTAACAGTAAAGTCTAGCCTCAACTCATTGTGGTTGTTATGAGTCCAAAAATAGATTATAAACCAATCAGCTTTCATAGTGACAAATTTCGTTTTTGGGAATTTTTCGGTGGGGAGTCCTTTTGGTACTTTTTGGATTAATTTGGATACCTTTCGAAAAAATTTTGAGAAAGTTTCGGGAATTAAAAATATATTTAATATATATTTTTTAATTTTTTTAATATTTTTAAAAAAATTACCGAAATTTACTGAAAAATATCGAAAACTGAAATTTTCGTTTGACCCCCATTTCATGAAATTTTGCCCAAATTCGGTGAAATTTGTCACTATGCCAGCTTTAAATATTAAAATTATAAAGTAATGATAGTAAGATTTAATGGGCATATGGAGCTCACCTTAGGCCTAAGATCTAAGAAAAGGCCATTACTCATTCCACATTTTAGGTCATGTAACAGACTTTTCACCAATCAAAATTATAATAGTGGCTAAACATCATCTAAACACCATAATTTAAAAACAAAAAAGAAAAAAAGCATGCTCATGAGAAGGCTTAAACTATTTGATTTGGGAAGTTACTTTCAACTATTGTTCATATTTAATATCCAAAGTCCATGTTTATTCAATTGTATAGATCCTCCAATGAGCATATTTTTTTTGTCTCACAAAAATCATAAGATGTTTTGCTACTTTGACAACTTTAATTATTAAGAACAATGTGGCGTCCTATACGTTTCAAAATTGAGAAGGTGCAGGGTTTTATAGTTGACTTGTTGGTTCTCTTTCAGTTTCCGAATTATTAAATAGAAACCATGAAAATTCACTGAAAAATTTACATCATCGCATAATATATATATATATATATATATATATATATATATATATATATAGTCACTAAAACAAGATTAAAAAAAGGCCCTAAATTACACAATCATTATAATCAGTCCTTATTCATTGGAGAACAGAAAAAGTAGAAAAAATAAAATAAAAATTATGATATACACATAAGTCATGTCATAATCACATATTGTTTCAGGCTCGTCCATATAAAATGTAAATGTTTTATAAGGGATTAAGAGATGAAAAATGATACTATGGATCATGAATCATGTTCACCATAGGAATAGCAAAAAAATGTGATAAACATGCTACTTAGTTGTCTCCCTTAGATGCTCATCTACATGTTGGAGATTTCATGGGGACATCTTGTTAGAATTATCAGGATCTTCCCGCAATCAAAATCGAAATTAAATAAAACTTTAGCATACCTTACGCTGTAGAGTTTTTCACGCGAGGATTTAGCGTTGAGCAACTCAAGTAATAATCCGAAAATCGATGATTTGATGTAGAGTTTTCTCTTTCTTTACACACCGTAGAAAAGATGGGTTTCTCTTGAATTCTTCTAATTCGATTGATACGTATAATGTGTGCAGAAAGAGAGACTCTACATCTCTTTAAATAAGTTAGCGGATAAAAATTTACCCATAAAAAAATTTAACGATTAGAAATACCACACTTATGTTAAGGTAAAATCACAATCCTTGATATAACTGAAAACTTCTAATTTAACCACAACTACTGTTCTATCATCTCTTTAGGTTAACAACTTGAACTATTTGACCCTAACCATGACTTGTGACTTAATGGCCACACAAATCCGTAAAATCCAACACATCTTTGATTGGTAAAAATACATGCATATTATGGTTACAAATAGAGATAGGCCCATCGACATAAATTATTTGTATTCTAAAGAGTCCACACTCACCGATGTCTATAAAATATGCAATGGAACAAATAGAAACTGCATAATGGGATTTTAGCCTCGAGTTTCATATCATTTTACTTGGCTGAAGCAATACGAAAATAGACAAAATAACAGAAAATTCATCTTTCCCATTTAAAATAGTTTTTTTAGGATGATAATAAATAATATAAACTGCTATGAAGAACACTGCACTATTGCAAACAAATTATACTAGAATAAGTTTATTCATGATATGGTTTACCAGTCGGGAAAAATGTGGCTCAAATAATCAATATATTATTGCTATTATGATATGTATTTTTTCTATCACAGGCTACATTTGAAAATTTGTTTCCCTTTTTCCTATGAAAGCCTTGGAACAAGGAAACCTGCCTTTTTTTCCTTTTATGTACTGCATTGATGATAAAATTTTGGATCATATTTGAAAGGGATTTTTTTATAGAAAACAATGCCTTTTTCGGCACATCAGAAAATAATGCCTCAAAAACAAACTTTTTAGCCAAAAAAGACCCGACTTTAAACATTTTAGAAAAACGGCGCTTTTACAAATTTTGGAACTTCAGAAAATCATGAAAGTATCGTTTTTCTGAAACGTTTAAAGTTGAGCTTTTTTTACTAAAAAGTTTGTTTTTGAGGCATGTTTCTCTAATTATCCCTTTTTTTATATATATAATAAGATATGAGTGAAATTAATATACAAAGCCATAGTTTAGACGATGACCGGGGCATTTAGCAGCAAAAGAAACAAAAGTGTTGGAAACATCAACAACTTTGTTGATTCAAAGATTCGAACATCACAGGTTATGGTCATTTCCATTCGATGTTGCTTCAATCATGCACCATAGGAGATTAACAAGGGTTATCTAAAAACTAATTATTGAACCTTGATTTTGACAAATAATTGATTACTGAATATTTAATCAGCAAATCAAAATGCACACCAATAGCAAGTCAGTGAGTCGTTGCCATTATCATCGAACTTGGGTTTCGAAGGCAAAGCAGATGGTTGAGATGTGATCGACGACATTGGAGAGGAAATTCTAAGATTAAAATCATTGCTAGATCCTTTAGCATTGAGCTTATTTATGATGATTTCTTGCTTAGTATGGCACATGAACTACCTCAACAATTTGTACAAAACTTAGGCAACCTCCATCTCTATCTCATGAATCGGCGAAGAAAACCTTTATGGTCTTCTGTTGTGGCAAGTGCTTTATTCCGATAGTTTTTTTCATGATTTTAAGTGTTCGAAGAAGATGGTAAGATCAGAACCACATATCGCTCAATACTCCAATCTTTTAGGCTGCGTATGGCATAGCTCTCTGCTAGCCCCTGCCATAGCAGAGTTCACTTGCTTTAGCAGGTTCCCATCCTCTTTGCTAACATCCTGCGAGTAAGGAGGTTGCTGCTAGAGCAGGTAAATTCTCCTTTACAGAGAGTTAGAAAAGAGAATGGGAACCAATTAAAGCAAGTGAATTCTATTGTGGCAGGGACTAGCAGAGAGCTATATCATATGCAGCCTTAACCTCACTGAATCCTACAACTCCAATTTTCAATATTCCCTATAAAATATACCAAAACACTGAAAATATCAAGAACAAAGAAAAGAAACAAGACATTATCAAATCAAAGAGCTTGGAGAGAAATCTAATCTAACGCTTAAAGATCATAAAGCTTGGACGTTTTAATAGTTTTGTGTTTCAGATTTTCAGTTATTTAATAGCATCTGTGTAGCCTCTAAGTTCTTCTTTTGTTGGGCTCTCTTTGTTCATACATTTTTACGCATGGATCAAAATACCGGAAAATCGGCACGTATTGTTTGAGCAAAAAATCGGTACGTATCGGACGATACGTACCGGAACAGTAATGTACCGGACAATACATTGAATGTATTATCCGGTATCAGCCATACAAATGAACGACACGATACATTTAATGTACCGTATCGCTCACGTCCGATACCGATACGTATCGGTATCGAACAATATTTTGATCCATGCTTCTACGTCTAAGTCATTTGAAGGGGCATTTGAGTAATTTGATAGACGAAAAGCCAAAGAGAATTTTATAATAATGATATCTAATATTTATTCAGCAGAATCACTTTAGAGTTTAGACTTTATAAAAGGGCGCATTTATTTTCAACTCAAGATTCTTCCTTCTTAGCCAGGGTTTTACAAACTCAAACGGCCGGTCTGCTTTTGAGATCATGATCGTATGATTGAATTTTGATTGAAAGTGGCATATATCTCAAAAAGTTATTCGAGAACCACACTTGATGTATGTCCATAATCATATTATTTTGGGATTCGTGCCACTTGCAATCAAAACCTGACAGTTATAATGGTAGGCTAATGATCTCATGATCTATTGTGTCAAAGACTGAGACAACAAACAATCTCCCTCGGCACATTCAAAACAGTCAATGGTTTAAGGGTATGAAACCCTAGTTGAGAAAGAAAAATCTTAGATTATAAATAATCATACCCCTTATAAAAAAATTAACAAGACAATAGAAAATTAAAGAAACAAAAGAAAAATATATAATTTAAAGGATATTTATCTAGAGTTATTTATATCTTACATATATTCAATTTAAAATGATCTTTAAAATTTTCATTTGACAAAACCAATTTATTAAACCAAAGTGAAATTTTATCTAAATTATAGGGTTTTTTTTTTTCAAAGTGAAATTTTTTGTCATGATACTTAACCTTCATTTTTCTCTTGTAGTATAGTAATATATAAATATGTATGTTCATGGATGGATGAGGTTAGGTGTTGGTGCCCAATACGCAATCCATTCCATTTTGATGTAGTAAAAAAAATAAAAAATCCAGAGTGTCAAATAAAGAACTCTTCAAAGAGAAAAGAGAAAATTTTAAGTACTCCCTCTCTCTCTTCCATACTACAAAACACCCAGTAACCCCTCAGATCCTTATTTTTATCAAGAAAGAAGAAGGGCTTTGTAAAGGAGAAATGAGAGAGGAAGTGTCTTGGAAGCCGAGATCTCCCTCCTAGTGGTCCGCAGTAATCCCCTTAATCTATATGGAAATCTATATAAAAAAAAGTAAGTTTTTAAATCATTAGAATTCAGAGGGTCAATAAATTTAGGTGTTAGATTTTTTTTGTCAATACCTTAACTCATATTTATTTTTCTATTAAAAATTGGGTTAAACTTTTGACAACACGTATCTCGAAGCAATAGGAAGTAGTTTTCTAATATAAGTGATATGTCTCCACTTTCTTTTCTTGATGGGTTAGGAAAGAGAGGTGGCTATATAAGGAGACTACCGTCCCCTCTTCCTCTAACCCTAGCTCATTCCCATCTAGAGGCTAAACTTAGAGAAGACGAGAGGTAACGTGGTTTCGGATTATTTGGCGGAGATCATCAGCTTCATTAAGGAGATCACTCACACGACGATCCGATAATAAATATAAGGTACGTGTGTTCTTGAAAAAGGTATATTTTGATCGTGTGATTTGAGCCTAGATCCTACAAATTCTAACAATTGGTATCAGAGCAAGGTTTGCTTTATCACACAATCAAAGGATTTATGTATTATTTATTTTTAAATTATAAGTAAAATTATTGTTGCTTGAGAGTTTTAGCTTTTGCCCGAATTTAAGAATTTTAGTAGTTACATGGCTCAATCCGTGTCCATCCAAGGATGCACGATATCTAAAATCAACAAAACCCGTTTAAACAAGGCTGAGATTAGGTCTTAGCGTGTGTAACTAATTATAATGGGGGATTTCGTTTTATCCAACTGTTTTAATATCTAAATTCAAGAAGTATTGGAAGAAGGTACCAAAATCGTTTCTGGATACAAAATCCCTTGAAGAAGACGACCTGTCTCTTGTTACTAATTATGTCACTTTTAAGTCTCTTTAAGTTTGTTATCTGATTCCCTTTTTTTTTTTTTCCACGATAGGTTAAATGGACCCAGAGACCCAACTACGATCAAACTCCCATTAGATAAGGGGAGTCACCCGCTTTCTTGGATTTCAAAAATTATGAAGCTGATAATAACCAGCTTTCAGACGTCTCCTAGGTTTTTTCACTTCTTTCCTTTTATTTTTTTATTTTTATTTTTTTCCTTCCCTTATTATTTTTTTTTTCTTTTTCGGATCATTTTTGAGCTATTTATAGGTCCGATTTTCGGACATTATATATGGATTTTGACTTTCTCGGACATTCCGGATCTATTTTTAAGGTCTAATTTTTAAAATGAATTCTCCGTTATGATTTTTTAATCACCTGACGTCTTTTTTATAATTTTTTAATCGGATAATTATTGTGTATTTGAGTGCTTTTAATTAAAGTTGAATTTTGTGAGAAAGAAAATATAGGGTTGGATATTAAAGGTTGTGCTCCAGCACCAACGTTGATACTTACATAATGTTACCCATGATTAATATTAATTTTGGCACTTACCCACCACATGAGTTAGATTAGCTATTTGGAAGGATTCTTCTGTCCAACGGTGATGATCTTTCCTAATGTCGTGATTTTTATAAATGAGGTTTAATTTTATTTAATTGTTCTCAACATATTATATCTGATTCAAGGTAAAAATTATGTGTGCTTTTCAATGCTCTATTGACGATGTTGACTATATGTGACATGCATGCCCATATAATCATAGTTTGATGATTATAGATAATTTCTTCACTTAATGCATATGTATCTTATAATTATTTAATTTTGATTAATTTATTCATCAAATATAATGTGTGGCATTGATTTATCTTTCAAAAGAAGATTAGTTAGCAAAATGTGTATATACATGGAAATGAAAATTTGAAACCTTGAATCAGACTTGATATGGTTGAATGAAATTTAGGTCGTACCTTAGGGATCAAGGTAAATCGGTAAAACGATCGTTCGAGAGTACGTAGCTGAAATAGGCCGAGGTCTGTCCAAAGGTGCCCACCTATGTAGGCTGCGTGACTTTTGAATCTTGATACTTATGTCTCATTAAGATCGGATTGGCACATGCTTCTATGAGATTTCTAACTTCTGGAAAAATTTGATTTAGAAATTTCATATAAGTAGAGTGAATAGAACGGTCATAAGTGCGTAGGGGAGAGAAGGATAATCTTTCTGGCCAAAGCTGATAGAGAGTCTGGATCAATTATACGGCACAAGTGATAAGGTCTATGCGTGTTTTCTCAAACACGATCTTGGGAAACAAACTGCATGTTAAAGTTTCTGCCCAAAGGTGATACTGAGACATGGCAATTGGTTGTCCCAAAGAGTGATTGTTCATAGCTGACACCAAATTAATTCAGATTTGACCCTAAATCAGAATTTAAATCTTCGAAGAATAGTTAGTGACATATGGTCATAGTTTACAGTGAACATGTAGTGACATATGGTCATAACGTAATCTTCGAGGACATATAATCATGACGTATTCTAATTAAATCGTTAGTGATTGATAAAAATTTAGATACATAATCTGCATATTTTTTTGTTTTGCTAGTGATATATAATGTCTTGTTTCTATATAGAGCTATGGACGGATCTACTATTCATAAGCAACTAGCAAGTGTTGAGCCTCTGAATGGCTCAAACTATTCATCGTGGCGTATGACCATTGATATATTATTAGGATATATGGACTATGATTTTATCCTCACCGAGGATAAACCTCCCACACCCACTACGAGTTCTACAGAATTAGAGAAGAATTATTTTGCTAAATGGGAAAAAGCTAATCGTATGGCTATGATGATGATTCGTTCATCAATTAATTAGACTCTTAGAGGTGAGTTGAATCCTACAGCTACGGCAAAAGAACTCTTGAAAAATATTAAATATCAGTTTGTGGGTACGCGAAAGTCTCTAGAGTACTCTTATCTTATACAATTAGTTAACATGCGATATGATGGAAATGGAAGTGTACGTGAGCACATTTTAAAGATGTCAAAGTATGTCATAGGGCTCAGGAAATAAGGAACTGCTTTTGGTGATGATCTACTTGTTCACTTAGTTGTCTATTCACTTCCGTCTTCATTTGATACTTTTAAGGTGAACTATAATGCACAAGAGACAAAATGGGATCTTAACCAATTAATTTCCCTATGTGTGACCGAGGAGGAGCGTTTGAAAGCGGCTAAAGTTGAGTTTGCACATTTGGCAGTGAGTGGGTCAAGTAGGAAGATTTTTAAAAGGAATCATAATCAAAACTTCAATCGAAAGCAAGCTGGAGCTGAGAATTCAAATAAGAAAGTCAAAGCTGAAAATTTAGAATGTTGGCACTGCAAGAAAAAGGGACATCTTCGGAGAGATTGCTATATATTTAAAAATCTGCTGAAACAGGTCAAAGGAGGAACATCTCAACCAGAGAAGTCGGCTCAGCCCGAGAAGCCCTATAACTGAAATCACGCTTCCGCCATTTATTTATTTTTGCAAGACATTAAAATAGTACTTTGACATTTATTTTGATAGACTTGGTTTGCGTAAGTTTAATTAAATGATTATAAATAGTTTATGTTAAGTTAATCTTATTGTTTATTGATTGCTATTATGAATGGCCAAATCAGTGGGAGCTTGTAGTTGTTGACAGTTATTACGAATCTTAGAATTGTGATGCTCATATCGAATTAGTTTTAACTACATAATTTTAGTGGGAGTTGTCTCTCTGATATTAGTTAGTTGATGCATCATATATTTTAATTTTGTGCACGTACTCTTGAGAGTATATGTGATTATACTCTATCCATATGCATGAGAATTTTATCACATGGCATGATGGTGAGGTTGTACCTCGTTATGCCTGAATTTTTCTTAGGCTAGATGTGATTAGGCACCACATCGATAAACATTCTTTCTATTAGATTGGTGACGTAAGTCACAGACGGGAAGCCAGTAAGATATAAGAAAGACATACCCTGAGGTATGAAATTGGACAAATATAGGAACTGTACAGATGTGTAAGTTGTCTGACATCACTAAGTAAAGACTTAAGTCCATTAATGATGCTAGTTTTGTGACCATGGATTGCCTAGTGTCGATTCGTTAGATGGAATACTCTGTGTGCCATAATCCTTTACTAGTATCATTATTGAATTTGGGTGGTTGTTATGAAGCATCGAGGTAGTGGGGGTTAATAATTTTTTAAAATATAAAATGGATGGCCATCCGCTTTTCAGAGTTTGTCAACCCAGAGAGTCGTTTTCAAAAAAAAAAAAAAAAAAAATTATGTTTAGATGAGTTAAGGTATAGACCAAGTGGGAGAATGTTAGATTTTTTGTGGTCAATACCTTAACACATATTTGTTTTTCTATTAAAAACTGGGTTGGACTTTTGATCACACGTATCTCGAGGCAATAGGAAGTAGTTTTCTAATATAAGTGATATGCCTCCACTTTCTTTCCTTGATGGGTTAGGAAAGAGAGGTGGCTATATAAGGAGACCACCGTCCCCTCTTCCTCTAACGTGGTTTCGGATTCTTTGGCGGAGATCATCAGCTTCATTAAGGAGATCACTCACACGGTGATCCGATAATAAATACAAGGTACGTGTGTTCTTGAAAAAGGTATATTTTAATCGTGTGATTCGAGCCTAGATCCTACAAATTAAAACATTAGGGACATAAGTGTTTCACGGACTTGGGGTCATGTGGTGAAAAGGTTGATCACATGGGTCAAACCTCATCTCCGAGAGACCTCTATAGGAAGTCCTCGAAGTCAAAACAGGTAGTAGGGGGTTCGCGAAATGGCGCTTGAATGCCCAACTCAAAATAGAAATAGGGCTGGTCTCTAGCGCATGTGCCCTCACAATGCCCAAATGCGTGTGCAGGGGTTGTGGTCCAGCCAAGGATCAAAATTTTGGGAAAAATTTCAGTTTTGGGCTTGACTAAAACTGAAAATTTGAATCGAAAATTTGGCTGAAATTTCAGCCAAAATTTTGAGTTTCATACAAATTTGGACCAAAATTTCGGTCCAAATTATTGTTTCGGTGGGGACCAAAACCGATAATTTCCGCCGAAATTTCGGTCATTTCGGCCGAAATTTTGATCCTTGGGCCCAGACGTCACACTCTCAAGGCCTTCGGGCTTCATTTCATATTCACGGGGTCATCTTTGACCCCGCTAGTTATACCTGATTTTGATTCTATTTGGGGTGGTTAAAAACATAAACCCCCTAGTTTTAATATTTTTGTTTGTCAAAATGTCAATCATTCGATTGATGCCTCATTTAGTTTTAAATAATAGTTCATCTCACGAAAAAATAAAATAAATAAATAATAGTTACTAATATATAGATGTCATGCATATTCGACGTTCATGTATAAATACACAGGAATTAATGCATTTTTAGTGAAAGTATTGAAAAGAAACCTAAGTTTATTTATGATGTTCTTCGTGTTTGTTAATACGGATTGCCGATCAGACATAAGAAAAGCGAGTTCAAAGCTAAAGTGACTCATTCCCTGTTGATAAAAATGGTATTGAAAATGGCTACGAGGCACGTAATTCACTACGCTGTCTTAAAGATAATAGACGCCCCCATTCCGTCGGATAAACGAAGATGCAACATGGTTCCCAACAATATGTTCTTTTTTAGATTACACTTTCTAAAGAAAAAACCTGCCACATAAATTTTTTGATATACAAAAGATTTAAAAATAAGAAGGAAAGAGAAAAAAAAAGAAATAGATATTATTTCTGTTGTATCGTTTAACCCGGATCTACTATCTATTTATAGAGAAAATCTTGAAAGATTGTGTCTTTTCACCGTGAAGAGATTTGTGTCTTTTCAAATAACTATAAAGAGATAAAATAGATTCACTTGTGTCTTTTCATATTTACAGTGAAGAGATGCCAGACTTGTCGATTCACTTGTGTCTTTTCAGAATTACGGTGAAAAGACGTTATACTTGCGTCTTTTCAACTAACGGTAAAAAGATAAATAAAATTTTTTGAAAAGACACTTTGAAGTAAAAATGTTAATAAGTGATGTGATTTTTAATTATGAAATTTTACTCGCAAGTGCATGAATCGGATTGTATATAATGGGTGTGGAGTACGAGATCGTTCCCACGAGGACTAATTTTGAAAGATCTAAAAAGACAAGCAATTCCAGAAATCTACTAAGATCTAACAGTATTCTACCAGTCTTATGATTTAGGTGGTTTGATGAGATGATAATTACTGACTACAAACTAAAACTTAACTGATAATTCAAAAATAAAGATAAAGAAGATACTAAATGCTCCCATCTTTGGTCCGTTCTTCCCATAATACAAATCTACGGATTAAACTATGAGATATACCATTGAGAACAAATATCTTTTATGGAAGATAAATGGTCAAAAACTTCGATAGGTTCCACGTTGCATCCCTGCAATCAGGACTTAAATGATTTTCATATATAGATCTGAGATCAAGGGCATGGCCCGGCACACGCGATCCCGGTTAGTGGCGGAGATTTCATCCGTTCTTGATAGCACAACAACCATAAAATAAGATCTCATATTTTAATCCTAAATTTATATTATTAAAAGTACATCCCTCGGATGGGAATCATTAGATCCCCATCCTTATGAATTTAGCCACACATATTGCAATTAAATGACATAAATAAATAAGGAATAGAAAATAACATTAATTTAATGAATTAAAAATATCTCAACTTCAAAAGAAATTACTTTGATCCAAAAGTACGATGGTCTTCAGAAACGAGAATAATGCAAGAATAAACTTGAGCAAAAATATAATAAACTGGAGGAATGAGTACTGAAAATTAAAGGAACAAAGCTCTAAAAAAGGAATAAATAAAAACTCCCTATTTCTATGTCTAACTATGAAAAAGAAAAGCAAAAAATTAAAACTCTAATCTCCTATCTCTCTAATTTCTAATTCTCCCTCGAAGTGTTTGAGTCGCTTTAAATAGATTCCCGGTCGCAGAAGTCTCCTCAGCAGCCAATTTAGGGTCGATTAATCGACCCAATAGGGTCGATGCATCGACCCTACAAAAGAGGCTCAAAATCAGCTTTAAAGTAGTCAATTCTGTGTCAGACTCTCATTCTCCTCGATTAATCGACCAAAAGGGTCGATGCATCGACCCCCAGAAATCCATGAATTTCAGCACACTTTTTGTATCAGATACTGCTTTGGTATTTCAGCTATAACTTTCTGTCCCGAACTCGGATTGAGGTGATTCTTATGCCGTTGGAAAGAGAACAAAAAGATCTACAACGTTTGTGTTTTGATAATTTCATAATTCGGCCGTCTTGAAGGTCCAAATTTAGCCGCAAGTCGCACCAAGTTCTCGATGACCCAAAGTTACAGTGTTTTGACATTATTTTCAGAAATCTTGGGCTGTTTTCCACACTTGACTTGTATTTACCTGAAACACTTCAAATCTAATAATTCTCATCAGATAGCCTTCATCGGACAACTAAATATAGGTATTTAGGGGTGAAATATCATCATATTTCAGTACTCATCAATAAGTTTGCCATTAAATTATTTTACAAGTTTGTTATTGAATTATTAATAATAATATAACCTTAATTTTGAAATATAAAAATATATATTACTATCCTAATATATATAACATTCCCTTATAAGCATCGTTAACATTGATTGGGTGTTTGTAGTGGTTTTATGCACCTTTGGACCATGATCTAAATACAAACTCTAGTTTCGCATATTCTCAACAACCAATCTCTTGGAGTGTAACGGTCTGAAATCCTTGTTAAAGATATAAGTGGAATTTTAAGTCGCTACTCACATATCAGTTACTTATTACATGCATTAAGTTTGATGATAATTGAAAAATATAAGCAATATATATATATATATATATTTTTTAAACTAAGTTGAATATCAATAATCAAGTGCATAAAAAGAGCAATATATATTAAAGTTATCCTCAATATTAAAAGTAAACAATACCATATTAAATACTCACAGTGAGTAAAAATAAGAAAGGTGAGTCTCAAGATATTTATCAACCACTCTATATAATTCATGTCTACACCTCACCTGTATTCAATGGTAAGATCTGTCGACATAAGTCGAGGGATGAGCATTTTGCCACGATGCTCAGTAGGGGTAACCACTGAACTCAAAAGATTCAACTTAATTATAACATGATTGTATCTTAGAAATTTAAACTTATTATATAATTTCATTACATTTTCTTATCATATTAAAAACATGTTACTTACATATTTCTTATATAAAACATGCCGTTGAGCTTTGAAAGTTGCCTATGTACCCTAATTGGGATCATGTTGCCCGTAGTTCAAATACTTGCCATTTTTATAATATAATCGATGCATAAGAGGAGCCCATAATGGAGTAAGAGTCACATACATTACTTAACTCGATAGCCGCATCTTTTTATGTAAAAGTAATTTTATACGTCTCATTCCATATAGAGGAAACTTTCAGATCGGATGGCTGGATCAGGTCTTGTGAAATCCTGTGATGGTAACTATACCATGGGTAGAACGTAACATAGCTTAATCTTATTGTTCAATTCGTAATTTACTTATAACGTGTTAGAATTTCTTCATTTCCATAATTTACGTCTCCCATCATATTTTAGCTTATTTTGCATACGGCTTAATTCCCGTAGTTTGTCTGAACTTATCTTATCTCGCCTATAACTTAGGTCTCGCGGCCAGTGGCGGATCCAGAATTTTCCTCTATGAGGGGCATAACATTAATTAATATTTAAAATAAAAAATTATAAATATATAAAATATATTTCAAATTCGCTTAACATCATTGGCTAAAAATCATACACTTACAAAATGTAACTCTCAGTAAATTGAAATTTACAATGATATATATTTCAAATTACAAAAAAAATCTAGTGGAAACAAGGTATTAAAATTCGGCTGATACTGATACGTATCAGTATCCCAACTCAGGTGTTCGATACCGTATTGGCTAATACGTATCGGGTATCGGCCAATATGTCTCGATTTCAGTCGAGACGTAGACTTTTCTTTTTTTGTAAAAAAAAATAGGCCGATACATACCAGTCGAGTCATATCGGTCTTGGGCAAACTCATACCCGAGACCGATACCGATTTTGATACCTTGAGTGGACACTTCTTAAGGCAATTATCCTAGATGTTTTCTCACGTTACCTGAAACAGTCATGTGTTTATCATCGCCCATCACCCGTAGTCATTGGGCATCCATTTAGTTGGAACAATTTAGGTAAGACTAAGAGAGGGATGAGGGAGAGAAAGTTGAGATATAAAGACGTAGTTTTTTTTTTTTTTTTCAGAACAAGACAACTTGAGACTATGAGCTTTTATTAAAGGTACCTCTATTAGTGCCCACTCAATCACTGAAACACCCACATCGGAAACCCCTTCAAAACCATTGATTGTTTCAAATCAAATTATGGAGATCGTGTTTCACGCCAATCTTCCACACAATGGTTCTTGAGATCATGTCTCACCTATCATATGGTCAGTATGTGATTCCACATGTCACAGATCCCCAAATAATGGCCCTAAGATTATGTTTGACCGTGATGTCTGCAATAGAATTCAAGGGGATCAATGTCATGTGAAATAAAAAATTGACTGTTTGATAGGTACAACATGATACCAAGATCCAGTGTGTAGATGATCGGTGTGAAAAACGATTTCCATCACCTTATCTAAAGCAATCAATGTTTTGAAGAGGTTGCACACGTTGGCGCTTTCAGAGATCTCATGGGCTCTAATAGAAATACCCTTTTATTAAACATTTGAGGAGATAGCATATCTGGTGTCTAACTCATGTCAGGTGCTTTTGTGAAATTAAAAAAAAGTGTAAGTGTGAATGGGAGTTTTGTAAGAAACTTTTTTTTTTCTTTCTAAAGTCAGCATGGGCAGATGCCCATGTTGGGCGTTAATTGGGTCCACCCCTGCCTGCGGCTTATCTTGACTTATTTTATTTTAGTTTATCTGCGGCTTAGGTCTCACGATTAAACTTTTAGGTTAACGGCTTAGGTCTCGTTCACCTTCTTATTCTTATAGGTTCACGACTTAGGTCTCGTTCACCTTTCTTAACTTGACTTAACTTATCACTTTTATTCTTAATAAAAAATATATTCATCATATTATTACCTTAAATTGTAATTTAAAATAATTTAGGTGCATAGACAATAGCCTAAGACTATATATAATAAAACGAAAATACCTACCGTCGATAGTTGGTCAACTCATATCACTGGATGCGAACATCATACTATATCACTGAAGGTCGCGGACCTACTTATTACCAGAGGCGAACCCCCTACTAATCACCGGAAGCTGCGATCCTCTTACTATATCACCGGATGCAAGTATCCTAATAAAGAGATTTGATATTCGACACAAATCATTAAATGTCTTGATTAATTGCCTCCAAATCATTATTTTCATATCTTGACTTTCGATGGGCCATTATATGATTAAACTCTCAATCACGTTCTATCGCAACTTATAAGCTCATTACCGTAATACCTTCACATTGTAAGGTTCTATACTATCCTAATGAAAAATGATCGTGTAATGAAATCATACACATAAACTAAATGGAATAGTGAGTAGAATCATACAAGGGCGGAGGCTTACTTATGACATATCTCATACATACAATACAGCACATGTACGACGTATCACATA
The DNA here is from genome assembly GCA_021018995.1 of Chloranthus sessilifolius. Classification (NCBI taxonomy): domain Eukaryota; kingdom Viridiplantae; phylum Streptophyta; class Magnoliopsida; order Chloranthales; family Chloranthaceae; genus Chloranthus; species Chloranthus sessilifolius. The sequence continues at coordinate 120,602,564 of CM037587.1, read as the reverse complement.
GTTTAACATGTAGCTTTAGCATATTGTTTCTATGATCTTAACGCACACTTATTATTTATATGGTCCATCATTTATTTTTAATAGCTTAATTGGGTTCTTGTTCCCATTCATGTGTAGAACATTTGTTGTATAGATGCCTATTTTATGATATCGAAATACATATACTCAATTATTTCTAATAATATCATCAAATATTTATGTATAGATCTAAGTATACATTACATCAACCCATCAGACTACAAAACAATAATCTTATTTTATACTAATTTTTCTAATATAAAACTATATAAAAAGGAAAATTTAATAGTTATAGCAATTGTATTTTTAATCACGCATTATGGTCAGATTCATCGAATTTGGTCAATTGGATGCGAAGAGGAGAAAAATGGTGAGGGCTTGTTTCTAAGAATATTTCTAAATACATCCTAAAGCTCTGTACTTTATTTTTATTTATGTAGTATTTTTTTTAAAGGTGAAAGGAGGGAGAACACCATTTTGGTGCTCTCTAAGTGCATCATGTATGTTCCTCTAATATGAGCACCTTATATTATTTTAAATTAACACAGGGCCTCAAGTTCTTCATATTAGTATTTAAGTAAAGGGCCTTGACCTATTTAAATTAACTAATGGCCACGGGCTTTATACATAAAATAAAGGGCGTTAGACCCATGCATTTAGAAAAAGAGAGGTTCGGGCGGTGTATAGATATACACAAATAGATCCGCACCCTTGTGTAATAAGTAAACAAAATGGCCTCGGTCCCATTTTCATCCTCATATTTTTTAGGAACACTTAGTTCTATCCATAAATTATAGGGGACAAAGCAAGAAGGTGAGGGGATTGTGGCTTATTAAATTCATGGCTACCAGGGTCTCTGGTGTGTGGTTGATGGTTGTTGCACACCAAATTTCATCTCTGATCGCCAAAATCTTTTTTTTTTAATATTTTAAAATCATATCATAACAAAACTAAATCTTTAGACAGAGAAAGTTCCCCTACCTCAAGTCCTCGCGTCACAAGAAGGTGGATTCGGGTTGTGAAGGGAAACAGGAATGCGAATGCCAACCTCGTAGTGACTGTCGTGCTATTCCTCCAATTCCGCAAATCGTCGACATCACTGACTCACGAAGATGACTGCGGGAAGGTTGTGGCTATGTAGTTGATCTCCCACATTCTTGTTGGTGAGAGTAGAACATAGAGATCTAGATATGGAGGCATTGATGCAATCCTGTTCCTAGGGTTGATATTAGTGGCGTCTATGGTGAATCCGAGAAGAGAGAGGTCAATGGATGTGTAGGCTTGATGCACAAAAGAGAAGAAAAGAGGTGGTTGCTGTGGTGGTGCTTGAGGAAGAAGAAGAGAAGCGGAGGACCTCTTGCATTTAGGAATGGGAAAGAGAGATTGAGATTCAATGAAATCTCCAATCCTTAAAGAAGGAAGGTACTTTCACTTGGCACTCTCTTAGTGAAGCGATGAGTCCAATATAGATGAGACTTCTTAGGAAAGTGGATTTGCCTAAGGCAACTCCCTAGCCAATGAGATTCGAATGGCACCCGAATTCCTATAACCGTTATTTTTATTTTTTAATAGCAAGAGAGAAGTCTCTCTATGTCTCTTTCACACACATGTTGGGTGTGTGTGTGCATCTAACACCACATGCACCCATATATTTCTTTTTGTATGGTCTGCCACTTGGCACACTCCCATAAATTGGGAATTCCCTTTTGGGAATCACATCCATTAAGGAAGTTGCCCATGTGCAATTCAGGAGTCATCTATTGGCACTCGAATTTTGTCTAGCAACTAGTATTTTATTACTTTTGTTTCTAGTCAATGGGTCGGGGTCGGATCTGAATTTAGGATCGAGGGTTCGGATCATGCATGGGTGTGTACCCACCCGATAGGCATCGTCTAGGTATGATCCATCGTCGGGTATGGGTTATGGTATTGATATCATAAGCGAATTAGATAATGGGTGTAAATAATTCATAATGGCATGTGAATACTAATTCAGTTTAATTATTGTTTTCCCATCATGTGAATATATATTTTAAATATATGCTCCTAAACTCATAGGGGTAGCTCAGTTGGTCAAGCCTTGGGTTTGCTCCCCAATGGTCACCGAAGTATTATCTGATTGTTAGCTCCAGGGCCCCGTGGGATTAGTCGATGTGCGCGTAAGCTGGCACAGACACCCACGAATATTAAAGAAAAAAATAAATAAATTGTGCGCATGATTTTTTTTCTCAAACTTTTATTCTCTCCATGAGTTTTACTAGGGTATTAAGCACATATATTTAAGTAGGTTATATAGATTGTAGAATAGTTAATATAAAAAAAAAAATATTTATTGAGTTTAAGATGACTTGATCCCATAACCTTTGATATATTTCTCTAATCACTAACCATTGACAACTTATATAACTTTTATTGATAGACTATCAGTAATCATTTTTATATTTTAAAGATACTTATATATACTTTCTTATATAAGTTTAAGTGTTTTTGAATCCCTAATTATTTAGGTTCAAAAAATTCAAGGGTTCCTATTGATCTCATTGAGATAACCATTATTACTGAAACAATCAAATTTAAGGTCCACGGGGTCAAATTAGTTAATACTAGTTAAATTCCTCTTGGACGATAAGAATAACTCATTGAAGCTTTAATTAAATCATCAAAAATCATTTCACGATATTTAAATATGTGTTATAAAAACAGGTTATTACTGAGTGTGCGCTAATTTCACGATGCAACTTATGTTTCATTGTGATATTTTACATAATTTAATATTTAACTTTAAATACACGCTTACCAAGGGATGTTCAGACAAAACACTGGACGTAGACCCTTCTCTATTTTCAGTGCTCTACACATCTATGAAGGTGGACTGTTGATGGGAGGTATGGAGATCAAGGTTCCATTATAACATAAATTTTAAACTAAATCTTTAATTTTCATACGCGTAACTAAATAATCAATCTCAATTGAAATTGAGACTTAAGGCCCTTTTAACTGTTGGAAATATCAACATAACCCAATCGGCTAAATCCATGCCTGAGTTCTCTAAAGTGCATTTGAAGACTTAATTTTTAAAATGGCACCTCAATCAATCATATGAGGGTCATTTCTCAATGAAACTTAGTGTATAAGTAATTGATTCTAATCGAATGGATGCTCTCTACATAATGACTCTATAACTGTCAAATTCTACAATCGTTTGTGTAGGGTTAACTATTTGACGTGTGAATTTTCAAGCCTTCCATAAACCCATCAAACACACTTCTACGAGCACATATTATATATTATTGGAAAGGTCTTGATAAATGTTTTCTATCGATATAAATTTTACAACAATTAGAGTCCATTTATGAAAGTCAACATTTGATCAATCTCGTATAGAGCAACCTTCATTAAATGAATATCGCATTTGATAGAGTTTTCGATTAAAACATGTTATATGTCACTATAATTTATTTCAAAGTATTTTCTAATGATACTAGAAGTCGTTCGATCATGTCAAAATCTAGTTTAAGTTGAATTTATAGGATCTAAACCTGCCCCATTGGACATGATGCTAAAAGACACATCGTTTTCAATCAAGCTTTGATTTTTAAGTATATTATACGCCATCAGAAAGCTTTTCGTAAGAGTTTTGTAAAGACTTCAATTTTCTCTAGCTAGAATTAATGGAATAAGATCAAGTTGAATTAACTCCTTCCTTTTATTCATGTATTACATAAAGTCTTGTCCTTATATTAGAACATGCTTACAATTTCATGAATCGATCGTTGATTTGTATGCTAAAGAAGATTATAGAACTAGAGGAAACAACTCTTACAAACTGATGACCACCTTTCAATCTTTTAAAGAAGTTGAGTACCTCTGGATCGTTTTCAATTTGCTCAATTTGGTTTATAAGTATAATAATTATATATTATATAGTATAACATCATTCTTATTTGATTGCACCAGAGGTTACACATAAGTAGAACTCATTATTCAGTGACTCATTACCATCATCATTACAACATTATTCCATCTATTTATAGTCGGCTTTACAAGTCTAATTTCTCCACTCATTTTATGATCAATGCTAAACTTTCTCCAATAATCTTGTGATTGGTGATATAATTAAGCATATAGTAATATATAGATATATTTTGTAGATGTTATGATTAATTAATTTATATTTTAATGCGTATCTTCTATGTTTTATATATCATACTTTATATGTGTTTTTATATGTCATGTCTTATGTTGTAATTTATATGATACATGTCATACTTTTATTTTATTGCTTTGTATATCATGTTTTAGTTATGCATAATCCATGATTAGCCTTCATTACTATTTCTGCATGTTTTGATATCTATGTTATGCACATTTTGTCATGCTCTATATTGCAGTTCTTGTTTATTGTTCAACTTATCAAATGCCATATTGAAATGGTTTGCTAGCAGAAATCTCGGGCACACTACATTGTATTCACATATGACACCTTCACCAGCTTGGGGAGGATCCCTGTGTGATCATCAAATTATTTATATAATCTTACCCTATGTATGTTTCTATCAAATTTATCAAATCCAATGGACAACTAGAACCAAGAGCCTTAAGACATTGTAAATGCTATAAAACTTCTACTGTTACTAAATGACCCGAGTTTAATTTTGAAACAGTGATCAAGTTCATGGTGATACATTACTCATTTACTTTTCACTAATCATACTTCGTACTATTTCTAAAAGGTTCTAAATTGTCAATGTATGCAGACTATATCACACACTTATATTGTTATTTGAAGACATCGTTTTTAACTTTAAATAGGTTAATATATAGTTCACTATTTTCATATGCAACACTTGACTAGAATAGATCCTATGATAAACATTGTATTTTTCTCCAATTTTATGCCCTGAAGATTTATAGATCATGAATTTCAAATCAGATGGCTCATATTGTATTTTCAGATGTCACATATATCTAAAATACTAAGTCTTTCTCTAAATTCGATGCAAGGGCCAACCTTACGAGTGTAAGTAATAACTCCCTTTATTATTATTTGATAACCCCTGAACCCTACGCGAATTTTTCTCCAAATGCTTTTAAATTAGACTAAACTAACACCCCACTAAATTATTACCTAATCTGAACTTTGTTACTGTAGATTCAATAAGGCAAATTATTATTATTGATGCCTTTAGATTGATGAGCATAATAGCTATTGTATACTTTTAGGTATAATTGCACATGATCGATGATTAAACACTAAAATAATGTTTAAATGATCTTATACTATTGAATTAGACTTTTTTTCTTACACCATTCAAGTGTAGCTTCCTATTATTATTATGCCATATGGCGCACATATATGATCAATCTAAATTGTCCGATAGGCAATCCATTATTGGAACATGCCCGTAAGTGAATATAAACCATCTACTTGGTAAACTTTAATATTAGCCATTAAAACTCAGAATAATGATTGGTATTAGAGTGCATAGATTGGATGATTCAAATCTCCCGAATAATGATTTTTGAGCCAATTGCCCTTTAGTTTAACGATCTATCACTTTTAACGTTATAGATTACAGACGTCTTAGATCATTAATGGTAGTCTAAACTTTTAACTCGCTAACTTTATCTCCAGTGTAGTCTCTCACAAGATGGATTTAAAAGTTAACGATGAAGATTTGACTCACTTTTATGAAAATCTCCGTTCTCATCTTTCAATTTGATCGTCCAAGGGGGATGGGATTGGAACATGTAGACGAATAATACGAACTCAAAAAGACAAAAAAGGTATTATTATTCCCACACCAAATTTTATGATAGTTGCATCACTTTAAAAAAAATCCTTATTGTAAAAATATATATTCTTACCTAGGGCTGCAACAGAGCTGAGCTAGCTCGACAGCCCTACTCGGCTTGACTCGAAAATGAGAGCTTTTGCCCTCTTAAGCTCAACTCGAGAGCTAGAGCCAACTTTTTATTTAAAGCTTGGTTGAAGTAGAACCGAGCTAGAGCTGAGCTTGTAAAACTCGACTCGGCCCCACTCAACTTGATTAATAGTATATAATACTTTTATATATAATAAAATATAGTATATAATTTTAATTTATTTATTTTTTTACTTTCCCCCCTTATAATAAGATTCATCTAACGATTACTTTATAATGGATAAATATGTAGTAAATATATAATCCTTATAATTATCTATTTAAGTTTTTTTTTTCTCTCTTTCTCTCTGACAACTATTAAATCTCTCTCACTCATCTCAATAAACAATAGCTTGTACGGCAATTGACCAACCTATGACCAACACTTATGCTCATAATCAATATTTAGCACATTAAATTTAAACATAATTTTCTTCAATCGATCCGTCAAATCCAAAAGAACTAAGGGCTCATTCGCGAGTTTATAAATACTCAGAATGTGAGTGTGTCACGACCCAGAATCCTTACCCGATCTCGAGATCGATCCGTCAAATCCAAAAGAACTAAGGGCTTATTCGCGAGTTTATAAATACTCAGAATGTGAGTGTGTCACGACCTAGAATCCTTACCCGATCTTGAGGGCCTATAAATTGATTTAGCATATGGATTGAGGCATTTATGTAGCATTAAATAATAAATGACTCATAAATTAGTAGCGAAAATCGTAATTAATAATAAATAAAAATTTCTAATCATGCATCTAAGATAAAAAAATTAAACCAGTTTCACGTAAGGTAAAATGACCCCAAATGTGAACTCACAAAATGTATCAAAGGCTAAAACATGTCCCTTAAGAAATAAAGAAAAAACTAGAGTAAAAGGTTCTCGATGCTGGTAAAAGTCTGTTGAGTCTATAATCTCATCTAAGTGGTAGCCGACGTCCTCGTTTATGTGAGTCATCTCCGAATCAATGACTTACGTATCATCAAGGACGGGATAAGTGAAATCTTCACCTGAAACTGTTTGATTTTGGGAGTGGGGTGAGTTTACTCAGTCGCGTAAGCTCAGTGGGTTGCACAATCGATCCACCATAACTTACTCAGGTGATCATGTGTGCAATCGCTTGAGTTGCAGTGTATTTTAAAAAACTAAAATTAACATTTAAATAAAATGACTAAATTATCCATAACTCATAACATATCATAATCCAACTGAAAAATATATTATAATATAAAGGGTACATGATGCTTCTAATTTTCTTATCTCTTTTCCTATTTGTCATATCAACTTAGCATACGTGACATATCGTAAGTTTTATTAATTACTCCATACGCCTACACAACGTACTTCGCATCTTATCTTATTTAAACGATCTGTGTCAGGATCACTGCTCGAGTCTATCACGCGAGGTCTACGTTTAGATAACCACATAACCTCCATATCATAACATAAACCACCATCCAGCCAGATGAGGTTGCTGGCATAATAACCACGATGTTCCCTTAGTTCGAGACAAGGCTATAATATCCTTAAGACCCGTGTTGACTACAGACGTTGGGCCCTTACGGTGACTCGTAAGGTATGACACATGTGGAAACTTAATTCATATTTAGCTGACTTTCACAACGTATCTGAATATATCATATTATTATTCGGTTATGGGTTCAGATTCCCACCCTGATTTCATATTTGCGTGGGCTTAAGTCCCCACTTTCTTAACATACATATGTGTCTTAACATATTCTTTTCTCATTTTTCTTAAAACTTAGTTAGAATGGGCCACGGTGCGATAGGCTTCACTAAACCACGCTTTCCAAGGGACGGGTTCCGTAGTAATCTGGATATATTTCGTGTGGTATCTCATACTACCATAGAGGGGTTGCATCCATGCATGGATGCTTACATTCCAAGTTTCACGTGACTGTGAAAGAAATCCCACCATGACGAAGGCTTATATCATGTGTCATATCTTATTCTTAACTTATATGCGTATGCCCTATCGTGATTTTCTATATGATGAATGTCATATGATAATAGTGAATATACGTAAGAAAAACTATAAAATAAACCTTAAGCATTCATATTTTTGAAGAAAATTAATAAAGAGCATAACACACGAAATATTGAAGTAAAACAGAAAATAAGAAATATTTAACTATATTTATTTTACAATAGAGTTGAAAATATACTTCATTAGGGTTAATTGTATCCATGAAATTTAGTGATTAACTGATATAGCGATCCGACATATTTTAAAATTCTAAAAGAGCACATGTGTCTATTCAAGGATTGTATGAGGCTTAAAAGAGGTAATAAAATGATAAGTGTTGAAAAACGTTAATATTTGACCCCTTAAACTTATAGATTATTATTCGATGAAAGCTATTTAATATATTTTACATAATTTTAGTGAGTTATAAGTCTGGAGACAAGTTGAGCGTAAAGTAGTCCAAGAGTTTAAAAAATAATGTCAAACCCGTGCAACCTTGGATCATCTAAAACGTATCCCGACTTGTAGCTCAATTTTGATCTTAAAAATATTAAATTCGTGAAATTGCTATTTCAGACAAAGTTGTAGATCTCGTTGTCTTCTTTCCAATGCCGCAAGAATCATGTCAATCCGAATTTGGAGTAAAAGTTATGGCCAAAATATCGAGGCTGTGTTTGTTGAAGAGTTTGGCCGAATTTCACAAAAATCTGGGAAAAACTATCCTATCGATTTTGGGTCGAATTTTTTATGTTTTTAAGACCCGACATTTATTAAAATTTAGGAAAAAATTGGGATTTTCTTTTTAAGAAATAACTGAATAATTTAAGATGGATTTAGAGGCACCCACCTGTTGAAGCGCGATTCAAATCCTACGATGATTTGAGTTGATGGAGATCGGATTTAAGAGACGATATGCCTGAGTCTTTTCGCGAGAATTCATTTCTTACGATAAATCGGTTGCGGCGATGAGAAACTTTGATGGTGGAAGATTCTCTGATAAGATCGAAAAATTGATGGAGATGCGATGATGAATTGTGAAAGATGACACTTTTGGAGCTTTTGCAGAGAAGAGAGAATAAAGAGAAATAACTGAGAGAAAAAATGAATATATATCTAATTTCCATTCTAGGTTAACTCTAATTAAGACTTTCCGTACAAGATTTAATAAAATAATACGCAAACAGAATTCATACGTGACTTGAATAGCTTGAGAAGAACTTTTGTTCCAGGCGTAAGTACCAAAATAAATGGTGATTCTCTCCCGAAATTACAGTTGTGCCCCTTTAACCTGCTTTACTCTTCAAATAGGCATAACTTTTTATATTCTTATCGAAAATCGATGAATTATATATCGTTAGAATCGTATCGATAAGTACTTCGCAATGAGTCTACTATTGATATAAAAATTTAGATTATTTATGAAAGTGGGTGGGTTCTGGGTGTGGAGCGTTGACACTATGCACTGTGTGGTACATCATCTAATACCGTTAAATAATGTCAAAAAAATCTGAGTTGTTACAGAGTGTTTGGCTCAGAATTGTTGCTTTTATGAGCTTTTCGACAAGTTCCTTTGTTTGCGAGCTTTTATGGGGATTCATGTTTTCAAATTATTTCTGAGTGAAAGCGACATATCAATTTCCTATCAAATGACTCAAAATTGCTCAAAATATGAGCTTGGACAAGCAAAAGCTAAAATACCCTTTAAAACTAGGAATTTGAGAACTTAAGAACACTCAGAATCTGAGTTTTCTAAAAGAAACTTAGAAAATCCCAAACTTTGACCAAACTCAAGAATAACACCAGTTTGCCAAGAATCCAAGTGCATTCAAATTCTTTCAAAATTGTAGTGTATCAAATTCTAATCTTTTTTGGGAAAAGCTCAAAATCACCCAACCGAGGCCTAACATATTAAAAGATTGAGCTTTCATTTATTTAATTTTATTAAAGTTTTTATCTATTAAAAATAAAAGATAATGTTTGCAATGATATTAGGGGAAGTTGTTTATAGTAAAACATATTTAGCTCAAAGCTCGGTGGGGTCCGACCCGAGCTCGAAAAGGCCTAGAACCAAGTCATCATAGTGCCACGCCAAGGATCAGTAAACCGTTCAATCTAGATTAATAACGCGTTTGGTATCACATACCAGCTTAATGTAATATATCCTGCACCTTCCGTGTGCTATCCTTTCAAGCATCCAAAGTGCAATCTCCTCAGTCCTCCCATTCACAGAGACGCAGATCCCAATTTCTATGGTTTTCAATCTCTCTCTTCTCTCTACAGACGACGAGATGAAATATATCGATCGCAGAGACGCAGAGACCAATTTCTAGGGTTTCAATTTCTCTCTTCTTTCTTCTTCTTTTTCATCTCTCTCTCTTTCTGACCAATTTCTTGAACCTAGATTCAGCAATGGTGCGCGGAGCATCATCATCCTCATCAGCGGCAGCTCTTGCTCCAGGCTTCCGATTCCACCCAACAGACGAAGAACTCGTAAGCTACTACCTCCGGCGCAAGCTCTGCGCCAAGCCTTTTCGCTTCGAAGCGATCTCCGAAGTCGATATCTACAAATTCGAGCCGTGGGATCTGCCAGATCTCTCGTTGCTCAAGAGCAGGGACCTCGAGTGGTACTTCTTCAGTGGCCTAGATAAGAAGTACGGGAATGGTAGGAAGACGAATCGCGCCACCGAGCAAGGGTACTGGAAAACGACGGGGAAGGATCGGGCTATCCAGTGGAACTCCCGGACGGTTGGGATGAAGAAGACGCTCGTCTTCCACATCGGGCGTGCTCCGAAAGGGGAGAGAACGAATTGGGTGATGCATGAGTATCGGATGGTTGATGATGAGTTGGGGACAGCGGGAATCGCCCAGGTAAAGTTGCAGAGTAGAATCGATTTTAATTTGTTTATTTTTTGTTTTGGTTTACTGTAAATTAATTGATTTTTTAGGTTTTTGGGTGGGGAAACTCCGAACATTGTTAGTAGAATCGTTTAATTTTGAACAAATTTAGAGAGGAAGCAAGAAGAAAATAGGATTTTTTTTTTCCCCTGTTAAATAAAAGATATGGTTTACTGTAAGTTGATTTTTCTAGGGTTTTGACTGGGGAAGGATGCTTTTCTGATAAACTCGGTAAAGTTGCAATAGAATTGTTTAATTTTGAACGAATTTAGAGAGGAAAAAGAAGATTTAGATTTTTTCCCCTTTTATGGTTTAATGTAATTTTTTCTTTTTAGGGTTTTGGTTGGTGAAGGATGCTTTTGTGCTTTGTAGGGGTAAGTTACAGTAGAATCAAATAATTTCGAACGAATTTAAAGAATAAAGAAGAAGAATTTAGATGATTTTTTCTAATTAATGCTGTACTCTACAATTGTGTTTTTTTTGGGGGTGGGGAAGGATGCTTTTGTGCTTTGTACAGTGAAGTGACTAAAAAATGGTATAATACTGAACAAATTTATAAAAGAAAAAAGAAAAAAGAATTAGATTTATTTATTTTCCTTCTTATGGTTACTGTACATTGATTTTTTATGGTTTTGGGTGGAAGGATGCTTTTGTGCTTTGTAGAATTTTTCAGAAGAGCGGTCCTGGGCCGAAGAATGGCGAGATGTATGGGGCACCATTTGTTGAGGAGGAGTGGGATGAGGATGTATTGGTTCCAAAGAAGGAGAGCAGTGATGAGCACGAGCAGGTGCGAAAGAAATTTCTCTTTACAGGAGAGTTTTGTTTTAGCAAATTATTTCATTTCGCTGAAGTTATTATCGTTGTTGAATTTCTATGTTGATATAATAGGAGTGATGTTTTTCACTATGTTGTTATTTGCGGTAATGATGTCAGATTTTAGATTGGGTCTACTTTTCTTTTCTTTAAGTCTGAATGAAAAAATGTTACCAAGGAGAGTTTAAGGTTTAAGAAGAGTCTTCAGCAGAATGTTTGAATGATAATTTAATTTGAATATAATTTATTTTTGATAAGTGGAGATTTCATGAATGAAAAAAAGAACAACAAGTACAGAATAGAAGCTGAGTGAGATGTTCTGAAAAAGCTAAAAAGATGAAACACACACACACACACACAGCACCTACCCACTTGGGCCCTGGCTAACAGAGAGCAGCCATACATTGAGTTTTAGCCACTGTAGGTGGTGGTTGCGAAACCACCAAAATCTCTGGAGAAGTCCTATGCTTCAACAAACACTCTCTAAATTTATGGGGATATGATGAACTCCTTAATTTCAACAATTAGCTGGTCGGTGGGCACCCTGTTATTTAAATTCCTATTGAGCTCCACATAGGATAGCAAGGGGAGCAAAGCACCATATTACATGCCCTGTAACCATGAAGGGGCCCGAACTCCACCTGCAAAGAAGGTTCTGATTGATGTAGGAAGAACCAACAAAACTTAAAACAGACCCAAAATGCAATACCAAATACAACCATGTCGTATGAATGAGAAAGGTGTCCGAGTAGGACATGACCCAATGACTTGCTAACTGCAAGTCCCAATGCTGCAAATGATAACTCGTGAGAATTTTATCACGGGTGGCCATCCAAATAAAGCTTTGACCTTAAGAGGAGCAAATGATAGACCAAAGCCTCCACCAAGGGGACACAATCAGGGTTGTGAACACAAGAATAGAGCCCCACTGTCAGCTTCCACTCCCCACAACTATTTTTCCAAAAGAGAAATATTGAAATTTTTTTCAATCTTTTGAAGCGAACCCTTTCTCTAACAACAATCAGATCACATCCCAATGAACCAAGTGAAACTTATTCTTATTCCCCGTCTTCCTTTCCCTAGTGGCAATCAGATCACATCCCAAGTGAACCTTTTCTCTTTTCCCGTTTCCCCACAAAAAATTCCCTCTCTAGTCTTTCAAGCTTAGTAGGACACTTTCCTGACATTGGAAGAGTAGCACATCACATAACGCCTTGCTAATTGTGGAATTCTCCTATGCTGCAAATGATCACTCGTGAGAATTTTATCACGGGTGGAAGTCCAGGCAAAGCTTTAACCTTAAGAGGCGCAATGATAGACCAAAGTCTCCGCCAAGGCGTCACAATAAGGGGTTGTCAGCAGTCAACACAAGAATAGAGCTCCATTGTCAGCTTCTACCATGGATCAAAATATCGTCCAATACCGATACGTATCGGTTTTGAACCTGAACGATATGGTAAATAGGGTATTTCTCGGGGCCCCTTAAAAACAGTCAAATCGTCGTTCAATTTATCGTCCGATAATTTCAAATTATCGTCCAGTGAGGCCCCCCCCCCTAGCTTCAAGTGACGAAGGAAAAATATCGGTATGTATCGTCCGCAACTGATACGTATCGCCTGGTACGTATCGGTTTTGGAGCTGGGCGATGCGTATCAGAAAACCGAGATTTTGATCCATGGCTTCTAAAAGAGGAATATTCATTAAAAATAAAAGATCTTTTGATACCCAGTCTTCCTTACTCTAACGGCAATCATATCACAGCCCAATGAACCATGTGAAACTTATTCTCATCCCTCGTTCTCCTTTATCTAATGGCAATCAGATCACATCCCAATGCAGTGAAAGTTATTTGCTGCTACCCACTTTATGCAGAATGTAAAAGAGCGTCTGCTTCAAAGTGAAGCAGGCACCTCATCTATAAAAGCAAGTGAAGCAGGGCATTTTGTATAAATCGGACCCTTCAAGTAACCTTATGTAATTTTTCCTCTTGTAAAAATATATTATGTATTTATATAAGATATATATGAATAACTTTCATTAAATAGACTTTATGAGTCTCTTTCTCTCCCTTTTACGGAACGGGGAAATAGACTCTAATGAGCATCCAAAGAAACTTAGTTATATTAAAAAAAGGGATTCCTGAGTTCCTTCCCCCTCATATCATCATCCTAAGAGGGCGGCCTCAAATGAAACCCTAAAGGCTTAAACCTCTCGACCAACCCCCCTCCCTTGTCTCTCTTTTTCCCTTGTATTCTCACATTCTCATGGTTATAAAAAAAAAGTAGGAAAAAAATGATTTTGTTGTCATCTCACAATATTGCTGGTTCATGCTCCCACAGTACCTCTCTCTCTCTCTCTCTCTGATGATACTCTGCTAAGTGTTCTCAGGCCATCCTCTGTCTCACACAAATGAATCACACTCCCTATCTTTTGTCTCTTTAATTAAGCACTTTTTAGTCACCAAATCCCATCAAAATCTGAATTATGCAGATTTCTTATTTTCTTTTAATCAATGGTAATGCCTTGCTGAGTGCTGAATTTGTATTTTTTAAAATTTTAATTATGTAAGATATTTAGTATGTCTTGCAAAGTGCTGCATTTCTTAATCTATGGTATTTAGTACTGTGTTAATGTTGACAGCGATGTTCTCAACACTGTAAATGTTAACAGTGCTGTTACCGGCACTGTTAAACTCAACAATATTGCTATTGGCACTGTTAAGTGTTGAGTATTTACAGAGTGCCGATAATCAGTGCTCATACTGAATTGCTGATTGCTGTTAAAAAATAGCTGTGACTGGAATTTGGTAAAAATAACAACAATAATAAAATAATAATAATTATATATTATTATTATTATTAGTATTATTTTCTGCAGCAATATCATCAGTTTCAGCACTGCTCATGCAGATTATTTATATCTGAATCACTATCTCTCTGTCTCTCTCTCTCTAGATAAATGGCCGTGTGCTTTGAAATCTGAATTGTTTTTTTTTTAAATGAACGGATGTATGCTAGTGAAATCTGAATTACTGTTTTTTGTGTGGATGAATAGCTGAATGCTTTTATAAATGAGAATTGATAACTTGATTAGTGATAACAACACTATTACTACAGCTGTGCTGTAAAGCTTTCAGTGTTAATCACTCAGTTTTAAGATGTAGCATTTATAATTGCTGATTACTGTTATCTTAACAATGTCTGAGATTTAGTAACTAAAACAACAATTATAAAAAAATATATGAATTGTTATCATCAGTTTCAGCAGTGCTCATGCAGATTACTTAGTCTGAATTGCTATTATTTTTTATTTTTATTGATTATTTGTATGAATTTTCTAGCAAATGTCTTCTTGCGGATCTGCTAGTGCGAATCAACGTAGAAGATTAAATGATCCAGAGTGGAAATATAAACCAAAGAGCAATACTGAATTCAAATCACGGTTAGAAAGTGATCAGTGGAGAGATGTTGGTCAAGTAGATGAAGTGGGTTCTGTGCCTAAGGATTCCCCAGGGGTGATGATAGGTGGCTCTTGGAAAAAACAACGGCGAAAAGGAACAACGGATTTTTATTGTAGTTTGAGCCCCAGTGATGTCATAGCTGAAAAGGGGAAAAAGGTTCAAACAACTATAGAAAATAGATACAAACAAGAAGATAGAAATCGCATAATTTCGAATATTGCGCGTTGGCTTTACCAAGCAGGTATTGGACTTAATACTGTAAAGTTGAAGAGCTTCAAGTTGATGATCGAAGCAATTGGACAGTTCGGACCTGGATTTGAGCCTCCCACTTATTATGAGCTTCGCGAGCCACTTTTGAAGCACGAAATAAGTAATACCAAAAAAATTTTAGAAACTTATAAAATGGCGTGGAAGAAGTATGGGTGTACTATCATGTACGATGGATGGACCGATCAAAGGGGGAAAACTCTTATTAATTTTTTAGTTAATTGTCCAGAGGGGACAATGTTTTTAAAATCTATTGATGTCTCAAATTCAGTGCATGATAAAGATTTTTTATTCAAGTTGCTTGATGATGTGGTTGAGGAAATAGGAGAGGAAAATGTTGTGCAAGTGGTCACTGATAATGCAGTGGCGTATGTTGCAGCAGGAGACCTTTTAATGGATAGAAGGCGAAGATTATTTTGGACCCCATGTGTAGCCAATTCTATCGACTTAATGCTTACAGATATTGGAAAATTACCAAGCACAAGTACTATATTGGCAAAGGGTCGAGCAATAACCACTTTTATCTACAAGCACACTTTTTTGCTCAATATGATGAGGAAGAAAATCAAAGGAAAAGATTTGATACGACCAGCGGTTACACGATTTTCCATGGCTTTTTTAACGCTACAAAGTATATACACCCATAAAAACGCTCTACGTGCACTATTTGCCTCAAACACTTACTCCCAAAGTAAGTACGCAAAAAAACCAGAGGGACTTAGGGCATTTAATATTGTGATGTCTGAATCCTTTTGGAAAGGAGTTGTGAGTTCACTTAAGGCAGCTCATCCTCTTGTAAAAGTGTTAAGAATTGTTAATAGCGAGGAGAAGCCTCCAATGGGCAATATCTATCAAGCGATGGTTCAAGCCAGAGAGCAGATTAAAACAACATTTAATGATAATGAGAGGGATTATAAGCCTATTTTAGATATTATTGATAGAAGGTGGTATATGCAGCTTAATCACCCACTACATTTAGCGGCTTATTTCCTTAATCCATCACTATATTACGCTGCACGGGAGGTAGATGAAAATTCCTTAGCTCGATTCCAAGAGGGCTTTTACGAGTGTTTGGAGCGTATGGTTCCTGATCATGTTTTACAAGATCAAATAAGTGTCCAAGTTCTTGATTATAAAAATGCTCGAGGAGTTTTTGGAAGAGATATAGCTATCCGACAGAGAACAACCATCCAACCTAGTAAGTAATATTTTTATCTTAGTTAGTACTTAGTAACTATGCTTTTTATTCTAATTTACATATTTTAAATTTATGCCACATTGCCACTAAACTGAAATTTTATCAATTGTAGTTGAGTGGTGGGATGCATATGGAATAAAAACTCCTGATTTAAAGACCCTTGCTTTCCGTATCCTCGGACTTACTTGTAGGGCTTCTAGTTGCGAATGCAATTGGAGCACTTTCGAGCATGTAAGTTGATTTATAAATATATTTATGCATTTTAAGTTAATATTTTTTTTAATCTACATTTTATTATTACTTATGCAATTATGGATATTAAATTTTTTTTTGTCTTTCTTTTAATCTAGATCCACACAAAGAAAAGGAACAGACTTGAGCAAAAAAGACTGAATGATCTTGTCTTCATACAATATAATCAACTACTAAGGGAGAGGTTCCTAGAAAGACGAGAACAACCTGATGCTTTTGACCCTATCAGCATGGATGAGTTGGATCCCACTTGTGAGTGGTTAGTTAAGAAACTAGAGGACAAGGTTGCATTTGAGGGCGATGATCTCACAGTGCTAGATGTTGATCCATCCTTGAAGGCTTCTCAGGTTAAGGGGCCACAGAAGCCAAGGAGACAATCAAAGACAGTCTCCACGGCTTGCACATCAAAAAGAGCAAGACAACAGGAGATTGAAGAAGAGATCGAGTCAGAGGAGACTGAAGAAGATGAAGTTTACATGGAGGGAGATGATGACGATGATGATGATGGTGACGATGCACTAGGCAATTGGAGGGAGGAGGAGAATATTGATTTTAGATTAGAGAATTTTGTTTAATTTTGTTGATGTTTCGAAAACTACTTGTTCGTTATTAATTGTTAGCTTGTTAATTGTTACTTTTATAGATTTTGATTGTTAATGTTAGTATGTTATTTTGGATAATAGTTTTTTCTTCGATATCATGAGTTTGTGCGTTGTGTGTCTATCTTGCTTAGTATTAATTTTTATTTTGAAATACATTCCTTGATATTAGCTTGGTGATCACAAAATTATCATTAGTTGCTAGTTCTGTTTGTTATTTTCAGTATCTTTTCCCTTGCTGCTTAAGCCCCCCCCCCCTCCCCCCCCCCCCTGCCTGCTCCACCCCAACAGATTGGATTTCCAAGAACCCAACCTCTTTTCACTGAAATCAAAATTCAATCGATATGGATAATTATAAGTCTTTGGCCAAACCGGTATTGGTATTAGTCTGATATCCGTATAGGTACACATGTGTCGGCTAATACTGTTTTGTGTCGTCTGATACCTTAGTTGATTGAATAATATTTTGTATACCTATTTATAATTTTTTATTAAAAAAAACATTTTTAAAAAAATAAAAAAGTTTTTTTATCGGCCAATATCACCAATATGTGTCGACACCTCGGGGACCGAAACTCGAGACCGATACCAAATTTGATACCTTGCGCCCACTTAGGGGACGGATACTTGAGACCATTACCAACTTTGATACCTTGCTCATTTTAAAGATCTCGAAAATACCAAGTAGGATGCCACTACACCCCACTTATAGAGCCGGACCCAAAATAAATTTCTCCCCAAGCCACTTTCCATGCAAAAAAAATTTAATTAGAGAGGGGGCCTCCACTTTCCACGATGACACCCAAGGGAGATCGATTTGGGGGAAGAAGGGGAGGAGGGGGACGGGGGAGGTGGTGTTCTTCTAGTAAGATACTTCTATCAAGAATTTTATGGTGAATTTACCCGTCTTTTCCCAACTCCACCTTTTATCTTGCCGATTACCGTCCACCCTTACCTTACTTAATTCCCCTAAGAGTTCTATTAGTTCCCTCGCCTCACCATCCTTTAAATTCCTTTGCAGAAGAATGTTCCATGAAGCTTCATTTGTAGTCCCTTCTAGAAAATGTAATACTTCAGCGGATTTTTTCATGAACGGATTATCTCCACACTATCTATCCTTCCACAATCTACTTATATTTCCCACACCAAATACTCTCTTCAAAGCTCGCCCTAACCTTAGGCACTCCCTTCCACCAACCGGAGCTTAACTGACCTCTAGGACCTTTCACTCCCCTTCCCCTTTCGTTATTCCCATACTTAGCCACTATACCCTCCTCTTCTGATAAAAAAAAGAACAAAAGAAACCCTCCTCTTCTGATAAAAAAAAGAACAAAAGAAACCCTCCTCTTCTCACACTCTCCATAGCCATTTCCCAAGTAATGCACGGTTTAAGTGTTCAATGGATTTAATTCCTAAACCTCCCGCATCCAATGGTAGTCGTGCAACATCCCAATTAATCACATGGATCTTTTACGTAGATTTCCCTATACTCCGTAGGAAATTCCTCTGAATTAATGAATTTTCTCCCATCTTTTAATTCATTACTGTTTTTAGGCATTCAAGCATCGATATGAAATAAATGGTTAGATTGGAAAAAGTTGATTAATCACTGTTAAGCGCCCACCTTAGACGGTAAACTCCCCTTCCACCCAGCTAATTTCTTATCATACACAGAGGGACCCCGAAATAAGGAGCTGGGAGGTTCCCCCAACCACAACCCACAACAGAAGCAAGTCGTGTGATTTCAGCCTCTTCCATTCTGATACTGTAAAGAGAGGTTTTCATGATGTTCATTCTTCGCCCAGACACAGCCTCGTAACATCGGATTATGGCCTTCACATTGCAAATCTTCCTCTCTTCCGCGCCACATAAAATGACAATGTCATCCCCATATTGTAGGTACCCATCGGCCCTCCTCTACCAACCTCGGAATAAGCCTTGTTCGGAAGATAATTCTAGCATTTTTGACAAATACTTGGGTTTGTTGATTCCCTTCTTCTGCAAAGAAAACTACTTGGGTTTGTTGATGGTTCCATGCCAAACCTCTCATGACCATGGGTTAAAATATCGGGTTACCGATACGTATCGTCCGAGCTCCAAAAAGATACGTATCGGACGATACGTATCGGTACCGGTCTGTATCGGACGATACATTGAATGTATCGTTCGATACATTCAATACATTTGAATGTATCGAATGTATTGTTCGAGTCTAATACCGATTCGTATCGGTATCAGACGATATTTTGATCCATGCTCATGACTATTCCCAACCCTATTGATGCCCACTCAATTGTGGCTCAAGTTGTTAGTGTCCCTTGTTTTGTGCTTTGTTCTTCTTTCACGACTTCTTATGGCCAATAAAGCTATAAAGCTTGAGGGATATATGTTTACTTGTATGTTGGATAGGCATGCTATACCCTTTTTAAATGACTTGTGGCTTCTGAGTGCTAATCAAGAGTTGGCTTCGATAGAATTTATCACTCTCTCTCGATTCCTCATTGGGTTCCATTTTATTATTCTCAGTTTCACTCTGTCATGACGTGGTCGATCCTGTGATCATTGTCTTGGACCCCTTAATAGGTTGTGGTCATGGAGGACATCTTGCTTCTACCTTTGAGACTTCTCTGACTCACCTTTCGATAGTTTGATGGAGCTCAGCCTTTCTCCATATATGACTCATGCTGGTTATCCTCAATCTGGCATACTTGCACTCCAAATGTTAGTATTCTTGGAGAGCTTTCACTATTTTGCATATTGTTAAGAGTGTCCATTTAGTTGAGGTCGCAGATTCAATCCCACCTTACATACTAAGAAAAAAAGTGGTGGACGATAATAACATCCACGAAGGATATCATTATATGCATCCTACTACTGCACACTCTTTATAGCTTATCATTTTTTTTTTCTCACTGAGCTTGTAGATCTTTTGTTTCTTCCCATTCTTTTTTCAACTTAACGATTACAAAGAGAATCGATTATCAATCCCCCTCATCAGGTGCTCTCTCTGATTCTTTCGTTAGTAGCCCGGTACATTTGGTTCTCTTGCATCTCCCACTTCAACTTTTGTCACCTACCCTTGTGGTCATTTTTCCTCAATTTGACACATCCACTCCTACTTTTAATATTAATCCAACCATTTCCACTCATACAATGTTGGATTGATCTAAGGTGAAGGCAGTGCTTTCACAGTACTGTTTGCACACTATGAGATATATACTCTATATTTCTATGGTGAGCTTGGACCACCATCAGCCTTTCTTTCTCAACTTCATCTACTTCTGAGTAATATTTATATTACAGCATCCAAAGGTCCTCTCCAGTAGAAACTTTATGCGCAAAGTCATAATCAAACTTGGGCAAAGTCATAATCTGAAGGTCCTTTGGATTATGATTTTACTTGGGTCCCAACATTTTCTCTCTGTTCATTACCTTCTTAGATTTTGAGTTGACTGAGCAGGCTCTCCTCAAATGCTGAAAGGAGACTTGTTGCAAGAATTTTAAATTTTGAATTCTTTGGTGGAAGCACAAGGATTATTAATTGTGGAACTATTAAAATTAGACTACCTTGACGTGGAATACCATGAATTACTTGGGCTTGAAGAGACTAGAGTGGATGAAATGATTTAAGTAGGCAAAAACAATAAGTTTTTAGATAATGACCTATGTTTGGAGTGAGATAAATTAATTGTGCTAAGGTTCTGGGTCAATCTTGTTGGCACCATTTCTAGTCGATTGCCCACCATACCATTTACTCCTTTTTGGTATCCCGGAATGCAATCACATTGGTTGTGACATGGTTTTCTCCAAATTGATCAGCTATTCTCCATGAAAGGTGGTGGTGTTGACATGATGAAATCTTGGTGGCTTGACTGCTTTAATGAGTCACCTTCTGTTGTCATCGGGTTATCTAAGTTGGATCAATCAGCCTTGAATTATTTTTTGAACAACCATCAAAAGTTTGTTTGAGAACCCCTTTTGAAAGTGCTTGCTGCATCACCTTCCTCTTTGGAATCATTCTCTCACATTAAGTGCCTTTGAAGTTTGAACTTCAAGTCCCGCTAATAAGCTTAAAGCTATTGCATTCCAGTTCTGATGGAACAAGATATTGTGGTAATTGTAAATATCAGCACTGCTTTGTTATTAAGGACCCAATTATTTCTTCCAGTCAAATACCCCGAAGAACCGCTGCTGGGGTCAATCACCATAACATTTGCACTCTTTGAATAAAGGAGTAATGGGTTAGACCGCTCAATTTACAGATTGGGCTCCATTTCTGTCACAAAAGACTTTGAATTATCGAATTTTCGGAAAAATTCTCCGAAAAGGTGGTCTCCAAACTTTTTACCGATTAATCGGCTGATTTGGCGATTTTCTGAATTTTTTTCCCTTCAAATTTTCCACTTTTTATTATTGTAATTCATGTTTTGTGTTGTTTTGTATGATTATAAATCTGTGATGCATGTGGATTATGTAATGCACCTATTTTATTGCTTAAAAACTCAATTTTCAACTTTAAATAGGTATATATATTCCGATTTTTTTAAAATCCGAATTAAGGGTGCAAGTTTTGCACTGAAAACAGAAACTGACCGAAAAACCGACCTACCAAACCGGAAAAATCGAAAAATGGAAAAAATCAAAACAGAACCGATTATTTTCGGTTTTGGTTCCCTTTTTTTGAAAAATCGTTAATCGAAACCGAATCGTTTCCGTTCGGTATCAGTTTAGGCTGAGCCGAATTGGAAACCAAAAATTTCAGTTTCGGTTCGGTTAACCGAATCTGCACCAGTAATCCGAATTAAATCGGCTGAATTATTTTTGAATCTCAACTTGGTTATTATGGTGACCATCCCATTTGTAAGCCAGGTGGTACTTGTTTTGAGTCATTATAGTGGTATATTGGGAGCCAAGGATCAAAATATTGGATTTCATTTCGTTTCAGTCATGACCGAAACCGAAATTTCGGCCAAAATCTTCCCTTAGTACATTTGAGAACCCAAATTTAGGTTCTCTGTTTCGGCCGAAATCTGAAGATTTCAGCGAAGATTTCGGCCGAAATTTTGATCCATGTTGGGAGCTACCATCAGCCAAAAGAACACACCGATTTGAAGGTTTAAAATGTATGATCAATGAGCTCAAATAAGGATGGTTATGCATATTTTTTCAACGCTCAATATTTAAGTGCACCAATTGGATGGTTCATATCCTCTCATTGGCTTGATTTTTGGGCTGAAACATAGATTGATGGCGAGCTGCTACGTGGAGTACTTGGATTGGTCAAAGAAGTGTGCCACTTCCATAGAAATGGGTGGTCATGGCCCTATCTGTGTATACTTGGTTAGTAGAGTCCTGTAGAATAAATGACCTGATCTCCATCCTGTTAAAAAAATGGCACGTCTGAGAAGCACCACATCACATCCAAGTAAGTATTATTGTTCCCAGGGCAATCAGACAATGGATTAATAGATGATCACACCAAAAAGATGAAAGCAGTGTGGCAATTATATATTCCATAGAAATGGGTGGTCATGGCCCTATCTGTGTATACTTGGTCAGTGGAGTCGTTCTGTTGAATAAATGACCTGATCTCCATCCTGTTAAAAAAATGGCACTTCTGAGAAGCACCACATCAAAGTAAGTATTGTTGTTCCCAGGACAATCAGACAATGGATTAATAGATGTTCATCCCCAAAAGACAAAAGCAGTGTGGCAATTCCATTATATATATATTCCTTTTTTTACTTGTAACTTATCAGAAAGGAAGCCTTTGTGTGTGTTTTTTTTTTCTGTTCTGTTTTTAAGTTATAGTCATTTTTCTCACCTCTATCTGTTGTTGAGCATTGTTGAAGAAGCTTTGTCATTGATGATGACAATTTTATTCAAGTAGGAAGAAGAAAAATGATTTGAGAGTTGAGGACCTCCTCTTGAGTCGAAGTCCTATGCTCAAGTACCTTTCCCTCACACGAAAATATCTCATTGCATTTCCTTTTGGTGTACCATCATTCAGAAAACCAAATTCTTGAAAATAAGAGGGCCCAATGAAAATAAGAGGGTTTTTCTAACTACTTCGTAAATTATCTTTTCCAAAACAGCAGTCTGTTGCAGGTTCAGTTCCACGAATATTCCTTTTCATAAAAAATTCAAGATTCATGTGTGAGGATTCTTTTTTGTGAGTTGCTAAAAAAACAAATAAAGCAGTTTTCCTCCAATACATGGATTTCACCCCCATTATGGCTTGTCTTTGGATGCAAGAAAGGGCTTTATGTTGCTTACGTTCTCTACGAGTCATGTAAGTTATGAGGAGGGCATATTTCTTTATCAAATCTTTTTTCTGGTTTGGATATCCCCGGTTGGTTCAAATTTTCTAGGTGTCATCTGATCTGATCCTTTGCCTGATACAATATAAGATGTTGATCCGGAAAAAATATGAATTGATACTGTCTTTTTTTGGCATGTTACTTTTTGATACAATCTTGATACACCATATGAAGTAGTTATTATTTATCTGTTCTATGAACGTATCAC
Organism: Chloranthus sessilifolius; assembly: GCA_021018995.1. Lineage (NCBI taxonomy): Eukaryota > Viridiplantae > Streptophyta > Magnoliopsida > Chloranthales > Chloranthaceae > Chloranthus > Chloranthus sessilifolius. The sequence continues at coordinate 120,578,620 of CM037587.1, read as the reverse complement.
TGCTCATATGGTTATGGTTGTAAGAAATACATGGAAATGTGATCTATTTTGCTCCATTGTTCGCTTCTCACTGTGTATGTCATAACACCCCCCCCACCCACCCCTACACACGCATATATTTAATTTCTCAAATCTTTTTCCTGGTTTGGATATCGGTTGGTGTTTTCTATGCTATGGCTCATCAATTGGTGGATTCCATCCACGGATTAAGATGTTGTCTGTTCTGATCTTTGCCTGATACATATCAGATGATTGATCTGATCCAATGTTACCTGGTTCGCTGGGTTTGAATTCGGATTCAGAATTTGGGGTCGCCAAAGACGGGCAAACCCGGTTCGCTAGGGGTAGGATGAGCTTTTTCTTATTTTAAGAGAAGTGCTTATATTTATTATATACTTGTTAAAATTTGATGTTATTGAAAAACATATGATAGAATAATTGGTTTAGCTAGTACCTGCGTTGTAATTGGGCGGACGATCGACTCTTGTTCCCTCCTTTTTAAACCTTTGTATGCAAAACCAAAGGGGCGGTAATCCGGTTCGCCCGTTATTAGCGAACCAGACCGAACCAGTTCAGTCGAACCGGTTCGCCATTCACTACGTGTTAGAGCGAATTAGGTAACCCTGATCCGAACAATATGGAGCGATACAATATTTTTTTGGCATGAGATTTTCTGATACAATCTTGATACATCATATAAGATAGTTATTATTTATTTATTTCTATGAACTTTTCAATGGTCGTATGGTTGTAAGAAATGCTCCATTGTTCATTTCTCACTGTACATGTCATAAGCCCCCCTCCCGGTGCGCGGATTTGCTTGCTTTCTTCTCTTTTGTTCTTACTCCCCCCTCTTTTGCCCCCTATATTTTTGGACATAATGAATTGCTGAACGTATTTTTTTCTTTATTTAAATTGTTCAAGTTTGAATTAACATGGAGTTTCCTCAATTTTGCATTGGAGTTGCCCAGATTCACCTTTTCGAGTCCCAGCTGCTTCCAAATCCAATTCTTTATGAACCGTGGTTTATTGGTGGCCATTAGCTGTTCTTTCTAACTAGTTACAAGTTGTCATCTCTTATGACCGAGCTAGTTGAAGTTCTTGTAATGGAATATTTCATTATGAGTAGACCCTTGGCTTCCAGCTATGTGGATGATGCCTTTAAAATCATCTTAAATGCTCAACATGTTTGATGAATGTTGAAGTGTATTTGAATTTTGAAAGACCCCTCTTTCCATAATTCCTAACTTTTAACCTATAAGCGATCTTAGGAATTCTTAGCCGGTTAGCCAGATATCTGACCATGCATTAAATAGGTTTTTATATATTATTATTATTTTTAATCTTTTATTCTACTTCCTCAGGTTAATATCAATGCGGCAAACACTGAACATTTGTCATGCGAATATCGGGAATATGGTGTTTGTTTATTGTAATTAAAATATATTTAAGTCCATTCATCAAGGAAAATACGTGTTTCATATGTTATTGATTATTCCTTCAAGGTCACCAAAAGTCAGTAGAGAGCCAATGGAAGTGCTTGCAATAAGTAACTAAACTTAAGAAAAATCGAATCAGCATATATAATATTGATCGGTTATTTGTAGCTTATGTTTCATGGTTATTGGAGGACACAATGCTGAGGTCAAGTTCTTGTTCTCTTTGGCATATTGCCATTCTTCCCTGGCTCAACAAAGCGGAAGTGAAAAATGGTTGGTTGGAGTCCGTGTTGTGTTTTTAGCCCTCAATTAATCTTTGGCTAATATATTTACATGTACATGCTCCATCTTATAGTGGTTCCTCTACCAATCTGTAAGCAAGTGCCATTTTAATTGTACGTTCGAGTTGTATGTCATGAGCTTGCATTTTTTGTCAACATCACCTAGCTTGTGTTACAAATAGCTCCACAAAATTCCCCTAAATCTGATTTTTTTAACCTGTTTCCAGAATACATACACGGGCATTCCATATGAAAATGTTTTTCTTCCTCCGTGTGTTGATGGGCACGGCGATTGCAATCATTTAGAGAATCCTAGCGATATCCCTGAAGAGACGCATTATGACCAAAAGTTCCTTGGCAGCATGGGTGAAAATTCTGATTTTCTAGAAATACAAGATACCGAGAAGTTCTTTTGTTGCATAGGTGAAAATATTGGAGTACCAGAAATACAAGAGGATCAAAAGTTCCTCAATGACGTGGTTATAAATACCGACTTGCCAGATTTCGATATGATGCCCCCGCTGGCCAATGATAAACTTTACATGGAATTGAATGATTTTGTAAATGCTGATTACCATTCTGGTGAATCAGTTGACCACCCTTCTGATGAAAATGTTGATGGGGAGCTGACGAATTCTGGTGTTCTTGATAGTAATACACCAATTGAGGATGGATCTTTCCTAGAAATTGGTGATATTCTAAACTGTGAGAACCCTGATGCATCGGGCTTTGACATGCTGGATGAATACCTTTCCTACTTTGATGCCACTGACGTTAACTTGGAGCATACAGCTTTTGATTCTTCTGCTGAGCTGCTGGAGGGGTCAAATTTTATTTTGCACCAGACCCACTTTTCTCAGGAGGTAGTAACACATTCCAAACCCTTGGAAAACCTTACACACATTGCAAATCATTTGAGCATTGATCTGATATTCTGATGGAATTAAAATTTATGCATCATTAATAAATTTCCCCGTTACAGGTGGATGGTGGAATGGTTCAAACGTCAAAGTTGTCTCCGCAGGACTCGAAAGCATATGGCGCAGAAGAGGCTTCCTCATCCAAGCAAAAATCAGACGTCCGTGATGGGTTGAGAGACAAAAGCATTGATGTTGCAATTGCACCAGGTGGAGTTTCTATTGTTGTGTAATTTGTAGTACCTGCCTACTGAACTGTCTCTTGGCATTCCATGTATGAGAAAGGGTTAATGGTGCAAAAGGGCATCACACAGCAAGAGATACACTACTCAAAAGTAGAATATTTATGCCATGTGGCACATGCCTTTTGACCAATCAAAGTCGTCGAAGTGGTGGAACATCATGTGAACTGATGTTAGCCTAGAAAAGGTGCCCCTCAGACGATTTGAACCATTTGATCTAGGGACTTTTGTAGAAACCATTTTCATATTTAACATGGAGTCTATATCATAGTTCTCAGATTGGATGATATGGATCCACAGATTTGTATGTTTTATGGCCCAAGTGAAGTTCACATGATATCTAACCACTTGATGAAGTGGATTGATAAAAATATACACCATGTACTAACGCATGGCCTAAAAGTACCTGGTTAGAGTGTTAGTGTAGGTGACCAAAGTCAATCTCGTAAGAAGAGGGATAAATTCGGTTTTTTTTTTCTGACTGAATAAATAATGAGTGAAGTATACGGTCCCACAATTTTATATTATCTAAGAATGCTTATTGTCTACCTTTGGTGCAGATTTCCATTACAAGAATGGTTGGGGGAACTCCATTGCAAAGAGTGTTAGTAGGATGTTGGGGTCCATTCCGGCACCTCCTGCCTTCGCTGCTGAACATCCTATGAAGGGAGGAAAATCTATTGTCAGAAACTCCGCGCCCCACTCTTCCAGTTCAATTCATGTCACCGCTGGAATGATCCATATCAGTAATCTGACGGTAGCAGGCAGCTCAAAGAACTTGTCGCACAAGGATGGAGGTACGGGATTCGTTGTTTTGTATGCCATGACGGGATCCCTCAGTTCTGTGTTGGTGGAAAATCTGCCGACCAGTGCAATGTCGGTTTTGTTGCGGTGCGGGTTCTATCTCTTCTTGTTGTGTGTCCCGCTTCTTGCAATAAGCTTCAAGATGGGAAGCTGTATCTATACGAGGTAAATATGTATCAATGGGATGATGGGGCCTCAGAATCCTACTCCCCTTTGGAAAAGGGGGTATACACTTTTAGATGCAGAAATCTCTGAAAAGCAGTTTTTCATGGATTTCAAGGCTGGATAAATAAAATGTTCACCCTTGAGATCTGTGAAAATCTTTTTTTTCGTAGTTATTACCTGAACGTGTGGCTTTGAGGAGAATCGACGACCCCCTCTCAATTAGATACGCCATATAAATGAAGTATTTATTACTGATTTCTGAACATATGGAAGTGGCAGTGGTTAGGTTGCAATTGCAGATGGGGTTTTCGGGAACCCTTTGACAGGACTGGTTTTGTTACATTTTCTTTTAATTTTGTGTTTGAATATATCTATATCTATAAATGTTGACCTTATTTATGACTAATGTCGTGCATTGGGAATGCAATTATCTATAAATGTTAACCTTATTTAGTGTGCCTTTTTCCGATATTCACAATAGATTAGCAACTTCATTTAGAATACAATTTCGGTAAAAATTTGCAAAAACGTTGGTAAGTTTATGCTCAAAATGCTCAAAATGTTGTGCGTTACTTATTGTATCAGTGACAGTGAGTGTGCAACAGATGGATCTTTATCAATCAATGCGATTTCAGCTGGAATGGGTTGTGTTGTTTAGGACAAAATGAGGCATGACCGCTCTGGCCTCACTCTTAGGCCACGTGACATATCTTCTGATCAATCAAAGTCATCAAATGGTGGCACATACTGGGAGCTTCTGTGGGCCCAGCAATCACTCTGGGTGATTTTAGCTGTCCAATCTATGCACACTCTATTATGGATGGTTGTGCATACTTTCTATAACGGTTGATATTGAAGTGAACAAATTGGATGCCTAGTTGGAATGTTTTCTAGTGTTGATTTTGAATTTATAGGGTAAAAGTTTTAGGGCACATTTGTGGAATGCAAAATGCGTTTCCATGGAAAATGTAGTTTCCTTAGTTTCTGGGAAAAATAAGATAAAGTTGGTCAAGCTCTTACCGCTAAACTGTTGGAACTTGGAAGGGACATTCCCCATAAGTGCATGGTTCAGCTATATATCCTTACTACTATATAAAAGTACAAATATTTCTGTCATATTTTCGTTCCTAAAATACCCCTAACACAGATTCTAAAAATCTTCTAATTTAAACCTGGAAAACAGAGTTCTCTGAAAATCTTCTAATTCTAAAAATCTTACTATTATATAATAAATTATATAAAAGTAGAAATAGTTTCTGTCATATTTTGTAATACCTAAAGTGCTCCTAAGGCTCTAACTCCTCTAATTAAACTAGGACTCTAAAATAGATATATACTCCCCATATATGATTGTAGATTTTTCTTCTACCGCTTCTACGATATGAAGATCCTGAGTATTATTTGTTTATTTGAGTGATTGAGGTAATTCCTTATCCTGATTTTTTTATTCTTTTGAAATAATTATTTTTAGTTAATTACTTATTCTTTATTCCAAGTTTTGGATTCTGTAGCAGGGTGATTGCTATTGATCTGTGTATGCAAGCCATTTTTTTTCTGGTTAATCAGTGGAATTACTATTTCACAAATTTGAAAGTTTTGTTGTAATGCAACACCGTTTTATTTATCATCGTTTATGTGATTATTGCTTCCTCTGTTCTATGTCTTTATCAGAGAAAGAATAATATATTTTCTTGTTTTAATGAAAGGAAGCATTGATCCATGTGAAAGTAAGGTTACTTGAGTGATTTCTGCCCCTTCTATGGAATTTATGTTAGATCGTTTCCTTCATTCATACAGAAAATTTGATCTATTTTTTAATAGTGGATGTTACGATGCCCACCTGTGCTCAGTTTAATTGCTGGATTATGTTGGGTTTCAATTGAAAAAAACAAGCGCTATACTTATCTTCCTTTTGTTACTGATAATTAGTTTAGTTTAGGTAAAGAAAATTTCAGCAAAGTCTGGAAGATGTTTGCCTGATTTTATATATTTCTTTTATTTGGTATTGATGGGTCAGGTGATTGGTGGCATTTATTTTGAAGGAGCAAAATATTTGGCCTTAGGAATTTCAAAAATTTTAGTCAAATGATCAGTAAGATTTTGTTTACAGACTTCTAACTAGAGTTAAACTCTAATTTAAGACCTTTAAAATCGTCTTTGAGATGTACGAAGTGGCAGGTCACTGTCTAGATGAGACTGCCAAAATTTTTCAGCAGAGTAATCAAAACATCCGATTTGAGCACTTTTGTTCATATGATGTGGACCTTTACTTGAAAATGTTTTAACCGCCCATTTATAGACTCCTTCTCTATCAGACGGTGGAGATATTTCAAAGGTGTGATTAATAGGCTGGATCTAATATAAATGATAACCACATGTATTACGTATGTATTATTTATATAGGTGGATGCCACGTGTATAGAATTGACGATGAATATAAGCAGTGCATCACAATTGGTGAAAGGGTTAGTGAGATATAGAATAATCTAATAAGTAATTAAAATTAGATGGTGACAGATTAACCCATTTGCTCTAGCGAATGGGTTAATCGATGGTCTTAGATGCATTTAAGTGTTAATTTAGTATAGGGACAATGGATCCCAGTGACATTTAAACACCTAATGGTGTGTAAATGATCTTACACCATTAAAATTAGACTTCTTATTTCACACTATCAAAGCGTGATCTATCATTATGCCATGTGGCACACATCTATGATCAGTCTAAATTGTCCAAGTGGCAATCTATCATTAAAATGTGTCTCACAACCCAATGAAACATGCTAATAAGTGGATGTGAACAATCTGATTGATAAACTTTAATATCAACTATTAAAACTAAAAGCAACTATTGATATTGTAGTCCAAAGATCGGACGGTTAAAATCTACCTAAAACACCAGTTTTGAACTTGTTGCATTTCAATCAATGATCTATCACTTTGACGATTCAGATCACCCACATCTAAAACCATTGATGCTGTAAGATCATTTAAACAGTGGGTCCCTATATTATAAGTCAATGGTCCCTATATTATAAGTCAAGAAAAATGTAATATAAGAGAGGGACAAAGGGTGACCCCAACTTTTGGGTGTCAAACTAAGAGTTGGAAATTAGAAGCATTTTAAAAGAAGTCAAGCTTCAGGGTGCCAATGTGGGATAGTCATCAGTTTCGTGTCTCGGCTCAACGTTACATCATTATCATGTCTCGGGTCCAATTACAGCTGTTGCACTTACATCGACATCTCTGACCTTTTTAGTGATTTGTGCCACGTGGAATCAAAACTTGACTTTCCGATGGAATGCTCATGGTCTCAAGATCCACTTTGTAGAATGTTGGGGGACAAACAATTTGCATCATATGATTCCAAGAAGTCAATGGGTTTTAAGGAATTTTTGATATATGCGCTTTAAGTAAATATACAGAGATACTTGCATAGGTCCCATAAATATCAAATTTTCTTTTAAATTAGGAGCAATGGCATAATTTTTCGGTGCAAGTAATCACTTCCCGTAGTTTTTATATGTATCTCTGTCTGTGCCTATGTTTAAAGACAATTCAAATCCATTGATTGCTGAGAGTCCGAAGATGAAGATCGTTTTTCACCCTAATAAATCGTAAAAATATTATCGGAAGTCACATGACACACCATGCACAAACGTGATTGTAGGACCTCTTTTTGGGATTTGTGTCACACAGAATAAGAAACTAGTCATCCAAGGGTAAGATCGTGGTCTCAAGATCTACTCTACGATCTCCATCACCTAATTCCAAGCAATCATGGATTTGAGTGAAGTGCAATCACCATTATATTATTTTAAGCGACTATTTCGGTTTTCTCATCCAGCCTCGCTAATAAATTCTCGATTTTTTCCCAAAAAAATCGAAACGGGTCTAAAATATGTTCAGTATTGATTTTTGGGTTTGTTTAGATCAGTTCGATTCACCGATTTTCAGGTCGGATTTGGATTTCGGGTCAAAACTTAGACCCTTATGTATGAATGGATATTACTATTCATCTTTTTAATAATAATTAATAAATAAGTAGAGTATGAAAATTTGAAGCATATTGATTTAGTTATATTAGTTATTATAAAATTAAAGTAGAAATTAACAATTAAGAAAAATTTATTACACATATATAATTAATATATCATCGAATTAATCGAATGTAATACGATAGAAATATATATCTATAGTAAAATATAAATATTTAAATATAGTAAATAGATATAACTGCATATTATTATGCATAAATAAAAATGTAATATTTACTATAAATGGAAAAATAAAGAAAAAATAAGAAACTACTGAAACCAAATAATTTTAATAATTTAATTGGATATGAGATTGGATTTTACTTCGCCAATCTAATTTTTTATTGATTTTATTTTCTTCATCAGTCAAAACTAATATTCTGACATGCGTACTATTGAGTAAGACGAATTTTAATTAAATTTTTGATATTATAAAAGAATAAATTCTACAAAATACTCGAATCAATATAATATTTAACAATAATTGTTATTAATTTTTTAGTGATTGACTGATAATATATGATTATGTTTTTATATGATCAATCAATTTTAACTCATAATTAAAATCATCTTTAATCAAAATATTTCATTTTACTAGTATATATATATATATATATATATATATATATATATATATAAGTAAAAGTAGTTTCTATCACATTTTGTAATACCAAAAATACCCCTAACTAATATCTAACAGCCGCAAGTCCCGAAAACATCTCTGTAACAACTTCCTTTCCTTAATTAAGGTTTACTTCTGCAATATTCAGGGAAAAAAGTAGAATTAGGCTTTTTAGAATGACAGTGAAATGAAGTTAATTAGGGTTTTTTCTGCAATATAGGGAAAACTTAAAGAGCTGGGGTTTTGAGAATGATATTAAAAAGAAGTTAATTGAGGCTTTTTTCTGCAATATTCGGGGAAAAAATTAGAATTAGGGTTTTTTGAGAATGAGATTGAAGTGAAGTTAATTAGTGTTTCGATATTCAATTGGCTTTCCTTTGGGGGAGAAATGGGACTTTATGGATTTGAATTTGAAGAAATTTGAGGTTTTTTTAGGGTTTTTGGAATGATAAAGGGAAGTTAATTATGGTTTTTTCTACAATATTCAGGGAGAAAAGAACGAGAATTAGTCATTTGAGAATGATATTGAAGTTTGAGTTTGAATTGGTTTACCTTTCTGTGAGAAATGGCACTTTAGGGTTTTGAATTTGAAGAACGTTGAGGTTTTTTTAGGGTTTGTGAGGTGGGTGGTTAATTGACGAAGATGATGAAAGCGAAGCAGAGTCCATGGCCGTGCATTTGTGTTTGGCGGGTACAATTTGTTGTTGCTTATATCCAAAGGGGGAGTGATCTTGTGCTTGACCATAGTATCGGATTTTGGTGGTCCCTAGCATGCTTCATCTTTTGATTAAGATCCAGCAGTAATTCAGTAGGGTTTTGGGTTTTCGATATAGTAGCACTATTCGCCCCTACCAATTTACTGAGAGCACCTACGGTGGAAAATCATTGACTGCTTGGATGCATGGAATCAGACGATGGAGATGGGTTTTCATCCCAACATTCCACGTGACACATATAAATAAAGTAGACTCAAAGGTGTGGCACACATCTTGCTCAAACATGATTTTAGGGTCACTTTTCAGGATATATGCCACGTGGGAAGGTATGGCACACATCATGCACAAACATGATTTTAGGGTCACTTTTTAGGATATATGCCACGTGGGAACAAAAACTTACCTTATGAGAGTATTTTCATTGTCTAAAGATCCATTGTTTTGAAGATTGGGATAAAAACTCATCTCTATCATATGAGTCAAGCAGTCAATGGATTATGAGTGTAGGCGCCTAGGGCCTCAATGGACCGGATTAGGTTCGGGTTGGGGTTCAACCTGGCCCTAACCTACCCGGGCCGGGTCACCAAAATTTTCAGCCTGGTCTTCACTCGAGCTGCGATGTACTCAGCCCAAGTCCGGCCACTTTAAAGCCATGCTCGGCTTCGACGTCTTTCCGAGCTTTTTTCGATTTTCTTTTTCTAACTAGTAAAAGGCACGTGCAAATGCACATGGACATTAGGACTTTTAAATGATTGAACCTAATGTTTAAACCTCTATTGGGTGATTTGAACATGAAAAAAATATAGTATTTGAAGTTTTTGCTACTATGTTTTATGATTTAATGAACATGAAATAAAAAGACTTATTACTATGTTTCATATGTCTTCATTATGTATAATTTAAAATTATAAAAAATTTAATTATATACATAAAACTTATATTGTCAACAATATAAAATGAAGAAAAAAATTAAAATTAATAAATAAGTATAATCTTAATAATTCAAATAAATTGAAAATTGATATTTAATTATTCGTTCTCAACTTTAACTTTCTTAAGGATTTATTGTCCTCATCATCCGCAGTGTCGAATATAATGCTTTGACATATGTACAACCGTGTAAGAAGATTTTAGTAAATTATATCCTACACTTTGACTCGAAACAAATATTTTTTTTCGAGATATTTTTTCATGTGAATTTGATTTTTTTTTGATAAAATAGTTCCCTGTTAGAGCGAAAGAGCCCGCCCCTCTTGGACACAAAAGAGCAAACAAAACCTAAATAAATTTGATATTTTTTGAGGTGGACCAAAGGTCGGGGCTGAGCTATGGCGGAGCATGCCCATCCTATAGGCAACCCTTAAAAAAGTGGAAAGGATTATTATAAGAGAGCAACGTTAAAGAGTCCTTGCATTTGTATTGTAGGGTTGACCTTAAAAAATGTGGTCAAATATTAGGCGATGTCCAACATATGTGGTGCATTGATATTTTTCTAACTTTGACTATGTTTAGAACGGTGGAAAGTATTTTTATGTTTATTTAGGTTAGAATCGGATCGGATTAGTTTGATTGCATCAACGGGGTTGGGTTGGGTCGAGCATTGAATATTCATGAAGTTTGTGCATTTTTTATATAACAAATAATTTTTTTGGAAAATTGTGAATAATTCGTTATTAATTTTTAGAAAGCTTAAATTTATGAATTATTCACGATAATAAAAATGCCCTTTAATTAAAATCTAGGAGACAACTCTATTGACCGTCATTAACGTATGAGTAATCCACACAGTCAGAGTTATAGATCGTAAGTTAAAAGGCAGTGGGCCCAAAAATCAAACTTTGTGAGAGGTTTAAATCATCTGATCTGTACACTCTAATATCAACCGTTGTGTGTAGTTTTAATGTCAAATATTCAAACTTGCCAATCGGATAGTTCACATCCGCTTATGGACACGATTCTTTGGCTAAACCATTTAAATTCATCATAAATCGGTGCGACATGGCATATTAGGAAACCACACTTCAATAATTCTGCGAAAAAAAGGAAACCACATTTCAATGGTGTGAGATACAAAATTCTAATTTGGTGGTAGTAGATCATTTAAACACCATTTAGTGTTTAAATATTGGCCAGGAGTTATTATCCCTAAAATTTATTATATATATATATATATATATATATATATATATATATATATATATATATATATATATATATATATATATAGGGTAGGACCTGGCCTGGTGTTGGGGGTATTTAGTCCAAGCTCAGTCTGGTTTGCCTTGGGCTAGATCATTCCTAACCCGGGTTGGCTCCCAGGCCGAGTTTGCACACCCAAAAAGCTTCTTAGGCCTCGCTTAGGGACGATTATTGCATAGACATAGCCCATTTATGCTTTACCCGCCTTGAGAGTCATAAAGAGACATGCTAGAATTCTAGAGGGTATATATGTGAGCCTATTATCGAGCCAAGCTGGGGGCGTCATTTCATTCTCGTAACGTTTAGTTTTAAGTTGTTATTTTAGTTTTACGCTTTCAAACTACAATTTTACATGATGGTGGATGTTTAATGACTAAATATTCACGTCTTTATCATTAGTTGTTAATCTTACATATTCATCATTAGTTAAAGATCTTCTATCGATTACTATGATAAGAAAAAAAAAATTACATTATTACTCTACTTTATCGCCTAGGCTCGGCTCTAAGCCCTACCAAGGCCCCACTTAGCAGCAGCTTTTGGTACTGCTAATAGTCTTATTTTTTGTAGTGCATGCAACCTACATCAATAGATATGACTCTGATTGGTGCATTTTGCTGCTATGTGACACCCATTGGAAATCATCTTGTGTCTTTTTTCCTATATATATATAATATTCTACAATAAGAATATTATATGTGATATAACAACAATTATTTATGTATTATATATATGGGGAAAAAGGCTCCCAAGGATACCTTCACCAAATTTTCAGCCTCTAAAAAAGGTGCCACATGGCACCCAAGATCCTGTTTTGGTGTCACATGGACATTGTTGAGATCGACTTAAAATAAACAATTAAAACTGAAATCTAATCTCAACAATTGGACCTTTGATTATAGTCAACATTTTACTTTTGCTATATACATATATGAGTCTGGCACATCTTGAGGAATCTAAGCAGTGTCAAACTTGGGATCAACACAGAAGCGAAGAGAGCTGAAGTAACACTTAACCACTGTGCACACCTTCAAAAGAATACATGGAAAACCTCACACTTCCTTTGGAAAAACCTCTGTTCCCTATTCGTAAGACTAAAAAAAATTCCAAGAAATAGTATTTGAGATGTTCTCAAAAGAACAAAGATAAGAATGCAAGTATTAAACTGAAACTTGAACCCTACCGATAAATCGGCCAAATCGAACCGTATCGAAACCGATTTGAACCAATTCCGATTTGATTTGGTTTCAATTCATTTTATGCACCACATGATACAAAAGGTCGGGACAAAATAATGAGAGCAATTGAGTGTGATCAGTTCTTGTAATTCCTTTATGGATAATTGATACAAAAAAAATGGAAATAAACCCTAGAACCAGGGGCTCACATCATAAATTTTAGGAATTCAAAGAAATATGTTTAAGATAATTTACCTTTTGTACTCCCCTCACGTCTACACCATGAATGCCCGAAAAGGTTTGCTTGAATTAAAATTCTGTGTTAGGACACAGAGGTCAATAACAATAATATTCCCTAAATCTATCCAAAGATCTCTGTAGAACAACCCCCACGAGTCTGATAAAACTATTGCGACTTACATACAAATTACAGTGCTTGATTACATAAATGTATTATAATAATAGTGAATACCTTCTGATGAAAGATGTAGGAATTAAGAGTGTAAACGGGTATGAGTCATGAGAATAAATCGAACCGACCAGCAAAAGTTTATATAATAATCAGTGCATCATAAGGAGCACTTCATCAGTAATGAAGATTTAGCAGTTGCACATGGATTTAATGGTCTAGATTTCAGTAGAAACCCCGGGGTTTTAACAACAGAGATATAATCTCAAATAACAACAACTTAAAAGCAACAAAGAAAATAGCTTTTATTCCATAAAAAATTTGATTTAATCTCTTGGTTCAATTACATAGATAGAAAAAGTAATAAGCAAATCTTATTCTAATTAGGCTTCCTTATCTGTTTGGACTATATAACTAAAGTTAGAAACAAATTAAATATTTTCATCTTCCTATCAACCCCTATTTTCTAGGACTTTCGAACTCTGTTTCGAGAGAAGAGTGACGGTGAGAGAGATAGTTATTAGGAGTTGTTTAGCTTGAAGAGTCCTAGTTTAATATGCATTGTAAATGTAGTTATAGAAAAGGGAGCCGTTACTTGAACACCATTTTTAAGTAGTTGCACCGAATTAACCAAAATTTATCCTTGCACATGCTTCTTATCATTGCACCTAAAATTATAAAAAAAAATTGCACCTTACCAATTCTCTTTGGGCGTTTTGTTCCTATCTCAATCCAAGCAACAACTCAGAAAATGCTCTACAAACCAACACCATCGAAGTCATACTTAACCTCTCTATCTCCTCGTATGTTTCAAGTATCATTCTTTTGAAAATGCCCTACTTCCAACCAGATGTCTCTTCTTGATGCCCGATGAACTACTGTATAGATTTATTAGATACCTAATAGCTACTTAGGGCCTTCTTGTTTCAATCTCTGTCCAGATGAAGTGCTTACTTGAAATACTAACTCCCTTCATTTTGATTTTAATTTTGAGGGAACTTGAAATTCTATGGGAAAAACACGCCGATAAAGATCTAAGACCCAAGGGATTTTAATTCTCAACAACATAATTGGAGCTAAGAAAACTGGGGGCTCAAACTCTTAAAAAAATTTCAGAAAAGATCTGTGAAAGTTTTATTTCTTATAAATCACAGAGAAGATCCGTGAGTAAGATCTTGTCCTTTGAATCGTAGCGTAGAGAAGATCCATCAAATGGACCCTGAAAAATCATATAGTGAGCCTTTTCTTGTTTGAATCTCCATGAAGATGTGTTTCTTGTCCATCTTCATCGGAATCCAGTATATAATCACTGTGGAGAAGACCAATGACCTCGATTCCCTTTGTCTGCCTCTTGTCTTCAGCTGTATTTTAGCGATTTCGACTTATTTTAATTTTTTATGCGTACAGGTGCAACCATGAGGGTAGCATGGTCATTTTGAAAAAAATTACAATGCTTAATTTTTTTTGAAGCAGTGCAAGGGCTTAAAACCCGTGTGCAACTAATGGCTCCCTATAGAAAATTATAAAATATAGGGATATTTTAGGTATGAAAATATGACAGAAACTATTTTTACTTTTATATAGTAGTAAGGATAGTAAGGATAAAAAGATTTCTTTTAATTAAATATAATTTACTTAAATTCCTTGAGGTTAACCGTTGTCCGTTATAACCACTGTGCAACAAACTAAAATAAAATATTTGAATAAAAGCATATACTTGAGCCTCTATAATGTTAATATAATTATTTAATTAAATTTTTAACCTTCTTCAAACTTTTATTAGAAAAAAAATAATTTAAGCCCAACCAAAATTTATTAGAAAAATAGTCTTCAAAACAGCCAAACCAAATTTTATTAGAAAAAAAAAAAAAAAAAACTCGGAAAGAAGCCCAAGGGCTTAAAACCCTGGAGTTTCTACTAAAATCTAGACCATTAAATCCATGTGCAACTGCTACATCTTCATTACGGATGAATTGCTCCTTATGATGCGCTAATTATTATATAAACTTATGCTGGTCAGTTTAATTTATTCTCACGACTCATACCCGTTTACACTCGTAATTCCTACATCTTCCATCATCACGTATTCACTATCATTATATTACATTTATGTAATCAAACATTATAATTTGTATGTAAGTTGCAACAGTTTTTTCAGACTCGTGGGGATTGTTCTACAGAGATCTTTGGATAGATTTAGGGATTATTATCGCTACTGACCTCTATGTCCTAACACAAAATTTTAATTCAAGCAAACCTTTTTGGGTGTTCATGGTGTAAACGTGAGGGGAGTACAAAAGGTAAGTTATTTTAACACATATTTCTTTGAATTCCTAAAATTTATGATGTGAGCCCCTGGTTTTAGGGTTTATTTCCAATTTTTTTTATATCAATTATCCATAAAGGAATTACAGGAACTGATCACACTCAATCGCTCTAATTATTTTGTCTTGACCTTTTGTATCATGTGGTACATAAAATGAATTGAAACCAAATCAAATCGGAATTGGTTCAAATCGGTTTCGATTCGGATCGGTTTGGCCGGTTTATCGGTAGGGTTCGGGTTTAAGTTTAATACTTGCATTCCTATCTCTGATCTTTTGAGAAAATCTCAAATACTATTTCTTGGATTTTTTTTTTAGCCGTAGGAATAGGGAACATAGGTTTTTCCAAAGGAAGTATGAGGTTTTCCATGTATTCTTTTGAAAGTGTGCGCAGTGGTTAAGTGTTACTTCAGCTCTCTTCGCTTCTGTGTTGATCCCAAGTTTGACACTGCTTAGATTCCTCAAGATATGTCAGACTCATATATGTATATAGCAAAAGTAAAAAGTTGACTATAATCAAAGGTCCAATTGTTGAGATTAGATTTCAGTTTTAATTGTTTATTTTAAATCGATCTCAACAATGTCCATGTGACACCAAAACAGGATCTTGGGTGCCATGTGACACCTTTTTTAGAGGCTGAAAATTTGGTGAAGGTATCCTTGGGAACCTTTTTCCCTATATATATAATACATAAATAATTGTTGTTATATCACGTATAATATTCTTATTGTAGAATATTATATATATAGGGAAAAAGACAAGATGATTTTCAATGGGTGTCACATGGCAGCAAAATGCACAAATTAGATTCATATCTATTAATGTAGGTTGCGTGCACTACAAAAAATAAGACTATTAGCGGCACTAAAAGCTGCTGCTAAGCGGGGCCTTGGTAGGGCTTAGAGCCGAGCCTAGGCGATAAAGTAGAGTCATATTGTAATTTTTTTTTCTTATCATAGTAATCGATGGAAGATCTTTAACTAATGATGAATATGTAAGATTAACAACTAATGATAAAGACATGAATATTTAGTCATTAAACGTCCACCATCATGTAAAATTGTAGTTTGAAAGCGTAAAACTAAAATAACAACTTAAAACTAACAAGCAACAATTAGCAATGAAACAAAATAATAATAGTAATAAATATATCATTTGTTTTGAATACATAATAATTTTAGAGTTTTTGGATTTTAAAGTCATCTATTGGTCAATAATTATCAAATCTAAAAATAATTTGATACAGTTGATAGTCGTTTAGAAAAAATTTCAAGATTGTCAGGTCTTGCGTTGCTTTAAAGAACAATTACGAGAATGAAATGGCGCCCCAGCTTGGCTCGATAATAGGCTCACCTATATGCCCTCTAGAATTCTAGCATGTCTCTTTATGACTCTCAAGGTGGGCAAAACATAAGTGGGCTATGTCTATGCAATAATCCTCCCTAAGCGATGCCTAAGAAGCTTTTTGGGTGTGTAAACTCGGCCTGGGAGCCAACCCGGGTTAGGAATGATCCAGCCCAAGGCAAATCAGGCTGAGCTTGGACTAAATAGCCCCAACACCGGGCCAGGTCCTACCCGATCTATATATATATAAAATAAATTTTAGGAATAATAGCTCCTGACCGATATTTAAACACCAAATGGTGTTTAAATGATCTACCACCTCTAAATTAGAATTTTGTATCTCACACCATTGAAATGTGGTTTCTTTTTTTTTTTTTGCAGAATCATTGAAGTGTGGTTTCCTAATATGCCATGTCACACCGATTTATGATGAATTTAAATGGTTTAGCCAAAGAATCATGTCCATAAGCGGATGTGAACTATCCGATTGACAAGTTTGAATATTTGACATTAAAACTACACACAACGGTTGATATTAGAGTGTAGAGATAAGATGATTTAAACCTCTCAAAAAGTTTGATTTTTGGGCCCAATGCCTTTTAACTTACGATCTATAGCTCTGACGGTGTGGATTACTCATACGTTGATGACGGTCAGTAGAGTTGTCTCCTAGATTTTAATTAAAGGACATTTTAATTAATAATTCATAAATTTAAGCTTTCTAAAAATTAATAATGAATTATTCACAATTTTCCAAAAAAATTATATGTTATATAAAAAATGCACGAACTTTAATGCTCGACCCGACCCAGCCCCGTTGATGCAATCAAATTAATTCGACCCGACTCTAACTTAAATAAACATAAAAAAATTTTCCACCGTTCTAAACGTAGTCAAAGTTCGAAAAATATCAATGTACCACATACGTTGGATATTGCCTAATATTTGACCACATTTTTTAAGGTTAGCCCTACAATACAAATGCAAGGACTCCTTAACGTTGCTCTCTTATAATAATCCTTTCCACTTTTTTAAGGGTTGCCTATAGGATGAGCATGCTCTGCCATAGCTTAGCCCGACCTCAGGGATTGGTGGCGGAGTTCACTTGTCTCAACCAACACCCACAGGGTGTACTTACTATGTCTGGATAAGCCTCACTTGCTGGCCTACGGTTTACGCCGTATAGTCACGGATATCCTGCGTGTCGATCGTGGATATCCATACGTCGGTGGGGTAACCTATCAAACCTCAAATAACAAAAAATATCGGTGCCTTACATATAGTTATTCACCGTGTAAGTGTGCTATCTTATATCGGTTAGGCCCTATCAAACATGATTCAATCTTTGGATACATCCACAGGATGTATCCATTTACTACATCACACGATGCTCTTGCCTCTTACTTCTTCATCCCACAGGATGGCTCATTCGTTACTCTTATGAATATCACACACGCTTTTCACAATTCTTTAAGCGGTAAAATGATTGAATTGAAATCTATATCACTACATACATGCTCTTGTAAAATAAAGTACATGTTCAGTGTGTTCCCTACCTCAAGTCTTCACTTGATCAATGCATCAAGGTCCCACGTGACTCCTTGTGCACCAGTCCACACGTACCACCTATGGTACCATATCACAGGTGAAACACATCACAAAGGATGCAATAAAGAAGGTATAAGATCCCCCAAGAATCTTAAAGTCAAACCAAAGTCAACATAGTTTACTACGATTCGATTAATCGAATTCCAAAATCGATTAATCGAATTAATCGATGTCGATTTAATCGATTAATCGAAAATCAATATCGATTAATCGAAGCAATTTCGATTAATCGAAATTCTCCTTTCATAAAGTCCATTCTCGATTCGAGCGATTGAGTTTTCATTGATTAATGAATCCAATTTGATTAATCGAAATTCTTCTTTCATAAGCAAATTCCTTTGTTGAGCGATCGAGTTTTCATTCGATTAATCGAATCAATTTGATTAATCGAAATCCTTCTTCATAAGTAGACCCTCGATTCGAGCAGTTGAGTTTCACAAGTTGATTAATCGATTCCAAATCGATTAATGAAAACCAAATCGATTAATCGAAATCCCATTTCGATTAGTCGATTTTCCTCAATCATTTCCTTTAACCCACAGGGTCCCTTTGGAGGTTCTCGATCGATTAATCGATTCCCAAATCGATTAATCGAAATCAAAAATCGATTAATCGAAAATCCAAATTCGATTAATCGAAATCGAATCCTCGACTCTTCAACTACGGCCAATTTCGATTAATGAAACCCAATTTCGATTAATCGAAATTGTCGATTCACCTTCATTTGTTCTTCCCAATCTTTTCCATACTTTTCTTCTATTTTTCTAAGCCATTATCCTGTGATTTAACCCACATTTCTTTGCAACTTAACCTATAATCTATGCATCTTGTTTACAAAAATTTTACCTTGAATAGATCTCAAGTTGATTTCAAATCTAGGGTTGGAAGGCTAGGGTTCCAGCTTTGGTTTCTAACGGATTTCTTGCGTCAAATCCGGCCTCTTTAATGCTTGAATCCTTCTTCCAATCACCCACAATAACTCCTCTCTTACTCCTCTCTCTTTCTCTCTCTTCTTTACTTCTCTCAACCACCAAAACATGAAAGTTAGGGTTTTCAACCCTTTTTATCTTATCTCTTTTCTCGGTGTGGAGCACATACACACCCATCAGTGTATGCCACTCTACACACTCCTCTATCTCTCCACTCTTCTACACTGGTTCACACATCACATTTGCTCATCCCACTATAAGTTCATCAATGAACTATCTCATGGTCAAACCTAAGACCAATCGGGCACGGATCCCGAGGTCCTCGTTTGACGTGCTTTTTCGGGTTATTACACTTCCCATGCCACTTTGTTAATCTGGCCATGTTCCTTCACTATATGAACTCTCCCAATGTTTTAAAATTTTCAAATTTTTATTGATAAATATTTAAAATTTTCTTTTAATTTTTTTTTTCAAGTTTTTAAACTTTTTAACTTTTTTTTCTTGTGAACTTGCAAATTTGTCTAGTTTTTATGGATTTTTAATTGGAAACCATTACTTGCACACACTTTTCAAGTGATTGCACCGGATTGTACCGAATTTAAATGAAAAACTTGTAAGTTTGGCGACTTCTACTATGTGAAAACACCATTTAAGCCATTTGATTTGAAGGCCATAATTTAAAAATATCAATTACAAAAGATTAGAATAAAATATATATTATTTCGGTGAAGGCCTTTTTAATTTTATATATATATATATATATATATATATATATATATATATATATATATATATATATATCTTTTTTTATTTTTCTTAATTTGCAATATTTTGTTTAAATTAATTTTGCTGAGTTTTCCAGAACTGATTTATTATGAACCCCAACGTGGTCACTTTGGGCAGTACCAACTCTACTAGTTGTATCTTCTAAGGTGCACTTTTAGTTTTCGAGGGAATTGAAACCAAGGATAAAAAATTTGATCGAAATGACCGAAATTTTGGTTCAAATTATCAATTTTGATCCTCACCGAAATGATAATTTACACTGAAATTTCGATCATATTTTATATGGAATTCAAATTATCAGCCGATATTATTGTCAAACTATCAATTTTTCGTCAAAATTTTGACCGATATTTTGATCCTTGGGTTGACCCGTAAGGTGTGAGAGCAAAATAAAGTACAAACATAATATCTGATAAAATAAAGTACTCATATAATACCTCATCATCAATATATACTGTCACTGTCACATATTAATAATATGTAGGACTCGGGAAATTTGCAACTTCAGCCCTTAAAATTTTCAATCTTTGTAACAGTGGACCCCTTATTTTACATTTTCTAATGTAACACCCTTTAAGGTACTCCAACTGATGAAATATATATATATCTATATATATATATATATATATGATATGTGCCTGAGGAGAGATATTTCTATGTCAGTTGATATGAGCGCGCCATTTTTGTGAAGTGATGAGTGGTATAGGGTCCATTTTACTAACTAGGGTTATACTTTAAAAATATTTTAAAACTTAAATATCTTTTCAGCCGTCATTTTTGACTTTTTTAAAGTCTCTTTTTTTTTCCCTATTTTTTCAAGAAAATATCAGACTTACTTTTTCAATCATATTTTACTCAAAAAAATGTGATGCTTGATATCGAAGCGCTAGCATATTAGGAGCGAAGCGACATCACCTCGAAAATTAGGAGTCGGCACCCCGATAGCGAGCGTGCTTCTCTATCGAAGCATCAGCGCTCGATTCGACGCCTCTCTATCAAAGCGCCGACGCTTCGTTTTAAGAGCGTCGACGCTTCGATAAAATTAAAAAAAAAAAAAAAAAAATTCATCGAAGCACCAACGCCTCATTTTAGGGTGTGTTTTTTTTTTTTTTTAATCGAAGCGTTGACGCTTCGTTTTAGGGGTTAGCGCTTCACTACCGAGCGCTTATATTTTTTGAGTAATATATATCTAAAAAAGTAAGTTTGACACTTTCTTAAAAAAAAAGATAAGAGAGAGAAAAAAGACTTAAAAAAAACTTCTAAAAAAGTCAAGAATGACGACAAAAAAGAAATATAACTTTTATAACATTTTAAAAGTTTAATTATAATTAGTAAAGTAAGCCTCATATCATTCATCACTTCACAAAAAATACGCGATGTGTCGCGCCCATATCAATTGACGTAGAAATATCTCTACGCTCGAAAGTATTTTCTCCTTTGCCTGTATATAAATCATGGGACACATATATTTGATGAAACTAATCT
Source organism: Chloranthus sessilifolius (assembly GCA_021018995.1). NCBI lineage: Eukaryota > Viridiplantae > Streptophyta > Magnoliopsida > Chloranthales > Chloranthaceae > Chloranthus > Chloranthus sessilifolius. The sequence goes on along the minus strand of CM037587.1, from coordinate 120,557,135 downwards.
CATGTATAGCAAAAATAGTGTTTATCAATTGGCCTACATATTCTTTTTCCTAAGATGCAATATTGGAGTCAAACAAAAAAGTTTACAAAAATCATTTGATATTTTTTCGATTCATATCGGGAACATATCAGCCAATAAGACTTGATATGGGTCGATATTTGACCCGATATTTAACTCCATACTCAATTGGGGGGGGGGGGGGGGGGTATTACCTGATATGTACTGGCTGTTGTGCTTGGCCGCACAAGTGTGCAGCCGTTACGTCAGGCCATGTAAGTTACCTATAAAATTGTCTATAAAAAATTTTCCTACACTTTTTGGTAGTATAGTTAAGAGTTAAGAGTTAAGACTCCCCACCCTTATTTAACCCCAAACAGAGTGTATCTTACTAACATTAATGGTGTAAGATTTGGGCATTTCATACTGTCAAAGTAATAAATTATACATTTAAAGGCTATCTGCTAAAATACTCACACTTGTAAAAATCATCCAATCTGTGCCACACTTTATATGTGGGTTTCACTACTAAGACAAGCTTAGCGTCTTAGTAGAAAACACCTGATATTGACTTTTACAAGACTTAGCTTCACTACACTGAATCGCTTATACAGGTACTATTAGCTGGTACCTTCTTCTTCGCTTTCTCAATTCTGAGCTCTCAGAAACAATACAAACCAAAAATATGGGGATGCATTCGGGTCCTCAGCGACTCGAAACCCCAAACACCTTCAATTGCTCCGATCTCCAACTCATAGTCTCCGGAAGCACCATTTTTCCCGAGTCATTACTTCCTTCTCCTTGGGTTAGGGTTTCAGATCCCCTTCCTGCTCCAACCAGAAACTCCATTAATCCACAATGCCTCAAGCGCCCTCTCACGAATCCCAATGCTAATCCCAATCCGATTCGCCTTCAAAAGATCAGTGACACTGAAGAAGAAGACGTCGAAGAAGGCGTCGAAGAAGAAGAAGAAGAAGAAGTAGAAGAAGAGGTCTCCTGCTCTTCTTCTTCTTCAGTGAAGAAAGAGAAGGATCGAAAGATCTCCGCCGTCGATCTGGCTTCGATAAAGCGCCTCCTCGAAACCGTGGTAGCGCAGCAGCACAGGTTCTTCATGGATCTCCTTGAAACTCTAGAGAGAAACGAGCAACAGCGAGAGAGGAATCGTGCTGATAAGGAGGACAAGTGGCGAGCCGAGGAGAGGGCGCATCGGCAGCTAATCGAAAATTCGATGCTGCTCCTAACACAAACCCTACTCCGTGGTCACGAGAAGACGGAGACGATGACGATGAAGAAGAAGCGGAGTCAGAATTGGAAGAGAGGAGAGATAATACAATTGATAAAGATTAAGGGGGAGATGGATCAGAGGTTGTGTAGTTCTCGGCGAAGGAGATCTGTTTGGGACGATATCGCCGCGGAGATCCGAGCCCGCAGCATCAGGAGGGACGGGAAACAGTGTAGGGAGAAGTGGGATAAATTGATGGCATCTTATAAGGATGTGGTGGATGGGAAGAGAGAGAGGGATGATGTTCCATACTTCTCTGAGTTGCATAGGATTGTAGCTGGTTTCGACAATGGGGAATCGAGGTTTGATTGTTTGGTTTAATTTTCAGGTTTTCGCCTTCCTCTGTGTTTTGTTCAATTTTCTGTTTGTTTAGATGGTAGCTGTGGTATTAGTTTTACTTGAATTGGATGACAAGAAGAGTAAATATGGATGGAAATATTAACTATATATGCTAATGTTGTTGTTGGTTTGGGATTTTTTGGATAGTGACTAGTAGAGAGGTTAAGTTGGTTTTGGAAGTAATGTTTAAATATCAACTATGAATTTTGGTTTCCCAGATTCATTTGTTTAAATTACATATATAATATCAGATAGGGAGCCATTACTTGCACACGTGTTTCAAGTGATTGCACCAAATTTAAAAAAAGACTTGGTATTTTAGAGACATGTGATATGTAAAAATGAAATATGAGCCGTCTGATTTGAAGTTCATGATCAATAGATCTCTGGTACATAAAATTAGAGTAAAAAACAATACTTGTCATATGATCTATTGTTGTCAAATGTTGAATTATATAATAGCCTTTGACTCCATTTAATCCAATGATGAAAATTATATTTTGTTCTAATCTTTTGCAATTGATATCTTTAAATCATGTTCTTCAAATCAAACGACTTAGATGGTGTTTTGACAGAGTAGAGATCGCCAAACTTACAAGTCTTTTTTTAAAATTCGGTGCAATCCGATGCAATCACTTGAAAAGCATGTGCAAGTAATGGCTCCCTATCCGATAATTAAAATTCTTGAGATGTTTCAGATAGCGATTAATAGGGAGCTTAATGATTGGGGACTTAAATAAAGCAAAGCATGCAGAACCAAGCATGGTAAGATACATGTAGGATACTGTGATTCCTATAGAATTGAAAAGCCTAAAAATTAAGTATTATCTCTTTGTTATTGCATATGTGTATCAACTAAAGCAACATTCGGACTGAGATCGGTAAATAAATAATAATAAATAAATAAAAGAATCAAATCACACCATCTTTGTAATAGGTAATTACCTCTTTTCTTCTAAAGTTGTCAGAATCATCTATAATAAAATATTGGCTACAATTGAAGACCTACGCATAGTTGGCAATCTATTCTCTAATTTTTCTCATTACCTCTCGTGGGAAAATGATTCTACAAGCAAAGGAATTGCAATTAAAGTATGAAATAACGTAAAAACAAAAATCATTCCACAGAAAGATAAAAAGAAAGATATTTGGACCTTCCATTGAAATTGTTCCTTTGGAACAAAGATTGATAGGAAAATTAATATTTTTTTTTGGATAGGTAAAAGACAGAATTGTATTAAAATAATAGCTACAAGCTGAAAAACATACAAAAGAAACTAGACCGACCAAAATGTAAAAAAACCAAAGTGAAACAAAAGCGAACCGAAAAAAACCCCCAAGCAGAGAAGCGAGGGGGGGGGGGGGGGGACCCAAGGCACACCATAACACAACTGGCCTAGCCTGAATCCCAAGGCAGCACGTCCCCTCCAGCCCTAACCCGGTCCAAATTAACCCATACGCACATAAAATCCTGAACTGACTTAAGCACCATCTCCACCGGGCGACGCTTGCGTCCGAAGATACGAGCATTTCTTTCAAGCCAAATGCTCCAGACGATTGCGAAGAAACCAACTCTCCAGAAAGCCCCCATTCGACCCTCTAGGTCGCCACTACGCCAGTTCAGATAGTTCTGGGAAACGGAAGACGAGATAACCCATGGCATGTCGAAAGATCTAAAGATGACCCCCTAGATCTTATTTGCCACCCAACAATGAAGGAAAAGGTGGGAGACTGACTCCTTTGATTGCAGACACATAGAACAGACGTTATGGAGATTCTTCCCCCTCCGGATCAACTGATCAATGGTGAGAATCCTTTTTTAACCAAAGTCCATGAGAAAAACTCAATTTTGTGGGGGATGACAGCCTTCCACAAGCATGTGCAGTCAGATTTAACCAAAGGCCGATTAGAGAGAATCCGATAGAAGGACCTGACATCAAGGTAGTTAAGGCGGTGTGGCAAGGTCATGGCGAAGAGGCTCGCTACGCCATGGCGTGGCCATAGCGAAGCTATGGCGAGACTATTTATTATTGTAACTTTTTAAAAAAATTATCTTATCTATTAATTAGTAATATTATTTATTTATTTTTATATAAGAAAAATATATAAGAAGAAAAAAATTCAACTACTAAGGCATCATTCTTTGAATATAATATTTAGAATTTCAAGTTCTAGGAAAAAACAAATATCAATAAATACAAATCAAATATGGAACATCAACGAATTTGCAACATGGTAAGTATAAATAAATAAATATGAAATATCAATAAATATAGGATATTAAAATATATGAAATATTAAATACACATACGATAGTATTGCCGACGTTGGTGTTGGTAGCTGTTGTGATATATATTATAAAAATATCATAACTTATAAGTATTATACGTTATTATCTAAAAATAAAATAGCATGTATAGAGGCACCATAATGCTATTCCGTCATGGTGTCGCTATTTAACCATCATAGCTATTTGATTATATATGGCGTTTCTCATCACCCTTCGTCATGGCGAGGCCACAGCGAGGCTATAACATGGCCTTGACAACCATGCCTGACAGAGAAAGTCCCATGCTTGGTAGGCACTCAAACTCGCATGTCTGATCGATATTGATTGATATTCGATTGGAATTGGATTTCATTGAAAGTTAGTAGTATACCATGTTAGATATATATGGTCAATACATGAACCTATCTCATTGTTTCCTTAAAAACTTGGTTTCACTACTTGGCCTCACGTATTTCAAGGTATCTAATCAGAGGAGTGATGCATCTCTTGCTCTCTTTCTTTCCTTAATGGGTTAGGAAAGAAAGAGGAACCTTTATATAAGGAGACCACTATCCCCCCTCCCTCTCTCAACTTAGCTAATCTCCCTCTAGAGGCCAACTGAGAGAAAGAAAGAGATAATGTGGGCTCGGATTCCCGTGAAGATAGCCAATATTGAAGATAAAAAAAAGAAGACAGAATCCAAAGGTTATTTCAAGTTCGTAAAGGTTTCAGAGCTTATATTCAAGTAAGTATTCATAGAACACTTAGATGCTAAAACCTATTGTTATCTTTGATATTCTTCATACTAGATCCCGTGAAAATAAAAAATTAAGAGATATTTTGCGCTATTATACCAATGAACGGAACTATTACCACTATCATTTCATCAAAATTAAAGAATTCAGGAATTGAATATTCACTAGGGTAACAATAAGACTTTAGTTCATAGAATGTCCCAGCTTCTCATAAATGGCTTCCATTTCCAAAATAACTGTGTTAAACATATATGAGAGATTATGCAGATTTAAAATGTTTTAGGGACAGTCCATTCTAAGTGTGGTGAGCGAACTTGAGTGCGTTCAAGAATCAAAAGTACACAAGTGTCGACCTTTAGGACCAAATGGAAGCTGGAACCATGCAGAGGAACCCTCTTCACGACCAAATATCAGCACATGATGGGAATTTTCCTCGTACTTCGTAGCTGACGGAGGAGATTTTTCCTTTTTGAGTCCAGTATCTAGTGTCCCACAAATCACTCAGCCGTGTAGTAGTATATCAGCTGTCTGCACTTGTTTAATCAACACCAGGTGAAACTCTTATCACCCTAAATGTGAAACTTTGCTTGTGTAGTTGGCAGAAAACATGTCCTGATTTCATCTGCTAAAACATTTAATTATTTTATATCCATCATGGACATTGACTGACACACTTGATCAAGGGAAAATAATTGACTAAGATGGAAGTTTATTACACAGATATTTTAAGTCTTGGTTTTCCAATTTGTTTTGACCATGGCGGAAACCTAGATGAAACATGTCACAAGCTAAGCCTACATAAAAGCTTGTTTTGCTCAATACAAATCCCTACCTGGCTTGATCTGTACATGCACAAAGCTAGAGACGTCTTGTCTGAGATGTCTCATTTCGAGTGAAATTTAAGACTGTGACCTGTTCTAGGTGTCACACAGTTCTCTTCCTCCATCTACATTTTTTAACATTTTCTTCGTTCTTATACACCATGCCATAGAACGACCTTTCTCATCCGATGAATTAGATGACAGGTGTTGCTACTCTAATCATCTTGAGTACAAGAAGAATTCACCCATGTTTCTGTTCGCCCCCTTCTCATCTTCTTTCTTCTCCCTTTACCTTTCAAATGATCTTTTGTTGCCCCTTTAGAATTCCTTTCGACCCCAGCTTCAATATACTTGCAGCCTCCAAATACCTCAGTTCCCTAGCTTGTCTTGAATTATAATCATTGGTTCCTATATTTTACAACCAGTGCTTAGTGCGATGGTAAAAGGTCTAGGTTATCAAGTGTGAAGATGCGGGTTCAAGTCCAAAGCGCAGCCACTTTGTGTGCAAAAAGCTGAAGTTTAGGTCCCTTATGTACGGGACCGACACTAGGTAATGGCCTTTTTCTATAGCTCCCAATTTCCATGGGGCTAAGTATTTTCTACAAGGTTTTCATGGAGGAAACACCTCTAACTTCCTGTGAGGTATTCTAAGGCCGCTTCTTATTACAATAAGGACATTATTATAGAACATTTACGAAGCTCTTGTCTTGATTAAATTATGAACTTGTTCACAACTAGGAATCACCTAGGCACCTACAATAAGGAAATTACCATGAAACAATTTAGTAACTGGGAATCTACTCCGAAAACCACTATACACTTAATCCTTTGTGGAATTGGACTGAATTATTTTCTAGTATAAATTCTAACACGGTGCTCAAATTTTTTTCAGGAAAAAGAATTGGATAAATCTCAGCTAGAAATAAATATTTTTCTTTTAAATTATTCCTTTCTTATTATCCTCTTTTCCATGCTGAACATGACACTGCGGTTTAGGCAGATTTGTTCGACATGTTATGGAGAATTATATTGCCAGTTCAATGTTGTTGCTGCCTAATAACTTTATTTTTTTGGTCATACCACAGGCATTCATTCGCTTCTTACGACTTCTCTCCAAGTCTTTATTGGTTTTCCACCTTCTACTTCTTTATTCTTGTATGGTTTCAATCCTTTGCACATGGTCTGTTTCAGGTCTGTCATGAACATGCCCCACCCATCTCTCAGATGATTCCTTCATTTTCTCTTTATTGAGGCCGCCATTAGATTTCTTGGTAGTTACTCTGCATTCTCTATTTCTTGAGGATCGATTAATTAAAAAAGATGGAAGCGCCTATGATCAGCGCTATATCATGTCAATTACTAGATAAGAACATTGCTAGAAGATGGCATTCTTATTAGAGGGTATAATCTATGAATTAGTACTTTTTTAATATCTTGTTATTTATTTTCATAAATAGTGCAGGGTAATTTTTGTAATTTCAGAAACACCCCTGGACCCTGGACCAGCTAAAAATGCTGCTTCAGGGTCGTGCCATGGGACACCCAAACACCAGTTTGGATGCCATGGATTCGGCACAAGGTTGATCCATTGTCATTCATGAAAGAAAAGAAAAGGACAAAGAAACATAGTTGACCATAGTCGATCTAATGGCTAAGGTTGGTATATGCTTTTATTTTATTTTTACTATCTAGGATAACGGTAGGGACTGATTGGTAGAAAGGTTGTGGGGCTTTTTGAGTTCATAGTTAAAACCAGGATTATCCGGTATGCTTCAAGTGATACCAAATCACCAACCCCAACCTATGCCTTTAAATTCACATTCGCGCAGGTGCAAGTTGAAGCTGACTTTGAAGCGACGCGAGATACCAGATATTGATATCCACGACCAATTCTGCCCAATCATGTCCATCGGTTTTCTTGCATAACTTATCTGGGCTGTCTTCAGGTCCATGGGTTCAACAAATGATTCTTATATGGAAAGCATTTGAAAAGACTCAAGTCTTCAACATTTGTTTGACCCTGGTTGGTAAAAGGTAAAAGTTTTTTGACACTTTTTGGGAACTCCTCCCTTTCTTCATTCCAGGTGACAATGTGGACTGCGAGTAACGGAGGGGGGTTGGCGCACGCAACGGCCAAGACTATGCCTGAAGAGGTAGAGGTTCTGAGTTCGAATCCTACCCCTTGTTGGCCAGTCACAGGGATTTACCTACTGATTGGTACGTGTGATGTGTGAGTGTTGCACGTACTCGGAGACTTAGTCAGGTGCTCTAAGAGGCCGGATACCCCGTTGTAGAAAAGAATAAATAAAGGAAAAAATTAAAAAAAATGTGGACTGCCAGTGCTAACGAAAGCTGGAATCATCCCAATAGTCTATTGATGAACGGGTTAATTGAGTGAACTCAACAGTTCATATTTAAGAGCAAATGAGCAATGGTCTGCAGCCATCGAGGCACAACAAGTACTGTGATCACTGATCATATGGTTAGAAACCTTCACCAAGCTTGAATTTGGGCTGAGTTCAACACTCATATTTGCGTTTGCCTACCTTGGTGAAGTTGGTGTGCCTCATATACAAAATTGCACCACAGCTGATGGACCTTCATTTATGTAAACACAAGTTCTCATAAATTATTAGAAAATACCTTATTTGACATATTAGTTATCTTGTTGCATTTGTAATTTATAATTTTTCGTATCAGAATATAGTTATTTAGATAACTATCCACTTACCATATCCACTTCGCCATGTTCATTCCCACTTCTAGATAGCCGCTGACGGTTATATTTGTAATCTTAGTTATACACTTTCTTCTGAATAGAGTAACAAGCCGTAAACAATGTAATCGATTGTGGCCATATGTCTTCTTCTCTCTTTCATCTTCTTCTTATTTTCTTCTTTATTTTATAATTTTAACATGGTATCAAAGCCATGATCCTTCCGCTATCATATTTTCTTGAAGTTTATTGACGCATAAACTTTTCATTTTCCTTTCATCTCTTCTACAGGAAATTGACTCATGTAATTTTCATTTTTTTATTTTCATCTCTTTTACATCTAGTAAGAGATGACTTCTTATTCATGTAGATGCATTTTTCTTCTACGTCGATGTCCTTTCTCACATTTTCTCTGGATTTTCTCTGACCTTCTATATTCTACGCGGATGTCTTTTCCCACATTTTCTGATTTTCTCTGGCTTTATATATTCTATGTGGATTTCTTTTCTCACAATTTCTCTGGTCTTCTATACTTTATGTGGATGTCTTTTCTCACATTTTCTCTAGCCTTCTATGGAGTCTTCTTGGGAGAGATCAGACTTTATCTAGCCATCGGCTCCTACAGACTCTAAGAGGAGTGGGATTAAATGCGTAACTGTTTATCTTCCAAGTCGGATGTTCTCAACGTTCACATTCCAACTTAAGGGGGAGTATTAGAAAATACCTTATTTGACATATCAGTTATCTTGTTGCATTTGTAATGGTTATATTTGTAATCTTATTTATACACTTTCTTCTCTGTGAATAGAGTAACAAGCCGTAAATAATGTAATCGATTGTGGCCATATGTCTTCTTCTCTCTTTCATCTTGTTATTATTTTCTTCTTTATTTTATAATTTTAACATAAATGATTTTGGTATTAGGTACAGGCCCTTCTACCTGGTGCTAACCAAATTCTCTGAATTCTGAAAAATTGATGTTTTACTCGGCGACTTTTTTGGTTGACAAAAAATCCTGATTAAAGGAATTGCGATTTTTCTTCTTCTTCCTTCTTTTTTTGGCTATTTATTCTACTTTCCCTGTTTTTTTATTGATTTCTTCCCCAAATTTTTTTTATAAATGTTATATTCAAGAACAACACTCGTTCTAAATCTATGCATGCAATGTATCCCAACGTTTGCATCTCCGCCCCCATTTCTTATTGTTGGAGCATGGAGGCCGTACTCCATTTAAACCAAGCATGCGTACAAATATGCTTCATTTTGTCAACCATTTTAAATGACAGATTTTTTATGGGAATTTTATAGATTTATGCTTCTAACTTTTTATTATTTTTTTTGGCAACAATGGCACATGAACAATTTAGATGGTAGTTCATAAATGACACTAAAGTGTGTTAAAATTATAAAATACAAAAGAAAATAAGAAGAAGATGAAAGAGAGAAGAAAAAGACAAATGACCATAATAGGTTATCTAGAAATGGGAATGAACATAGGTAAGTGGATAGTTATTTAGAAGTGAGAATGATACGGTATTGAGCGTTATTATCTAATATTTGGAAGATAAATAGTTACCCAATTATGTAACAACCACATAGATTCATGATATATCTCCCAAATTCAATCTTGCTTGTTGGTGGTCACCGCTTATCTATGAAGTCAATCACTATCGCATCTTTCTCATCTTAGAGTCTATCGGAGCCGGTCTCTTTAAGGAGATTTTGAAAAAATAAAGAGTAAAAGACATCCACATAAATACAGAAGGCCAGAGAAAATGTGGGAAAAGAGATCCACGTAGAAGATATAAGGCCAGAGAAAATGTGGGAAAAGACATCCATATACAATATAAAATGCCATTAAAACCAAAGTAAAAAATACGCATCCATTAAGCAAATCAATGTGAAAACTTTGTGGAATAGTTTTCACCAATAAGAGAAGTTGAAACGAGGGTAGCACCCGGATGATCGGATGGATGAAGATAATAGGGAGACGCCACATCATTAATCAAATTTTGACGCAATAGATTAACGACCATCCACCATTTGATGAGCTAAAAATTCAAAGAGGAAAAAAAAAATTCAGGAGCCGAGTGGCTCTGATACTATGTTACGATTTTTTTTTCCATGTTAAAATTATAAAATTAAGAAGAAAAGAAGAAAATAAACGATAGAAAGAAGAAGACATATTGCCACAATCGATTACATTATGACTTTTTTTTTTTTTTTTTTTCATTGTTCCAATACGAAAGTATATAAATAAGATTACAAATACAACCGTCAGAGGTTATCTAGAAGTGGGAATGAACATGGGTCAGTGGATAGTTATCTAGAAGTGAGAATGATACGGTATTGAGCGTTATTATCTAATATTCCACTTCAAGTTGGAATGAGATTACAAATATAACGCTCACAATTACAATTGTGGTAGTTATCAAATAAGATATATTCTAATAAAGTGGGTTTTAAAATCACGCCCACAGGAGGAAATGAACCATCCGATCTATGCATTAACGGTTATTCATTTTTTTAAAGGGTCGAAATTCAAGTGAACCAATCAAGTGACTTTTTGACTGAAACATAGGTCAATCATAGGCTGCTACTTGAACTAGTTGGGTGGATCAAGCTGTGCGGCATGGCTTGAGAGTAGATGGTCATACCATAATCTATTAATATTGTATTTCACTGAAGTGTATACTTCTTAATTTAGTACATGTTTCCTCTTATTTATTTGGTGGCCGGGTCAACATGTTTCCTCTAGGTTTGAACATTCCAATCGATGTACTTTATTAATATAAATGACTCTGTATTTTTTTAATAATTGATATTAAAGCCCCTTGATCCGATTGCTCCAATTGCCTGGTATTATGTGATTTTCTTATGAAATAGGCTACTACCATACAAGTGATGGCCATACCAATGAATTACCTACAATAAACAAAGATGTATGCCACCTGGCTTAAATAGGTGTCTTTAATGACAAAATCTGTGTATAGATGTTTAATGACAAAGTCTGCCTTTAGACAATTAGGGCTAAAATATAGGAGTTTGTATAAGGTACCCAACTTGTTATCTCTCAAAACTGAGGTCGGGGGTTATAGACTCCGCCTAAGTTATTCTCCGAGTGTGCTGCGCCACAAACGGATTCTATATGTGTGCAGGCGGCACAGGCACTACACTCATCTGGGTTGTTTTAATTATTAAAAAAAAATCAAGTGGTCAATCTCCTTTTCCCAAACTGTCAAACCTTATCAACTTCCCAGCTATTTATTAGCATGAAAATCTAGGAACCACATGTTGGGTACGGGTATTTGCAACTGAGGATTCAACCTCTGCACCTTGAGGTTTTCATTATTAAAATCATTGATTGTCTTGACTAATAAGATGGAGATCATTTATAGTCCCAGCAGATCTTGAGTTTATGGCCCACCTGTGAGCCGGTCAGGTGTTCGATTCTATGTGGCACATATCTCCAAAAGTAACTATATGATAAGCGTACATGAGAAAGGTTCTCGGGTCACTTTTGGAGATGTGTTTCATGTGGAATCAACATCTGTCCGTCTGATTGGTTGGTCATGATCTCAAGATCTATTTCATGGAAGATAGGGACGAAAAATGATCTATCAACATCTGGCCGCCTAGTTGGTTGGCCATGATCTCAAGATCCATTTCATGGAAGATTGTTACAAAAAATGATCTCCACCGTAGTAATCAACGCTCAATCTTCAGTTGCTTATACCAGTACCCACATGTGTGAGTGACAAGGGCTCTCAATGGGCTGGATTAGGGTCGGGCTGGGGTTCAACCCTGCCCTAACCTACCTTGGTTGGGTTCCCAAATTTTTCGACCCGGCCCTAACCCGAGCTGCGATGTACTTAGCCCAAGCTCACCCCTACAAGGCGGGGCCGGGCCTGGGCGTCTTTTCAGGCTTTTTTTGCCTTTTTTTTTTCTAATAAAATTTTGTTGGACAATTTTTTTTTACTATTTTTTCTAATAAATTTAGTTGAGCTTGGGCTATTTTTTTTTTCTAATAAAAGTTTGAAGAAGGTTAAAAGTTTAATTAAATAATTATATTAATATTAAAGAGGCTCAGGTGTATGCTTTTATTTAAATATTTCATTTCAGTTTGTTGCACAATTGTTATAATGGACAACGACTAATCTCAAGGCATTTAAATAAATTATATTTAATTAGAAAGAATTTTTTTTTATAACATTAAAAGGATATATATATTATACGGGACGGGTGTTGCAACACTCAACCCAAACCTGACCAGGATTTATCCGGGTTGCAACATGTTTAACCTGATCCGGATACGAGGCTGGGCTTGCTTCATAGAAAGTGTCACTTTTTCTGGGTTAGGTGTGGGCCAAAATCCTGGCCTGCCCAACCCATTGAGAGCCCTATGTGTGACCGTCTTTTTTTACGAAAAGGCGATCGACCCGTGCACAGTAATATAGTGACCGGGTTGGTTGCGCAATAAGCCTCTACCATAAAAACCAATAGATGTTTAACTCCCAGCAGTTGAGGATCTTTTTCAAAATCTTCACTAAAACCAGGTACCTGCTTCTCCTTCATTCTTATGATTATTGAATCACATAGATTTTATCTTTTTTCAAAATTTATCACATAGATTTGTTTACTGGAACAACGCATGTATCAAAATTTTTTCTCCACTATTAACCTACCACTTCTGAAATCTACCCTCCTCTCCCTCACAACCCACCCTCCAAAATCCATTTCCCTGCCAAAATTCAACTTCTCCACATCCCTACAAACCCTTAAAGATTTACCCACAAAACCCCCCATCTCCAAAACCCTCTCCTCCTTCCTCTCACCCACCCAAAACCCCAATATAGTCGACCTCATCTGCTCCAAGCTTAAACAAAACAATGGAATCTCAAAACACCAAGTTTTACCACATTTGGGTTCTGATGATATCTCCAGGGTCCTCTTGAGATGCCAATCTGAACCTTTAAATGCCTTTAATTTCTTTAATTGGGTGAAAAATGAATTGGGTCTTAGACCCAGCACTCAGAACTACTGTATTATGATCCACATCTTGACATGGTCTAGGAAGTTTTCCCAAGCTATGAATTCTTTATCTGAATTCATAGATATATGTAGAGGTTCCAACAAAATTGACCATGTTTTCCGCAATTTGGTTTCATTTAAAGATGGTTGTAATTGGAACCCTGTTGTATTTGATATGCTTATCAAGGCATATGTGAAGGTCGGCATGATTCGAGAAGGCTTTACGACATTTAAGAGAACGGTAGAGATTGGATTTGTTCCTGATATCAGTGCCTGCAATTACCTTTTGAACGGTCTGTTGAAATCGGAGTTTATCGATCAATGTTGGGAAATTTATGAGGAGATGGGCCGACTTGGGATTTCGCCGAATCCGTACACGTTCAATATATTGACTCATACAATGTGCAAGGACGGGGATGTGGGTAAGATAAGAGATTTCTTGGAGAAGATGGAGAAAGAAGGGTTTGAGCCGGATATCGTGACCTATAATACTCTGATGGGTAGCAACTGTAAGAAGGGTAAATTAGATGATGCTTTTTATTTGTATAAGATTATGTATAGAAGGGGTGTGGCTCCAAATCTGGTTTCGTATACAGTTTTGATGAATGGTCTGTGCAAGGCAGGTAGAATTACGGAGGCTCATCAGCTCTTCCATCGGCTGGTTTATAGAGGGTTGAGTCCGGATAACATTTCGTATAATTCTCTTATTTTGGGATACTGCAAAGAAGGGAAGATGCAAGAGTCGAGGTGTTTGTTAGATGAAATGCTCCGAAGCGGATTGGTGCCTGATACCTTCACTTGTGGTGCTTTTCTTGAAGGATATAGAAAGGGTGGGAAATTGCTATCATCTTTGAAGCTTATTGTGCAACTTCAGAGAATGGGGGTTCCGATTTCGAATGAGATCTATGATAAACTAATAATCTATCTGTGTCTTGAGAGCAAGCCAAATGTGGCAAAAAGTCTCTTGACCAAAATTTCACGAGATCAGTATGAACCCAATTTGGAGATATATAATGTATTGGTTGAAGCATTCTGCAAAGGAGATGGCATTTCCGAGGCGTTACTGTTGAAGGATGAGATGATTGAGAAAGATATTAGACCAGAGTTGACTACTTATAGGGCTCTTATTAGCTGCCTGACTAGATTGTGTAAAAGCGAAGAGGGGGAAAGCTTGATGAACGAGATGGTTGAATTGGGTTTGCTGCCTGATTCTGTGATTTGTGGAGCTCTGATAAATGGGTATTGTAAAGAAAGAGATCTTATCAAAGCAGAATCGCTTCTGAGTTACTGCACTGAGAAATTTCAGTTTTATGATACTAATAGTTACAATGCGGTTATCGATCTGTACTGCAAAGAAGGCAACATGGAAAAGTCATTAGAGCTTCACGATCGGATGTTGGAATTGGGTTGTGTACCAAATAGCTTGACGTGCAAGTCTTTAATCTATGGCTTATCGAAAAAGAGAGTTTGTTACTAATTTATGCTCTTAGTGCAAAGAAAGCTTAGGAACTCTTAAGGGAAGTTGTTATTGAGGTATGTTAAGCTGAAGCTCCCCCTACTTTATATATATCATGTACTAAGTAGCCCAAGCCTATGCATATATGATCTATGCTAAATAATCTATCATTCCTGCCACTCCGATGGAAAAAGAACTCCCTCCAACTATGACATATAACCTTCTCATGGTGTGGTCTATCTGTTTATTTATTCATTTTGATTTGGTAGTGTAGGATTGTCACCACTAGAGCAAATGCCACATTTGGAATCACATCAAATACACTTGAAACCTAGTCATACAAGATTTTTACTTCCAGGTTTGTGCTAACTTTTTTTTCTTCCCCTTTTGCACCAACAGTTATTTCAAATGGGGTTAGATATGCTTATTGACCTTGTATGTTACTGATTATTTCTATTTTTTGTAGTTCCATTGATCCTAAATAGACCAATTGGGAAGTCTCTTTGAACAATAATTTACGAGCATTGTCTGTAATATGGTATGCATATGAATGTGTGATAAGAAAACACCAATGCATAAAACATCATACCACCTCGAAGAAAGGATACTGGTCTTACTGAGAAGAAATTAAAGTTAAAGTGTTCAAAAATGGGTTTCCTCATTTTGTGTAGTTGGTTGCTTTGAAATCCATAGAAGTGGTTGGAGATAAGAATTACTGGTCTCATATTAGGACTTCTATATCAATAAGATTTTAAAAGCTTGTGTAAAAATATTATCTCAAGTGAAATCCATAAATAAAATGCTTCCTCAAAATTAAACTCCTCGCGACTATAAATGCTACAACTTCTATTAAGAATGAAAAAGCTGTTTATAAATTTGACTTCAAATACGAGAAGACAAAGAGGCCATGTTTTTAGTGCATTGCATCCGCCAAAATGCAAAATCACATCCCAAAAGAAAGTAATTCGTAGGTTACAAGGAAATAATCATTGTTCCAAAAAAACATTTATTATCTCAAAGTGAAACAAAACTACAAATCGTTGAATCCAAGCACTTTATGAACCCTATGTTAGATATGAATAATGGTGTATATCAAACCGTCCATACCAATGGTTTGAAACCCTTGATGAGCAATTTTTTATGCTCTAAAGCAGAAAAGTAGAAAGATAACAGAATGCAAAAGTTATACTCCTCCCAATCGACATCTCCCTCATCTCTTCTTTGTTGTTTGTCTAATCCTTGCTCATGTTGCCTTCTTGATGGGAACATCAAGATTAAGGACATTAGATTCGGGCCAAGAGATTGTCCAACAGCAGAAGAAGCGGAAAGGGAACCGTGACAGAAGAGGCGAGAAGAAAAAAGAATGGAAAAATGGTTAAGAGCTCAAAATCGAAGGAGTTGAAGACCGGATTAGTCGATCAAGCTCCAATAGTCGATCGATCGAGCTCCAGCAGTCGATCGATCGATGGTGGACAGTGAACAAATTAATGAGACACATTTATGTTTGTCAGTCGATCGATCGATTTAAGCCAGTGGTCTCAGACAGTTTAATTAATTTCTCAGTCGATCGATCGACTCTGGGATCGATCGTTCGATAGTATGGATTTTTGACGGAAAAAGTATTTCGGGGCAAACTTGTCTCTTTTTTTAGTTTATTTGTTTTAGGGTTTTTTTTTTTTGTGAGACCTCCTATAGAAGGTTTTTAAACAAACTTTGTAAGCAGTTGATGATGAATGAAAATTGAGAGCTTGCTTTTGTGCAAACCCTAGAAGATTTGCGAAGAATTTTCGATCGAATGAGCGGATCTTTTGAAACCTGAGGAGTGAGCAATCATTTCTCATGCGACTTGGTGCGAAACCAACATACAACCTTGGTGTGAAGTCTCGAAAACCTTAGTGTGAAGCCTTGGATCCTATCCCTCTCTTTTATCTTTTCTTTGTTTATTATTTGGTAATATCTTCCCTTGCTGTGATAAATTCCTAAACCCTAAACCTAAATTTTTTTTACATTTATTTATTTATCCCTTTTGATTAATTTAATCCCTTGAGCCTTCATTTTTTCAAACCTTAGAGGAGTCAAAAGATGACACCATAATTATCGTTTGATGCCCTAAACTAGATCGAAACTCGAATCCTTCATTAGATTCGTTTTTCTAGATTGGAAATATCGATTCATGTTAGTGCTAAAATTGAATTAATCTAATAGCTTTATTGAATTCATTAAATTATTTCATGTGTTGGGTGATTTTGAATATTTTTGTTATTCAATTTAATTTAAGGTTAATCCTAAACTTGCATAATTCGGATTTTGGCGTTTGTCCCGCATCACTTCTCCCATCTATTTGTGGTCGCTTCCCTATCGTCTTCATAAGACATCTATCTTATGAATAGGGGTTTAAGGGTAATAGATCAAACACATAAAAGAGAGTTGCTCCGAATGCGATGATAAACTAAAAGGTTAATGCAGCAAGATAGATGAAGGTAGAAAAATAGAAAGAAAACAGAATGCAAAAAGTTAGGGCACATTCAGTTCCATTGTTGTCTTCTCATGTAAAATTAGCGTTACAAGTAAAAAAGTGCATTTTTACTTATAAAAAAGTACAATTTTGGTGTAAAATGGTTGTTTAGTTTAGGGTAAAATATGAGTGTAAAATCCACTTTATATGCTATTTTACTTTACACTGAAGTGAACGAGTCGGTGTAAAATCTATTTTATAGGCTATGTTACTTTACTTTCCATCTCATCTAGAACTTATTCAACACTCGCCTTTTTTACTTGCATTGTTTAAGATTTTTTAAGTTTTACAAGGCTAGACCCTTGTAAGTCGAAAATATTACGGGTAAAATTTATTGACACAAATCCCGAGAAATTATTGCAAAATGAACAAGTGTAGTTGTACTTTTTGGGGTAATATGGGAAGACTGCACGCAATAGTTTGCTTATTTATTAGTGAAAAGATTGTCCTTGTTTAAATACATGAGAAGGGATTACCATGAACTGATGTGCCCTAAGGGATCATACACATAAAGAGAGTTGCTCCCAATGATAAACTAAAAAGGTTAATGCAACAAGATTGATAAAGGTACAAAAGTAGAAAGACAAGATTTCTTGTCCTCCCTATCGCTATCCTCCTCGTTTCTTCTTTGCTAGTTCTTGCAACATCTTCATTGTCTTCATGCTTCTTTCTCCCATCTATTTGAAGTCGGCTTTGCTTATCGTATTTTCTACTCAATTCTGTTTAGGGCTAAACTCTCTACTAGTTCTTGCAAC
Source organism: Chloranthus sessilifolius (assembly GCA_021018995.1). Classification (NCBI taxonomy): domain Eukaryota; kingdom Viridiplantae; phylum Streptophyta; class Magnoliopsida; order Chloranthales; family Chloranthaceae; genus Chloranthus; species Chloranthus sessilifolius. The sequence continues at coordinate 120,539,199 of CM037587.1, read as the reverse complement.
ATTTGAAAAAATATACCAGAGTTCCAAACCCACGATCTTGGTCTGCTCGCTCCGTCCTAATTGGTACGCATCAAAATGTTTTTTTTTTTTTTCTCTTCTTTTGATTTGATGAATGAATCTATGATTTAAACTCAATCAAAAGCTTGTTCAAGGGCCCTCATCACATCTTTTAGGGTCCTAACATCAATTAAATGAAGCATTTGGCAGGGATTGATGGGTCTGACATTCTTTTTAACTACATAGTTTGGCGCTCTTATCATTTCTATATCACATGCTCAGTGTAATGTCTATTTTATTTATTTATTTTTAATGGGTAAGATGGGATTAAACCTGCGACCTCAAGGTTGCAATATTGTCAACTTCCCAGGTTGCAATATATAATTTTTCTTTTCTAAGTGAGCACATGGATTAGCAGACTATTTAGTGCATAGATTCTCTATTGGATGCATGTATTATTGGTGGTTTTGTGGAGTTCTGATCAATGGGGCATTTGATTGGATGAATGGGTGTAATAGGCACTTCATAAGGGTTCAATGGTGCATTTAATGTTAGGGCCTTGGTCACAAAGTTTTAGGTATAATTTTGGAGGTGTTCAATGTTGGATTAAGAGCATGGAATTTTACGACCTGATGAAGGTTTGGGCTGATTTTTCTTATTTGGAAGCTTCCAATGGTGTGCAGTTGCCATGGTGTTCAATGGTGACTGGTGCCTGTGGCCTGAAGGGAGGGCCCTTGTCTTTGTTTCTATTTCTACATCTGTTTCACTTTCCCTTTAGGTTCTGTAGGGTGTTCAGTGGTGATGGTGTAGTATAGACTATTCATTAGCTTGGTAAAAGAATCAATCTCAGACAAAGAATAGCAGCTGTTTTGTTTTCTTTTCCAGAAGCGTTTTTGGTTGATGGTATTGTGGAAATGGTCTCTGCTCCCTTCCCCTTAGAGGTAAACATGAGATGTATTTCTTATGAAGACGGTAAGCTTCTATTATGGGTTAAAATCATTGAATATTGAGTCCCGGTACCCATGTGGTGCAAGGATGATCCAAAAGCCCTTGAAAATATAAAATAAAAAAGTATTGACAACTATCCACCTACTGGTGATTAATTGTTATCAAAAACAAAAAAAAAAAACCTACTTGTGATTGATGGTTGGAAAATAAATAGTGCAATGCCCACCATTTCACCCTTCATTTTTAATACATCATTTGATTTGTTGATTCGATAGTGTGATCATATATATATATATATATATATATATATATATATATATGGAGCCGGTTAGGTCCTCCAATGGAGGACGGTGACCATCCTCCAAGATACATATGGAGCTCCACGTAATACCTAAAACACTGTTTGGGTGTCACGTGAAGCATAAGTGAACGGTTTAGATCAATACTAAAAAAAGAAATTTCAAAAAAAACTTTTTAAACCCATAAGTCAAAGTTTGACGGGTTTTATTGGTCCACATTTCACGGTTCAAAAAATATACGGTGGAGATGAGTTTTCAATTATTATTTTTTTCAAAGATGATTTAAGCAATACACCCGAGCTCCACATGGCATTGAAACAATATTTTAGATGCCACGTGGAAGCTTGGAGGACGGTGATTGTGGCAGTCCTCCCATGGAGGACGGACACCTTTTCTCTCTCTCTCTCTCTCTCTCTCTCTCTCTCTCTCTATATATATATATATATATATATATATATATATATATATATAGTCAAAGTTGGAAAAAGTTAAATGCATCATATATGATATATCTTGAGCAAACCACGATATTTGACTTATGATTTGAAGGGGAATTTTTTTTTTTTTTTCTAAAACCTTAGGGGGAATGAGTATATTTTGGGATTTGGGTGTCATGTGGCAACCCAAATGGACCACATTATAGGGTTCAAACCTTATAACTACGACTTACGAGTCGATCGTAATTTTACAAAAATTTCCTTTTGCAAATATCACAATGAAGAGGTGAGGTTAGCATTCCCTATATATATATATATATATATATATATATATGAAAAATGTGTCCATCCTCCATGGGAGGGCGGTCACCGTCCGCATGGAGCTCAACGTGACACCCAAAATATTGTTTCGATGCCACGTGAAGCTCGGGTGCATTGCTTAGATCATCTTTGAAAAAATAAATAAATTGAAAACTCATCTCCACTGTGTATTTTTTGAACTGTGAAATGTGGACCAATGAAACCCGTCAAACTTTGACTTGTGGGTTTAAAAAGTTTTTTTGGATTTTTTTTAATATTCATCTATACCGTCCACCTGTGCTCCACGTGGCACCCAAACAATATTTTGGGTGCCACGTGGAGCTCTATGTGTATCTTGGAGGACGATAACCGTCCTCCATTGGAGGACCTAACCGGCTCCCTATATATATATATATATATATATATATATATATATATATATATATATATATATATATATATATAGGATTTAGGGTTTTCCCCTTTGCCATATAGAGGGTCAGAGATATGCGCCCAGGCATAGAAATATCTTTGCCCCTATTGATATGGCGCGACACGTAGTGCCTTTTTGTAAAGTGATGGGTTGCATGGGGTCCACTTTACTAATTAGGGTTACACTTTTAAAGTATTTTAAAAGTTAAATATATTTCTAACTCTCATTCTTGGCTTTTTTAAAGTCTTTTTCTTTTCTCTCTATTTTTCCAAGAAAGTTGTAGTGACAAATTTCGCGAAATTCACCGAAAAGGGGACAAACGAAAATTTTAGGAAAATTTCGGTATTTTTGATATTTTTCGGCGAATTTTCAAAAATTTTGATAAATTTCAGTATTTTTTTTTAATGTTTATTTATTATTATTTTTTAAAACATGTTAGTAATTTAGTATATATTATAGTAATTTTTTTAAAAAAATATTAAATATATTTTTAATCTCTGAAACTTTCCCGATTTTTTTTCCAAAAGGTATCGAAATTAATCCAAAATGTACCTAAAGGACCCCCCACTGAAAAATTACTGAAAACGAAATTTGTCACTATGGTCAAACTTACTTTTTCAAGTATATTTTATTTAAAAAAAGTGGTTGTCCGGTAGCGTAGCGCTAGCACCTAGACAGTTAAGCGTCAACATCCCGAAAATGAGGCGTTGATACCCCGATGGCGAAGCGCTGGCACCCCGGCGCTAGTGTGTAAGCGCCTCATTTTAAGGGAGTCGACGCTTTTATATCGAGGTGCTAACGCTTCGCTGAAAAAAAAAAGAGGGAGGGGTGTCGATGCTTCGTTTCAGGGGTGTCGGTGCCTCTATATTGAAATGTCAACACTTCGATTTAAAAAAATAAAAAAAGGGGTGTCGGCACTTTATTTTTTATTTTTTTTTCAGTGAAGCATCGACACCTCGAAATAGAAGTGTTGGCACCTTGGCGTCGGGGTGCCAGGGCTTTACTGCTGCGGTGTCAACGCCTCGCTATCGGGGTGTCGGCGTTTCGCTGCCGAGGTGCTAGCGCTTTGCTATCGGGCGCTCACATTTTTTGAGTAAAATATACCTGAAAAAGTAAGTTTGACACTTTCTTGGAAAAAGAGAGAAAAGATAGCGACTTTAAAAAGACTTCTAAAAAAGTGAAAAATGACAATTGATAAGGGAATATAATTTTTACAATATTTTAAAAGTTTAACCCTAGTTAGTACAGTGGGCCTCATGCCACCCATCACTTCACAAAAAAAGGCGCTACGTGTCGCACCCATATCAATTGGCACAGAAAAATCTTTACACACGAGCTTATTTTCCCCTTTGCCGTATATATATATATATATTCTTCACTTTCCCTGGTATTTCTAATAGGACCAAGACTTTCCATTCCTTTACCTAGCCCTAAGGTATCAAATATCGGCCGATACCGATACGTATCTGTTTTGGGCAAACCGATATGTATTGGTCCTTCAACTCGATATCAGTATCCGTATCGGCTGATACGGGCCCGTATCGGGTATCGGCCAATACATATTGGTTTGAATCGAGATATGGCTTTTTTTTTTTTTTTTTCCAAAGGACCGATCCATATCAGTCCTCCATAGATTCATACCCCATACCGAAACCAATTTTGTTACCTTGCTTAGCCCCCACCTGTGTTCTAAAGAAAGAGATAAGTATAAGAAACTTAGAAGAAGATAGAATGATAGAATAAAGAAATTTCCACAATCGATTATATTGTTTATCGTACATTAATTCTCTGATAAGAAAGTGTATAAATAAGATTACAAATATAACCGTCAGCGGTTATCTAGAAGTGGAAATAAACATGAGTAAGTGGATAGTTATCTAGTAGTAGGAATGATACGGTATTGAAAGTTATTATCTAATATTTCCCTTCAAGTTGGAATGTGAACACTGAGAACATCCAACTTGGAAGATAAACATAATCTTAAAAATTCACGATGATGTTGCCGAAACTCAATCTTGCTTGTTGGTGGTCACCGCCTATCTATGAAGTCCATCACTGTCGCATCCCGCTGATCTTGGAGTCTGTCGGAGCCGGTGGCACACTTAATCAGGTCTGTCATGATCTCTCTCAACAACAATTGAAGACGAATCATATGACAAGTTTCTTAACGTGTGCTCATAGGAAGGATAAACTCTAAAAACTAGTTTTTTTTCTTAAAAAAAAGAATGAATCGAATAAAGCGTGAGCCATTAGGTTTTGATACCATAAAGAAAGAGATAAGCATAAGAAAATTAGAAGAAGTTAGAAAAATAGAATAAAGAAATTTTCATAATCGATTACATTGTTTATCGTACATTAATTCTCTGATAAGAAAGTGTATAAATAAGATTACAAATATAATCGTCGGCGGTTATCTAGAAGTGGGAATGAACATGGGTAAGTGGATAGTTATCTAGAAGTGGGAATGATACGCTCAATCAAACTCATACTTCTAGTTCGAGAGATTCTGATTTGGAAGCGAAGATCATGCAGAATGTGTAAGTTCTTCAACAACAATCTATGCGAGCCTTTCAACAGATGTTGAAGGACCACTTGGGTGAATGGACTAATCAAATGAGTCAAAGAGAGGAAGGTAGGCTTCCCAGCCAACCCATTAACAACCCTCAAGGTCAAGCATCGTTTGATGAAGGATTATTGACTAGTCATTAGTTGAAAGCTGTCACCGTGTTAAGAAGTGGACGAGTGATCGATAATCAAGTGGAAATTCCCGTGGAATCTGAAGAAGAAGAAAAAGAAGTGGTGAAAGACATAGAGCCAGAGATAGGAGAAGAGAGAGTCTCCTAAAACTATTCAACTGGAACCTGAAGAAAACTCAGAACTTGAATCCACTCCCCATACCCCAAAGGCACCATTCCCTGAGTGCCTGACATCTCCATCTAGAATGGGGAAGGATCCGTCATAAATGGATGAAATCTTTGAAATATTGAAGCAAGTAAAGATCAATCTTCTATTGCTTGAAACCATTAACCAAGTTCCTGTGTACGCCAAATTCTTCAAGGATTTGTGCACCCGTAAGAGAAGGGCACGTATACATGTGTCAAAGAAAGTATTCCTGACTAATCAAGCCAGTTCTATCTTGAAATTGGAAGCACCACAAAAACTCAAGGATCCTGGAGTCCCAACTGTTCTATGTGTTATAGGTGGGCAACCAATTGGTAAAGCGCTACTGGATTTAGGAGCAAGTGCCAACCTGATCCTATATTCAGTATACGAGAAATTAGGATTGGGCGATTGAAAGCCACTGCAGTCACACTCCAACTTGTTGATAGGTCAGAAAGAAGACCTAGGGGTATCATTGAGGATGCTTTGGTTGAGATAGATAAATTTATCTTTCCAGTGAATTTTGTTGTCTTGGATATGGAACAACCTGTTAAATCAACAAATCAAGTCCCAATCATTCTTGGACGTCAATTTCTTGTAACTACAAATGCTTGCATCAATTGTTGAACAGGAGTCATGGATGTTTCTTTTGAAAACATGAAAGTTGGGTTGAATGTATTTCATGCAATGAACCATTTCTCCAATGAAGATGAGATCGATTGCTTTTATATCGATCAGGTTGATGAAGTTGTGGACGAAGTTTTACCGTCAATGCTAACCAAGGAAGAATTCGAAATAACTTTATTGGCCATCTACGATGAAAGAAAAAGCGAAGAGAAACACCCAGAAGAACTAAGGATGATCTCATCAATTCATGACGATGAGTCATGGAAGAATAAGGCTAAGGTGGAACCATTACCCATTAAGGAAAAGGCCAAACTGACACCATCAATCGAGCAGCCACCAACTGTTGAAATAAAACAGCTACCTGAGTCACTCAAATATGCTTTCCTGGGACCACATGAAACACTTCCAGTAATAATTTCATCAACATTGTCGGACAAGCAAAAACATGATTTGCTGAAGGTTCTTAAAGATCACAAAGAAGCTATCGGATGGACTTAACCGATTTAAAATGGATTGATCCGTCAGTATGTATGCACAAAATACATCTGAAAGATGATAGCTCACCATCGAGGGAGCCATAAAGACGACTTAATCTAATCATGAAAGAAGTCGTTTTAAAAGAGATCATTAAGTTGCTCAATGCCGGAATCATCTATGCAATCTCCGATAGTAAATGGGTAAGTCCGGTTCAAATTATTTCCAAAAAGTCAGGGATTATAGTGAAAGAAACTATTGAAAGGGAGTTGGTGCCTACACGCGAGACTACTGGGTGGCGCGTCTGTATCGATTATCGAAAATTGAACACAACCACTAGAAATGATCATTTTCTCTTTCCATTTATTGATCAAATTCTTGATAAACTGACAAGACAGGAGTTCTACTGCTTTTTCGATGGATATTCGGGGTACAATCAAGTGCCTGTATTTCTAGCTGATCAAGAGAAGACAACGTTTACTTATCCTTATGGTACATTTGCATATCACAGAATGCCTTTCGACCTTTGTACTGCTCCGGCCACCTTTCAGCGGTATATGTTAGCCATATTTTTTTATATGGTTGATAAATTCATCAAAGTATTCATGGATGACTTCTCTGTATTTGGGAATACTTTCGAATTATGTTTGCATCACCTATCACAGGTGTTACAATGTTGTGTAGAATTCAATTTTATTCTAACCTGGAAAAAGAGCTATTTTATGGTTCGACACGAAATAATTTTGGGCACATCATATCAAGAAAAGGAATTAAAGTTGACAAGAAAATAGTTGACTTAATTGCTAATTTGCCACCACCAAAAAGTGTTCGTCAAATTCGATCATTTTTGGGGCATACTGGATTTTACAGACGATTTATCAAAGATTTTAGTAAGGTCGCTAAGTCATTATGTAACTTGCTTAGAAAAGATGTTTCGTTTGAATTTAATGAGGACTACATGAAAGCCTTTTTGAATTGTGAGAGTTGTTGTCAAATGCTCCAATAACCCAACCTTTGGACTATTCACTTCCTTTTGAACTTATGTGTGAAGCATCAAACTATGCTATTGGAGCGGTCATAGGGCAAAGGATAGGTAAATTACCTTATGTGATTTACTACGCCAGTAAGACGCTGATTGATGTGCAATTGAATTACACCACAACCGAGAAGGAATTATTAGTTGTGGTGTATGCGCTAGATAAATTCCGTTCTTATTTGCTTGGTTCCAAAATAGTGGTCTTTTCAGTTCAATCTGCGTTGAAATATCTATTGGCGAAAAAAGATACGAAACCAAGGTTGATCCGATGGATCCTGCTCCTCTAAGAATTTAACTTTGAAATTAAAGATAAAAAGGGGGTTGAAAGTTGGATCCTACTTGAAGAATCATCTGTGTCAGAAACCATCTGTGACGCATTTCCGGATGAACAATTAACGGCAATAGACACAATAGCTACAAAAATTCATTGATTTATGAACATCGTGAATTATTTGGTCACTGGCAGAATTCCTATGCAATGGGATAGAAATGATAAGAATATCTTTCTTTCTCAAATAAAATAATCTTTTGGGATGAGTCACATTTGTTCAAATTATGTTCAGATCAGGTAATCAGAAGATGCATATCAGAAGAAGAGCAACTGAGTATCATGAATTTATGCCATGCTGGAGCTTGTGGAGGCCATTTTGGAGGACAAAAGACTACACGGAAAATTCTTCAAAGCAAATTTTATTGGTCCTCTATTTTTGGAGATACAATAAGATGTTGCAAAGAATGCCAACGATGTCAAGAACTCAAAAATATTTTGAGACGAAATATGATGCCATTGAACCCAATTTTGGTTGTTAAAATTTTCGATGTGTGGGGGATTGACTTCATGGGTCCTTTTCCCCCATCATTCGGTTATCTATATATTTTGGTAGCTGTCGACTATATTTCAAAATGGGTGAAAGATATGGCAACACGATCAAATGACCATAAGGTGGTGGTAAGGTTCTTGAAGGAAAATGTATTCAATAGATTTGGAATTCCCCGAGCAATCATTAGTAATGGCGGTTCGCACTTCTACAATAGCCATTTTGCGACATTAATAAAGAAATATGGTGTCACTCAGAAGGTCGCAATACCATACCACCCATAGACAAGTGGTCAAGTTGAGGTGTCAAATTGGGAGATCAAGCGGATTTTAGAAAAGACTGTGCGACCAGATAGGAAAGATTGGTCAAATCGTTTATCTGATGCTCTATGGGCATATCGCACTGCATTTAAGACACCAATTGGAATGCCACCCTTCAGAATTGTGTATGAGAAAGCTTGTCATCTCTTAGTCGAACTGGAACATAAGGCATTTTGGGCGATAGAACGATTTAATTTCAACATACAAGAGGCAGGGTTAAATCGTAAGTTGCAATTGAACGAGTTAGAAGAGCTACGTTGTGATGCGTATGAAAATTTGAGGCTGTACAAGGAGCGGTACAAGAAATTGCACGATCAGTCAATTTTTCGGAAGGAATTCCACGTAGGACAAAAGGTTTGGTTATTCAATTCGAAGCTTAAACTCCATCCAGGAAAATTGAAGTCGAGATGGAAAGGGCCCTTTCAGGTCGTATCCACTATCGCACACGATGTAATTGAGATCAAAGATCTTAAAGATAACCGCATCTTCAAGGTGAATGGGCAACGACTTAAACCAATGTTTGAACCAATGACCCAAATGCGGATTGAATAAACATACCTCAGTGACCTCGAACAATGACAATCGAATGGTCGAGCTGTCGATAAGTAAACTCAGCGCTTCCTAGGAGGCAACCCAGTGGGTAGTTCATTTTTTTACTTTTTGTTGTAGAATTTGTAATTCCTGCTCAATCGATTGATGTTGAGAAATGTCAATTGATTGATCTTATCGGATTTGTGCATGTTGTTGAGTGCGAGTTGTTAGTCGATCAATTGAGTTGGCAAATCTTTTAATCGATCAACTGTCAGTTTTGAGCTTCATTGATATTGTTCAATCGATTGATTTGTGAGCTTTTCAACCGATTGATGATTCCTTTCAAATCTATCATCATACAGTCATTTTAACATCCTTTCAGATATCTGACCATTCGCCATTGCAATCAGGTCAATCGATTGATATTAAAATGCCCCCAAGTTTTGGAGTTCGTGCGTCCAGCGTCACGTCTTTTCAAGGGTATGTCATAACCATGGATCAAAATATCGAATTTTTGATATGTATCATCTTGACCTCCAGGACGATACGTATCACGTATCGTTCGATACATTCAATGTATCGGCAATACATTGAATGCATCGTTTTAATAAAAAAAATTTCTTCAAAAAATCAAATTATCGAACGATAATTTGAATGTATCGTTCGATAATTTGGCCAAATGGGGTCCCTGTCAATCTGCCAAATTATCGGACGATATATTCAAATTATCGTCCGATAATTTGAAATTATCGTCTATACCATTATCGTCTACATCGGACGATACGGACGATATTTTCAATGTATCGTCCGATAATTTGGCCAAATGGGGTCCCTGTCAATCTACCAAATTATCGGACAATACATTCAAATTATCGTCCGATAATTTATAATTATTGTCAATGTCAGACGATATAGATGATAATTTCACCGTATCGTTCGATAATTATGTGATTTTTTGGGGTACCCGATAAAAATGGTATTTACCGTATCGTTCATGTCCAAAACCAATATGTATCGGATGATACATATCAATATTGGACGATATGTTGATCCATGGTCATAACGTCACATTAATGACAATCGATTAAGATTCCCTTCTCAATCGATTGACCTAACATAGCTTTTAACTCCCTCCGCTTCTCAAGAAGTCAAACGTCACACCTTTTCGAGAAAGGCCATCACAAAGGCCGCTGTGCATTGAAGTTTCTAGCCAGGTGAAACGATTAGGATTAATGTTGATCTATTGACACCTATTTGTCAATCGATTGACATTATGGTTGTTCTAACTACATGCAAAGTTGAGTCAAGTCTCATCCACGTCCCAACGACAACTGCAATTTTCGCAACGTCTTTAATGTCAATCGATTGAATTTCATAATTCAATTGATTGACGAAAGCTAGTTAAAAAGGAACAATCCGTGGTCCCTTCTTCACAAATTCTCTGCACATTGAACCGACCGACCCTATTCATCTCTCCCAAATTCTCTCGTACAATCGAAATGGCAGCACCTGAGCCTCAGATTTACTAACCACCCCGTCCTGACAGTAATCCCATGCCAATCCCTAACAATGATTATGTGGACCGGCAATATCAAACTGAGAACTTCTTCGTTCTTACAAAATTTCGTTGTATTCCCGAAGTTGCGCGTTCCATCGAGTTCATCGAAGCATTGCATCTTGAAATGCTACTCGCACCACCTCCAATTGACGTTTCACTACGTCTCATATGACTTTTCTATCAAAATATGGAGTTGGTGTTGGCACCACAATCTCCAACAGGTTTTGCTTTCATCCGCTTACGAATTGATAATTGGTCTTACAATTTGCACGCTGCTGATCTCGCTCGCGCTTTTAATTTTTACGTTGTTCGACCATTGAATCATCATATCGATTCAGCTATAGAGCTCAGCCAGGAGATCATGATTAATAACATGTGTGGTGGTAGGCATGGCTCTGGAATGTCGACGAAGCGAGCGGCTTTGCCAATGGACATACTGTTTTGGGACACTGTCATGTCTAATAACTTGCTTCCGCATGGAACCAAAAGCGAGAGGACAAAGAACCGGATAGCAACACTGTATGAGGCCCACACTAATACTTGGTTTGATGCGCTTGGTTTAATGCTTGATGAAATGTGGCGGTGTCACAACGACATCGTTGTCACCACTGCGCCGCGCAAACGAGAGGCTAATCTTTTCCACTTTCCTCACTATCTCATGCATCTTTTGGACCAGATCGGGTGTCCGATTTTGGATGATGAAGTAATGGGCGACATGCAGTTCTACTACTATGGCACAAATGTGTGGGATAAGAGTATTAAAGTCATAATTAGGATTGCACCAATAGCACAGAAATCCCTCGATATCGGCGAGATGCCTCCTCCTCCCCAGCCAAACCCCGCACAACGCTAATGTGGCGGCATACGACGACCTCGTCCTGAAGAGGTCCGTGATTTTAATATCGAGGCAGCAGTCTCACGCCTCGAGGCGCGGATGGACAGGTTGAGTACTATGGTTGGAGGTATCAATCGGCGGTCAAGATTTCAGAGTTCCCTTCTCATGCGGATTGCCCAAGAATCATTCCCATGGCAAGCCGACAACTTCATTGTAGGAGCGCAAACGGCAATGGATGGAGAAGGAGATGTCGAAGATGATGATGATGATGATGAGTAACTTGTTTGTGTTATGCGTGCTTGTGTTATTTTATTTTAATGTGTTAGTTTAGAAGGTTTGTGTGTTTTCGTCTTTGTGTGCTTGATTAATCATAGGTTGTGATAGGATGTAGTATTTTCTTTTAGTCAATCAGGATTTTGTAATATTAGAATGCTTATCAAATCAAATCATATCGGTTTTCCATGAATGGTGTGTTATCTCTCAGTGTAATTTCAAACTGCTGCCAAATTTCATCAATTAATCGATTGAAAATTATTTTCAATCGATTGAGGCATTTGGTGTGTTGTGATCTCACAATGACAATAATTTCTTTCGATCGGTTGAAAAATGGTTTTCAATCGATCAACTTTGACCTAAGTTCACATTAATTGCGTATGAATCTTTCCGATTTTATGATGTTGATCTGAATATGGCAGTGCACGTTGGATAGAGTCAATCGATTAAATTGAATAGTTTAATCGATTGATACAGATTGGAATTCCAAAGAAGACAGAAAATTTCCAAAAATTAAATCGCTTACATATATTGAAAATTCTTTTTGTAAAGCAAGTTTTGGTCTGCACCAAGTCAGCACCAAGTCAACCTTTCTAAATATAGTTCTCAATCGATTGATATTAAAAAATCAATCGATTGACTGATACAATTTCAAAAAGAATCAATTGTGTGCCCCCGAAATCCAAATTTCATTCCATCTTTAGATATTGTGTTTTAGGGAAATTTTACTTTATTTAAACAACCTTAGGATAGATTTTCTAAATCACTCCCTTAGTCAAAAATCAATTGCCCTCCCAAACCTTGTGTTATGGATTCAATTAAGTATCGCACTCGATCAGCGGTCAGGAGATTGGCAGAGCCGGCGCAGAAACGTACATGATATCACTCGCCTCGACCCCCTCTCAATTTGTCAAATCATGAGGTCGTTGATTTAGAATCGGCTTCGTCGCTGCCGACTTCGCCAAAATCACCCGTCGAATTGATGTCCATCGATTCACCGAAAACACCTTCGCTTCCATTAAATCGACCACCATTCACCCACTCTTCTGGAGACGCACACTACCCGGATATGAACATAATTTTGACCTATTTATGGGCGGAACTGTTTCCACAACCACCACTCGTCCCTCCACCACAAACCCCACCACCATCCCCACCTCGTGCCCGAATTCCTCCTCCCGATGGCGTCGGCATCTCCGACGAAATGTGGAGGATGATGTTTCCAAAGCCGAAGCCAGGGATGGCTTCCGATGATGACTAAGGGCTAGGATTTAGTTTTAGGTTTTAAATTTTAAAGTCTTTTTAGATTTTATGTTCCTTTTCTAATGTTTTAGTTTATTTCCTTTAATTATTGCACTAGAATATGTTCTTTTTGTTTTCAATAAGTGCAGTAGATTGCACATAATTAATGGAATTTTAGTTTAGTTAAATAATTGGTTAGATGCTCAAATCACAATACTTTTCACCCGGTCTCTCTTTTGGTTCTCGGTTGCATTTAACAAGTTTGGGGTCCCATAGACCTTCAAAAATTAAACCAATGAGGACTTTTGATACAACAGGTTTGGGGGTCCCATACACCTTCAAAAATAAACCAATGAGGACATTAGATACAACAGGTTTGGGGTGAGAAGTTCAATTCAGAGTATTTTGTTGAAAAAAAAAGAGGTTCTGGGGCTGCTCTCGGATTTTAAAAAGTGTATCAATCAACTGATTGAACCCAGGAAGTCAATCGATTGACTGATAACCATTAGCCTAGAAGCATTCAGCAGGTTAAGGGCAATCAATCGATTGATTTACAAAAATTAATCGATTGACTGCAGATTTGTAAGCCCAATAATCGACTGGAAGCATGCATCAGTCAATCTATTGAAACCATTGAGTCAATCGATTGACTAATAACCAGTAAACTAATAAATTCTGAAATGTGTTTTCATGACCTTTAAGTGTTATTGCCTGAAATTTTTTATAAAATGTCATCGTGCCATGATAAAACAATAAATGCTCATAATCATTAATATAATGCAAGTTTTAATGATGATTTCACAGTCCATGTCCAGAAACTCTAACATCATTACCATGCTTTAATTCCAAAAATCTAGGAGTCTGGTCTAAAAACTTGAATCCAAGGATTTCAGTGGAGACTAAAACCCAAAGAACTTTAGAACCTTTCCTCGTATGAGTGTGGTTAAAATTCGAAGTCTTGTTCAGTTCATACTTGATTGTTATAATCTCATACGCTCATCTCGGTTTGTGTATTTGGCATTGTATCATGATACTAAAACTCATTGTGTTTGAATTTGAAACAAATCGGCATCATTATCACATTGAAAAGAAATGATCGAAGGCCATCTTTGGCCTGTTTGTGCTTAAAATATCCCACCTTATACTTACCATTTAGCACCTTTTCTTTAGCAGTGATGAAAAATTTAGCCCTAATTATTTCTTCATTAAGCTATATTAACCATGCCCCTCACGAGTTTGAAAATGCAAAAACCCTATCCTCGTTACCTCTGAGAAATTCGAAATGATAGAAAGTGAGGGAATCAAGAGGCATGATTGTAACACTTGTGGAAAAAAATAATAATAAAAAGGTAGAAAATAAGAAAAACGAAAAAATATAAGGTGATTTCAAAATGAAGAGCAAAAAGGAGTAAAAAGAAAAGAAAGTTGAGAAGAAGCAAAAAGAAAAATTCTGAAAAATTGGCAAAAAAAAGTGAAAATGAGAAAATCAAATTGTGTTTATGTTTCCGATTTCTCAGAGAAATTTGATCCCTGATTTTCCTTTCTTTCTTAAGCTTTTTACCCAAGCCCCGTTACAACCTTGAAAAAGTCCTTCCTAATCTAATCATGAGTGATAAATGCCCTGTGGAGAATGATACTGCAATGCCTATGGTCCCTGGTATGACATGCTAGATACACAAATACCTTTCTTTATGAGAGTAGTTTTTCATTAATGAACCGTGCTTGTTATTTCATGTGAAGCCTCCTGATTTGCATTATAGTTCTCTCTTACATGTGTGTGAAAAGTAATCCAGTCATCAGAGCAATTTCGTTTTGAGCGCATACCCACGGTGAGAATTGAGTCAAGACATGGGGTCCAAAAGATTCCTAGTTTGGACTTACTCCCTGACGGAAGAATTTTTAGCAATGGTAAGTGCACGACACTTTTGGCATGAATCATGAGTCATCAGAAAAACAATGCATTGAATTAATCTGAATGAGTATTAATAAAATTAGCATGGTGATCGGTGCCGAAATATGACTATATTTTGCACCCTAATTCTTACATTTAGCTATCCAATGAAAGCATCTGATGGTTGTTGTGAAGTTTTAATGATTACAAGAATTTATGACCGTTAGATCGGTAAAGAGCATAAAAGAAGGTAATTAAAAGCTACACAAGAGCTATGGACAAGCAGGTCAAATGAAGCATCGAAATTCGTAAAGAAAATCAACATCTATCAAGAGAGGAAGAGTTTACCCTTACTTATCAATCGATTGACACATGAAGACAAGATTGCCCTCATTTAGTTCGAACCAAAAGTCAATCGATTGAGACTTCAGTCTCAATCGATTGAGGTTATTAGGGATAGGATTTGCTCGACCCTATAAAATGAAAGCTATAGCTTCACTTACGAGGATAATTGATTATTATTCATTTTTTGGTTTTCGACTCTTTTGGGCATCTTTTCAAGAGTTCTTC
Source organism: Chloranthus sessilifolius (assembly GCA_021018995.1). NCBI lineage: Eukaryota > Viridiplantae > Streptophyta > Magnoliopsida > Chloranthales > Chloranthaceae > Chloranthus > Chloranthus sessilifolius. Next base: position 120,523,730 of record CM037587.1, on the reverse strand, counting down.
TTTCCTCCTTCTAGAGTTTGATCTGGGTAGATTGTACTTAGGATTTGTACTATCTTTCTTTTACATTCATAGATTGTATTTAGAAAAAGACATTGTAAATAAAATACTTTTTAAGGAGAAATGAAAAGTGGAATGGTTTTAAACATGCAAAGAGATCATATACTAAGGATGAGCGGCTAAATCAGTTGATCGGGGAAGATGCGATCCCCAGATAAGTAGCATTTTTTTATGATTAATACCGCAATCTATTTATGTCATCATGGAATCGTTTTGCTTAAAGTATGTGTGATTGAATATATATATATATATATATATATATATATATATATATATATATATATATATATATATATATTGAATGCTTGTTATAATCGTTGATTGCGTGTATCAACGACCGTAATCGCTAGATCTGGACCTGCAGACTGATCTAGGCTGCAGAGCGATTATTTGTTTACTGTCGTGATTTAAACATCATGAGATATGCTATAATTTTTACATGACTCATACCATAACGATAGGCTAAGTCATTGTTTTTAGATAGAATATGCCGGATTGATGATCACATTTATTTACGAATCATTTTTCTAAACGAATGATGGTGTGAATGATGCTTTAATGAAACTGTGGGTTTTAATGATAGAAAAGGGGTACAAATCTGGGGTAGCATATTCCTTGATCATATTTAAATATTGTTCTTAGATCCATTAGAAATTAGTTGTTTAGATTAAGTTATTTTTCTTGCATTTAGGAAAAGTGTGATAAATATTTGGTAAAATTAAATCCGTCATTTGATACTTTCTTGGGGACGTTTTTAAATCTCTGAAAGAATTAATTAAAATTCATATTTTCCTTTGGGTTTGACACCCTTATTCTTGCCATACTATAATAGATCTTGTGCACTTGCAAGGGTACACTTTAAAACCGACCAAATTTTTAGCGCCGTTGCCGGGGAAAACGGCAAAATGTTGATTAATTCGGAAAGAGATTTGTTGAACGTGCGTGACAGTCAATCGATTGAGACCTTTTCTTCAATCGATTGACACAAAAGAATCAATCGATCGACAGTTGTGAGTAGTATAAAATAAAAAAAAATTCTTTAATTCTGAAATTTTAGAAGTTTGTAGATTGTGAAATCTGAATTTTGGTACTCAAAGGTTTATTTTTGATTTTCGAACTTAAATTTTTGCAATTAGAATTTTTGAAATTTAATTTCTAAATTAAAATTTGATTTTCTTGTGTGAATTTTGATTTTTGAATTTTAAAAATTAATATTTGAATTTTTTATTTGCAAAATCTTCTTTCCCTTATTTTTCTTCTATTTGGTAAGATTTTGTGGAGTTCTTTTAGGAAGTATAAATTTTTAGGACTTCCTATTTTAGATTTTGAAGGAGTCCATTTTTCTTATTTTCCTCTTTTAGATATTTTGTAGGATTTTCTAAATTCTAGTTATAGACTTTTTAGGATCTCTTGTTTAGGAAATATAGGAGTCTTTTATTCTTCTCCTTCTTTTTCTCTTTCAGTAAGATTTTATAGGATTTTGTAGGATTGCCTTTAGGTTTTAAAATTTAAAATTTTAATCGTGAATTTTGAAATTAAAATTTAAAATTTAAATTTTTGAATTAAAAAAAAAAAAACTATTTAATTTAAATTCGAATTTTAATATAATATAATATATATATATACTAGCTACTGTTCATTATAGAGCTCAATCGATTGACATTTCTCTGTCAATCGATTGACTAGGCCTCTACGGTTGGCCATTTCAGCTAAAATTTCTGTATTGACCGATTCTGACTTTTGAACCTCAATCGATTAAGACCACTCTTTTAATCGATTGACGGATTAAGTCCTTGGTTGAATATTTGTCTGTGCTTTGTGTCAATCGATTGAAACCTTTTTCTCAATTGATTGAAGTTGATATTTGTGGTTTGTTGTGGAATCATCAACCCTGTTTGTGAGCGTGGTGTATGAGCTTTACTCGTTCTCATCACCCACATCTGCAACCATTTAATCTTGAGATTGAACGATCTTGTAGAGAGAATCGTAGAATCCAAAGGAATCAGTATCATCATACTAAGACTATGGCAGATCAAAGGAATGGAAATAATCAGAACAATAATAATGGGAACAATAATTATAATGAGGGCTCGAGAACATTGGAATATTATAATGATCCTGATTTTTACGAGGATCAAGATAGTATCATGCATGCCCCCATTCCAGGGAACCATTACGAATTCAAATCCGTAATGATTCAAATGTTACCAATCTATCATGGATTGTCAAACGAAAATTCACATGTTCATTGCAGTGTGTAAAATGTTCCGTGTGCATAATGTGACCGACGAAATAGCTAAGCTGCGACTCTTTCCTTTCTCTTTAAAAGATAAGGCAAAAACTTGGTTCTACTCCTTAGAACCACAATCTATTCAGAGTTGGACAGAGCTACACCGTTAGTTTTTTTTTAAAATATTTCCCCATGACCAAAACCATTGAGTTGCGTCAGAAGATCCAGTTCTTTTCCCAACAACCTACAGAAACATTTTATGAATGTTGGGAACGTTTTAAGGAATTGATTAAGAGTTGTCCAAATCATCAACTGTCAAGGTGGCAGCTGGTCCAGAGTTTTTACAATGGACTAATTCCTAAAGAGAGACGCATGGTTGATGCATCTTGCGAAGGATCGTGTGCCACGAAAGAGGCTGATGAGCTGTGGGCATTGTTTGAGAAGTTATATCAAACTTCAATCCAAAATGCGACAATGGAGCGAACTAATTTGGATGTGGCAACAAAATCACATGTGTTGACCAGAAATGGATTATTTGATGTCAATAACAACACCTCAGATCTTTCAACAAAGGTTGATATGTTGTCCAAGCAAATGAACATGCTGTTAGCTGCAACTAAGCAAGCTAAGAGTCCCATCAACCCCACCGCTTGTTCAATCTGTGACCACCCAGATCACATGGCTAACGAGTGCCCTATTACCTTGTCATTTCTTCCTGATGACCCTACTCCTCAAGAGCAGGTGAATCTGACTCAATCATATCAGCGACAAGGTAGGAACATATACTCAAACACATATAATTCGGAATGAAAAAATCACCCCAACTTAGGATGGGGAGGATCAAACCAAACTGGACAGGTGAATCAGCAGTTCAGATCCAACGTAATGAATGGACAACAGAATTTTCGTTCACAACAGAATTCTAATTTCCAGCATAACCCTCCTTATTATCATCCGAATTCTGATTACCGAAAAAATTAGAATTTTAATCAATTTCAGGCCACTATTTCAAAAGATTCTGATTTGGAGGAAAAGATTATGCGAAATATACAAGCTTTCCAGCAGATGATGATAGATCAATTTAGTTAACTGACGAATCATTTAAGTCAACGAGAGAAAGGTAGGCTCCCTAGCCAACCCATCAACAATCCTCGAGGCCAAGCATCATCTGATGAAGGACAATCAAATAGTCAACAGTTGAAAGCTGTTACAGTGCTGAGAAGTGGACGAGAAATTAATAATCAAGTGGAAATGCCTATGGAAGCTGATGAAGAAAGGTAAGCAGCAAAAGAGAAAGAATCAGAGAAAAGAAAAGAGAAAGGAAAAGGAAAAGAGAAAGAGAAAGAGCAAGGAAGAGAAAGGAAAAGAAAAAGAAGTAGAGGAAGTGTCTCCCTCAACTGTCCAACAAGGACATGAAAAAGAACTAGAACTTACGGATCCACCTTATGTCCCTAAGGCACCATTCCCTGAGTGCCTAACTCCTCCATCTAGAATGGGGAAGGGACCTGCAAAAATGGAAGAAATCTTTGAAACATTCAAACAAGTAAAGATAAATCTCCCATTACTTGAGACAATCAAACAAGTTCCTGAGTATGCCAAATTCTTCAAAGATTTGTGCACTCGTAAGAGAAAGACACGCACTCATGTTTCAAAGAAAGTATTTCTAACTAATCAAGTCAGTTCGATATTGCAATTGAAAGCCCCACAGAAACTCAAGGACCCTGGAGTCCCAACTGTTCCATGTGTCATTGGTAGACAACCAATTGGAAAAGCGTTACTGGATTTGGGAGCAAGCGTTAATCTGATCTCATACTCGGTGTATGAGAAATTCGGATTGGGTGAATTGAAACCCACAACGGTTACACTTCAACTTGCCGATAGGTCAGAAAGAAGGCCTAGGAATATCATCGAGGATGTTTTAGTTGGAATAGACAAGTTTGTCTTCCCAGTGGACTTCATTGTTTTAGATATGGAACCACCTGTTAAATCTATTAATCAAGTCCCCATCATCCTTGGACGTCCATTTCTCGCCACTACAAATGCTTGCATTAATTGTCGAACGGGAGTCATGGACGTTTCGTTTGGAAACATGAAGGTTAGATTGAATATATTTCATGCGATGAATTATTTTCCCAATGAAAATGAGGTTGACTGTTTTTACATTGACCAGATGGATGAAGTAGTGGATGAAGCGTTACCATCAATGCTTACCAAAGAAGAATTTGAAACTGCTTTGTTGGCCATCTATGAGGAAAAAGGATCTGAAAGGAAACAATCAGAAGAGACGAAGTCGAGTCTATCATGCCCAGATGATCACTTATGTGAAAATGTGACTAAGGTAGAACCATTACCTATTGAGGTAAATGAGGTGCTGACTCCATCAATTGAGCAGCCACCAACTGTTGAATTAAAACAGTTGCCTGAGTTGCTCAAGTACGCGTTTCTGGGACCTCAAGAAACATTGCCAATGATAATTTCATTCACATTGTCGGAAGAGCAAGAGCATGACTTGTTGAAAGTGCTTAAAGATCACAAGGAAGCTATCGGATGGACCCTAACTGTTTTGAAAGGGATTGGCCCATCGGTATGAATGCACAAAATACATCTGAAAGATGATAGTACACCATCGAGAGAACCGCAAAGACGACTTAATATAAGAAGTCGTTTTAAAGGAAATCATTAAATTACTCGATACTAGAATCATCTATCCGATCTTTGCTAGTGAATGGGTAAGTCCAGTCCAAATCGTTCCGAAAAAGTCTGGAATCACTGTGAAAGAAACTGCTGAAGGAGAATTGGTGCCTACTCGTGAAACTACTGGGTGGCGTGTCTGCATTGATTATAGAAAATTGGACACAGCTACGAGAAAAGGTCATTTTCTCCTTCCTTTCATCGATTAAATCCTTGAGAAGTTAGCAGGACAGGAGTTTTATTACTTTCTTGATGGTTATTCGGGATACAATCAAGTGCCCATTTTTTCACCTGATCAAGAGAAAACGACATTCACGTGTCCTTACGGTACTTTTGCATATCGAAGACTGTTGTTCGGCTTATGTAATGTACCTGCTACTTTCCAACGATGTATGTTAGCCATATTTTCAGATATGATTGATAAGTTCATCGAGGTATTCATGGGCGATTTCTCTGTTTTTGAGAAGACATTTGGTTCATGTTTGAATCACCTTGCACAAGTGTTGCAACGTTGTGTGGACTCAAAACTTGTTCTTAGCTGGGAAAAGAGCCATTTTCTAGTTCAACAAGGAATCGTGTTGGGGCATATTGTTTCAAATAAAGGAATCGAAGTTGATAGGGCAAAAGTTGACTTAATTGCCAATCTGCCCCCACCGAAGAGTGTCCGACAAATTCGATCATTTCTGGGTCATGTAAGATTTTATAAGAGATTCATCAAAGATTTTGGCAAGGTGGCTAAACCATTGTGTACCTTGCTTGGCAAAGATGTTCCTTTTGACTTTGATGAGAATTGCATGAAAGAATTCCTGAAGTTGCGTGAATTGTTATCAAATGCACCAATAATCCAACCACCGGATTATTCTCTACCTTTTGAGCTCATGTGTGATGCATCTGATTATGCTATTGGAGCAGTCTTAGGGCAAAGAGTAAACAAATTGCCTCATATAATCTATTATGCCAGTAAGACATTGATTGATGCACAGCTTAACTACACCACCACTGAGAAGGAGTTATTAGCTGTGGTGTATGCTCTCGATAAATTTCGATCTTATCTGCTTGGATAAAAAATAATGGTCTTTTCATACCACTCTGCATTGAAATATTTATTGGCAAAGAAGGACGTCAAACCAAGATTGATCCGCTGGATCCTGCTCCTTCAAGAGTTCAATTTCGAAATCAAAGATAAAAAGGGAGTAGAGAATGTTGTGGCTGATCACTTGTCTTGCATTTTGCCTGAAGAATCATCTGCACCTGAACCTATTCGGGACACTTTTTCGAATGAGCAATTGATGGCAATTGATGTAACCGCTACGAAAGTTCCTTGGTTTGCCAATATCGTGAACTATCTGGTCACTGGCAAAATCCCTACTGAATGGGGTAAGAATGATAAGCATCTCTTTTTCTCCTAAATAAAATACTATTTCTGGGATGAACCACAATTGTTTAAAATCTGTTGAGATCAAGTCATCAGGAGATGTGTGCCTGAAGAGGAGCAACTAAGCGTCATCAATTTCTGCCATGCTGGAGCCTGTGGAGGCCATTTCGGAGGACAGAAGACATCATAAAAAATCCTTCAAAGCGGATTCTACTGGCCCTCCATCTTTCGTGACACTGCTCAATTTTACAAAGAATGCCAATGATGTCAACAGCTGGGAAATATTTCACAACGAAATATGATGCCCCTTAATCTGATTTTAATTGTTGAAATTTTTTATGTTTGGGGGATTGACTTCATAGGTCCTTTTCCCCCATCTTTTGGGTATTCATACATTCTTGTGGCTGTTGATTATGTCTCCAAATGGATAGAAGCTGTGGCAACCCGATCGAATGATCACAAGGTTGTGGTCAAATTCCTGAAAGAAAATGTGTTTAATCGATTTGGAATCCCGAGAGCAATCATTAGTGATGACGGTTCACATTTCTGCAATAGCTATTTTGCCACTCTAATGAAGGAATATGGCATTACCCACAAGGTTGCAACGCCGTATCACCCACAAACTAGTGGTCAAGTGGAAGTGTCGAACCGAGAGATCAAACGAATTTTAGAAAAGACGGTGTGACCGGATAGAAGAGATTGGTCTAACCGGCTATCTGATGCTCTTTGGGCCTATCGTACCGCCTTCAAGACACCAATTGGAATGTCTCCGTTCAGAATCGTCTACGGGAAAGCACGCCATCTTCCTGTTGAATTGGAGCATAAAGCATTTTGGGCTATCAAAAGATTTAACTTTGATATGCAAGCGGCAGGATTAAATCGAAGGCTATAGCTGAGTGAATTGGAAGAGCTACGCTATGATGTGTATGAAAACTCCAAGATGTACAAAGAAAGGTACAAAAAGTTGCATGATGAGTCAATTTCTCGAAAAGAGTTTCACATTGGACAAAAGGTTTGGCTGTTTAATTTCAGACTAATGCTTCACCTGGGAAAACTGAAATCTAGATGAGAAGGCCCGTTTCAAGTTGTTTTCATTAGTGTGCATGGTGCGATTGAGATCCGCAATCTCAAGGACAATCGAGTTTTCAAAGTCAATGAGCAACATCTTAAACCAATGTTTGAGCCGATGACCCAATTCAGAATTGAGGCGATGCACCTCAGTGACCCAGATATTTGATCAATGAAAAGGTCGAGCTGTCGACACGTAAACTCAGCGCTTCCTAGGAGGCAACCCAGTATGTTTATTTATTTTTATTTTTCTTTTTATTTTTGTTAAGATTGAGTCTCTGCTCAATCGATTGACATTATCCCCTCAATCGATTGACAGTGCTTTGTCAATCGATTGAGAATTCCATCATCACCATCCTCCTCCTTTGTCAATCGATTGAGAGATTAATGTCAATCGATTGACATCTCCTCGAATTTTTAGCAGTTTTTGAAGCGTCATTCGACACATCTTGTCGTGGCAGCTAACTTTCAGGGCACGTTTATGTCAATCGATTGAGACTAACCCCTCAATCGATTGACTTGATTGAGCATTTACTTCACCAGTTTTCAAGGAACCTAACCGGTGCAACTTTTCGCAAAAAGAGTGTTCTCAATCGATCGACATCACAGTGTCCATCGATTGGCATTAAAAGAGGATGAGTGAATTGCCCCACGTTGCAGCCGCATGCCTGTTGACCTTCCAACTTTGCGCAACGTGTGCTACCCAACAGTTCTCAATCGATTTAGGATCCATCCTCAATCGATTGACATCTATACTATATAGTGGGGACACAACCCGTGACCCCCCTCATTTTGAATCTCCTCCAACCCAATCCGAGGCTCCAAATTCATTCTCCTCGTACACGATCGAATGGCAGCGCCTGGCCCACCAATGTTCTGCCCACATTGTCCTGCCAACAATCCGATGCACATCCCTAACGATGACTATGTCGATCGCCAGTTTCAAACGGAAAATTTCTTCGACCTAGCCAAATACCATCGCATTGCGAAATGCGCCCGCTCGATCGAATTCATCGAGGCCTTGCGATTAGAAATGTTGCTCGCTCCTCCCCCTATTGATGTCTCTCCGCGTATCCTTCGCCTGTTCTACCAAAAGATGGAGTGGGTGTCCGCTCCAATTTCGCCCACCGGGATGCCATTCATCAAGATTGAGATCGACAACTGGAGTTATCACCTACACACCGCCGATCTCGCGCGTGCCTTCAACTTTTATGTGGTTCGCCCTTTGAACCATCACATTAACCCGGCCATTGATCTTAGTCAAGATGATATGATCAATGATATATGTGGAGGACGCCGCGGGACCGGTTTGTCCACTAAACGAGTCGTCCTACCGATGGACATCTTGTTTTGGGACATCGTAATGGCGAACAACCTCCTACCGCATGGCACGAAAAGCGAGAGGACAAAGAATAGGGTGCTGACCCTATATGCCGTGCACACGAAGACCTGGTTCGATGCGCCCGATCTTATGCTAGAAGAAATATACCTGTGTCACACCGATATCGCCACCACCACCGTACCCGCGAAGCGAGCATCGATTCTCCTCCATTTCTCGCACTATGTGATACACCTTTTGGAACACCTTGGCTGTCCGATTTACAATGATGAAGAACTAGGCGATATGCAGTTTTATCAATATGGCACAAATGTTTGGGACAAGAGCATCAAGGCAATTCTTCGTGCGCAACCACCTCCGATCGCCGTTGATGATGCACCTCCTCCACCCCATCCAAACCCCGCGCAATGCCAGCGTGGTGGTGTTAGACGACCTCGTCCTGAAGAGGTCCCGAATTTTAATGCCGAAGCAGCCGTAGCTCGCCTCGAGGCACGGATGGACGGGTTGAGTGCTAGGCTTGGAGGTGTTGATCGACAGTTGAAATTTCAGACCTCTCTTCTCATGCGGATGGCCCGGGAATCATTCCCTGGGCGTGCCGATGAACTCATCGTAGGAGCGTGAGCGGCGATGATTGAGGAGAGGGACCCTGAATTTGATGATGATGATGTTTAATTTGTTTTTGTTTAGTGTGTTTTTGTTTAGTATTTTGGTTTAGTGCTTGTGTTCTTTAGTATTTAGTGTTTTAAATTATTGTGTGTTTTTAATTTTTAATTAATCATAGTTTGGGTGTCATGATAGGGGACCAATGGTTGTAATCCACTTACAAACATCAATGAAATCGGAGTGTTTTGTCATGGTTTCTATTCTGTGTATTCTGGGATTAGTGCAAAAGTGCATCAGTCAATCGATTGAGAATCCACTCTCAATCGATTGAGCACCTTAAGTTCCCAAAATATAACACTGTTGGTCAATCGATTGAAAGCCATTTTTCAACCGATTAACTCCTGCGTGGGCAACCTGTCTACATCAATCAGGAACAGAAAGTTCCTACAAAGTACTGTTTTGAGACCGATTGGGGCAGTAAACTTGAAAGCTTCCTTGACATCTTATGTCAAACAATCGTCGAATCGATTGGTATATTTTCGGCAGAATACCTCTTTCACTCCGAAAATCGCCAATTGAGTCCTCTTAGAGCCCTTACTTTAGAAAATTCCATAAGAGTCCGTGTTTAGCAGTTTTTCTCTATTTAAACCCTCCTAGGATAGTCCTCTTCCTCACCAGTAGTCAAACTCTTACTCCTCCTTTCCCAATTTTCAGCCATGTCTTCTATTCGATATCGTACCCGCTCCGCTGTGCAAAAGTTGATGGAACCCGCACAAAAACGTGCACGTTACCACTCTCCGCGACCGTCGCTCGATTTGTCAAATCATGAAGTCTTCAATCTTAACGATGAATCACCTTTAGAGGTCAAATCAATTTTTACACGCTCCGTCGAGGCCGCCACAGACCCATCCAAGATTTTGATTCTGACCTACTTGTGGGCGGAATTGAACCCACCTTCACCTCTCGTTCCACTACCTTCCACCCCACCATCGTCTCCGCCGCACATACCTACCCCACCTCCACGCGAGGGTGGCATCCCGGAAGAAATATGGAACTACGCATTTTCGAAGCCAAAGGAAGGAAGTTCTACCATGGAAGACTAAAGGATTAGGATTGTCAATTTTAGAGTCTTAGTTTTAGGAGTCCTTCTTTATGTTCGTGTTATTTTGATTTTTATGTTTTAGTTTAGGTTTGATTTCGATTAATTTTAGGGTAGAATTTTTATTTTTTCAATAATTGTAATAGCTTCCCCATATTTAATAAATATTTAGTTAGTTAAATAATTGTGTTTTTATTTGTGATCACCATCCCTTGCACTTGATCTATTTCTTTTTTGTCCTCATTTGCATCAAACAGGTTTGGGGGGTGTCTTAGCTCCTTTTTCAACATCATGGCCAATGGGGACATTGGACAGTTCAGGTTTGGGGGGGTACTTTCGGTGAATTTTATGTATTTTATGTATTTTTGGTCATAAAATTTAATATAAAAAAAAAGAGATTGTTTTCGGATCCTAAAAGTATATCAGTCAATCGATTGAGACACTTGTCTCAATCGATCGACTGATAACAGCCGATTGGAAAGTTTATCAGTCAATCGATTGAGACAAATGTCTCAATCGATCGACTGATGACCTGAGGACTTATGAATTTCGAATTTTTATTCATATTCTTAAAGTGTGGATGACCTGAAAATTCTTTAGAATTGTTATCACGCCATGATTATTTATATGAATGCTCATTAATGAGTAGGATCTATGCTGAAAAATTTTGCACTAGCACTTTGCTTTAATTCAAAATCTGAGAATTAAGCGTATGACTTGAAATATTAAGATTACAAAGAAGGGCTAAAACCCAGTGAGTTTTGAAACTTTGTTCTCGTTCTTGATGAGTGCTGAAATAAATTCGGAGTATCTTTGAATTCCTGCTTCAAATTGTTAAAATCTCATTTATTTTATTTTGATTTGTTGATTTTACGTGTGTTATACCATTATACTAGAAATCATTGTGTAAAAACTCAAGGCAATTAGGCGTTAGTACTATCATGAAAAGAAATGATCTAAGGCCATTATTGGCTCGTTTGTGCCCAAAGTATCCCACCATATACTAATTTATCTTGTTGCACCCACTTTGAGCTTCAACTGAAAAATTTGCCTTATTTATTTTTTGTAAGCTATATTAGCCATACCCCACACCAGTTTGAAAAGCCTTACCCTTTTTGCTCTGAGAAATTAGGGATGAGATCAAGAAAGGAAATAAAAAGTTATATCTGTAAAGAATAAATGGTAAAGGAATGTAAAAGGGGAAAGAATAAGAAAATTCAATTTACTGCAAGAATGAGAGAAGTATATGGAAGTGATGTTAAAAAAAAATAGAAAAAGACAAGAAAGAGAAAAAGTGTATTGAAGAGAAAAGGGTCTAGAGAATTTGAAAGATATCAGAAAATCAAGTGTGTTCTTTTTCCAATTTCTCAGAGAAACTTGAATCCTATTTTCCCTTTTCTTTCTTATCCATTTACCCGAGCCCCATTACAACCTTAGAAAATACCTTTTTAATCCAATCATGAGTGGTAAATGCCTTGTGGAGAGTAATTATACAAGGTCTATGGTGCTTGGTATATGCATGTTTAAAATACAAATATCTTTCTTAATGAGATTTCTCCAAAATTCTTTGATGCACCGTCCTTCTTATAACTTGTGAGATTTTTGTGAATTGTATTGTAATGTCATCTCACATGTGAGTGAAAAATAAAACTATTCATCAGGAGTGATTTCATTATGAGTGTATACCCATGGTAAGGATTGACTCTAGGCATGTGATCTAAAGGTTCCTAGTTTAAGCTTCTTCTCAGATAAAAGAATTTGAGTAGTGATAATTGCATAACATTCTAAGGCATAAATCATGAGCATTGAAAGACAATGGATTGAATGGAATGAGCACTGATAAAATGAACATAGTCAAATATAGTTTAAAAGATTTTCCAGGTTCATCTAATTACTTGAAGGGCATGACTAAAAATTCTAAAATTCATAAGTTTTAAAGTTTGTAGGTACCTTCATTGAAAACCTTCAGGAGACAAAACTCCTTCACTAGGGATCACCTAGGGGTTTAAAGGCTTGTTGCATACGCTAAATGCAATTGTGTTCCCTACGAAAGTGGCATTCAAATTTTTAGGATGTTAGTTTTATCTGCTTTACATATTTTTTTTCATTCTCTTTGCTCGAGGACTAGCAAAGTGTAGGTTTGGGGGTGTGATCGGTGTCGAAATGTGACTATATTTCGCACCCTAATTCTTATATTTAGCTATCCAATGAAAGCATCTGGTGATTGTTGTGAAGTTTTAATGATTACAGGGATTTCTGATCGTTGGATCGGTAAAGAGCATAAAAGAAGGTAATTAAAGGCTACACAAGAGCTATGGACAAAAAGGTCAAATGAAGCATCGAAATCCGTAAACTAAATGAGGGCAATCTTGTCAAATGAGGACAAGATTGCCCTCATTTAGTTCGAACCAAAAGTCAATCGATTGAGACTTCAGTCTCAATCGATTGAGGTTATTAGGGATAGGGTTTGCTCGACCCTATAAAATGAAATCTATAGCTTCACTTACGAGGATAATTGATTATTATTCATTTTTTGGTTTTCGACTCTTTTGGGCATCTTTTCAAGAGTTCTTTCCTCCTTCTAGGGTTTGATCTGGGTAGATTATACTTAGAATTTGTATTGTCTTTCTTTTACATTCATAGATTGTATTTAGAAAAAGGCATTGTAAACAAAAGACTTTTTGAGGAGAAATGAAAAGTGAAATAGTTTTGAACATGCAAAGAGATCATACACCAAGGATCAGCGGCTAAATCAGTTGATCGGGGAAGATGCGATCCCCAGATAAGTAGCAATTTTTTATGATTAATACCGCAGTCTATTTATGTCATCATGGAATCGTTTTGCTTAAAGTATGTGTGATTGAATATATATATATATATATATATATATATATATATATTGAATGCTTGTTATGACCGTTGATTGCGCGTATCAACGGCCGTAATCGCTAGATCTGGACCTGCAAACTGATCTAGGCTGCAGAGCGATTATGTGTTTACTGTCGTGATCTAAACATCATGAGATATGCTATGCTTTTTACATGACTCATACCATAACGATAGGCTGAGTCATTATTTTTAGATAGGATATGTCGGATTGATGATCACATTTATTTACGAATCATTTTTTAGACGAATGATGGTGTGAATGATGCTTTAATGAAACTGTGGGTTTTAATGATAAAAAAGGGGTACAAATCTGGGGTAGCATATTCCTTGATCATATTTAAATATTATTCTTAGATCCATTAGAAATTAGTTGTTTAGATTAAGTTATTTTTCTTACATTTAGGAAAAGTGTGATAAATTTTTGGTAAAATTAAATTTGCCCTTTGGTACTTCCTTGGGGACGTTTTTAAATCTCTAAAAGAATTAATTAAAATTCACATTTCTCTGTGGGTTCGACACCCTTATTCTTGCCATACTACAATAGATCTTGTGCACTTGTAAGGGTACACTTTAAAACTGACCACATGGCCGGGAGCATCTTATAAAAATTTCATGGACATTTAATGATCTAAGGGCATGACAATAATTCAGGAATTTATTAGTTTCTGAAGGTTGTAGGTATCTTCACTGAAAACCTTCAGGAGATACAACTCCTCCACTAGGGATCACCTAAAGGTTTAAAAGCTTATTGCATATGCTAAGAGCAATCGTGTTCCTTATGAAAGTGACATCCATTTTCTTTTTAATTGTTAGTTATTTTTCATTCTCTTTGCTCGAGGACTAGCAAAGTGTAGGTTTGGGGGTATGATCTGTGTCGAAATATGACTATATTTTACACCTTAATTCTTACATTTAGCTATCCAATGAAAGTTATTTGACTATTATTGTATAGTTTTAATGATTTCAAGTGTTTCTGATCATTGAACCTTGAAAGAGCATAAAAGAGGATAATTGAGGGTTACACAAGAACATTGAACAAAGAAGCCAGCAGAAGCACCAAAATCCGTGAAAATGATTTATTGGCCCAACATCCACTAGAAGAATGAAGATGTTATCTGCCCTTGTCAATTGATTGAAAATCAAATCTCAATCGATTGACAAGGATGACAGCTTTTCCCCCCTTTACTTTAAATTTTAATTAATTCAATCGATTGATATTTGAACTCAATCGATTGAATTAAAATTCAATTTATTTCGCCAAAACGTGGATTTGAACTCAATCGATTGATAATTAAATTTCAATCGATTGAGCTTATTTTAGAAGTTGTCCTGTCCGCTCCCTATAAAAGCAATGCTATGGCTTAGGGTTAAGGGGGCTCTCGGCTGGTAGATTTTTCATAGCTTTTCTTTACAATTTTTGAATCATAGTTTGTAACTAGGATAAGAGCATTGTAAGGATAGATTTTTGGATAAATAAAAAAGCATATTTCATTGATGGCTTCTGGTTTGCATCGGGCGTGTAGATCGAGGATGACCTGCTAACCCCCTCATTCAAGGAGGAAGCGACCCCTACATGAGTAACTGATTTATTATTAATTCTACAATTTCTTATCATCGTCATCGAATCATTCTGTTAAAAAGTGTGTGCTTAATAAAATAACATCGAATGCTCATTTATAGCCGTCGATCTTGGTTATCGACGACCATAAAAGGGTTATTCCATCTAGATCTGTTCTTGCAGGCCAATCTAGGCCACCGAGTGATTGATTCTTACTGCTGTGATTTCGAATTTGAGATACGCTATGCCTTTCACATGATTCATGCCGCATTAGGATGAGTCATAGTGTTTGGATAGGGTATGCCGGATCAACAATCACATTCTTTATGATTCATTTTTCTCCTTGATAAATTATGGTATATTACTGTGGTATGAAATCGTGTGATTAATTGTAGAAAAGCTACAAATCTAGAGTTAGCAAACTCCTTGATCATCCCTTAATTGTCATTTTCTTTGTCATAATTTATTCTTGTATAGATTAATTTACATTTATCATTCTAGCATCGTGTGGTAATAGCTTAGCAAATCAATTTTCTCTCCCTTGGTACTTCCTTGGCCATCTTTGTTCTCTTTAGAATTAATTTAATTACGTGCTTCCCTGTGGGTACAATACTTGTGTTCTTCCTTACTACAATTGATCTTGTACACTTGAAAGGGTACACTTAAAAACCAATCAAGTGTTAGCAGGAATATTATTTAAATCACAAATATCACACTATGTATTAGATCTAATAAATATGAATTTCTTATTATACTAGGAAATGACTTTCTAGTAATTTTAATCTTAGCACATACACTATAAGTATTACTATCAAAATATTTATGTTTAAGAATTAAATCTAAATTAGCCATGTATTTCATAGATCGATAATTAACATGTCCTAATCTATCATGCCATAAATTAGAAAGAGAGACCGAGTAAGAAGAATGAGAGATTTTATTGATTTGATCAAGTACATTCAATTTGAGCATGTCTCCCATGGCATATCCTTTTCTAATAAATTCGTCATTCTTGGATAAAATAAACTTATCCGATTCAAATACAAGTTTAAAATCATGCTTAATTAGTAAACCACCCGAAACGAGATTCTTGTGAATACCGGGTACATGGAGCACATCAGTAAGTGTCACGACTTTTCCGGATGTAAAATTTAATTTCACTTTTTTACGTCCTATGATTTTCGCCGTAGATGAGTTCCCCATAAAGAGATCTTGATCATCATTAGCCTTTTCATACGTTACAAATATGTCATGATTATTGCAGACATGTTTTGTGGCACCCGTGTCGATTCACCATTCATTGATGTCACCAATCAAATTTACCTCCGAAAGAACGGCTACAGAGTTGCTTTTTTCTTTCACTGCATTCACTTGATTCTTCAATTTCTTAAAGAGACGACAATCTTGTTTGAAGTGTCCGAGTTTCCCACAGTGATAGCATCCACCACTCTTTGGTACTATGGTCTTGGTGAATTTCTTATTTTCCTTTGATTGAAAATATCCTTTCTTCTTTTTCTTTGATGGTCCACTGAAAACCTTATACTCAATCAAGTGTGTCTTTGATGTCATATCAATGTGATCTTCAACTTTATCACTAACTTGGGATTCTTCCTCAATACGTAAATGAAGGAAAATATTTTTCATAGAAATCTTCTCATTATTACGCTTAAGAATTTTTCGGTAATCTTTCTAAGATGGAGGCAACTTGACGATTACTGCACTAACTAGAAAATCCTCATCGAAATAAAAACCATTAGCGATCATATAATTTATAACTACTTAAAAATCATGCACTTTGCTAAGAATTGGTTTATCATCAACCATCTTAAAATTAAAAAAGTGACTGATTATGTAAGAATTATACCCTGCATCTTCAGTTTTGTATTTCTTCTTGAGTGCGTCCCAGAGTTCCTTCGAAGTGTTGTAGGCGCGCTACACACCGAACAACGAATTCGACAATGCATTCAGAATGTAGCCCTTGCACGTGTAATCGTCTTCTTCCCATTGAGTATTGAGGATTCGGTAATAGTTAGGCATGGATTTGTAATAACGTACACAACTTTCAGCTCAGTCAACAGAAAGTATAATTTCTGTTACCACCTTTTGAAGTTAGAATCATCAAAACTGTCCAACTTGTGGATGTTGTTGGGCAGCGCAGGATGGATTTTGTCGGTCAGTACGGGAGAAGTCGAAGACTGGACATGGGGTATCTCGGTTTAAAATTATTAGAAAATCGTTTCGGGTTGCAAAAGAAAATAAAGATTGGAATGAATAGATACGCAGGTTCGGTTCGAGGCACGTTGAATATCGTTATTTTTAAACCAAGGTTTGCCCCTACCACTATGATATAGTGGTCACCAATAGGTTATCGGCAAATCGGTTCCAGGATACAACGAACTGGCAGCGTATTCGTGTGATCAGATTTGATGAATCTGATCACGCAACCAGAACACCAAAAAATGGAAGCGGAACTCTGAGAAGAGAAAACTTTTAAAATACGGATAAGAGAATAGAGAAAAATGCAGTGTCATAAATGAGGGGTCTCGGGTCCCTTTTATAGAAAAGAATAGGCGTAACTAAACAGACATATCCGTTAGTAGGCATAACTGAACGGATATATCCATTGCAGATAACTAAACAGTCGAATAAAATATATCCGTTCAAAATAACTTATCGTTTTAAATTCAAACGGGTGGTTACACAAAAGTTTAAATAATTACACTTTTGTCCAAAAGTTTAATTAAATATACAACACCGCATCGCCACACCACGTGCCCGTCCCGTCTCGATCCGACCCGGCCCGGCGCGCGTGCGCGTGTGTGCGACTGATAAAGTGCATAGCGGCGGAAACCATAAAACTCGATGCCCCTGGGTGAAGGCTACAAACCTTGAGTCAAGGCTACTACTTGTAACCTAAACCCATTTTATGAGTTTACACAATATGGGACGAAATCTCCTTTGGAAAGTAAAAGTTTAAAAGTAAGAGTTTTAAAAACTCTTTAAAATATCCAACAGATTCGGTGTACCGAACCGAACCGAAATTGATTTTTTTGGTTTTTGGTCTGGTACCCCCCACACCGAAACCGAATCGAAACCCGTTAGGATCGGTTCAATTCGGTTTTTTTTTTTTCTGAAACCGGTACCAAAACCGATTCGGTTCGGTTTAGTTCGGTGTAGGTATTTAACCTACTTTTCTTAAATTTTTATTGTATTTTTTCAATTTTTTCTGTTTACTCATCCTATTCTCACGGTTTTCGGTTTTTGCCACCCTAAACCGAAATCGAACCGAATTAGGGTTTGATTCGATTCAGTTCGGTTTGTTTTGATTTTCGGTGTGGTTCGAGCCGGCTCGGTGTCCTTGGTTTTCGGTGTGGTTCGGGTGGATTCGGTATCCTCGATTTTCAATTCGATTTCGGGTTTTGGTTTAAGGTTTGCATCTCTAATGCTACCTTGAGGGTGAAATTACCAGTTTACCCATGTGCCTGTGTCAGGGATTTGTTTGGGGTTTACCAATGGTGATTATAAGAACCTAGAAGGACTAAAATGGCAACAAATATAAAAATGGAATAATGGGACATCAGTGTCCACTGATTGGGCCACCTGGCAAATGACTTTAGGCAATTCTAGTCATCAGAATGGTAGTCTATGTCAAGTTATCTAACTCGGTTTGGATGTCTGGTATTAGTCTGATCCTTACACCGATACATATTGGTCCATGCTGAAACCTTTGGGCAAAAAAAATCTAAATAAGTAAATGGCCAGGAAAACTGATACATGCCACTGATACTTGATAGTTGATACTATGGTTTTATGTATTGAGTTAAAATGAGCCCAAAAATTAATCATTATAGGATTTGAACCATTCAATTAGATGCTTAATCATATTTATTTTTTTAATGATTAAAAATTAAAATTAAAGTGCACATATGATTAGAATTTTCTAATAGGCATAATATTTCTTACTTAGGCATATCTCCATCATGACAGCTTTTGTTTTTTTTGTTTTTTTTCTTTCGGGAACAATGATGGGCAGCTAATTGCCAGGTGGCCTACAAGTAACCAGTGAGCTAATATGTATAAAGGAGGTTAAAGGATACGAATGAGCTATTTTCTAGTCCAATCCAAAAAGAGACAGGGATGTTTATAAAGGAATAGAAGAAGAAAGGGTTTTATTTTATTTTTTGAAAAAGGAAAGGCTGTCCGAAAGGAGAACGGGGTAAAAGAAAAGGGGTTGGAGATGCCAGACCTATGAGCATAAAGAGCTGGATTGCACAGAGCCAGCTACAATGACCCTGTTATGTACCTATGGCTGAGCACCATGACTCACAGAGAAGATTGGTTAACTTCCAGGGGTTAGGTGAGTTGGCTAGGTACCAGTCTCAAAAAGCGGGAGACTTGAGTTTGAGATCACCCTAAATATTTATATCTCATGTTGATCCGACATGTGCTAAACTTGTGGTGCACATGTGCCATTGCCTATTGGGATTAGGCGGGTGCTCTAAGAGGCCCAAAAACACCCAGGTTATCTAAAAAATAATAATAATAATAAAAGATATTGTGGGATCGGGTTTGTCCAAGTCCGGTATGATAAAACCCAAGTCCTGTATGATATTCATCCCCTATTCAAATTAAGCTGGCCTTACATCGTTTTATTTTTATTATTTTCTCTTTTTTTTTCTATTTATTATATTATATTTTTTAGGGAGCCATTACTTGCACATGCATTTTAAGTGATTGCACCGGGGTCAAAGAAAGACTTCGTATTTTAAGGACATGTGACATATGAAAACGCAATCTAGGTCATCTGATTTAAAGTTCATGATCTATAGATCCTTAGTGAATAAGATTGGAGCAAAACACAATACTTATCATATGATCCATTATTGTCAATCGTTGAATCAAATAATAGCCTTTGACTATATTTAATCACTTGATGAAAATTATATTTCATACCAAACTTATCCACTAAGGATCTATAGATCATGAACTTTAAATCAGATGACCCAGATTGTGTTTTCACATGTCACATGTCTCTAAAATACAAAGTCTTTTTTTAATTTCGGTGCAATCACTTGCATTGGCTCCCTATTTTTTTTATTGATATACATTAGGTTCAATTATTTTTATACAACCAAAAGGCCATACATATCATTGTCTTTATCGAATAATCTTATCTATTTGGAGTCAGCTTTGAGAATTTGTCATTCTGGCTCGACTACCAGCATTGGCAGAATTAGCAATCAAACTATAATAAAACTACTAAATATATTATATATTTACAAATTGAGGTAATTTTGATACAGGTTTTCTTTTATTTTGAGAAAAGGTTTTTTTTACCCGAAAAAGTAAGAGATGAAGGAAAGAACAGATGTGAATTTTTAGTAACTAGAATTAAACCCATCAATCTGTTTTGACCAAACTTGGACGTGTGGAGACCTAGATTTCCGTTGTAATCCATTTGTAACTATCTTGAAGAGAACCCCAGTCCATTTGATTTCCCATGAGCCCAACCTTTTCACCACATAATGTCAGTTTGGCAATAGATTCTATGGGTCTCTTGAAAGGATAATTGTTAGGACATTTACCCTAAAAAGCCAATCTTGACTGCTGAATTGTTCTTATTGCCTGTTATTTCTCCATTGAGCTCATTCACCCCATTGGTTTGCTTCCTATGAATAATTTTGTTTTTCTTGTGTAATTCCAATCACCATTATCAAGTAAAAGGCTTCAGCTATCATGCATGAGAATGCGGATCGAGTCTGGAAAGCAGTTATTTTATGCATAAAAAACAAAGGTTAAGTCTGTATCCCATCTATCCTCCGGCACCCAATAATTACGGGACCAACACTGAGTAATGGCCTTTTGGCAATGTTTAACATTGCACTTTGGGAAAGTAGAAAAGATCATAAGCTAGCTACTCTTTGTATTGCAAAGAAATGTGGTGAGAGAAGGATTAGAAGAAAATAAAACGGAAGGAATAGAATACACTCTTTAAAAAAGCATGATTTTTTATGTTCGTTTAAAGACGAATTTCAAAGAGCAGTCTCCCCTTTTTTCTTCCTCCAATCTTCTCTCCCCAACAACAAAGAGCAACATCTGCTCTTTTCTATTTTTCTAAAGAGCAATGCCACACTGAGCCTTTAGTGCTTTGATGTTCTCATTGTCACAAGAATGGAGTTTTTGAGATTACATGATGTAGAAAGTCAGATAACATGCATGAAGTGGTGGTACTGATGAATTTTTCCCTACCAATCCAATCTGATATTTTGGGATTGAATTTTACATTTTAATTTACCGATCTTTAAAATCATGACTTGAGCTTGGCCAAAAACTCCAACCTTAATTAACCAAATTGAATCGAATGGTAAGTCACATGGATCAAGAGCCTATTCTAGCATTTCAAACACGAAGCTCTTTGGTAAGATTTATTATAAATAATGGAAAGTAGGTTTTCTTAATATAACTTGTCAAAGGAAAAACAAGTAATATTTTCTATTTTTATACAATATTATATATTATTCCAACTTACACTAAGACATGCATGAGAGAACAATAACTAGTATAACGACGACATGTGGAGAGACAGATGAGTTTCTTGTCGAAGTTGGGTTGCAGCAAAGATTTGTCCCAAGCCCTTATTTGTTTGCTCTGCTCATGAATGTGTTATCTCTAGACATAAAAAAGAGATTCCAAAGTGCCACTTATTTGCAAGTACCATAGTACTAATTGCCTAAACAAGGGAAGAAATAAATAATAAGCTGAAATTATTGGGAAGAAAAAAGTCTTGGAGTCGAAGGGGTTTGAAAATTAGCAGAATAAAAACAGAATATATAAACTGCAAGTTAGAATAAATGGAGGCAAGTAAACGGAGTATTGTAGAACCCAAGAGTTCTACTTAAATTGAAGGGACATTTTTATAAGACAATGGTTAGACCGGCAATGTCATATGATGCAAAATGATGGGCAGCGAAAATGCAAAAAGAAAATAGAGTACATGTAGCTGAAATGTATATGTTAAGATGGACGTGTGGAGTAACAAGAAATATAAAAATTCAAAACAAGTACATAATAAGAAATTTGAAAGTGACACCTATAAAGGAAAACATTACAGAATGTCACATGCGGTGGTTGGACATGCCCAATAGAAGCCAAAAGCAAACTTTATACAAAAGATTGAGACACTACAAGCACAAAAAATTAGAAGAACAATGAAGACCTGGAAGGAACCACTAAGAAGGGACCGGAAGAATTGGGAAATTCTAAATGAGTGGTAAATATGACTCACAAAGCTGACCCCAAATAGATGAGATAAGGCTATGATGACAGTGATGATAGTACAGATGAGGATGAGGATGAACGTACTCCATTCAAATTGCTCATCATTTCAATTGCTAAGGCATGCCCTGTATGATGCAATAGTTATATCTTTTTAATTATTTGCAACGCGTTGCATGTTTTATTGGTCGTTATAGAGCGGTCAGTACTCTTCTATCATGAAAAACCAAAAAAAACATTACTGGTATAGAGAACGAATTAAGTACTGTGAGAAAGAGCATGGCTTTATAGTGAGCATCGTAAAGTATCATCGATCAAAAGGTGATATGAAATCAAACCTTTCCCTCAAATACCTGAAAAAAATAGTCGACAAATGTGTAGGACAAACAATTTCCTCAAAAAAAAAAATTCTCTGTCAATATGTTTACATCTTCTACTCATTATATGCTCATATTATTCAACAAATGAAAGCCCACGAACCTCTATCATTCTGGCAATTTCTTCATCTCCCAAGGAATGTGGATATCAAATTTTATGCGAAGGGCTTGTTGGCTATAGCGCACCCAACTAAAGCAGTAATTGATTCCAACTTTTGTTCGCTATTAGCTCTAGTGTACAAAGACAATAAACTCACAGCGAGAACAAAAAAATTGGCAGCAACAATGATAACTCATTTCGTTAACCCAAGCATATTTGGAAAATTAGGGTTTAGGGTTCAGGGTTAAAGCAGCCAATATTCCATCTTCCCATGAAATCTTACACGAAGTCCCTCATTTTCGAAGTCCCTCATTTTCGGATCAAATACGCATTGGCAGTACTATGCGAAGTCCCTCATTTTCGGATCAGCATCTCATCCAGACAACAAATGTTTGTTTCGACTTCTTAAGGACTTTCAGGAAACACCTTTTTAATAAATTTCAAGAAACGTTCCGAGTAGTGCATGGGATCAACGGCTGAGATGGAGAATGAGTCAAACTGAATGGACTTAACGGCATGTTCAATCTTCTTAGTCATGTTATATCCCTGCAGTATATCAATGATACCCAGGTACAGAACAACATCATATACCTCGGGAAACATCTGGGTTTCCTCTTCTTTTTTATTATACTCTGCCCTTGCAGGCATGTTCACACCAAGCTGGATTTGGAGCCTGATCAAATATTTCAGAAAAAAAAAAAAGACAAATTTGAAAGATAAGAAAAGCGAGCCATGCTACCAATCATGGTTTAAAATACCGGTTTTCTAGTAAGTATCGTCCAACTCCAAAACCACTACATATCGTCCAACATGTAACGGTTCCGGATGATACATTGATATGTATCATCCGATAATTACCAATATATATGTAATGCATCGGTACGATACATCCATAAATCAAAATACCGGATTTCTGGTACGTATCGTCTAGGTCTCCTGGACGATACATACTGGCCGATAAATTCAATGTATCGTCGATACATTGAATGTATCGGTCTAGTACAATTTTTTTTTTTTCCCCTCTTAAGCCACGGACGTCCATCACTTAAATTTTATATGAAATTATCGAACGATAATTCAAATTTTCGCCGATAATTTGATATTATCGTCCGATACGGACAATAGTATACATTGCCCATATCGGACGATAACTTACCTATTTTTTAGGTTGCCCGATAAATACTGTATTTATCATATCGGGCACCCCTGAAACCGATACGTATCGGTTTCGTCCGAAATTTTGACCCATGGATACATCAAAGTATCGAATCGGTGACCTCCGAAACTGATACGTATCGTCTGGTACATACCGGTTTCGGACAAGATTTTGAACCATGCATTCTACCAATACAGAATTCAGCTCTCTTACATTTGTACTGAAGCATCAAACGGCATCCAAATTGGGAAATGAAATGATCGTGAGAAGAATCTTACCTTGCTGTACCTGGAAGTAGGAGATCCACTACCTCGTAACCTGCAGAGGATGCTCGCAACAGGCTACCTCTGATATGTGGGCCCACAACACCGGTATTTTCATCAGTTCCACGTGGGACCAAAACAAGGCCCTGAGGGTAGTTAGAAATTTCCTCCTCTTGGGCATCTAGAATTGGAACATCATTAGAAGTAGAAATCATTTTCCATGTTCCCACAATTAGAAAAACCATAAACTTTGTGATCAGTTAACGTATTTCTAGTAACAAAATGCATACACTGCCTATACATCATAGGGTTCAAAACTCTTTATTCTCTAGGTTTGTGAGGCCTAGGGTGATCTAGAACCCTAGGATGGTTGTGCTGCAAATCTTTTCTCCAAACAACGTTGATGATATTCCTATTGAACTTCTTAGATGATATCCTTCGTATATGAGGTGATCCTATATGCATGGATTCTAGTAGATAAAGGCTGTTGTTATTAATAAAATCCAAAAGGTTCTACACGTATTTTCAAGCCTTCGATGTTTTAAGGCCATATAATCATTGCATATTTTTTTTGGTAAAATCCTATGGGATCTAGGACACTACATTACCATTTTACTTTGCAAAAAAAAGTAGTAAGTTATGCAGTAAAATCATAATGGGACCTAGAGTTTCTAAATCATATCGGATCATAAACACTATTACATTTTCTTAGTAAAATCCTAGGGTGATTTGAGTGACAACATTTAGAAGTTGCTACCCCCATATGACAGGAAACTATATGATACCTCAATCTGGTCCCTATTCGTTTACAATTGTCTCACAGAAATGTGTGCATCAAATTCTATACACATTTTAAGCTTTATAAAATTCATAACCTCGTCCAGACTTTTTGGAAAAAAGAGGATATAATTATGTGAATTAATTTGTTAAAATTAAAATAAGAGCTTTAAAAATTTGTCATTTTAAATTTATTTACAGCCAAGGAAAAGCAGAACAAAATTACAAAAACTACATATCAGTTGACATTTTTCAAGACTTGCTAGCTCTACAATAGTGTAAGTCGTCATTTCTCCAAAATTAACGGCCAATTGTAGGACAGAGATATGTAATTTACTCTACATGAACCATTACCAGCATGTTATTAAATGGAAGTAACACTCACCTTCTTCTACAAGAACCTGTAATCCATATGCCACTTGACGGTAAGATGTGTGAGCTCGCAAATGTTGGGGGGCTCGATAATGTACACCCAACAAAAGGCTGTAATCCATAATGTGTTGTGTTTCCAAAAATTTGCTGTCGATCTCAATCTGCCTACACGAATATTATACACGTGAAGAAAGTATGTTCAATAACAACTGCCGCACATAGGGAACCTAAATATATTGATGGAATATAACCTCTAAAGAACTCAAATCAAACATAATAAGCACATGAGAAATGAAATGTCAAGATTCCAACAGGCAATTCAATCCATTGTTCTTTATCATAAGGCAAAGAAGAAAAACTAGGAAATCCCATCATGCATGTGTAAGTAATGACCAATTGAAATTATGTAAAAGAACGAGGATCAAGTGCCTACAATAATAAAGGCAGTTCTTAGCATATTCACCAAACTCTCCGATTTTTTAAAAATTCACGAATAATTCGCAAATTTAAGGTTCTACGAATTACTCACAAATTATTTGCGAATTTTACATAAATGCGTGTTTTTTTTAAGAATTCACAAACTTCATGAATAATTTGAGAATGATTGACGAATAATTTACAATTTTTTCAATATATTGCGATTTCTAATAATCTTTACATTTTATTATACTTTTTAATCTTTCTTTTTTTTTTTTCTGCGATTTTTTCCAAAACTTGCCAATTTTTGCCGGATTTTCCAAATTTTAACCTTGTCAAATTATTGTTGAACCCCTACTTGGTGACAACTATGATTCCTAGAACATGACATCTGCGAACAAAGTGCTCTTTGCCTTCATTCATAGCTATAGCATCATCATCATCACAGCCTAATCCCATATATTTGGGGTCGGCTTTGCGAGTCCTATTTCTTATCAGTGCTAAGCTCTGTAACTATGCAATCCATTGTACAAGGACCAGATACTTTTCTATAGCATTCTCATTAATTTACTCATTGGCAAGCCCGCCCTGTTTGAAAGTTTGGACTGAAGAGGATACTATCCTTGTTTTAATCTGGCTATATACTCGTCTGATCCTGTGGACCTAATAATTAAGGAATCTTTTTCTCAGTTATATACCAATATTGTGTGATTTTTTTATGCATTCTTTGTGTGAATGTTTGTAAAAAAACTTATCTAGGAAGTGATTTAACATAAGTAAACAATTTAATATAAGGAAAATATTTGACACATCTGACATTATGCTTGCACGGTAATAATAATCATAAAATATTTTTAAATTTTATTGAATTTTCAAAGAACCTTAAAATAATTTTTGAAAATTATATTTGTTGATATTGACCCGAGAAAAATTAATTTGTGCATTCTTATGCACTTATTAAGAAAAAGAAACTTTAAATAAGACCTCACACATTAATTTCTTAAGCAGGGGGCAATGTAAACTGTTCAAGAACATCTAGCGAGTATCCCAATTACATCTCTGTACTAACCAAAATATAGATGACTACAAAGTAACAAATTGACTTCCTGGTCAAACTCCCATACCCGGAGTAAGAAAGTTGAACATAAATGATGTATGGTGTAAAATGGTCAAGACCACATGCACGTCAAGTGCATAATGTGAAAAGTACTCAACAAACTCTCATACCCGGAGTCACAAAGTGTAAAAGATATCCAACACCAAATGGTCAAGACCACATGCACGCCGAGTACGTAATATGAGAAGTGACCATCAAAAGTGACATCTTCCACAAAGCAAAAAGTCTTGAGAGAACACACACGTTACACAACAGAAGTTTTACAAGAATTCCAGCTGAAGGATTCACTTTGTCCCCTTATCAACCAAGCATTGGTTTCACATATGAAGTAAGCCATAGAAAGTTAACAATCATGACATCCTCAACAGCCCAATGTAATATACTAGCTCTAATTACAAATCCCGAACAATCCTTAATGCCCCTAAAGCATAAACCAAAATTTCGACTAGCACTAACTATCTCTGTAGAGTATTATTACAACATTTCAAGAGTCTATCAAGCACATAAAAGTGCATCAAGTATCAAATAAACCAACATCAACAACAGTAAAAGGAGGAAATACCACAAAACCAAGTACTATTATTTTGCTGCAAATTAAGATTGTAAACTAGAACATGGCTTTTGAAGGCCACGCAATTCCTTTGCTTTGTAAATAGTTTGCTCGTAATAACCAAAATAACTAATTTACCCACAAAAACACCAATTTTTCTTGCTTGCCATTTTCCATATTGATTATCTGCATTAGGAGAACTACAAAAACATATACTGTACAATGAGGCATATCACACCTTTTTTCAGCATTATATGCAATGCTTGTAAGTCGAGCTTTGGGGAGATTGCAAGATCAGCATCAATCTCCAAGGAACAATTTGGTGAACATTTTCATTTCTAAGAGGGCTTAAAACCTTTCTTTGTTGTAAATTAGGAAATTTATCTTTTTGATCTAGAATCAGTAGTATTCCTTTCTAGGTGTAATTGGCAGTAGTTTTCACAACTGGAATTGGGTTCTCAACTTAATAAATAAAACCTCATTAGTAGAGAAAATTTAGTAATGGTTTGTCTATTCTTTTGAACAGGTTTGCCATATACAATAGTGTGCAACAGTGACACGACTTATATTTCGTATTCTAAATAGAGGGAAAAAGCTATGAGATTATTGCTCAAATTTGCAGCTTTGTCCTAAATGGGAATGTGCTTTTAGAATATCATACAGCAATTTTCTAGAATTATTGGGGCATCAAGGTAAAGATTTCCTTTTCAAGAAGGCATAAAAACGTTGTGTTCTAGATTGGGAAAGCATTTCTTGCTGATGTAGAATCCGACGTATTCTGTTCTGAATGTCTATCCATGGTTTTTGCAACTGGAATGGCTCTTTTTTTTTCATATAGGTAAGCTGGGATTGAACCCAAGACCTAGAGGAAACTGGAATGGGCTATCCACTTTATAAAATAAACCTTCATCAGAAGGTTAATTTCACAATGGCTTGTTTATTCTTTCAGAATGAGTTTTCAGTTACCTAGTGCACGGCCTCGAAAAGAATCATGTGCAGTATCCTAAGTGTAGAAGTGGTGAAAAACCCTCCAAAGCTTTGAGGTAATTGCTCAAATTTGCAGCTTCATGCCAAATAGGAATTTTCTTTTAGAATTCCATGCAGGAGTTGTCTAAAATCGTTAGGACAAAAAATGCATTGAGACAGATTACCAAGAAGCTTTTGCCATGGTTCAAAATTTCGGCCGAAATGTTTTGGTTTCGGTCCCCACCAAAATTGAAACGATAACATAAGATTTCGGTTTTTTTTGTACTGGCTTGAAATTTCGGTCCCGATTTTTTGATCCTTGGCTTTTGTTGTCATTCAGTACACATTCTCTCTAATGCTCCGCTGATTATATAGCTAGTATAACCAAGAAAACTTAAAAAAATACATGGGCCACCAAAATACCATTCAAAAGTTCTTAGCTTCAAATATGAGCATCCTTTAAAAACGATTTCTCGATTATGTATGCAAATCTTAACTTCTGTAGTATTATCTTGAAATAGAATGCTTGACAAGAAAGCATACTTCACATGTATCTTCATGAATATACCTCATTCATTGTAGAACACGTATTAACAAGAAGGGTTCTTTAGAAAAACATGCCTACTTTCAATCAATTTTAGGAAAACATGCCTACTTCAAACAGTTTTTGGAAAACAATGCTTGCCCATTTTTTGAAAAATATGTGCAAGGTTTGTGGTCACCCATCTGAGATTGGATGCTAGGCAACTTGCCCAAAGATGATCAGATACCACAAAAAAGTTTGGGCATGATCTGATGCATATCCACCGTTGAAAATGTAGTCAAAGGTGTTCAAATTCAATGCACCAGATTGGGTGGGTGTTACCCTAAATTTGACCCATCAAATAAAGGGCAAAAAGGTGTTTAAAAGGTTTATTTTTATATAAAAAATCACGTTCTACGTTGCTGATCAACCCAAAAATGGGTGCTGTTTCGGGTTGAATCATTTTTCTAAATATTCGTAGGCATTGTTTTCCTAAAACTGTTTGAAGTAGGCATGTTCTCCAAATATTGATTGAAAGTAGGCATGTTTTCCTAATTTTATCTAACCAGAACTTCTTAAATTGTATGCATGAAAGTGCACATAATTACTGAGGAGAAAGGACAATTCCTTACTTTAATAGAGCCTCCCTCCAAGAAGGTTCTAAATAAAAGCTGTAGTTTAGATCCAAATCTTTAAGTGTCGTACTTTCATCAATTTCAATCTTGTCTGTAGAACGCCCAAGTGATGATCCTTTCAAATCAAATCTTCGATGAATCCTTAATGCTGTGCAAAACATGTTGCCCATTACTACAAACCGAAACTGCAAAATCCGAAAGAGTTTCCTAAAGTAGGCATGAGAAATATCAATATTAATGGAAAAACAAAGACAAAACAAATAATAATTATGTGATGGATCTAATATAAAAGATATGATTGAGACCTGCAGCACTCAACTTGTACTTTATAATGCCTATTACCTTTTGACCACTTGAAGGTTTGATCCTGTGAAGACCAAAAAATTTAGTTATGAGTGTGTTCTCATATGTATGCACATGATGGTGATAATTTGGAAGCATCCGCAGAAGTACCTACACAAAGAACCTGGTCAATACAAGATCTATCACGGTTGAATGAACTTACAGTATGGTGTATCCCACAAACTTCTATTTACCACAAATGATAAATTATATAATAGAGAGGGAGTACAAAAAAGCAAGATTCTTAATATTCTGGGATTTCCCGGACTTCAATGTCCTGAAGTAACGATTATTGGCTTATACAGAAACTATTGACATGATAATCTGACAGGGGCGCCGACATCGTAGACATCGGATATGATCCATTTCGCGTATACCGACGTCAGAAGAAGCGGAATGGAAATCAAAACCAGGCGTAAAGAAGAAAAGTTTGCGATTTGGAGCACTGCATTTTCGATCGATCAAACCAGGATTTGATCGATCGAAACCCTTACTTCGAACGATCAAAGTCCTATTTCGATCGATCGAACGACGACGAGGAAAAAACACTTGTTCTGGCGTGAATAAATATATATAATTCGATTGATCGAATTGTATACTCGATCGATCGAATATCCATTTCGGTCGATCGATCGAGTACCACCGGTGATAGATATTTAAATCGATCGATCAAGTATCAATTTCGATCGATCGAAATCGCGTGAGAACTTATTTTTGACTTAAAATTTAGGGGCAAATTTGTCTTTCTTTTATGTTTATTTTCATTTTAGGGTTTTATTTTAAGACCCCCTATATAAGGTCTCTCGATAAACAATGTAATCAGTGATTTTGATTAATGAAAAGAGCTTTTTGCTTCCTTACTTAAGATGAGCGATTCCGGAGAGTGATTTTTCGATTCCCGAGAAGGTTTTGGTGTGAAGCCCACAATCTATCCTTTACTATTTCATCTTTTTTTATCTATCTTCCCTGCTTTGAATTTTATAACTCTAAATCTGCCATCACCCTTTCAAATACCCGAAATCCTAAACCCTAGCTTTTCCCTAAGCCATTGAATCGATTCGATTCCAACAATCGTAGATCCCATCAGGGCTATTAAACCCTTCCGCATCAAATACCCAGAGAAAACCAGTGATCCCATCATTGAATTGTGAGTGCCCTAATCTGGAAAACCTAGAGTTCTACCTCTAGGACCGATCTGCACCACAATTCTTAACGGATCTAGCGCGAAGACTGAACCCTCTCCTGAATCCGAACGTGATCTTCCGCATGGAGAACAATGAAGCCTTAAGGTATTCGCTTTATATTCAGAGTTGTTGTTCAATTTAATTTAAATTAATTTCAGCAAGTAATTAATTCACCGCATTCACGTAGTTTAGGGTTTTGTCCTGCGTCATAATCGGTAGGAAGAACCCAGAAATAGAAGTGTTAATACAATTGTTATATGATACGATCACATAAATCCTCGTATGATTCAGATTACTTCTCTAACTTTATCTACCTCCCTAGGACATATAGAAGTATACCAAGTTCAAAAGAGAGATGAGAAGCACCTGTACTTCAGATTTTCGAAGGGTCTTAATCATGAACCGATCATCTTGAGAGAGGAAAAAAACACTGCCACTCTTCCCAGGAGAAGAAAGCTCCCTAAGTGCTTCATTTCCACCAATGGAGATCATGTAATCTGCAGCATCAATGTTGAACATCTCCCTCAGGTTTCTGTAAGGAATAGCTGCCATCAGCTCTTTCAAGAGGAAAATATATCTAATATATAACAACTCAAATGACTAGAAAACTTAAGATCATTTACAATAGCAGGTCCAACGTAACTTTAGCCAAAAGAAATCAATAATGAAAACTACTGCACTAAACACAACCTAAAATTTTGTTGTCAAAAGTCAGTTTTTAACAGCACGTCTGTTGGTGTGAGTAATGTAATTATTCTGGGGTGTTGTAGTGATTATGGTGTGTTACATATTTATGCTCTCTTTACTTAATAAAAAGGCCAGTAAAGCACATTTCTCTAACTAAGCCATTCAGTATATCTCTCTTTCCTCTTCTTCTTCTTCTTTCATCTTCTACTTTAAACTCAAAACTAATACCACTAACCTAAATACCTCAAACCTTACCTAATAATAAGTTATCCATGCATATCATATGTCAAAAAAAAAAGGAATTTATATTCATCGAAAACAAAATCACAATGAGAACTATTTAATATATCACAGATGGACTTAACCTGCTACTTGTGCATAGTAACGCAGTATTAAGGAAGTACCCAAAACTCATCAATATGCTTTGTAAAGATGGAAACTTAAAAAATGCAACGATACCATTAATAAAAACTGCATAAATTTAATAAAAACTGGTGAGCAATCAGATATAAAATAATAATAAAAGAATATTAACAAAAAAACATAAATAAAAACTGCATAAAGTTAATATATTTGATTTAATTGAGTAGCTTGATTGCCATAAGCATGAAATTCAATGCAATTGAAACCATAAGCTACAATTTAATTACCAATATATTTGATTCAATGCATAAAGAATTTTTTTAAAAATAAAAAACAATTGATTAATTGATTCCACATTGGAAAGGGGAAATGAGAGGCAAATGGATCTGCAGGTCTTGCTCAAACTTAAACTTCCGATTTAGGGAAGTTTGTAACAGACGAGATTGCGTGGCTTCCAAGGAGATGTGTCATTTGGTTAAGAGGGGGAACTCTGGTAGGTTTTTCCTCTCTTCCAACTCTAACCAAATTACAGAAAGAAGACTTCCAAGCAGGATGGTGCATCGCAGGATAGAAATGTAGAGACTGGAATAAGGCTGAGGTGCTAAATCATGTCACACCTTAGTTGCATGGTTTGAATGGCAATTGTAAGTTAAAGGTGGGCTCATTTGAGAAGGATTGATACAACATGAGTCACTGCAATATTGGAAGTCTTATCTATACCAACATTTCGTCGTGGGGTTTTGGCTCCTCAAAAGGGCATCAATCGAGTTATTGAAGGCTGGGCTTCTAATAGATGGCTGAGAATCATAAAGTCATCATCACTCAGTTTGCGCCCAGGAAATTTCCTTTACAGTTCAATAAGTCAATTCCAGTGGTGGAGGCAGTAAAACTAGGGTTGCAGAATCGGCGAAGCAACTGTCAG
This sequence comes from Chloranthus sessilifolius, assembly GCA_021018995.1. Lineage (NCBI taxonomy): Eukaryota > Viridiplantae > Streptophyta > Magnoliopsida > Chloranthales > Chloranthaceae > Chloranthus > Chloranthus sessilifolius. The sequence continues at coordinate 120,490,795 of CM037587.1, read as the reverse complement.
CTGAATCTATGGTTAATGTCAGGTGGATTGGAAAGGTCGTTTTAGGTTTAGGTAAGTGGTTTTAGGCTTAGGATTTAGAGAAGAAAGAGAAAATTAGCGTTAGAATAATGAGAAGGCTTAGTGAGAAGAGGAATTCTCACTAGCATTTATATTAGGTGAACAATATTACGTACACACGCACACAATGCTACTATACGCACACCATACTAGTATACTAACACTCCCTCAAGCTGGGGCATGGATACCACATGCTCAGGTTGACAAACACATCACGAAGAGTGTTAGGCCCAACAGCCTTCGTCAATATGTCTGTCGGTTATTGTGAGGATGTGACATCAACGAGCTCTAGGGACCTAACCCAAACTTTCTCCTGGACGAAATAGATATCAACTTCAATATGTTTTGTCCCTTCATCAAGTACAGAGTCTGAACTCTGAAGTAATCTTCTCGGCAATTCCACTATCACAATGAAGCGGAATGGAACCGTTAGTGGGACAACCCAGCTCAGAAAGACGGGAACGCAGCCACAAGATCTCACAGGTGTCATGGTCAACAGCTCTATACACAGCTTCTGCACTCGACTTGGAAACCACAACTTGCTTCTTACTTTTCTAGGCAACCAGGTCGCCACCCAAGAATACAGAACATCTTAATGTAGAACGGAGATCAGTAACTGAGCTCAGTCTGCATCAGTGTATACAGAGATATTCATATGCCCATGGGAGCGACATACCAAGACAAAGTCAGGATTGGACTTGATATACTGAAGGATGCGATGGACAGTTGTCATATGAGTGGAGTAGGGAGCATGCATAAACTGGTTCACTAGACTGATGGTAAGTGTGATGTCGGGTCTCGTGAGAGTAAGATAAATCAGTCGTTCCACCAGTCTTTAGTACTCACGAGGGTCTGAGAGCAAAAAAGCATCCTTTTCATTCAGTGAGAGGGCACTCGAGCATTCGGTGTCACTAAGTAGATCAATGGTCTATTTCGGTTGAGAGAAAAATATACCTCTCCTAGACCTAGCAATCTCCAATTCAAGAAAAATACTTAAGGTTACATAAGTACTTCACTTCAAACATGCGACCCAGCTCGCATTTCACATGACTAATAAGCGTCTGATCTTCTCCAATGAGAATACTAACGTCGAAATAAACTAGGAGAATAGGCGGGTCTCGTGAGAGTAAGATAAATCAGTCGTTCCACCAGTCTTTGGTACTCACGAGGGTCCGAGAGCAAGTCATCCATCTTTTTCATTCAGTGAGAGCCTCTGATCCATTAAATAGGTAGTCGGCTGACACTCAAGCATTTCAGTGTCACTAAGTAGATCAATGGTATACTTCGGTTGAGATAAAAATATACCTGTCCTAGACTTAGCAATCTCCAACTCAAGAAAAATACTTGAGGTTACCTAAGTCCTTGACTTCAAACATGCGGCCCAGCTTGCATTTCACGCAACTAATGAAGGTCTAATCTTCTCCGGTGAGAATAATAATGTCAACATAAATTACCAGAATGAATGAAGACAGTATGATGACACCTCTGAAACACCATATCCATAACGGCACCACTAAAACGTTGACACAACACCATGGGTGATTGCTTCAAACCGTAGATTGATTTACGATGTTGACAAACATCCCTTGTTTCCTCCTTGAAGTAGGAAACCAGGAGGGATCCATGTAGACTTCTTCCGTTAGGCCCCCATTGAGAAAAGCATTCTTAATGTCCAGCTGATCGAGAGGTCATTTCTGAATAGCCGCATGAGCAAGGAGAACATATATGCATTTCAGCTTTGCAACCAGGGCAAAGGCAGCCTCATAATTAATGTCATGGATCTAGGTAAACACTTTTTGCAACCAAACGAGCCTTATATTTGGACACAAAACCATTAGGATTATGCTTGATAGCAACCACCAATTTCCAACTGACTGTCTTCTTCTCTGGTGGAAGAGAAACCATCTCCCATGTGTGATTACTTTGCAGAGCCTCCATCGCTTCAACCATAGCAGCTCGGCACGATGGATGCTCAAGGGTAGCACAAACCGTGCAAGAATGGTCTTAGTGTTAATAGCATAGAGAAAAGCCCTATAAGATGGAGAACAATCCTAATAACAAAGATGTTTTACAAGGGGATATAGAGTGAGACATTTTTGAACTACTTTTCGAAGAGTTATAGGGAAATCAAGGTCAGTCACAGGAGATGGAGAAAAAATACAACTCAAAGAAGGAAGGGAAGTAAAGTGATGCGGAATTTAGATCCGCACGCTTGGATCCTGGCCGGGTCAAATGAAGAAAGTCAACAAGGAAGAAGTGAACCCACAAATGGGCTTTCAAATGGCTCGTGAAGTAAAGTTGGGCAAGCAAGGGAGCACGAATCTCTGCCCAGACTCGCTCAAGCAACAAAGGTTCCCGCTCGAGCAAGATCGACGATGAGTTGAGCGAAAAATACTTTGCCCAAACTCGCTCGAGCGACATTGGCTCTCGCTTGAGCGACTTAACACGGAAGCGACACACAACGCTTAATTTTCATTCAAAAATTTAGGTTCTAGTTTCCCTTTTAGATTATGAGTCTTTCTAATTTGAATGTAATTACTTTAGGGTAGTTTAGTAATTTTCTGTTTTAGGGTTTTTTGTTTTGAGGCCTCCTATATAAGGCCATTATAAGCATTGTACAAAAGAGGAGTTGAATAATTAATGAAATTGAGAGCTTGCTTTTGTGCAAACCCTAGAAGACTTGTGAGAGTTTTCAACCGAAAGAGTGAATCTTCATTTCTCATGCGACTTGGTGCGAAGCCGATGTACAACCTTGGTGTGAAGTCTCGAAACCCTATCTTTCTCTTCTGTCATTTCTTTAATTATCGTCAAGTAATATTTTCCCTTATTTCCTTTGATAAAATCAAAACCCAAACCCTTATTAATTGATATCTTTTGATATTCCCCTTTTTTTATTGAATTAATCCTTCGAGCCTTCATTCTTCAAATCCTCGAGGAGTTAAGAGACGATACCGTAATTGTCGTTTGGTGCCCTAAACTAGATCAAAACTCGAGTTCCTTCATTGAAACCGTTTTTCTAGATCAGGAAATCTTCATGCATGTAAACGCTAAAATGAAAATATTCTAGTTGTTTTTTAATCAAATTCATTAAACTATTTTATATGGTTGGGTGATTCGAATATTTCCATCGTTCAATTTAGTCTACAGTTAATCTCAAACTCGCATAATTAGGGTTTTAGCGTTTGTCCCACTTCAGTTTTGGTATAAAAGTGGTTCAAACCCTCGGCAAGTAGATTGGCGAATCATGAGTAAAGATCAAGTTCTCGAAACCCTTTGTGATTTGAACGATTACATGGTTTCCATGAGAATGTTCGTGAAATGGTGGAACATTCCGATTGTACATCAAAAGATGGCGATAGTAGAAAAATTATAGTACAAGGAGAAAGGTAGATCATCTAATCAACATGATTCCATATTCAAGCACATGACGCTTCTTAACAACGTTTACTGTGAGTTGCTAAGGTCGCGTCGGATAGTGGTAGCATGGCATGAGGATATCAATACAATACTTATCACAGCTTTTATTCGCGATTTATCCGAAGGCGTATTAGCAGTGATTCAAGCTTTGAGATCGAAGGTTACAAGCTTCATCCCCATAGCCGTACCCGTGAGAGGACCTCTACAGGTTAAAGTTCCTCTACCTGCGCCCTTGGTAGTACCTATACCAGTAGAAGATACCGAACCCACGGTGAATCCGAGTACCTCCATGCCAATGGAAGAACCGATAGAGCCTGTTGCTCAAGTAGATTCAGTTATTTGTATTAATCGTGTACCTGAATAACATTCGGTTGAAGAGCACATGCCGGTTGGTGAGACCGTTGAAGAGCCCTAGGTCGTTGAAGCACAAGCATTCGTGATAGGCCCTACCGAGCCCGAGACCGTTGGAAAATCCGAGGTTGATGAAGAGCAAGTATACTTGATAACGTCTATCGATGTCGACCAAAGTTCGAGGTCGAAAATTTTCAAAGTAGAGGGGATTGATGCGGAATTTAGATCTACGTGTTTGAATCGTGATCGGGTCAAACGAAGAAAATCAACAAGGAAGAAGTGGACTCATAAATGAGCTTTCAAAACCTCAAGGGGTTAGGCGAGCTGGCCAGGTGCCTGCTTCCCAAAGCAGGAGACCTGAGTTCGAATCCCCTCCCCCCATTGAGGCCACCCTAGGGACCTATATCCTGTGTTGACCCCACATGTGCTGAATTTGGGGTGCGCATGTGCCCCTGGGATTAGGCGGGTGCTCTAAGAGGCCCGGATACCCAGGTTATCAAAAAAAAGAGAGCTTTCAAACGGCCCGTGAAGCAAAGTTGAGCAGGCAAGGGAGCACAAGTCTCTGCCCAAACTCGTTCGAGCGAGATCGACGACTAGTAGAGCGAAAATACTTTGCCCAAACTCTCTCGAGCAACATTGGTTCCTGCTCGAGTGAGAATCAACAGAAAGTTTGGCGTGAGCAATTTTGAAGACTCACTCGAGCGACAATCAAGCTCGCTCGAGCGACTTAACACGGAAGCAACATGCAAGGCTTCATTTTCATTCAAAAATTTAGGTTCTAGTTTTCCTTTTAGATTAGGAGTCTTTCTAATTCAAATGTAAATACTTTAGGGTAGTTAAGTAATTTTTTGTTTTAGGGTTTTTTGTTTTAAGGCCTCCTATATAAGGTCATTACAAGCATTGTAAAAAAGAGGAGTTGAATAATTAATGAAATTGAGAGCTTGCTTTGATGCAAACCCTAGAAGACTTGTGATGAGTTTTCAACCGAAAGAGTGAATCTTTCAAAACCTGAGGAGTGAATCTTCATTTTTCATGCGACTTAGTGCGAAGCCGACGTACAGCCTTGGTTTGAAGCCTCAAAACCCTTAGAACCCTATCTTTCTCTTCTGTCATTTCTTTAATTATTGTCAAGTAATATTTTCCCTTATTTCCTTTGATAAAATCAAAGCGCAAACCCTTATTAATTGATATCTTTTGATCTTCCCCTTTTTTATTGAATTAATCCTTCGAGCCTTCATTCTTCAAATCCTAGAGGAGTCAAGAGACGATACCGTAATTGTCACTTGGTGCCCTAAACTAGATCGAAACTCGAGTTCCTTCATCAGAGCCGTTTTTCTAGATCGGGAAATCTTCATGCATGCAAACTCTAAAATGGAATTATTCTAGTTGTTTTTTAATTAAATTCAACTATTTTATGTGGTTGGGTGATTCGAATGTTTCCGCCGTTCAACTTAATCTTAAGTTAATCCTAAACTCACATAATTAGGGTTTTAGCGTTTGTCCCGCGTCATAAAGTCAGGACATGGGATACTTACAGGAGCCACTAGATGGGAAGATGAATTGATGTTGTAGAGGGACGACCATGCCATCTGCGTAGCAAATAAGTGATCGTCCTTTTGTGTTGTTGTGGAGCCGGCAAATCTAGGAGAGCTGGTAATGGTACGGAAGGAGCTGGAGTAGGAGAGACGGTCCTTAGAAAAATAGGGGACATCTTCAAAGAAGGAAACATCCGTGAAGGCATTTCAACATTTATTATAGAATCCATCAACCTTATCTAATTCCTGGGTTTTCAAGTGTGATGTAACCAACCAAGACTGATTTAAATTATTTTATATTATGATAACAGCATACAATATGCATCTTGCTGCTGTTATGATAGATGTTTAACGGCTCTAAGCTTTATTTCTTACATACCTTTTTGATATTTTTAATTAGAACAGATCTTAATACATGAAATTGAACCCATGTATTTGAATATCATCTCTTGATGCATGTGAACCTACAGGTGCAGGATCTTCTTATTTGAAGCTTGAACACCTTTCATTCATTATATCTTAATGTAGTCATGCCTACACTCATCTTTGAAACGGAACATAAGTTGATCCATATAGACCTTAGAAAGAAAGTCATAGTTCTCTTAATGCTTCTGCATTTTTAGGACCTATCAGAAACATTCAAGGAGTATAAACAATGCAATGCAGCATTGAGGAGATTTGGTCAAGATCAGTTTCAGAAAGTCGGCTCTGAGATTAATTCACAATCTGATATTGTGCAGCACCTCGGAAGAATTTTGCAAGAACAAACTTCAATGACTACAAAGCCTTGTCAAAATGTCAGAAGCAAATTCGATAAAATTTTCATTATCTCAATTTGATATGCCATTATGGGAAGTCTCTGAAATAAATAAATGGAAGAGTTAATATCCAACGAATCATTATAAATTCATAACCATATAACTTTCTCATGGCTCCCCAACAATAACATTGAAACAGCTTACCAACATGAATTATATATGTACCCAAGCACTGCAATAAAAAGTAAAAGAGCAAAATGTGTCACTACTATTAGATAAAGAGAGCAAAATCACTCACCTGAAAACCATTGGACAATAGTCTTTCCACTTAAAATCTTCCGATTGATGGCGAGGTGTCAACTGGGAACCTTCTTTAGGAAAGTTCATCCAAAAACTTGCTCGGCGGCCAAAGTCTGATGCCCGAACTTCACGCCTCTGTATTGGCGTAATTTTTCCCACAGTATACCTGTGCCATACACAGACATATGTTCACCATCAATATTATCTAAAAAACTTCTAATGACATCAAGCATTATATCTTTTAATGGAAGTTTGTATTTCCACTGGAAAGAGTGACCACATATGCAGCTAGTAGGTTTCCTACATAATGAATGATAAATTAGTAACAATGAAAAGTGTTGTTGATGATCTTTTTTTATGTTAGAAGTAGCTTCCAATCTTTAGTTTTGTATTTACAGCTCTCCTTGTTAAGCATTTAAATAGATTAGGAGTATTAGTTAGATAAGGGTAACTTAGTCGATATTTTTTCATTAACAGCAATTATTGTAAATAACCCGAAAGGGTTTATAAGTTTGATTAATAGATGTTGCAAGAGTGAGCACTTATGTCTCTCACTCCCTCCACAAGTTTTTTTTTCTTTCCTTTTTCTCATTTTCTTCTCTCATATTCTCTCCTCCCTTATATTTTCTCTACTCCTCTTACACTATTTTATTCTCTTGCATATCTCTATCTCCTTATTTGTTCTCAAATCCAACAACGACTGGAGGTATCAGGCACAAAAACCCCAGAAAGCAAGACAAGTAAGGACACATCTACACAATGATAAGATGGTGTTGAGATTTGAGATATTTCCATACAAATATTAGCTTATGCGCATGTGTCTTATGTGTGTTTATTAAAAAATTATATGGTTGGCTAGAAAAATATTTCCATACAAATATTAGCTTCCGTGCATGTGTCTTACGCGCATTTAAAATTTATATGGTTGGCTATGTTAGAGTTCACCATAGCCAGTGAGCATTCTAATGTTCACTTGACTTCATGAGTTCCCAGATTTTTTTTAATGTTACAGGCAAGGTATCAGTATCGGTATCAGTATCAGGTATTGGTGTATCTTGGACAGATACATATCAGCCAATAACGTATCGGTAGATTTATTTTTTTCCTGAAAAAAAAATAAAAAAGCAAAAAGAAATATAACAAGAATGGCATCAGTCAGTATCGGTTCGATAGTGATATTGATACCGGTACCACCCCGATTCAGGTATCGGCCGAGTTTTGATACCATGATTACAGTTTGGTCTTTAAAACGTAACATAGAAGTATTGTGGTCATTAAAAGTTGTGTAAGTCATCATTTCCTTTGCCCACCCCATCATAAGTCATAAAAATACATTCCTAAGACACAAAAAAAGGATCAAGATACACATTGGAAAGGCTAAACTAGAAGCAGTATGGACAAATGAGATGCATAAAAAATGCAATAGCAATGCAAATCAAAAAATCAATAAGATCAGGAAAGGGAGAGTTGCCTGATTCCAAGCTGCAAGCTAAGCATTAGATCATAACTCCTGTGACCTTTGATTATTATTTCCCCTGGCCTTTTTATGTCCTTTACAAGTTTCTTTTGGCGCCTTCTTGCTCTTCTGGACAACGATGAAAAACTACTGTTCAGTACTAGCTCACTGATCAGAACTCCTTGCATATACTCTCGTTCCAGGATTGGAACGTTTGTTTCATCCTCCTTTTCATCACCTTCTAAAATAGATTCTCCTGAAGTCGATGAGAAATCATGTCCAATTACCTTTTCAATAGCTACCTCTAGACTCCAGCGTCTTTCCAAAGATACATTTGTGGTGCGAGATGGCTCTAAATTTAGCAGATTCTCTTTGCGGAACTTATAAGATGAACCGCGATTTGATCCACGGGTCTCACTAATTTTGGCATTTCCCATGTCTACTGAAGAAGTATGACGGATGTGTGATCTATGGTTCTCCTTTCTCAAATCAGGTAGCAGCCCACGCTTTCTCAAAGCATTGAGGTAAAGCATCTGACCAGCAGGAACTTTTCTGCCTTTTGGATAAAAAGATCCTTTTCCATCCTTCAGACCCCTGGTCCATGTTCCTACATAGCAACCACCATCATCCCAGGTATAGACTCCAAAACCATGCATCATGCCATCCAACCAGCTTCCTTCAAAGGAGTCCCCACTTGTCCAAGTAAGAGTTCCCTTACCAGACATTTTTCCTCCTTTCATGTTGCCAATATATATGTTTCCATTAGCCCAGACATACTTACCAGGCCCTTCTATAATTCCCTGAATCCAAGAACCTTCAAAGACATCTCCATTTGCATAAGTTTGATATCCCAACCCATGTTTGAGATTCAACCGCCAACGTCCGATGTGGGTTATATTATCAGTCCCAATATATGTCCCGTTTCCATGCATATAACCACCTGAAAACTCACCCTCGTAAACAGCTCCAGAAGGCCACGAAAGCTTACCGCTCCCATTTCTCATCCCTCTTCTCCACTCGCCCACGTACATGCAACCATCTGACCATACATACTTCCCTGACCCCTCTGGTGTGTTACCGAGCAATGACCCAGAATATGTTTCCCCATTGGGAAGTAGAAGCTCGCCAACTTGAAAGGGAGAAGTGTCAACAGATGAATTACCAAGCTGTCCATTAGCCAATATGAGAGAGTGCTCTTTGTCACTGAGACAACTGGTGGCATGAGACAGTCTAGATCTTTCACCAAACAAGTGTTCTCTGTCAACAAGGACCACGGAGCCAGACATGCATAATGTCTGAAAAGATTCAGTCCCGTATTGGATGATAAGCTTCAGGCATTCACATAAGCCAGAGAAAGATTTTGTAAGGGAACTGCAATAATTCCCTGGAACCTCCTCATTCTTGATGTATCTGACCATATACAGAAAAGGAACAGATTTAAATAGCAGGAACTTTTTTTTTCATTTGAAAACACGGTTGCCAAATGTGCCACAAGCTACAAGAAACCAATGGTAGCAGCAGGAAAAAATAATTACAGGAAAGAGAAGTTCTTCACAGGGAAAGCATATTATAAACAAGAGGTCGACTCCTATGACCGCCTTTAAACAGATTTTCCAATGACGTTCCACTTTCAGGCCATATATATATATATATATATATATATATATATATATATATATATATATATATATATACATGAGAACTTAGCTTGCTTATGTGTTGCTCACAGGAAAAAAAAAAAAATTAAAAGGAAAAAACAAGAAACTAATCTCTCTCTCTCTCTCGCTCTCTCTCTCTCTCTCTCTCTCGCTCTCTCTCTCTCTCTCTCTCCACTTTTGAGTTGATATTAGGTAGCCAACACGATTACTGCCAATGGTGCTCGAGTCAATCTCATCTATCAAAATGGTCAATCCACAGGTAGTGTGCATAGCTATTTCTGAGCACAAAAACTCAGTGAAAGTATGCTTTTGAGCTTTCACTGATTTTGTGCTTGAAAATCTCGTGCATCACATGGGTTAGAGTGGGTCCCTCCTTTGGTCACTCCAGTGTATGGCATGGGGTTTTCCCTCCTTTGATCACTGAGCACTCATGTACATCACATGAGTTCCTCTATGCATGGGCCCCTCCTTTGAGCACACCCATGCATCGCACGAGTTCCCTACTAGTTATTCTATCAATCCAAATAGAACAACTACCAGCCCATCATTGACACATGTCTTAGCCAAAAATTCACGCATATTAGAGGATTCTAACCATCCAATTGGTTGGTGTACTTTAATTTCAACAGCTCAAAAATATATGAACAGCTCATTTTAGAATTCATAGATTGGATGGTTCAGATCCTACAGCTATCATCATCATAGCCTTATCCCAAATATGTGGGATCGGCATGGTTCAGATCCTCCAATGACTGTAATTTTTGGGCCCACTTTAGTTCAAGATATGAACTACCGTCTTGATGACTTGGATTGCTCAAAGCCATGTTCCACATAGTTTAATAAGTGGGTGGTCATGGCTTAATCTGTTTAAAGGCAGTCATATGCTATTATTCCTATCAACAACGTCTCCAGCACCTGTCGTTCCAACTAAGAGTTGGTATAGGGAACCATATAACTGAGAGAAACCATGAACCAGAACAGAAGGGTTTGCCCTTGTTCCTGGAAAGTAGTCACTAAACTTTTCAAATGGATTAAAAACCACGTAATTGACAAGTGGAAACAAATTAGTCAATCACGATTCAGGGTCTTCAAACTAATTCACTGAATTAGCATATGAAAATCCTGTAAAAATTTTATAGTCAATTCACCGAGTTATGCCATTATGGTTCCTTTTAAAAGATTCAAAAAGTTTCTTTCCCAAACAGGACCATACCTATCTGCAAGTCATTCACTTCAAACCGGTTTGCAGTTCGGTATAGTAGGCAAAGAATTAGGTTATATGGGTATTGATATGGAGTACCAACTATGGTCATATGCTGTTTGAAACTTTGAATTTGGAGTTTTTAACTTTTTCTTCATTTTTATTCTTTATTTCTCTCTTTCTTTCGTTTATTTTTTTGGAAATGGAATAATTTGGAAGTAGCAAAGAATGGAATATCATGTAATAGGGTAATGTATGAACCATGGATCAAAGTTTTGGCCGAAATCCCAAAATTTCGGCCGAAACGCATCGGTTTCGGACTCCACCAAAAAATCCCAAATTTTCAGTCAAAATATTGAACCTGCAAATTATCGGTCGATAATTTGAAGTTATCGGCCAATAATTTGCTAATCACCAAATTATCGGGCGATAATTTGAAGATCAATAATTTTGGGTTTAAAAAAAAAAAATTGGGCATAGAAATTTCGGCCAAGCCCACAAGATTTCGGCTGAAATTTTGGTGAAAATTTCGGTTTCGGTTGGGACCGAAAATGAAACCGGTATTTTGATCCTTGGTATGAACTATGAACTACAGGGCATGGAAGGTGATCTATGAATATGAACTATGGACTAAGAGAGTGCGCAGTTTGATTTTTATTTGTGTATGCATGTTAGTATTAGTTTAATTTTTTCACTGCATTCATTTATGTTGCTGCATTTTTTTGTTTTTCATTTTTTTAGTATTATTCCTATTTTTCGACATAATTTTTTTATGTTTTTGCATAAAGCTTACTCCTCGACTGCCTTGAGACCTTCATAAGGCCTTGCCAAACCCTAATCACCTCGCTTCAACATCTCGCCTTCTGAAACTATTTAAATATCCTATTATCCAAGAATATGGAAGTAGAAGACTACATGGAAACCGAGTAAAACTGTAGAAAAGCATGCACTTAATGATACAAATATCGAATCTGTATAGTGAATAACATCATTAATTTGTCAGCAAGGGAGATGAATATGCTAAGATGATAGTATCATGAAACCGATGAAAGAAAGAAAATTCTACGGGAGCAGGCCTTACAACTCCCAACCAGTCTTCTAAGAATAAAAAATTGATTAATTTTAAGTCTTGTAACTTGGACAAGACACGTGTGTGAGTGTTTGTTACGATCCTATGGTTGTAGATCATATACATGTTTGTATGTGTATATGCAACATTGTACACCATATCATTTTATGGATAGAATTTAGTAGTTTGGTAGTTATCAAGTAGGATATGTACTTGCTGGGACGGAGCTAGAAACTTTAATGGGAAGGGGCCAACATATAAACCACCGAAAAAGTCCCAAAATGTCGTAATTTTGCAAAAATAATAGAAGCTTTGCAAATTTTGGTAAAATATCCGTTGTACCATTGTTTTGGAGAATTTCGATGAATTTTGGTGAAATTTTTCATTATAGTCCAGACATTGATTGATATCGGTGTCGGCGCGCAATCATGCCCTCCTTTCAATCCATCTCTGCTGATATGTTTGGGTTGGAAAAAGGGTGATCCTTACATGTGCTCAAACCCGAGCTCGACCTATACCCAACTCGGACCAGCTTATTAATAGGTTGGGTTTGGATTTAGTCTAAATTGGACCCAGACCTGAATGTGAAATGGCTCGCATATGGGATATCGTCACCAAATATGGGTTCGGAAATAGTATGGCAAGAATAAAATTTGAAAAAGTTTGGTTCAAGGATCAAAATTTCGGCTGAAATTTCGGTCCTTTTTGTATGGGGATCAAAATGTCGGCCAAATTATCGATTTTCAGCCAAATTATCGGTTTTCGGTTTCAGTCATGCCTGAAACCGAAATTTTGATCCTCGGTTCGGTGAAATATAAGAAAGATCAAGGGAAAAATCAAGAGAAAAAAAATTTTAAAATTAAAAAAAAAAAATTTAAAAAGATTAGGAAGTCTGAAAAAGGGGAAGGGTATAAAAAAGTCAGGGAATCTTTTTTAAAAAGTCAGTCATTAAAACGTGATTTATTCGTTTTGTCAATAAGTTCCATTTATTTGACTTTTTTGAAAGTTAGACATATGGATACTTAAAAAGTCTTGTTTTTTTTTTTAATTGGAGGGGGGCCATGGCCTCTGTTGGCCCTCCCCTAGCTCCGTCCCTGTGTACTTGGGTGGCTATAAGTATGAAGGATGTAATTAGGGAAGGGACGAAAGATTGTTGAAAGACAAGGAGTTTGATCTACTCGAAAGATTACTATTTGATCCACTCGAAAGGATTGCAGCATATTCAATCTTTTAATTAATTGTTTATTTCTTAATTTCCAAACTCTTTATTTATATTTTTTATGTAATTAGTGTTTTATCCTTCATTGTCGCCTTACAATCAAGTGGAATCGTAATAGTGTCCAATATAAATACAAGGTGTCAGACGAAACAAACATGGAAGACCAGCAACGCCAAAAAAGTTCTACAAATAATAGATATTTAGCAAGCTTTCGTTGATATAATAATGGAAGCTCAGGACCCTTAAATATGGGCAAGAGATTTTCATTCAAACAAATTCGTTATCAGTAGATTCCGTTGCTCCAAAGATTTAGGCCCTGTTTGGGGCAGCGTCGCTTCTACCTCCTAATTCCCGCAAAAGCAACAATTCAAAAGCGGGTTTGGAGCAGCTTCCTGATTCTCACCAAGTTTTAAGACTTTTTAGCTTTTGCGAGAATCAGTTGGAAAAGAAGCAGGTTGTTGCGAAATGCTTACTACAGATCTGGAATTGCTTTTTAGGCCCCAAATGGTTCCATGCCAAACATAACCTTGCCTTCAAGGCTTCAACAATTTTGATAACTTTTGCTTTTTGAGCACCTTGAATTCATGTAGCTGCATGAGTCTTCTACTCAATTTTCCACTCGCTTTGGCATTTCATGATTCCTAAGTCCTTTGGTCAGCTTATTTTGTCCTTTTTTGTTGACCACCTGCTACTGCTTCCTGTAACTCCTGCTAACAAAGGGCCTCCTGCCCAGTGCCCAGTCGGCATCTTAAAAGGTTCTTATCCTCAGTAATCTTCAGGTATTTTATATATATATATACATCAAAATTGAATAAGTTGACTTACAACAGGAACAATATAATACGCAGGACAGTAGCATCGAGTAGATTAAGCCACTAGAATTTTGTACTGTTATGAATCTAAAGTAATAAGTATTTAACTTTCCACTCCATTAACACCTAGCTGTTTTTGGTGTATTGGTTACGTCCTTAACAAATGGCATCAGAGACAGCTCTACATCTTAAGAGCAAGCCCCGAAAGGGGCGACCTGGGAAAGGGTTTGAGGGCCCACAAAAAGGTACCACCATAGTGAGAGCTGCCATAGAGTGGGCCAGTGTAGACATTGGCTGCAAAGCTTGGTGGAGTGTTACAGCCCCAAAGTAATAAGGGCTAAAATTTCAGCTCCTTTGACGCCTAGGTGTATTAGTTAGATCCTTAACAGTAACAAAGACAACTCTCACTATCTCACGTCCAAGCTAGGGAAATAAAGATCTCCATATCCAATAAGTTTTGCTTATCGAGCACCAGGAATTCATGTGGCTGCAGGAATCTTCTACTCACTTTCCTACTTGCTTTGGCATTTCACGATTCCTAAGCCCTTTGGGTCAGTATATTTTGTCCTTTCTGTTGCTACACCTGCTATTGCTTCTGGTAGATCCTTCTAACCAGTGCCCAGCCGGCATCTTAAAAGGTTGTTATCCCCAATAATCTTTTCAAGCAAAAAGGATGATCCTCAATCCAGGAACAACATAATACGCAACACAGAAGAGTCGGGCAGATTAAGCCACCCTAATTCCATATTGTTACGAACCTAAAGTAATTCCACTACATGAACACTTAGGTATTTTTGGTGTACTGGTTAGGTCCTTAACTGACGGGGACGCCGACATCATGGACATAGGCTTTGGACCATATCGCGTGTACCGGCGTCAGAAGAAACAGAACGGAAACCAGAATCAAGCATAAAGGAGAACACAAAAGAGCACACAGTCGATCGATTGATCCCAGGCATTCAATCGATCGATTGAAGACAAGGTCTTAACTTTTGGCGAATTTTTGTTCTCGGTGATCGATCAAATGTGAACCGAGACCTGAGCAATTTATAAATTTATAAATCGATCAATCGATTTCGGAATCGATCAATTTGTCGCATAAGTGAGATCCATCAAAAGACGGAATTTTAGTTTTGAGCAAGCCTGTCCTTTTTAGTGTTTATTTGTTTTAGGGTTTTCTTTTTTTTTAGGCCTACTATATAAGCTCCTTATAAACTTTGCAATAATTAGTTGATTATTGATGAATGAAAAGTTATTTGCTTCTGCTTGAGAAAACTATGTCGAAGAGTGAATCTTCTTTCCCGTGAAGGGTTTGGTGTGAAGCCAAGGGCACAAAGCCCACAATTTCTTAACTCTTATCTTTATCTCTCTGTTTATCTTTTCTCTGTTTTATTTACCAATCCCATAAAACCTAATTCAGTCATTAATCTTTTAATACTTCGAAAATCCTAAACCCTAGATTTTACCTGAGACATTAAATCAATCCGAATTATACACCCTGAGAAAACCAGTGATTCCACTTTTGATCGAAGAACGACGCCCTAATCTGGAAGCAGCTAGAGTTCTATCTCTAGGATCCCCCTTCAGCGAAGCTAACGGATCTAGCGCATCGGACTGGACCCTGCCCGAACCAAACGTTTTCATCCAGGCGGAAATCTACGAAACCCCAAGGTAACGCGAGTGTTTTGAGATTTTTACTTAATTAATTTAGTTTAATTTCAGCAAACTAGCATTTCATCATCATTCACGTAGCTAGGGCCGTTGTCCCGCGTAAGTTTCGGTACCAAAGCCTAGGTTCTAGGTTAGGGCATATTTGCACGTCATTTTAATTTCATTGAATTTTATTTCATTTGTGTTCATCAGTGTGCACGTCTAGTGTTTGATAAAAGGCCTTATTCATTTGGGTTCACATGTGTGTGTCATTTCAATGTCGTTTAATTTTATATCATTTGTGTCTTCATTTGCATGCTCATCTTATGTTTGTTAAAATTGCTCAATTGTTGTGTGATCCATAGTGTGTGTCTATTATAGTATTGTGTCTAAGTTGTGTTTGAGTCGAGCATCATGTATGAGCCACTTACACGTCACCATGAATTCCTTACCCGTCATGAAAGGGTACTAGCCGAACAAGGAAACCGCTACACTCCAAATTCTTGGCGAAGTCCCAAAAGTCATAATGAGATTAGAGTTAGAGGATCCTCCCATTATTGTGAGCTCGAGTATGATCTTGATAGAAAATTTCTAAGGTCTATTCAAGTTGAAGTCTCAGATTTTAAGGGTACGGTGAACCCTAAATCCTTCGTGAGATGGTTGTCTAACATAGAGGAGTATTTTGACTCTATGATGTGTTGGATGAGTGTAAGGTTGAGTTAGCCAAGACGAGGCTGGCGAGTCAAGCCAAAACCTATTGGGCTAATGTTGAGTTTCGATGCGAGTTAGTTCGATGTAAGCCCATCACAGGATAGGAAGACATGAGGGAGCGACTTATTGAAAAATATGTTCCTTTCACTCACCACCACCTTCTACGGTGTTTGGAAGCTAATGTGGATAAGCGTCATAAGCACACTCAGCTTGAGTCAAGGAGCACCTACACTAAAGAGAGCTCTAATTATGGGGTTCAACCATTGAAACTCGCGAATACTCCTATGAAGCCCCAAATTGATCATGTGAAGGGAATTGTCCACGAGAGACACAATTATGGGGTTCAACCATCGAAACACGTGATTGCTCCTCCGAATCCCCAAGTTGATAACAGGAACAGAGCGATTATTGAGACCCCCAAAACTAGTGGTTGCAATAAATGTTCCAAGTATCATAGATTTTGACACTTTGCTTATCAATGCCCCACAAAATTTCCCGCTCAAAATTTATTGACTAAAAGAGAGTCCTGAGGAGCCGGAAAATGTGAACGTAGAAGAAATTGTGTATGACCCTAATACCGTGATGAGTGAAGAAGAGATAGAAGAAGCTGAAGAAAGTCTAGATTGTGTTAAAAAGACTTTTATTTTCCTTGTGTGTAGTGATGTTGAGTCGCCCACGCGTCAACCGAGTCACCCACGCGCGATTCAACCGAGTCACGTACACACGATTTGTTAGTGTTCGTCGAGTCAGTTGTGCCCGAGTCCTTGTTATTGGTAGAATTAAGTGCACTTGAGTCTTTGAAGTTGGTCGACCCGAGTACACACGAGCCAATCGACTCACTTGTTTATGAGTCATTGGTATCCGTAGGATTGGTTACGCACGACTTGATGGTACCCATTGGGTCAAGTACACGTGAGTTCATCGAATTGGGTGCACAAGAACCATTATTGTCAATTGAATCGAGTACCCAAAGTCTATGGTTTTGGTTGAAGCGAATATGCACGAGTTAATTGAGTCGTGTGTACATGAGTCATTAGTATCCCTTGATTCGATCACATATGAGCTAATAGTGCCCACAGAGTCAGTTGTGCATAGGTCGTTAATGTTGGTAAAGTCAAGAACACTTGAGTCGGTTACATATGAGTCGTTAGCGTCGCATGCACATGAGAGTATCGAGTCCATAGATATGCATACACATCATAGTCTCAAGTTGCATACTGCTTCACATTCCGAGTCTTATTGTGAGTTAAGTTTTAAGTTTCATTCTGCATTACATGCCAAAATTACGCTTAAAATTAATTTATGCAATTAAACTCTCAAATTATCGATGCATTTACCTAAGATTTTTATGGAATTCCAATTAAATAATCATGCGATAGTTCGGATTGGATCTGAACAATTCCCATCGGGAGTCGCAAAGAAGCACCAAGCCCACGGTGCTGGGTCTTTTAGAATTGTGGCAAGGAGTGGTCTTAATGCTTACGTTCATGAGCTTCCTCCAGATACAGGGATTAGCTCAACGTTCAATGTGGAGGATCTAGTTCCTTTTCTGGGCTCTACCCACCTCCTTACAATCCCTTCCAAACACCCACCTCCTTACCACTTCCTTCCCCACGCAAACAGAGGAAAGATGTAATCGAAGAGATATTGGATGATCTTGTGGTGTCCACCCATGGTGAAGGATTTCAGAAGTATTTGGTGAAGTGGATGAGTAAGTCGGACTCTGAAAAAGCGTGGATAAATGAAGACAAGTTTTGTCGCCTAGACCTTGACATGCTCGATCGATATCACAACTCCGCTTCATTGGTAATGAAGCCCTTTTGGTCCGGGAGAATTGACGGGGATGCCGACATCATGGACATAGGCTTTGGACCATATTGTGTGTACCGGCGTCAAAAGAAAAGAAACAGAAACCAAAACCAGGCATAAAGGAGTACACAGTCGATCGATCCCAGGCATACAATCAATCGATTGAAGCGGAGTTGATCGATCGAATGTGAACTGAGACCTAAGAAATTTATAAATCAATCGATCGATTTCCGAATCGATCGATCGATTTGTCGCGTAAGTGAGATTCGCTAAAAGACAAAATTTTAGTTTTGGGCAAACTTGTCCTTTTTAGTATTTATTTGTTTTAGGGCTTTCTTTTTGTTAGGCCTACTATATAAGGTCCTTATAAACTTTATAATAATTAGTTGATTATTGATGAATGAAAAGTTATTTGCTTCTGCTTGAGAAAAGCTATGTCGAAGAGTGAATCTTTTTTCCCGTTAAGGGTTTAGTGTGAGCCAAGGGTGCGAAACACACAATTTCTTAACTCATATCTTTATCTCTCTGTTTATCTTTTCTCTATTTTATTTACCGAACCCATAAAACCTAATTCAGTCATTACTCGCTTAATACCCTGAAAATCCTAAACCCTAGATTTTACCTGAGACATTAAACCAATTCGAATCATTCACCCTGAGAGAACCAGTGATTCCACTTTTGATTGAAGAATGACACCCTAATCTGGAAGCAGCTAGAGTTCTATTTCTAGGATCCCCCTTCAGCGAAGCTAACGGATCTAGTGCATCAGACTGGACTCTACCCGAGCCAAACGTGATCATCCTGGCAGAAATCTACGAAACCCTAAGGTATCGCGAGTGTTTGAGATTTTTTCTTAATTAATTAAGTTTAATTTCGGCAAACTAGCATTTCATCATCATTCACATAGTCTAGGGTCGTTATCCCGCGTCATTAACGAATGGCACCAAAGCCAGCACTACGTCTTAAGTCCGGAAAGGGGCATCCTGGAGGCCCACAAAAAGGGTACCATAATCAAGGCTGCCATAGAATGTGGCCTCTGCAAAAGTTGCCTGTAGAGCTTGGTGGTGTGTTATGACTCCAAACTCCAAAGTAATAAGGGCTTAACTTTCTGGTCCATCAATGCCTATCAATGCCTCAGGGAGGGGGGTTAAGGAATGGATCACACGCTCAAATACACCAAAATCTACAACTACTCTTTCAAGGTAGCACAACTCTCGTACTCTTCTTTCCATCAACCAACGAATTAACTAAAAATATAAATTTCCCTTAAAATTTAAACACAAAATTCACATAGCTCAAGAGAATCCATAACATGTCTCCAGTAATATGCAAACTAGTGCATTGATAAATTAACTGGAAATATATATCTCCATATCGGATATGCTCGAAAATCACATAATTTAAGAGACTTTCGAAACTTGAAACCTCCATTAATACACAAACCAGGGAGTAAGAAAACCATAAAAATTTAAGCATTAAACAAAAAATTCATCTTTAACACTAGTTTTGTCTAGTATGAAGAGAAGCTTACCTGTATCCAATACAAGATTTAACAATTGCATCCTTGAGGTCTCAGATTCAGTCCCAACTTACCCATAAAAAAAGATAAGAAAATAATCATAATAATAATAATATTTTTTCACCAACATATATGATCTTAACATCTAATTAAAAAAGAAACATATATCATGTCAAAGTTGCAGAGATCGGAAGCTCAAATTTCAGAAACACTAAAAAAAAAGAGAAGAACAGATGGCAAACTACATACCATGTAGTAGAGACACCAATTATCCAGGTCAATTCTGTGAGGTTTTTCTATATTTTTGCTATAAACCAGATGAGCACCAAAGATCATTGAAAAAGGGTCCCCCGATAACATCAAATTCAAAAAATTACAACAGATTAGAAGAAAAAAGGGCAAAGAAATTAGTACCCAAAAAGAGGAAGAAAGAAATTGAAGTTGGTGAGGAGTAAACCAGCAGAGGCGGCAAAAAGGCGACTTTTAGTATGATAATATCCCAATATCCCAAATGGAATCCAGTCAAGTTCCTCCAGACATAGGAAAAGGTGCAATAAATGAAAATAAAAGGGGTTTTTTTCATAATATCTAAATAACTTGTCGCTTCTTCCAGGAAATGGCCCCACCAATGGGCGAAATTAATTAAATATTTCTTGGGATAATTGCACTGCAGCCCCTAATTTTTCCTAATATTATGTGCAGGCCCTGTGCTTTTGTTATTGCGGCTGCATACAAACTGTTGAAAGTGTTGGGCAATGAGATCCCGACAACTAACCCCTTGTTACCAAACCATTAGATTTTAGGCCTTGTTTGGCAATCCGAGTTCTTCAAAAAAACACGTGGAAATTTTGATTTTTTACATAAAGTGGATTTCCAGCCGTTTGGGAAACTCAGTGGGTCCCACTTATCCGGGAAATATGATAAAATAGCTCACAAAATATTTCCAGCTAAAAATCTGCTGAAACTATTTTTAGCCCATGTTGCGGGAAAAAACGAAAGCTACCTCTATTTGCGCCCACGTCTCATGCCCCTTTTAAACCATTGATTCCTTCTAATCAGATGATGGAGATCGTATTTCACCCTGAACTTCAACATAACAGATCTTAAGATCATGATGAACCTATCAGATGGTCGGTTTTTTATTCCATGTGTCGCGTATCCCCAAAATCTGGCCCTTGAATCATATGGCACAAATCACACTAAAATGTGACTTTAGTACTATTTTTGGGGGATCTGTGACACTTGGAATAAAAAATTGACTGTTAGATCAGGGCACCATGATCTCAAGATCTATTGTGATTTGGGCACCTCTATTTAGCCATACCCTTTGTAGATCATTGATTCCTTCTAATCAGATGATGGAGATCGTCTTTCACCTTGAACTTCAATATAATAGTTCTTAAGATCATGATGAACCTATCAAATGATCGATTTTTTATTCCATGTGTCACGTATCCCGAAAATCTGGCCCTTGAATTATATGACACAAATCACACCAAAATGTGATTTTAGTACCATTTTTGGGGGATCTGTAACACTTGGAATAAAAAATTGACCGTCAGATCAGTGCACCATGATCTCGTGGATCTATTGTGGAAGATTGGGGTGAAACACAATCTCCATCATCTAATTAGAAGAAATCAATGATTTCCAAGGGTTTAGACGAAGCTTTCAGAATGTGTTTAGAGAAAACGTGTATATCTGAAACCACTTTCAACCCCTTGAATAATAGGGTAGATACCTCTATGGGTGTGAGACGTGGGTGCTTTCAGAGATCGTATGGACGCGAACAGAGGTATCCATAAACAACGACGCCAATAAATATAACCCAACCATCTAAGCCACTTAATGATCTAAAGATCATAAGTGAAAAGATCCGCATAGCATAATCTTTACCAAATGACTCAAAGCAACCTCACCTCATAATCATACCATTTATTTGCACTGTAAAATCGTAACCTCGCCCCATCTTCTCCGGCCAACATGCATTGACTGCTTTGAATCTGACAAAGGAGATTATTTTTTTATCGCAATCTTCCACATGATGCATCTTGAGATCATGGGTATATCATAAAAAACTAACTATCTGAGTGTATGCCCATGATCTCAAGACTCATCTTGTAAAAGGTTGGGACAAAAAAAAAAATTCATGTTTTAATTCAAAGCGATTAATGCATTTTGGCCTGACGAGATGGGGTGAAGTTACAAGTATACATGGTGTGAAGAATGGTCCCTTAGGAGAATAATTTTGCACAATGTAGCCAAACAGTTGAAAAAAATAAAATCAAACCATTGTAAAATTTTAAAAATAAAATTTCCCATGAGTTATTTTATTTACAAGCCCATGTAAAATAAAAAAAAAAATCATTTCCATGAGTTTTATCAAACAAGGCCTTATTGTTGGTTCATTCTCAGAAAATGCCATAATTGCCCTCACCATAAAACAATTGTTATGCACATGATCATGTGGAACCCATTCTCAGGCCGATATGTAACGGATCTTGGATATGTTTCGGCTAAACTGACAGATATTTCAAGTATTTTTTATTATCATCAAAATATTTAAAATATCTAAAAAGACATTTTTATTATTTTATCTTATGTCTATCGGTCTATATAATCTTATACGGGTCTATATTTAGGGATGGCAATGGAGCTGGTTGGGTCGGATTTGAGTATACCCGCCCAAGCCTAGGAGACTTCATGAGTCATTTGTCCTTTCAAAATTTTAGAAATTTTTTTTCTATAGACAAAATAATAAATCAATCATTTTTTATTGAAAAGATAATTTCTTCTTGATTATTTGAAATTATGATTATTAAGCTAGATGTTACGAGAGAGAGAGACGTGTATGATCTCTTCTACATTAAATAGATGGTGTGAGATTGATGATATGAGACTATCAAATATGAGAGCCCAACAGACCAATAGGATTAGGCTCAAGCTCTACTTGTTTAATTATCAAGCTTAAAGTGCTAGCTCAAGCTCGGCTTGCGTGATTTATGATCAAGCCTATGCCCGCTTTAGGGATGGGCTAATATAGTCAATATTAAAAACAATTGTTATAATCCCCTTTTAAGTTGGGTTTTTTTGTTTGATTTTGATGACAGAATCCTATGCGATGGCATCCTTTTAAGTTTGACTAAAAAATCAAGGGGCAAATAGAAACCATATATACACTATGGGCATAAGGGTAATTTGGTTGCTAACTCAACCACACAAGAGACTTCCTTGCTGTACTTTTTTGACGAAGCACGAACCTCGGGGCACTATGGGCATAAGGGCACCTGGGGGCCTCTTTGCCAAAGAGATCCAAATGTTTGGATGAATTTTAAATATTAAAAAGTGAGGAGACCTGCATACAATATCAGAAAAATATAAGGACTACAGTGCAATTAACCCATATTTCTTCTTAGAGTTATGTGCTCGAGGCATAGAGAATCACACCAGTCAGATTCTTTTTGTCCATCCGATCAAAATCATGCAGATTTATTGATATTAATTGTGCTTGATCGGGTGGTCAGATTCGTACAATCAGCATCAGTTTTTTTGGGTTGAGCTTGTTTTCATGATGGGCTGGCACATGGATATCTTGGATCTACATATTGGATTTCACATATTTATGTAGCCCTTAAGTCACACGTCATGATTAAGGTCAAACAGTCTAAGTTATTAACTTAGAGAGATGGTGGAACACTAGTTATGGTCAAACTAAAAGTTTCTAATTAAATCAAAAGTTGTAATTTTACCCTAACTTAAGTGTGGTAATCGTAACCGTTAGATTTCTTGATGGGCAAATTTCTAGCCTATTTAAAGGGATGTAGAATCCCTCTTTCTACACACAATATACGTATCAATTGAATTAGAAAGACTCAAGAGAAACTCATCTTCTCTACGGTGTGCAAAGAAAGAGAAGAGTCTCCATCAAATCGTCGCCAGATTATTACTCGGATCACTCAAGGCTAAATCCTCGCGTGAAAAACTCTACGGTGTAAGGTATACTAAAGTTTAATTTAATTTCGCTTTTAATTGCGGGGAGATCCTAATAATTTCAACACTAGATGCTTCTTGCCATGTGTACAAGATTAATGATTTAACTATCATCATGGTTTTAAATATCAACCATATGTTTCGGCTTATCGGCCCATACCGGTTTATATTATATTGATATAACTGATTTGTATGGGGTTAAGTATTTGATCAACTAGAGGAGCATATTCGGTTAACCAAACAGAAATTTCGATTTTCGACTCGGTTTCGCCTAACAGAAAATTTTTGGTTAATCGAATTTTTCAACCCCTCGAACCAAACCGATTCGATCCAATTTTAGTTTTGGTCAGTTCAGTTCGATTTTTTATTTTCTTCATATTTATATATATTTTTTTGTTCTTTAAATTTCTTTTTTGTCAATTTTTTTATTTTCTCACCCTACCCAACCGGATTTCGATTTTTAGGTACCAAAACAAACCAAATTGGGTTGAGTCGGTTCGATTCGGTGTCAATTTTCAATCGATTTCGGTTTGGATCAAGCCGGTTCAGAAGGCTCGGGTTTCGGTCGATTTTTGGTTTTCAATTTTTTTCTGCACCCCCATGATCAAAATGGGTTTAGGAATTTTTTTCAATTAAAGTGTTTTGTAGAGGGTTTAAAATCTCGATTGAGGCAACTGATATATATCAATATCAGTCCGACATAATATATCGGCATGATTGCTGGCAGATACAGCGGATACGTACTGTTTTTAAGACCAAAGGTATTAAAAATTGGCGGATACCATTTTTTGGCAAACCGAAATGTATTTTTAGTCTCGGTATCGCCAATACAGGCCCATTTCAGCTGATATGGAACCCGCATCGACCGATACCACCCAAATTTTTTTTATATATATTTTTATATTATCCGAGTCAACTCGGCAGCGGCCGATTCATATGAGGACCGATACTCGATACTAGTATCCAAGTTGACACCCTGTTTAAGACCTTCATCAGATGTCAAATGCAATTCTACAAATTGAGTTGTTGACCAAAAAGACATGTTTTACAAAATAATTACCTTAAGGCTGCGTTTGGGAATGTGGATTTGGATTTGGATCTCCTAAATCCAAATCCATCGTTTGGTTCCATATTTTGTCTTTGGATTTGGATTTGGATTTGATAAATTCATCGGAATTTAGAAATCTATGTTTGTATGTAAAAAAGTGGATTTGTAAATAACTCCTTTTAGGCGTTATTTGAAAATTCAAATCTTATACCATCATATAATTGACTATGTTTTTGTGAATAAAAAGTTATCACCCAGTGCTATCATAGGTATGGCTCGACTTGATACTCGACCCACCTGAGTTGAGTATTTTAAAGTTTGATTGATCTGGTTGGGTTGGGCATGAGGCATCCCAACCAAGGGTCAAAGGTTGACTTTAAGGTCTAACTTTAATTCTTAATTAAAATTTTACTTTTTATTAAATTGACTCCTACAGTTTGATAGCGAAAAAATCTATGTTGATCTATAATGTGATACTAGAATCTCAATTTTATTAGTCAAACTTTGACTTTTTGTCACTTTTGGTCAAACTTTGACTTTTACATAAAATTTATTTTTAGTCAAACTCGAAACCTGCTTATAGATAAAGTCTACTATTACATAAATTTATATCGTGTCAGTGCAATTTTTTCTTGATCAAAGTTTGACTTCTTATTAAAGTTTGATTTTTTATAAAAAGTAATTAATTTTAATTAGTTGATTACTATATTTAAAAATATCTCTCATTGTTTAAATTGTAACTTTAAAATACATTGCCTCATTTTTAGTGGTCAAAATTTGACTTTTTGTCCAACTTTGACTTTTATACAAAATTTATTTTGAGTCAAGCTCGAAACCTTCTTATAGATAGAATCTACTACTACATAAATTTATATCATATCAGTGTAATTTTTTCTTGGTCAAAGTTTGATTTTTTATAAAAAGTTATAAATTTTAATTAGTGGAATACTATAATTAAAAATATATATCATTGTTTAATTTTTAACTTTAAAATATATTGCCTCATATTTATTGGTCAAAGTTTGACTAAAAGATCAAATTTTTACTTTTGGTGAAATTTTGACTTTTACAAAAAATTTATTTTGAGTCAAACTCGAAACTTGCTTATAGATAAAGTCTACTACTACATAAATTTATATCATATCAATGCAATTTTCTTTGGTCAAAGTTTGACTTTTTCAAAGTTCAATTTTCTATAAAAAGTTTTAGATTGTAATTAGTGGAATACTATAATTAAAAATATATATCATTGTTTAATTTATAACTTTAAAATACATTGTCACATTTTTATTGGTCAAAGTTTGACATTTAGTCAAAATTTGATAAGTGTAACTTGACAATAAATAATGCTTATTATTGTATTATTTGTATTTTCATAATGAAAATTTTTATCTGTGATCAAAGTTTGATATTTGGTCAAACTTTGATTTTATAACACAATTTTTATTCCACCAATGTAATTACACTTCCATGTTATCAAACAAGAGAAATTAATTTCCAACAAAATGAAAATAGACCCTAAGCTAAAAAATCGAGAATATATATATATATTCAAAAAAACCTGAAAATAGATCGGTTCTATTTCGGTTCGGGGGTGGGGAGTTTGGTTAACTGAACTCAAAACATTTCAGTTTTGGTTCGGTTTTAGGTGAGCCAACACCGAAATCAAAATTTTCAGTTTCGATTTTGGTTCGACTCACTGAACTTCCACCCCTACATAGAATGAAGGAAACCAATGAAATATAAATTATTTTTATAAAAAAAAATAGCCAAATGAAGTATCTATAAATCCTTTGGCCAAATCCTAATGCAATGCTTAAACATTCAAATAAGAGATTTGCAAATCCAAATATTTCAAATTCTGAATTTGAAATGCTTAGATTTGAAATGCTTGGATTTGAAATTCTTAAATGCAAATGCTCGTTCCCAAATGCAGCCTAAAGGGATACTTCTAAAGCATTTAACTTCAAAGGCAGATATCCTAGAGTTTTTGGAAAAAAATAATAATTTAAGAGGACACCTTAGACACCCTCTTAAATAATTTTTTTTAATTATATTCATTTTAGATAGTATAGACATACCCTCTCAGGTAATTATGTATTTAAAAATGAGAAATTTTCACTTTCGCCCCTATAAGTTTGCATATTTACAAAAACAGTCCTATAATTTCAAACTTTGCATAATAGGCCAACTCTAAGCCAAGCCGGTTCCACGTCAGTACCGACCTTGTTATTTTCAATAAAGATATTAATTTTTAAAATCCATTATTTAAATGCTAACTTTTTATTTTACTTTTCATTTTTTACTGTTCACTTTTAACTTTAACTTTTATGTAAAAACGAGAGAGTGGCAGCATACCGGCGACAAAGCGAAAAAATAGACAGATAATTTTTAGATAATTTTTTTTTTTTATTTAAACACATATAGTCATCCATTATCCTCCTCACCTAACCTGCTAACTTATCGCTAACTTACCGACAATTTAGTTATCGTCCGATAACTTAAGTTGTTGTCCACTAACTTAAGTAGTCGGACGAAAACTTACATTATTGGCCGCTATCTTAAGTTATCGGCCGATAATATAAGTTAGCGGACGACAACTTAAGTATCAGCCGATAATGTAATTTAGCGGAAGATAACTTAAGTTGTCGGTAAGTTAGCGAAATATTTTTATCCACACTTTTTTTGTTAATTAATTGTTGTTATATATTTTACAGTTCCCACTAAGTGTTTGTAAAATGACTATGTCTCTAAAGGCCTTCGGGAAGTGTTCTGAAATTAGTGTTAGGAAATTTTACTTGCATTGCAACGAAGAGAGGAAGAAGATATTAGATGATTTAATTTTCGGTCATCTATTTAGGATTTCTAAGAAATTAGGGTTCATTGGAGACTTGGTTGACACAATTTTAAGCTTTTGAGTTAAAGATAATATTTTCAAAGTAAGAAACACCAATATACTGCTGCAAGAGTTCGATATATCATTGATTTTAGGTCTAAACATATTAACGAAACCTGAGTCTGAGCATGTGGTCGTGCCAGAGGAAGAAACCATTTGATACAAATTATTTATTAGGAAGTCGGCTAAAAGATCTCGTATTGAAGAAATAATTGATAGTGCCCATATATCCAACGATGAATATTTAAAACTATCGTTGTTATTTCTCTTATGCTCTTTTTTACTTTCGAACACATACCAGGAAGTGAACAATGAGTATTTGGAATTAGTAGATAACATTGAAAAGTTCAACGAGTTTTCGTGGGGCCTGATAGTTTACAAAATTTAGTAGAGTGTATATCAACAACGAACGTCAGAAGGAAAGCGGCCAAAAAGTCAAAAAATGAGCATTATAACATCTACGGATACACTATCGCCTTACAGATTTGGGAGTTTGAGTACTTTCCAGGAGTCGCCACCGCTCTTATTCAGCTGAAAGATCTATTTCAGAGGCTATTGAAATGGGAAGGCCCAAAATTCAGCCGTAATCCAAATTATTATCGAGAAAATTTTCTTAAGTCTAAAGTTATCTTAGAACTTGAAGCTGTAAAATACGAATTACAGTATCTTTTAGTTCGACTTTTTTTTATGCAAAGAGAGATGGAGAAAGAACAGGAAAGAGCCGAGGAGCCTCACGATGAAGAAAAGATACATGAATACGACGATGTCTCAAGTTACAAGACACGTCCCCAAAAAAGAGCCTAAGAACCTCACCTAGACGACGATGATGATAGTGACGATAACGACGAGTACGAGGTCGTTTTACGTCAACATCCGAATTCAAAGAACAAACAATCGGAGATTAGGCCCCAACCAACCAGGGAACACCCGCTAGGCAACCATATCTAATCAAAGAAGTAACCGAGCTTAGAAAAGAATGCACACCTCTCCGTATGATCCTTAAAAAGATGAAAAATGAATTTAGACGTGTGTTTACAGTGCTTAAAGGGCAAGCGATGACTATTGAATAGCTAGGGAGAGACAAGAAGACCCTACAAGAATAAGTTGGGTCATTACAAGATCAAGTAGGGTCACTATAAGTCGGGTTGTTAATTTAACAGATGAAAATGAAGCAATACGGAAGGATCTTGAAGCGGTCAGATCTCATTTGATAAAGGTACTAAACTAATTCTTTTTAAGTTTAAGAAAAATTAATTTTTAATAGATTAACGGTAACTTAAGTTGGCAACCGATAATGTAAGTTGTCGTCCGACAACTTACATGATCGACTGCTAACTTACATGAGCAGCCGTTAAGTTAGGTTGTCGGCAGATAACCTAAGTTAGCG
The DNA here is from genome assembly GCA_021018995.1 of Chloranthus sessilifolius. Taxonomy (NCBI): domain Eukaryota; kingdom Viridiplantae; phylum Streptophyta; class Magnoliopsida; order Chloranthales; family Chloranthaceae; genus Chloranthus; species Chloranthus sessilifolius. The sequence goes on along the minus strand of CM037587.1, from coordinate 120,461,952 downwards.
GCCTGTGACGGGGCCAATACTTGAGCTTACAGCATGGTGCGTGTGGCACGACATGTGGTGTCAGGAGGGCACGCGACATGGGGCCAAGTGGGCCTGGCGACGTGGTCGTGCTGCGAGGATGCGATACGGACGCGACATAGCCAAGGTGGGCTAGCGATGCAAGAGGCGTTGCGGTATGTCAAACCAAAGGGTTTGAGGTTCTCCTGCCATTCTGGCTGAATGACTGCTTTACCCTTATATAGGGGAAGGGAGCTTGAGAGCTATTCCCCTGCACACGTGGCCTTGCGTTGCCAGAGGGGGCGCAAGTGTCTCCTAGGCCTGAAAGGGTAGGCCTAGGACGTCGATGTAGTGATGCCGTGTGGCACCCAAGGGAGGTTGAAGTATGGCCCTGGACTACGCGTCGCGGTGCATACGGCTGGGCAACCTCGTGAGAACACCAGAGCGCTACGTGGGACTCAGTTGAGCACGACAGCATGTGGGCTAAGGATGAACATATGCTAGTAATTCGGAACACACACGAAGGCAAGCTGCGTGGGACTCAGTTGGGCACGCGAGCGCGAGGCACAAGGCTGTGGGCTTGGTTCGGCAGGTGAGCAAGACATGGTGGCGTGGGAAGCTGCATGCCAAGACTGTTGCGAGCGAGGTACTAGTGCAGTGCATAGGGTGAAGCTTGAGCAGACCAAGTTAGCACAGTGGTGCCGATGGCATGTCGTAAGGGGCACGATAAGCCGAATGGTAGGCCGTGAAACAGAGGTAACCATGTTGGGGGAGTTCCCGTCCTCTAGGCGGGTGGTATCAGAGCTGATGTGTAGATGGGTTGGCTTCGTTGCATGCGGTAGCGAAGCACCGTGCAGGTTAAAAGCGCGTCGAAGGACGCCCCGCGACAGTTGGTATCAGGAGTAGGCTGACCTAGCGAAGCGTGCATTAAGTGCCGCACGGGACTGAGGTTGCGAAAGTGCGACTCCATGACAGGCCGCTCATGTAAGTTATCGGCCGATCATGTAAGTTGTCAGCCGATAATGTAGTCGCTAACCTAAGAGATTGATTCCCAAATTATATTATTTTTGTAAAATATAATGGCAGTGTTGAATATATTTTGCAATGATATAGGATGATATTCTTTCCTCTGTACTATTTGAATCCTTCATTCCCAAACAATCCACTGCCACTCATCCAACAGTTCCTCAAACTTCTGCTCCTCAACCCACTGTCACTCAACTAACAGTCATCAAAACTTCCACCCCTAAACCCACTGCTCCTCAACCTACTCCTCAACACACTGCCCCCTAACTTTTGCCCCTAAACCCACTGCCCTTAAACCCGCTGCTCCTCAACCTACTCGTCAATCCTCTGGCCCCCAAACTTCTGCCCCTAAACCTACTGGCCGTAAACCTACTGCTCCTCAACGTACTCCTCAACCCACTGCTCCTCAACCTACTCTTCAATCCTCTGCCCCAAAACTTCTGCCCCTAAACCTACTGGTCGTAAACCTATAGCCTCCCAAACTTCTACGGCTAAACCAACTGCCCCTCCTCAACCCACTGCCCTACAAACTTCCCTTGAAATCAATGTACCTCAACCTCTTGTTGAACAACCCTTGGGTGATGAGGGTACTCCGCTTACCCAGCCATCTCGTGAGTCACAGCCGGCATTACTAAAATCAATTTTAGTGAAACTATCAACTTCAAAGAGTAAAGCCGAGGGATATGACTTGCGTGCTAGGAAGAGGAGAAAGACCCCAACAACTAAAGCCGTTGTGAAAAGACCAAGAGTGGCTGTAGAGAAGGAGGATGAGCCACAATCTATGGAGCATAAATATATGCTCAATTTTTGGAACCGACCGATGGATGAAGACACTGTGATCGTCACTAATATTATGGGTGTTGACATCACAGTTGCTATTTTAAAGGTCCTTAAAGGACGCTCGTGGCTCGACAATGAAGTCATTGACGCGTACTTGAAAGTCCTTGAAATTACAAACGATTCAATGTTTTCGAAAAATATCGAAAAAAGCTGGTTTGCTTCTGCGTCCGCCCTTATAAGGTTTCAACTAATTATTGTTTCATTTCTTTCATTTATCTATCTTTCCATTCATGACTCTCAATATACTCCTTTTAATTAATTTATTTATTTATCGCATTATCGTCTTTTAGACCTTATTTATAGAAGATCAAATAAAATTTAAAAAATTTGTCGATAATGAAGGTTTGACAGCACTCAACGACTTCGATAAGTGACAGTCCTACTATGACGAGTGGCAGGTTCGTCACAATTTAAAGCCGCTTGAACCCCTACTTACCAATCATAAACGCGGAATTCATGTAATCGACTGTGAAACGGTACGTTTTTTAATACTACACTTCGCTTTATTTAACATTAACGATTTTTAAAATTTTTAATTATTTAAGATTCTGATTCTATTTTCGTGCAGATTTTTCTTCCGATGCATAGTCAAAAATATAGTCACTGGGCGTTGGCTATAATTTTATTAGTTGATCACAAAATTAAGTTGATAGACCCGACAGACCGAGAGTGCTTAAAGACGTTAGAAACGCACAAAGGATGCCTATTGCATCACCTTCCGCGTCTTCTTTACACTGCCGGTTTGAAGTTTACTTTCGATCAGTCGTGAAAGCTAAAGGTCTTCAACAGTGTCGATCTCCCACTCCAAAGAAATGGTTGGGACTGCGGTGTTTATGTATTGAAGTATATAGAATACTTCTCCCAAACGCGCTCTATTGATTTCAAAGAGAAGCACATGTAACAATTTAGAGCCAAAATCGGACATTCATTATCCACGTTCGGGAGGAGTTAAACATTTTAGTTTTTTCTCTTTATATATTTTTGTAAATATTTTATAGGTAACATTATAAAAAATCAATTTGTATAATTTTCATTTCTTAAATTTTTTTGTAATTGTTTAATTTTTCTTTCTAAACTTTATAAAAAGACAACGGTCGATTAAGGCCAAGATCTATTAGATTAAAGATTGGGATAAAAAATGGTCTCCATAATCTGATCCAAAGTAGTTATGCTAACTTAAGCTAGCGCCTGCTAAACTTCAATGTCGTCTCTTAGCGCAGTCCATTGTTGCTTATCAACGGTCGGGACAAAGTATTTTTTATAAGTTTCCCCTAAATAAGTTACTGATAAACCAGTGCTCACAAAATTGGGAGATCTCTCTTTCTCGATTTCGACGCGAAAATACGACAATCGCATATGAACATGGTAATCCAAGGATATTCCAACGTCTGCATGTACATGTTTGTTTATCTAAATCGACACTGAGTGTAATCACCACGTTTAACTTGAAATATATTACGACCATATGGTATAACATCCTTTTCAACGAGCTCATCTTAAATTTTGTATTATATGCTTTTGGGCTATCGGTGTTAACACATGTGTCATTTTATTTCTTTCTTTCTAACGACGCAGATAAAATTTGACTACCTTTGTGCGAATAGTTTCTAGCATGATCACGATCTGTTCCTCCCTGACTATTTTCAACACACTATTAATGCTTTCAGCTATATTAGTTGTCAACATATCATAACGTCTCCTTAAAAAATAAACACGCGCCCAAAAATGGTGACCAATTTCTTTAATCCATGTTGTACATTTCGGGGGGGTGAAGTCTTCTATTTTTAGTAATATTCTTTAAAATTTTGCTTTCGAGAATGCATGAGCAGCAACCCAGAAAAGTGGTCTAGAGATTGTATCTTTATATGTATAAAAAAGATTTAGAGCTAGGTGCCGTATATAGTAGCTATGAAAGGCGTTAGGGAAATTTTTTTTCACAGCTTCCATCAAACCTTTCTGCTAGTCTGATATCAATACAAATTGCTCTTTAAAGTCTCCGATTACACGTCTCTATTAGACTAAGGAACCTTGTCCAATGATCTTCATTTTCTTTGGGTATAACGCCGAATGCTATAGGGAATAAATGTCTATTCCCGTCTATCCCCGTAGTTATTAACAACACTTTGTATCGTCCCTGTAAATATGTTCCATCTACTGTAATTATTCTTCGTAAAGTATCACGAAAGCTTCTAATGTAAGGTCTGAATGCCACAAAGAATCTCTTAAATGCATTATCAGGCTCGAGACACATTTCGGTCTGTACGTCTGGATCGACCTGCGATAATCGACGAGATAGGACGGTAACATCTTAAATTGCTCATTTCAGATATCTCGGATGTCATTCAATGTCATTTCTTTTCCTCTCCATGCTTTTCAGTAACCTACTACTATACCGTATTTTTTTCAATATAAAAAATTATTGAAGCAGGAGTCTCGTCAAAGCCCTTTAACAACTTATCCCTCACAAATGAAGCTATCTACGATGTCATACATTGACGATGTCCACTTCCGAAAGCTGGCCTACCGCACGTATGTTATGGGCGAGAAGTTTTCACTGTAAACGTGTCTACACCCACCAATTTTGATACATGTATTCGCTAAACACATCTTACTTCAATACACCTCGCCGTAACTTGAAGAGGACTGATTGTTATTGATTTAATTTAAAAATTATTTGCCATTGCAAACTCTTTAAGAGGTATTTAAAAGAATTTCTTATTTCTAAATGTTTGACCAATAGTAATTATCCCCCTTTCATACAATTCCTCATCATCCGAATTTATATACTTTCCTTTCAAGTCATTAAGCTGATAGTCTTTGTCCACCAGAGGTTGATCAATTCCCCTATTAGTATCAACACGCGAAGTAGGCGACGGTGTTGCTTCATTATTTTCCAGATCACTATCACCGTCATGGACTGGATGATTATTATGTGATTGAGATTGAGTCCATCGATGTACGTTTGGTTGAGGTGCAGTTGTTTAAGTTAAGGTTGGCCGAGGTGGGAATGTTCGAGGTGCGAGAGGCTGTTCTGTTGAAGGATCGATTATCGTTGGCTCCGAATCTATTGGTACAGAAGGTCATTGATATGGACTAAGGCCCCCTAAAAACGTTTCCTACTGATTCCAGTCAAATGTATTATTTATCGATTTGAAGTTGAGCTGAGATGTATCATGTATTGGATTCATTTGAGAACAATATTCTTGATTTTCATCGCTTTCTCTCATTTGAATGTCTGAAGAGGGTTACTCCATAGGCCTATGGTAGGTAGGGGCGAAATCCTATATTTATATTTTTATTATCGTCGACTATCATCGGAGCGATGTTCTCCTCTTCAAATCGAATTTCTTGATTTTTAATCGAATATTCTGTTTCCATACCATCATCATCTACTAATCTGACATTTTCCTCACATTTTTTATGATTTTCGTTTATTTCATGAAACGGTTGAAATGCTTATAAAGACGATAAAATTTTTGTTATGGAAGTGACTAATGATTTTTCGATATAAATATTTATCACACCATCACCTATATGATATGCTCTGAATAGGATTGTAAGACCATTGACATACGAAAATTCGGCAAACACCAGCTCATTCCCTATGCGTAATGAAATCGTTAGTGTGATAGAATATTCTTCCGGTCGAGTCCTACTTACCTTGTACATTTTCTGCATAAACTGATCGAATGATATGTTCTCCGTGATAGTGACAATTCTCCGATGTCCTCCGTTGTAAGTATTATCGCCAATACAGATGAAATCCAAATGACAAAGAAGGGAAACATCCATTTCAACCTATAATATTTAAAAATAAAAATTGGTTGATTAAAAAAGTTATACTTGACTTACAGTATAAATATCTTAAGGTAGCAGCCGACATCTTAAGGTAGCGGTCGCTATCTTATGATATCGTCCGCTAATCTAAGATATCGGCCACTACCTTATGATAACGGCCAATACCATAACTTATCGATCGCTATCTTATGATAGCGATCGATATCTTAAGTTAGCGACCGATATCATAAGATAGCGGCCGCTACCTTAAGATGTCGGCCGCTACCTTAAGATATCGATCGCTACAATAAAATAGCGGTTGATATCTGAAGAATCGAAACTGGTCTACCAACTGTATTTTTAAAAGAAAAATGTAGTTGATACCTTAAGAAAAAAATTGTAGTCGATATCTTACCTAGCCGGTTGCAATTCACTGGGCTACCAACTGTAGTCGAATTTGGAAATCGCAATACAAGAAAAAGTGATCAAAAGGACAATAAGCATATATATATATATATATATATATATATATATATATATATATATATATATATATATATATATAAACGTGAAACCGGCTTGGCTTGGAGATGGCTTGTTATGTAAAGTTTGAAACTATAAGGCCGTTTTTATAAATACCCAAACTTATAGGGCCGAAAGTGCAAATTTTCCTTTAAAAATCACAGTCATGTGCCCTCTTGGATAAATATTTTTCAAATATATACTTTATGGAGTTTTTTTTTCCAAAATAGTGCCTTCTAAAGTAAATACCTCACAAATTTGAGGCTCAATATTAAGTGTTTTTCTTAAACATCCGCCATGGTGCTTGCTCATACAGTAAAGAGGCATACTAACATATAAACCACCCTTAGCCATGGAAATCCCATTAAAAGTTTACTAACACATAAAGCACTCGTAGCCATGGAAATCCCATTAAAAGTTTACTCATGGATTTACTTCCTTTTGGAAGCTATGAAAAATAAGAACCTTAAAGTCGAACCAAAATAGCAATAACAATCCTACATTTTTAGACACTACCAATAAATTAGGAGGACGATGGATAAAAATTGAAAAATTATAATGAACAAACCTCAAATAACAAACCAACAACAAACTGCTTATGTGACGCAATGCAAGTGGATGGCTTGACCTACAATGCTCGTAGGGCTGCAATAGAGCCGAGCCAACTTGACAATTCGACTCGGCTCGGCCTGAAAAATAAATGCTTTTTTCTATAGAGCTCGGCTCTTGGCTGCAACAGAGCTGAGCCAACTTGACAATTCGACTAAACAAACTTTGAAAATAAAAGCTTTTTCTATATAGAACTCAGAGCCAGGCAGTAAACAATTTGTAGCTCGAATGAACAGAGCCGAGCTAGAGCTAAGGCCGACTCGGCCCAGCCCGGATCGGCTTATATATATATATATATATATATATATATATATATATATATATATAAAATTAACTTTGAAATGTCTATTTTACCCTTCAAAGTAACCTTTTAAGTTTATTCAACGGTTACTTTGAAGGATAAAATAGGATTTCACTTTATATATTATATAGTACCCATTGTTACTCCGACCCACGGTTCTCAATATCACTTCCATTTGAGAACAACCTGAGATGGCAAGTGAATCAGATCAAACTAGTAAAGTCATTTTTATTATTTTATATTTAAAAAAAATAATAATTAGTATTTTCATCTACCATATTTGTCATCTTGATTTATATATTTTATTAAGGGAATACATTAGTTATCAAGCATATTTCAATAGTTCAAATTATTATAAAAATAAATTATTTTTTGTAAATTTTTTAAAAAGTTATGCAGTCAACTGACTTCACTCAATTGATCTAATTTCATCAAAGTTTATCATGCTACATGAGTCTGAGAAAAATTCAAACTCATTGTTTGACCATCAAATTAACCAACAAGGAGATACAAATTAAATAATAAGTGTCATTCAAAAGGAAACCTACTAAAAAGGTACGTGATTTATATTTTGAGTTCATTTTTTATAATAGAACATACTTAGCTCGAAGCTCGGCCCGAGTTCAGCTCGAGGTCGGAGAGCCGAGCTAGAGCTTAGAATTTTTGAGCTCGAAGAGCCTAGAGCCGACCCTAGCTTGGCTCGTATAAGGTAGAGCCGAGCTAGAGCTGACCCGAGCTCGAGCTCGGCCCGGCTCGATTGCAGCCCTAAATGCTGGGACCCATTGCACTTGCATTGTGCCACATAAACGGTTCGATGAATGTTTGATATTTACAATCTGTCATACATTAGTGTCCATAAAAATTTCATCTCGTGATCTTCAAACGTATGAACTACCAAATAACTACGTGTCAAATAACTGGATTGGTAGAAATAGTGTATATATCTATTTCGGTATTTACAACAAAATATGTGACATCATATGTAACTATAGGTTAATAATAATCCAAAATAGAATATGGTTACTCGTGTTACGACCCGAAATTCTACCCCATCTCGAGGGTCTAAAATTTTGTATTATGACCTACACGCATCCCAGATATGCTAAGCGGACTTATACATAATCAAAGTTCTCACGTTAACATGGTTTCACAAAATTAGTAAATTCAATAGTATAAAGATAAAAAATTAGAACAAAAATAAATAATGAATAAATATGATATGAATAGATGAAAAAACTACTAATCAAACGAAAAATAAAGTTCAATAATAAAACAAATGCACAAGGCTATAAATAAGCAATCGCTTTATAAAACGAAAGAATAAATTGCCTAACTACAAATCATAATCTCAGTGTTAAAACTATGTCATCAATAATCGGCATAGGGATCATAATCAGCATTGAGGTCCTCCTGGTGTCTTGCAGTATCGCCTTCCCAAGGCTCCTGGTACTCAGCGTCCACGGGATCAACAGAATCAGTGTTCATAGGATCGGGATAATCGGTGTTCACTCTGTCGATAAAATCAGTTGAAAAAAATAAATGTCACAAGGACTGAGTTGCTAAACAAGGCATAACTCAGTGGATATGCCACCAATCCACCCTACACTACTCAGGTGCATTGTGGGTACATTTCATGAGTGATAATAATAGTATGATAGTATATAAGAAATAAAGAAATATCAAAATCATGGGTAACATCAAACTTATATTTTAACCTATATGCAAGACTATGATCTAGACATACTCTAATCCTAACGTAACTTACTGTACCTCATAAAAGTAACAAATTACTTTACAACGACACATGCGTTTGTACATCGCATGGACATACATACTTATGTTCCTAATATGACTTGTATCAGAGTCACTACTCGAGTCCATATAAGAGTCACCATAGTAGCATACTAACATAACCTACCACCCTCCATAACATAACGTAACATATACCCCATCCAGTCTCAAGGGAGGCCGACAAGAACTCATAATCATAACTCATACTATCTTGTAAGAGACCCGTCTCGACTGTAGCTATTGGTGTCCTTAAGGTGGATACGTAAGGAACGACATGTACAGACTTAGCTTCTTAATTTTAAGTTGGCCTAATCAGTGATGTCTTATTATATCTGTATCTTATATTATCTTATATATATATATTTTTATCATTTTTGTACAACATGAATCTACAGTGAAATATGATGCGATAAGCTTCACTAAACCATGTTTTCCAAAGGACGAGTTTCGTAATAACTTAGATGTACTTCGTATGACAGCCCATACTCCCATAAAGGTTTTGCATTCATACATGGACACTTATATTTCAAGTTTCATACAATCATGAAAGAAATCCGACTATGACTATGGCCTAAAGGTCAAGTGTCGTGTCTTATTTTTTAACTTAATTTATCATATCTAAAATTGTGGGTGATAGGGTCACCGTCTATGACACTGTATATGAAGTTACACTGAATTTGTACTCACCCTACTCGTCATAATGTCTCATATCATCATGAGTTGTAAGGCATATGAATACAGTGTGATCTCCGCTTCAATATCATCTCAACGAATTACTATGCCTAAGCGTAGGCATGATCTCACTCACTCGTATACATGATCTATCATATTCATAAAACATACAACATAATAATGATGAAAACGTAATCTTATCTTTCTAGTGAATTGATTTAAATTCAAATATATGGTATACATATATACATATATTTATACAATATATCAATACAATTATAATATGGGTGCAGTTCTTAGTGTATGTGTGATCGTGAAACATAAAAAGTTCAATTTTGACTTCATAGATGACATCAAAATCTTAAAATTTTTATGTTATCGTAAAGATCGCATCGAGGTGATAAAGATATATAATATATTATAATCAGATAATTAAATGACAAGATATAACAATTCTAAGTATAGATATATCATGACCATCGATCGAAAACTTAATTTGATATAAACATGTAATACGAATTTTGGTCATAATACATCAAGGTAGAGTACTCGATACTCCGCCAACCACATCGATGTTTTGAACCCTAGATCCCAAATCGGTAAGAAATCCGAATAAAAAACATCGCTGGTGGCTCGAGCGAAAATCAAAGTTGCTCGAGCAGCTCAGACCAGAGAATTCATCCTCTGAACATGCATTGGTTGCTCGAGCGACTTTCGCCCAAGAAAATTCCCTCAACATAGAACACTAGTGGCTCGAGCGACTTGCACTCGAGAAAACTCCCCTGTATGCGATCCACCTCGCTCAAGCGACAACCAAAGCCGCTCGAGCGATCTAAAATACGGATGTCGCCCTGAAGCTCACGGACGCCCGATCCTAAGCTTGCGAATGTTCGTTCTGCACGGATCACAACCGATTAGAGCCATATCCAACAAATTTAGAGTCAGTTTCTCCATGAAAGTTAGGGCTTGGATAGAGTTGGACCTCCTGGCCAATTTTCTCGTACTGTCCGATTGGTGGTTCACCGACGGCGATCAAACAAAGGGATCATTTTAAAAGAAAATACAAAAGTATGCGGATTCACCATTTTAATAGAAAGATAAATTACTAATTATTTAGATCTATCATATTTACAAGATATAAAAGTTTAATGGGTACCCACTTGTTGAAACGTGAACAATTGATCTTGCGACAGTTCGGGTTGAAGATATCGATGCCCAAAGCGTCGGTTCGTCTAAGTCGTCTTCTCATTCCTTCTTCGATTTTGTCGGTGGTTATGTGACAGCCCGGATTTCGGCACCCCGAAACCCGTGCCATCAGCACGATCATCTTGACCGTGCCCCTTAGATAAGCACGGAACACTGGTATATCAAGCATTGCAATAAAATAATAAACGAAATTTGCAGAATTTGAAACTATATTAATTAACTCTCCAAAAGACAGTTCTACCCTCATGGCTCTACATGAATGGAGAACCGATCCGAACCATCGATGATAGCAATCATCACGGATGGTTCGCCCCAAAAGAATAATCCCATCTATATATATATACATGGTTTAAACAGAATCAAGGCTTGACATACCAAGCCGTACAAAAACTCTCTCCAAAATCCCTCAAAGTAGCACAACGGAGTCCTCTAGAAGAAGTCCTCTGGAGGTGGCTCCAACTCTTCACCGGCCGCAAGGTCCGACTCGCCGGGATCAACGTCTCCTGAAGCCTCGGCAGCTGCTAGTAGTGGACCTGCGACGTATAGTCTATAGGGTGAGCTACATCCTAGCTCAATAGGGAACAAACACGGTTGAACATATAAATTATAACTCACATATATTCCATGATATGCCATGCATGAAGTATCTATGTAGTTGTTAATGAAACAGTTAAAAAGCATTTCGTTTTACTGTTGATTACTTATATTTTCATTTACTCATGTATGATGCTGAAAAGGCCTAAAGCAAAACTTAAACTTTCAACTTAAGTAATCCCCGAGCAATATAGCATCGAGCCCCGATGAGATACCCATCATCGTCATCTATATAGACAGTTTTAGCGTATTCACGAATACCAATAGTACCCAAGCCCCTTTCCTCGGGATTGGTGGCGGGTTTCACTTGTCTCAATCAACACCCACAGGGTGTGCTTACTTATATGGGATAAGCCTCATGGCAGACCTACGGTTTCAGCATATCGATCACGGATATCCTGTGGGTCGTGGATATCCCGCCACGTCGGTGGGGTACCCTATCAAACCTCAAATAACAAAAATATCGGTGCCTTACATATAGTTATTCACCGTGTAAATGTACTATCTTATATCAGTTAGGCCCTATCAAACATGATTCAATCCTTGGATACATCCCTGGGATGTATCCATTTACTTGCATCACACCTGATGCTCTTATCTCTTTACTTCTTCATCCCCTGGGGATGGCTCATTATGTTTACTCTTATGAATGTCACACACACACCTTTCACAAATTCTTAAGAAATAATAATTGAATTGAATTCTATATCACTACATACATGCTCTTGTAAAATAAGGTACATGTTCAAGGTGTTCCCTACCTCAAGTCTTCATTTGATCAATGCATCAAGGTCCCACGTGGCTCCTTGTGCATCAGTTCACACGTACCACCTATGGTACCACATAACAGGTGAAACACATCACAAAGGATGCAATAAAGAAGGTGTAAGACCCTCCAAGAATCTTAAAGTCAAACCCAAAAGTCAACATAATTTATCTCAGTCGATTAATCGAATTCCAAAATCGATTAATCGAAGGTCAATATCGATTAATCGAAGTAATTTCGATTAATCGAAGGTCAATATCGATTAATCGAAGTAATTTCGATTAATCGAAATTCTCCTTTTCGCAAAGTCGATCCTCAATTCGAACAGTCGAGTTTTCATTCGATTAATCGAATCCAATTTCGATTAATCGAAATTCTTCTTTTCGCAAAGTCGACCCACAGTTCGAACAGTCGAGTTTTCATTCGATTAATCGAATCCAATTTCGATTAATCGAAATTCTTCTTTTCGCAAAGTCGACTCTCAGTTCGAACAGTCGAGTTTCACAAGTTGATTAATCGATCCCAAATCGATTAATCGAAAACTAAAATCGATTAATCGAAATCCCATTTCGATTAGTCGATTTTTCCTTAAGTCATTTCCTCCAACCCCTGGGGTCCACTGGAGGTTCTCAGTCGATTAATCGATCCCCAAATCGATTAATCGAAATCCAAAGTCGATTAATCGAAATCAAATTCGATTAATCGAAATCGGGGTCCTCTGACCTTTCAACTTCCTGGCCAATTTCGATTAATCGAAATTGTCAGATTCAGCCCCTTTCGAGCTGTTCTTCCCAATCTTCTTCCGTACTTTTTTCTCTATTTTTCTAAGCCATTATCCTATGATTTAATCCACATTCAATCACAACTTAACCCCTATAATCTATGCATTTTATTTACAAAAATTTTACCTTGAATAGATCTCAAGTTGATTTCAATCAAATAGTTGGAAGGCTAGGGTTTCCAGCTTTGGCTCTAACAGATCCAAATCGCGTTGAATCCGTCTTTTATCTCTTGAATCTCCCCTCCAATCAGTTGCAATAACTCCTCTCTTACTTCTCTCTCTTTCTCTCTCTTCTTTACTCTCCTTCAACAACCAAAAATACACATCTAGGGTTATTAAACCCTTTTATCTATCTCCCTCTTTGTGTGTTGAGCACATACACCGCAGTAGGTGTAAGTGACTTCTCATTTACATCACACACTACATAATCACTCAAACTATCACATCTCGTCCGTTCATCACATTCTATGCTAACTCATGATCTCCTGATTGGTCAAACTTGTGACCAATCGAGCACGGATCCCAAGGTCATAGTTTAGCGTGATTTTTCGGGCTATTACAGGTTAAGCGAGAGATTTGAGGGAAGACTAAAGTGTTTTTGAAGCAGGAATTAAAAGAAAAAAAAACTCTCGTATAATTTTGGTTGTAGATTATAGAAAACTCTAAAGGTTTTATTTATAAATGTAGTAAAGTTTTTAGGTTAACCCTAATTAAGACTTTTCGTAAAAGATTCAACAAGTATGATTTTTCACACAAAAAAACATTTGTGCGTGAATCTGTTTTCAAAAGGTTTTGTTCCAGTGATTTGTGTAGGCACCAAAGCAAATGATGTTTCTTTCCCGAAATTACAGTTATACCGCTTAACCTATTTCATCTCTTAAAATGGGCATAACTTGTTATATTCTTGTCGGAATTCGACAAATTATATATCGTTAGAACTGTATCGACAAGTACTTCACAATGAGTCTAAAATTGACTAACAAAATGAACAGAGAAAAGTCATATAATCAAAAAAAAAATTTTAAATGGAAGGTTCCGGTGTGGAGAGCTAACACCGTGCATAGTATGGTACATCATCTATCACCATTAAAATAGTCGAAATGGGTCGAGTTGCTACAACTTGCCACCAATCTACTCTTTCTCCCGTGTGATATGAGCATGAGACATTTCAACCAATTTAGTTTTCTTTTTTGGTGTGGTCCAAAATCTATTTTCAATGCGAGGGCTGAAATGCTACCCATGAGAGAGCATTTTGGCGCTACCCATGAACCAGTTGGGGCCCATGTGGCACCCAACCTGAAGATCACATGTGACGGTAATTTGAACAAGATCATTCTGGTCTCATCCAATAGATTTGGGGAAAAGACAATGCTTATCCACCATTAATTATATGCTCAAAGTTGGAAAAAAATCAATGCATTTATTATAAATATTTTATACATTAATAATTAAAATATATTTTTTCATAACTGTATTAATCTCAAAGAAAAATGTGCTAGGCTATATGGAGTTCTCCAAAGCAATTTAAGCTAACCGGGTAGGAGCTCATATTGGGGTTATGGTAGGCCCAAAAATACTCTCGGGATTTGAGATTTCAAGTGATTCAAAAGTCTATGCAGATACGTTGTTGTGCCTCTTTAGCGTTCGATATTAAAGTGCATTGATTTGTTTGAATCTTCTCATAGGCTTCATTTGTTAAGTAAGATATATGCGACTGATGAGTGAGTTAATGGAGTGAGAGAGAGGGAGATGACGAACAAAAAGAAGAAAGAAATGAGTGAAAAATAGTATAACAATAGAGGTTTAAATTCATGGTGATATAAATAATTAAATGAATACATGTAATATCCCCAAAAATCACGTTAAACAGTGACCTCGAGATCCGTGCCCAATTGGTCATAGGTTTGACCAAATAAGAGTTCACAAGTTAATGTAGGATACGATGAACGGATAAGATGTGAGAATTTGAGTGAATATGGGGAGTGTGATGAAAAATCTGGAGTCACATACACCTATTAAGGTGCATGTGCTCAACACACAAGTTAGAGGAGAGATAAAAGGGTTTAATAGCCCTAGTTTCTCTTTTATTTGGTTGATTGAGACAGAGTAAAGAAGAGAGAGAGAAGGAGAGCATAGTTAATGTAAGGATTAAATGCTAGTTGAGGAAGGGGGATTCGAGCAATAAACGCCGGATTCGACGCGAGGGATCTGCTAGAAGCAAAGCTGGAAACCCTAGCCTTTCCAACCACTTAACCTAATCAATTGAAAATTGATTGAAGGTAAAATTCTTGTAAATTAAATGCATAGATCGAAGGGTTTAATTGTAGTTAGGAATAGCTAAAATCATAGGATAATGGCTTAGAAAGGAGAGAGAAACCAGTTGGAAAAAGATTGGAAGGAACAACCCAGAAGGGGGAAGAATCTGGCCATTTCGATTAATCGAAAGTGAAATTCGATTAATCGATTTGTGCCAAGAAGTTGAAAAGTCAGAGGACCCCGAGTTCGATTAATCGAATTAAGTTTCGATTAATCGACCTTGAATTTCGATTAATCGATTGTGGTATCGATTAATCGACTGGGAACCTCCAGTGAACTCCAGTGGAGGGAAAGAATGGACTTGGAGAAATCGACTAATCGAAATGAGAGTTCGATTAATCGATTTAGAATTTCGATTAATCGATTTGGGATCGATTAATCGATTTTGAGAATTCGATTAATCGATTTTGAGAATTCGATTACTCGAATTGAGAATCGACTGGATAGAATGGAGAATTTCGATTAATCAAATTGGGATTCGATTAATCAAATGAGAATTTTGATTAATCGATTTGAGAATCGATTAATCGATTTTAGAGTTCGATTAATAGACAGTGCCAGTTTTTGTTGACTTTTGAGCTTGACTTTAAGATTCTTGGAGGGGCTTGGACCTTCTTTGCTACATCTTTAGTGATGTATTTCATATGTTATGTGGTACCATAGGTGGTACGTGTGAGCTTGGGCACAAGGAGCCACGTGGGACCTTGATGCATGATCAAACAGAGACTTGAGGTAGGGAACACCTTGAACATGTACTTTATTTTGCATGAACATGTATGTAGTAATATAGAATTCAATTCAAACTATTTTTATTGCTTAAGAGTTTGTAAAAAGTGTGTGCGTGTGTGACATCTATAAGAGTAATTATAATGAGTCATCCTTAGGGGATGAGGAAGTAAAGAAATAAGAGCATCAGGTGTGATGCAAGTGAATGGATACATCCCAGGGATGTATCCAAGAGTGAATCATGTCTGATAGGGCCTAACTGATATAAGATAGCACACTTATACGGTGAATAACTATATGTAAAGCACCTGATATTTTTGTTATTTGATGTTTAATAGGGTACCCCACCGACGTGACGAGATATCCACGACTGACGCGGCAGAATATCCGTGACCGATATGGCGGAGAAACCGTGAGCCAGTGCGGAGGCTTATCCGTACACAGTAAACACACCCCAGGGGTGTTGAGTTGAGATAAGTGAAACCCCGCCACCGATCCCCAGGGGAAAGGGGCTTGAGTACTAATTGTATTCCCAGGGAATACGTCTAATATTGTCTATATAGATGACGATAATGGGTATCTCATCGGGGCTCGATGCTATATTGCTCGGGGATTACTTAAGTTGAAAGGTTAAGTTTTGCTTTAGGCCTTTTTAGTGTCATTCATGAATAATTAAAAGACATGAGTAAACTACCGGTAAATTATGATTCTTTTCAACTGTTTTTCATCAATAACTGTAAAGACACAACATGCATGACATATCGTGGAATATATGTGAGTTGTAATTTATATGTTCAATTGTGTTATGTTCCCTATTGAGCTAGGATGTAGCTCACTCTTTAGACTATACGTTGCAGGTCCACTATTAGCAGCTGCCGACGCTTCAGGGGACGTTGACCCTGGTGAGTCAGACCCGACACCTAGAGACGAGTTGGAGCCACCTCCTGAGGACTTCTTCTAGAGGACTCCGTTGTGCAGCTTTGAGAGTTTTTGTGAGCGTGTTTTGTGCGGCTTGGTATGTCAAGCCTTAATTTTGTTAAACAATGCAATTAAGTCATGAGATTATTCTTTTGGGGTGAACCATCATCGATGATCAGCGATCATCGATGGTTCGAATCGGTTCTCCATTCATGCAGAGGCATGAAGGTAAAACTGTCTTTTGAGAAATATTTCAATGATAATTTAATTCCACAGCTTTATTCATTATTTCAGTGCAGTTCATTGCTTGATATACCAATGTTCCGTACATAGCTAAGGGGCACGGTCAAGATGATCGTGTTGATGGCACGGGTTTCGGGGTGTCGAAATCTGGGCTGTCACAGTTAGTATCAAAGTCATTTCTTCTAGCAATTCTGACAATCATTCTTTTTGTTAGAACATAGGGACTTTTGCTAACGAAACTTTAGTTTCAAATGCAGTCGTCAATGTCGTCTAGAGGAAGAGGCCGACCAAGGGGAGGCCAACAGAGAAGCTTGCGTAGTGGAGATGATTACATCTCTCCTACCAATCGAGTACCTTTAGGAGGTAGTGAGGCCCCAGGGGCAGCAGTAGTAGACAACAGGAGGATGAAGATCGAGATCATCAGGATCGAGATCAAAGAGAACAAGAGAGAGTTAGAGAAAGACAAGAGGATAGAGAGGAGCGACAATGGATGATTCATACCATGGAGACCATGGCAGCTGCCATGGCACAACAAGCCGCATCCTTTGCAGCTCATGCAGCGAGAGAACAGCAGCCACCTACACCACCTGTAGGACCCGCACTGCCTGTGCCTTCATCATTTACAGAGTTTAGGAGGATGAGACCTCCTTCGTTTTCTGGGCAGGCAGATATCATGGCAGCAGAAAATTGGTTGATGGAAATGGAGAAGGTTTTTAACGTGCTGACGTGCAAGGAGGACGAGAGTGTGAGATGGGCAGCCTACATGCTAGATGGGGAGGCTGGGCCTTGGTGGAAGTCCGTGATACGGACTAGGGCTCAGGAGACCCCGGAGTTGCCCTGGACTTGGGAGGAGTTTGTTGAGGAGTTCAACAAACAATATTTTTCAGAAGTAGTAAGAAATCAGCTTGAGATCCAATTTCTACAATTGGTGCAAGGGAGAATGACAGTGAGGGAATATGGAGTGGAGTTTCTACGACTTGCTCGTTTTGCTCTGGATTACGTCGCTACAGATGTGATGAAGTCCAAGAGGTTTCAGCAGGGTTTGAAGCCTGAGGTTAGGGGAGGAGTTGCTCCATTTCAGTTAAGGACCTATGAGGAGGTCATGAGCAAGGCATTAGTTGTGGAAGAGGAGAATACAAATAGATATCGACAGAGAGAGCAACAAAGAGGAGGCAATGATCAAGGAAGATCAGGGAACTACGAACCGGTGAATAAAAAGCCGAGGTTCGTGGCCCAAAATCAGAGACCACAGTTCCAAGGGGGTTTTGGAAGACCGGCGCAACAGCAAAACCAACAGAGATTTCCACTACTTGCGTCGGGGAGACCGTTGCGCTATGAGATCCCTGCCATGTCTACTGGCGCTACGGTTACACAGGGTTCTCGTACAGTTTCTTCCGCACCTCGAGAGACTTGTGCCAAGTGTGGCAAGCCTCATAGGACAGTGGATTACAGAGCAGGGAACAGGGGTTGTTTCCGATGTGGCAAGGTGGGCCACTTGATCAAAGATTGCCCCGAGACGGATAAAGGAAAGACGGCTTCGGTTGCAGTACCACGACCCATTCAAGCACGAAAGCCGGTCGTTCATGGGAGAGCCTATGCAGTCACTGCTCAGGAAGCAGGGAACGTGCATGACGTCATCCAAGGTGAGACTCTTTTAAAATGAAGAAATTTCAATTCATAAAAAAATTTTAGATAGAGAAGGTGCATTCATTAGGAATTAGTGTAGATTCTCTTTCTCAACACTAAATTTATATGTAAATTAGGGGTATAAATTGATGTGTAAACTATTGTATATATGTATATATACTATAGGTACTTTAACTGTATATGAGAAAGGATGCTTTGTTGGATATGATACTAGAGTGTTGATAGACCCAGGGTCTACCCACTCATTCGTCACTCCACGTTTTGCCAAGAGGATGAAGATTGTTCCAGAGGCGTTGGACTTCATCCTATCTGTGTCTATTCCGACTGGAGAGTTAGTGGACACAGAGTTAGCTTGCAAATCCGTCATCGTAGCAATTCGAGACCTGGATGTACATGAATTGGAAGCAAAGTTGATACTACTGGACATGCAAGGGTTTGATGTGATCCTTGGCATGGACTGGTTGGCGCAGCACTGTGCAACAGTCGATTGCAAGAACAAGGTCGTCATTTTCAGACCCAATACAAGAAGATCATTTTGGTTTCAAGGAGTGAGGTCATCACCTATGCCACTGATCTCAGTAGTAAGGGTCGAGAGAATGATCAGAAATGGTTACAGTGGATACTTGGCTTTCTTAAAAGAGGACAAGGAAGGAAAGAACATTATCTCTGAGATAGCAATTGTGCGAGACTTCGCCGACGTATATTCAGAAGAATTGCCTGGATTACCTTCAGAGGGAAGTAGAATTCGCCATTGACTTAGCACCGGAAACGGAGCCTGTTTCAAAAGCACCATATAGAATGGCTCCGGCTGAGTTGAAGGAGTTGAAAGAACAACTACAAGAACTCATGGACAAGGGGTTTGTCCGATCGAGTGTGTCTCCATGGGGAGCATCGGTCTTATTTGTCAAGAAGAAAGATGGGTCAATGCGGCTATGCATTGACTATCGACAATTGAACAAACTCACTGTGAAGAACCGCTACCCTTTGCCTAGAATTGACGATCTGTTCGATCAACTGCAAGGAGCAAAGTATTTTTCCAAGATCGATCTGAGATCTGGATACCATCAGAGTAGTCAAGGGCGAGGACATTCGTAAGACGCTGTACCAGTATGGACACTACGAATTCCTTGTGATAGCCGTTTGGGTTGACGAATGCTCCGGCGTCATTTATGGATCTGATGAATCGAGTGTTTAAACCACACTTGGACTCCTGCGTCGTAGTGTTCGTTGATGATATTTTGATATACTCCAAATCCAAGACGAAACACGAAGAACATTTGAGGATTGCTCTACAGACGCTACGTGAACACCAATTGTACGCCAAACTCAACAAATGTGAGTTTTGGTTGAAAGAGGTTAGCTTTTTGGGACATGTTGTCTCAAAGCACGGTGTCACTGTAGATCCAGTAAAGATAGAAGCAGTGGTTAAATGGGAGCAACTAAAGATAGTGACCGATGTCCGAAGTTTTCTTAGGATAGCAGGCTACTATCGACGTTTCGTCGAGGGGTTTTCAAAGATATCGGGACCTCTCACGAAGCTGACACGAAAAGATTCAAGATTCGAGTGGAGTGAGGCATGCGAGAAGAGTTTTCAAGAACTCAAGACGAGACTCACTTCAGCTCCAGTACTAGCAATTCCTTCATGCAGTGGAGGATAAGCAGTGTACAGCGATGCGTCATACAATGGTTTGGGTTGTGTGCTCAACCAACATAAGAAGGTGATAGCTTACGGATCAAGACAACTGAAAGAAAACGAGAAAAATTACCCGACTCATGACTTGGAGCTAGCAGCAGTCATTTTCGTGCTGAAAATTTGGAGACACTACTTGTATGGTGAGACGTTTGAAAATTTCACCGATCATAAGAGCCTCCGATATCTGTTTACACAGAAAAAGCTCAACATGAGACATCGCAGATGGATGGAGTTCCTTAAGGACTATGATTGTTCTATACAGTACCATCCAGGCAAGGCGAACGTAGTAGCCGATGCCTTGAGTCGGAGGAATTCAGCTTAGTTAGCTTGCTTGATTTTGGGTATGCACAGGTGGAAATTATTAGAAGACCTGACACTTTATGATGCGAATATTGAGTCGAAAGCTACAGGATCCTTTTTGGCTAACATATCTGTGAAACCAGTAATATTTGAGCATATCCACGATCTACAGATGAAAGATCCGACATTAACAAAGATTCATCAAGGCGTGATTGAGGGCATCAGGTCGAACTTCTCAGTCAAAGAAGATGGTTCCTTATTGTCTAAGACGAACAATTCTTGATGAAGCCCACAAGTCAAACTACGCTATCCACCCTGGCAGCACCAAAATGTACCAAGACTTGAGGAAGAACTATTGGTGGAGAGGTTTGAAGCAAGACGTGGTCGAACACGTGTCATAGTGTTTGACCTGTCAGCAGGTGAAGATTGATCATAGGCATCCTGCTGGACTATTGCAACCTTTACCAATACCAGAATGGAAGTGGGAATCGATCTCGATGGATTTCATTGTCGGATTACCGCGTACAGCCAAGAGACACAATGCCATTTGGGTAATCGTAGACCGATTAACCAAATCAGCGCACTTTTTGCCGTACAATACGATGTATACGATAGGAAGATTGGCAGACTTATACATGAAGGAGATCGTAAGGTTACACGGGATTCCGAGCAACATAGTTTCAGATCGTGATCCACTATATACGTCCAATTTTTGGAAGAAATTTCAAGAAAGAATGGGAACATGACTAGATTTTAGTTCAGCTTTCGATCCTCAAGCGATGATGAAGAGAGCAGGCGAGTGAGAGACATGCTCAAAGCGTGCATGCTGGATATGCAAGGATACTGGGATGAGTATCTACCGTTGATCGAATTCGCATACAACAACAGTTTCCAAACGAGCATTGGCATGGCACCGTATGAAGCTCTATATGGACGACGATGTAGATCACCCATCACTTGGGAAGAAATCGGTGAGAAATTTATTTTAGGGCCTGAACTACTTGAAGACAACGCCACCGTCGTGTGAATAATCAGAGAAAGGCTGAAGTCAGCACAGAGCAGACAGAAAAGTTACGCCGACATCAAGCGGACTAGTGTCGACTATAAAGTGGGTGAACACGTGTTTGTGAAAGTGTCGCCTATGAAAGGCGTAATGAGGTTTGACAAGAGAGGGAAGTTAAGTCCCCGTTATGTTGGACCATTTGAAATTTTGGGACGCGTAGGTGAAGTTGCGTATCGCATTGGATTAGCACCGCTATTTGATTGGGTACATAACGTTTTCCACATATCGATGCTCAGAAAGTATGTGAACGATCCATCTCATGTGTTAGGAAGTCAACCTTTGGAGATGTGTGAGGACATGAGCATGATAGAGGAACCAGTGAAAATCTTGGATCGAAAGGAATAAGTACTGCACACTAAAGTGATTCCCTTAGTGCTTGTTCGATGGAAAAATCATCCGAACAAAGAAGCTACATAGGAACGAGAGGCCGATGTGAAAGAACAATATCCAACCTTGTTTCCGACCACTTGAGAGTCAAATGTAAACCGCAAACATGTTTGTGGATTTTAACGACACTTGTATTTCAATGGAAATTTTGATCGAAGTATGATAAAGAAGCAAGATCTTTATGCACACATGATCGTAAGGATGTGTTTTGTAGACCTAAGAATCGGTTAGTGTTATAAGTTACCAAGATAAATCAAATAGACGAGGAAACTTGGAAATTCGATTAATCGATTTTGTTCGATTAGTCGACTGGCATGTGCCAGTGACTGGGAAAGTGAGTAAGGATTAGAAAAATGACAGACTGAAATCTCGATTAATCGATCTAGTTTTCGATTAATCGATTTAGATTTTCAATTAATCGAAATGAGAGTCAATTTTAAAGCCAATTCGGGGTTCCTACTACCCTAGATTAGTTCGATTATTTTACCAAGGGCTTGTGGAAGGCCCGACTGATGACGTGATCAAGACCACCATAGAGGGTCGGGAGTATATAATCACCCGTCGCCACATACACGAGGTACTCGAGTGTTACCTCGATCTCACCCCAGAGACTACCGTCTTTCCACCCTTCGAGGAAGAGGTTAAATTTGAGGAGATCATGACCTGCATGACCAACGGGAAGAAGGGGTCGGGATCCTCCATCAAGAGGGTCGACCTTCCCCACTACATGTGGATGCTTGATTTAATAATCAAGTGTAACCTCTACCCGTTGCGGCACGACACCGAGCGGATAGATATGGTGCAGCAGGCACTATATGCGGCATTTTGTGGCCGTTGGTTCGACGCGACCATGCTCATCCTAGAAGGGATAAGGTACATTAAGGGTAAGTTAATGAAGGGTAACTTGAGGCCCAAGGAGAAAATGTCGTATGCTCGGTTGATCTCGAGCATGTTGGAGTGTTACTCCAACGCTCCCGAGTATGTGGTATCGCCCCACGAGGTACGAGCGATCGACCGAGTGAAGACGTTTTCGAAGTCATCATGGAGTCGTAGCTACAACTTATTGAAGCGGACCCTATCGGCTCCAGGTCCAGTTCCAGCAGCAGCAGTAGCACCACCACCACCCCCTTTTGGTGAGCCTTCTTGGAGGGCACCCTCTCTCATACCGCCGCTTCACCGACACACCGCATTCTCGCATTACCTACACCCACATCCTCCCTCTGGCCGTGAGCGGCTCACTCCAACCCTACCATCGAGGAGGTGTTGGCATGCATGGAGGCCAACAACGAGCGGATGAACCGGAGGATGGACTTCCTTATGTTCCATACCCTCCACTACATCTACCCATTGGACTACCAGCGGTACCTCACCCAGGAGGAGGAGTGGACCGCGGGACAGACCGCCTTCCATAGGGGTCCCGTCTTCCGTCCGACCACCGCGGCTACCGACGCTGGCACTTCCACTTCTGCACCAGTTCCGCCGATCGAGACGCCACAATCACAGACCTCACATATCTTGACCACCAGCCCAGACTTCACACGACCAGCCCGGCCAGAATTGACCCCCCATAGCTCCACCATCGGACCAGCCTGACGAGGGGACTGCATGAGCCTCGTGCTCTCATCTTCTTTTTGTATGAGTGTTTCCTTCTATGTATGAGTGTTTTGTATGCTAACCTATCTGGAAATTTGTAAAAAATTTCAGACACTTAATAGAAATAAAAAAAATTTGGTGTAAATTTTCCATTATTGTTGCATTTTCTATTCTATATTTGCATTTCCTCGTAATTGTCTTGCTATGTCTGGAGTTAACTGGGCCACCTCACCTGAGAGTGTGGGGGGGGGGGGGGGGACCCAGACTTACGCACATTTGGGTTATTTTCGAGGACGAAAATTCCCAAGGTGGGGAGGATGTAATATCCTCAAAAATCACGTTAAACAGTGACCTCAGGATTCGTACCCGATTGGTCATAGGTTTGACCAAATAAGAGTTCACAAGTTAATGTAGGATACGATGAACGAATAAGATGTGAGAATTCGAGTGAATATGGGGAGTGTGATGAAAAATCTGGAGTCACATACACCTATTAAGGTGCATGTGCTCAACACACAAGTTAGAGGAGAGATAAAAGGGTTTAATAGCCCTAGTTTCTCTTTTATTTGATTGATTGAGAGAGAGTAAAGAAGAGAGAGAGAAGGAGAGCATAGTTAATGCAAGGAGTAAATGCTAGTTGAGGAAGGGAGATTCGAGCAATAAACACCGGATTCGACGTAAGGGATCTGCTAGAAGCAAAGCTGGAAACCCTAGCCTTTCCAACCACTTAACCTAATCAATTGAAAATTGATTGAAGGTAAAATTCTTGTAAATTGAATGCATAGATCGAAGGGTTTAATTGTAGTTAGGAATAGCTAAAATCATAGGATAAGGCTTAGAAAGGAGAAAGAAACCAATTGAAAAAAGATTGGAAGGAACAGCCCAGAAGGGGGAAGAATCTGGCCATTTCGATTAATCGAAAGTGAAATTCGATTAATCGATTTGTGCCAAGAAGTTGAAAAGTCAGAGGACCCCGAGTTCGATTAATCGAATTAAGTTTCGATTAATCGACCTTGAATTTTGATTAATCGATTGTGGTATCGATTAATCGATTTGAACTCTCGGTGAACTCCAGTGGAGGGAAAGAAAGGACTTGGAGAAATCGACTAATCGAAATGAGAGTTCGATTAATCGATTTAGAATTTCGATTAATCGATTTGGGATCGATTAATCGATTTTGAGAATTCGATTACTCGAATTGAGAATCGACTGGATAGAATGGAGAATTTTGATTAATCGATTTTAGAGTTCGATTAATCGACTGTGCCAGTTTTTGTTGACTTTTGAGCTTGACTTTAAGATTCTTGGAGGGGCTTGGACCTTCTTTGCTACATCTTTAGTAATGCATTTCATATGTTATGTGGTACCATAGGTGGTACGTGTGAGCTTGGGCACAAGGAGCCACGTGGGACCTTGATGCATGATCAAACAGAGACTTGAGGTAGGGAACACCTTGAACATGTACTTTATTTTGCAAGAACATGTATGTAGTGATATAGAATTCAATTCAAACTGTTTTTATTGCTTAAGAGTTTGTGAAAAGTGTGTGTGTGTGTGACATCTATAAGAGTAATTATAATGAGTCATCCCTAGGGGATGAGGAAGTAAAGAAATAAGAGCATCAAGTGTGATGCAAGTGAATGGATACATCCCAGAGATGTATCCAAGAGTGAATCATGTCTGATAGGGCCTAACTGATATAAGATGGCACACTTACACGGTGAATAACTATATGTAAAGCACCTGATATTTCTGTTATTTGAGGTTTGATAGGGTACCACACCGACGTGGCGGGATATCCACGACTGACGCGACAGAATATCTGTGACCGATAGGGTGGCGAAACCGTAAGCCAGTGCGGAGGCTTATCCGTACACAGTAAGCACACCCCAGGGGTGTTGAGTTGAGATAAGTGAAACCCCGCCACCGATCCCCAGGGGAAAGGGGCTTGGGTACTAATTGTATTCCCAGGGAATACGTTTAAAACTGTCTATATAGATGACGATGATGGGTATCTCATCGGGGCTCGATGCTATATTGCTCGGGGATTACTTAAGTTGAAAGGTTAAGTTTTACTTTAGGCCTTTTCAGTGCCATTCATGAATAATTAAAGACATGAGTACACTACCGGTAAATTATGATTCTTTTCAACTATTTTTCATCAATAACTGCATAGACACAACATGCATGACATATCATAAAATATATGTGAGTTATAATTTATATGTTCAATTGTGTTCTGTTCCCTATTGAGTTAGGATGTAGCTCACTCTTTAGACTATACGTCGCAGGTCTACTATTAGCAGCTGTCGAGGCTTCAGGGGACGTTGACCTTGGTGAGTCAGACCCGGCACCTGGAGACGAGTTGGAGCCATCTCCTGAGGACTTCTTCCAGAGGACTCCGTTGTGCAGCTTTGAGAGTTTTTGTGAGCGTGTTTTGTGCGGCTTGGTATGTCAAGCCTTAATTTCGTTAAACAATGCAATTAAGTCATGAGATTATTCTTTTGGGGCGAACCATCATCGATGATCAGCGATCATCGATGGTTCGGATCGGTTCTCCATTCATGCAGAGGCATGAAGGTAGAACTGTCTTTTGAGAAATATTTCAATGATAATTTAATTCCGCAGTTTTATTCATTATTTCAGTGCAGTTCATTACTTGATATACCAATGTTCCGTACATAGCTAAGGGGCACGGTCAAGATGATCGTGCTGATGGCACGGGTTTCGGGGTACCGAAATCCGGGCTGTCACAATACATATGATAGCTTGTTATCATGTCTTAAGGAAATAATATAGGTACCAAGTTATCCTTATCTTATTAAGTGAACTTAAAAAGTTTAAATTTATAGAGTAATTGTATTTTTATAATAAACTTAAACAGTTAAAATTCACTTAGAGTAAGAGTAAAGTTTACTCGCTCCATTGTCAGGGTGGTGGTTGTGGGTTCCAATCTCCACTATGGTTTCCTCCATATGTTTTTATTAAGGTATCAAATATCGGTCGATACCGATATATATCGGCGATACGTAGCAGTGATATGCATTGGTTTTCTGACAAACCGATACATCCACCGGCACACCGCTCATATTTCTGCTTGTGCACATGCACGGATGCACTTGTTCGATTGTTCGTATGGGTGAGGATATGCGTCAGGCGCGCTGGCATAAGAAGAGGCGTCTGGCAGGTGCTTGGAAAAGAGAGCTAATTTATCGGGCGGCTGAGAGCATTTAGTGTTTTTAATTCTGGGTATCTCTAATCGCAATCACACGTTCTCTGAAAGCAATCACGCCCTTTCAAAATCATTGATTGCTTCGGATCAGATGATGGAGATCATGTTTCACTCAAAATTTTCACACAATGGATCTTGAGATCATGGAGCACTTATCAGACGGTCAATTTTTTATTCCATGTGTCCCAAATCTCCAAAAAAAGGCCCTCAAATCATGTTTGAGTGTGTATATCATATGATTGAAGAGACAATTTTTGGGGATTTGTGACACATTTAATAACAAATTGACCGTTTGATAGGTGAGAAATGATCTCAAGATCTATTTTGTTGAAGATTCGGCAGAACCACAATCTCCATCATCAAATCCAAAGCCATCATCAGATCCATAGCATGTGGGCGCTCTCAGAGAAAGTGTGGGCGCGAACAAAGTACCCATTTAGCAATATTTTCAATTTTTGAGAAGGGATAAACAATAGTGATGTACTAACTACTGATGTGGCAGAAAGTGTAATGTATTGATGCAACAACCATGGTATAGTATAGCTCCCTCTTTATTTATTTATTTTTTTTGTTTTAAACAATGGGTATCATTATGGGTCGACACGTGTCAATCATTTACGGACCGATACCAAAGCCCGCATTAACACCCTGCCTCTATTTTCTTTTTCCTCTTTTTTAAAAAGGCCGATACGTATGGGTAGCGGCCGAGTCGTATCAGTCTTAGACAAACCGATACTGATTTTGATACCTTGGTCTTTGTATAGGAGAGCGGGTTTCGTTGTGTGGTATTTCTCGCCACAAAATATGTTCGCATTGCTCTTGAACTTGTCACATCTGGAAGTGCACTCATTTATCTTGAAGTTGTCTAAGTCATATGGCCTTATGAAAAAAAAAAAAATAGTTTTGTTTAATATTATATTAAG
This sequence comes from Chloranthus sessilifolius, assembly GCA_021018995.1. Lineage (NCBI taxonomy): Eukaryota > Viridiplantae > Streptophyta > Magnoliopsida > Chloranthales > Chloranthaceae > Chloranthus > Chloranthus sessilifolius. Next base: position 120,434,029 of record CM037587.1, on the reverse strand, counting down.
CGTTCAGACATCGATCTTCTTACTGGTGCTGGTTGTTGGATCATACCAGTTTAAACGAAAGACGACTAAAAGATCACCGAAGATCGTTTAGCCATAAATAGAAATGAGCGTATAAAAAATAGTTAAGAGGTTTTATGGTTCCCACCCTGGAAATATAAACAAACCCCCGCTTTCAAGAAAGAATAAAAAAGCCGACATAGGTGGACTGGACATGACAATGATGCATAAATTAAGACCAAGTACCAATAAATTAGCAGCTTTATAAATACAAAATTCATCTATTAACGTTGAAAACTATGACCTATTAGATAACTGAATTAGTTGAATAGTGTATATTTATTAGTTGAATAGTGTATATTTATTTGATTAATTATTATAAAAGATGTCACCACCAATCCACTATTTTGTCCTGCATGATAGGAATATGTAACAACTTAGCCGATTTAATTTTGTTTAGGAGTGATCCAAAATCTAATTTTGGATACATGAGAAATAATTATATGATTCGAGCCATGTAATTATATAAATTTATGACTTAAGTCCTTATTTACTGCATATAACATTAAGAAGTTTTAAAAAGTTAATTGATGTGACATTTAAAAAGTCAATTGATGTGACTCAAGTTCCTATTTTCGGCCACGTGGCATTTACCCTAACTAATCCAGGTCAAAGCTGTAGTTCATATTGGGTGCTATCTGGACTGAAAATTCATTTAATTTTAGGGCGAAGTCCCTATTGTTCAGATCTTGTTCATTGGCTAACATGGACTGATAAATAGAACCACCACATGGCATAAAAATGAGCTATCATGCCCTATATATTTACATTGGAGTTTAAATTAATCCACAATGACAAATAGTTAAATAAATTTGCTTGGGTGATGAAGAGAGAGACTTTTCTAAAATAGAAATTACATTTAAAATACTATCAAGTTATCCTCATCTTATTGTTTAAACGTTTAAATTTATTTAACAGTAAGGATACTTTCGACCTAAAAGATAAAAAATTAAGACTAAACAATAAGAATGTCTTTTTCATTATAAAGTAAGACATTATTAATGTGATTTTATAAAGTTAGTTAAATACATTACTATAATTAGTAAGGTTGCGTAAGGCATAGCTTTTTGCTAGCCCCTGTCACGATAGATGTTACCTGCTCTAGCAGCAACGTCTCTGATTTCTACTATCTCTTTATTAGAGTAAATCAAATCTACTCTGACAAAGATTGAGTAGAGAAGAGGGTAGAATTGTTGAACAAATAAATCTTGCATAAAATCTTGTTCTGCAAGGAATTATCAAGGAGAAAAGGTACTTGCTAAAATAGGTAGCAGGATGTTAGCAAAGAGGATGGGAACCTGCTAAAGCAAGTGAACTCTGCTATGATAGGGGATACCAAAGAGCTATGCCATACTGTTATGACCTAGAATTCTTATCCGATCTCGAGGGCCTAGAATTTCGTGTTACGACACCGGGGGCTGATTAAAGTGATAAGCGGACATACATATAACGTATAAATTGACTTAGCATATGAATCGATGCATTTAAGATAACATTAAATGATAAATGACTCATAAACTAGCAGCGAAAATCGTAGTTGACAATAAACAGAAATTCCTAATCATGCATCTAAAATAGGAAATAAACCAAGTTTTACGTAGGGTAAAATGATCTCAAACGTAAACTCACAAAAGTATCAAAGACTAAAATATATCTCTCAAAGGAAATAAAATCAAAAGTTTAGGACTAAAGAATGCTTAAGGCTCATAGAAATCAGTCGGATCTACTCTCTCATCCAAGTGGTAGCCAACATCTCCATCTATGTAAACCGCCTCCGGAATAGCAACTTCCGCGTCATCATAAACAGGATAAATAGAGTCTTCACCTGAAATTATTAGATTTGGGACGGGGTGAGTTTACTCAGTCGCGTAAACTCAGTGAGTTGCATAATCGATACACCATAACTTACTTAGGTGATTGTGTGTGCAATCGCTTGAGTTGCGGTGTATTTTGAATATAGAACCAATATTTTAATAAAATAATAAAACTATCCATAACTCATAACTTATCATAATCAACTGAATAATATAAAATGAAGAGTACATGATACTTCTATTTTCTTATCTCTTTCCTTATTTGTCTTATTAACTTATTATACTTGACATATCGTAAGTCTTATTATGACTTTATATGCCTATACAGCGTACTTCGTATCTTATTTTGTTTTAGCGACCTGTGTCAGGATCACTGCTCAAGCCTACCATGCGAGGTTCACTTGTAGCTAATCAGCTAACCTCCATATCATAATATAAACCATCATTCAGTCAGATGAGGTTGTCGGTATAGTAACCATGATGTCCCTTTAGTTCCAAAAAAAGCTATAATGTCCTTAAGACCTGTCTCGGCTATAGACGTTAGACCCTTATGGTGACTTGTAAGGTATGATACGTGTAGAACTTAATTCTTGTTTAGTTGGCCTTAACAACGTATCTTAATATATCATATTTTTATTCGAATTTAGGCTTAGGTCCTCACCCCGATTTCATATTTGCGTGGGCTTACGTCCCTACTTTCTTAACATACATGTATCTTAACGTATTCATTTATCATCTTTATTTAAAACTTAGTTAGAATGGGTCACGATACGATAAACTTCACTAAACCACGCTTTCTAATGGACGGGTTCCGTAGTAATCTAGATGTACTTCGTGTGACATCTCATACTATCATAAAGGGTTGCATGCATACATGGACGCCAACATTCTAAATTTCACATGACCGTGAAAAAAAACTCCACTATGACGAATGCTTAAAAGTCGTATGATGTATCTTATTCTTAACTTATATGCGTATGACCTATCATGATTTTCTACATGATGAATATTATATGATGATGATGAACATACGTAAGAAGAAATTATAAAATAAATCTTAAGCATTTCATATTTTTGAAGAAAATTAATATGAAGTATAACACATAAAATATTGAAGTAAAACAGAGAATAAGAAATATTTAACTACATTTATTTTGTGATTGAGTTAAAAATATATTTCATTGGGGTTAGTTGTGTCTATGAAAATTGGTGATCGATTTGTATAAAAATCGGACGTGTTTTGAATTCTAAAGGGGCACATGTGTCCATTCAAGGATTGTAGGAACCTTAAAAGAGATAATTAATGATAAACGTTGAAAATATTAATATTTGACCCCTTAAATCTATAGATTGTTGTATGATGAAGGTTATTTAATAGTTTTAGTGATTTACAAGTTCAAAGATAAGTTGAGCATAAAATAGCTCAATAGTTCAGAAAATAATGTCAAATTCGTGCAACTTTAGATCATCTAAAATGTATCCCGACTTAAAGCTCAAATTTGACCATTAAAACATTAGATTCGTGAAATTTCTATTTCGCACAAAATTGTAAAGCTAATTATTTTCTTTCCAATGCCACAAGAATCGTTCAATTCAAGTTCATAGTAAAAAGTTATGGCTAAATTATCAAGACTGTGTTTGTTGAAGAGTTTGGCCAAATTTCACGAAATTATGGAAAAAACGATTCTATTGATTTTGAGCCAAATTTTTATATTTTTAAAACCTGAAATTAGTTAGAATTGGGAAAAAAATTTAAGTTTTCTTTTAAGAAATAACTGAATAATTTAAGATGGATTTAGAGGCACCCACCTGTTAAAGCATAATTCGAATCTTGCGATGATTTGAGTTGATGGAGATCGGATTCAAGAGATAATATGTCTGAATCTTTTTGCAAGAATTCCTTTCTTATGGTAGATTAGTCGCGGCAATGAGAAACTTTAATAGTGGAAGATTAGGCTTCAAAATATGATGCACAGGTCGCTGATAAGATCGAAAAATCGATGGAGATCTGACAAGGAGTTATGAAAGATGACACTGCCAGAGCTTTTACAGAGAAGAGAGAATAGAGAGAGACAACTGAGAGAAAAAGTGAATATATTTCTAATTCTCTTTCTAGGTTAACTCTAATTAAGACTTTCAGTAAAAGATTTAATAAAATAATAATTTTTTCACGGAAGGAGAATTCATATGTGACTTGAATAGCTTGAGAAGAGGTTTCGTTCCAGCGCTTTGTGTAAGCATCAAAGCAAATGATAATTCTCTCCCGAAATTATAGTTATACCCTTTAATCTGCTTCACTCTTCAAACGGGTGTAAATTTTTATATTCATGTCGAAAATCGATAAATTATATATTATTGGAATCGTATCGATGAGTACTTCGCAATGAGTCTAATATTAATATATAAAAAATCAGACTAATTCTAAAAGCGGGTGGGTTCCGGTGTAGAGCGTTAGCATTATGGACTATGTAGCACATCATCTAATACCGTTAAATAAAGTCAAAAACCTGGGTTGTTACACATACGCAGTCTAAATATAACGACGTATATATATGTATCCATTGAACTAATAATAATAATAAATACATTGAACTATTATATTCTCATAAATTATCTAATAGTCATTATACCAATTTTTTTTTTTATAAAAGATAGTCCTTATGGTTATGCTTAATGCATTTTCAACCTTGCATTTGACTTTTTTACTTGGATATATGGCAGACAAGTTTTGTACAGGCGAAATGAAGGTGGCTGACATGTCGTGACACAGTTGGCTGCAATGGCAGTGGGACCCAAGCAATGCTGGTCGGGGTAGCTAATTACATCAAGCCACATTAGCCGCCTGCATTTTACCTACGCAAAAACTTGCCTCCCATTTGCTATTTTCCTTTCTACTCTCATAAATTGGTATATATATGAACGGTAGCCAAATTTTTTATTGCAAGATAGTACCTACGACTATTTTCTACTTCATATTATAATTGTCTGGTAACTATCTAATTTGTTACATGTTTTAATACTCTTGTAATATAGAGCTTGGGCTTTTGATAATATTAAGTGCAAAAAGAGACTAAGGATCTTTTGCCAACATTCTCCGCCCTCTCCCAACTAGGGGTTTCAACGGGTTGGACCGGCCCTGATTTTGGCCTGCACTCAGCCTGGAAAAAGTGGTACTTTCAATTAAGCAAACTTGGCCTGGTATTCGGAACGGGCTAAACATGTTGCAACCCGGATAAATTCGGGTCGGGCTTGGGTTGAGTGTTCCAACACCCGGCCCGGATATATATATATACTTATCCTTTTAAAGTTATAAAAAAAAATTCTTTTTAATTAAATATAATTTACTTAAATGTCATGAGATTAACTGTTGTCCATTATAATCACTGTGCAACCGTTGTCTGTTATAGCCATTGTACAACAAACTAAAATGAAATATTTGAATAAAAGTATGTACCTGAGCCTCTATAATGTTAATATAATTATTTAATTAAATGTTTAACCTTCTTCAAACTTTTATTAGAAAAAGAACAGTCCAAGCGCAACAAAATATTATTAGAAAAAAATAGTCCAAAAAAATGGCCCAACAAAATTTTATTAGAAATAAAAAGCCGAAAAAGCCCGAAAAGATGCCCAAGCCCGACTCGGTCCGGTAGGTTATGGGTCGGGCTTGGGTTGAATACATCACAACCCGAGTTAAGGGTGGGTTGAAAAATTTGGGAACCCGTAGGGGTAGGTTAGGGCCGGGTTGAACCTCAGCCTGACGCTAATCCGGCCCATTGAGAGCTCTACTCCCAACGCTCTTCTAGGGCACTCACGCTTAGAGCGTCTTGGTATGCACTGAGAGCTGCTCTAATTGAAACTTTGTCAGAGCGGTTGTCACGCCACCCGGTCTATTAGCAAAGCCGAGTGGCTTGCGCCGAGCGCCACGTTTACATTCATATACTTGTTCGAGTTCAGACATTTCAAATTCTATAGTCATTTTCCTTTTTATGTAATTTGCCATTTATTTATTTATTTATAAACATATTGCAGAAATTGCTTTAATTGCAGAAACGATTAAATTACATTTATCAAAGTAATCACGAAAACTTTAATTAAACGCTATCAGTTTAATTTCCCATTTTTGTTAACCTGTTCAGGCATATTCAGGCTTATGACTTGATCGTAACAATTTCAAACATGAACGGACATATAACAAAAAAGATTTTTCTTAAAAAAACATTTGATCCATTTCATTTAAGTTCCAATACAAAGATACATTATCATTTTTCGAAAATACTGAATTTAAAATGAAAACAAGGTAAAAGAAAAATCCTATTAAAACAAGTGCAGGTATTGGTAGCTCTATGAACAAAAGAGCTTAACTTTAACTCGTTGACAACGTCAGATTCCTTCCTTTTCCAGCTCCTCTATTCCTAATTAGTCTATGAAATTTTCGGGTCATTAAATGATCGTAAGCGATAAAGCTCAATAAAGTCTTAATTAACATTGTCATAGGATTATAGTACAAGTAGTATACAAATATTTCATAGGTACAAGTGTAAGTGGGGTTTCCATCAGTTGTCATATTATAACTAAGTATTAGACAGAAGTTCTAGGTACTTATAACATGATCAGATCCCATTTAATAATGAATGCAAAATATGAGAGAAAAATAATAGTTTTAGTGTATAATTCACAACTAATCACAGGAAATAATGAAGTTCAAAATCTAAACATAGAATAACATTCTACAGATTACATGCAACAAACTTAGCTACCCACAAAGATTTACAATCATGACATTAACAATCACAAAGTTACAAGTATTTATTGTTTAATTATTTGTATCTTTTAATCAATTTGGTGTTGATATTAAACACCAAATATAATTCAGATGCTAATGTTGATCAGATAAGGCTGATGATCGGTGCTGAAATATGACTATATTTCATACCTTAAACCCTACACTTAGCAGTTCGATGAAAGTATTTGATGGTTGTTGTGAGGTTTTGATGATAACAGGTGTTTCTGACCTTTGGATCTTCCAAGTGTATAAAAGAAAGAAATTAAAGGCTACAAAAGAGCTATGGACAAAAAGGGTTTAAAGAAGCACTGAAATCTGTGAAGGGAATCAAACCCCATCAAGGGAAAGAAAGATATTGAACCCCGCGAAGCGCATAAAATCTAACCCAGCGAGCACCTGAGTTCTTAAAGTACAATCAACCTCGCGACAAGGAAAGTCTCCTTATCCAGTCAACCACGTGAAGAGCAGAAAACCAACCTAGCGACTGTTGCTGCTGAGGGCATATTGGAGATTTCACCTAAAAGGGCATTTACTTCCAACTAGTGTCAATCGATTGAGACATGAATTTCAATCGATTGAGACAAAAAGGCAAAAGTGTCTTAAAGGAGGTTAAATTCAAAGTTCAATCGATTGAGATCTAAGCCTCAATCGATTGAGGCAATTATTCAAAGTTCAATCGATTGAGATCTAAGCCTCAATCGATTGAGGCAACTAGGGTTAGTTTGAATCGGCTATTATAAATAAGAGGCCACGGCTTTGTAAAAGGGGGAGTTTTTGGGAGAGCTTTTAGAGGGCTTTTGGGAGAGAGTTTTTATTCCGAGAGAGTTTTATTTTTGAGAGAAATTTGTGTAATAATTAGAGACTCTTGTAAAGGGTTTTCTTAGAGTAATAAAATTGTGTTGAGATTTTTCGAGAATATATTTTATTTTACACCTTCTTTGCTCTTTACTTTGGGAATGGTTTTGAATGTAATTGAAGATCTTGCACCAAGGATGAGAGGCTAAAGGCTGTAGATCAAGGAGGATGCGATCCCCAGATAAGTACCCATATTTTATGTTTAATGCCATAGTTCGATAATTTCATCATCAAATCATTTTTCTCAAAGTGTAAGTGATCATGTTTTTATTGTTTTGATCTAGAATACCATGAGATACGCTATGCTTTTCACATGATTCATACCATGATTAAATTTGAGTCATTGTTTTTAGATAGGGTATGCCGGGTTAATGATCATGCTTAATTACTAGTCATGTTTCTCTTAGAATGATGGTGTGTTTGATGTTAATAAAATTGTGGGTTTAAAAATAGAAAAGGGTATAAATCTGGGGTAGCAAATTCCTTGATCCTGTGTTTAAAAATTTGTTCTTAGATTTCTCATTACATAATTTTTAGGTAAATTTATTTTCTTTCTTGCAATTAGAAAAGTGTTAATTTTTGGTAAAAACTAAATCTGCCCCTTGGTACTTCCTCGGGGATATTTTCTAAATCTCTTGGAATAATTGATTAAAATTTCAGATTTCCCTGTGGGTTCGCACCCTTGTTCTTGCCTTACTAGAACAGATCTTGTACACTTGCAAGGGTTAATTTAAAATCGATCAGCTGACACTCTTCGTCGTTTAGCCAATCAAGGTAAGGATCAATGTCCCTATTGGTCTAACTAGACCTGACCCTCAGCTGATATTTCAATATTCCTGCATATACGAGGCGCCCATCATATACGAGGTGCTCATACAAGCCTATTCGTGAGAACAATGATCAGTTATGTGATGTCAGAACATAATAGAACGGTATCGCCAATTTCAAATTTTTTAGAATGATACAGAATGATGTCACTTTCAAAATTTTCAGTTTTCATTATATTATCTTTCAAATTCTATATTTTTCCCCCAATTTCTAGGGTTCTGTATCATGTATCTTTATCATATTACCCCATTTCTGAGGTCCATAATCTTATTCAAATACTTATTTCAGGTTTAAAGTTCAAATATTCAGATACTCATTTCGGGTACAAAGTTCAGATATTCAGATACCCATTTCAGGTATAGAGTTCAAATATTCAATTTCCTATTTCGAGTTCAAAGTTTCAAATATTAAATTTCTCATTTCGGATTTCGAGTTTTAGATATTGAAATAATCTTTTCAGATTCAGAATTCAAGGATTCAAATATCCTTTTCAAATTCAGAATTCAAGTATAGACTCAGATTCAAGTTCAAGCGTGTCAAACAAGCGGTTCAGACAGTTCATGTCACTATTAGACATCTCATTTCAAGCATTTCAGCTTCCTATTATATTCATATCATATTATGTCATTTACTGTCATATTAGATCATATGTTGTCATATTAGATCATATCATATCATATATTATTATACCAGATCATATTATTATCATATAAGATCATTTACTTATATCATATGCTTTTTTATCCGGTCATTTACTCTTACCATAACATATCATATACTATCTTATCAGATTATCAAATTATATTATATCGTGTACTTTTTTATCAAATTACTTACAGTCATATCAGATCATATCATATGCTTTCTTATCAGATTACTTACGATCATATCGTATTAGATTATGTCATATCATATTCTATCGTATCAGACCATTTTTCTATCATATCAGACCATATCATATTATATCAGACTATGCCATATCATATTCTATCTTATCAGACTATTTTTCTGTCATATCAGATCAGATCTTGTTATATACTATCATATTAGACTAGATTATATTATATCTTATAATATCTTATCATATATTATATCAGATCATATCATATCTTATCGGACCATTTTACTGTCATATCAGATCATATCATATCAAATCCTATCTTATCAGACCATTTTACTTATCATGAACATATCAGATATTCTTTATGTACTTATCAGATACTTTTCATGTACTTATCATATATTGATCAAATACTATCAACTTATAGGTATTATCATGTTATATTTACTCTGATTGTATAATCGAGAGTCGATCACTTTACTCGTGTTGTAATGTCAGGTATAGGTGCAACAAATTACAGGTCCAATGGATTTGGTACAATATAGGTCCAATGGATTTTAGGTCCAATCAATGGGTTCGATACAATATGGGTCCAATGGATTTTAAGTCTAATCAATGGGTTCGATACAATATAGGTCCAATAGATTTTAGGTCCAAAGGGCCCAACATAGGTGATTTGAGCCATTACTAAATTCAAATCTAGAAGTACGGACCTTTCCAAGGTTCGAGTCATATGTTTTTCAATATTTAAAAGCTTTTATCAGCATGTCTTAGGCCAGGCTTATAATCAAATTTACTAAGCTATGGGCCGGATCCTTAAACTAGACTCTTGTCAATCCTATTTGCTTAAAAGTTTAGGATTTTGGGCCTTATCGGGCCACCAAAGAATTCAATCGGGTACTTTGACTTAGTTGACCAATTTCACATGAGTTTTATCATATGTCAGCGTCATAGGACCATGTGTTAGGGTCTTCCCAATTAGTCACGGGTCTTGGGCTAAGGTCCGAATGCTAAGCATTATTCTTCATATTCAGAAATTTCAGGAGTTGGCGGACAACCCTATAGTAAATTGACCGCCATCTCCGGTTTCGATCGAATTTTTAAATGATTCCAAAATTTTGGGCAAGATGAATGATGAGAGCATCTTTCCTAAGTAGTGGCTTCCAAAAATAAGATCGGGTCTGATCGCAGGAAACAGATCACCGAGATCTGTTTTGTTCTATCAGAATTTCAGGCCAGAATTATTGGGCCTAGGTGTGAGGTCTATAACGTTTGATTCCAATAAGGGAATCGAGAACTCAATAGCTCTTTGGAAAGATCCGCGGGTTACCCAACTTTTTCATTCATATTTTATGGGTCAAAAATCAAGGTATCAAGATGTAATCAAGTACATCCGATCGAAGGTCGGGACTGTTTTCTGGCTAGGTGTCATTTGCCAACTTCCTGGGCTGCCATTTTACCGATTTTCTTGCCGTCAATTCCGATCGAATTGAGGATATATTAAAGTCTATGTCTAATTAATCCTAGATTTTTTAAATAATTTTTTGATCACGAAAACTATGTCTTACTACAGCTCTGTTTTCAGGTGTAACAGGGCAACTTCGATGCTCTGTGTTCTGGATGTCGTAACTTTCAAACTGTACGAAGTTCGGGTCTAAACTTTTTACCAGGTATCAGGAACCCTTTAAAGCATGTTCAAGAAATTTTTGGGATTTTTCCCGAATTGATTTATATTTATTCTGTTTGTTGTTCCAGGACAGATTTTCTGTGGGCTGCAAAGTCCATGGACATGGGCCTTTGATGGGGTTCATCTAGTGGTCCATCCAATGCCACAATTTATCGGGTTTTGGTTGGGGAAACTCCCAAGTTAATCTCATGTCCATCGGGATAAAATTTCAGGTTCGTCTTACCTATCAATTGGCCCTAATCAGTTATCGGAACTTTCCTAGTCACCAGTGTCGATTTTCTTAAAGTTATCTGGTTGGGCTTTAGGAGTCGTCCGATCGAGTCTAACATATTGGGTAGATTGATATTTTTCAAAACCCATTTTCTTTTTGAAAACTCTTTATACAAAATCACTTATAAAAATCCTCATTTAATAAATTTTAAAATCTTATTTCCGATATCACATGTATCGCCTAACCACGCATCTAATCCTATCCATGCATCTATTATCGTCGAAATGCCCATGATCAAAGTCAAGGGTCAAATATCTAATTTTCCATAAATTCAAAACTTATCAAGTTTATCAATAAATCATAATCCTATGATCACATTAACAAATTCTACGTATCTATATCAAGAAAACCTAGCCAATCAAGCAAATTTTTCAATAAATCAACAGGGACCATCCGATTAGATAATCATTGTGATCAATAAATGAATTACATTTATGAAATGTGACCATATATATGGGTCTATTTTTCAGCCACTTAATCGTATTAAAAGCCTATTTTAATTTCATAAAAATAAGGTAACATTTCATTTTAGATCACATATAACTATTCTAAAATTTAAGCAATCTAGAGCCGTACATTTTAAGCATGGTCAAATCAATTCATGATAACTAAAAATATAATATTTCATATGAATATTCTATCAAAATACATCAAATATTAAATCATTAATTTCCATGGATAATTTATGCAAGAAAGATAACATCTATCAATATTATATTAGGCATAGTGTATGAATGCATCTTTGACCACAGTTTGACCTAGAAATTCGTGAACATAATATTGAGTCTCAAAGATGAAAAACTCATAAACATAACCTATTGGGCCTATACCATCCATCTATAAGAATTATTTATTTCAAAAAGCATAACATGATTAAGAAAATTTTAAAAATACAAAGTCTTTCTACAGTTTTGGGCATAGTGGTCAAAGTTGACCACATTATAGCCTTAGGATGGACTTGTATGATCACCCAGATTACAAGATCAACATCCCAGATCACTGGTTCATTGTGTGACCAAAACTTTTGGAGTTTTAAACTTTAAAAATCATTTATTGTATTTAAAATACTAAGAAATCCAAGAAAACCCTGATTTCCCAAGATTTGACCTTTTTGGTCAATCTAAGCCAATAGATGACCTTGCATGTGTGCCAAGATCACATGCATATTCTCAGGTCCATGTCTTATTACAGAATTTCTAAAAGAACCATATCAAATTTTCATTTTTATTTTGCCAAAAATGTAAAATTTCTAAGCTCGTCGTTAAAATGATATAGTTGGACCTTCTAGGTCATTTGGGACCATTGGATAGCCTTGTATGGATGTAAAACTTACATGCATGATCACCCATATCTCAGGTCGAAATCGTATTATAAAATTTGTTCATGTCACAAAATGAAAATAAAATCCAATAAAAAAATTCATAAGAAAACATTCAAAAATACAAGAATCTAGTGGTCTAGGTCTATTTGGCCATCATGACCATTGGATGGCTCTAAGTGACCTCAAAGATCACAACCATAGGCTATTACTTGACTCCTTAAAATTTCATTGCATCATTTGTTTGATTGATAGTGATTAGATGACTTGATATGATTTGTGCTACTTAATTTTGTTTTGATAGATTGATATGGTCTTGATTCTTTCTAGTATTAGCTTTTCTGGTTGATTATCTAGATTGCACACGATTATGAGATTGATTTTACTTGTATTAGTATAGTCTATGCTTGATAGATAAGATTAGATTGTTTAATGTCACCATAAATAGTGTTATAAATTGATTGGTTGACATTGACCGCTTTTAGTCGATTTGACCCAACAAATAAAAGTCATAGATCGACCTCATACTCAAGAGATTTTTACAATTGATTGATTGAAAGTTCCGATTCTGAGGACGAAATCCTTTTTAAGGAGGGGAGGATGTAACACCTGTCCCTCGATTTCTGTATTGGTCAAACTGTTGACTGAGATCTCATGAGACCTGATTGTATCAGGCGACTGTCTAAGGTCATGTCCATCAAAATTCGTGAGGCACCCACCTTAGATTGTTGAGATATTGCCTATTTTTAGTGGCACCCATAGGGCACCCCATTTACTTGAATGTGTGTGTTAGAAATTTAGTAAAACGCACACCACATCTCATACCTTATAACTAACCCGGATTGCTTCTTATTGGACCCTGACTCGAGGTTTGGCTCGAATTGGGCCCGAGCCTTGGTAGTGATGAGGAGATCATCGCCAAATTAAATTTATCATATGTTCAATACCCCTTTTTAGACTTTTATCTGTAGTCAAGGATTCAATTTAATGATCACTCAATCAATCTGTTTAAATTTTAGTTCTAATCCGGCTACTTCTATTAGTTTAATTCGATAACAATAATTTTAGTTTCGTTAAATCCTGGATATCGATTTAATCTATTAACTTTTCAAGATATCACTTTAATTACAAAAGTTCAATTCCCATTCCAAGTGTCAGATCAATTCTATTTCATCTAGCAATTCAATTCTACTTCAAATCTAGCAATTCAATTCTACTTCAATTCTTAGCTAAATCAAGTATCAAATTCAGGTCCAAATATCAGTTTATTCAAACGTTAATTCATATTCAATTATTGGTTTATTCTTTTGAGCAGTCAAATGCCATTTTAATTCCTAAATCAGTTTATGATCGCAAGGTATATCAAATATTAACATTTTAATCAGTCTTCGGATTCAATCTCGATCCGTGTCAAAATCATTACTTCAATCGATTTTTGAGTTTGATTATAATATGTTATGGTTCAACAATTCCGTCAAGTTCCGTGTTCAATCAAGGATTAACAATCCAATCAATTCGAATTATGGAGTCAGTACTTGGCTTTTAGCAAATTAATTATTATTAATGTTTTCAATCCATATATGCGATAGGATCACTAGGCATATTGATTTTCTGAATCAGTTAACACTATACTTAGTGTTGCCATAAATTCAGAGTCCATCGGGGACTTATATTCCGAAATAATTCCATAAGGCTATAGAAGAGGTCTATCTCCTCAATTATTCGAAGTCTTGTTCAGGTATTCCAAACTCAACTTTGAATCCTATTTCCATTTCAAATCCTATTCCGGATCCTAATTCAATTTCAAGTTCAAGTTCAATTTTATATTCTAGTCCAATTTTGAATCTTGTAAATCGGGCCAAATGGGACCTTATTTTCATTATTAAGTATCAATCAGTCAAAGAAGTCATTACGTATCTTTGATTTCGTTCAAATTATAACGCTTTACCAGGTCTTCCAGTCTTCCAAAGAGAGATCCATCAGCAAAGCCTCCAGTTCTAGGAGGTTCCAGTCAGGGTGTCAAGCAAAATTGCCAAGTAAGGATAACCAGTAGGATTGAGTGGAATATTATCTAAGTTTGGGTGACCAGACTGAACCGCCTCTGAGTGACAAGTGTCATGTGCAATTTTCAAAATTCTTTGGACACTCCCAAATTCAAGCGAAATACACGAAATTTTAAAAATTCAAATCTTCGAAAAACCGTTTTAGAAAATAAATACGAAATAAGAACTTTTATAAACTTTTAGCTTTGATACCAACTTAACGTATGTCACGCTCCCATGCCTCTCGATCTGTTAGCGGAGCCGAGTGGCAGCACTGGCGCGCGCTGCGTGTACACTCATATACTTGTTCGGATTTGGACATTTAAAATTCTAAAGTCATTTCTCTTTTCATGTAATTTGTCATATATTTATTTATTTATTTATTTTATAAAAATATTATAGAAATTTGCCTTAATTGCGGAAACGATTAAATTTCATTTATCAAAGTAGTCGTGAAAACTTTAATTAAACACTATCAGTTTAATTTCTCATTTTCGTTAACTTGTTCGGGCGTTTTCGAGCTTACGGCTTGATCGTAACAATTTCAAACAGGAATGGATATATAATGGAAAAGACTTTTCTTAAATAAAACATTAAAAGGTCCATTTCATTTAAGTTCCAATACGAAGATAAATTATCATTTTTCGAAAATACTGAACTTAAAATAAAAATAAGGTAAAGGAAAAATTCTATTAAAACAAGTGCAGGTGTTGGTAGCTCCATGAGCAAAATGAGCTTAAGTTTAACTTGTTGACAGCGTCAGATTCCTTCTTTTTCTAGCTCCTCTATTCCTAACTTGGTGGCTGCTGACTGGTCTCTGAAAATTTTGGGTCATGAAACGATCGAATGAAGCTCAATAAAGTCTCAGTTAGCATTGTCATAGGATTCTAGTACGAGTAGTATACAAATATTCCATAGGTACAAGTGTAAGTAGGGTTTCCATCAGTCGTCATATTATAACTAAGCATTAGATATAAATTCTAGATACTTATAACATGATCAGATCTCATTTAATAATGAAGGTAACATATACGAAAAGAATAACAGTTATAGTGTGCAATTCACAACTAATCACATGAAATAAAGTGGTTTATAATCTAAACATAAAATAGCATTCTACCAATTACATGAAACAAACTTAGCTACACACAAAGATTTACAATCAAGACATTATCAATCACAAAGCGACAAGTATTTATTATTTAATTATCAGTATCATTTAATTAATTCGGTGTTGATACCAAAAACCAATCATGGTCCAGATTCAGAATTCAAATGTTAATGTTTATCAAATAAGGGCCGACACTCTCCGCCGTTTGCAAATAAGTGCATCTAACACCCTATAATTTGTAAGATGGGTCAAATCTAAATCAAATGAACCAAGGGTCAGGATTTGCTAGAAATTTATAATATCCTAATTTCTAATTACTAAAATTAAGTAATTTAATTCTAATTGCCCTTGGGCATTTTTAAATATTACAAGAGAGCCATTATTCAATTCATAGCACAAACACTCAACCCAAATGTTAGTGCATCTAGTTTTCTTAAATTTAAGTGTCAAGGTTTGACTCAACCCATCAAGCAATCAGTTGATCATTTTCAAAATCCAATCCGCTGGCAATGATCTTCACATCACTATCAAGGCTCGGGCCCAATTCGGGTCAAACCTCGAGTCAGGGTCCAACAAGAAGCAATCAGGGCTGGTTATAAGGTATGAGATGTGGTGTGTGCTTTACTAAATTGCTAATACCCCATTCAAATAAATGGGGTGCCTTATGGGTGCCACTAAAAATAGGCAATATCTCATCAATCTAAAGTGGGTGCCTTACAAATTTTATTGGACTTGACCTCAGGCAGTCGCCTGGTACAGTCAGGTCTCAGTCAACAGTTTAACTAATACAAAAATTGAGGGATAGGTGTTACAACGATTTTCAACTACTCTGATCGGGAGCAAGCAGGGAGCGAATGGAGTCATGGGTCAAAATATCGTCCGATATCGATATGTATCGGTTTTGGACCTCACCAATACGATATATTCAAGGTACCGTATCGGTGCATCCTATACAAAACTCAAAATTTTAGACGATACATTAGAATGTATCATCCGAAACCGATACGTATCGTATCGGTTTTGAGGTTGGATGATACATATCGATTTTCCAAATTTTTAACTCATGGACGGAGCGTTCCCGAACGCGTGTCCGTCTCGTAGCCAAATACAACTTTAATATCCTCTCAAGCTCACGATGCTTTTTACGATGACAACGCATTATAAAATATGTATAGCAATGAGACTCTAATATATTGGGCCTTAAATATCATATTTGGCTGTCTACAATACTCTAAACTCACACACTTAAGACAGACTTTGTCAACGGGTCAGGTCAACTTGATACTCAACCCGCTAGAATTGGATTTTTTACTGTACCGGGCACATGAAATTGGCCCACAGCTCAGCTCGGGAATGAAGCATTTGACCTAATCTTCAAGTTGGGTCAGGTCAAGTCAAGCAAAAATTGGCTCGGTTAGGTGAACCCGACCGAAATTATATATATATAATTAATGGAAATAGGAGATTTTTAATCGGGTCAGGTAGGGCATATAATATTAGCCTCGAGTCATGTTGGGATACACCTTCAGGTCCGGTTGGGTCAGGGATACACTTTTTACTTGTCATGCGGCCTAGATTTTGACTTGACCCGACCCAACCCAACCCATTAACAACCGTCTGACTAGAGTAAGATTGGGACACTAGTAAGGCTACGTTCGTTTCGCAGAAATAGGGAGAAATCACGCGTAATGTGTAGAAATGAGGGGTAACGGTCGGAATTTTTACGCGACTGAATCGTTCGTTTCAGCGCATTTTACCGTTTTAATCGACTGTGCAAATTGCCTGTAATATTTAAGGCTTACAAGCCCAGAGCTTCGTAATAATTTTATATTACCTGTAATTTCTTACGTAGGTAAATAACAGCTATATCTATTACAACACTGTGACAGCCCGAATTTCGGCACCCCGAAACCCATGCCATCAGCACGATCCTCGAGACCGTGCCCCAAAACTATGCACGAAACATTGATATAACAAACAATAATAAAGAGATAAAGCGAATAATTGCATAAAGTGAAAAAAGTTAATGTGCCCCACTGGCACATACAAAAGACAGTTCTACTTTCATGCCACTGCATGAACAGAGAACCGATCCGAACCATCGGTGATAAACAGATCACCCTAGATGGCTCGCCAAAAAAAATAAATCAATTTAATTACATTATTTTAAATAAAAATAAATGCTTGACATACCAAGCCGTACAATCTACTCTCAAAAACTCTCTCTCAAAGTACTCAGCGGAGTCTCCTAGAAGAAGTCCTCGGGAGGAGGCTCCAACTCGTCCCCAGGCACGTAATCCGAATCACCTGGATCAACGTCTCCCGAAGCCTTAGCCGCTACTAACAATGGACCTGCGACGTATAGTCTAAAGGGTGAGCTACATCCTAGCTCAATAGGGAACAACACAATAAACATATAAATCAAAATCTCACATATATTTCATGATATTCAAAGCATGATGTGTCTATGCATTTGCTAGAAAATAGTTTAAAAGATGGTGATTTGCATTCAAGTTATTGGTGATTTGTATGTCTTACTTTACTGTTGATTTATCATGAATGACACTTAACAGGCCTAAAGTAAAACTTAAATCTTCAACTTAAGTAATCCTCGAACAATATAGCATCGAGCGCCGATGGAATACCCACCATCGTCGCCTAAATAAACAGTTGTTATATGTATTCTTTGGGAATATTACCCAAGCCCCTTTCACAATAGGCGGCAGGCTTAAATCTCATCCAACATCCCTGGGATGTGCTTACTGTGTACGGATAGACCTCCGCACTGGTGTACTGATTGGTTGCCATACCGGTCATGGATATCCTGCCGCGTCAGTCGTGGGTATCCTGCCACGTCGGTGGGGTATTCTAATCAAACCTCGAATAATAAAAATAACATGTGCTTTACATATAGTTGTTCACCATGTAAAGTGTTATCTTATATCAGTTAGGCCTCAACAATAGTTATTCAATCATATTTACATCCCTGGGATGTCTAATTTACTTGCATCACACTGATACCTTTATTACTTTCTCATCCCCTGAGGATGTCTCATTCTTATTTGCTTACTGGGTCTCAGTTACTCGCATCACACAGATGCCTTTGTCACATTCTTGATGTCACACACGCACCCTTTTCACAAAGATTTACACAGTTTAAAACATTCTCAGTTTGAGTTCTATATCACTACATACATGCTCTTGTAATTAAAATACATGTTCAAGGTGCTCCCTACCTCAGGTCTCTGAAGGTCGAAGCATCAAGGTCCCATGCGGCTCTTTGTGCTCGCTTTCACACGTACCACCTATGTTACATCACAACACATGTAATACATCACTAAAGATACAATAGAGAAGGTCCTAGACCCTCCATGAACCTCAAAGTCCAATTAAGAAGTCAAGTGAATCTGTCAAAATTGATTAATCGAAACCCAAATCGATTAATCGAAATCCAAAATCGATTAATCGATCCCAAATCGATTAATCGAAATCCCTAAAATGGTAAGGTCAATTCTCAAATCGAGCAGTCGAAAATCTGAAATCGATTAGTCTATCCCAAATCGATTAATTGAAATCCAAAATTGATTAATCGATTTCCCAACTCGATTAGTTGATTTCCCCAGGTCTTGTTTCTCCAGCCACTGGAGGTAGCCAGTCGATTAGTCGATTCCCAAATCGATTAATCGAACTTCCAAATCGATTAATCGAGTTCGAATTCGATTAATCGAAATCGGGCATCCCTGACTTTTCAACTTCTAGACCAAAATCGATTAATCGAACCTTGATTTCGATTAATCGATTTGGCCAGATTCAGCCCCTTTTCGGGTTGTTCTTCCAAAACCCATTCTTTTTCTATTTTCTTTCTTTTCTAAGTCTTTAATCTACCATCTTAATCATATTTGACTGAATTTAATTATCTACAATCTATGCATTAACTTCAATTAGAAACTCACCTTCAATCAATCTCAAATTGATCAATATCTAGGTTGGAATGGCTAGGGCTCCAACTTTTGCTTCAACGGCTCCTTATGCATTGAAATCCGGCAATCAATGCTCAATCTTCCTTCCAATCCAACCACAATAACTCCTTGATAATTAATTTCCTTCTCTCTCTCTCTTCTTAACTCTCTCTTCAACAACCAAACAAAATGAATTCTAGGGTTATTAAACTCTTATATCCTCCTTCCTGTTTCGGTGTTAAGCACATATACCAAAGATAGGTATATGTGACTCTAATTTAACACCATACACTACACTTAGGTCATATTCGCACCACGTCAGTTCTTCATTCCATGAGTTCATTGTTTGACCATCACTTGGTAAACCCTACAACCAGTCGGGCACGGATCCCAAGGTTAAAGTTCAATGCTTAATTTTTCGGGATATTACAAACACCCACTGCCCTTCCACTATAGCCTTAAAGCCCTCTTCAATGGCTTTTTGGAGTTCTTTGGTGATATTGATTTTCCAGCGGCTGAACGTCAACAATAGATTACTCTTTGGCTTCAATTTCTAATTCTAGGGTTTAGGATTATTAGGGTTTGGGTTTTAGACAAGAGAGAAAAAAGCCATTAATGGAGTTGTCTTTGAAGCTATTGTTTATGGGTTGGGAGGAGATTTCGGTTTCAAGCGAGAAAGGTAGGCGAGTCGTCCACAATTATCTGAAGGGGTGCGATGGATGGTCAGATCTTGCTGTGATTGGGAAAGAGAGGAGCATCAGACACATGCCGTATGTTGTGCAGAGCCAATTCTTGAGATCACTTAGGGCTGTTTCGAATCTCAGGTGGAGAACAAGGAGAGAGGTTATCGATTGGATCTCGTCACTCCTTATAGATTTGTTTGCGTTTAGATTTTGGTATTTTGGATTGGTGGGTTGAGAAAATTATGGAATTTGTGATTTTTGGGGTAATTTGAAGCTGAAGATGTTGCCTTTTTTGCTTCTTTTTTTGTTGGTTTTTGTTTTTGGTTTTGAATTGAATTGGTAAATTTTGCTTTTCATGAAAAAATTGGGGTTTGCTTCTATGAGTTGTTAATTAGGAGTTTTTTTTGTTGCTGCTTGTGATTTTTAGGGTTATTTGAATCTGATGAAAAAAAATTGAGAAAAAATCGAAAAATACTAAAAAACAAACGGAATAAATACCCTAAAAATGGGTATTATAAATAAACCAAACCGAACTGAACTGAATCGGTTTCGAGCTTAGAAAATAAAAAAACCGAACCAGTTTCAGTTCGGTTTTGGTTTGAGGTGTACCGAATCGAAAATCAAAAATTTTGGTTTCGGTTCGGTTCGGTTCGATACACCGAACCTGCATCCCTACACTATTTATTTTCCGAACTTACATGAGGTTGTGCAAATTTCATGCGCCTAAAATGCCGGCAATATCGGCCTGCCACGTAAGCCCAATTTACTCGGATAGTAATGCTTCATGAGGCAAAATATCTTCATTTTGAAGATTCTCTCGAAATTTTACGCAAATCGATCTTCTCAATGTAATATACAACAACTCAAAAAAGGTGTTTTTACGAGACAAAATTACTGTGAAAAGAACACTCATATTACAATAGAAAATTACATGCGATATAAATTTTATAGGTAATCCAGTTAGCATTATATTACTTGTAATGTCTATATTACGAGTAATTGATTACGCTGAAACAACCATACCCTAAATAACTAAATATCATATTACATACATAGTGTTCATTATGACTAAAGGTGAGGCCATCAGAGACACTATTATTGATTACGGTTAACAGGGCTATAAGATCATTGTAAGGTAATCATAGAGATGAAAGTGTGACCATCATAAGAGCAGGCACTTATATATATATATATATATATATATAAGGCCTTGGACTATGCACCCGAGTGTAGAGTATATATATATATGATATATATATGAGGCTTGAGATTATGTACCCAGTTGTAGAGAAATCTCTACAAACATGTTAGCCTGGGCATCATGTAATATCCATCACAAGGATCGGGTGATTCGCCAATTCGATAAAATCGATTAAGTGCCACGCAAAGAATTGGACATGACCCAATACAAAATCACGGTTCAAAATGTGATTAAAGTTCCATAAAGTCAATACACCAATTTTTTGAGGCATTACCATATCTTTGACTGACGAAATGGAGATTATATATTAAAAAAAAAATCATGTCCCATGGTTGATCAACCTAAAAGGGGAGTTACTTTAGATTGATCATGTCATGTGGCATGTGAAAATGTGACTGGTTCCACCAGAGTGCATACTGGCATGTGGCATGTGAAAATGTGACCTTATTATATTATAATATAATAAGGGGTAGATAACATTCAAAGTTAAGAGCAAGGTGTCAAAATGGGTATCCGGCTTGAGTATCAGTCCATAGAGGATCGATATGACTCGACCGATACCGATACATATCAGCTT
Source organism: Chloranthus sessilifolius (assembly GCA_021018995.1). Taxonomy (NCBI): domain Eukaryota; kingdom Viridiplantae; phylum Streptophyta; class Magnoliopsida; order Chloranthales; family Chloranthaceae; genus Chloranthus; species Chloranthus sessilifolius. Next base: position 120,411,999 of record CM037587.1, on the reverse strand, counting down.
ATTTTTAAGAAAATAATAATCATAACATAAAGGTATTGGCCGAAACCGATACCATATTGGCAGATACCCGATACGTATCAGCCGATACCGATACTAATACCGATACGTATCGATTCCCCCATTTTTTATACCATGGTTAACAGTAACGAACAAAAGGCAACTTTCCCTTACATGCCTCGAAAGGGCGGGTTACCAACCATCATGACCGCGAAAATGTTTCCAAGCAAAGTAGTAGCACTTTGCTGCGCACTGTGTAATTAAAAATAGCTTAGTTAGAAAACGGACACACACATACCAAATCCACAGCGTCCGCAACTTATACTCTTATGTTTTGATTATCAACTAATAGTCTCACAGACCCTTTTACAACTTCTTCTATCTTAAGCAAAGAGGATTCAAATATTTAACTTGTGTTTAAACTCAATATAATGAAAAGTAGATTCAACAAAAAGTGCCTTAGACTCTTGGTCCCATATGTAACGACCAAGGTTTTTTTAAATTAATATTACGGTATTTGATATATTTTGCACCGTATATAATATTAGTGTTCCACATCGGAACTTAACTTATTTGAGAAAAACTCGTATATTTGTTTATGTCAATAATAAGATGTTAAACCCTAAAATCATAATTTCGAGAACTTTTCTTAAAAGAAACTCTAATCATCAAACATCTTCTCTACCACATTTTTCTAAAGACTATCTAATCTCTTCCCCAAAAACCTTTGATGTGTTCTTTCATAAAGAATACCGTTTTTTTGCCATCAAGATCAAAGAGGAAGAAGACTGTGTAATCGTGGATGGGCCATTGCGTGGATGTCGGTTCTATCACCTTAATCGCCGTTAAATTGCCGTCATGCTTCAAGAGGTGGGTACCTATCCATCCATCTCGTTTTTCTCAGGTTCCGTCGCGTAGGATACCATTCGATCGCGTATCGTCAGGCTATTAAAATAAATCCTAAATTTATTTTCTATATAATATTATTTTAGGATTGAAAAATGTAATTTATCCTTGTTCTAATATTATGTAATTATTTTTCGGATATATTTTGGGTTTACTTCAAAACCCAGATCTGTTCAAAATTCTCGACAGTCGATTGATCGATTTATACTTTCGATTAATCGATTAATTTGAAACCGCGATCAGAGACACTGTTAAAATTATATAAACTCGCTGTTACATTATATACTCAATCGATCGAGGCTTATGCCCAATCCATCGATTCTGGGCAAATTGCTTAATGACCAAAACTGCATAACCTTATAATAATTTATTCTGACACTTTAAAGTCAATAGATCGACCCATCCGGTAGAGCACTATTTTATAGTTGGGGTAATGATTGTTGCTTATTATATTATAATTTTACTATAATATATAACTACAATTGATTACATATAGCATATTATATTATAATATATATGTGTAATCAATTACATCATATAATAATATAATTAAAGTAGTAGGCTACTTTTAACTTATTAAAGTGGTTAAGTTACTTTTAACTACTTAAATTATATTATATTATGATGTAATTGTAAGTGTAATCAATTACATCATAATATAATATAATTAAAGTAGTAGGTTACTATTAAATAATATTTAACTCTTACTATCAGGTAGTAATTGTAAGTGTAATCAATTACATCATAATATAATATAATTAAAGTAGTAGGTTACTATTAAATAATATTTAACTCTTACTATATGGTAGTACGAGTTACACATTGTTTAAAATATTGTAAGTTACGCACGCCCATTTCGAATTCATGCGCTTTCTTTTAGTTCGATCGATCGATACTAGTAATCGATCAATCGAATCTAGACAAAATTGAATTCCCTTATCTATCTCATTATCAATCTATCGACTCCACTGATCGATCGATTAATCCAGACTAGATTAGTATAACTTATCCTATATTACGATTTATTGATTCAAAAATCAATCAATCGATTCTCGTCCGAATAGATGACCCTAATTTAGAATTGTTTATTAATTACTTACATTTTTTTATCAGTGGTTGTGATCCACCTAATTTAAAATTATTGCACTTCATTAATTTGAGTATTTAATAATATATATATATATATATATATATATATTACTTTTATCGTTTCAACGCGACCACTTTGATAACACGAAATATTAGAACTTCGATATCTTTATGAAATTGAATTCTGACCTTCAAGTTATCGAAAATACACTAATAACTCTCATACTCGATATTTATTAGTGTGTTATGTGAATAACTATACATACAAACATAATGATAATCTGGATGTAAACCTTTTGTGCGTATGATGATTTTATACTTTTATTTTGATCATGATACGAATTAAAGATATATTAGGTTATATAACGCGAGTGTATGAGATCATGCCTATGCTTGGCGTGGTGATTCATCAAGATGGTATCGAAGAGTGAAATACATCATATTCATATGTCTTACAACTCATGATGGTATGGGACATCATGACGAGTCGGGTGACTACAAATTCAGTGTGATCTTTTATAAGATGGCATATACGGTGATCCTATCATCCTGAGTTTTAATATGAGAGGATAAAATATGAGATATGATACGGGAATCTGGCCTTGGACCTTAGCTGTGGTGAGATTTTTTTTTATAGTTACGTGAAACTCAAAATATTGACATTCATATACAGATGCAACCCTCTATGATAGTATGGGCAACCACACGAAGTACATCCAGGTTACTACGAAATATTTCTCTTGGAAAGTCTAATTTAGAAAAGTTATCCCATTATAGTTTGTCTTAGAATTAAGTTGTAAGAATATGATAAAATACGAGTATGGGATATGATAAATTATGAGTACGATAATAAGACAATATTGTATAAGCAAATAAAAGATTAAGAACTTAAGTTTTTATATGTGTCGTTCCTTACATAGTCACCGTAAAGGTAACAATATTTTCAGTCAAGACAGGTCTCTGGGAGACATTATGAGTTATGAGTCACCAACCGCTCCTGTGACTGAATGAGGTGTATGATATGAAGGGCGTTATGATATGGTAGTATGATACTATGGTGACTCACATGGTAGCTCGAGCAATGATTCTAACACATGTTGTTTATGATTTATGTGTATGTTAGTTATGCTCATACGATGAATAGACGTATGTGCGAGAACAATAAAAAAGATACAATATGATATGAAATATGACAATATACGTTAGGATATGAGTGTCTAGATCATGATCCTGCATTCACGATTATAATATGAGTTTAGAATATGCACTTGATTTTGTCATCTTCTCCTGATTTCTGAGATATTATTATTATTATCACTCACATGATGCATTCACAATGATTCTGAGTAGAATGAGGTGGATTGATGGTGTATCTACTGAGTTTACGTAACTTAGTCAAACCATCTCGCGATAATTTAACAGCTGCAGGTGACTACGCTAGTGGAGTAGACGCCGGCTATCCAGATCCCACTGACGCTGATTTCATTGATCCTGCGGACGTTGACTACTAGGAGCCTTGGGAGGGCGACGCTGCCAAGTGTCAGGAGGACTATAATGCTAATTTTGATCCGAGCACTGATTATTGACTTCTTTAAACTCGGTATTGAGTTGATTGATGTTATCATTATTGACTCTATGCTTTCTTTTATCAGATTTGTTTTCGACTTTCATTATTATTTTATTGATGGATTATTTGGATTCATTAGTTTTATTCTATTATTTATGACTACTTTACATTCTACTTCTAAGTATTGGTTTTCACAGATTTTGTGGATCCAGACTTGCGCGATAACTCTGATTAAGTGTATGTTCGTTTAGCATTTCAAAATATGTGTGGGTCATAACTCGAAATTCTAAGCCCTAGGGATGGGATAAAATAGGAAAATGCTAGTGAAATCTCTTCTGAATCCTCATATTTTTCTTTAAATAGCACCCCCAAATCCGATATTCAAATTCAAACTTGGTTGATTGATCGACTTAAGTGGTCAATTGATCGACCAAGTTAAAATTTTAATTTTTAAATTTGAATTCTGTGGACTGTGTCGATCCATCGACCAAAGAGGGCCGATCGATCGACCTAGTCAAATGATCGATCTCCTCTGTTTTGCTTCACTCATCCAATTTCTTTTAACTTTTTACACCATTTTGCGTTTCTTAATATATTTAAAGACCACTTTGTCCTGAAACTTAGAAAATTTGATAAATCATGTTAGATAGCTTTCATCGGATGACTAAATGTAGATTTTTAGGGGTGAAATATCATCATATTTCACTGCACATTACATTGATCTCACGGACGTTGACTACTAGGAGCCTTGGAAGGGCGACGATGCCAAGTGTCAGAAGGACTATAATGCTGATTTTGATCCGGGCATTGATTATTGACTTCTCAAAACTCGGTATTGAGTTGATTGATTTATCATTATTGACTCTACGTTTTCTTTTATTAGATTTGTTTTCGACTTTCATTATTATTTCATTGGTGGATTATTTGGATTCATTACTTTTATTCTATTATTTATGACTACTTTACATTCTACTTTTAAGTATTGGTTTTCACAAATTTCGTGGATTCAGACTTGCGCGATAATTCTGATTAAGTGTATATTCGTTTAATATTTCGAAATATGTGTAGGTCATAACTCGAAGTTCTAAGTTTTAGGGATGGGGTAAAATTTCGAGTCGTGACACCATATGAGACTGATTGATCTTATGATGGATTTTCGGTATTCGTAACTGATCACTATTATATGAGACTAAACAATCAATCTTGTATGAGACTTAAATTTTTTTTGCTTAACCTATCTTTACTTAAATTAAATTAAGCACATTAATTATTTTGACCTGTTTGCTTATATTTAAGCGCGACTTGAAAAATTCGGAGACTCGAATCCTATTAGGTAATAAGTGAAACATTAGACCCTTAATAGGTAAATATCGAATAGTTGGAAACTCTCAAGTAAAACGACTATGTGTAGAAAAGTGGTCGGTGAGTGAGCTGGCCGCTATCCGTGACTCCACTATTCTGAAAAGTGTCGGCAATTTTGGATCTTTCCCTGACTCCACTATTCTTGGATCGTGGTGGTGTATCGTACTTTGTGGTACACGCCTTTAAAGAAAGAGTACCTTTAATTTCGCTCCCCCAAAATCTTTTGATTTACGAAAGATTGGGTGGGCAAAAATCTATTAACTAATTTGAATTTCAACCATACAAATTTATTTTCATTTAAATTTTTAACATAATGAATCTTGAGATCATGGGCGTGTCATCAGACGATATGTTTTTTATTTCATATGATTCACATCCCAAAAAGTGATTTTATTTGAGTGTGATAAGTTCCACGTAATGTTAAGGTCACTTTTTTAAAATGAATATCGTGTGAAATTAAAAATTGACGGTGTATGATAAAAGCATAATCTCAAGATACATTATGTGAAAGATTGGGATAAAAACGATCGACAGATTTAAAGTAATTAATGAGTTTTAACGTGAGTAAACTCAAAGATTCAACGGGTGGATATAAATCAAGGTACTCTTTTGGAAATCCAACCTGGCGTCTGATATGGCTATCTTTATTAGACAGTAGAGGTTATCCAATGATGTAAACTTTAGTTGAAATCCATCTGTGCCAACAGTGTCCTGCCACATGGAAATATCCGGTGATGAAGATGTACATGCGCCACTATTCGATTACCCGTTTGCCAGTTTGGGACAGCTGGGAAATGTTGAGCACTCAAACGCTGCACCTCCTCCAAAAACCTAGCCAGGCCCTAATTTAAGCAGGCTTTGATATTGCCAACTTTAGCCATAGTCTAAGTGGGTTGGGACGGGCTTGGGTCAAGTCCAAAGTCACTAATAGCCGAGCTCGAGCTCTTGACAATAAAATGGGGCTTCAGCGTCATCTCCTAGAACTGGTTTTCGTCTTTCGCTCGTAATATAGGAGACGAAGTCACGTCACTTAGTTCCATTAGAAATTCAAGAGATGTAACGCAAAGTCAGGTTCCTCAACCCTAGCGAAGCGGTATCTGGGTTCCTTAAATACCTACCGGCGAATCCGTGCTTCCTTCAACTGAAGGAAGTAGGGTCCTAGGTTGAAACTAGCGTTGATTATTTTATTTTTCTAAAATTTATGTACAATATTTGTTTCTCGTGAAAGATGGAGAAAGATATTTCAAAGGGTAGCTCTATTAGTAAATACCGAACCTTGGAGTCCAATTGAATTTTCTTGATTAACAAAAATTTGCATTTACCGATGCATTGGTGATACTCGACAATTCTCTAATAAAATGAAATCAAGAGAAAATACTCTGATTTTGTTCTATCACATCTCCAGCCATTGGATATGAAAGAATCTTGGTTTTCAATGGTTTTCACTTTTATAGGAAAACATGTAGTCAAAATTCTCCTATTCCCAAGGGCTGCAGATGTGGAAATCCAGCTCAACCTGGTTGAACAACACCAATTCAATCCACATTGGAACAACATATTATGCCAAAAAACAAAAGAATCAGTTAGACAAAAAAAAATCAGCCTTAAAAACCAATAATGGGAGAAAATACAGGCATGGTTAATTCTAAGTTAGCCTTATCTCTGTTTTTACTCAGCCTCACATCTTGCTTAGCCTTATCTCTGCAACTGCCTGAAAACCCCAGCAGGGGGTTCCAAGCTGGAAGATCGAATAAAATCTAGCCCCTTCTCCCAGTCAATTCTAGCTTAATGGCTACCTACTTCTCCGCGGACCATCAACTAATCCTTAATTTTCTCAAGCAACTGCCACACATTTCTCTATTTTCCACAGTGCAAAACACCCCTTTCATTTTATACAATAGCAGACCGTTGGGCAAGGAGATATCCAGTGCTCATCTGCAGCGTTCTATACACCAGCCTCCCTCTAAATTACTTAGATTTTGAGACATTCTGAACCTAAAGCTCTGATGAAGGCATGTAGCTTTCGATCAGAAAGTCTAAGAAACAGCAGGCCCCATTCGACACATATATCCGGTGATGAAGATGTGTGCCACTACTTCGGTGATGAAGATGATCGCAGGATCCATTCTGACCCAACTGTTAATTTTTATTTATTTGTTGTCATTTTATTAGACTCGAAGCCAAATACAACCTTAATATCCACACAACCTCACGATTCTTTTTAGGATGACAGGGCATTATAAAATATGTAATAGCAATGAGACTATAATATGGTGGGCCTTAAATATCATATTTGGCTGTCTACACTCTAATCTCAAACACTTAGACTTATAGTTGTCAACGGGTCAGGTCAGCCTAATACTTAACCCGCTAGAACTGGATTTTTTACTGTACCGGGCACATGAAATTGACCTGCAGCTCATCTCGGGAATTAAGCATTTAACCCAATCTTCAAGTTGGGTCGGGTCAAGTCGAGCAAAAATTGGCTCCGTTAGATGGACCCGACCGGAATTATATATACAAAATCAATGGAAATAGGGGATTTTTAATCGGGTCGGGTTGGGCATATACGATTAGCCTCGAGTCAGGTTGGGATACACCATCGAGCCCAGTTGGGTCAGAATACACCTTTTATCTGTCATGCAGCCAATATTTTGACCCGGCCCAACCCAAACCAACTCAACCCATTGACAACCGTCTGACTAGCGTAAGAGTGGGACACTAGTAAATAAAGAAATACCATATTACATACATAGCATACATTATGACTAAAGATGGCGACATCAGAGAGACAATTATCGATTACAGATAACAGGGCCATAAGATCATTGTAAGGTAATCATAGGTATTGAAAGTGTGACCATCATAAGAGCAGCCACTTATAAAATTATATTTGTTTAATGGGACAATCAACAAAGAGATTAAAAATAATATATGAACAGAAAGATGTGTTAATGCTTTTGGCAAAAGTTTCTCATGTTAGTAGGATTATTTAAAATCGGTTGGTGACTAATCTATTCAAATTTTCTTAATACAAGGGATGATTTAGTCTTATTTCTTTTGATAAAGATGGCATTTAAGTAGACTTGCCATCACCTTGTCATGCTAAAGGTGTGATCTGCACTATGTAGAACATAGTGGGGACGGTGAAAGGTTTCAGGCGTGGGAAGCATTTTTGGTCTTAAAATTCATTTGGCTGCCATGACCTTTGCTGAAGAAATGCCATGGCACGTACCTTACAGCTCACCTGTGGTGCTTGTGTTAGCCTTCTAGGCGGCTCATTCATATATTACCATTTGGCTCTGAAAGGGCATATTTTCTCTTGATATGCTCATGAAAAATTATATGTTGAATAACAAATTCATACAATTAACACAAATAGATTATCACTGATCTAAAAATGATAAAAATAATTATTAAAATAAAATTTTTTAAGAAATATAGAGGCAATTGGTAGGCTATATAATTGAAGGTTCACATTATTTTAAATGAATTTTTCAATAGATAGCTCGCATGCAGATTCAATAAGCAACAATAAAAGTAAAAAAAAATTAAATTAAATGAGTAAAAATAACTCATATAAAAACATCAACAAATAGCTAGTATGCAGATCTAATAACCAACAATGAGAATCAAATCTAAATGCCTTCTACAAATTTGATGAGACCCCAAAAACTTTCAACCGATCATCACAAAGATCACAATCAAACAGATTTTACAAATTAAAATATTTATTAACAAATTGTCTAATAATTTAAAACTTGCCTTCAATGCCAATTGACCTTCAATCGATTGCTCATACACAAATCGCTTTATCCAAACACAATCTCACAAAAATCAACTGCAAAATAAAGATCGAGTGATTTTTCACATAAATTTCACAAACGCAAACCCCATTTAAATTCAATGCAAAGCCATCAAAACTTTCCAAAAAAGGATAACCCAGATAAAAAAACGAAGTAAAAAATAATAAATAAATAAATAAATCACATTTTTACTTAAGTCCTGCGAGCCATTAAGACCACTTGAGTTCATATCTTACTCTAGATAACACTGCTATATACAAACCCATTTCAATTCAAGAAGAACACATTATATAAATTTATCTAAACTTTCTCAAAAAAAGAACCCATAGAAAAAAAATGAAAACTAAAATAAATAAATCACAACTTTACTCATGTCTTGGGCTGTTGAACCACTTGGCTTCATATCTAATTCTAAACTACCCTCCTATACCCAAACACATTCCAATTCACGACCAAAACACCATACAAATTTATCAAACCTTTCCAATAAAGAACAAGAACCCACATCAAAACCCGAAACCAAAAATAAATAAATAACACAATTATATAACTGTAAATGATCCTCATATACACAAGCCCATTTCAATTCAAGACCAAAGTACCATACAAACACATCAAAATTTTGCCAAAAAAGAAAGGAAAAGAACCCACATCAAAAACAAAAATCGATAACAACTAGCAATTATCTAACTTAAACTTACCCTCATATACATAAATCCATTTCAACTAAAAACCAAAACAACTAACAAATTCATCATAACTTTCCAAAAAAAAGAACCCAGATAAAAAAAATGAAATTGAAAATAAATAAATCACAGCATTACATAAGTTTCGCAAGCATATTTAACTCCAAATTACCCTCTTATCACAATCCCCTTTCAATTCAAAACCAAAACAACATACAAATTCATCAAAAGTTCCCCAAAAAAAACTCAGTTTAAAAAAAATGGGAAATCACAATCATCTAACTCTAAATTACCCTTCTATACACAAACCCAATTCAATTCTAGACCAAAACACCATACAAATTAATCAAACTTTCCAAAAAAAAAACCCACCCAGGTAAAAAAAAAATCAAAAAAAAAAAAGAAAGAAAGAAAGAAAGAAATTTTCACCTAAGTCTGGTGAGCCGTTGAGACATCTCAGCCTTATCTCTGATCACAAAAATCCCTAGCAATTTCCAAAAAAAAAACCACCCAGATAAAAAAAAGTCCAAAAAAAAAAAAAAAAAAAAAAAGAAAATTTCACCTAAGTCTGGTGAGTCATTGAGACCTCTCAGCCTCCTCTTTGATGACAAAAAACCCTAGCAAAAGAGAGAGAAAATTAGTTTTGCTAATTTAATCCTAGTAAAAGAGAAAGAGAAAACCTTATTTTACAAGGTGCATATTACGACAAAACAAACGTGCACTTGAGTTTTGCTAACTTGCACCTAACCGCATAACTTGCACCTAATTCTTGTCGTATATGATAGAACGAAGGCATATTCCTTTTTTAAAGGAATCAAACGAGCACCCTTACCTTTCTCTTTTTAAGTAAAGGTAAGATTATATATATAGCATGATACTTACATAGTCACGAGTGCCAATTCCCAACCTGTAGTTCTCGTAGAACTCAAACTAGCCGAAGAGCCACCAGTCGACCGATTGGCTGCAATAATCAGCCAAAGAATCATGGGTTTGCCTTCACAGTAGATTTTAATAAAAAAAATTACGCTCAATCAGAATCGGACAAGGTGGAATAATCACAAGTGCCATTGAATTCATCTCATCTAGTTCTAATGCATTTGTAATGCAAAAAATCATTAGGTGTCAAAGCGACTCATTAGCTTTCGGTGACATTTGTAAATATCAAATTTTGATATGTAACATAGTACATTGGCATACTTAAAAAGAACCATACAAGTAAATAACAAGGATAAGCAGAATGTGTCTGATTAGCCGTTTGTCGGTATGTGGAGCATTAACATACATGAATTGTGTGAAAGAATCTGTAATAGAGGATTGTTGTCTGATCTATGAATATAGCTTACAGTGATGAATCCACGTCTCAGGGTCAAATAGTCACCTTTAGGAACCAACCTCACAAAAAGTCTGAAGAAACATACCTAAGCATAAGAAAAGTTCGCTAGATACTTTGTTGAACGTATATGACTTCCACTAGTCAAGAAACAAAACATTAAGATGTCAGATTACATATTAATAAGTTCTTATCGCTAATTTATTGCCAAGAATCTCTAGGAAACCTCATAAAAAGAAAAAGGTAATGTTATGATGAATCAAATATAAAAAGATGGAAATGCACTGAATATGAACTGATCCAAGCTCTTGTTTAGTACTCATAAACAAGCAAGCTTTCGGGTCCATCTGCGTTGCATATAAAAAAAGAATACCATTAAAACTACACCAAAAACCAAAAAAATTAAAGACCCATTTACAAAAAAATGAGATACCTTTATAGAGTTCCCAATGTAATCTAAGAAAGCCATCAACCGTTTCATTTGTCTGGCTAATTTGCTATGCTCACTCTACAGTTTTTTTAAAAAGTCATTCAAATACAAACTTACCAATCCACATAAATCATGTAAAAAAAAAGTAAAAAAAAAAGAAGACTTACCCAGAAGAGTAGAGGAGGAAAAGTAGTGTGAAAAGGCATATAAATGACATATGATTTGGACATTTATTTCAGTAAAATTTAGCTTATTTATACCATTCATTCCTAATAAACCACAACTTTCAGAATGCAGATTTGCAACCCTATTCATAACCACCATTGTCTTATGCAAAATTAGTTGGTGTAGTGCACCACTAAACTAGTAAAAAAACCTACATAAACTCAGAGGGCTTCAAAGGATCATGCTTATAAGTGGATGTAAACTATCCGATCGGTGAACTTTAATATCAGCCATCAAAATTAAGAACTATTGTTGGTTTTAGAGTGCACAAATTGAATGGTTCGAACCTCCCGAAAAGTGTGATTTTTGGACCCTTAGTCCTTCAATTGATGATATATCACTTTGATGGTATGGATTTCCAAGATCATAATCCAATAAGTGGTGTAAGGTTGTTTAAACACCATTTGGTGTTTAAATGACGGTCAGGAGAGTCGGTCCCAAAAATGAATGAAGAATATATGGTTTTCCAAAGACTAAATGCTTGCAGTGAACAGATTTATATATTTGTATTTGTTTTGTAATCAATGATTAATTTCATAAAAAATAAATAATTAGGGGGACAAAACTTCATGTAATGGTAGTAGTAAAAAAAATTGGGTAAACATACTTTCAAGGTGTTGAACAAGAGCCTTCAATGTCTCCATTCTTCTTCTTTCTGTTTCTTTGCAGCTGAAATTGCCAAAGTACTAGGTAAATGAGAGCACTACTCAAAATAATTATATTTTCTCATAATTAACAAGGAAATAATAATAATAATAAATAAATAAATAAATAAAGTAAAACTTCCAACTTTCTCAAAACTAAATATTACATTCATCCTTAATCACCAGTCTCTTTATCAATAAAATGTGCCTTAATAGCAGCACATAACAACACATCTACTATATAAGTCAAAGATACTGACAGGTCACAAGAACTCTGTGAGAAAAGAAGGATCATTTTGAAGCCATGCTCATTTATGGAAATACACCAAGGACACTTAGAAACACAATTTTTGGTTGGTAGAGAATAAGCAAGCAACAACATACATGGGTCAAGACTAAGATGAAAAAGGCATGTCAGATCCAAATATACTAAAATGGTAGTCAAAGATGAACTAAATCAGAAGCAGAGAAATTAATCACTCAGTTCATATAGTATAATGGAAACTGGTATATTCCACCCAACCCACAAGAGCAGATTAAATGCCACTAGCATGAACAGGGAGTTGAAGCACATGCTTAGCCGCTTCACTGTTTACCCAGTTGCCATGGTTTGTAATTTGAAGTTTGAGGAAACAAAAACAGTGTAGACCGTGGGCAGAAAATACATGATAAAAAGTAAGAAGACAATCCCTTGATAAAATCCAATCTAAGTTCGAGAAAAATATAGATAAAATGTAATTTTTTAATCAGTAATGCCAATTTTGGTAAAGCAGGAGGAGCTAGGCTTAGGCTGAAAATTGACACTAAATAGAAAAAAACAACAAGAGCTAAAGTGCAATCACCCGATAAAAGTGCCTCTTGTTGGACCCTTTTATACTTACGAGTTCACCAAAGATTTTGTTGGGAATGTAGCAAAAAAAAAGAAAAGTTGATCCCACACAAATTCTAAATTTTCCATCCAATCTAGCAAACCCCATAGAACTCACTCATTCGTTACTCGGAGAGATTCCAATTGAAGAATCGCCCTCCAAAACAACCGACAGTAAACAGATCAAGGAACCACAGAACTAAAAACCTGGTTGTAGTCGATGAGGTTTAAAGTATATTGACTATTTAAAGGCCGAGATTGCAACTAGTTTTTTATTTGTTTTAGAACCTATAATCAAAACCAAAGGGGAGCTATACCCCTTAGTTTTTTATTGCACTTATTTATTATAGTTAGAGCTAGGCCTTCTTTTATATATCTTTGTGAAGAAAACATGCAGTATTCTTCTTTAATGACAATCAATTTGCTCTATAATGTACTCAGACTTGAACCCTCAATGAGTCCAGGTCAAGTTTCTTTTGAAAAGATTGCTAGGTGCAAAAGTGGGAATTCAATAGATACTAAATAGAGTGAAGCATAGTTTGAATTCAAGAAACACAAAAGATGGTTATACATGAAGATAAAAGAAATGACATTTCGAAGGTTGCACTGATTGTAGTAATTTCATTTGTCAATTCAAAAGCATCCATATATAGATATATAGATAGAAAAATAAGGAAAAAAGGGCTATAACAGAAATTTCGAAACATCAGCAGTCAAAGAAATGCCTCACTAATATAAACTTTCTTAAAGAATATGAGCCATATCTGATGGTACGTGCTTTTCTGAGTCCCTTTCGGGTCCCGGAATAAGTGGCCTAATTCGGTCCCAAGAGGATTCTGGTTGCAAGGGGGATTATTTTATATGCACCTCAAAAGATATATTAGAATAATAAAAGGACAATATGTAACTGTGTTGCTATGATCACCAGCTACAGGTTTATCGACGCTGCAACACGTCACTGATCACGGTTTACGAGGTGTGGGTTGACTCATTTGCTGAACATCGGCCTGCCAACTCCAGCAGCTATGGGTTGCCTTGGGGTTTAGCTAGTTTGGTTTCCTAATTCTGCTCTGAGTGTAATTGATTTTGTCTTCCGATTCTTCTCTGAGTTTGGTTGACTGGAGGTCTCCAAGCATTGCTCTAACTCTGACTGGTCAAGTTTCCTACTGCAACTCTAATTCTAATTAATTCGGTCTTCTAATGGTACTCTAACTCTAACTAATTTAATCTCCTAATGCTACTCCAACTCTAACGAATTTGATCTCCTAATGCTACTCCAATTAGAAAAAAGGGGGATTGTGACCCGTTATGCTAAGGAGGATCGGCCTCATTCTCGGGCACCCTCCGTAAGCTCCCTTGAGCAAATCAGTTGGCCTTAGGCTATTTTGGTAAATATTAGAGATTAAAATTTGAATTTGAACTGAAGATTACAGATTTAAGGATCAAAATTAAGAAATTTGAAGTTTAAGGATTCAAATTAGGATTGAGGATTATGAACTAGAAGTAAGAGATCAGGAACTAGAACTAGAACTAGAACCTATAACTAAGATCTAAAACCTAGAAAATTAAGAACTAAGAACTGGAACTAGAACTTAAGACCTAAGAATTAAAACTAGAAATTAAAAACTAGAAAGAAATTACCAGAAGCTAAGCGCTTCTTCCTCCTTCCAGTGTCGCAGAGAGAAAAGGACTCGAGCTTAGGAGAGGCCTGAGCTCGAGAGATGAGAGATTGCTATTGAAATTGTTGTTTGGGCGTGAAGGGGGGGAGGGTTCTGTTTATAAGTATGGGGTTAATTTCGCGTGTGGGGCCATGTGCGCATGATCGGAGGCGCTCAATTGAATTCCGCGCATAGTCTAATGCGCTTAATTCACTTTGAGTAGGTCAGTGACTCCGGAGTGACTGGTTGGGCGGGTGTCCTAGTTTCAGTGTGCCCTGGAACCAATTCCACGCAGGTAGCTTTGAGTGGAATCCAATTTCATGCACTGAAGTATGCGCGAAATTGTGGAGTTCGGGCGGCCTTGGGAAACAGAGTCCCAACCCAGTTCTGGACTGATTCCGCGGGTGGTCCGACACTTGAAATCGATTCCGCGCAGGAGTGTATGCATGGAGTCGTGGACTTTAGGGGGTGTAAGGAAGTCTGTACCCAGTCCGGGTGGGACTGACTGCTCATGGACTGCTTTGCGTGTAATTGAATTAAGCGTTTAGTAGCTTGTGCATAATCCGAGTCTTAAGGCAACCCGCGAGAAGAGGGAGCCTGGTCCAAGTGGGACCAAGTTAAGGCTGTCCTAAGCCTGGTCCAAGTGTGCGTGTATCCAGGCGTACAATCTAATTTTGCGCATCTATAATTGTGCGGAATTTGGGATCTTCCCAGGTCGGATTAGGTCCGTGCCACAGGGCTATTATTTCAGCCTGGGTCTCAATCATATACTATTGTTTCAGTATATGGTCCCCGTATTTAGGGTTTGAAGGTCTCCGGAGATGGTCAGTTCTTTTCTAGAGATCGTGGGTAGGGTCAAAGGTTGACCGAACATGTTTGTATACTCCGAGAGGGCAAAATTGGGGTGTCTACAATATCTCTCTTCAATTATGAAAAGTGAGGAGCCATGTGCCAGTTTGGGACCGCTAGGAAAGGTCAAACGCTGCACCTAAGGGCTGTTAACGGGTCAAGTTTGGGCCGGCCTCCTTAAAACCTAAGCAACCCTAACTTAAGTGGGCTTTGATAGGCGCAACTCTAACCCTAACCTAAGTGGGTCAGCGTGGGCTCAAGACGGGTTTTGCTGTTTGATTGTCAACAGCCGGGTTAGGGTCGGCCTTCGAAAACCTAGCCAGGCCCTAACTTAAGCGGGTTTGATGGTGCCCAACTTTAGCCATAGTTTAAGTGGGTTGGGACGGACTTGGGTCAAGTCCAAAGTCACTAATAGGCGAGCTCGAGCTCTCTACAATAAAACAGGGTAGTGTCGTCTCCTAGAACTGGTTTTCGTCTTTCACTCGTAATGTAGGAGACAAAGTCACTTACTTCTGTTAGGTGACAAAGTCACGCTACTTATGTTAGGAATTCAAGAGATGAAACGCAAAGTCAAGTTCCCCAACGCTAGCGAAGCGGTATTTGGGTTTTGTAGATACCTTCCGGTGAATCCGTGCTTCCCTCAAATAAAGGAAGTAAGGTCCTGGGTCAAAACTAGCGTTGATTATTTTATTTTTCTAAAAATTATGTACAATTTTTGTTTCTCGTGAAAGATGGAGAAAGATATTACAAAGGATAGCTCTATTCATACATATCGAACCTTGGAGTCCAATTGAATTTTCTTGATTAACAAAAAATTGCATTTACCAATGCATTGGTTGTACTCCACAATTCTCTAATCAAACACTCTTATTTTGTTATAACCTACGGGCAATGGTCAGGTCCAACCAGGTTAACTGAATTTCGAGTTCACCCACATCTCCAGCCATTGGATATGAAAGAATCTTGACTTTCATGATTTTTTCTTTTTATAGGACGACGTGCAGTCAAGATTCTCCTATTTTTAAGGGCTGCATATGTGGAAATTGGATTCAACCTGGTTGGACGATTGGACCTGACCATTGCCCATAACCTAGTGATCAATTTGCTTCAGTCCTCATTTTTCGGTTGTTAGGTTAGTTTATGAACTTGAACGTTAATAAGTTCTCCATTTCTACACAGCCTCCAGGCGTGTCTTTATTTTACATGCCACTTGAAGGGTCAACATCCTGATTCATGCCAAGAGGGTCAGCTGACTATCACACATTACGCAACACCGGATCTATTCCATCATATTTGTATCATATACATCTGTTTTGTATAATTGTATATAGTATAGATATATGGTGAGATACTAGAGCAGCTCTAGAAGATTCTAGATTAAGAGAAGTCTAGAATCATAGAGGAATGTAGAAAGCTAAAGAGAGAACTTTGGAAGAGTGCAACCAAGGATTAGTGTGGAAACTTCTAGAGAAAATTCTAGAGTGCTCCATCACCATTGTATGAGTGACACGTGTTCAAATCTCTCACCATTTATTATACACTAGAGGCCTTATAAATATGATAGATGGCCTCATTTGTTAGACACTTCTAAAACTTATAAGTATTCTTGAGTGCAATAGAAGTTATCCTTTCCATTCTCTCTCTTTGAGTTCTATACTACTCTTTTAGCCTCTCTTGTGGGATTTTGAAATTAGCCTGATCTCGTGACATGATGCGCATCAGAGGAGCACAATGGCTTGGCTTCTCCCAGCGTGGGCAGGACAAAGGCTGACATGAGCCCTTTCAAAGAATTAAACTTGAGAGAATGATAGCATTGTGTTTGAATGCCCCTAATACAATACCTTATTTGCAACCATGGATTCTTTTCCGCAATTAAGGTACACGTGATCACACACTTTTTGGGATATTTGCAGAAAATGGGGAGACTCGTAATCTCCATAAAAGTGTAAGTCAACAATTTTGCACCTGCAAATATTGGTTATGACGAAACGATCGCTTGTTTGCTCATTATAAATTATCTATTCATGTATATCATTTAAAAAATTCCCAAATCTAGTATGAAACCGTTAAAACTCTCTTTAACGCTTTTGGATGTTATAAAATGGCAAAAATGGCCCTCCTTTTTAAGAAGAAGATGACAATTCACATCGAGAAATAGATATAGAGCATCACTTTTAGCTTTAGGAAATGCCATCACGGTATTTTACCTCATCGGTCTACGGTAATTTCGTCGGAAGAAAAAAGACATTGTTTCACTGATTTTATAATATTGTCATGTTACATATTTAAAATACTCAAAATACTCTGATTGTTTCCCTAATCGAAGTTGGCCGATGAGTGTCACCTTCATAAATAAGAATATGATGAACCTCCTTAAATGCACAATCGAAGAAATATAAAACTGGTAAAACATGGGTCTATAGAGAAATATATAGTTAGAAGACAACACTATACAAGTAAATAAAAAAATCCCAAAGAGCCTACTAGAAGACCTTAGTAGCATTTTAGGCTGCCTATGACATAGCTTTTTGTTAGCCCCTGCCACAACAGAGTTCACCTGCTTTAATTGGTTCCTATTCTCTTTTCTAACTCCATACAATGGAGGATTTACCTGTTCTAGCAGCAACCTCTATGTTCTCTACTAACTCCCTACCAAAGCCAATAAAATCTGTTCTGACAAAGAGTGAGTAGAGAGGGGGGTAGAGCTGGTGAACAGATAAATATTGCTTTATGAGGAGTTATCAAGGAGAAGGGGTACCTGCAAAAGCAGGTAGCAGAATGTTAACAAAGAGGATGGGAACCTGCTAAAGCAGGTGAACTCTGCTATGGCAAGGGCTAGCAGAGAGCTATGCCATACACAGCCTTATAGACTGCAGCGGTCATTCAGAGACTGCTATAATCTGTTATAGACGGCAACAGTATATAAATGACTGCTTCGGAGTCTAAAAGTTTCTTAAACTGTTTTTTTCTTACTGTATTTAAAAAATGATGAATAGAAAAATAATACCATCTACTTATTTTTAAATGAAGCATCATCTCCAGCCAAGGGACAATGATGCTTTCTGTAAACATCTTTCATTTTGTAAGCTTGTAGGATAAAAGTAAAAGGGTTATTCTTGGCATTTATTCAAATTTTGGGTGGGATATTTTCGAGGTATTTTTATCCATTGAAGTTTCAAGGGAAATTTTGTCTTTATAAATTTTATGTGGAAGTTAAAGCCATTTTTGACGTTTCCCACTGAATTTTGGGATTTAGACTGGATACTGGATCTAGCAAAATTTTGGTTGATAAGCCACCTTCATTTAAAATATAAGTTGTAATTAAAGTTATCATATGACACGTCGGCTCAACCCACTGACCCGAGCCGAATGCCCAACCCGCCCAATTTGACGAATCAAAGATTTGAAGACTCGAAATTGTCGGGTAGGGTTGGGCGTCGGCGATTTGAGTCGGTCATTCAGGTTAGGTTGGCATGAAATGCTTAACTTGAATAGGGACTCAAAAGCGTCGGAGCAGCTAAACTTGTGACCGGACCTAACCCGTTGGCAACTATACTTAATAGGGTAATTTTAGTAATGAGAAACACTAGTGGTTATTATTGAATGCTCATGCAAAGGAGATATGATAAACGGTCACTAGTTCACTAAGTTTCTTCGCTGTGTAGAATATTACGGTTGCCAATGAGGCCAGTCGTGCCAATTTTTTTGTTGCCCGACCGGTCAAATTTCCTTATACCACTAGCTGTAGGTGTATATATATGTTATGACCCGGGTTTCGATAACTCAATTATACGGTAGTAGATGAGGTGGAGCACCGAGTTCAATACAAGTGCTCCACAACCTTAACTTTCTCAAAAGAAATGAGAAAGAATTTTAAATTTAAAATTTGGTATTGCTAGCATAGATTTCCCTTCCCGTCTCTTTCTCTCTCTACTTAGCAAGTAGATTCCATTTAGGATTATAATTTGTGGCAAGTTCTCTTTGTCATTTCAAGCTCTCTTTCTCTCTCTAGCCACTTTCTTACTCTAAATGGAAATTGAATTCGGGTATACACACATCGACACACTAAATTTGAAGTTGAACACCTATGTGTACGTGTACTTGTTGCACACGACCATATACCCGAGTTCAATTGAAAAACTCGAACCCAAAACCATTAGATGTGGCACCATGGGGCTTGATGGTGATGCACAGTACCCAAGCTATACCTCCCTCTATCTCTCTCTTACACACACCTACACTAAATAGCATCCAACACACTAACCCAACCCCAACTTTCCATAGTATTCCCACCAAATCTGGCGCCACCTCACAACCACCCCGTCTCTATGGTAAGTAAGAGAGTCCCAATAGGACTCTTGCCTTATTTTTCTTTTATTTATTTATTTTTGTTTGTTTGATTGGTAGAATAGCCCAACCGGGCTCTCTCTCTCTCTCTCTCTCTCTCTCTCTTTCCATCCCCTTCCTTCTCTAGGTCTCTCACTCTTTCTCACACTCTCACCGTATACCCAAGCAGTAGCCAATTGCTGCTATTAAACTCTCTCTCAAGTCCCTCTCTCTCCCTATTAAACCAGCAGCCCAAGCCGTCCCCCCAATTAATCTCCACCTCTCTGTCTCTTTCAAGACCTCATCTCCTCCTACCCAATGAGAGCAGCCGACCCACCTCCCTCTCTCTATTTTCTCTCTCTCTCTCTCTCTCTAATCGAGACCCAAGGCTAATTAGTCTCTGCGGCTCTCTCTCTCACACACTGATCTAGGAATACAGAAAACCCACCCCAGCTATCCTCATTCTCTCTTCTCTCTCTCTAAAGAAAGAGAGTCCACTCTCTCTCTCTATATGCTTTTGTTCTCCTGTCTCTCTTAAAAACCAAAGAAGCAGCCATGGTGTTTAAAAAGAAGTCGGGACTTGATCCAATCTCTGTGCTGATTTGCACCTTGAGCCGAGTTTTTCATGATGACCTATGTGTCTAACTCAAATCTGTTGTTGATCTGACGCTTTTAACCCGTGTCGCGCTGCGCTGACCCAAATTTGAAACCAAACCTGTTTCAATGCATTCTAAGCCATCACAATGCAAAGCCCCAAAATTCGCACCCGTGACGGTCTCCGCACTGGGATATCTCCATCAACCATGACTCATCTCTTCCTACATGAGGTAAATATTTTACATATAATTTTATATCTTTTAAAATTATGTTATTAGAAGTTTATAATGCAATGAAAAGGAGTTCTCCAATTAAATTCCTAACACCAATGTTATAAGAAATGTTTAATATTTGGGACTAACAACACCCATTTTATTTATTGGCGAGTGTTGTAATTTTAATCTTGTTTTACTCGCAAGCGCACGAATCAAGATGTAGCCAGTGGGTGCGAAGTACGAGATCGTTTCCACAAGGATTAATCAAAAGATTCAGAAGAGAAAACAATAATTAATAAATGAATTACCATAGATCTACGAAGTATTTAAACTAATTTTATGATTATGGGAGTTTGGCAGATAGGATAAAAATTAGGCAATATGATAAGGTTTAAATAATTTATGAAAAATATAAATCTGTAGATTGAGATATGAGATTATCAAAAGATATACTACATGCAAGCACTGATCCGAACTCCCATAAATTCTACATTACCAATCTGAGATCACAGAGATGTATGATTAGCATCCCATAAGTGTATGATTAACGCTCACACCTCAGATGACAATTAGAACTTAATTCCTGGGGTAAATTCTACATTACCGATATGAGATCGTGGAGATGTATGATTGACACCCTATGAGTGTATGATTAGCACTCATACCTCATATGGTAATAGAACTTGACCCTGGAATAAGCAATGATTAGGATAAAATCACTATTGCTGATCTAAGATCATAGGGCATGATTAGCTCGCAAATCTCATATGGCAATCGGATTAAATCCATATCGATAATAACATCAGGGCCATTAAAACAATCTCACATCTCAACCATAGATTTGTATTATTATGAATGAATACCTCAGATGGGGTTCATTAGATTCTCATCCCCAATGAAACTAGCCACACATGATAGAAATAAATGGCGTGATTGAACTAAAACTGGAAGATGACATTAAAATACTGTAAAATACCTTGAAAACTTCAATGAAAGCTTTAATCCAACTTTAAATCCAACATGTACAATGGTTTTTCAATTGCAGTAAATGAAACTAATCTAAATCTTAGGCCTAGGAAAAATAAAGAACAAAAATGGACAGAAAATCTAGAGCGAATAAATATTGCTCAAGGAAAAGAAAATGAAAACTGAACTCTCTAACTTATTCCCCGGATTTTGCTTAAATAATTCTCAAATTCGAAGATTAGAAATTCAAACTTGATTGATTGACCATTAAAGTCGATCAATCGGCTTTTGAATTTCAAATTTATGTTTTTCATCTTTTAAAACTCGATTGATAGACACTATATAAGTTGATTATTCGAGTGTGCATATGACAGAGAGTAAATCTTTCAGCTCCTTTTGTTAAGTCGATTAATCGACCTACGAGGTTGATTGATCGACTGTTGCAGTATGGTTGAGCTCCGCTTTTCCTTGGCTTTGATGTTCCAGTGTTAGTTGTCTTTTTGCTCTTTTATGCTTCTTATTGCATCTCACAGCCAGATTTTACCTGAAACACTTAAACTCTCACAATTCTTATCAGATAGCTCTCATCGGATGGCTAAATGTAGGCTCTAGGGGTGAAATATCATCATATTTCACCACTCATTAACCAGTCCTATCGCGTTTGATTGAAGTCGAGTGAGATCAAAAGTAAGAAGACTGGACGCTAAAGCTGGATCCTACCAATCCAACCAATCAAAAGCTCTTGTTAGGTGGGTGCCCTTCTATCCATCCAAATCTACGCTTTTACACTTTTGTGATGATTATATAAAAACTAAAAAATTTCAATCTTATATTTTTTGTAGATTCACAAGATGATTATGGTCAAATGATTAACTACATGGTTGAACCCATCGGTCGAGAACTAGAAGATACTATACCCTTTCACATGGCATACAAGCGTGCCGATAAAATAGATCCTAAGGACTATAAATTGGGCACAAAGAAAGTCCCATGTCAAGGATGGATTGCTGCCTCGTTATATTTTTTATTGCGCATTCGATGTGGTGGTCTTTGTTTGACCATTTCAATCTCAAGGATTTGATCAATTTCTAACCTCAGTCAAACCGTGGTCTCCCCATAAAATTTGATGATTTTTATATCTAATGGCTCACATTGATCTGCTTGTCTTTATTTTCATAAATGTTAGTGCTCCAAAAACCTATGAATATATTGACTTTACACTTAAAATATTTCCTTCACTTATTTAAAAAATTTGCACATACACTGGCCAAAGGGTCCAGTTTGACCCATTAAATTAAGCAAACCACAGACATATGAATTGAGGCCCGTGGATCTAAATAAAGATCAGTTGGTCATCTGTTAAATCGATGGTTAGATTTTGATTATAATAAGCATATCACGGTATTTGCACCACTTCAAGTCGTGTACATAATCACCAAAATTCCTGCACTTTATACTTGTATAGGGTCTGGTTTGACCCTTTTAGATATCAGGTTTTGGGTCAAATTGGGCCAGGGGTCAAAACCCACTTTTTCTATAACCCCAATAGGCCCATTTATCCTAGAAGAGCCACTTACTTTTTAGGAGAAACCAAGGTCAAACCTCTAGGGTAGACCCAACCTATCATTTTAATATTAAAAGAATCTTCTAGATAGATCTTAAAATCATGTCAAGATGGGGTACACCACTCAATGATCATATGATACGTTCTTAATCAAAATCTTGGACCATTTAGTTAATGGTCTAAATGATCAAACCAGTAGTGGCAATCATATGGTATCTAAACATCCATTACACTGATGATGATGGTAAGATTAGATTATTTTAAACTCGATCACATCCACCTTAAAATTCGTGTATCGAATATTCAATGATTTATAAATGATTGAGTCATATCAAGATTAAATCTTATCGAAATCATGTAAATGACCAGTCGATTTGCATCAGATCGACAAGATCTATCTGATGAGACAAGTCTAACATCACCTTGTGATACGTATTCTAGTACTCGCTTATTTTCATTGTAGGTCGCCTCCTTCTTTCTCTTAATGATAAGTGAGACGTCTGAATTACGAGTAATATTAGTTTCCATTATAGTTAGATGCTTTCTTATTATATGCTCTATTTGTATTGTGTGACATTCATTACTCAGAAGTACGTTAGGGCATATATATGTTAAGAAAAGTTAGTAAAAAATGACACACAACTTTTAAGCTTTCGTCACAGTGGGATTTTCTTTTATGGTCACGTAGAACTTGAAATGTTGGAGTCCATGTACGGATGCAACTCCTCTATGGTATTATGGGATGCCACATGAAGTATATCTAGGTTACTATGAAACCCGTCCCTTGAAAAACGTGGTATGTGAAACCTATCGCACCGTGACCCATTCTAATTAAGTTTAAGATAGATGAAATATGAATATATTAAGATACGAGATGTTAAGAAAGTGGAGACTTAAGCCTACACAAATATGAAAATCAGGGCAGGGACCTAAGCCCGGAGCCGAATAATATTATGATATGTTAAGATACGTTATGAAGGTCAGCTAAACATGAATTAAGTTTCTACACATGTCATACCTTACGAGCCACCGTAAGGGTTCAATATCTGCAGTCGAGACGGGTCTTAAGGACAATATGATAGCTTTGTCTCAAACTAAGGAGACATTATGGTTATTATGCACGCAACCTCATCTGACTGAATGGTGGTTTATGTTATAATATGAAGGTTATGTGGTTTATCAGAATATCTCTTATCATGAGTGAGTTGCCTGGAGCCACTTCAAAACTCTAGATACACTTATTGGGAGAGGAATTTCATTGTCGAACCGCTGTGTTGTGTGCCGGTCTAAGGATGAAAATTTAGATCCGAAATTGAAATTTTGGACCAAAATTTCAGTCATTTCGATCGAAATTTTGATCCTTGCGCCTGACACTTGTGGGCTGCAAGACAAATACATGTAAAGAGGTATAGCAGGGATCCTTTGGAAGGAATGAAATAACAGGGCTCCTTCACATCTAACAGGGCTCCTTTGCTTAGATGAGTCATAAGCCACAAACCCCTTGCTATTTTTGGGCTATTTGGAAGGAATGAAACCAAAGAATCTTCAAAGGCAAGCAGAGCACCATCTCTTTGTTGATCAATTCGGCCTATCGGGACCTTTTGCTTTGGGAGAAGACAATTCACGATTAGTCCTTGAAGGGGTTAGAGGCTCTCTAGTTTCATCTATTGTTTTCTCTTCCTTTGATTGGGACTGGCCCCCTCCCTAGTGGGCATTGAGGCCTAGCCTCTTATTTCTATTTTTTTTGTTTCTTTTTGTCTTCTTTCTTTGAGCTCCTTGCTCAGGTTCTGATCAACATGGCATTACCGACCAAAAAAAAAAAAAAAAAAGCCAAAATATTTCTTACAGGGAAATCCTCTATTAAAAAAATAATTTATGTGGTTCATTGTCACGATGATCATTTTCCTGACATAAACTTATTAACATGCTGTCTAAGATAGCAATTTTAAACGTGAAAACCTTCGATCATTAATGCTTTTTATCTATAAGCAGAGTGCTACAAGGCCAACAAATGGAGAAATAAGTATCATCCCACGCTGGGATGTGCCCAGGCCGGGTTGGGCCAAGTTCAAATTCGTCGGGGCGGGATTAGTTATACTCGTGTCGGGCCCAAACATTGCCCATTACCACTCCTACTCTCTTGTGCGCGTTATACTCGTGCCGGGCCCTCCCCTTTCAATCTGCTATGATACAGAGTTAGAAGGTATTTTTTCTTAATTTATTGATAAATGTCATGCAATTCTCGAATACCCTTGGTTTTTCTGTTTCGTTTCATGATTCTCCTGCCCATATTTTCATCCCTGATCTCCAAAACTTTCAACATAGTTAGAATTCCCGTTTGCACCCTTCAAATGGTGAATCCATTATCTTACCAACATATTTAATCAACTTCAATTCTATCTCATCAAAGTTTGATCAATTTTCCAACACTATTATGTTATTTATCTCGTATCTTTTTTATTGAATTGGTGCGAAATCCATTGCCTCTACTACTAATTCCTCCATCGCCCCTGATTATTTTCAGATTACCATGATCACATATCAGCTACCATAGGATTTACAGTAAT
This sequence comes from Chloranthus sessilifolius, assembly GCA_021018995.1. Taxonomy (NCBI): domain Eukaryota; kingdom Viridiplantae; phylum Streptophyta; class Magnoliopsida; order Chloranthales; family Chloranthaceae; genus Chloranthus; species Chloranthus sessilifolius. Next base: position 120,386,347 of record CM037587.1, on the reverse strand, counting down.
AGCTACCATTTCCAGTTGCTCCATAAGGACTTTTGCTGTATGGATATGCAACGCCAGCATTTTCTTTTTTCTAACCAATCATTACTCTCAACAATACTTTAAGTCACAAATACATCACCAACGCATGTCAATAACTCAAGAATCCTAATATGGGTTTCTCTTCTACCAACTCAAAATATCATGATGTATAAATAATCGATAATTATAAAACTAAATCCTGATAAGAGCCTGTACTTTTTATTTCAAATTCTTGTTGATATATTGCCCCCATCTTTATGTAAAATTATGGCGTTTCCGTCCTGCTTGGATACACTTGTCTTCCATAGTCTGATGCCAGAATTTTGAATGATCATGCATTGCATTATGAACATTAAGAGTCAAATTAGGAGTTTATACAATACTCTTCAAAAATTACTCTGTGATAAAGCCAGATGGTCTAGTGATTGAAAAGATGGCGAACAATCAGTGACTGACCAAGAGAATAGTTTCAAGTCACCTCACTTCAAAAGAATTTACAGTACAAAATGTTTGCCCGACTAGGAGAGGAAGATAGGTGTAGATATCTCCAGGGGTCAAATATGAACAAACACTGAAAGACTTATCCTATGTCTAATATCAAACTTAGACCAGGCACTGGAAGATAGGTGCACATTACCCTCCTTAGCTTATCATCCAACATAAAAAAAATCATAGCTTTAGTGTAATGCTTATGCCTACAACAATAATTTACATTGATAAACATATAAACGAATTATTTGAGATCTTTTGATGTTATTATCTTAACAGTCTATTTGGGAGTCTGAAATGTTGTCCAAATTTGCCCAAGGTTACTTCTCATGATTACCGTAATATTACCTTGGATGCCCCTTAATTTATGGCCTTTTTAATTTGGGATTTCTTTCTTAATTTGATTTTCATGCCCGATAATTACTTGCCGGCCAAGATAAGATATATGCTACTTTGTGAGTGATTTTTCAATTTTTAGAAAGCTATCTTACTGGTGCTTGTGGATTTTTAATTTCTTTCTATTTTGGGTTATTTACTAGAAGAGTTCTAATTTTATTATTTGGATAGCCTTAATTTGCCTACTAATTGAAACATTTTTTTGTTTTTTAATTGATCAACATGCAGGTAAAAATCCCTACAATCATTTCTTACTTCATTGTAAGGTTTTGTATTTCTAAGGCTTGCTTTGATTTGTATAATTTGAAGTATATATATATAAATTGTATTGTTTTAACTGCTTATGCCATACAACATAACTGATAATAATATAAAAGGAACAAAGATGGCACATTCAAGGCGCCCAGCAAAGAACTATTGTTGGACATATGAGCTTGAAGGGTTGATGGTTAGTGAGATGGTAACTCAATGTCAATTGGGACGACGCATTTCAAATAAGGATGGCACATTCCATCCTTTGGCATGGAAAGAAATGGAGAATAAATTAAATACTTTGCCTGAATTCATTAGTACAGGATCAGTGGATAAAAAAACTCACATGTTAAAAAAGTACTATTCCAACGCTGCAACCCTCATTAGAGAAAGCGGGTTTGGTTGGGACTATGACCTACGAAAAGTGACAGCCGAGCCATGCGTGTGGCTTCCATATGAGCAGGTGATAATTGTAATTCTGATAACCATTTAAAATTTCTAACGATATGAAAGAAACTTATCGTAACTGCGATAACCATTGGCTTCCACGCAAGATCATCCTTGGGCAAAAACTTATCGTAACAAGGTTATACAAGACTGGGATAGTCTCCGTGTAATATTCTCTGACAGTATCGTCGATGGTAAAGGCACTTTCTATGGTAATGATGTCGAGTTTGGAGACATAGATGATGTTACGCGATTGGGTGATCCCACCCCTCCGATGCCTGACACACCCACTTCCCAATCATCTGGTGTGAGGAGTGAAGAACCACATGACGAATCCATGCCCTACATAGGAGAGAGTAATCCGTGACGGGCTAGGAAGTTGCCTCGAAATTTTGATGGTGCTTCTAGCTCGCGTGGGAAGAGAGCTGATCAGGGGGATGCTATTGCCCAGGCCATTGCCGACTACACTGCCGAACTTAGACACCTTAGGAATAAGCCAACTATAAGTGAGCGTTGGAGGGCCATTCTTGATGAGTTTAAACAAGATGACACGATCAGTCATGTCCAATACATGAATGCAATATTTCGACTGACGGGATCGCCGCTTGCGGAGACGTTTGTAGCTTTGCATCCCCCTGATACACTTGAATTCCTCATGGCTCTCTTGTCATGAATTCCTCATGGCTCTCGATCATAGCCTTGTCGCTTTTTTTTTTGTCTATCTTTATTTTTTTCTCTCAAATTTATTGTGTCGTATTTGCTTTTTACTACTATGTGTCTGTTTCCATTCTCTAGTGTTATTAATTGCAAACTTGTGTTCACTGTCATGTATAAACAACACATACTGTTGTTATCGATTCCATCGACGCCGAGCTGGAGATGGAAATTATCATGATTGGGGATATGATAATGCTTGTTATTTGCTACCATGCGAGTTTATTACGCGGGAATAGGGAGTGTGTACACACGTCCATACTTACTGGTCATGAATTTGTGCAAGAAACAATCCATGGATACGGACGGACCCCTTTTGATCTATTTCAGATGTGAACACTAGTTTTCTTAGAGTTATGTTCAGCCTTGAAGAATAGGGGATTACTATGTAACACTAGACACTTGCTCATTGAGGAGCAGGTGGCTATATTTTTACTAACTTTATTTCATAACTCAAAAAATCGACTGACACGAAAATAGGTTCCAACACTCTGGGAGCACAATTAACATTTATTTCAACGAAGTTTTAGATGCTCTTTTACAGCTTCATAGTGAGATTGTGGTGTTACCAACTGGGGCAACGCAACTAGAGATAGAAAATAATCCACGCTTCTTTCCATATTTTAAGGTAGTCAATTTTGTTAGTATAATTTTATTTTTTCATTTTTATCGTAGTCATATAACTAAAATAATAAATATTCTCGTAAAGAATTACATTGGAACTATCGACGGTAAGGACATCCTTGCATGGGTGCCGAAGCGAGACCAACCGCGCTATCGCAGCCGTAAAATTTTTTGTGCACAAAATGTTTTAGTTTCCGTTTCTATGAATATGAGACTCAGTACGTGCTAGCAGGTTGGGAGGGGGTCTGTCGCAGACTCTAGAGTGCTAGCTAATGCGATCGCATGCCCTCATAACAAGCTGACCGTCCCTGTTGGAAAGTATTACCTAGCTGACGTAGGGTACACGAACATGCTTGGCTTTCTTGCCCCATTTCGTCGAACTCGTTATCACCTTGGAGATTTTAGTAGTTCCAATCCTCCTAGAGATAGTAAACAACTCTTTAATCAGAGTTATTCTAGCGTACGAAATGTTATTGAGTGCGCATTCGGAGCACTGAAACAATGCTTTCCAATCCTCAACACACCGGCACACTATCCTATTTTGACACAAACGAAGATCGTAATTGCTTGTTGTGTTTTATACAATTTTATCCACACCTAACATAATGAAGACCCAATTTTCGAGGAATGGCGTGCAGTGAGACCATTAAATCCAGACGCTGAAAATGTAATCAGCGAGGTGGAAATCCGTGGAACTCAAACATGTCAGGAACATGAGCTAGCCCGACAGTATCGCGAGAGGATCGCTACCCAACTATGGGATGGACTTCACAGCTGATTTTTATAATGTTCACTTGCTTGTAGACGCTTGTAACCCTTCTTTTTGTCTCGCTTCTTGTAATATATGATGTACAACAATAGGTACTGGTTATAAATTGTTAGCACAAGTTTTTGTTTGTTTTAATTAGAACTAATTCATATATATAGTATGTTAAATATTAAAAATTTGCACTACTTACTTTCATTGTGTATGTTATAGTTCCAGATGTCTCATTTTTACATTGTGTTTGTGGGGCGTGTGCCTGAAATATATCGAACATAGGAAGAAGCACACTTACAAGTATATCAGTATTCAGGTGCCTGTCATGTGCGTGTTGACACCTTGGAGGAAGCCGTTGAGCGATTTAATCATTTTCATGTTGTACGAGGCTCACCAACAATTAATGTAGAAGTTGAAGCAAAAAATCCATGTCGTCCTGCAATATTTTTCGTCATTGTGCTCTTATGCATTGTACTGTTTATTTCGAATTATACAATTTGGAATATGTAACTCTTGAAAGAATAACTTAATTTTCTGTACTACCTTAAATGATTAATGAAACTAAGACGAATAGTGATAATCGACGTTGTAACTCTTATGCATTGTATTGCTTTTTTGCTTAAATCACATTAGTGGGATTGAATGCAGATATGCCCGACGACGTTGAATCACACACATCAAATCTAGTAACACCACCCAAACGTGCTACCTCCACAACAATAATCGACGTTGAAACATACGTAATATTAGATTCTTGGCATGCTAGAAATGAGGACGTGATTGACATTTATAGTGACGGCGAGGAAGGAAATGAGAAAGAAGAGCCAGTTATCGACGAAGGCAGTGAAAGAGGCGAAGAAGAAGAGGAAGAAGAAGAAGAGGAGGAGGTTGATGAGGACGATGAAGAATGGATGATGGATCCAAATGATGACGATTCTGACTCTGGAGGATCCGGCTCTGTTACCCTATAATCACTTCTTATTTTCCAGGACTTTCACGGTTAATATGTGTTGTCTTTTATTTTACGCTATGTAATTGTCTAGTGTATGTGTGGTTATGCGTTGTTATCTACGTGTTGTTCTTTTTTTCCTAAGTAATGCAAACTATGATATCTAATATAATTAATAAAGTGTAAAATTAGAGGCTTATTTCATTTTTAATGACATCAACTCTATATAATCATTTGGAACTACCAAAATGGTACACACACACAAACAATGAATTAGTTAAATTTAAACTGGTAGGAAGATTGGGGTTGATCTTGATTAGACTCACGAAAAAATTCAACCCAATTCAATATTTGCGTGATAGGGGATGAAGTATCAAACCTTCTACGGTATAATGGCAACGATCCCTCTTTTACGTGGCCCAAATATTACGTAACGTATTCGCTTCAACGTTTAATGAATAGTTGTGATAAAAGTATATTTTACAAGCAAATATTACTTTCAAAAGAACAATAATATAATACAAATAAAGTGGACTTTACATGTAACATTTTTTTCAAATATTACATGTAAACACTTTACTTTGAAACAAACGTGCCCTTAACAAAGACTGAATATTGGATCTAGAAATTCTTCCTTGGATTTGTGGATTCAATAGTCGAGTTGTCAATTGGTCGAGTGGATCCGATACTCGATCTGCCCGAGCGGAGTTTCTTATCGTGTTGGACAAACCAAATATATCCATCGGGTTGGGTCAGGTGTAGATGCATGACTGACCCGAAAACTGAAAAAAGAGACTTATCTGCTCGACCTATATAACTTAAGTTTTTATATATATATATATATATATATATATATATATATATATATATATATATATATATATATATATATATATCGACTAGAGCCGAATGCCCAACCCACCTAACTTGACGAACCAAAGACCCAACTTGCCTGACCCGACTCGTAGGGTCATGCATCAGGGATTTGAGTCGACCATTCAAGTTAGATCGGGCACAAAATGCTTGACCAGGTCGGTATGGACTCAAAGAGTTTGAGCAACCAAAATTTTGATCGGACCAGACATGTTGACAACTCTACTTACTAGGGTAATTTTAATAAGGGTAAATTACCCAAGGAGAATGATGGATCAACACTAGGGTTATATTAAATGCCCTCACTTAAGTTGTGTGTTGGCGTTGCTCTTTGAAAGAGTAGAAAAGAGTAGCTGATGCTTACGGGCAGATCCACATTATGATAAGGGGAAGCAGATGCTCCTCCTTACTTTTTTTAAAAAAACTTAAGGAATGCTTAAATGTACAACTCAAGATTATTCCTTTAATCATTGATTGCTTTGAATTAGATAATGGAGATAATTTTTTTTCTCAATCTTCGACATATTAGATGTTGAGATCACGGGTCGACCATCAGATGGTCAGATTTTTATTCCATGCAGCACACATCCCAAAAAATGGACATGATCATGGCGTACATCAAATGTAGTCCTCAGATCAATTTTTGGGACCTGTGTTACGTGGATTCAAAATCTGACTGTTTGGTAATATGCTCGTAATCTCAATATCTATTTTGTCAAAGATTAGAAAGAAATTGATCTTTGTCACTTGATTCAAAGTAGTCGAATTGTTTAATCACGTAAAACTCGGGCTGAGAAGGAAGAATCTTGGGGTGAGAATAAAGGTACGCTTGCTTAAATAAGAACCCTTTTTTTAGTAGTCGACTATCAATGATTCTGAAAGAGGAGAGAGGGGTTGGGGGTTGGGGGTTGGGGGGAGAGGGGGTCTCAGCTCTAGCGCTCGCAGCCCTAATTACATATATATTTTTTAAGGTTTTTATTTTTATTTTTTTATAAATGAATCTCTCTATTTTTTATTCATTGAGACCTTATAAGGATGCAAGTTGGATACCCGAATTGAACTGAAACTGAAAATTTTCAATTTTAAGTTCATTTTTTATTTTATTTTTTGAAACTGAAACCCGAAACTTTTAGGTTCAATTTCGGGTTGGTTTGGTTTGGTTTGGTTTTTTTTGGTAAGCTACTTTATTTTATTTTTTGGAGTTTTTTCATTTTTCCATCCTACCTAATCGGCTTTTTGTTTTTGCCACCCAAAATTGGAATTGAACCAAACCATAATTGATTTGGCTCGATTATGTCCGAAACGGTATTTGGGTTAGTTCGTATTAATTTGGTTAACTAGGGTTTCGAGTTGTCCCTGCCCCCTCTTTATAAAAATTCTGGCTTCGCCCCTATCGGTGCTCTTTGTTGTTACAAATGAATATGGGGAGAGAGAATGATTGGAGGAGGAAGAAAGGGGAGATTGCTTTCTTCTTTAAAAGAGCATGAAAAATCATGTTCTTTTAAAGATGACTGTTTTTCTATTTTAAAGACGAGCCTCCCTTTTATCTTCTTCCAATCATTCCCTCTCTACACATTTCTTTGCAATAACAAAGAACAACTGTTGCTCTTTATTACTCTCCCAAAGATGTTTATAAAATTAGGTTTGCCAATGGAGTCCTTCGTGTCAAAATTTTGGTTGCCTTACCGGTCAAGGGTATATGCCCAATCCAACTTGGTGATGCACCCTAATCCAATCCGATGAGTCAAGGTATATACCTGATCCGACTCGACTTGACGCCTAACCCAAAGCTCGACACCAATTCGAAACTCCAATCCGACTGTCAAAAGGAAAGACGAGCAACTTAAACTACAATGGTTCGAAACGGGTTTTGGTAAAGTCGAATCTGTTCAACTCTAAGGTTGCATTTGGGTTAGCTCTTTCACGACAAAGAGCAACTCTTTTGCTCTTTGGCTTCAATAGAGAACTATTTTCATATTTGGCAATATAGCTCCTCACCCCATTTGCTCTGGTGGAGAGCTGTTTTTAGTGATAAAACTGCTCTTTATCTGCTCTCTGCCAGAGTAAACTTTATATGCTCTAACAAAGAACAGGCGGAGAGCTGCGTTTAAGAGCTAACCCAAACACAACCTAAATGAGCCGTCAACTGATTTTAAAACTGTTGGATGTAAAGGAATCTTGACTTTAACATTGTATATTAGACATCCAAATTTGGATCCCTTACCTTACATCCAACGGTGCTAAAATCAGCCGATTTGACCTGACCAAAACCCTTTTACCCCCAACATTCCAGTGCACTTTTAAACAGGAAGAGGAGCGAAGGTGCTCTAAAACCGGCGGCAGAGGAGAGAGTTCAATAGAGCACTAAGGGAGGAGAGCCGAAAACCGGAGCTCCTAGAAAACAAGGGAGATGGTGAAATCTTACCTCCGATACGAAGCTGGCGCAGTGTTCGGTGTGGTGGCTTCGTTGGAGTCCAACATATGCTACGACATCAGCGGGAAGCACCTCTTGGCCCCGGCCCTCGAGAAGGTTGCTGTTTGGAACGTAAGGCAGGGCCTCTGCTCCAAATGCCTATCTCCCTTCCCTGCCTCTACCGGCCCTTCCCTCACCGTCACCTGCATCGCTTCCTCTCCTTCTTCCTCGGTAATTTCTCAAACGTATTATTATTATTAGTATGTTTTTAGTGTTTCACAGGGATGTAAGCTTTGAACTGAAAACTGAAACCGGCGGATAAACGGGCCCACTGAACGATCCAAAACCAAAACCAATTTCCATTCTGTTCGGTTACTGTTTTGGGTGACCGAGACCGAAAACCGAGTGAGTAGGTTTAGAAAAACCGAACCCCAAAAGCAAAAAACTGGAACTGAACCAATTTGTTTCGGTTTTGTTCAGTTTGAACCAAAAACCGAAATTTTCAGTTTCAGTCTGGTTCGGTTAACTATATCTGCACTCCTAACTGTTCATAATCCCGGTGGCACTTGGAGGCATTGTCCCCAAGTCTGGCTTCGGCAATAATTCAGGGAGGTTAAAATTCAGAAAAAAATCTGGCCAGTTCGGGGAAATATTCGAAGAAAAAAAGTATTAAAAAGTTAAAATATTTATAACCATGAGTTATTAAAAAAACCGTGAATTATTCATGAATTATGTGATTTTTTTAGAAACACGATTTTTAAAAAAATTCGGCAATATTTTTCATATATTTTTTTTAAAATCGCCAAATTTGTTGACTATGCCTAGAGAAACTTGGAGAATTAATGGTGGATGGTTAACCTGATTGATGAAGCTGTTTTAATGTACCCAAGACGATCTATGAAAGAAGAGTTGCTACTGATTTATGTAAACTAGAAGCGTGAACAGGTCTGAAGTATTGAATTGATCCCCTAGTTGTAAGTACATTGTGTTCAGTTCATGAAGTACGAGTAAATCTACAAGTGCAAGTGGTTCCATTCATTGATACAAAAAGTTTTGTTAATTTTTGAGGGGAGGTTAGGATGGTTATCAACTAGGAATTGTAAGAAAAGATTCATGTCACACTTCAGGATTTGCTTGGCTTTATGTCGAAAGGATCCCCTATCTTTTTCTTGAACATGTAAACTATCCATTTTATTAAAAAAAAGAAGAAAATAAATGCATATATATAATAAAAAAAGGCCATGAAAGCTCAAATACAATAATAGAAAATCCCCAAAAGACAGTCAAAGGAGAGATCACTGAGGACCCCCTTTCCCCAACTATTAGTCTATCCACAAAAGCCACTTGCCTATACCTTCAACATTCCTTACTTTTGGAGTAAAGGAAAAAAAAACAGTTCCATTGAAGGCTCTCCTAGATTTATGGCACTAATATAATTTCTCAAAGACTAGTTTAGTTGTGTTCTACTTGACCCCATATTTTTTTGGAAAAAACCAAGACAATTGTCTGAGCTAGGTGCTTTGTCCTTCTCGACTGCGCCCTTTTGAAGGTTCTCCCTTATTGTTGGAGAATACTGGGGAATTTCCCTTCCACTAGTTATTGGGCTTTCTATTTTGATTATGTAGGATTTGGAAGAAAGAAACTCATAGTAGCCAAATTCGTAGTAGCCTCTTCTACTATGTCTCTAAAAGAAACATTGATCCCTAAGCAACTTCTTTCTTCCCCTGGTTGTTGCAAATCAGGTGGAAAAACCGCATATTCCTATATCTGTCTTGAAGTCGAGATATCTTTGGTCTTTGTCTGTGAAAGGTGTCTTTGAAATCAGGACCCTTAATCTACGCTATGTTGAGTTAAATGGAATTTTCTCTATTCTCTTGAATTTGGTGGGAATTTTTTCCTAGTGTCTTAGCTCACAATTTCCGAGGCAGAGTTTATCCTATCCTTTAGTTCACCAAAATACTCCTTATTCCACATCCTTATATATGATTTTAAGCTTTTAATTTTTTAGGCATCCGAGCCACTCACAGTCAGGAGGATTATAGCTGATTCCACTTTCCCGCAACAAAATCCTTCATTTATGAGACTACCATGCCATGTAATATCTAAAGGAGGAAGGTTTCCTAATATCATTGCAAGATTCAAGCACTATCAACATAGCAATGGCTCTAGTGACGTGAGGGTTCTATGCAAGGAATTATGATATGCATCTTTCCATTTTTCTTAGAGAAAGAACCTGTCAAGTCTTCATTTATAGGGATCCATTGACTGCCTGACTAGGTTACTTTTCTCTTGACAAGGGCAGAAAATGAAGTTGAGAAAGCTCTCCATACCAACTAGTGAGCCTCTTAGAGGTCATACCATAGTTGTCGTCCAAATATTTAGTTCTCATATTTAGTTTTTCATATTCTGCATGCGACCCCTTTCCTTCAAAATAGCCTTAAAACTTTTTCGAAGAATTACAGATCATCTTTTAAATTTACATTGAACCCAAAATATTTGATAGATGGAGGAACCAATTCCAGCGTGTTGCGTGTGTCTGCATTCTGCAAACTGGTTTCGTATGGTTTTTAAATCATCATGCCAGTGACCTTTTTGATCGGTGGTTTCACACCGTAATTGTTTAATAGAAACTGTTTACAGTTTAGAATGGTTTGCCAACAATAGAAACTTTAGGGGTTGGACCTGTAGCTAAACTAGAAAGTGCATGATGAAGCAACCTTGAGGTTGCAGGTTTTATCCCAGGCTTCCCAGCTTACCTGACGTTTAAAAAAAATAACAGGGTTTCTGAATTAATAAGTTCTCCTAGATAGAAACTTTGTTGATAAAAAGTTTCTTTGAAACCTAGACCCCCCAAAACACTTACCTCTCTCTCTCTCTCTCTTTTATTTTTAACAATTAACAATAACTTTGTTAAGAAAAAGGAAAATCTACAATAATATAAGGAGAAGTTTTCATGTCCCACACGAATAACAACTAGTCAAAGCAGAATGCAGATTCAATATATAAGTGACTCTCATCATCCTTTATGAGTGGGTACGTGATCACGTTCCCTTCCTTGAACAAAGGAACGATATTGGTCTGTTGCCGAATAGACCCTGTTCTTTCTTGAAGCATTCAAATACAATCCTGAACCCCACCCCCCACCCACCCACCCACCTAGCCACTCACCGAACAACATGGTTGATGGGGACATTTGATTCAAAGAACCACCTATGATCTATCAAAGGCGAAAGAAGCATGCGACAACATCCCGAAGGCTCCTAATGGAAGAATGAAAGCGTTCTGAAGGGTTGAAGCAAGCATCCGTATCCACGAACGTCCGTGAAATGTACAGACATTCGTGAAGCACAGGACAAACGTCTGTGAAGCGTAGGATGAATGTTCGTGAGTCACGTTAACACATTGATGACTAGACGAGTTTTGAGGCAAAACTTGCCTTTTTAGAGTTTTAGTTGCTTTAGGATTCTTTTGTTTCAAATTTATGCTTAGTTAGGGTTGGTTTGCTTATATAAAGGCATTGTAAACACACTTTTAATTAATTAATGGTTATTGAATATTCCTTTTGCATAATTGAGGGCTTTTATCAAAGTTTTCTTCGAGGGTGAGATTCTCTCAAGACTTAGAAGAGCAATTCTTCATTCTGCGCACTGTTTGGTGTGAGGCCAATTTTCTATCATTCTTATCTACTTTTATCTCCATCTATGTATAAGTGTTTGGTCTATCCTTCTTATGTACTCTTATTCCCAAAATCCAGAACTAATTGTGTGTTTTGCTTGCTCGATCTTTCCATAACCTAACCTAAGATCGTTCAATAGTCCTAGTACGAAATTCTTCTATTTGAGCCTTGAATTGCTAAGGACCCATAATCTTTTTATTGATTTATTCTGCACGCATTCGAAAGACTCGCGAGTTCATTTGAAGCCCTAAATTGTTGGAGATCTAGTTGTTTGCTTAAGAATGCTAGTCTTCTAGATCTTATAGGGAACGTACTGCGCGAGTTCATTTGAAGCCCTAAATTGTTGGAGATCTAGTTGTTTGCTTAAGAATGCTAGTCTTCTAGATCTTATAGGGAACGTACTGCGAAAGTAACACTATTTTGGGCTAAATCAAATTATTTAATTGAAATCCTCTTTAATTTCAGTATTAATTTGTTAGGAAAATTCATATTTCAATTACTCGTGTTAATTCTAAAATAATCTCAGCCCATCATATTTGCATCATGTTAGTTTCTGCATCAATGGTTCTTCAAGACTTCAACCAACTAATCACAGTAGGTGAGCCTCCTTACATAACCATAAATTTAAACTCATTGAGACCAATGATCAAAGACGCACGAGGGCCACCTGCACTTCCACTTTCTTTAAGGGTATGCGTAAACAAGAATGATCTATCATGAGTGCCTGTATATAGCTCTTCCACCCAATGACTCCTGGTTTCAATTGAGCATTCACTGGGAAGAAACTTGACTGTCTTCTCATTTATCACTGTGTTTGTAGCATTCCATAAGACATTTGCACATATTTTAACCATCAACCTTATAAAAATCTTACATTCAAGGGTCTTGAAGAACAAGTGTCCTTCAATATCAACCCCTGGCGTAGATTGGGCTGATTTTATCCTTAGAGATATTACCATTCCTCCTCATCCATAAGATTCATATGATGGTGATTGGATATAAGAAGGATATTATCTTTGTGCAAGCTGCAATTTCTTTTACAATATTCAAATGCCTTCTCTGAACTTTATTATATATCGTTGATCCTAGATTGCTAATGTCAAATGTTCAATGCATTCAACATCCTGACTCTTGTGGTCAATAAGACACACCACTTTATAGATTGGAAGGAGATGATTTTTTTGATGAAATTGGGAGTCCTTGGTTTAAGAAATCTTAGGGGTACAGAACTATCACTTCTAGCCATATGACTAGAGATTGGGGGAGGAACCAAATTGATCATGGTGGAAACCTTCAAAGACCCTTTAGATTACATTTCTTCGACTTACCTTGGATTAGCCCTTTGTATTGGTAAACCCTCTGGGACCCAGTGGTATAAAAATTTGAAAAAAAATTCTCAGCATAGAAGGGGATCCCTTCTTTTGGTTGGAGGTGGACTCACCCTCATTGTGCATGCATTATCTAATTTTCCATTGTATTATCTGGCTTTATTTGAATGCCCTATGAATTTGATTAATCGTCTTGAACTACTTGAAATAAAATTTCTTTGGAATGGGGGTGAAATTCGTAAAGAGATCAATATATTAAATTGCGATATGTTGTGCTTCTCAAAGGAAGTAAGGACCGCGAGACATCGAGTACGAGATAATGAATCATTCTTTATTGCGAAAGTAGCTTTGGAGATTGGTAGAGGAAAGGAAAGTGACATTGGTTCTCTAATTGGTCTTAAATATGGCATGCAAAATTGTGAGTGAAGTGTAAGAGCTCCAAGGGGGCTACTTGAATCAGGTTGATGAAAGGGAGTTAGTAATGTGAAAGAAAAGCTCGATTTGTGCATTTGTTATAAGGTGGGCCGTAGAGATAGTATCAATTTGTGGGATGACAAATGGTGTGGAGAGAAACCACTATGTGATGCCTTTTATCCGGTGTTTGCGTTAGTTACGTTGAAGATGCCATGATTGACGAGGTATGGGGTTGTAATGACAGATATTCCCAATGGAATATCAAATTGAGACATAAAATTAGGAAGGAAGCATTATATTTGTTGCCTTGTTGGGGGGGACTTAATGAATTCAGAGTCACAAATCAGAATGGGGATGGTGGAGTACAGATAAGCCCAAGGGGTGTTTCTCATTTAAATCTTTTATAAATTTCTTAATAGAAGACCTCCAATATCAATGCCGATGGGGTTGGCCAGTGCGCGGTGGTTGTGAGGGCGGGCGATTGGGTGTGTTTACATTGCTGAAATATTTATTTTTGGTTTCCTGACGGTTTGTCATAGTTGTGGACGTTATAATGGCATAGCTGAAGGATTGTTAATTAAGAGGAGCTCAAACATGGTCCCCGATGTAGCAATGGTCAAGTGGTTATCTCAAAGCAACAAGTCGAAGATATCGTGGATGGTTGGGCTATCTGGCATGGTCCAAAATCTCGGACGATACTGATACATATTCTCGGAGACGTATCGGTATCGAAGCCCACTTATACATGGTACATTGGATATGTATCGTTGATACATACCCATTACATATCAGTATATCATTGTGAACTGATACATTCAATGTATCAGTGATACCCGTACTTATCATCTCAGTATTGGGGGGGGCGCATATTGGTAAACCAAGATTTTGAACCATGCTATCTAGGGAAAATAATATAAAATGCTGCTCCATCTCATGACTAGTCTATTTCACGACGAGTACCTAAGACTCATGCCTGGTGCAGTGAACAAGGGGATCGCTGAGGTCACTCATTTCAATGTTCTAAGAAGGGGGGCTTTTTAAGGACAGTATTACTATTGAAAATTCACAAAATAATACAAAAAATGCCTGAGAAGCTTCCATTATAATATCAAACAAAAGCTATACAAAGAGAAAAAACTTCCCATGAAACACTGGTGATGCGATGCTTTCTGAAGCTGTCACAAAGATCAAAACTATACAAATTTAGGCCCACGGTCGGTGGGAAGAGAAGAGTCTCAAAATCACTATCCTTGGTATCAAGATTATCCTCCTTAGTTTTGGTTCTGCAAAAGAAGCAGAGGGTACCATCAGGCGCATGAGTGCTTTCATTGCCAACCAAAAATTCTCCTTTAGCCAGTGGTTCACACATGTTAGAGATTGCTACATCCTAAAAGAGAGATGGACATGGCTGAAGATATATGGGCTTCCGCTACATGCATGGACCGGTGATCTTCAGCTACAATGGTGGAAGTTGTGACTTCTTCATGGGGGTTGACTGTCAAACTTTTAATTTGGCAGCGACTTGCTTAATGAGATTGCTGGGGGTAGACTATCAGATTTTGAATATGGCGAAGACTCGCTTTGCGAGTTTGCTGGAAGGAGCGACATGCTGGGGAGATAGGGAATGCTGAAGCAAACAATGTTTGTTTTAGGTTCGTAATCGAAATCAAGCATCTAGTTGGGTTATAATCGATTTTGATTGTAGTGACGGGCGTGGGAGATGAGAAAGCAGAGGTCATGATTGGTTTTAAATTGTACCCTTGCAAGTGTACAAGATATATTGTAGCAAGGCAAGAATACGGGTATCGTACCCACAGGGAAGTGCAAAATTAAATTAATTTTGAGGAAATAACAATGACCCAAGGAAGTACCAAGGGCAATAATTTGATTGCTAAGATTAATCACTCCACAATGCAAATAATGAGAGAAATTAAATCAAACTATGCAAGATTGAACTAAGATAAAGAAAATAGCAATGATGAGATGGTCATGGAGTTTGCTAACCCTAGACTTGTAACTTTTCTACAATCAATCCTACAATTTCATGTCAAATCATTCCCCTATCCTAACACTATGACGCATCCAATCATGGCATGAATCATGCGAAAGACATAATGTATCACAAATACAGAATCACAACAATAAGATCCAACCGTACAACATCCTAAATTAGTCTACAAGATCAGATTTAGGTGGAATAACCCTTTTATTGTCGCTGATAACCAAGATCGACTGCTATAAATGAGCATTCGATGATAAACAATAGGCACACACTGAAAGCTGTACGGTTCAACAATTATAACAAGAAATTGTAAGATTAAATGTAAATCAGTTAATCATTTAGAGGTCGCTTCCTCCTTGAACGATGGGTTTATCCACTCATACTGGATTCACACGTATGATGCAAATCCAAAGCCATCACAAAAGTTGTTCTTTTATTTATCCAAGGATTGAAATCTTTACACAACTCTCTTCTAAATTACAAACTACCACTCTATCTGAAGGGGACGCCACATACATAGACATTGGATTCGGACCACATCGTTTCTACCGGCGTCGAAAGAAGAGGAGAGGGAGCCCGAGTCCGAGTACAACATGCGTGTTTCATCGGTGATGAAACATTTTGAGTGGAGGAGAATGACGGGGAACATCAAGGGAAAAAAAAATACTGTTCACGATGAATAGTGACGGACGTCCGTGAACAGTGACGGACGTCCGTGAACAATGACGGACGCCGGTGATGAATAATGACGGACGTCCGTGATTTTGCCCCCTATCTGTCCGTAGGTCACGGACGTCCGTGGGGAACTACGGACGTCCGTGGACGTCATGACGGGCTTTCCGGATTGATTTTTTTTGCGAAAACTTATATTTTTTGTGTTTTATTTCTATTAGAACTCTTTATTTCGAATTTTAATTATTGGTGGCCTATATATTGAGGCTTGTAGAAACATTTAATTATTATTGAATATTTTTAATGCTTTTATGCTTGAATATTTTTTGCCTGAGATAGGTTTGGTGTGAGGCTAAGGGAGTGATTCCTAAAAGCCATTATTATTTTCTCTATTATTTATCACTGTCTTCTTTGAATCTTTTGCCTTATTGATCCCTGCTGGTTTCTCCTACATCTTAACCTATTGATTTCTTGATCCATAAAACCATAAATTCCTTTCCGAATCCCCAAATCAAATAGAGTCCAAAACCCTTTTCTAACCCATAAATCAAACCATAAGCCCATTACAAAATCATACACCTATTTCCAAAGCCCTAGTTAGAGCCTGCGAATCTACTTCGGATTGAAGACGAACGCCCAAGCCTGGAAAAAGCTAGAGTTCTATCTCTAGGCCGATCTCACCTCAAATCTAATAGTACTTGCGCATCGGACTGAACCCTAACTGGATCTCACGTGATCTACCAACCTGAATTCTCTGAACCCTAAGGTATTTAAGATAGTTTTGAGATTAAGCTTGATTTAATTTTATTTAATTTCGACAAAATCGCATAAAATTATAATCACGTATTTTAGGGTTCCCGTCCCGCGTCAGTTTTGGTATCAGAGCCTTAGGTTTTCTAGGTTAGGGCATTTTTGCTTGTCATATTTATTTTATTGCATTATTTTCTTTTTGTGAGCCCATATTGCATTCCATATTAGAACCCTAATAGACTGTGTGATCACCATGGACTCGAGTGCGATTCTCAATGCCCTTAACGGTATGCGAGAAGAATTGGGTGCGATTAACGCGCATCTGAAAACTATTGAGCAAGCCCAAACATCCCTAGGAGTTGGTAATGATAGATTACGTGATCGAATCAACCAACTGGAAGCGATGGGTGGGCTGGAAAATCAGCACAAAGAGCGTGAATGTCCTCACTTAGAACGTAATGGTCGCCAAGACAATCGGGACTGTACGGATCATCGTAGAGATGACTATGACCCCGAAGTTCAACTCCTTAAGAATGTCCGAGTTGAGATTTCGACTTTCGATGGAAGACTGGACCCTACTGTCTTCCTTGATTGGCTTTCTGACAAGGACTAACACTTTGATTGGTATGCCATGAATGACGATCGTTGCGTTAGACTCACTAAGATGAAGTTGGTTGGTCAAACTTGACTTTCCTGGCTCACTGTTGAGCGCATCAGGGTGAATGCGGGTTGTCCTCCCATTACCCGTTGGGAAAACATGAAGGAACGACTTACTGAGAAGTATGTTCCTTTATCATACCACCAACGCCTCCTTGACCAGTGGCAAAATTTACGTCAAGGTGGTATGCCCGTGACCGATTACATTGCCAAATTTGAAGAGTTTATGATGAGGGCAAAAGTATCGGAAGACCCTGAAATCACTCTCTCTAGATTCCGCACCGGATTGCGACTTGAATTGTAAAAAGAATTGATTTCTCACCCTGTAGAAACTCTTGAAAGATGTTATGTCGTTGTGCAAGATCTTGAACGGTACTTGAAAATTACGGTGGTGAAGAGGACCGAGCTATATTATAATAGTCAACGATCCGGTGAGGGACGATTCAATCCTCCTCCCAAACCTACACAACCTGCCCTTGCCAATTCGAGGTTTGAAAAGGGAAAAAGTGTAGTTGGAGACTCCTCCAGGGTTAACTCTCAAGTAAAGTGTTATAAATGTCATAGGATGAGACACTTTGCCTCCCAATGCCCTACGAAATAATCCCAGAGTACTCTCTTCATTGAGGGAGAGGAGGATGATGATGAGGTAGTGGTTGAAGAGGAAGTATTTGAACCGGTTAGCGCACCCAGTGATGAAGAGGGTGATGCTATTGGTCATGCTTTAGTTGTGAGGTGTGCCCTTGCACAACGTCAACGGGATGAACAGGATGATTGGCGAAGGGAGAATATCTTCCACACCTACGCCAGATTTGGTGAAAAGAATTGTAAGGTCATCATGGATAGCGGTAGTTGCAGTAATGTTATATCAACTCATGTCGTACGCTGCTTAGGGCTTACACCCGAAGCCCACCCGAGACCTTATAAAGTCGCATGGGTTAATTCTTCATCCATTCTCGTGTCGAAAAGGTGTCGTGTATCGATTCAGCTAGGTTCTTACTCGGACACTTTATGGTGTGATGTAGTGCCGATGGATGTGGGCCATATTATTTTGAGAAGGCTGTGGCTCTATGACATGGACGTAACTCTTTCTGGTTGATCAAACATATGCACGTTCATGCATAAGGGCAAAAAGATTACTTTACACCCTTTGCCTCCCAAAACACCATCGACCAATACTGTCGAACAGAAGGGCGAGTCTTCTAAATCCATTAGTATTGTGAGCCCTTCTGAGTTCGAGAAAGCATCGATAGAAGCGAGTGTGGTGTACGTAGTTGTCACCGTAGAGAGTGCTCCCGAATTGGTGAGCGAGTGTCCCAAGGAGGTTGAGCCGATTTTAAAAGAGGTTACGGATGTCTTCCCTGAAGACTTACCAAACGAACTCCCTCCTCTGCGTGATATCCAACACGCAATTGACTTGGTTTCCGGATCTACCTTACCGAACCTGCTCCACTATAGGTTGAATCCGGTTGAGCACACCGAGTTGACTTAGCAAGTCAATGAGCTCCTTCAGAAGGGGTTTATCCAAAGAGAGTCTGAGCTCGTGTGCCGTACCTGCCCTACTCACTCCTAAGAAAGATGGTACATGGCGCATGTGTGTGGATAGCCGTGCAATCAACAAGGTTACCGTTAAGTATCGGTTTCCCATACCAAGGCTCGATGACATGCTTGACATGATGGTTGGTGCCACTATCTATTCAAAGATCGACCTTAAGAGTGGCTACCATCAAGTCCGCATCCGCCCCGGTGATGAGTGGAAAACCGCCTTTAAGACTAAAGATGGTCTTTATGAGTGGATGGTCATGCCTTTTGGGCTTTCTAATGCCCCGAGCACTTTCATGCGACTCATGACCCAAGTGTTGAGGCCGTTTCTAGGCAAATTCCTTGTTGTTTATTTCGATGACATTTTGATCTATAGTCATAACAAGGATCAACACTTGAACCACCTTAGGTTGGTTTGTGAGACCCTCAAGGGCGAGAAGTTGTTTGCAAATCTCAAGAAATGCACCTTCATGCAACATTTTGTTGTTTTCTTGGGATTTATTATCTCGATCGATGGAATGGTCGCAGACCCCGAAAAGGTTAGAGCCATTGTGGAGTGGCCCGAGCCTACAAACATACACGATGTCCGTAGCTTCCATTGTTTGGCTACTTTTTATCGTCGCTTCATCAGAAGCTTTAGTACCATTATGGCCCCAATTACTGATTGCATGAAAAAGGGGGACTTTAAATGGGGCAAAGCAGCGACGAAAGCCTTTGCTAAGATCAAACAACAAATGAGTAGTGCACCCGTCATGCGTTTACCGGACTTTTCCAAAGTCTTTGAAGTCGCATGCGACACATCGGGTGTAGGCATAGGAGGAGTGCTTATCCAAGAGGGTCACCTTGTGGCCTATTTTAGTGAAAAACTTAACGAGGCGAAGCAAAAATACCCCACCTATGACAAGGAGTTCTATGCGGTCGTTCAATCTCTTTGGTATTGGAAGCATTACCTTAGACCGCATGAATTTATGCTGTTCTCTGACCATGAAGCCTTATGCTTTCTTGCTTCACAGAAGAAGTTGAACCCAAGGCATGCGAAGTGGGTTGAGTACCTTCAAGGGTTCACATTCGTGTTAAAGCATAAGGCTGGTGCTGAAAATAGGGCCGCTAATGCACTTAGTCGGTGAGTGGTGAATTTGCGCACAATGAGCACCGAGGTCGTCGGATTCGAACAGTTAAAGGATGAGTACCCCGAGTGCCCAAATTTTGGGGTTGAGTACACTGCTCTCCTTAGTAACTCGACCAGCACACACTCCGTGTACACCATCCAGGATGGGTACTTGTTTAAAGGCAATCGCCTTTGCATCTCTCGCACTTCACTGCGTGACTTTACATGCTGGAGGGATGACCGGACATTTCGGGCGTAATAAAACTGTTGCGCTCTTAGAGGATAAGTTCTTTTGGCCTAGCCTAATGAGAGATGTTACTCGGGTTGTCAAACATTGTCGTACTTGCCAAGTGTCAAAACAGACCAAACAAAATATTGACTTGTATACTCCTTTACCCGTGCCACACACACCGTGGCAAGACCTCTCTTTGAATTTCGTGTTTGGACTTCCTAAGACCCCTGGAAGCACGATTCCATTTTGGTCGTAGTGGACCGATTTTCTAAAATGACCCACTTCATTCCTTGTTCTAAAACCTCCGATGCATCTCATATTGCTAAATTATTTTTCGCGGAGGTAGTGCGTCTTCATGGGTTGCCCAAAACCATTGTCTCTGATAGGGATGTTAAATTTACTAGTTATTTTTGGAAGACCCTTTGGCACATGATGGGCACATTGCTCCAATTCTCGACAGCTTACCACCCTCAAACGGATGGCCAAACCGAAAGCACTAATAAGAGCCTTGGGAATCTCCTTCGTAGTCTTGTCGGTGATCATGTTAGGACCTGGGATACTATCTTACCCACAGCTGAGTTTGCCTATAATAATTCTGTCAATAGGTTCATAGGCATGAGTCCTTTTGAGATAGTGCATGGTCATAGGCCTAGGACCCCATTAGACTTGATCCCCATGTCTGCATCCCACAGAGTGTCAGAGTCTACCGATGCATTTGCACAACACATTCATAGCTTACATGCCGAAATTAAACAGAAAATTAATTCAAGCAACAATCAATATAAATTATCTGCAGATGCTCACAAGCGTTATAAAGAATTTCAGGTGGGTGATTATGTGATGGTCCGGGTTAGGCCTGAGCGGTTCCCATCGGGATCTACAAAGAAGCTCCAATCCCGAGGCGCTGGGTCTTTTAGAAATTTTGGCTAAGAGTGGTCCTAATGCATACGTGCTCGAGCTTCCTCCAGGCATGGGGGTTAGTTCAACGTTCAATGTGGAGGACTTGGTTCCTTATTTGGGCTTTACCTCACCTCCTGAAAACCCACTCCAACCACTTCCTAGCCCTAGCCCCAATCCAACCTTGCAACCTATACCTCTTCCTTCCCCAAGCAGACAGAGAGCAGATGAGATAGAAGATATAATCAACGATCATGCTGTCTCTACACATGACGAGGGATTCCAGAAGTACTTGGTTAAATGGGTCGGCAAACCGGAGTCCGAAAACACTTGGGTCCACGAGAATGAATGACGCGGGACGATAACCCTAAAATGCGGAATATGATTTTAATGCGATTTGCCGAAATTAATTAGAATTTAATCAAGCGTAATCTCAAAACTATCTTAAATACCTTAGGGTTCAGAGAATTCAGGTTGGTAGATCACACGAGATCCAGTTAGGGTCCAGTCCGATGCGCGAGTACTATTAGATTTGAGGCGAGATCGGCCTAGAGATAGAACTCTAGCTTTTCCAGGCTTAGGCGCTCGTCTTCGATCTGATGTAGATTCACGGTTCGAACCAGGGTGGCGGAAATAGGTTATGGGTTTGTAATAGGTTTTGGTTTTGTAACAAGTTTATGGTTTTCGGATCGGTTTATGGTTTAGAAAAAAGGGTGTTGGCTATGTTTGATTTAGGGTTTCAAAAGGCTTAGGGTTTTGGGATCGAAAGGAAACAATTAGGCTACGGTGTAGGGGAAGCAAACACAGATCGAGAGATAACCAATATAATAGAGAAGATAACAATGACTTTTAGGAATCACTCCCTTGGCCTCACACCAAACCCATCTCAGGCAAAGAATATTCAAGCATAAAAGCATTCAAAATATTCAATAACTAATTAAAAAGTCTTTACAAGCCTCTATATATAGGCCACCAATAATTAAAATTCGAAATAAAGAGTTCTAATAGAAATAAAACACAAAAAGGCAAGTTTTCGCTAAAAAAAACTCAAATTTCGGAAGCCCGTCACGACGTCACGATGTCCACGGACGTCCGTGACCTACGGACTGTGAAGGGGCAAAATCACGGACGTCCGTGACCTACGGACTGTGAAGGGGCAAAATCACGGACGTCAGTCACTGTTCACATGAACAGTAATTTTTTTTTTTTTCGTGACGTTCCCCGTCATTCTCCTCCACTCAAAATGTTTCATCACCGATGAAGCACGCATGTGGTACTCGGACTCGAGCTCCCTCTCCTCTTCTTTCGACGCCGGTAGAAACGATGTGGTCCGAATCCAATGTCCATGTATGTGGCGTCCCCATCAATTCCCTTGGACCAAAAAGGTTTCATCACCGATGAAACACGCTCGTGGTAGATATCTAGCAGGTCGGGGTTCAAGCGGCGAACTTCATTCTCGTGAACCCAAATGTTTTCGGACTTCGGTTTGCCGACCCATTTAACCAAGTATTTCTCGAATCCCCCGCCCTGTGTAGAGACGGCATGATCGTTAATTATATCTTCTATCTCATCTGATCTCTGTCTGCGTGGGGAAGGAAGAGGTATAGGTTGCAAGGTTGGATTAGGGCTGGGACTAGGGGGTGGCTGGAGTGGGTTTTAAGGAGGTGGGGTGAAACCCAAGTAAGGAACCAGGTCCTCCACATTGAACGTTGAACTAACCCCCGTACCTGGAGGAAGCTTGAGCACGTATGCATTAGGACCACTCTTAGCCAAAATTCTAAAAGGCCCCCAAATACCGAGATTGGAGCTTCTTTGCGATCCGTGGGAACTCGTGGACGGGCTCATGCAGCATATCCGAGCCAGCCGCAGGGCCACTTGTGCCACTGGTGCGTCAGGCATTGGTGGGTTGAAGCTGGAGCATCGTCAGTGCATCACCAAGCCATGAGGGCTTCGCCGTTGATACTCCAAGAGCTTCGGTCGTGGGCCAGGAGGGCACGCGACATGGTGGTAGTTGGTCGTAATGCAGTGCCAGCAGGGCACGTGATGCGGACGCGACTGAGCCAACTTAGCCTAGCGATGCGGGAGGGCGTTGCGGTATGCCAAACCAATACGTTTGAGGTCCTCCTGCCATTTAGGCACTATTGATGTTTAAACCATATATATGGGGAAAGGATCTAACAGCCACGTGACGTGTCGCTGGCCTAAGTGATCCCTCACGAACGCGTGATGATAGCCTTGTGGGCTTGACTTGCAAGATCCTGCCTCGCATAGGTGTTAGGTCGCTCCTGTCGCGTCGTGCGCTGGAGCCATCATGTTGGTGGTCCACGACCACCCTCATGGTGCAGACCTAAACTCTAAGTGGGGTTGCCCCTCGAACTATCGTTGCGTATAGCTATATGTGTTGCATTCGGGAATCCGCATAGTTTCTAACCTAATGCGCTCATGCGTTTGAAACACGGTAGCGAGCTAGATCGAGAAAAGCTAGTTGCCGCACGGCAATTCACGTCGCTAAAGAGTAACTCCGTGACAGTTGGTATCAGAGCCTAGAGATGGCTGAAGGGACCAGTAATGGTACACGTAGACGGACCAGGGAACGTCTAGACGACCTTGAAGGTCAGGCCGAACAGTTGGAGACGGTGGTTTCACTTGTGGAAGACCATGCAGGACGGTTAGACAAGCAAAAAGAAAACCACACCACATTGGCTGAAAACTACGCCACGTTAGCTGAGAACGTGGAGATTCTTGCAGAAGATACGAGGGGCACCGTCAGTGCCCTTCGTTCTGATTGAGGAACCGACCACTAAGATGAACGTCTGATGAAGGCGATTGGAGTCCGGACTGTTCAACAATGTAAACTTCCCAACGAAGGTCAAGATACTGAGTCAGCGGTGCTACGGAGGTGCTCGGGATGCTAAGGAGTTAGAGAATTTCTTATGGGATATTGAGCAATACTTGCCTTGCCCCTTTCTAGAAGAGATGAAAGTGGTCACAGCGACCATGTATCTTGAGGGAGATGCCTAACTATGGTGGCATACACGCTACGTAGAGATTCAGAATGGTCGTTGTGTCGTAGACACCTGGGAAGACCTAAAGAAGGAATTGAAAGTACAATTCTTGCCCGAGAACATTGACTATATCGCTCGGCGAAAACTACGGAAGCTACAGCACACCGGCACAGTGAGAGAATATGTGCGACAGTTCTCCGCGTTGATGTTGGACATCAGGGAAATGCCCGAAAAAGATAAAATATTCTACTTCCTTGAAGGCCTTAAGCCTTGGGCCCAGACGGAATTAAATAGAAGGACACTACCGGATCTTGCGGTAGTGGCGCGTGCAGAGCGACTAACGAGACTATGGGCCCTCGGATCAAAATAGGAAGAGGTCGACGAGAACAAAAGTGGTTCAAGAATCATTCCAAAGCAAACAAGAAAAGCAAGAGCGACGCAAGAAAAGAAAGCGCATCGGAAAAGATTCACATGCCAAGTCACCGAGTCCGCCAACTACGTGCAAGTCGGGTTGCTTCTTGTGAGTTAAAGATTGCCCATGTAAACAGTCGTTGAATGTCCTTCGCTACTACTAGCGCTCGCAATCCTTCCTAAGGAGGAACCAAGAATGGGGGCACTCAAAGGAATGCCATAAAGGGCAAGTAGAGAAAGGAAAGACAAGATGGCCAATGATGTTCATAGAGATGTGCATCAATGGAAAAGTACCGTGCATGATGGTAGACACGGGCGACGATAACTTCATTCGATAAAGAAGCACGTCGCCTAGGCTTAAAACTTGAGCAAGACGCTAGTCGAATAAAAGTATGAACTCGAGGCGCCCCATCGCAGGAGTAGCAAAGGGGCAAATAGGTCCATGGAGCGGTGCCACAAGCTTTATGGCAGTAGAGATGGATGATTTCAAGGTTGTCCTTGGGTTAGAGCTCCTACACCAGGCTAATGCAGTGCCCATGCCATACCTTGGGTCAGTGTGCATGTTTGGAGAAGAGACCCCTTGCATGATCCCAGTCATTCAGAAAGATAAGGAAGCAGTGATGGGTTTATCTAAGACTACTGTTAAAGAAGGACTCAAGAGGGAACCTACATTTCTTGCTACTTTGTTAGAAGAGAAAGCGGGCCAGAGTGTGTGCCAGAAAGTGTGTAAGGATTACTCCAGGAATTTCAAGATGTCATGCTGCCTGAATTGCCTAAGGTGTTGCCACCCAGAAGATCAGTAGATCACCAGATCAAGCTAGAACCAGGTGTGAAGCCGCCGGCCAAAGCTCCCTATAGAATGGCTCCTCTTGAGTTAGCCGAGTTACGTCGGCAGTTAGATGAGTTGTTGAGGCGAGATTTGTTCGATCGTCTAAAGCTCCATTTGGCGCCCCGTTCTATTCCGAAGAAAGCGCGATGGTAGCCTTCGATTATGCATTGACTACGAGGCGTTGAATAAGGTTACCGTCGAGAATAAGTATCCATGCCATTGATTGCATTTGTTTGATCGGTTAGGCGGTCGCGGTACTTTACCAAGCTAGACTTGAGATCGCTATTATCAAAAAGTGCGAGTCGTAGGAGATGAAAGCAAGACTACTGTGTGACCGGTATGGAGCCTTTGAGTTTACGGTAATGCCCTTTGGGTGACTAATGCCCCACATTCTGCACCTTGATGAATGAGTTGTTCCACGCCTACCTCGACAAGTTTGTGGTGGTGTACTTAGACGATATCGTTGTGTATAGCAACACGTTGGAAGAACATCTCAACCACCTCCAAATCATCTTCAAGATACTGCGAGAAAATCAGCTCTATGTCAAGAAGGAGAAGTGTTCATTTGCACAAGAGCAGATTATGTTTTTGGGACACTGTATTGGAGGAGGAAACATCAGCATGGACCTTGAAAAAGTTCGTGCAATCCAAGACTGGAGAGTGCCAGAAGGCGTGACCGAGTTGCGGTCATTTTTGGGTTTGGTCAACTATTACAGAAGGTTCATCCCCGGTTATTCACACCGTGCAGCACCATTGACGGATCTGTTAAAGAAAGATCGACCGTGGCAGTGGTGGGAAAAATGCCAGAGAGCATTTGAGGATTTGAAGGCGGTGGTCGTGAATGACCCCGTACTGAAGCTACCTGATCACTCCAAGCCATTTGAGGTGCACACAGATGCCTCCGACTATGCAATAGGAGGAGTATTAATGCAAGAAGAGCATCCAGTGGCCTTTGAGAGCAGAAAGCTGAACGATACCGAGCGACGGTATACGGTTCAAGAAAAGGAGATGACAGCAGTAGTACATTGTCTTAGGACGTGGAGGCACTACCTACTTGGGTCGAAGTTCTTAGTGATGACCGACAATGTGGCGACCAGCTACTTTCAGACACAGAAGAAATTATCGCCGAAACAGGTTTCTTGGCGAGTTCGATATGGACTTGGTGTACAAGCTGGCAGACCAACCAAGTCATGACGCTTTGGTAGTAGTAAGCGAGTTAGCGACATTGAAAGTTCGATTAGCGGCGTTAAAATTGAAGAACAAAGCTGCAGCTAGCCGCATTAGTTCGACTATCCCGATAGATTAGCGATGGGTTAAAACTAGATCCACTCGCGAGGACCCTACTACAGCAAATACAAGAGGGGAGAACACGGCGATTCTGGACTGAGGAAGGACTGTTGGTGACAAAAGGGGGCCGTTTCTATGTGCCGAAAGTGAAAGAACTTAGGAAGGAACTCTTAAAGGAGTGTCATGACACATTGTGGGCAGGTCATCCGAGAATTCATACGCTTCGCCTTGTTGGAAAAGGCGTTTTATTAGCCTAAGATGGAAGAGGGCGTGAGTATGTCGAGGACTTGCACGATATGCGGCGAGGACAAAGTGGAAAGAGCTAAACCATTTGGACTCCTGCAGATTACGGTGCCATCCGGACCGTGGGAAGCGTCTCCCTTGACTTCATTCTGCATTGCCCAAAGTAAGGACACTGGGTCCATTCCCGGTAGTTGTGGATCGATTCTCAAAGCACGCTACATTCATTCCGCACTGTGTTGAATCAGAATGCACAAAGAAGTCGCGCGATTATTTGTCGAATGCTAGGAAGCGTTGGGGAGTGCCGCAAGTGATTGTCAGTGATAGAGATTCGTGGTTTGCTAGCAAGTTTTGGTCAAGTATTCCGGACTCTTAAACGAACTTCTCATCCAAAGATGCATCCACGCATGCATAGACGTACGAAAGGGTGAATGCTATTTTGGAGGAATATTTGAGACATTTTGTCACAAGCAACCAAAAGAATTGGGTTGATTGTTAGATGTGGCACAATTTTGTTATAATCGAAGAGTTCAGACCTTTCAAATAAGAGCCCATTTGAATTAGAATCGCCAACAACCATCAACACCGCATACAATTACTATGGGATATACTGGATCAAGTCCAAGACCTACCATCTTCCCAAGGAGTGGCAGAGGAATGCGAGATTGCTAGGCCTACTTGGAAAAGGTGTTTAAGCGAATGAAGAAGAAATGATCTGGTCGATACTATCGAGTTGCAAGAAGGTGATGAAGTTTTGGTGAAACTTAATCCAAAGCAGCTCAAATTTTTCAGAAGAAAGCACGCAGGACTAATTCGTAAGTATGATGGGCCATTCCCGATCACGAAGAGGATTAATGATGTCTCATTTCGAGTGCAGCTCCCTCCCCGTCTGAGAATGCATCCGGTCTTTCATGTCAGTTGCTTGAAGCCCTACAAGAGAGACCTGAACAATCCAGGGAGAAGTTTGTCAACCTTGCCGCCCAGATGCTGATTTACAGTTGAAGAGACAGGTTGAAGAAATCCTTGCTCACCGACGTAGTAACAGGGAAGATGGCAGTCAGAATGAATTTCCTGTGGAGTACCTTCTGAAGTGGAAAGGCCTGCTAGAGGCCGAAATTACGTGGGAACTTGAGAGTACCCACCCGTCCTTCCAATCCGCCTTGAAGAAGTACTGGAAGCGCGTCGACGAGGACGTCAACGCAACTAAGTAGGGGAGGATGTGACGTGGGCTCAACAGATGGTTATCCGAGCCACCTAGGCCACTTGTGCCATCGCGCGTGCATTGGTGGGTTGAAGCTGGAGCATCGTCAGTGCATCACCAAGCCATGAGGGCTTCGCCGTTGATACTCTAAGAGCTTCGGTCGTGGGCCAGGAGGGCACGCGACATGGTGGTAGTTGGTCGTAATGCAGTGCCAGCAGGGCACGTGATGCGGACGCGACTGAGCCAACTTAGCCTAGCGATGCGGGAGGGCGTTGCGGTATGCCAAACCAATACGTTTGAGGTCCTCCTGCCATTTAGGCACTATTGATGTTTAAACCATATATATGGGATGATAGCCTTGTGGCTTGACTTGCGCATCCGGGCCTCGCGCCGATAGGTGTTAGGTCGCTTCGTCGCCGTGGCGCTTGGAGCCGAGCCATCATGTTGGTGGTCCACGACCACCCTCATGGTGCAGACCTAAACTCTAAGTGGGGTTGCCCCTCGAACTATCGTTGCGTATAGCTATATGTGTTGCATTCGGGAATCCGCATAGTTTCTAACCTAATGCGCTACCGTGCAGGTTTGAAACACGAGTAGGCTGAGCTAGATCGAGAAAAGCTAGTTGCCGCACGGCAGTTCACGTCGCTAAAGAGTAACTCCGTGACAAACCGCTCAGGCCTAACCCGGACCATCACATAATCACCCACGTTAAATTCTTTAAAACGCCTGTGAGCATCTACAGATAATTTATATTGATTGTTGCTTGAATTAATTTTCTGTTTAATTTCGGCATGCAAGCTATGAATATGTTGTGCAAATGCATCGGCAGACTCTGACACTCTATGGGATACAGACATGGGGATCAAATCTAATGGGGTCCTAGGCCTATGACCATGCACTTCCTCAAAAGGACTCATGCCTATGGACCTATTGATAGAATTATTATATGCAAACTCAGCTGTGGGTAAGATGGTATCCCAGGTCCTAACATGATCACCGACAAGACTACGAAGGAGATTCCCAAGGCTCCTATTGGTGCTTTCAGTTTGGCCATCCGTTTGAGGGTGGTAAGCTGTTGAGAATTGGAGCAATGTGCCCATCATGTGCCAAAGGGTCTTCCAAAAATAACTCGTGAATTTAACATCCCTATCAGACACAATAGTTTTG
Organism: Chloranthus sessilifolius; assembly: GCA_021018995.1. NCBI lineage: Eukaryota > Viridiplantae > Streptophyta > Magnoliopsida > Chloranthales > Chloranthaceae > Chloranthus > Chloranthus sessilifolius. Next base: position 120,356,997 of record CM037587.1, on the reverse strand, counting down.
GGCAAGCCATGAAAACGCACTACCTCCGCGAAAAATAGTTTAGCAATATGAGATGCATTGGAGGTTTTGGAACAAGGAATGAAATGGGCCATTTTGGAAAATCGGTCCACTACGACATAGATGGAGTCATGCTTCCTAGGGGTCTTAGGAAGTCCAAGCACGAAATCCATAGAGAGGTCTTGCCACGGTGTGTGTGGCACGGGTAAAGGAGTGTACAAGCCGGTATTTTGTTTGGTCTGTTTTGACACTTGGCAAGTACGACAATATTTGACAACTCGAGCGACATCTCTCATCAGGCTAGGCCAAAGAACCTATCCTCTACGAGCATAGCTTTTATTACGCTGAAATGTCCGCCATCCCTCCAAAGATGTAACTCCCAAATGAGAAAGTCACAATGAAGTGCGAGGGATGCAAAGGCGATTGCCTTTAAACAAGTACCCATCATGGATGGTGTAGAGTGTGTAATCGATCGGGTTACTAAGGAGAGCAAAGGTACTCAACCCCAAAATCTGGGCACCTGGTACTCATCCTCAACTCGGTGCTCATTGCATAACGAAAGTCACCACTCATGACTAAGTGCATATGCCCTATTTTCAGACCAGCCTTATGCTTTAACACGAATGTGAACCTTGAAGGTACTCCACCGACTTCGTGCCTTGGGTTCAACTTCTTGTGAAGCAAGAAAGCGTAAGGCTTCATGGTCGAGAACAAAGACAAATTCCTGCGGTCTAAGGTAATGTTTCCAATACCAAAGAGATCGAACGACCGCATAGAATTCCTTGTCATAGGTGGAGTATTTTTGCTTGGCCTCGTTAAGTTTTTCACTAAAATAGGCCACAGGGTGACCCTCTTGGCTAAGCACTCCTCCTATGCCTACACCCGATGCGTCACATGCAACTTCAAAGACTTTGGAAAAGTCCGGCAATCGCATGACAGGTGCGCTACTCATTCGTTGTTTGATCTCGGCAAAGGCTTTTGTCGCCGCTTTGCCCCATTTAAAATCCCCTTTTTTCATGCAATCTGTAATTGGGGCCATAATGGTGCTAAAGCTTCTGATGAAGCGACGATAGAAAGTAGCCAAGCCATGGAAGCTGCGGACATCGTGTATGTTCTTTGGTTCGGGCCACTCCACAATGGCTCTCACCTTTTCAGGGTCCGCGACCATTCCATTGGCCGAGATAATGAATCCCAAGAAGACAACGGAATGCTGCATGAAAGTGCACTTCTTGAAATTGGCAAACAACTTCTCGCCCTTGAGGGTTTCACAAACCAGCCTAAGGTGGGTCAAGTGTTGATCCTTGTCGTGACTATAGATCAAGATGTCATCGAAATAAACAAGGAATTTGCCTAGAAACGGCCTCAACACTTGGGTCATGAGTCGCATGAAAGTACTCGGGGCATTAGAAAGCCCAAAAGGCATGACCATCCACTCGTAAAGACCATCCTTAGTCTTAAAGGCGGTTTTCCACTCATCACCGGGGCGGATGCGGACTTGATGGTAGCCACTTTTAAGGTCTATCTTTGAAAAGATAGTGGCACCAACCATCATGTCGAGCATATCATCGAGCCTTGGTATGGGAAACCGATACTTAACGGTAATCTTATTGATCGCACGGCTATCCACACACATGCGCCACGCACCATCTTTCTTAGGAGTGAGTAGGACAGTAGGCACACTGCTCAAACTCTCTTGAATGAACCCCTACTGAAGGAGCTCATTAACTTGCCGAGTTAACTCGGCGTGCTCAACCGGATTCAACCTATAGTGGGGCAGGTTCGGTAAGGTAGATCCGGGAACCAAGTCTATTGCGTGTTGGATATCACGCAAAGGAGGGAGTTCGTTTGGTAAGTCTTCAGGGAAAACATCCGTAAACTCTTTTAAAATCGGCTCAACCTCCTGGGGACACTCGCTCACCGACTCGGGAGCACTCTCTATGGTGACAACTACGTACACCACACTCTCATCTTTCGATGCTTTCTCGAACTCAGAAGGGCTCACAATATTAATGGATTTAGAAGACTCGCCCTTCTTTTCAACGGTGTTAGTCGATGGTGTTTTGGGAGGCAAAGGGCGTAAAGTGATCTTTTTGCCCTTATGCATGAACGTGCATATGTTTGTTCAACCAGAAAGAGTCACGTCCATGTCGTAGAGCTACGGCCTTCCCAAAATGATATGGCCCACATCCATCAGCACCACATCGCACCATAAGGTGTCTGAATAAGAACCTAACTGAATCAATACACGACACCTTTTCGACACGGGAATGGATGAAGAATTGACTCATGCGACTTTATATGGTCTCGGGTGGGCTTCGGGTGTAAGCCCTAAGCGGCGTACGGCATGAGTTGATATAACATTAGTGCAACTACCGCTATCCACGATGACCCTATAATTCTTTTCACTAACTGCATAAGTGTGGAAGATGTTTTCTCACGCCATCATCCTTTTCATCCGCTGAGGTCGTGCAAGAGCACACCTCACAACTAAAGCATGACCAATAGCATCACCCTCCTCATCACTGGGTGTGCTAACCGGTTCAAATACTTCCTCTTCAACCACTACCTCATCATCATCCTCCTCTCCCTCAATGAAGAGAGTCCTTTGGGGTTTTTTCGTAGGGCATTGGGCGGCAAAGTGTCCCATCCCATGACATTTATAGCATTTTACTTGAGAATTAACCCTTGAGGATTCTCCGCCTACACCTTTTCCCTTTTCAAACCTAGAATTGGTAGGGGCGGGTTGTGTAGGTTTGGGAGGAGGATTGAATCCCTCGGATCGATCGCTACTATATTGGGACTCGGTCCTTCACCACCGTAGTTTTCGACACTGCTCGAGATCTTGCACAACGGCATAGCATCTTTCAAGAGTTTCTACGGGGTGAGAAATCAACTCTTTCTGCAAATCAAGTCGCAATCCAGTGCGGAATCTAGAGAGAGTGATTTCAGGGTCTTCCGATACTTTTGCCTTCATCATGAATTCTTTGAATTTGGCAATGTAATCGGTCACGGGCATACCACCTTGGCGTAAGTTTTGCCACTGGTCGAGGAGGCGTTGGTGGTATGATAAAGGAACATACTTCTCAGTAAGTCGTTCCTTCATGTCGTCCCAACAGGTAATGGGAGGACAACCCGCGTTCACCCTAATGCGCTCAACATTGAGCCGTAGCCGAGCTTGGCCAACTAACTTCATTTTTGCGAGTCTAACGCAACGGTCGTCATTCATGGCATACCAATCAAAGTGTTGGTCCATGTCAGAAAGCCAATCGAGGAAGACGGTAGGGTCCATTCTTCCATCGAAAGTCGGAATCTCAACTCCGACATTCTTAAGGAGTTGAACTTCGGGGTCATAGTCATCTCTACGATGATCCCTACTGTTCCGGTTGTCTTGGCGACCATTACGTTCCAAGTGGGGGCATTCACGCTCTTGGTGCTGATTTTCCAGCCCATCCATCGCTTCCAGTTGGTTGATTCGATCACGTAATCTACCATTACCAACTCCTAGGGATGTTTGGGCTTGCTCAATGGTATTCAAACGTGCACTAATTGCACCCAATTCTTCTCGCATAGCTCTAAGAGTATTAAGAACCTCATCCGAAGCCATGGTGATCACAAGGTCTATTAGGGTTCTAATATGGCATGCAATATGGACTCACAAACGAAAAAAATAATGCAATAAAATAAATATGACAAATAAAATGCCCTAACCTAGAAAACCTAGGGCTCTGATACCAAAACTGACGCGGGACGATAACCCTAAAATGCGGAATATGATTTTAATGCGATTTACCGAAATTAATTAGAATTTAATCAAGCGCAATCTCAAAACTATCTTAAATACCTTAGGGTTCAGAGAATTCAGGTTGGTAGATCACACGAGATCCAGTTAGGGTCCAGTCCGATGCGCGAGTACTATTAGATTTGAGGCGAGATCGGCCTAGAGATAGAACTCTAGCTTTTCCAGGCTTACGCGCTCGTCTTCGATCCGATGTAGATTCACGGTTCGAACCAGGGTGGCGGAAATAGGTTATGGGTTTGTAGTAGGTTTTGGTTTTGTAACAGGTTTATGGTTTTCGGATCGGTTTATGGTTTAGAAAAAAGGGTGTTGGCTATGTTTGATTTAGGGTTTCAAAAGGCTTAGGGTTTTGGGATCGAAAGGAAACAATTAGGCTACGGTGTAGGGGAAGCAAACACAGATCGAGAGATAACCAATATAATAGAGAAGATAACAATGACTTTTAGGAATCACTCCCTTGGCCTCACACCACACCCATCTCAGGCAAAGAATATTCAAGCATAAAAGCATTCGAAATATTCAATAACTAATTAAAAAGTCTTTACAAGCTTCTATATATAGGCCACCAATAATTAAAATTCGAAATAAAGAGTTCTAATAGAAATAAAACACAAAAAGGCAAGTTTTCGCTAAAAAAAACTCAAATTTCGGAAGCCCGTCACGACGTCCACGGACATCCGTGACCTACGGACAGTGAAGGGGCAAAATCACGGACGTCCGTCAGTGTTTCACGGACGTCCGTCACTGTTCATCATGGACGTCCGTCACTGTTCACGTGAACAGTAAATTTTTTTTTTTCGTGACGTTCCCCGTCATTCTCCTCCACTCAAAATGTTTCATCACCGATGAAACACGCATGTGGTACTCGGACTCGGGCTCCCTCTCCTCTTCTTTCGACGCCGGTAGAAATGATGTGGTCCGAATCCAATGTCCATGTATGTGGCGTCCCCATCAATGAAGTTCGTCGCTTGAACCCCGGCCTACTAGACATCTACTACGAGCGCGTTTCATCAGTGATGAAACCTTTTTGGTCCAAGGGAATTGACGGGGACGCCACATAGATGGACATTGGATTTGGACCACATCGTTTCTACTGGCGTCGAAAGAAGAGGAGAGGGAGCCCGAGTACAACATGCGTGTTTCATCGGTGATGAAACATTTTGAGTGGAGGAGAATGACGGGGAACGTCAAGGAAAAAAAAAACTGTTCACGATGAACAGTGACGGATGTCCGTGATGAACAATGACGGACCTCCATGATTTTGCTCCCTACCTGTCTGTAGGTCACGGACGTCCGTGGGGCACTACGGACATCCGTGGATGTCGTGATGGGCTTTCCGGATTTTGAGTTTTTTTTTGTGAAAACTTACATTTTTTGTGTTTTATTTCTATTAGAACTCTTTATTTTGAATTTTAATTATTGGTGGCCTATATATTGAGGCTTGTAAAGACTTTTAATTATTATTGAATATTTTGAATGCTTTTGTGCTTGAATATTCTTTGCCTGAGATGGGTTTGGTGTGAGGCCAAGGGAGTGATTCCCAAAAGCCATCGTTATTTTCTCTATTATCTATCACTGTCTTCTTTGAATCTTTTGCCTTATTGATCCCTACTGGTTTCTCCTACATCTTAACTTATTGATTTCTTGATCCATAAAACCATAAATCCCTTTCCAAATCCCCAAATCAAACAGAGCCCAAAACCCTTTTCTAAGCCATAAATCAAACCATAAGCCCATTACAAAACCATACACCTATTTCCAAAGCCCTAGTTAGAGCCTGCGAATCTACGTCGGATCGAAGACGAACGCCCAAGCCTGGAAAAAGCTAGAGTTCTATCTCTAGGCTGATCTCACCTCAAATCTAATAGTACTTGCGCATCAGACTGAACTCTAACTGGATCTCGCGTGATCTACCAACCTGAATTCTCTGAACTCTAAGGTATTTAAGATAGTTTTGAGATTAAGCTTGACTCAATTTTATTTAATTTCGACAAAATCGCATAAAATCATAATCACGCATTTTAGGATTCCCGTCCCGCGTCACTACCCCCTCCCCCCCAAAAAAAACTTCTCAAAACTCAATGAAAATCTGCCAAGAAGAAGACACGCAAACCCTAAACATAGCTTTGTTTATATATGGTGCGGATAGGAAAACTTCCATAAAAAGCTCAATTGATTGAATTTTCAATTTCAATCAATTGACTTTAAATTTGATTTTTGGCGGATTAATTTGAATTTGAAGTCAATCGATTGATTTACAAGTCTCAATCGATTAAGCTTAAATTCAAATTAAAAGAGGGAAAAAGTTGTCATCAAGTCAATTGATTGAATCCTAAATCTCAATCAATTGATGATCGCCTGTAACATCTTTATTCTCTTAGTTGTGGCTGAACCAATCAATTCTCTTTCACGGATTTCGGTACTTTGTTGGCTCCATGGTTCAATGTTCTCATGCAACCCTTAATTATCCTCTTTTATGCTCTTTCAAGATCCAACGGTCAAAAATACTTGAAACCACTAAAACTGTACAACAGCCGTTAGATAGCCTTCATCAGATAGCTAAATATTGGTATTAGGGTGCGAAATATAGTCATATTTCGACACAGATCACACCCCCAAACTTACACTTTGCTAGTCCTCGAGCAAAGAGAATGAAAATATAAACGAAAAATAGACTAGCAACCTAAAAGAAAATAGATGCCACTTTCGTAGGGAACACGATTGCATTTAACATATGCAATAAACATTTAAACCCCTAGGTGATCCCTAGTGGAGGAGTTGTGTCTCCTGAAGGTTTTCAGTGAAGATACCTACAAACTTCAGAAACTTATAAATTCCTGAATTAATTGTCGTGCCTTTTGATTGTCAATTACCTGTGAAATTTTTATAATAAATTCCTAGCCATGCTAATTTTATCAATGCCCATTCAGATTAATTTAATGCCTTGCTTTTTCGATGACTCTTTGATTCATGCCTAGAGTGTTGTGTGTGCTTACTACTGCTAAAATCCTTCCATTAGGGAGCAAGTCCAAACGAGGAATCTTTGGATCCCATGTCTTGACTCAATTCTTACCGTAGATATGCACTCAAAACGAAATCGCTATGATGACTGGGTTGCTTTTTCACACACATGTGAGAGAGAGTTATAATGCAAATAAGGTCTCATATGACATAAGAAATACGGTTCATCAATAAAAAAGAAATCTCATAAAGAAAGATATTTCTATATCAAGCATGTCATATTAAGCACCATAGGCATTGCGTTGTCACTCTCCACAGGGCATTTATCACTCAAGATTGGATCAAAAAGGTCTTTTTCTGGGTTGAAACGGGGCTTGGGTAAAGGTTAAGAAAGAAAAGGGAAATTAGTGATCAAATTTCTCTGAGAAACTGGAAATAGAAACACAATTTGATTTTCTCATTTTTTACTCTTTCCGTTGCAAATTTTTCTGAAATTTTTTGTTTGCTTTTTCTCAATTTTCTTTTCCTTCTACTCTTTTTTGCTTTTCATTTTGAAATCATCTTATAATTTTCATTTTTCTCATTTTCTACTGGTTGCTTTTCCTCTCTTTCAAAAATACTTCGACCATATGCTTCTTGCAAGCATTACCACCATGCCTATCTCTTATTCTCTTATTCTCGTCTCTCATTCCCAATTTCTCAGAGATTGAAGGGTAAGGTTTTACATTTGTAGCACTGGTGTGGGGTATGGTTAATAAGGTTTAACAAGAAAATTTTTTAAGGTAAAATTTTCATTAAGGCTCAAATGGGTGCTAAAAAGATAAATAAGTATAAGGTGGGACATTTTGGGCACAAATGAGCCAATAGATGGCCTTGATCATTTCCTCACAAGGTAGTAATGATGCCTATCTGTTTAAAGTTTAAATACAATGAATTCTAGTGCAATGATATAAAGCCATGCAAAATAGACAAATCGAAATGAATGTATGAGATTATAGCAAGTAAACATGCATTGAAAGATACTTCGAATTTAGCCAACACTGATCAAGAACGAGGAAAAATATTCTGAAGCCTTTCGGGTTTAGTCTCCAATAGAATCCTAAGATTTAAGGTTTTAGACCAATCTCCCGACTTTGGAATTCATGCGTGGCAATGGTATAAGAATGTCTGGACATGGACTGCAAAATCATCATTAAACTTACTTTGAAATTAATAATCATAAGCATTCATGATTTTAATATGGCATGATAACTTTCGTTAAAACTTTCGATCATTAATAATTAAAGGTCATGAAAACTCAATAAATTTCAGGATATAGGCTTTACTATTGCTCAGTCAATTGATTGACTACAGGGAATCAATCGATTGACTTACACTTACTTCTAGTCAGTTTTGGGTCCCAAGTTCCAATCAATCGATTGACTTACACTTGCTTCTAGTCAGTTTTGGGTCCCAAGTTCCAGTCAATCGATTGATTTATGCAAATCAATCGATTGAGTGCCTTTAATTTTACAAAATTACTTCTCAGCTAATGATTAGCAGTCGATCGATTGAAATGAAAATTCGATCGATTGACTGACACATTTTTCAACAATTCTGAGATCGATTGTGCATTTGCAAAATCACTTCTCGGCTAATGATTATCAGTCGATTGATTGAAATGAAAATTCGATCGATTGACTGGCACATTTTTCAATAATTCCGAGAACAGACCCAACATATATATATATATTTCAAAAGTTGCTTGTCAATTTAAATGATGTAATCCTGAGAATTGAACTTCTCACCCCCAAACCTGATGTGTCCAATGTCCTCATTGGTTGACTTTGAGGGGATCTACTACCCCCAAACCTGTGGAATGCATACCACGACCAGAAAGCAGACCAGGTGAAAAGTATTTTGCTTGATAACATCCATTCATCCAGGTTATTACTCAAGAAAAAACAAAATAATTGAGCAAACGCAATTATAAATACTTAATTAAACTTAAAATTTTATTAATTATGTGAGACTAACTACACTTATTGAAAATTTAAAAGAAACTAACCTAATGCAACAATAAAAAAAAAATTACCCTAAAACATTAGGAAGGAAAAATAAAATCTAAAAACAACTTTTAAATCAAAAACCTAAGATTAAATCTGAAAACTTAAAAGTAAATCGCAGCCCTTATTCTTCATCAGAAGCCATCCATGGCTTCGGCTTTGGAAACATAAGCCTCCACATCTCCTCGGTGATGTTGACTTCCTCGGGTGGTTGAATTGGGGTACGAGGTGGAGATGGTGGTGGTGTTGATGGCGTGTTGACGAGCGGTGGCTGCGGATTCATTTCCAACCATGCGTAGGTTGGAATCAGATTCAGACTTGGGCAATGCTCGGCTTCAACAAAGCGAGTGAATGGTGGGCGGCTTCGTGGGGGTGGTGGTTGCGGTGAATCGATGGGCATCAAGTCCAATGGTGATCTCGGCGATGACGGAGGTGGCGATTCCGATTCTAAATTAGTGATTTCTCGATTTGACAAATCCAGAGGTTGTGGAGGCGCATTGCGCCGTGCACGCTTTCTTGCTGGCTCGGCCAACCGCCTAACTGCGAATCGAGTGCGGTACTTGATTGAATCCACTGCTCAAAGTTAGGGAGGACAAGTGCTCTTTGACTAAGGGGATTGATTGAGAAAAACTAAACCTAAAGGTTTATTAAATATAGAAAAACTATCCTAAAAAAAACTAATCTAAAAATGGAAGAAAAATGTGATTTTCCGGTTGGAACTGTAGCCTTCGAAATTTACATCAATCAATCGATTGACAAAGAGGATCTGAAAAGTTGACGAGACGTTGGGCAGACACTTTTTGGGAATAGAAATTTCCACTTTTGGAACATGATTTTAAATTCAGAAAGTTTCCATCCCTTTTTGGATTTGAATCAGAGTCATTCGATTGAATTTCACAATTCAATCGATTGAATAAGATTATTGAGTAATTAAAACCAATGGGAAAATGGAAACTTCCCATCTCCAAACATATTTCCAATCTTAAGGTGAATCTTTTAATTTTCGGGATATTCGCATTCTTTGGCAAGTTGAAGCAGTTCATAGTCAATCGATTGAAAAGAACTTCTCGATCGATTGAACTACTATTATTCCCAAGTAAGAGATTCGAATACCCAACATAGTCATGCTTTATCAATTGCTTGAAAATGAAATTCAATCGATTGACTGATGCAATTGGCAAACAGTTCGAAAACTAACAAAAAATTTCACAAAAAAAACAGACATTGATTTTTCATTAATCATCCAATATGATTTGTTTCCATTAGACATCCCAAGATCACAAAATCCTAATTGATTAAAGAAAACAAACTAACATCCTAACACAAACACTTATACTTAATTAAAATATCCAAATCAAGAAAACAACAAAACAGCACATCAAACCACACAATTTAAAAATCATCATCATTATCATCATCAAGGTCACCCTCCTTGTCCATCACCGCTTGCGCTCCTGTGATGAAGTCATCAGCTTGCGCTAGGAATGATTCTCGCACAATCCGCATAAGGACAGAAATTTGAAAACGTGACCTTCGATCGATACTTCCAACCGTTGTCATCAACCCGTTCATCCGCGCCTCGAGGCGAACAACTGCTGCCTCGGCATTGAAATCCGGAACCTCTTCGGGACGAGGTCTTCTTAGGCCGCTACGTTGGCATTGGGCGGGGTTTGGTTGGGGAGGAGGAGGTATGTCATTGACGTCGACGTTGAAAGGTTGTGGCGCAACTGGAGCATTCCTAATGAGGGCTTTCATACTCTTATTCCACACGTTTCGGCCATATTGATAGAATTGCATATCACCCATCATCTCGTCATAAAAAATCAGGCACTCGAGCTGATCCAATAAGTGCTTGATGTAATGAGGAAAGTAGAGAAGGAGACGCTTGCGTGCCGACGCGGTGACAACAACATCATTGTCACAATGATACATTTCATCAAACATTAATCCGGGTGCATCAAACCAATTGTTTGTGTGGACTGCGTTACGTGCTGCCACACGGTTCTTTGTTCCATGCGGGAGCAGGTTATTGGACATCACAATATCCCAGAACAAGATATCCCTTGGTAAATCCGATCGTTTGGTAGACATTCCAGAACCATGCCTTCCACCACTCATGTTGTTAATCATAGTTTCTTGGCTGAGATCTACGGCTGGATCAATTTGATGATTGACTGGTTGGATCACAAAGAAATTAAAAGCCCGAGTCAGATTGCGGCATGCACATTGTAAGTCCAGTTATCTATCCGGACGCAAATGTAGGCGAAACCTGATGGAGAGCGTGATGCCGACACCCATTCCATATTTTGATAAAACAAGAGAATGAGACGTACGAGATGTCAATTGGAGGTGGTGCAAGCAGCATTTCAAGATGCATTGCCTCAATGTATTCGATCGAATGTGCAGCTTCAGGAATCCGACGGAACTCGGATAGATCAAAGAAGTTTTATGTTTGGATCTACCGATTTACATAATCTTCGTTTGGAGTTCTCATCGGATTGTTATCTGGACGAGGTAGTTGGTATATCTCGGGCCCTGCTCTTGCTATTTCGATGATACGAGGAAGATCGAATAATGCTAGGAAGAGAGTGGGGTTCGGGTGAATGTTTGGAATGAGGTCGGATGAGAGGACCACTCTGGTTCCTTAAAAACTGCTCTCGGGTGACTTGAAATGATTTAGGCTGGTAATGTCAATCGATTGATTTATATGATTCAATCGATTGACATTAATGATTTTGCTTCCCGAAGTGCGGTTTTGGATGGAAAGCTGAAGAGACGTGCCTCAAATTGCCTGGGAAACCGCAATCGTTAGATCACTTTTAATGTTGATCGATTGATTTATAAGTCTCAATCGATTGACATTACAGAAATGTCGCTTCGGAAGAATTTTGAAAAGACATGCCTTGGCCAGTGAAACCGTCAGTCAACTCATTATGTCAATCGATTGAAATTGCAATATCAATCGATTGACATAAATGCAGCGCCGAAGAAATTGACAATGGAACAGACGTGAGGTTTGACTCTTGAGTGACCATGGAGTGACTCCTCAGTAGCAAATGTGAAATTTGTCAATCGATTGAAAAGGATGCCAACTCGATTGATTGACAAAACATCAAAACACAATAATGAAAGTTGATCGTTTGAGTGAAATGTCACATCAATCGATCGATTGAAAAGTTCACACTTCTGCACGAAAATGATCCTACCAGGTCAATCGATTGATTTATTGAGTTAGAATTACTAATTCTACCACACAAACATAAGAGATGACACACTATGACTACCCACTGGGTTGCCTCCCAGGAAGCGCTGAGTTTACGTGTAGACAGCTCGACCATTCAATTTTCATCTTTCTGGATCACTAAGATATATTGATTCTATCCACATTTGGGTCACTGGCTCAAGCATTGGTTTGAGACGTTGCCCATTTACCTTGAAGACGCGGTTATCCTTAAGGTCTCTGATCTCTATGGCTCCGTGTGTGGTAATAGATACGACCTGAAAAGGTCCTTCCCACCTCGATCTTAGTTTTCTTGGATGGAATTTAAGTTTTGAATTGAACAACCAAACCTTTTGTCTTATATGGAATTTCTTTCGAGATATTGATTTATCATGCAGTTTCTTGTACCGTTCCTTGTAAAGCCTCGAGTTTTCATATGCATTATAGCTTAGTTCTTCCAATTCATTCAATTGCAACCTGCGATGGGAACCAGCCGCTTGCATTTCAAAATTAAATTTCTCTATCGCCCAAAATGCCTTATGTTCTAATTCGACTGGGAGGTGACAAGCTTTCCCATATACAAATTTGAAGGGTGACATCCCTATTGGCGTCTCGAACGTTGTGCGGTATGCCCAGAGAGCATCAGACAAACGCAATGACCAATCTCTTCTATCCGGTTGCACAGTCTTTTCCAAGATTCTCTTAATCTCCCGATTTGACACCTCGACCTGCCCATTGGTCTGTGGGTGGTATGGTGTAGCGACCTTATGTGTAACGCTATATTTCCTCATTAATGAATTAAAATTCCGGATGCAAAAATGTGAACCACCACCACTAATGATGGCTCTCGGTACTCCGAACCTGTTGAAAACATTCTCTTTCAAGAATCCAATGACAACTTTGTGATTGTTAGTTCTGGTAGCTATCGCTTCCACCCATTTTGACACATAATCCATTGCGACCAATATGTACATGTAACCACATGTTGGAGGAAAAGGACCCATGAAGTCTATTCCCCACACGTCAAATACTTCAACAATTAAAATTCGTTGCAACGGCATCATATTTCGTCGTGAAATATTTCCTAACTGTTGACATCGTTGGCACCCTTTACAAAATCTTGCGGTGTCATGAAAAATGGATGGCCAATAAAATCCACTTTGAAGGATTTTATTTGCAGTCTTTTGTCCTCCAAAATGACCTCCACAAGCCCCATCATGGCAGAAAATCATAATGCTCCATTGCTCCTCTGGTATGCATCTTCTTATTACCTGGTCTAAGCAGATTTTGAACAAATGTGGGTCGTCCCAAAAGTAGTATTTGATTTGGGAGAAGAAGAGATCTTTATCATTTCTATCCTACTGCATAGGAATTCGCCCTGTGACTAGGTAATTGAAAATGTTCGCGTACCAAGGGGCTCTGTTTCTTGCCACATTGATAACCATCAATTGTTCATTGGGAAAGTTGTCCCGAATCGGTTTTGAAGCAACTGTTTCTTCATGAAGTATTTGAGACAAATGATCTGCAACCACATTTTCAACTCTTTTTTGTCTTGAATTTTAAAGTTGAATTTTTGAAGGAGCAAGATCTGTCGAATCAATCTTGGTTTTGTATCCTTTTTCGCCAACAAATACTTGAGCGCAAAGTGATTTGAAAAGACCACAATTTTGGAACCGAGTAATTAAAAACGGAATTTATCCAACGCATATACCACATCCAGTAATTCCTTTTCTGTTGTGGTATAATTCAATTGTGCATCGATCAGTGTTTTACTGATGTAGTAAATCACATGAGGTAACTTACCTACCCTTTGTCTTAAAACCGCTCCAATAGCGTAGTCCGACGCGTCACACATTAGTTCGAAAGGAAGCGAGTAATCCGGAGGTTGGATTACTGGAGCATTGGATAGTAGATCTCTCAATTTCAAAAATGCTTTTATGCTATCATCATTAAAAACGAAAGGAACATCCTTCCTGAGTAAGATACATAATGGTTTTGCAACCTTGCTAGAATCTTTACTAAACCTTCTGTAAAACCGGCATGCCCCAAGAATGACCTTATTTGTTGAACGGTCTTTGGGGGTGGCAAATTGGCAATCAAATCAACCTTTGCCTTATCCGCTTCGACTCCTTTTCTGGAGACGATATGTCCCAAGACAATGCTTTGTTGAACCATAAAATGACTCTTTTCCTAGCTCAAAATGAGATTAGCTTCTTCACAGCGTTGTACCTGTGTTAGGTGACTTAAGCACAACTCAAATGCCATCCGAAAGACTGAAAAGTCGTTCATGAATATTTCGATGAATTTGTCGACCATATCAGAGAATATGGCTAACATACAACGTTGAAACGTGGCAGGCAAGGATCAAAATTTCAGTTTTTGTTTCGGTTTCGGAGGGGACTGAATTCGAAATTTTGGACCGAAATTTCATTCTCATACTTTTGATGACCGAAATTTCGGTCCTAAATTATCGTTTCGGTGGGGACCGAAACCGATAATTTCGGCCGAAATTTTGATCCTTGTGGCAGGGGCTTTGCAAAGACCGAATGACATTCTACGATACGCAAATGCGCCATAAGGACAAGTAAATGCTGTCTTTTCTTGATCTGCAGGAAATACCGGTACTTGGTTGTACCCAGAATATCTGCCAAGAAAACAATAAAACTCCTGTCCATTCAAATTTTCCAGAATCTGATCAATGAAAGGAAGGGGAAAATGATCATTCCTTGTGGCGGCATTCAATTTTCGGTAATCGATACATACCCATTACCCGGTAGTTTCTTGCGTGGGTATCAGTTCTCCTTTAACATTTTCTTTGACTGTGATGCCCGATTTTTTTGGAACAATCTACACAGGACTCACCCATTCACTATCAAATTGCATAGATAATGTCGGCGCTAAGAAGTTTGATAATTTCCTTTAACACAACTTCCTTCATATTTGGGTTGAGTCGTCTTTGTGGTTCCTTCGAAGTCTTACTTCCTTCCTCCAAATGTATCTTATGCATGCAAACGCCCGGATCTATTCTCTTCAGATCAGCTAGGGTCCAGCCTATTGCTCCTTTGTGAATTTTGAGCACTTTCATCAACTCACTCTCTTGCTTTTCAGACAGAGTGGATGAGATTATCACTGGGAGTGTTTCGTGAGGTCCCAGAAAAGCATATTTGAGTGAATCAGACAACTGTTTCAACTCAAGTTGCGGTGACTGTTCTATTGATGGCCTTTGTCAGGACAGGGAGTGGCTCGACCTTTGGTTTCCATGGTTTATTCTCTTGAGATATTGAGATGGTATTCATTCCTTTGGACTGCCGCTCTCCATTTCCTCTTTTATCATATATGTTCAACAAAGCAGTTTCAAATTCTTCCTTGATAAGCGTTGTTGGAAGAGCTTCTTTCACTGCCTCGTCAATCTGGTCGATATAAAAACAATCGACCGTCTCTTCATTCAGGAAATAGTTCATGGCGTTGTACACATTCAGTCTCACTTTCATATTACCAAAGGAGACATCCATAACTCCTGTATGACAGTTAATATAGGCATTAGCAGTTGCAAGAAAAGGACGTCCAAGGATGATTGAGATTTGATTTTCAGATTTAGCGTGTTGTTCCATATCCAGTATAACAAAGTCCACTGGAAAAACAAATTTATCAATCCCCACAAGAACATCTTCAATGATGCCTTTAGGCCTTTTTTCTGACCGGTCTGCTAATTGGAGCGTAACTGTAGTTGGTTGTAGTTCTCCCAGTCCTAATTTCTCGTACACCGAATATGGGATTAGATTGACACTTGCTCCCAAATCTAAGAGCGGTGCACCAATTGGTTGTCCACCGATAACACAAGAAACAGTTGGGACTCCAGGGTCCTTGAGATTTGGTGGTGCATCCAATTTCAGAATAGAGCTTGTGGTACGCAGGGACTTGGTTGATCGCGTCAAGCAACGGGAGATTAATCTTTACTTGCTTGAATGTTTCAAAAATTTCATCGATTTTTTATGGACCCTTCCCCAGTCTGGATGGAAGTGTAAAACACTTCGGAAAAGGTGCCTTCGGTGCATGGGGGTGACTTCAATGGCTGAGTCCTCTTCAACTTCCCGTTGGACAAATTTGGGAGGCTCCTTTTCTTCAATCTCTGGTTCTACCTTCTTCTCAGCTTCTTTTTCTTCTTCTAACTTTGATGGAATTTCCATCTGATTGTCGATCACTCGTCCACTTCTTAACACAGTAACAGCTTTCAGTTGATGACTGGTCGATAGTCCTTCACCAAATGGTGCTTGACCTCTAGGGTTGTTAATGGGTTGGCTAGGAAGCTTGCCTTCTTACCTTTGACTCATCTAGTTTGCCCATTGACCCATTTGATCTTGCATCTTGGCCAAAGCCTGCAACGTTTGTTGTTGGAACTCTTGCATATTCTGCCTCATCGTATCTTCAAACTTAGAGTTCCTTGGACTGGACGTATTAGATTGATTGACATTTTGATTTTGACGGTACTGATAATTCGGATGTTGATAATTCGAATTTTGTTGAAAATTAGAATGTTGTTTTGGACGAAAACCTTGTTGTCCACTTGATACATTTGCTCTGTACTGATGGTTTGCCTGTCCAGATTGGGTTGATCCTCCCCATCCTAAGTTAGGGTGGTTTTTCCATTCCGGATTATAGGTGTTGGAATACGGATCCCTATGTTGCCGGTGATATGATTGAGTCACGTTCACTTGCTCCTGAGGAATATATTCTTCAGGAGGAACCATCAGAGAGGGTGGACACTCGTTTGCCATGTGACCTTGATGTTCACAAATTGAATAAACAGTGGGGGTGACATAACTTTGAGCTTGTTTGGTTGCAGCTAACAACATATTCATTTGTTTCAGCAGCATGTCAACTTTTGTTGACAAATCTGAGGTATTGTTGTTGACATTGAAAAGCCCGCCTTTGGTCAAAACATGAGATTTGGTTGATATATTATGGTTAACACGCCCCAATGTATTGTTGTCACAATGATGTTGTTGTCACCGCGTCGGCACGCAGGCGAGAGAGTCTCCTTCTCTACTTTCCTCATTATATCATGCACTTATTGGATCAGCTCGAGTGCCCAATTTTTTATGATGAGATGATGGGTGACATGCAATTCTATCAATATGGCCGAAACGTGTGTAATAAGAGTATGAAAGCCCTCATTAGGAATGCTCCAGTTGTGCCGCAGCCTTTTAACGTCGACGTCAATGATATACCTCCTCCTCCCCAACCAAACCCCGCACAACACCAGCGTGGCAGTCTACGAAGACCTCGTCCCGCAGAGGTTTCGGATTTCAATGCCGAGGTAGCAGTTGCTCGCCTCGAGGCGCGGATGGACGGGTTGATGACAACGGTTGGAGGTACCGATCGAAGGTCACGTTTTCAAAATTCTCTCCTTATGCGGATTGCACGGGAACCATTTCCGGCGCAAGCTGATGACTTCATCGTAGGAGCGCGAGCGGCGATGGACAGGGAGGGTGACCTTGATGATGATGATGATGATTTTTAAATTGTGTCGTTTGATGTGCTGTTTTGTTGTTTTGTTGGTTTGGATATTTTGGTTAAGTATCAGTGCTTGTGTGTTAGGATGTTAGTTTGTTTTCTTTAATCAGTTAGGATTTTGTGATCTCAAGATGTCTGATGGAAACAAATCATGTTGGATGATTAATGAAAAATCAATGTTTGTTTTTTTTTGGTGAAATTTTCTGTTATGTTTCGAACTGTTTTCCAATTGCATCAGTCATTCGATTGAATTTCATTTTCAATCGATTGATAAAGCATGACTATGTTGGGTGTTCGAATCTCTTACTTGGGATTAATAGTAGTTCAATCGATCGAGAAATTCTTTTCAATCGATTGACTATGAACTGCTTCGACTTGTCAAAGAATGTGAATATCCCTAAAATTAAAAGATTCACCTTAAGATTGGAAATATGTTTGGAGATGGGAAGTTTCGATTTTCCCATTTGTTTTAATTACACAATTCAATCGATAGACTCTTATTCAAATCCAAAAAGGGATGGAAACTTTCGGAATTTAAAATCATGTTCCAAAAGTGGAAATTTCTATTCCCAGAAAGTGTCTGCCCAACGTCCCGTCAACTTTTCTGATCCTCTTTGTCAATCGATTGATTGATGTAAATTTCGAAGGCTACAGTTCCAACCGGAAAATCACATTTTTCTTCCATTTTTGGATTAGTTTATTTTAGGATAGTTTTTCTATATTTAATAAACCTTTAGGTTTAGTTTTTCCTAATCAATCCCCTTAGTCAAAGAGCACTTGTCCTCCCTAACTCTGAGCAGTGGATTCAGTTAAGTACCGCACTCAATTTGCAATTAGGCGGTTGGCCGAGCCAGCAAGAAAGCGTGCATGGCACAATGCGCCTCCACAACCTCTGGATTTGTCAAATCGAGAAATCATTAATTTAGAATCGGAATCGCCACCTCCGTCATTACCGAGATCACCATTGGAGTTGATGTCCATCGATTCACCTCAACCACCACCCCCACGAAGCCGCTCACCATTCACTCACTCTGTTGAAGCCGAGCATTGCCCAAGTCTGAATCTGATTCCAACCTACGCATGGTTGGAAATGAATCCGCAGCCACCGCTCGTGAACACGCCATCAACACCACCACCATCTCCACCTCGTGCCCCAATTCAACCACCCGGGGAAGTCGGCATCACCGAGGAGATGTGGAGGCTTATGTTTCCAAAGCCGAAGCCAGGGATGACTTCTGATGAAGAATAAGGGCTGGCTTCTTATGTTTCCAAAGCCGAGTAAGTAATTTTGCAAATGCACACTCGATCTCAGAATTGTTGAAAAATGTGTCAGTCAATCGATCGAATTTTCATTTCAATCGATTGACTGATAATCATTAGCTGAGAAGTAATTTTGCAAAATTAAAGGCACTCAATCGGTTGATTTGCCTAAATCAATCGATTGACTGGAACTTGGGACCCAAAACTGATTGGAAGCAAGTGTAAGTTAATCGATTGATTCCCTGTAGTCAATCAATTGACTGAGCAATAGTAAAGCCTATATCTCGAAATTTATTGAGTTTTCATGACCTTTAATTATTAATGCTCGGAAGTTTTAATGAAAGTTATCATGCCATATTAAAATCATGAATGCTTATGATTATTAATTTCAATGTAAGTTTAATGATGATTTTGCAGTCCATGTCCAGACATTCTTACACCATTTCCACACTTGAATTCCAAAGTCGGGAGATTGGTCTAAAACCTTGAATCTTAGGATTCTAGTGGAGACTAAACCTAGAAGGCTTTAGAACATTTTTCCTCGTTCTTGATCAATGCTGGCTAAATTCGGAGTATCTTTCAATGCATATTTACTTGCTATAATCTCATACATTCATTTTGATTTGTCTATTTTGCATGACTTTATATCATTACACTAGAATTCATTGTGTTTAAACTATAAACAGATAGGCATCATTACCACCGTGTGAGGAAATGATCAAGGCTATCTATTGGCTCGTTTTTGCCCAAAATGTCGCACCTTATTCTTATTTATCTTTTTAGCACCCATTTGAGCCTTAATGAAAATTTTACCTTAAAAATGTTTCTTGTTAAGTCTTATTAACCATACCCCACACCAGTGCTACAAATGTAAAACCTTACGCTTCAATCTTTGAGAAATTGGGAAGGAGAGACGAGAAAAAGAGAATAAGAGAGAGGTATGGTGGTAATGCTTGCAAGAAGCATATGGTCGAAGTATTTTTGAAAGAGAGGAAAAGCAAACGGTAGAAAATGAGAAAAGTGAAAATTATAAGATGATTTCAAAATGAAAAGCAAAAAGGAGTAGAAGGAAAAGAAAATTGAGAAAAAGCAAACAGAAAAATTCAGAAAAATTTGCAATGGAAAGAGTAAAAAATGAGAAAATCAAATTGCGTTTCTATTTCCAGTTTCTCAGAGAAATTTGATCACTTATTTCCCTTTTCTTTCTTAACCTTTACCCAAGCCCCGTTTCAACCCAGAAAAAGACATTTTTGATCCAATATTGAGTGGTGAATGCCTTGTGGAGAGTGATAACGCAATGCCTATAATGCTTGATATAAAAATATCTTCCTTTATGAGATTTCTTTTTCATTGATAAACCGTGTTTCTTATGTCATGTGAGACTTTATTTGCATTATGACTCTCTCACATGTGTGTGAAAAAGCAACCCAGTCATCATAGCGATTTCGTTTTGAGTGCATATCTACGGTAAGGATTGAGTCAAGACATGAGATCCAAAGATTCCTCGTTTGGACTTACTCCCTGATGGAAGGATTTTAGCAGTGGTAAGCACACACGACACTCTAGGCATGAATCAAAGAGTCCTCGAAAAGCAAGACATTAAATTAATCTGAATGGGCATTGATAAAATTAACATGGCTAGAAATTTATTATAAAAATTTCACAGGCAATTGACAATCAAAGGGCATGGCAATTAATTCAGGAATTTATAAGTTTATGAAGTTTGTAGGTATCTTCACTGAAAGCCTTTAGGAGACAACACTCCTCCACTAGGGATCACCTAAGGGTTTAAAGGCTTATTGCATATGTTAAATGCAATCGTGTTCCCTACGAAAATGGCATCTATTTTCTTTTAGGCTGCTAGTCTATTTTTCGTTTACATTTTCGTTCTCTTTGCTCGAAGACTAGCAAAGTGTAAGTTTGGGGGTGTGATTTGTGTCGAAATATGACTATATTTCGCACCGCACCCTAATACCAATATTTAGCTATCTGATGAAGGCTATCTAACGGCTGTTGTACAGTTTTAGTGGTTTTTGGTGTTTTTGACCGTTGGATCTTGAAAGAGCATAATTAAGGGTTGCATGAGAACATTGGACCATAGAGCCAACAAAGCATCGAAATCCATGAAAGAGAATTGATTGGTTCAGCCACAACTAAGAGAATAAAAATGTTACAAGCCATCATCAATCGATTGAGATTTAGGATTCAGTCGATTGACGTGATGACAACTTTTTCCCTCTTTTAATTTGAATTTAAACTTACTCAATCGATTGAAACTTGTAAATCAATCGATTGACTTCAAATTCAAATTAATCCGCCAAAATTCAAATTTAAAGTCAATCGATTGAAATTGGAAGTTCAATCGATTGAGCTTTTTATGGAAGTTTTCCTATCCGCACCCTATATAAACAAAGTTATGTTCTGGGTTTGGGGGTCTTCTTCGTGGCGGATTTTCATTGAATTTTGAGAAGTTTTTTTTTTGGGGGATAGAGTGGTAGTTTGTAATTTAGAAGAGTGCTGGGTAAAGATTTCAATCCTTGGATAAATAAAAGAGCAACTTTTGTAATGGCTTTTGATTTGGATCATATGTGTGACTCCAGTATGAGTGGTTAAACCCATCGTTCAAGAAGGAAGCGACCTCTAGATGAGTAACTGATTTACATTTAATCTTACAATTTCTTGTTATAATTGTTGAACCGTACAACTTTCAGTGTGTGCCTATTGTTTATCATCGAATGCTCATTTATAGCAGTCGATCTTGGTTATCGGCGATAATAAAAGGGTTATTCCACCTAAATCTGATCTTGTAGACTGATTTAAGATATTGTACGATTGGATCTTATTGCTGTGATTCTGTATTTGTGATACGTTATGTCTTTCGCATGATTCATGCCGTGATTGGATGCGTCATAGTGTTTGGATAGGGTATGCCGAATTAACAATTGCATTTTTAACGATTCATTTTTCTTGTAGTTAAATGATGTTATAATGATTTGACATGAAATTGTAGGGTTGATTGTAGAAAAGTTACAAGTCTAGGGTTAGCAAACTCCTTGACCATCTCATCATTGTTATTTTCTTTATCTTGGTTCAATCTTGCATAGTTTGATTTAATTTCTCTCATTATTTGCATTGTGGAGTGATTAATCTTAGTAATTAAATTATTGCCCTTGGTACTTCCTTGGGTCATTGTTATTTCCTCAAAATTAATTTAATTTCACGCTTCCTGGTGGGTACGATACTCCTATTCTTACCTTGCTATAATAGATCTTGTGCATTTGCAAGGATACAATTTAAAATTGATCAAGTTTTACGATTCTGAAGGGCGACATCCCTATGGCGTCTTGAACGCCGTGCGGTATGCCCAAAGAGCATCAGACAAACGCAATAACCAATCTCTTCTATCCGGTCGCGCAGTCTTTTCCAAGATTATGTTAATCTCCCGATTTGACACGTCGACCTGCCCACTGGTCTGTGGGTGGTATAGTGTAGTGACTTTATGTGTAACGCTATATTTCCTCATCAATTAATCAAAATTCCGGTTGCAAAAATGTAAACCGCCATCACTAATGACGGCTCTTGGTATTCCGAACCTATTGAAAAAATTCTCTTTCCTTAATCCAACGACAACTTTATGATCGTTAATTCTGGTAGCTTTCGCTTCCACCCATTTTGATACATAATCCACTGCGACCAATATGTACAGGTAACCAAATGATGGAGGAAAATGACCCATGAAGTCTATTCCCCACACGTCAAATACTTCAACAATTAAAATTGGTGGCAACGGCATCATATTTCGTCGTGAAATATTTCCTAACTGTTGACATCGTTGGCACCCTTTACAAAATCTTGCGGTGTCGCAAAAATTGGATGGCCAATAAAATCCACTTTGAATGATTTTATGTGCAATCTTTTGTCCTCCAAAATGGCCTCCACAAGCCCTAGCATGATAGAAATTAATAATGCTCCATTGCTCTTCCTCTGGTATGCATATTTTTATTACCTGGTCTGAGCAGATTTTGAACAAATGTGTGTCATCCCAAAAGTAGTATTTGATTTGGGAGAAGAAGAGATCTTTATCATTTCTACCCCATTGCATAGGAATTTGCCCTGTAACTAGGTAATTGAAAATGTTCGCGTACCAAGGGGCTCTGTTTCTTGCCACATTGATAACCATCAATTGTTCATTGGGAAAGTTGTCCCGAATCGGTTTTGAAGCAACTGTTTCTTCATGAAGTATTTGAGACAAATGATCTGCAACCACATTTTCAACTCTTTTTTGTCTTGAATTTTAAAGTTGAATTTTTGAAGGAGCAAGATCTGTCGAATCAATCTTGGTTTTGTATCCTTTTTCGCCAACAAATACTTGAGCGCAAAGTGATTTGAAAAGACCACAATTTTGGAACCGAGTAATTAAAAACGGAATTTATCCAACGCATATACCACATCCAGTAATTCCTTTTCTGTTGTGGTATAATTCAACTGCGCGTCGATCAGTGTTTTACTGATGTAGTAAATCACATGAGGTAACTTACCTATCCTTTGTCCTAAAACCGCTCCTATAGAGTAGTCCGATGCGTCACACATTAGTTCGAAAGGAAGCGAGTAATCCGGAGGTTGGATTACTGGAGCATTGGATAGCAGATCTCTCAATTTCAAAAATGCCTTCATGCAATCATCATTAAAAATGAAACGAACATCCTTCCCGAGCAAGGTACATAATGGTTTTGCAATGTTGTTGAATTCTTTAATAAACCTTCTGTAAAAACCGGCATGCCTTAAGAATGACCTTATTTGTCGAACGGTCTTTGGGGGTGGCAAATTGGCAATCAAATCAACCTTTGCTTTATCCACTTCGATTCCTTTTCTGGACATGATATGTCCTAAGACAATGCCTTGTTGAACCATAAAATGACTCTTTTCCTAGTTCAAAATGAAATTAGCTTCTTCACAGCGTTGTAACACTTGTGTGAGGTGACTTAAGCACAACTCAAATGTCTTCCCAAAGATTGAAAAGTCGTCCATGAATATTTCGATGATTTTGTCGACCTTATCAGAGAATATGGCTAACATATAAGGCTGAAACATGGCAGAGGTACTGCAAAAACCGAATGACATTCTACGATACACAAATGTGCCATAAGGACAAGTAAATGTTGTCTTTTTTTGATCTGCAGGAAATACCGGTACTTGGTTGTACCCTGAATATCCGTAAAGAAAATAATAAAACTCATGTCCAGCCAATTTTTCTAGAATCTGATCAATGAAAGGAATGGAAAAATGATCCTTCCTTGTGGCAGCATTCAATTTTTGGTAATCGATACATACCCGCCACCTTGTAGTTTCTCACGTGGGTATCAATTCTCCTTCAACATTTTGACTGTGATGCCCAAATTTTTTGGAACAATCTGCACATGACTCACCCATTCACTATCAGAAATTGCATAGATAATGCCGGTGTCAAGAAGTTTGATAATTTCCTTTAAAACCACTTCCTTCATATTTGGGTTGAGTCGTCTTTGTGCTTCCTTTGAAGCCTTACTTCCTCCAAATGTATTTTATGCATGCAAACTCCCGGATCTATTCCGTTCAGATTAGCTAGGGTCCATCCTATTGCTCCTCTATTAATTTTGGGCACTTTCATCAACTCACTATCTTGCTTTTCAGACAGACTGGATGAGATTATCACTGGGAGTGTTTCGTGAGGTCTCAGAAAAGCATATTTGAGTGAATCGGTCAACTGTTTTAACTCAAGTTGCGGCGGTTGTTCTATTAATGGCCTTAGGATGGGCTTTGTCAGAACAGGGAGTGGCTCGACCTTTGGTTTCCATGGTTTATTCTCTTGAGATATTGAGATGGTATTCATTCCTTTGGACTACCGCTCTCCATTTCCTCTTTCATCATATATGTCCAACAAAGCAGTTTCAAATTCTTCCTTGGTAAGCATTGTTGGAAGAGCTTCTTCCACCGCTTCATCAATCTGGTCGATATAAAAACAATCGACCTCCTCTTCCTTGGGGAAATAGTTCATGGCGTTGAACACATTCAGTCTCACTTTCATATTACCAAAGGAGACATCCATAACTCCTGTACGACAGTTAATACAGGCATTAGCAGTTGCAAGAAAAGGACGTCCAAGGATGATTGAGATTTGATATTTAGATTTAACGTGTTGTTCCATATCCAGTACAACAAAGTCCATTGGAAAAACAAATTTATCAATCCCCATAAAAACATCTTCAATGATGCCTCTAGGCCTTCTTTCTGACCTGTCTGCTAATTGGGCGTAACTGTAGTTGGTTGTAGTTCTCCTAGTCCTAATTTCTCGTACACCGAATATGAGATCAGATTCACACTTGCTCCCAAATCTAAGAGCGCCTTACCAATTGGTTGTCCACCTATAATACAAGAAACAGTTGGGTCTTCAGGGTCCTTGAGTTTTGGTGGTGCATCCAATTTCAGAATAGAGCTAACTTGATCAGTCAAGAATACTTTCTTTGATACGTGTACGAGCCTTTTTCTTACTGGTACATAAATCCTTGAAGAACTTGGCGTACGCAGGGACTTGGTTATCGCGTCAAGCAACGGGAGATTAATCTTCACTTGCTTGAATGTTTCAAAAATTTCATCCATTTTT
The DNA here is from genome assembly GCA_021018995.1 of Chloranthus sessilifolius. NCBI lineage: Eukaryota > Viridiplantae > Streptophyta > Magnoliopsida > Chloranthales > Chloranthaceae > Chloranthus > Chloranthus sessilifolius. Next base: position 120,331,564 of record CM037587.1, on the reverse strand, counting down.
TATGAACCCTTCCCTAGTCTGGATGGAGGTGTAAGACACTCCGGAAAAGGTGCCTTCAATGTATGGGGGGTGACTTCAATGGCTTAGTCCTCTTCAACTTCCTGTTGGACAAATTTGGGAGGCTCCTTTTCTTCCTTCTATCTCTGGTTCTACCTTCTTCTCAGCTTCTTTTTCTTCTTCAGACTCTAATGGAATTTCCACCTGATTGTCGATCACTCGTCTACTTCTTAACACAGTAACATCTTTCAGTTGATGACTGGTCGATGGTTCTTCACCAGATGATGCTTGACCTCTAGGGTTGTTAATGGGTTGGCTAGGAAGCTTGCCTTCTTCCCTTTGACTCATTTAGTTCGCCCATTGACCCATTTGATCTTGCATCTTGGCCAAAGCTTGCAAAGTTTGTTGTTGGAACTCTTGGATATTCTGCTTCATTGTATCTTCAAACTCAGAGTTCCTTGAACTGGACGTATTAGATTGATTGACATTCTGATTTTGACGGTACTGAGAATTCAGATGCTGATAATTCGATTTTTGTTGAAAATTAGAATGTTGTTGTGGACGCAAACCTTGTTGTCCTCTTAATGCATTTGCTTTGTACTGATGGTTTGCCTGCCCAGATTGGGTTTATCTTCCCCATCCTAAGTTCAGGTGGATTTTCCATTCCGGATTAGGTGTTGGAATACAGATTCCTATCTTGCCGGTGGTATGATTGAGTCACGTTCACCTACTCCCGAGGAATATGTTCTTCAGGAGGAACCATCAGAGAGGTTGGACACTCGTTTGCCATGTGACCTTGATGTTCACAAATTGAACAGACAGTGGGGGGTGACAACTTTGAGCTTGTTTGGTTGCAGCTAACAACATATTCATCTGTTTCGACAGCATGCCAACTTTTGTTGACAAATCTGAGGTATTGTTGTTGACATCGAAAAGCCTGCCTTTTGTCAAAACATAAGATTTGGTTGACATATTAAGGTTAACACGCCCCAATGTCTCATTTTGCATTGAAGTTTGGCATAATCTTTCAAATAGTGCTCAAATTTTTCCATCCCTTTTCGTGGCACATGATCCTCCACAGGATGCATCAATCATGTGTCTTTCTTTTGGAATCAGTCCGTTGTAAAAACTCTGGACATGTTGCCTCCTTGGAATATGATTATTATGGCAACTCCTAACTAATTCTTTAAAACGTTCCCAACATTCGTGAAATGTTTCAGTCGGTTGTTGAGCGTAAATCAGAATCTTCTGACATAAATCATTGGTTTTGCTCATGGGAAAGTACTTCTTTAGGAATTCCCGTTGTAATTTAGTCCAACTTCTGATGGATCTTGGTTATAAGGAAAGAAACCAAGCCTTCACCTTATCTTTCAAAGAGAAAGGAAAAAGTCTTAACTTTGCTATCTCGTTAGACACATTATGGACTCTAAACATTTTACACACCGCAGTAAAATCTGTTAGATGAGCATATGAATTTTCATTGCTCAACTCATTGAAAATTGGCAACATTTGAATCATTGCCGATTTAAATTCAAAATGTGATGCGGGTCGGAGACCCTAAAATGCGGAATATGATTTTTATGCAGATTTTGCTGAAATTAAATCAAGTTTAATCGCAAAATTATCTTTGATACCTTTAGGGTTTTGCGGAATTCAGATGGATAGATCACACGAGATTCAGGTAGGATCTAGTCCAATGCGCAAGTACTTTTAGAGTCGAGGCAAGATCGGCCTAGAGATAGGACTGTAGTTTTTCCAAGCTTAGGCGATCGTCTTCAGTCCGATGTAGATTCACAGATTCCAAATTAGGTTGTAAACATTAGGGTTTGTAAAAGGCTTATGGCTGTTAGATCGGTTTATGGTTTGGAAACGGTGTTGGCTTTGTGTGGTTTAGGGTTTCAAAAGTCTAGGGTTTCGGGATCGAAGGAAACAAATAGGCTGAGGTTTAGAGAAGTAAGCACAGATCGAGATAGCAAATATGGTAGAGAAAATAACAATGGCTTTTGGGAATCACTCCCTTGGCCTTACACCAAACCCATCTCAGGCAAAGAATATTCAAGCATAAAAGCATTCAAAATATTCAATCAACTAATTAAAAGTCTTTACAAGCCTCTCTATATATATAGGCCACCAATAGTTAATTTCGAAATAAAAGAGTTCTAATGCTAATAAAACACAAAAAAAGAAGTTTTCGTATGAAATCCCGTCTTACGGGCTCGTTCACGCGAGTTTTATCATCGCTCGAGCGATTTTAAGTACTCGCTCACGTGAGGGTTTTCTGTGACGTTCTCCTCGCGTGCAACGTTGCTCTCCTCGCGGTTTGTGTCTGTTCCTCCTCTGAGGCTATGGTACTCGGGCTTTCTCTACGCTTCTTCCGACGCCGATAGAACCGGTGCGGTCCGAATCCAATGTCCATGTAAGTGACGTCCCCGTCAATTCCCCTGGACCAAAAAGGTTTCATCACCGATGAAACAGGCTCGTGGTTGGTGTCTAGCAAGTCGTGGTTTAAATGCCGAATTTCATTCTCGTGTACCCACGTGTTTCCGGACTTCGGTTTGCCGACCCATTTGACCAAGTGCTTCTGGAATCCCCCATCATGTGTAGAGACGACATGATCGTTGATTATGTCCTCTATCTCATTTGATCTTTGTTTGCTTGGGGAAGGAAGAGGTATAAGTTGCAAGGTTGGATTGGGGCTGGGACTAGGAGGTGGCTGGAGTGGGTTTTCAGGAGGTGGGGTGAAACCCAAGTAAGGAACCAAGTCCTCCACATTGAACGTTGAACTAACTCCCGTACCAGGAGGAAGCTCGAGCACGTATGCATTAGGACCGCTCTTGGCTAAAATTCTAAAAGGCCCAGCACCTCGAGATTGGAACTTCTTTGCAGATCCCGATGGGAACCGCTCAGGCCTAACCCGGACCATCACATAATCACCCACATTAAATTCTTTAGAACGCATGTGAGCATCTGCAGATAATTTATATTGATTGTTGTTTGAATTGATTTTCTGTTTAATTTCGGCATGCAAGCTATGAATGTGTTGTGCAAATGTATTGGCAGACTTTGACACTCAATCGAATGCAGACATGGGGATCAAATCTAATGGGGTCCTAGGCCTATGACCATGCACTACCTCAAAAGGACTGATGCGTATGGACCTATTGACAAAATTATTATATGCAAACTCAGCTGTGGGTAAGATGGTATCCCAGGTCCTAACATGATTACCGACAAGACTACGAAGGAGATTCCCAAGGCTCCTATTGGTGCTTTTGGTTTGGCCATCCGTTTGAGGGTGGCAAGCTGTTGAGAATTGGAGCAATGTGCCCATTATGTGCCAAAGGGTCTTCTAAAAATAACTCGTAAATTTAACATCCCTATCAGACACAATGGTTTTGGGCAACCCATGAAGACGCACTACTTCCGCGAAAAACAATTTAGCTATATGAGATGCATCGGAGGTTTTGGAATAAGGAATGAAGTGGGCCATCTTGGAAAATCGGTTCACTACGACATAGATGGAATCGTGATTCCTAGGGGTCTTAGGAAGTCCAAGCACGAAATCCATAGAGAGGTCTTGCCATGGTGTGTGGCACGGGTAACGGGGTGTACAAGCCGGTATTTTGTTTGGTCTGTTTTGACACTTGGCAAGTACGACAATGCTTAACGACCCGGGCGACATCTCTCATTAAGCTAGGCCAAAAAAACTTATCCTCTACGAGCGCAACAGTTTTATTACGCCCGAAATGTCCGGCCATCCCTCCAGCATGTAACTCCCAAATGAGAAAGTCACACAATGAAGTGCGAGGGATGCAAAGGCGATTGCCTTTGAACAAGTACCCATACTGGATGGTGTACACGGAGTGTGTGCCGGTCGGGTTACTAAGGAGAGCAGCGTACTCAACCCCAAAATCTGGGCACTCGGGGTACTCATCCTTTAACTTTTCGAACTCGACGATCTCGGTGCTCATTGTGCGCAAAGTCACCACTCGCCGACTAAGTGCATCAGCGGCCCTATTGTCAGCACCGGCCTTATGCTTTAACACGAATGTGAACCCTTGAAGGTACTCAACCCACTTCGCGTGCCTTGGGTTCAACTTCTTCTGTGAAGCAAGAAAGCGTAAGGCTTCATGGTCAGAGAACAATACAAATTCTTGCGGTCTAAGGTAATGTTTCCAATGCCAAAGAGATCGAACGACCGCATAGAACTCCTTGTCATAGGTGGAGTATTTTTGCTTGGCCTCGTTAAGTTTTTCACTAAAATAGGCCACTGGGTGACCCTCTTGGCTAAACACTCCTCCTATGCCTATACCCGATGCGTCGCATGCGACTTCGAAGACTTTGGAAAAGTCCGGTAAGCGTATCACGGGTGCACTACTCATTTGTTGTTTGATCTCAGCAAAGGCTTTTGTCGCCGCATTTCCTCATTTAAAGTCCCCTTTTTTCATGCAATCTGTAATTGGGGCCATAATGGTGCTAAAACTTCTGATGAAGGGACGATAAAAAGTAGCCAAGCCATGGAAGCTGCGGACATCGTGTATGCTCTTAGGTTTGGGCCACTCCACAATGACTCTAACCTTTTCGGGGTCCGCGACCATTCCATTGGCCGAGATAATGAATTTCAAGAAGACAACGGAAGGTTGCATGAAAGTACACTTCTTGAGATTGGCAAACAAATTCTTGCCCCTGAGGGTTTCACAAACCAGCCTAAGGTGGGTCAAGTGTTGATCCTTGTCGTGACTATAGATCAAGATGTCATCGAAATAAACAAGGAATTTGCCTAGAAATGGCCTCAACACTTGGGTCATGAGTCACATGAAGGTACTCGGGGCATTAGAAAGCCCAAAAGGCATGACCATCCACTCATAAAGACCATCCTTAGTCTTAAAGGCGGTTTTCTACTCATCACCGGGGCGGATGCGGACTTGATGGTAGCCACTTTTAAGGTCTATCTTTGAAAAGATTGTGGCACCAACCATCATGTCAAGCATGTCATCGAGAACTGTTATTATGAACCGATGGCAAATCTCTATGGAAGCCATTAATCTGTTATTGATGCATGACTATCACATGTGCTACGTACCATCTGATAGAGGGCAGTCTGACAGCTCGATTTCTTGGATGAGCCCCTTCTGAAGGAGCTCATTGACTTGCCGAGTTAATTCGGCGTGCTCAACCGGATTCAACCTATAGTGGGGCAGGTTCGATAAGGTAGATCTAGGAACCAAGTCTATTGCGTGTTGGATATCACGCAGGGGAGGGAGTTCGTTTGATAAGTCTTAAGGGAAGACATCCGTAAACTCTTTTAAAATCGGCTCAACCTCCTTGGGACATTCGCTCACCGACTTGGGAGCACTCTCTACGGTGACAACTACGTACACCACACTCTCATCTTTCGATGCTTTCTCGAACTCACAAGGGCTCACAATATTAATGGATTTAAAAGACTCGCCCATATTTTCGACGGTGTTGGTCGAGGGTGTTTTGGGAGGCAAAGGGTGTAAAGTGATCTTTTTGCCCTCATGCATGAACGTGCAAATGTTTGTTCGACCAGAAAGAGTCACGTCCATGTCGTAGAGCCATGACCTTCCCAAAATGATATGGCCCACATCCATCGGCACCACATCGTACCATAAGGTGTTCGAATAAAAACCTAACTGAATCGGTACACGACACCTTTTCGACATGGGAATGGATGAAGAATTGACCCATGCGACTTTATAAGGTCTCAGGTGGGCTTCAGGTGTAAGCCCTAAGCGGCGGACTGCATGAGTGGATATAACATTAATACAACTACCGCATGAGTGTACATATTTCATCCCATTGACGTTGTGCAAGGGCACACCTCACAACTAAAGCATGACCAATAGCATCACCCTCTTCATCACTGGGTGCGCTAACCGGTTCAAATACTTCCTCTTCAACCATTACCTCATCATCATCCTCCTCTCCCTCAATGAAGAGAGTACTCTGGGATTATTTCGTAGGGCATTGGGAGGCAAAGTGTCTCATCCTATGACATTTATAACACTTTACTTGAGAGTTAACCCTAGAGGAGTCTCCAACTACACTTTTTCCCTTTTCAAACCTCGAATTGGCAAGGGCAGGTTGTGTAGGTTTGGGAGGAGGATTGAATCGTCCCTCACCGGATCGTTGACTATTATAATATGGCTCGGTCCTCTTCACCACCGTAGTTTTCAAGTACCGTTCAAGATCTTGCACAACGACATAACATCTTTCAAGAGTTTCTACAGGGTGAGAAATCAATTCTTTTTACAATTCAAGTCGCAATCCGGTGCGGAATCTAGAGAGAGTGATTTCAGGGTCTTCCGATACTTTTGCCCTCATCATGAACTCTTCAAATTTGGCAATGTAATCGGTCACGGGCATACCACCTTGACGTAAATTTTGCCACTGGTCAAGGAGGCGTTGATGGTATGATAAAGGAACATACTTCTCAGTAAGTTGTTTCTTCATGTCATCCCAACGGGTAATGGGAGGACAACCCGCGTTCACCCTAATGAGCTTAACATTGAGCCAGAAAAGTCGAGCTTGACCAACCAATTTCATTTTCGCAAGTCTAACGCAACGGTCGTCATTCATGGCATACCAATCAAAGTGTTGGTCCATGTAAGAAAGCCAATCGAGGAAGACAGTAGGGTCCATTCTTCCATCGAAAGTCGAAATCTCAATTCGAACGTTCTTTAGGAGTTGAACTTCGGGGTCATAGTCATCTCTACGATGATCCCTACGGTTCCGGTTGTATTGGTGACCATTACGTTCAAAGTGTGGACATTCACGCTCTTGGTGTTGATTTTTCAGCCCACCCATCGCTTCCAATTGGTTGATTCGATCACGTAATCTATCATTACCAACTCCTAGGGATGTTTGGGCTTGCTCAATGGTATTTAGACGTGCATTAATCGCACCCAATTCTTCTCGCATACCGTTAAGGGCATTGAGAATCGCACTCGAGTTCATGGTGATCACAAGGTCTATTAAGGTTCTAATATGAAATGCAATATGTACTCTAAAACAATGCAATAAAGTAAATATGACAAGCAAAGATGCCCTAACCTAGAAAACCTAGGGCTCTGATACCAAAACTGATGTGGGATGGAGACCCTAAAATGCGGAATATGATTTTTATGCAGATTTTGCCGAAATTAATGAAATTAAATCAAGTTTAATCGCAAAATTATCTTTGATACCTTTAGGGTTTTGCGGAATTCAGATGGATAGATCACACGAGATCCAGGTAGGGTTTAGTCCAATTCGTAAGTACTTTTTAAGTCGAGACAAGATCGGCCTAGAGATAGGACTCTAGCTTTTCTAGGCTTAGGCACTTGTCTTCGGTCCGATGTAGATTCATGGATTCCAAATTATGTTGTAAAAAGGAATTAGGATTTGTAAAAGGCTTATGGCTGTTAGATCGGTTTATGGATTGGAAACGGTGTTGGCTCTGTGTGGTTTAGGGTTTCAAAAGTCTAGGGTTTCGGGATCGAAGGAAACAAATAGGCTGAGGTTTAGAGAAGTAAGCGCAGATCGAGATAACAAATATGGTAGAGAAAATAACAATGGCTTTTGGGAATCACTCCCTTGGCCTCACACCAAACCCATCTCAGGCAAAGAATATTCAAACATAAAAGCATTCAAAATATTCAATCAACTAATTAAAAGTTTTTACAAGCCTCTATATATAGGCCACCAATAGTTAATTTTGAAATAAAAGAGTTCTAATACTAATAAAACACAAAAAATGAAGTTTTCGCATGAAATCCCGTCTTACGGGCTCGCTCGCGCGAGTTTTATCATTGCTTGAGCGAGGCTCGCTCGAGCGAGTTTAAGTGATCGCTCGCACGATGCTCGCTTGAGAGATTTTAAGTACTACGCCGTCGAGAGGTTCTCTGTATTTATTCCTCGCGTGCGGCTGTTGCTCTCTCGCGGTTTGTGTTCCTCATCGAGGCTACTCTGCATTTCGGACTTCCTCTACGTTTCTTCCGACGCAGGTTGAACCGGTGCGGTCCGAATCCAATGTCCATGTAAGTGGCGTCCCCGTCAAAATAATTCCTTGAAATGGGATCATGCATGATACTATCTTGATCCTCGTAAGGACCAGGATCATTGTACTGCTCCAACGTTCGTGGGCCTTCTAGAGGCACCCCGAAATGATTTTCTTTTTCTCCTCCATTGTTGTTGTTATTATTATTCTGCCCTTGTCTCTAATCTGCCATGCTTTCGGTGTGATTATGCTGAAGCCTCCGATTCCTACGGTTCACTCTACAAGATTTTTCAATCTCTCGATTCAACAGTTGTAGGTTTGGGCGACGGGATCAGGTAAAGCTCATACACTGACACATTGAAAACTAGGATTTCAAAACAAAAACAAACTTAAATGCTGACACAGTGCAAAATCAATCGATTGCATTATTCGAATGATCGATTGATAATGGACAGAGAACAAAATCTTAGACAGACAGCTTCTCAGTCGATCGATTGAAATGAAAATTCAGTCGATCGATTGATAGTGAATACTCTATCTGGATAAAAATGAGTGGTACCACTGGACTGTAACAATTGGGACTATGTCAATCGATTGATACAGACCAATCGATTGAAAAAGGAACTATAACTCAATCCTGTGCTTACTCGATCGATTGAAAGTAGACACTCAATCGATTGAATTGGAGAACTCGATTGACACAAACAATAATAGTCTCAGATTCCACACAGACGAATATATATATATATATATATATATATATATATATATATATATATAAAGAGTGAAACAGGGATCTGATTACAGTTTTAAATCGATCGATTGACTCTTACAAATCAATCGATTAGTGTAAAACACAATGCCAATCTCCACCTCTCTATCAATCGATTGAATATGGAACTCAATCAATCGACTGACAGAGCAAAAAATAAAAATCTCCTAAAATCAATAAAATTGCATCGCTTCCCGGGCAGTGGCGCCAAAAACTTGATCGGTTTTAAATTATACCCTTGCAAGTGCACAAGATCTATTGTACCAATGCAAGAATACGAGTATCGTACCCACAGGGAAGCGCGAAATTAAATTAATTTTGAGGAAATAACAATGACCCAAGGAAGTACCAAGGGTAATAATTTGACTGCTAAGATTAATCACTCCACAATGCAAATAATGAGAGAAACTAAATCAAACTATGCAAGATTGAACTAAGATAAAGAAAATAGCAATGATGAGATGGTCAAGGAGTTTGCTAACCGTAGACTTGTAACTTTTCTACAGTCAACCCTACAATTTCATATCAAATCATTATACCATCATTTAACTACAAGAAAAATAAATCGTTAAAAATGCAATTGTTGATTCGGCATATCCTATCCTAACACTATGATGCATCCAATCACGGCATTAATCACGTGAAAGACATAACGTATCACAAATACGAAATCACAACAATAAGATCCAACCGCACAACATCCTAAATCAGTCTACAAGATCAGATTTAGGTGGAATAACCCTTTTATTGTTGCCGATAACCAAGATCGATGACTATAAATGAGCATTTGATGATAAACAATAGGCACACACTGAAAATTGTACGATTCAACAATTATAACAAGAAATTGTAAGATTAATTGTAAATTAGTTACTCATCTAGAAATCTTTACATAACTCTCTTCTAAATTACAAACTATCACTCTATCCCAAAAAAAACTCCTCAAAACTCAATGAAAATCTGCTAAGAAGAAGACTCCCAAACCCTAAACATAGCTTTGTTTATATAGGGTGCGGATAAGAAAACTTCCATAAAAAGCTCAATCGATTGAATTTTCAATTTCAATCGATTGACTTTAAATTTGAATTTTGGCGGATTAATTTGAATTTGAAGTCAATCGATTGATTTACAAGTCTCAATCGATTGAGTAAGTTTAAATTTAAATTAAAAGATGGAAAAAGTTGTCATCAAGTCAATTGATTGAATCTTGAATCTCAATCGATTGATGATGGCCTGTAACATCTTCATTCTCTTAGTTGTGGCTGAACCAACCAATTTTTTTTCACGGATTTCGGTGCTTTGTTGGCTCCATGGTTCAATGCTCTCATGCAACCCTTAATTATGCTCTTTCAAGATCTAACTGTCAAAAATGCTTGAAATCACTAAAACTGTACAACAACCGTTAGATAGCCTTCATCGGATAGCCAAATGTTGGTATTAGGGTGCGAAATATGATCATATTTCGGCACAGATCATGCCATACTGAACAGAAGACATAGCCAGGAAAGGGACGATACTGAGGACAGAAATGAGCTGGGTGGGAAGGAAATAGAGCGTGTAGTTGGTTTACTATCAATTTTGGTTGTAGTGGCGGGTGTGGGAGAGGAGAAAGTAGAGATCGGAATGGACGGAAGACATCGTTAGAAAAGGGACAACATCGAGGAAAAAAATGAGCAAGGTGGGGAAGCTAGAGTGGTATCTACTGCAGCGGCGGCTCTGGACCTTTCTATGAGGCTTAGTGGCGTTCGGGAGGGGGCGAAGCAGCAAAAGTGGGTGATAGGAGATCTGAAGTGGGAGATGTGCTCAAAGAATGGTGTAATGGACAATGAGGCCTATGAGATTTCAAATTCACTTTTGAATGCAAAATTATGAGATGTAGTTAAATGATAGAGATGGGAAGATTATGACCTGGAGTTAGATAATATCCTAGAGGATGGGGGACACATGTCGAAAAACCTAGGTCATTAGTACATCCGGTACAACTGCCATTGCAACAATTAGGAATTACCAGGTAGAATCAGATGGCTAGAGGCAACATCCAGAAGGGGAGGAGAGAGAGAAGCCGTCCCTCACGATGACTGGGGTTGATGGGATGGAAGCATCATGTGTTTCAAGGGGATTGGTGGGCCTTGTAAATAACATTTGGTTCCTTGAAAAGGGTTCAGGTATGGTCAGCGCTTCCTAGGAGACTACAGAGTGGGAAGAAAATGTTTTAGTAGGAGAAGAATTAGCCTTGGCATGTGGCCTTGAAGAGAATGGGGACAATTAGGATATGCTTCTAGATGCAGATTTCAGGGACCTAGATATTGTCGAGGGCTCAGTCCTGTATTATGTTGAGGTCAATAATACGTATGAGGAGGCTAGGGAGTTAAAGCTTTGATGGGAATCACACGGGTTTCCAGGACCTTATATTTTCGATGAATTTCTCGTAAAAGCATTGCCCACTCCTTGTGTGTTGGGGTTGGGAACTTGTAACTCAGGGAAGGAAAAATGCGTTGGTGAGGTCTAGGGAGTGTTGGGATGGAAAAAATGGCACAAGATGCAATTGGTTCGATTAGGTATTTATGCAAAAAATGTAGTATTGCATAGTGCGTGACTTCTATCGAGTAAGGGTATCATGCTAGCTATTATCCATTGAGAGCTTGTATGGCGGAACCTGGATTCTTTTCCAAGGGGGGAAGTTATGGTCGACATAGAAAGTGAGTTAGTATTAGGTAACCGGTGCTAGTGCTATGTGACTTGGTACTCGGGTCACCTTTTCGAATGTGTGACATGTGAAATAAAGTGTGTTCCGTTTGATAGGTGCGCTGTGATCCAAAAATCTTTGATGTAAAAGATTGGGACGAAAAATGAGGTCCATCATTTGATCCAAAGTGTCAAATGCCATCTAAAATTAATGGCTGCCATGCAAATCCAACATATGGTTAATTTTGAATGGTGCTTGACTACGGATAAGGGAGATCATTTTTTGTTCCATTCTTTTACAAAATAAATCTTGAGACATGGACATCAAATCACATGGAACAAAGGATGGTTCCACATAGCACATATCCCCAAAAGTGACCCAAGTACCAAGAGCATCGGCGCTCGAGTCAGGTGCCCAGTTCTAACTAAAATTTGAAACAGGGGCAACCATAAGCCGGGGGGAGAGGGGGGGGGAGGTTGCCTTTAATATGGTAGCCTGTACTATTGCTTTTGGTTTGAAGAGTTTAGGGGGTCAACTCTTCAATATTGAGAGCCTGGCTCTGCTCCTGAGAACTTAGTCTTGTCGATCTGAGGGGTAACCACATAGAATTCCTTTAGGGAGGTGTTTCTGTTTTACCTCGGGTTTTGGCATCATATTTTTGTTCTTCCTCTGAGTTTTAATCCTCTCACTTGAAGCTTGAGAGCTGTTTGTCGTTTTTTTCTCTCTTCCAATTTCATTGTTAAAAAGAAAAACGACCTCTGTTAGCATAGCAGTGGACAAATATTTGGAAGACTTTTGGCCCCTCTAAGAGTCATGTTTTGCACTTCTGTGTTCCTTAGGACAGAATACTTATGGTTAATCATGCTTACTATTGATCACTGGCAATTCTGACTATATGTATATGCATGGATGAAGAGTTAATGGTGGACAATTAGTCATACATTTCCCATCTGTGATCAGATATGGTGTCCTTCAACAATTTGGGAGTATCCGGTGCTTGAGTCAGTCCTGTGCCTCGATTCTTGCCAGGCGTACTGGTCCTTTTCATGGAAATATGGGTACTCTATGGAGGCTACTGCCTTTGGAGATCTGGGTTTCAGAAAGAGGTATAAATTTTTTTTAGCCAGAGTATTGTTCTGTAGTTGGTATCAACTCGATCACGGATCATCTGCTAAACTGGGTGTGGATTTTCAGTCTCTGCTGCTCTACGACCTTAGCAGATCTAAAGTGGAAAAGGCTACGAGATCTGGGGTGGGTTAAAGGATAATGGTAACTGCTGCAGCGACTTAATTTATATCTTAGGGTATTGGGTCACTTTTTTGCTGTTTTTCTGTATTTATGTCTACAGTTTCTCTTTTCTTTTTTATTTCTGACCTGCTAAGTATGCACTTAGCGACCATCTTTTGTTCACTTGGCTGTAATTTGATTCTCACTTTAATATAATTACAGCTTTATTGCTCAAAAAAATGGGTGGAAAGTTATAAGTAGCAAATATGACGAGAATAATTTATGTGGGGAAACTAATGGGATTCATAGAGGGTACATATCCAGGGTATGGGGAATGATTGAAAAGTGAAGGGAGAGTTTTAGCGATGGCATAAACTATCAAATTGGAAAAGGGGAATAGAATTCAATTCTTGTAGGATTCGTGGTGGGTAGCCTTCTCTATTGTGAAAGTTTAGATGTTTGCCAGTTTCACTTGAGTTGGTATATAAAGCTAAAATGCCTTCCATTGCTTGTTTGATATTAACTTTGTTCTTACTGTTAATTCTGGTGTTGAATTGAGAGTCTGATTTACGTCAATGTTTGTTTCCATAATCTTTTCTGTATCATTGCAATTGTATTAGACATACATTTCAATTTATTGCTTAGTAATTCTTGCCTTACTAGGGTTTTCTAGGTAATCTGTTTAGAGGTGATAAAGTTTTGTGTAGTTTTTTTTCACAGATAGCTAGTGGATATGCTGATGGCAGTATAAGGATTTGGGATTATGATAAAGGGACATGTGAAACCACTTTAAATGGACATAAAGGTGCTACTACTACCCTGCGCTACAACAAGCTTGGCTCTTTGCTTGCTTCAGGAAGCAAAGATAATGACATAATCTTATGGGATGTGGTTGGTGAAGCAGGCCTTTTTCGTCTCCGTGGGCACCGGGATCAGGTACTTCTGTGTAGAATCAATTTCTTCTAATTCTGTTATTTATTCATTTTTTTTTTTGAAAATTTGAACTGATTAATGCAGAACCATATAGGTCCTTGAGATACTGAACACAACTTTTAAGAAAAAATATTTTTCCTTTAATTTTATTTTTAATATATGCTTATGTCTTGCAGGTCACTGACCTTGTTTTCCTAGATTCTTGTAAGAAGCTTATTAGTTGCTCAAAGGACAAATTTGTACGAGTATGGGACCTTGAGACACAACATTGCATTCAAATAATTAGTGGCCATCATAGTGAGATTTGGTCCATGGATGTTGATCAAGATGAGAAATATCTGGTCACTGGATCAGCTGACCCAGAACTCCGATTCTACCAGATAAAAAACGAAGCCTTTGGTCCACAACCTCCTGATCTAGCGGGAATCACTACTGTGAGCAACGGAGACACCATTCAAAATAAGTGGGATGTCTTGAAGCAATTTGGGGAGATCCAACGGAAAACTAAAGATAGGGTAGCATCTTTGAGATTTAACAAGTCTGGAAATCTTCTTGGTTGTCAAGTGGCAGGGAAGACGGTGGAGATATTCCGAGTTTTGGATGAGGTAGAATCTAAGCGCAAAGCCAAAAGAAGAATCCAGCGGAAGAGAGAAAAAATTTCAGCAAAAGGGACTACTGAGGCAGCTGAAAATGGAAGTTCAGATCCTGTATCTGGACTGGAAGTCAATGTTCCTAATGTTTTAGTCTCCGATGTTTTTAAGTTGCTTCAAGTATTACGTGCGAGTAAGAAAATTTGCTCGATTTCTTTCTGTCCCATCGTTCCGACAAAGGGCACACTGGCTACTTTAGCATTATCTCTGAACAATAACATGTTGGAGATCTATTCAGTTGAAAGTACCACGAGCAGTAGAAGACTTGCTATCGAACATCCGGGGCACCGTTCGGATATCCGAAGTGTTACGCTTAGCTCGGACAATACTCTTTTGATGTCAACTAGTCACAATGCCATAAAAATTTGGAATCCAAGTACTGGTTCATGCCTTCGCACCATCGAGTCTGGATATGGTTTATGTGGGTCCTTTGTTCCGGGCAACCGATATGCACTCGTAGGAACCAAAAGTGGGACCTTAGAAGTCATTGATGTTGGAAGTGGTAGTTGCATGGAAGTAATAGAGGCCCATTCTGGTTCTCTATGGTCAATTTCATTGACTCCAGATGGACGTGGTTTTGTCACTGGCAGTACGGACCAGGATGTTAAGTTCTGGGAGTATCAGCTTATTCAGAAACCTGGTCAGGTTTGTTCCTTTGCCAATCGTTAACATTTTATGGTTCTTTCTTTTTCTACATCTGCAAACAGGATTTTCACACATTATAACCGTTGACTTCCTTTAATCAGACGATGGAGATCATTTTTCAGGCCAATCTTCCACAGAACTGATTGTGCCACATGGAACCAACATCTGACCGCCTGACAGGTGATCTAAAGATCAGTTCTTTGGAAGTTTGAGCCGGAAAACAATATCGGTTGTCTGATTCAAAGAAGTCAATGGTTTAACGTGCGAAAACCGTAGTTGTGATTACCAAATCTTCGGTTGAAAATGATGGCACCCTTCCAATATTCATTATTACGTCTACATTGTTGTAGACTTTAATTCGTAGCTCTGTCTATTACTGAAAGTATTTGGGTTTTCATAATTGTTTTCATTTTGTGGGTGAGTTAACATGAAAGTTGATTAAAAAAAGCCAGTAGTTTTTCCTCTTTATCATTTGTAAACATAGCATCATAAATTGTATTCCTTCACCATATGTTAGGATTGATGTACTATTCTAAAAGTTGGGTTTACGCTATTATTATTATTATTATTGAGTTCAATGACTTTCTTCAACAAGCATGATATGGCATTGGCATAAAACATTTTAAATTAACAAAATGTTGTTATTATGAAAAATATTCTGCTGGTTTTATCCTTTCCTGAGATTTGTGGATGACACCAAGAATTTTCTTGATTGGGGTTGGCATTTTCTTGGTGTAGATCGTTTGTAATATAAAAACATGGAATTCTAATAATTTGGGTAGCTACATGTTATAGTTTCTGGTACGTGTGGATATCTAGAAGTTGCAGATCTTTAAGAGTTCTTAGGTTGTGTTTGGGATTTCTCTTTGGAGGCAAAGAGCAGCCCACTTAAAAGAGCAGGTTTAAATTGCTCTTTTAAAGAGACCCAAGTTCAGCTCTTTCACTCTCCGGAAGAGCTAAGAGCACTTACAACCAAACCGCAGTTCCATGCTAAAGTGCTCTGCGCCCGAGCAGAGAGCTGCTCTTTGCCTTCAAAGAGCAATGCCAAACACAGCCTTAGATTCTTGTGAGAAGTTGGATGAGATGAAGAGTTGCTATTTATGGTTTTATTTTGTTAATGAACTTTCATGAATTCATAATAACTATTATTTTTGTTAGAATATACATGTCTTGCTTTTTTTTATTATTATCTTTTTTAATAGATGATAATTATGCATAATTTTTCTTTTAATGCTGTGCATATTCAAATGTTCGTTTATAACCTGTGCACACAGATAAAATTTCATTTTATTAGTCATTATACTAGTATTGTTAAGATCAATATTTTCAAATTCAAATGGATCCCCTTCATTTATAGGTTGCTCTTGCAGGATTCTAAACAATTAGCTGTGACAAATGTGAAGACTTTGAAACTCAGCAATGATGTTCTTGCGCTGGCAGTTAGTCTCGACGGTAAATATATTGCTGTTGCCCTATTGGACTGCACAGTGAAGGTTAGTTTGACTTATCTTTTTTTTTTTATTTTTTATTTTTTTAGAACTTCATTTTTTTATTATTCGTTACTAATTTACTAATATTAACTGTGTATGAGAGTTTATAAGGTTTAAAGTTACTTCCTGAGATACTCTCCTCCAAAACAGTCACATTAATCAGGGAGTTTTTGAGAAAATTATGTATTATTTACGATTTATTCTCGATTTCACTAATTTCTCTTTCCCAATTTTCCCAAAATTGTCTTCATTTTTCTCCCAACTTTGCCGATTGCTGCCTTGTTTTTTCCCCGAAATTTTCCCTTGCCGACTTCTTCCCGAACCCCAATACCCAAAATCATGCCTAAATTATGGTACTGTTGACAACATAAAATTGTTTCTGTGTCATTTTGATACGATTCTTTAGATATTGTTCGTCTCCTTTAGATATTTATTGGCTTTTACCTGAATGGGATTTTAAAATTTGAACTATCTTAATTTCTGTATGATAAGTTTGTTGTTTGGTGCTGTTGTATGGCAAATCCTTTTCCAGGTTTTCTTTATGGACTCGCTTAAATTTTTCCTTTCCCTGTATGGCCACAAGCTGCCTGTGCTATGTATGGACATTTCATCTGATGGAGATTTGATAGTTACTGGCTCCACAGACAAAAATCTGAAGATCTGGGGTCTAGATTTTGGTGATTGCCACAAATCTATTTTTGCCCATGCTGATAGGTACTTTAACTATATACTATATAAAGGCAAGTATTAAAATCTCAGTATCAGTCTCGGTATAAGTCTCTGCTGATACTGAGACATTACATCTTGGATATCAGGTATCATCTTGGGTATCAGCAACACAATATATACTACAAAATTGGAATCGGGTATCGGGCCATCTTGGATCAATATTATCGGCCAATATGGATGCGGTATCGCCAATACTATATCGGCGGATACTGACCATATTGGTGCGATACTGATACCACTCCGATACCTGTATCAGGGTGGTATCGGTATTGCTTCTTGACGAAACCAATACGCATCAGTATCCGCTGAGCACAAACTATATGTATCAGGCTATAAGCCTAGATCATACGTTTGTCTTGGGTGTCGTTAATACTAAGACGTATCACCCTATATCTCTGTATCGTCCGAGATTTTGATCTATTGATAAAATGGTGATAATTGAAGATGTAGAGCGGAACTACTCTGCAATTCTGATTCTTTGTTTCCATGTCAGTGTTACAGCGGTGCGATTTGTACGCAGTACGCATTATATGTTTAGTGTAGGAAAAGATCGCCTAGTCAAGTATTGGGATGCTGATAAATTTGAGTTACTTTTAACTCTTGAGGGGCATCATGCTGAAGTTTGGTGCCTTTCAGTTAGTAATCGTGGTGATTTTATCATCACTGGATCTCATGACCGTTCTATCCGTCGGTGGGATCGTACTGAAGAACCCTTTTTCATTGAGGTATCACTTTTTTGCTTCCACTGGTTGACTTTGAATTCATTCTTCTTGCATAAAGAAACCGGAATGGACTGTTTTACATTGGGATCTATAGCCCAAACAATGTAGTTAAATGGCATATGAGACCCTATGTGATGGCATAACCCCATCTCGCATATGCGATTGTGCCATGGCACAATTTTTTTTTAATTTTCTTCCAAAAAACCCAAAAAAATCCCAAAATCCAAAGTTCCCCATATTGAAATGTAATATGTTTGTGTTAATTTTGTGGTCTATTAATTTTGTAATGTCTAGAATGAGAAATAAAAATATATAATATAAGCATATAAACCACAAGTTAGAAGGGAAAATATAAAAATTAAGTCCAAATTGTACAAAAATAAAATGGACCATACAAAAGAGAAGGAAAGACACCCAAAACATATCTTTGAGAGTTGTGGTATGCATTAGGAAGAGAAACCCCCTATTAATAGGGCTTGGGATAACTTAAAAAGCCAAAAAAAAAAATCAATGTTGGAAAAGTATGCCATGACAGACACTGTATGCGATGTCATACTATTGCATATGCGATGGTATGTCATGGCATACAATTGTATGCGATTGCATATTTCCTGGATCACATATGCCATCATGGCATATGCGATCATATAATGGCATATGCGATCGCATATGACAACACTGAGCCCAAGTAATTTTGATCATAAACTTTTATGGATGAATATGAGCCTTTTTTATTTGCAGGAAGAGAGAGAGAAACGGTTGGATGAGATATTTGAGGCTGACTTGGACAATTCATTTGAAAGTAGGTATGCACCTAAAGAAGAACTTCCGGAGGAGGGAGCTGTTGGCTTGGCAGGGAAGAAGACTCAAGAAACCTTAACTGCAACCGACCTAATTATTGATGCGTTAGACATAGCAGAGACAGAATCAAAACGCATTGATCAACATAAGGTATCTTTTTTGTTTATCTGTTCTTTTCTCTTAGCATTGGGTATCTAAGGTTCTAAATTGGTCATCTTATGTTACTTCATTATAGCATAAATTTGGCAAATGAACTATCTGCAGGCCCAGTTGACATGGTCGAACCTTATTTCGTTAGGTAGTTGAAGGATCAAGTCTTCCTTCATGCTTGCCCATATATATGACAGATTCTTCAAGGTTGATCGTCTGTAAAGATCCAAAAACTGGTTTAAGTTGATGATCGAGTCAATATCATGTATGTTTTAAGACAAAACCAATGCAGATCAAATTCACTCTAGGTTACCGAACTGAAAGGTCAATGACAAATTGACAACAGATCCCGCAGATGAGCAATGGCCTGGGGAAATTACCGATAAAAGAAGAAGAATCTGTCTACAATTAGCCAATGGCTCATTGCTGATTCATCCTAGACAATGAACTGACACCTCTTCAGCTGTTTATTCATTTGGACTTTGAGATGTGCACAGATTTCTCTACTCTTTAAAACTGTCCGTGTCTCAAGCTCCATCAACTGCACAGCTGACAAGACCCAGCTCATTTTCTGCAATGAGCCATTGGCTCATTGTAGATATTCTAAAAAAAACCAGGTCAATGTTTCAGATTCGGGACTGAATCCCACCTATCAACTCATCCTGCAGCTGACCAATCGCTTTGTTGCACAATAATAACAATGAAAAGGAAGACTAAAATAGTCATGGACAGTTGACTGACCCTTGTTGTACAAGAATAAAATTGAAAAGGATAACTGGTACAGTAATAGAAGCTTGAATTTTCTTATATTTCACTGAATGAGGTGCGAAGTGACTTCCCTCAGTAATACAACTATTCCATGCTGTGAGTGAGTGAAAAATGCTACACCCTACTATTGGTTATTGATGTATGTGTGTTGGAGTTATGAGTGTGTGAATAGATGCCTAGATATATGTGCCACTTATGGTGTGCATGTAGTTATTGTGGGTGTGTGAGTTGTAATTACTTTTATTAGTATAAAGGCTAGTTGGAGCCTCCAAACCCTAACTAAGCTATTCTATTCCCAAACCATCTCTCTTCTCTTTCGTTCTTTTTGTTATTGTGGGTGTGCGAGTTGTAATTACTTTTATTAGTATAAAGGCTAATTGAGGCTTCCACTTGCTCACTAAACTATTCTATTCCCAAACTATCTCTCTTCTCTTTCCTTCTCCTTATCTTTCAAACCCTAACTCTAAAGTCAAGTGTGATCAACAATTAATAGTATAAGATTTGCATCTAGGCTTAAAATGTTCGTATTTCTAAAGATCTAATTGCCTTTTTGGATCTTCAGGAGGACAAAAGAAGTGGAATAGCAATGGATTTCCAACCAAATGTCATGATGCGTGGTCTTTCTCCATCCAATTATGTTCTCCATTCACTTTCCAATGTTAACACCACTGATCTGGAGCAAACTCTACTGGTATGCGTGCTTGGTTTTTCTATTATTATGCCATGCGATTTTAGGGCCACCTTTTGAGATCTATGCCATGTGGAATAAAAAACTGACCATCTGATGGTACACTCATGATCTCAAGATCCCTTGTGTGGAAGATTGGGGTGGCAAACAATCCCCATTGTCTGATTCAAAGCAGTCAATGGTTTTTTGCTTAAGTACTCCACAAGATTCCGTGGGTGTTAATAAAGCTACCCCTCCTTAAAATGCAGAATGCTTTTTGTGAAATCTAATTTATATGCCTAGCATCAGCAAGTTGACTGATGAATTCCTTTTCCACTAAAAATTCGAAGTTAGTAAAATTCCAACAAAAAGAGATGGTACATAAAAGATATTACGATATAAAATGATAGACCCGTTCTATTGCAGTTATCCCACCAAAAAGCAGCGAGCATCTTGAAATTGTAAATAGAAGCTGTTGATAAATTTTATTTTCTTTATCTAGTATGCATCTAGTTAATGCTATTGTTACTTCTGGTTCACTGTGATCACCATCTGTTCCCTCTTTCCATCACAATTGCTTTCATTGGTGCCATATGCCTCACAATCATTATGGTTGTTAGCATTGCCTGCAGCTCTTATAAGCAATCGTTATCTCAGTCTCAATCATTCACGCCATAAAACACTCATTGCTCACATTTTTATCAACATTGACGTCCATATAATTCAACTTTTGGGCTTGGTTGCTTATGAAAAAAATATTCTCCTAGGTTTTATCTTATTGTAAGATTAGGAAAGCCACAAGATACTTCTTTCAGTTTTGGCTTATTGACATATGATGGAACATTGATGTGAATCACGATCAAGAGGCAAAACAAGTGAAGGCATGAAAGAGAAGAAAGAAAAGAATGAAAGCAAGGAGAGGCTAAGAATAAGAAAAGAAAATGGACCAACATGAACACCCGAGAAGGCTTCTTGGGCCTATATCAAGGGCCTGCTAAGAGGAGGCCTTAAATGTCACATGACATGTACCACTTAAGTAGTTACATACCACTTTAGACAAAAAGAACTCTCTCTCTCTCACGTGCCTACGTATAATTTGGGAGAGAAATCTTTATCCCCTCAATTAGGAGAGAGAAATCCCGCTCTTGCCCAAATAATAGGAAGATGGAAACATCTCTGGACTAAACTTTAGAAAAGAGAATTCTCTCTCCCTCTCAATAAATATGAGATTGCTCAAGATATTTTATTTGCTTTTATTTAGTAATGTTAATTTCGGAGACTTATTTTCATAGGCTTAGTTTGCTTTGTATGTATATATGTATATGTGCTATTGTTTACGAAAGATTAAGTTGGTTATTAATTTGTTGAATAAAAACCATTAATATTTTGAAGGCTCATTAATATCATGTTTTTATTCTCTTGTTTTGTTGATCATCTTCCTCTTTTGTCATATCAAAGTGGTATTAGAGAAAGTTGATCCTTACAGATTGAATGAAGTGCCTTGATTTATGTGAATTAGAGATTTTGGATTGTGGAAATTGTAGTAAATAAGGAAAAGTTTCAACAATTTGCAAGACGCTGTTCAACACACCAAACACAATTAGGTCAACTAATGTGACTTTGGTTGCATCGAAAAGAAATCGTGTGTTAGATCTTGCCATCCATGCATGAGATTCCGAATGCATGTAAAGATCTCCGGTAGTATCGCATTCCATATGGTAGTGAAGACAACTCTACACAACTACCTGCAAAAGATCAACAATCAGATCATATCACAGATGATGAAGATGCATTGAATTGAGTCATGGTGAAAGATCCACAATTGAATTATGATTTGAGCAGTGGGGATTTCTCAGAACAAATTCCTGTAAAAGATTAATGGTTGGATCAAGATTTGAAAGGTGCAGAGATGCATGAGATCAATTCACTGTGGAAGATCAATAGATGGATTATGATTTGTACGGTGGGGATGTCTCAAATCAACATCTAATGGAGATGTCTCAGATTGACTCCCAACCAATGATCATTGGTTTGATCTTCATTTAGATGGTGATCACATGTTGGATCATTGTTGTCAAATGAGGCGCCTAGGCGGCCGCTCCACCGCTTCAACACCAAGAGCGACTAGGCCCCGCTCTCCTTATAGCAGGTTACAAAAAGCAGCCACTTCAAAAACTGAAGTGGCCACTTAGGCGGAAAAAGCCCTTAAAGCGGGGGCTTGTTTAGAATGACCTGCTTTTCGTTCAAAAAAAAATGTAAGTTAATTTAAAAAAAAAATCTAAAACCATAAATGGCTTACTACAAGATCTTATCCTACTAAAGTTGGGATATAAACTTAGAGTCCTTAATACTAGTATAGTAGTACCCTAGCAAGCAAAACCCTTAGGCTATCTCATCTTTTCTCACGACTTGCGTCTACTCTTAGCTATGTCGTGAAGAAAAAAAGAAGAAAAAAGGAAGAGGAAGAAGAAGGAGAAAGAGCATGCATAGTAATATGGTTAGGTTTAGGATGAGCGAGAATTGACTAGTTTATTTTCGTTCTTCACTTTCATAGATATGCTACTGAGTGTGTGTGTGTGTGTGTGTGTATATATATATATATATATATATATATATATATATATATATATATATATATATATCCTAAGCCCCGCCCAGGCCTCAAGGGGGTCTGCCACCTAGGCCTCGCTTTGCGCATTTTCCAACCTTGTGTTTGATCTACCAATCATTGACGATCGACGGTTAGTGCATAAATCGTTGATGGTAACTTCGGTCGATAGTAACTTCAAAGTAATGAAGACATACATTGATCCATATTTAGTGTGACTAATGGTGATATCTTGGCTTTCTAGCCGTTGGATAGAGGAAGGCACAGGGCAAAGTTTTGTGTCTCATAGACATCTTTGATGTACACATTGGAACGCATAGCAAGTTTCTAACATCAACTGTGAAAAAATGTGAAAGTGAGTTGTAATGAGAAGCTCAAGAGACACAACACATTAAACTTGAGGACAAGTTCCGTCCATATGGGGATTGATGTGAATAATGACCATGATTCAAAAGAGGTGAAGGGATGGAGGAAGAAAAGGTGGAAACAAGGAAGTGGCTAAGAAAGAAGACCAATGTGAAGACCCAAGAAGACATTGAGCCTTTTTTAAAGACCCAATAAGAGGACACATTAGATGTCACATGTGACCACTTAAGTGGTCATGAGTCACTTTAGCCATCAAAAGGAAAAAAAGAGGAACTCTTTCTCTCTCACCTATAATTTAGTAGACAGAAATCTCTCTCGGTTCTCTCTCTCTCTCTCTCTCTCACTCTCTCTCTCTTCTTAGATACGCAATTTCTCAAGATAAAGTGAACAAGGGGTTGTGGACCCTCAAGCTTTGACTTTTTTACATGGTTTTATTTAAGTAGTTTTAGTTGGTTTAGGATGCTAATGTTTCATAGGTTTAGTGTGCTTTCTCTATATATGCATGCTATTATTTACGAAAGAAAGGTTTAGTTATTGATATTTGATTGAATAAAACTCGAGTAGAGTTTGAGAAATGGTTTTAAAACCCTAGATTAGTTGTTTGTTCTCTCGTCTATGTGACGAATTGTCAGATTGAAGGTACGCTAATTTCATGTTTTTATTTCCTTTTGTTGACCATCTTCCTCTTTTATCATACCACACATTTTTTTAATTAGATATTGTTTTTGTTTTGCAGTCTTTACCATTTTCAGATGCTTTGAAGCTTATGTCTTACTTAAAAGATTGGGCATCCATTCCCGATAAGGTAATTATATCTATATATTTTACATTTATGCCCAAACTGAGCCCCTGGCCTGATATACACCATTTCAGGCCACCCCCTTGCCTGATATATTAGGCCTGATTAAATTTGTGCCGTTTCAGCCCTCCGGGGGTCTGTGCATGTGTGCCTGCCCATGCAGTTGCACACATAGTTACCAAAATCTGCGTTTTTTTAAGAAAAAAATCTCATTTAAAACGTGCTCTTTTCATAAAGCATCGGAAACACGTTTAAAACGTGTTTTATTTTTTTTCAAAATACTCGTATTTTAAAAAAATCACCATTTTTGCGTTTTAAACTCGTTTTATACGATTTCTTTTTCTGAAAATTCTCATTTTTGTCAAAAAAATATTTAGTTTTTAATACTTCTAAATATTTCCATTACATCTTCCCAAATGCTTCCTGATTGTTTTACGTTTTTTTGCCTTGCTGATTTGTTCCCAAATTTACTCTCTGCATGTGCGATCCTTATAGTTCATGTGCATTCGCATGTATTTGGGCTTCCGTGTGCATGTTATTATGTGAATAGGTTCTGCTTGCACCTTTGCCTGTGTGTTCTAGTCATTTGTTAGATTACAAGTGTAGTTTTTTTACTTCTCAGATCTGAAACTGATACTTTGATCGGGCATTTTGCACTGGTTATTTTTAGGGTACCTCTATTAGCGCCCACACAATCTCTGAAAGCACCCACATGTGCAACCCTTTCAAAACCACTGATTGCTTCGGATCAGATGATGGAGATCGTGTTTCACCCCATCTTCCACACAATGGATCTTGAGATCATGTCGCATCTGTCAGACAGTCAGTTTTTTTTTCCACATGTCACAGATCCCTAAAAAATGTCCCTTGAATCCTATGGCACACATCACACTCAAACATGATTTTAGGGCCATTTTTTGGGAATCTGTGACATGTGGAACAAAAAACTGACCGTCGGATAGGTGCGGCATGATCTCAAGATCCATTGTGTGGAAGATGGGGTGAAACATGATCTCCATCATCTGATCCGAAGCAATCAGTGGTTTTGAAGGGCTTTCTGTCGTGGGCGCTAATAGAGGTACCCTTATTATTATTTTTTATAATTAGAAAAGCATAATTTTCTCCATTTCTAATCATCAAATGTTGAAAAACCATTTGACTTGTTGCTGTGGATATTGATTAATCTCAAGAATACAATTGATAAATTTAAGTATACTTGCTCACAATGTATTGGAAATGCATGCAGATCGAGCTTGTTTGTAGGGTTGCCACAGTGCTTTTGCAGATGCATCACAACCAATTGATTACTACACCGGCTGCCAGACCCATCTTGATCATTCTCAAGGATATTCTTTATGAAAGAGTTAAGGTAATTTATAATTTCAATCTTATCTATTAGGTTTTAGAAGGCAAATGCTAAATCCATATAATTTTCTGAAATTTCATGTTTGAATTTTTTGCCTGTTTTTTATCAGCGTGTAAACTTGGTGAATATGTTTCATGATATTGGTAAATGTTTTGAATGATTCTTTGGGGAAAATCTATGCCATTCCAGCCTCGATACCTTGAGTCTACTTTTTATTTTTCAAGAGGTCACTGAAGAAGATCTACAGGAAAGGTTTAAAATCTAGAATTTTTTTTTTGTGGGTTAGTTTTCTTTTGTTAATTTTGGTCGGTAATGATTAATTCTATTAATAAAATACCAGTCAAAGTGACCAGCAATGCAAAAACGAGTGAAGTGCTTAGAATGGTTCATACACAGACATCTACGACTGGGGAAGAAAGGGCATGATTACAATGCCATATTAGACCCTGTAGCTGAAGCTAATCCCCAAATTTCCTCTCGGTCTGCATGAGTGATGGCAGCAGCTGGTGATGCCATCGCCCAACTGTAAGAGGATCGTAAATTCTATTCTTCAGTTTATCTAATGGGCAAGATTTTTCGTTGAAGATTCTATTATTCCTCTTCAACCAAATGCTCCATGTGATATCGATGGGCACAAACCACCACGTGTTTTTCCTATCACGATCGAACAAGCCATCTTCCCATTGTATAAAAACCTGGACACGATACCTCAGTAGTACCCAGTGGACCCTGAACAGCCCCAAGAAATAATCCCAGATCTGGTTGGTCTCACTGCAGTGAAGAAATAGATGCTCCGTGGATACTCTATTCTGAAGATTGTTAACCATAAGAGAATTTTTCCAGGTCACCGTCCAAGTTAAGAGTAGTGGTCTAATTGACTTCATAATTTCGGCCAAGGCAAATCTATGTGCGGTCTTCTAAACAGAATATCGTAAAAGATTTAGCCGAAAAAACTCCTTTAGATTTTATTATCGGCCATCATCAATTTTCCCCACTTTGACCTCCTCAAGAGTGCCCGCAGTTCTACTAACAAAACTACCTCTTCATTCTTAAAATTACGCTGCAGCCTTATATCCCAGCCAATTACCTCTGTCATAGCCGAAACCTCCCTGACCATCAGTCCTTGATGTGGCTAACTTGTACAGCGGTTCAGACTTCAAACTTTTTCCCAGAAAGGCATTTTGCTCCACCACAAATATCATCAAAACATTACTTTTTAGCCCTAGCCCTCCACACTTTGAAAATAACACAAATCATATTGTGCCTTGATCTGACAACCTTACACCATTAGGATCAATAAATCGTGGCTGTGTTTCCCATCCCTCCCCTGCATAACCATATTTGGTGCTGCCCATGTGAACCCCTATTGCATATTCCTTTCCTCCCCGATTCTCCATAACCATTTCCCTAATAAAATCCATGGTCTTTTTTTTTTTCGGCTTTTTAAACTGAAGCCTTCTTCAGTCTTATTGTGACACACGATGTCCCAATTCACTAGGAGTTAGTCTTCACACGCCGTTAGTAGATTACACTTCGACAACCCACCTCTTTGTTCAACACTTAATTTCGAACTTTATTTCCTTTAGTTTGATACAAGCGGAAACTTGGCACTACCTCTAATATTATGTGCACTGCACCACTGACCAACTATTTTGTAAAACTCCACAGTTTCTAACACCATATTCTCAAAGCGGAAGGGGGTGGGGCCTCCGCTGATCGAAGCAAATTAGGGATATGATCCTACAACGGACCTTCAGTCATAGTCTTGACATGCTGTGCCCATGAATCGGTGGATAGGAAACTATCCAAGCAACATTGGGTAAAGTTTTCCTGCATATTTGACCCGTGTCAATAGGGCTCCACCCATATGAAGACCTAAAAGGCGGCTAGCCACAAACTTTTAGAAACCCTTCATTCTCCTCGTAATTCTAGATCAACCACTTTCTTCATGTGTTGGAAGTCATAAGATTTCCTTTATTTCAGATCTGAAAACAAATTCTTAGGGGAATTCATTTGATTGCTAGTTGATGTTATCATTTTTGCAATTATTCTGGTCACACAAGTGCGTTCAGATATGTTATTGTTCTTCTAGTTATAATCAATTTTTTTTTTCACTATTTAGATCACCTATCCTCTGCAGCAAAATTTGTATTGTTTTCACTATTCAGTGACATGTTTTTTGATAATTGAGCATCTTCTCTAGGTACAAGTTTAGCTGCTAGTTTGGATCAACTTCTCATCTTCGTGAAACACTACATTTTTTTTTTTGATTGATAGTAAGCAGGTATTTCATTGAAATGAAGAGACAAGGCTAATGGGTTAATTAGTCATGAAATCCAGCCAAACAAAGATTATAATAGAAACAAACCTAAGGAAATCCAGAAACAGGACACCACACACAATACAAAGAAACAGCACTAGGGTGCTACTCCTAAAATCCACCAAAAGACCTAGCTCGGAAAGGCCCTCCGCCGAAAACTAACCTGTATGCTCCACCATACGGTCCCAAAGACCCGTGGATTCAAGCATATCGCTAGCTTTAAAAGCCTTGTTAACTGCAGCGAAACTTATGTTCTTGATGACAAATTTCATTACCATGTCCAACAATTTACACACTTTTTGAAAGATTCTGCCATTTTCTAACCAAATGGCCCATACAAAGCAATGGCTGCAAGCCCCCAAACGATCATATTGGGTGCCTCAATCCAAACGAGGTCAAAAGAAAGTGAGCACACCTGTTGGGAGAACACCAGCTGACATGGAAGTAGGAAAGAAGTTTCCCCAAATTTCAAAGGCAGCTTCTTAGTATATATGCAGGTGGTCAACACTGTCCATCTCCTTAAAGCCAAGGTATCAAACTCAGTATCGGTCCATCGATATGGATATGTATCGCCGATAACAGATCGGCTCATTTATTTTTATTTTTGAAAAAGAGCAAAAAAATAAAATAAAACAAGAATATTTGTATTGGTCAGTATCGGCCTTGGCACATACCGAGATAGTGTTGGCCGATACTGACCTATATCGGTCCGATAGCGAAACTGGTATCGGTATCGGTTCTCGAAGAAATCGATACGTATTGGTATCTGCCGAGTTTTGACAGCATGCTTAAAGAACATTTGACATTGATTCCTCATACCCCGGTTATTAAGGTTTTCAACCAGTAATATTCTACCCCAGGCTACTGTCCGATCATAAAAAAATAATTCTAGGAGGGACCACCATCTTCCATAAAACCGCCCATTTAGGATTAAGACTCAACCCCCTGTACATAATTCTTAATCCACGCCTTCCCTACCCGGCCTGCAATTCTCAAGTGAAGATAACAATTCCATGAACGAGAGAACTTCGCTATCATAGAGATCTCTATGAAGCCTTATATCCCAAACCACATTACTGCCCGAGATGCTGACCATGCCAGTTATCAGAGCGTCACGACTCCTGAAGCATAGCCAATCTGTTCAAAGGCCTGAATGTATACCATAACAGTGCATCCTTCTTGGGCAATACACTCAATATTATGCCCACTAATTTGTCAGCTAGCATGAAAGCAAGTTGACTGCAGCATGTCAATTGATCACCTATTGATCAGGAATGATCATGTTATTTGAATATAGTGAGTTTATGAGATTAAAATCCAAAAATACAAATTACCAATTATAGTTCAAAAGTTATCTTGTTCATAGTGACGAGTCTCCGACTTTTTGAAAATGCCATGTTTTATACATTAAATGAATAAATTGCAACTGATTCAGAAAGTCGTGACATTTTGAATATATTGCGAATGTCACGACTTATTCAAAAAGTTGTGTTATGGTTTAAGTGAGAAAAAAAGAGAATGTATTAAAACTTTAAAGCCCTTAGATTGACCCCTCATTTCATCTCCTCTTCTCTCACTATCACAGCGTGTCGGTGACAAGAAGAAATACTTGAAATATATTTTTTACATATGACATGGATATATATATATATATATATATATATATATATATATATATATATATATATTTTTTCAATTTTATATATGAAATGTTTAGTATAGAAAGTATATAATCTTTATAATTTGTTTTTTTGTAATTATTAATATATTGATTATTTTATTTTTACTGATTTTTTCCTGACTTTACCGATTTTTTTTTTCTGAATTTTTACCTTGCTGACTTATTCCTGCACTTCGACTGTCAGAATATCGTTATACAATTTGGAGAAGTTTGATTGTACAATAGAGCATCATAACTATAGGTGTGTCATTGTTGCGATGAATTTTCTGGGTTCTTGATATTTAGAAAATGGAAAAGCTACAAACCAGTGACCCCTTCCTGTCGGAGACATCCATTAAAACTCGGAAGACATTTCTGCATGGATAACATGCACAAATCATGAAAGCTTCTATTTTTCCTGTATGATTTGAAGGAACTAGCATCCATTAGCTGAAGAGATGATCATTTAATTTTTTTTTTTTTTGTCAGGAATGTAAAGATACCATCGGTTTCAATCTTGCTGCAATGGATCATCTCAAGGTAAACACGAGTAAATTATAAAATTGGCCCATGTTAGTTTCTAATAGCCAAGTCAGCACTCTATTCAGCTCCCCATTTAAAACTAAATACTGAGATTAGTGACCTTCATTTGCTTTTGCAGCAATTGATGTCTATGAAATCAGATGCCCCCTTCCGAGATGCCAAGGCGAAGCTGTTGGAAATTCGTTCACGGCAGTCAAGGCGGTTAGAGGGTAGGCCCGACGTAAAAGAAGACAAGCGGAAAAAGAAAAAGCAGAAGAGTTCAGGTGAGACGGGTGCTGGGGCATGATATGATTGAAGGAATGGGTCACGAGATATGACCCATCAAAACTCCTAGTGGAAGCCGTCTCTGCACAACCCGGATTTCCTATAGATTGGAATCTAACAGCAAGCATAATCAAGAGAAAATGATGGCATAAAAAAATTTGGAAAGTGCAGGTAAGGGAATATGTGTAACCCATTTGTGGTCGGTTTTGATCATTTCATTTTGCAGATCGAATCGCGTCTTCCGATGGCCGAAACCTGGATGCTTAAAGAGCAAAGAGCCCTTGTTTGTTAAAAAATCTAAGTATGAGTGGCTTATGGGTCGCTATTCTGTAGTTGATATAAAATATAAACTTTGGATGGAACCGTTGTATAAGATTGATGGTAATATATCATTGAAGTTTTGTTTAGCTTTGCTTCTCCATACATCATGTTTCGTTCTGTTAGGTACTCTTGCTTTGTCAATCTCACCATTAATCCGTGCAGCTGGGATTGTAGATTTCATGTGAGATAATAGGGCCGTGGTGATGCGGGACAACGACCCTATGATCCGTGAATATCCATGATATGCTAATTTGTCGAAATTAAATTAATTAATTGAATAATTAATCACAAATTAAAGCGATACGTTAAGGATTTATAGGATTCTGACTAGGTGGTTATGCTTGATTCACGTGGGGTCCAAGTCGAAGCGCGAGATTCGTTAGGATTCGTGGAAGTGGTGATCCGAGAGATAGAACTCTCCCTTCGTCTAGGTCGAAGGTTTCGTTTCTAGTCCGCGGTGGAATCGGAAGCTCTTTGCTAGAGCTTTTGAATCGAAGCGGTTAAATGACGCAAATCGAACAAGTTCAAGTCCAACAACGGTTATGGATCGAAGGGCTAGGATTGAATTTGATCCATAAGAATGGACATCAAGGTTACTCTAGATCTAGGGTTTAGGAGTGAGGAAAATCAATCAAAAGGAGAAAATTGGGATACAAGAGATTAAGGGGAAAATAAAAAGCTTAAATAAGAGCAAAGAGTAAAGGAGAAAATCGAAGTAGTATAGGCATCCACCTTTTGCCTCACACCAAACCCATCACTGGGAAGAAGATTCACTCTTCAAAGCTTCTCTCAAGCTCAAAATGTAAAGTATCTTTTCATTCAAAATTAATCAGTCCCAAAAATGACTTACAAAAGTATGTTTTATAGCATTTACAATTAGAATACCCTAAAATAGAAAATACTATGTTATCCTAAGTGGTAACTTTCATTTGGACACAAAAGGATAAAATCTAAGGACTAAAAGGGCAAATACGTCACTTAAGCCGCTGAGGCGGGGATTTTCAGGATGGACGTCCGTCCTTAAGGTCACGGATGGACGTCCGTAGCCTTCTTACGGACGTCCATAATGCCCCACGGATGTCTGTGCTCAAAAAATAATGAGCACCCTTATTTTCGGACGTTCGTAATGCCCCACGGATGTCTGTGCTCAAAAACAGTGAGCACCCTGATTTTCGGATGTCCGTCCTGGCCCTGCGGACGTCCGTCGCCTGATGACCCTTGTGCTTCATGGGTTGACCTAGGGCCCTTCCTCCGTGGTTTTTGATGTTCTTTGGCCTTTCAGTCGCTTCTTCCGCCGTTGATACACCCTGTACGACCTGAAACCTACGCCCTTGTTGGTGGCGTCTCCGTCAATTCCCTCAGACCGAAAGGGCTTCATCACCGATGAAGAACGGTCATGGTAGTGATCAAGCATGCCCGACGGACTTCGTCTTCACTGATCCATATATTTTCGGATTTCGGCTTATGAATCCACTTCACCAAGTACCTTTGAAACGCCTCATCATGGGTGGAGACCACATGATCGTCTAAGATCTTTTCAATCACATCTCTTTTAGGGTCTTTTGGAGGAGGCAGTGGAAGAGGCTGCAAGGTTTGGGTTGGTTCTTGAATGGAGGGCGTTTGGAAAGGATCGCAAGGGGGTGTGGGTGAGCCTAGATAAAGAATTAGGTCTTCCACGTTGAATGTTGAGCTAACCAAAACATCTTGAGGAAGCTCAAGAACATATGCATTTGGATCACTCCTTGCCACAATTCTAAAAAGTTCGGCACCGCGAGCTTGGAGCTTCTTAGCGATTCTCGCTAGAAATCGTTCAGGTCTAACCCGAACCATCACATGCTCACCAATTTGAAATTTCTTGAAACACTTGTGGGAATCCGCCCGACAATTTGTAATTATTATTGCTCGAATTAATTTTACGTCTAATATTGGTATTAAAATTGTGAATATGCTGTGCAAATGCGGTGAGATGCAGACATAGGAATCAAATTTATGAGTGTTCTTGGCTTATGACTATGCACTACTTCAAATGGACTCTTACCTGTGGACCTACTGACAAAGTTGTTATATGCAAACTCAGCTAATGGTAGAATGGAGTCCCAAGTCCTAATGTAGTCACCGACAAGACAACGAAGTAGATTGCCTAGACTCCTATTGGTTGCTTCCGTTTGGCCATCGATTTGTGAGTGATATGTTGATGAGAATTGGAGCATCGTACCCATCATGTGCCATAAGATTTTCCAAAAGTAATTTGTAAACTTGACATCCATATCCGACACAATAGTCTTAGGTAGTCCATGGAGGCGCACTACCTCATTGAAAAATAATTTCGCAATATGGGTTGCGTTAGTGGTCATGTTACACAGAATGAAGTGGGCCATTTTAGAAAATCGACCCACAACGATAAAAATGGAATCATGCTTTCTTAATATCTTGGGGAGCCCAAGCACGAAGTCCATTGAAACGCCTTGCCAAGGTGTGTGCGGCACCGACAAAGGAGTGTACAAGCCAGTATTTTGCCTCCTTTGCTTGGAGACTTGGCAAATGCGAGATGTCGCCCGGATTGTGCGACATTGTCGCACAATCTGGGCGACATCTCGCATGAGATCAGACAAAAAGAATCTATCTTCAACGAGCATAATGGCCTTATGGTACCCAAAATGACCGGCAACTTCTTCGGCATGCAATTCCCAAATGAGGAAATCGCGCAAGGAAGTGCAAGGGATGCATAGACGATGACCCATAAACAAATACCCGCCTTGCAAGGTATACTTGGAGTTAGTGCTATGCGGATTGTCTCGTAAAGCAATGTATTCCGCCCCAAAATCTAGGCACTCGAGATAGTCTTGGATTAATTGCTCAAACCCCACGACCTCGATACTCATGGCTTGTAACGTTGCTACCCGACGACTAAGCACATCAGCCGCTTTGTTCTCAGCACCGGCCTTATGTTTCAACATGAATGTGAGCCCTTGAAGGTACTCGACTCATGTCGCGTGCCTTGGGTTCAACTTTTTTTGAGAAGTAAGGAAGCGCAAGGCTTCATGATTAAAAAATAAACATAAATTCATGCGGTTTAAGGTAATGTTTCTAATACCAAAGAGATAAGACTACCGCATAGAACTCTTTATCATAGGTGGAGTATTTCTACTTTGCTTCGTTGAGCTTCTCACTAAAGTAGGCCACCGGATGACCTTCTTGGCTAAGCACTCCTTTTATGCTTACACCCGAAGCGCCGTACGCAACCTCAAAGACTTTAGAAAAGTCCGATAGGCGCATGACGGGTGCACTTGTCATTTTCTCTTTGATCTCGGCAAAGGCTCTCGTTGCGGCTTTGCTCTATTGGAACTTTTTTTTTTTTTTATACAATCAGTGATGGGAGCCATAATGTTTCTAAAATTTCGATTGAAGTGATGATAGAAGATGGCCAAACCATGGAAGCTACGGACATCATGTATATTCTTAGACTTGGGCCACTCTACAATAGCCTTTACCTTTTTTGGGTTCGCAACCATCCCATCGGCCTAAAAAATGAACCCCAAGAAGACAACGGAGTGTTGCATGAACGTGCACTTCTTGAAGTTCACATATAGTTTTTCTCTCCTCAAAGTTCCACAAACCAACCGCAAGTGGGTCAAGTATTGCTCCTTGTTGTGACTATAGATCAAAATGTCATCAAAATACCCCACAAAGAATTTCCCGATAAACGGTCGCAACACTTGGGTCATGAGGCTCATAAAGGTGCTCGGGGCATTTGAAAGCCCAAAAGGCATGACCATCCACTCATAAAGACCATCTTTGGTCTTAAAGGCAATTTTTCATTCATCACTGGAGCAGATTCGAACTTAATGGCAGCCACTCTTGAGGTCTATTTTAGAGAAGATAGTGACACAAATCATCATATCGAACATATCATCGAGCCTCGGTATAGGGAACTGATATTTGACCGTAATCTTCTTGATGGCTCGACTATCCATACACATCCGTCACGTGTCATCTTTTTTGGGTGTGAGTAGTGCGGGTATGACATATGTGCTCAAGCTCTCTTGGATGAATCCCTTCCGAAGGAGCTCATCGATTTGCCGAGTTAATTCGGCGTGTTCAACCGAATTCAACCTATAGTGAGGTAGGTTTGGTAGAGTAGATTCGGCCGAGAACCAAGTCTATTGCATGTTGAATGTCACGCATGGGAGGGAGTTCATTGGGCAAGTCCTCCGGGAAGATAATAACAAATTCTCTCAAAATGGGTTTAACCTCCTTAGGGTACTCACCCATCGAGAGCATGCTCAAAGGTGATGACCACATACTCCATGCTCTCATCTAGGAATGCTCTTCAAATTCCGAAGGGCTCACAATATTAATGGTCTTAAATGGACCGCCCTTCTTGTCAACTTGCTTGCTCGATGAAATTTTGGGAGGCAAGGGGTTTAACTTTATCTTCTTGCCCTTATGCATGAATGTGCACACATTAGACTGTCCAAGAAGGTCACATCAATGTTGTAGAGCCATGGTATTCCTAAAATGATGTGGCCCACATCCATTGGTACCACATCGCACCACAAAGTGTCTGAATATAAGACTAGTTTTATCGGCACACGACACTTTTGAGACACGGGAATAGAAGATGAGTCGACCTATGCGACTTTGTACAGTCTTAGATGGGGCTCGGGTGTGAGCCCTAAATGGGTAATAGCGTGTGTCGACACAATATTTGTGCAACTCACGCTATCCACAATGACCTTACAATTCTTCTTACTACACTTGGCGTAAGTGTAGAAAATATTATCTCTACACCAATCTTCCTTCTCATCACGTTGAGGTTGTACTAAGGCACACCTCACAACCAAACACTCATGTATGCAAGCTAGTGCACGACTACCGTCATCACCTTCCTCATCACTAGGTGTGATTTCCGGTTCGTACACTTTCTCTTCAACACCTTCCTCATCAACCTCTTCTTCAACCAAGAGAGTTCTTTTGGGGTCTCTTGTAGGGTGTTGGGCGACAAAGTGATCAAACCCATGACAGTTGTAGCATTTGGTTTGAGTGCCACCCTTTGAGGACTCACCTACCACACATTTTCCTTTGTTAAACCGAATATTTGTAGGAGTGGGTTGTATCGGTTTGGGAGATGGATTTTCAACATTAGGCTTTCCTTCTTCGACTCTATGGCTATCGGCATGTGGGTCAAATCGTCTCACCACCGTCGTCTTCAAGTACTTTTTAAGGTCTTGCACAACGGCATAACACTCTCCAAGAGTGTCTACGGGGTGAGAGATCAACTCTTTTTGGAGGTCCAATGGCAACCCGGTGCGAAACTTTGAAAGAGTGACTTGAGGATCTTTCGATACATTAGCTCTAATCATGAACTCCTCAAAATTTGCCAATGTACTCGGTTACGAGCATACTACCTTAGCGTAAGTTTTGCTATTGATCAAGTAGGCGGTGGTAGTATAATAAATGGACGTACTTCTCCGTGAGATGCTCCTTTATGTCCTCCCAACGGGTAATGGGAGCACGACCCGAATTTGCACGCATGCCCTCGACATTGACCCAAAAGAGTCGAGCTTGACCAATGAGCTTCATTTTGACAAGTCTAACACATCGCTCATTGTCAATGCTATACCACTCAAAGTGGTGATACATAACAGAGACCCAATCGAGGAAGACTTTAGGATCCATTCTTCTATCGAAGGTCGAAAACTTAACTTGTACATTTTTTAGGAGTTTCTCATTTGGGTCGTAGTCATCTCTGTGATGAACTACTTCCCTTTGATTCCAATTCTGGCCCTCATACAGACCACCATGTCCAAAGCGTGGACCATTACGCTCATCGCGTCGATCGTGATGCTCCTCATCTCCCTCCAATCGATCCAAGCGGTTGAGAAGCATTTAGTTAGAGGTAACTATAGCAGTTTGGGCTTCCTTCATAGCGTATCATCCTCTCATTCATAGTGAGCAACATGGCTTGGATGCCCTTAAGAGTATCAACAATCACATTCGAGTCCATGGTGGCGACAACACGCTAATACAGGTTCTAAATGAGCAAGCAACTATGAACCAAATGTGACTGAGGAATTTTATCAAACACAATGTATGCATGCAAGTGAACACACAAATATAAACATACGAAATGAGTGAGAAATTTTATCAAACTCCCGATGTGCACATGTAACAAACGCAAATAAAATAAAATTGAAAGAAATTAGAGTGACATGAAAAAGATGCCCTAACTTAGAACCTAGGCTTTGATACCAAAACTGACGCGGGACAACGACCCTATGATTTGTGAATACCCATGATATGCTAATTTGCCGAAATTAAACTAATTAATCGAACAATTAATCACAAATTAAAGTGATACCTTAGAGTTTCATAGGATTACGACTAGGTGGTTATGCTTGATTCACGTGGGGTCCAAGTTTATGCGCGAGATCCGTTAGGAATCGCGGAAGTGGTGATCCGAGAAATAGAACTCTCGCTTCGTTTAGGTCGGGGCTTTCGCTCGTAGTCCGTGATGGAATCAGAAACTCATTGCTATGACTTTTGAATCGAAGCGATTAAATGGTGCAAATCGAGCAAGCTCGAGTCCAACAACAGTTATGGATCGAAGGGCTAGGATTGGATTCGATCCATAAGGATGGACATCAAGGTTACTCTAGATCTAGGGTTTGGAGTGAAAAAAATCAATCAAAAGGAAAAAATTGGGATGCAAGAGATTAAGGGAAAAATAAAAGGATCAAATATGAGCAAAGAGTAAAGGAGAAGATCAAAGTAGCATGGGCATCACACCCTTGGCCTCACATCAAACCCATCATTGGGAACAAGACTCACTCTTCAAAGCTTCTCTCAAGCCCAAAATGCAAAGCATATTTGCATTCAAAATTAATCAGTCCCAAAAATAGCTTACAAAAGTACGTTTTATAGCATTTACAATTAGAATACCCTAAAATAGAAAACACTATGTTACCCTAAGTGGTAACTTTCATTTGGACACAAAAGGATAAATTTCTAAGGACAAAAAAGACAAATACGTCACTTAAGCCGCTGGGGCGGGGATTTCCACGGACGTCCGTCCTGAAGGTCACGAACGTTCGTAGCCTTCTTACGAATGTCCGTAATGCCCCATGGACGTCCATGCTTAAAAAACAGTGAGCATCCTTATATCCGGATGTCCGTAATGCTCCACGGACGTCCGTGCTAAAAAACAGTGAGCACCTTGATTTTTGGACGTCCGTCTTGGCCCTACGGACGTTCATCGCTTGATGACCCTTGTGCTTCATGGGTTGACCTAGGGCCCTTCCTCGATGGTTCTTGATGTTTCTTGGCCCTTCCGTCACTTCTTCCGCCGCTGACACACCTTGTACGGCCTGAAACCTAGGCCCTTATTGGTGGCGTCCCCGTCACGTGGGCTTGTTGAATGATTGAAATATTTTGATTTAGTATTGCTTTAGTTATGATGATTTATGGATATTGATAGGGGATGGGGCAACTCTATTTGTGAGGCCCACCTACTGAAAACACTTATTTTATGAGGGATGCTTTTAATGGTGGGCACCCACTTAATGTTTGATTTTTTTCTTTTCCCTTACTCTACCTAAAGGCACCCACCTGTAGAGAGTACATCTATAGAGACCACCCACCAGCCTTCTTCTCCAACTATCTTCTTCTCCAGCCACCTTCTTCACCGAAAGCCACTTGACAACATTACCAAATCACCATCTTCTTCTTATTTTCCAGCGACTCACAACAATGAAGACATCATCCTAGGCATGTTTGGTTTCAAGGGAAAACATGGGAAATAAGGGAAAATTGGTAAGCAGGAAATGAAATGATGCATTTCCAGTTGTTTTGATGACATCGGAAAGGGTGAAAATTATCTTTCCATTTTCCGTTAAAACCCGACAATAAATGCCAAGGGGGTCCCTCGGTTTTCTATTTTCTCACCCTTCAGACTTCTCATCCAACTCTTCTCAGCCGTTCAGTAATACCACACAATTTGTTCACAAACGAAAACCATTGACTAATTTGAATCAGACGATAGAGATTTTTTTTTTTCAATCTTCCTCATGATAGATATTAAGATCATGACGCCCCTATCAGACGGTCTGATGTTGATTCTATATGACACACATCCCCAAAAATCAGAGGCAGAGCCACATTATGACTTGGGTGGTCAATTGACCACTCAAACTTTCTAAAAATTTGTTACTAAGCTTTAGGAGTCCTAATTTATATTAGTAGATTCTCGTCCATCCAAAATTATTTGGACCACCCAAAATTATCAAAAATCTTCAAACAATTTTTTTTATGGTATTTATTTTCATAACAAATATTTCTTCTTTGATTTTTTTTTAAAAAAACTCTTCTTATTTTTGGAGAGATTTCTCTCACAATAGGCTCTACTATGTTGTAGAGCTATATACTCACACATATGGTATATATGCTCTATTATAATTAATTAAAAAATATAAATAATTTACTATACATAACAAGGTTTGAACCTAGAACCTAACCTTCACAAGGAACTAAGTCAACCACTAGAGCAATTCACTAAGATATGTAAAGAGAAAAAAAAACTTTATATATATATATAAGTTTTTGGTCATTTGGCTATTTTTTTTGTTAGGATATGTTATTTTCCTACAATTTGTTGTATATGTATCCAAACACAGGATTTGATTAATCCTACGTTTTCCCAGCTAACAATGTGATTATCCAAACAACGAAAAATAAAGTGAAACGAAGGAATCCCATAGTTTCCTACAATTTAGGTATCCATGGGAAAATATAAGAATATTATTTTACTTTTCCACGTTTTCGTGTTTTTATCCAAACATGCCAAGAAATTGTAGGAAAATAACATATCCTAATAAAAAAAATAGCCATAATACTACAAAAGATCATCCAAACAAAAAAATCGCTGCAATATCATAAAAATGATTCACAAAAATGACCAAAAAATTATGTGTATTATGTTTATTTTCTCTTTATATTTCTTAGTGAATTGCTCTAGTGGTTGACTTAGTTCTTTGTGAAGGTCAGATTCTAGGTTCAAATCTTGTTATGTGTAATAAATTGTTTATTTTTTGTAATTAATTATACTAGAGCATATATACCATATATGTGAGTATATAGCTCTACAACAGCACCTTCTGAGAAATCTCTCCAAAAATAAGTCCGTGCAACACCTAAATAGATGGAAGGGAGCTTAAAAATAGGCCAAAACTTAAAAAAAAAAATCAAAGAAATATTTGTTATATGAAAACAAATACCATAAAAAAAATTGTTTGAAATTTTTTGATAATTTTGGGTGGTCAAGATAATTTTGGATGGATGAGAATCCACTAATATAAATTAGGACCCTAAAGCTTAGTAACAAATTTTTAGAAAGTTTGGATGGTCAATTGATCACCCAAGTCATAATGTGGCTCTCTCTTTGATTTTTGGAGATGTGTGCCATATAGAATCTACATCAGACCGCCAGATAGGGGCATCATGATCTTAAGATCTATCATGAGGACGAATGACAAAAAAACAATCTCCATCGTCTGATTCAAATCAGTCAATGATTTTCATCTGTAAAAAAATTGTGTGGTATTACTAAACGGGTGAGAAGAGTCATACGTATGAGAAGTCCGAAGGGTTGAAAGATAGAAAATTGAAGGACCCTTCGACATTTGTTCTCGGATTTTGATGGAAAATGCGAAGATAATTTTAGACCCTTCGGATGTCATCCAAACAATGGGAATCTCGGCAATTCATTTGTCGCATATGAGTTTTCCTTTATTCCCCTTTTTTCCCTTGAAACTAAATATGCCCTAAGAAAGAAAAACGAAAACCCAAGAAACTCTAAAAGAATCCTTAAATTTAAAGATATTTTTTTTAAGGTTTCTTCTTTTTTGGCAACTTTTTTCTCAGGAGAGTCGCAGCAGCGAAGACATCACCCTAAGCCCTAAGCCAAACCCTATAAAAAAAAATAGAAAACCTAAGTAACCCTTAAAAAATAGCTTAGGTTTTTTTTAGGTTTAAGGGTTTCTATTAGGGTTTCTTAAGTTTTTAGGTTTTCATCGGAGGTGAGGAAGAAGATTGTGCTTCGGTGATTCCGGCAAGGATCAAAATTTCGGTCTAAATTATCGGTTTCGGTCCTCACCGAAACAATAATTTAGACCAAAATTTTGGCCATATTTTGTGTGGGATTCAAAATTTCAGTCGAAATTTCGGCCAAATTATCGGTTTTCGGCCAAAATTTCGATCTAAATTTTTGGTTTCGGTCATGCCCGAAATCGAAATTGTACCCGATATTTTGATCCTTAGATTCCGGTGTCGTGGTTGCGGCTGTCAAGAGTTAATGAAGAAGAAAATAAAATTGGGGC
This sequence comes from Chloranthus sessilifolius, assembly GCA_021018995.1. Taxonomy (NCBI): domain Eukaryota; kingdom Viridiplantae; phylum Streptophyta; class Magnoliopsida; order Chloranthales; family Chloranthaceae; genus Chloranthus; species Chloranthus sessilifolius. The sequence continues at coordinate 120,290,705 of CM037587.1, read as the reverse complement.
CAAAAACTTGATGTGTCCTAAAATTTATACTCACAAGTGCACGAATCGTGATGTAGTCAGTGGGTGTAAAGTACGAGATCGTTCCCACGAGGATTGGTTAGAAAATGTAAAAACAGAAATATCAATTAACTAAAAGAATTTCCACGGATCTTTTACAGTAACTAACAATCTAGGGTTCTGATAAATGAGATAAATGCTAACAGATAAATACTAAAGGAATTTAACAATTAATGAAAGATAAGGATTGGGATGCTAAATCTTCCCATCGTAGGTTTATCATTTACAAAATATTAATCTGTGGATTGAGATATGAGATTTTTAACAGATTTCTCAAAAGAAGCACTGCCCTATACACACGTGAGTTCCTGAGATCACAGAGATGTATGATTAACATCCCATAAGTGTATGATTAACACTGACACCTCGGACAATATTTAGAACCCAATCTCTAGGGTAATTTCCAAAGTACGATCTAAGATCAAGGAGATGTATGATTAACACCCCATGGGTGTATGATTAACACCCACACCTCAAATCGTGATTGGAACTCACCACTGGGATAAAGTCATACTATCAATCCGAGATCAAGGAGATGCATGATTAACACCCCATGAGTGTATGATTAACACTCACACCTCAGATGATGGTAAAACTTCACCCCGAGATGGGTGATAATTAGGATAAAATTATTATTGCAGATCTGAAATCATAGGGCATGATTAGCTCATAGATCTCGGACTGAAATGATGATTTCACCATTTTCAATGAATATTAGGGTCTTAAAAAGCATCTGACATCTCAATCACAGATTTATATTAATATAAATGAATACCTTGGATGGGGTTCATTACATCCTCATCCTTAATGAAACTAGCCACACATAACTGAAATAAGCAATAAAATAAATGCAGAAGTTGAAAATGCCATTAAAATACCATAAAGAATTATCCACAAAAATTCACAAAAGCTTTAATCCAAAGTACGTACACCTCCTTCTTGAAAGTGGATCCCAAATCAGAAAACTAAGACTTATCTTCCTTCTCAAAATGAATAATAAAAAGGTAGTTCAAGAAAATGGGACTCAATGCCCTTACACTTTAAAACTCAGAGAAACTAAAACAGAAGATTACAGAAAAATGAAAACTCTCTAAAAAACATAACTCTCTAAAAAGAAGAATGCAGAAAAATAATAAGAATCAGAATTATCTCCGAAGGACTCCCCGAATGAATATATCTCCAAGAATATATTTTTCCTTAATTGCCAAAAAAGAAGCCGCTTTTTCCTCCAAGATTGTATTCCGTGAAAAGAGTACCGAGATTCTCGCTGCCAAACAAAATTCCGAACTCAAATTCAAATTTGATCGATCGATCGACCTCCCAGATTTTCGTGAATTCCCGCTACACTTTGCATTCAGAAACTGCCTCGGTATTTCGGCCATAACTTTCTATTCCGAAGTCAGATTGAGGCGATTCTTACGGTGTTGGAAAGCTAACGACGAGTTCTCCAACTTTTATGTTTTGACAATTTTCTGAATCTAACGTCTTGAAGGTTCAAATTGAGCTCCAAGTCGGGATAAGTTCCGAATGATCCAATGTAGCACAAATTTGACGTTATATTCTGAACTTTTGGGTTATTTCATACTCAACACTTCTCCAGGCCTGTAAATCACTAAAACTATATAAAATATGTTAAATGACTTTCATCGGATAGCTAAATGTAGGTCTTTAGGGGTGAAATATCATCATATTTCACTGCACATTACCCACGAAGTAAAAGGCTTTATGTATGTGGGTGCTCATGATGGGTGCCTACAAAATAAAATAAAACTTAGCTTTGTCTTTTTTGGCACGTGGGCACTTTCAATAAAGCAGTAGGTTCGAATAGAGGTACCCATAGGGGATGTCACTTAGGGCTCTCAACTGGTCCTGTCGACCTGATACCCGATCCAACAATTTACTAGGTCAGGCACATAAACTTGTCAGGTCCAATCGGGCATGAGGTATCGGGTCCCATCGACCCAATACCTGACTTCATGGATATTTAGAATGCATTTAGCGATATCAATGGGTTGGGTCGACTCGATGCCTGACCTACCCGACCAAAGGGTTTTATTGGGTCAAGCACATAAACTTGACCTGTTAGGTCGGGTCCGACAGCACAGTCAGACCTGGTATTTTATATACAAATTCAAGAAAAAGAATGATTCTTAAATGGGTCGGGGTGCAACATCTGGTCGGGTCGGGCATATGTCCTTTAAAAGCCAGGTAGCCGAATTTTTTGCCCGACCCAGTTTGTCTAACAGCCGTAGATGCATTTCGCTACATTAAGGGTGTCAGCCACACAGTACCAAAAATGATACCACCTGCGCCCAGTTACCTAAATACCAACTCCAATTAGGTGGCGTTTGGGTTAGCTCTTTCGTGCTTAGCTCCAACACAGAATTACTTTTATATTTGGTAACGCAGCTCTTCACCTCAATTATTCTCATGAAAAGCTATTTTAAGTGACAAACTGCTCTCTGTCAGTTCCATGCCAGAGCAGATTTTAACCCAAGTACATCCTAAAGATCCACCAAGTTGAGGCAAGAAGTTGTACATGATTTTGAAATATTTACAAAAGCGAAAAAATTCACCTCTTAAAATCCTAATGAGTAAGACCATCTCCAATGCAGTCGTCAAAATAACTGAGGACCTTCTAACATATATGTTTGAAGCCTGATTTCTGTTCAATAAAGTAGCCAATTCCACATGGAATAGGGTATCAATAGTTTGGTAGCTAATATTGGCTGGTGAGAAATGGAGGCTTCAAATTTAAAATATTATAATTTATTTGATTTAAATATGTTAAAAATATAATATTAAATATATTTACAGCCCTTCAATCAATAAATTTAATAAAATGTTCTGAAACGGCTATTTTTAGCAAATTCCAATGAAGCTCCAAAGATTTAAAGTCTGCAATTAAGGAGTCAAATTAGTCATGTCATCCTTCAAAGTTATTTTTGACTCCTCCCCGTTGGAGATGCTCTAATCTCCTTTACCCCATAGGACACAAAACTCAGGTAATGAGAATATTACAAAATAGGGCATCAATGACCCATTTTATAAACATTTTTGCACCATTTGTGGCCCTGTGAAATGTTGCAACTTTGTGACTTGTTAGGCGTAAGTTCCTTTTGTAAGGTGTTGCCCGCAAGCTTATGGATTAATAGAAGTAGTCAACCGCATAGTAAGATTATCAAACTGATGAGGAACCTCTTAATCAGCCAATTATGTCAAAAAGCTGAAATCAAGGGCCCTAAAAATCCATGAAAGTTAGCTTGAGTTTAGGGTTCTCAATGGGCCTGATTAAGGCCAGGCTGGGGTTCAATCCGGCCCTAACTTATTTGGGCCGGGCTCTCAAAGTTTTCAGTCCGACTCTAACTCAGGCTGCGATGAACTCAACCCAAGCCTGGTCCCTACCGGGCCGTGCGTGGACATTTTTTCGAGACTTTTTTTCTAATAAAATTTGGTTAGACTATTTTTTCTAATAAAATTTGATTGAACCCAAGCCTGGTCCCTACCGGGCCGTGCGTGGACGTTTTTTCTAATAAAATTTGGTTAGACTATTTTTTCTAATAAAATTTGATTGAACTTAAAGTGTTTTTTTCTCTTAAAAAAGTTTGAAGAATATTAAAAATTTAATTAAATAATTATATTAATATTATAGAGTCTCAGGTACATGCTTTTATTCAAATATATCATTTTAATTTGTTACACAATGATTATAACAAACAATAGTTGCTTAAAAAAACAATGGTAGCACAATGGCTATAATGGACAACGGTTGCACAATGGTTATAACGGACAATGATTAATCTCAAGGCATTTAAGGAAATCATATTTAATTTAAATAATATATATATTTTTTATAACTTTTAAAGGATATATATATATATATATATATATATAGGTTGAGTGTTGGAACACTCATCCCAAGCCTGGCCCGAATTGATCTGGGTTGCAACATGTTTAGTCCAGTCTGAATACCAAGTTGGGTTTGCTTGATAAAAAATACCACCTTTTCCAAGTCGGGTGCAAGCCAAAATCTGGCCCAGCTTGGCCCAATGAGAGCCCTACTTGAGTTAATTACTAACTTTGCTGGCTGCCCTAACTCCCAAGTACAACGTTTGGTGGGTAGACCTGCATCATTCATTTGATGTGATTTCCAGAAAATTATTTATCTATAAGACTAAGAGTCGGCATCCCAATTGGACGGCTCTGATCGATGAGCGCATGAAGCGTTACCCCCAATAGAGATGAAGCACTTGACATACTGATGGAGTGTTATACAATGCTTAACAAAATGCTGTTAAAATTTTCCCCATACCAAAATTTCAAAACTCCTGTCCGTCATTTAAACATCAAAACCGCGCTTAACTGATCATACACCATTAATAGGTGAGGATGTGGGTAATCCATACCGTCAAAGTTATAGATCATACATTGAAGGGCAACGGGCACAAGAATTGTGTTTTAGGGAGATTTGATGGATTGCAAGATTCTTTCATTAAGGCAAGTTCTAATGATGGATTGCCACTTGGACAATTTAGATTGATCATAGGGATCTATCACATGGCATAAAAATAAATGACACTTGAATGGTGTAAGATAAAAAATCTAATTTAATGGTGTAAGATCATTTGAACCCCATTTTAGTGTTTAAATGTCGGTAATGAGCCATTATTCCTAATAAAAATTGAATAGATCGAGCTTACATCATTCTCATTGTTTTTGGGTTTTAGCAAAACAAAAAAACACGAAAAAAGAGAGATTAGAGTGGACATCATTTTTCAGCATCATAACAAAACATAAGGAAATACAAAACTACGATAAATACAAAGCAGATTCAAATCCCATGCTTATCTATTAAAAAAGATAAATACAAAGCAGAGATTACATCAGAAATTGCTTATAAATCCTGCATTATGTTTACGTATTGCAGCATCCCTTTGCAACTTACTCTTGTATCATGTTGAGCCATGAGAGCCTCCATCGTAGCACCTAATTACCATGATCAAGAAAACAACTCTCAAAAAGCACACTAATATTTTTTAGGTTTTGACTCATGCTTAGATTGATAATCCTTTTAAATAAGGAATACATACAATTTGCCTAGGATTTTGTAAAAAAGGATTCATGGTTTTTGAGGACAAACAATTTATTTATTTGGCCCGAAATTGAGGGAAGTAAAACTTTCAAAAGATTTAGAATCTAACAACCATTATCCCATATACTTTTTTTTTTAATCAGTAATGAGCAATATATTGAAAACCAGTAAGGCGCTGAAAGGACAAATACAGAGACTTGACCAAAAAAAGAACAAAGGCAGAGCCAAAAAATACAGAAAGTTGAAAACAGCCCAGAGCGACTGCAATCAGCCCCACTCCTACCCTGGGACCCATGGGGTGATTTCGCCCCAACCTCCATTGCAACTTCTAGTGACCCAAAACCACATGAAGTCCTTGATAGACTTGATAATCATTCCAACCGGCTGATGTTTATTGTTGAAGGTCCGGCCATTTCTCTCGAGCTATATAGTCATTAGCGCAGTGGGAACACTACTTAAAATAAAATTCATTAAAAAAAAAAAAAAACACCAACGAATCTAACAATTTCAATATGAAGCTTATGTTAGAAATTAACAGCTGTCCATATTAAACTTCCTAGATCGAACAGTTTGAAAGTTGGCCCGTGTGAACACACTGGGGGACTGAACCATTTAACATCTAACTTGGTGCTGTTTGGCATCCCCACGCTGTTTGGCTCACTGTCAAGGAGATCTTAAGGGAAAGGAAACATTTGGAGCCTTGGAGTTGGAGGCCACCATAGCTTTCAGTTTTCTAGGGGTTTTAGGTCATCTATTTTAACGAGCAATGTACTTCTTTTGTCTTTCGTTGGGAAAAAATAGTTTAATATTTGAGCCCTTCAATGAGCATATTTTTTTGGTTAGCCGATCTTAATATGATATTTAGCCACTTGGACAACAAAAATTGACCCAAACAGCCGACCACATAGCCCAAAAAGTGGACCAGTGAGAGATTCAGATTAGGCCTAAGGTGAGCTCCCCTTAACCATTGATTCAAAACACCTTTTCCATGGGTGATTGAGAAATGGATCCATTGCCTGAAAACAAAACGGTGTGTGTTGATACTTCGGCAGATTACGGCTAACACCTCTCATCACCATCTGATTCATTGCCCCATGGTGATAAATTTCTGGTTTATATGTATGTGCACCAAAAGTTTCTCAAAAAATAAATAGTATATAAACATGAGATTTCAGAATATGCATACCTCAATCTTAATCTAACTGCTCAAATTTTTTTCCAGATCCAATGGTCATATTGACAATGTTTGTCCTAATTAGCATATACCGTCACCCTGACTTTCGCAGTAACTTCCGGGTGAAGCTTCAGCTCTGCAATGTATTCTCCAGTTTCACGGATCTCCGGAAGAGAAACAATCCGTTTGTCAACATCCCTACCATGAAGAAAGAGAGGGAAATTAAGCTTTTTAACTAACTACTTAAATAAATTTTATATGGAATATGAAAACATACCTCTGAAGTTGTGCCTTAATAATGTCTACAAGATCTTGTGTGGTGACACTGGAAAGAGATAGAACTGTCAGGCAGAGTATATAAATAATTTATCAAAGGAATGATGGGCTATGAGAAGCATTATAGATATAGACAATGAGAAGAACCCATTTTAGGCCACGTGGCAATCTTTTCCACAAATTGTCATCAAAGTCGTAGCTCATATTGGGAGCTATGTGGGCCCAAAATTCACAGCCAACAGGGGAAGTGATCAGTGTTACCTTGGCACTTCCACTTTTGGACTTTTTGGTGTTCCGACACTTAGTGGCACTTGGCACCCGTGCCGATACTTGGACACTCCTCAAGCAACACGAAACTTCTAGACATATATGAAAAACCAAATATAGTATTAAAATGCTCATCATTTTAATACTATAATATACTTTTATTTAGGTTTTTGTCGTTAAAAACGATTTTATACTATAATTTTATTTTATTCAAGTTCACGACAGATACTATGAATCTTTTCATTACGTATCTAAATTGGTTCTCTAAGATTTTCCTTCAAATTTTCTCTATTTATGTTCTATATTTTTATTTTATTTTTCTTAAGGTCATGCCGCCGTATTGGAATTTTTAAATATTGGCATGCCAAACATCTATTGGCACCCGTGCCATGTGTCCGGGTAACACTAGAGGTGATTGCCCAATCTATGCAGTTTAACATCGCTTAATGGATGATATTAATGTGCTTTGATTAGATGGTTCTAATGCTTTGATAATGTGTGATTTCTGGATCGAGTGTGGTGCAAGTGATGACAATACACAAAACACTTAAAAGCGATCAATGGGGCCTAAATGGGTGCCTTTCATGGAAATATCTGTGTGAAGCGGTATTAGGAGTGGTCTCTTTATCAAATAAGTTGTTGTCTTGGTGTTTGTGCCACTTACGATCCGAAGATTTGTTTTCCTTTTCCGCCTTTCCTTTTCACCTTGAAAGCTCCAACTGTTTCAAATATTATAGCAAGTTGCTGTGCCTCTTCTTTTACCTGCACCGCAAAGAGGAAAAGGCCCAGTTAAAAAAGGAAGAATCTTCTCACTTTGGCAAAAATATTAACACGTTTGATGATACAAGAGCTTCATCACTTTGACTTTTTTTTTTTGTCCAAATCAAAGGCTCACAGCAACTTTTAGCACTCTTAAGGCACAAGTAACCTGTACAAGATTTAACCATCTAAGATTGACTAAATTCGAAGTATTACAGTTAGCTGGGTTGGTAGTAGGGAGTTATGGCAATGTTAGAAAATATGGAAATCTGTTTGTTAAGATTTTCGTGACCGATGTAAAGACATAATTTCATTAGTTATAACAAACTGCAGCAGAGCAAAAGCAGCACAGAGAGGTGCTTCGGGTTTAAAGTTTAGGAAGAAAATCCTAAACCCTAAATCTGCTTGTGAAGACCGCATTGAAATATCAAGTCAAAGTCAAGTTGAGAAGGATACTGTTATGTTATTGCAATTAACTCTGCCAGTTGTCAAAAAGAAGATGACAAGGCAAGGGAGACTATCACAATTCTAATTTATAGAAGAGAATGGCACCACTAATACTAATATTAAATTTGAGCAGAGGACAAGATAAAAACACACTCAACCAAGTAACCCAAGTTTGAGATGAATCAAATGGTGAAGAGATACAAAGAATAATCAAATGCATAACAAAATATATTAATGCCTAACACTGTTATCTTGAAAATTTCAGAAGATAATCTGTAATCAGAGTATTACAATTAGCTGGCTTGGTGGGTCGGATAAAGCTATGAATCTATGTTAGGGGCGAAGCGTCTCCTAAAATCTTGGTCAATGAGAGGTATGTTCAGTTGCAGACTCTCTAGCCCAAGCTGGAGTTGGGAGACTGATAATTTCAGAGGGATTCTAACAATGAGGAAAGTGTAAAAGAACCTACAACCAACTTCCTAAAGACTGGTTGGATGATGTATGGTCCAGTCAACAACAATGCTGACATGTAACCATAATATGATTAGATTATGCAGAATTTATTGGAAGTGTCAAAATATGCACAATTGTAGAAGCTACATGCTTATTTGTAAGAAGGATCTAGTAGGCATAAAACAGTTCATGCTACATGACTATATAATCAGCATATATGATTTTGATGAATGCACATATTTGCAATAAATAAGAGACAGATGAAACCGGGGGCAGAAAAGATGATAAAAGACATTTTAAAGTGTTTATTTTGAGCACATAGCATAGGTTAAAATCTAAGATGATACCAAGATGTATCACCTGATACGTCTTTGTATAGGATCGTTCAAAAAAAAATAAAAAAATCATCATCATCATCATTGTAGCCTGATCTGCTCATCTCATCGGTTTGGGTTTGGCTTTACAAGCCCTATTTCTCAAATTGTATCTGTAGAGTGCTCAGCTCTCCATAGCTTCACAAATTAAAAAATTCAAAAATAAGTCCTACAAATTATGGATGTCAATATGGACTTGAAAAAAACTTAAGATATGTATTCTAGTCTAGGACAGCTATATTAACTCCCTGAGCCGGCAGTAGTGACTGCTCCAATCACATCCAGCAGGTATCCTAGTGGGTATCACTCTGTTACCCAAAACAAGCAACTGCTAAATCAGCAGTTGACTTCTCGGGAAAAATCTTAGACCCAGTGTCCTAACATCTACATTGAAATGGTTGAGATTGTCTGCATAATAACGTATGCACAAAAGCGAAAGCAAATAAGTACCTAATAAAAAGGTGGTCTCCTGCTGCCCATAAAAGGATCCAATCAGCCCATGTGAGAGAGAACACACGTCACATGAAATGAAGTTGCACACTGACTTCAGATAAGGGATTCATCACACGCCACTTGTTTCTCAGGAACCAACTCACGTGTGAGATATGCCTTCGAAAGTTGACAATCGTAGCACCCTCAACAACCTAAGATAACACAATATTCTAATAGCGGACCCCAGTCTATCCCTATAACCCCTAGAACATAACCAAGATTCAAAATCACACTATTCTGAATAGCATATAAAAGTAAGCACTCCTAGAGTTTCAAGATAAACACAGTGCACGAGGGATGAAACTACAATCTCGTAACCACTAAAAGTAGGTAGAGAAGAAATATCTCAAATTCCGCAATAAAAAAAAAAGACAATTACGTCAAACAGCCTTTTGAAGGCTACAAATAAGAGACCAAGGGTTGCAATCTTTAGCACTATTTCTATACAATTTTCTATAGGCGTAACATATATGACCATTTGACGCGGGACGACCCTAAAATCTGTGATTTCCCATGATATGCTAATTTGCTGAAATTAAACTAATTAATTGAGAAAATTAATCACAACTTAAAGCGATACCTTAGGGTTTTGCGGGATTCTGCTTAAGTGCCCATACTTTGGCTCATGTAGGGTCCCATCCAACGCGCGAGAGCTCTTAGGAAATGCAGAAGAGCGATCCTAGAGATAGAAGCCTAGCTTCTTCTAGGATGGGGCGTTAGATCGTCGTTCGCGATGAAATAGGTAGCTCCTCACTAGGGCTTTTGAATTGAGGCGATTAATTGGCACAAATGGAACAAGCTCAAGCACAACAACGATCATGGATCGACGGGTTGAGGTCGAATTTGATCCATAAGGATGAGCATCAAGGTTGTTCTAGATCTAGGGTTTGGAAAATAGAGCAATCAATAGAAAGGGGAAAGTGGATGGAAGAGATTAGGGGAAAGTAGGAAACAAACAAGACAAGAAATCAAGAAGGTCAAAGATAAATGGGCATCTCACCCTTGGCCTCACACCAAACCCCAAATGGGGAAGAAAACTCACTCTTCAAAGCTCATCTCAAGCTCAAAATGCAATGCCCTTTCATTAATTTTCAACAACTACTCAAAATTGGCTTACAAGTTAGGCTTTATAGTGGTTACAAATAGAAACAACCCTAAAATGGAAAAGTACTATGTTACCCTTAAAAGGGTGACTTACATTTGACACAAAAGGAAACAAGAAAAGGATAAAAACGTAACTCCCGTCACTGGATTCGCTCGAGCGACAATTGGAGTTCGCTCGAGCACCAAAACCAGAAAGTTTTGGCCTTGGTTTCACGCACATTCTCGCTCGAGCGACCAAAACCCGAAAGGTTTTTGAAGTATCTCGCTCCAGCGAAAATGAAGTCCGCTTGAGCGAGCCTGGGCAGAGGCTCTCCTCCTGGGCTGATCTCTAGGGCCTTTCCTCGGTGGATCTTGATGCTTTTTGGCCCTTCCGTCACTTCTTCTCATCAATTATCTTAGACCCAAAATTTTTTATCACCAATGAAACTAGTTCGTGGCATCGATTAGTTATGGCTCCTTCGTTGCTTCTTCTAATGCCGGTACACCTTGTGTGGCCCAAAACCTAGGTTCTCGGTGTCGGCGTCCCCATCACCTTTTGTTTTGGATAATTTCAGCTGTTTTTCCGAGTGACTTAACTTCTTTTAAGCGTTTACTTAAGAGTGTCTTTATTTATTAGTAAATTTTACCGTCATAGATTTTAAAAAATAATTAAATTCAATTTTTGATGGCCCAAGGGGAGGAACTCACCTATTATTGTATAGCTATTATAAAAGTATGGATATCAGGGTATATAGCTATTATAAAAGTACGGATATCAGGGTATGGAAGTCTGGAAATTGGTTGGTGTAAGCTTTAGAACTTAAGATCGTAATAGAAACAAAAAACAGATCTCAACAGTTTCACAAGCACAAAACACTAACAAAAGTGGATCCACATTTCGTATAGAAGGCCTCAAATGTAGGAAAATGAGCAACATTCTGGACAATATACTTAGCTATACTGAAGAAAAATTTGCTAAGCAATTGAACTATATGTTCTCAGTGACCTTTGACAGAAACTAACAATGAGAACCTTGAATTAGAAATCATAGGTCTTGAGGTTTCACTATAACTTTAATCTGGTGATAAAGTTACTCTGATCTGAAGAATATCTGCAGGCTATCATGGAATGCCATTGCCTCAAATCCAAAGATCACATAATTGCTATGATTATGATCATGGGGTGCAAAATACAAACTCAAGAAACAACTCACAGTTTAGTAAGAATGAAATTAAATAACAGAAGGAAATAGAAGAATACATGAAATACTTAGACAAGTGCAAGTTAGTCATTTAGGATCCAAATCAAGGTCAGCTTCAAGAGTGCCTTACTTAGAAACATTGTCACAAAGTCGGGAGTCGCAATCAGCAAAGTCTAAGTCAGAAAAAATGGGGAAATTAAAAATTAAAAAGATATATCATAATATATTTCAAGTTTAAAAAATGATTTAATGATCAAAATAGTACAAAACAATGAGTTTTTTTTCCCCTTTAAGTATAAATGAACAAAAAAAGAAAAAAATCAGACATGATCACAAACATCACCGATTAATCGGAGAGTCACCGACTCAGCTGGCTAATCAGTGATGTAGTCGGGATGATTGCAAGTCGCAGACTTTTTCCAATTTTTTGAAAAAGTTAGAGACTTTGTGACTATGCTTAGAAAGATAACTAAATCCAAGGAAGCTTTCAAAACAAAAGTAGCTATCCTCAACTCAAGTTAGATGCCATTAATTTGAAAAATAATTTAATCAACACTGGGATAAACCTGGTTGGATGAAGAAAAGTCAATGTTACAACAGTAAATAAGGTTGCTTTGCTCTTGCAGTTTGACTGCATACATCAATTTTGGACAGCTTGGGTATTCGACAAGAATACATCTTCAATCCAATCTCCCTGATGTGTTCAGCTGGTCACCAGAAATGATCCTCTGAAAATTCAAATATTTCACTGACCGAAAGAGCCGAGTTAACTTGGGCGGTTTTTAGTTATTTTTTGTCCATATGCAATTCCTAAATGCCAAAAACAGCAACCTGGAACTTGATTTTACATTTGTTATTTCCTTATTGTATTTATATGCTTGCATGGGGAATTAATTGTATGATATAGAGTTTCTCATTGTACTTGAATGGAGAATGTATTTGTGGTACAATTTTCAAGCCAAATGCCCAAATACAACTACTTGCGCTGATATATATATATATAAAATAGCATGATGAAATTTTTGGATGACCTGAATAAGTACATGAACATGATTTCTTATACTGAACGGGTGAGGTAAACTGCAGCTTTCCGAGCCCTTTTCTTTTCCAAATAAGAGGAATAGCAGAATAAGAGAAATGCCCAAGAAGTAACTTCAAAAAAAAAAAGAAGAGAAAATTCTTAACCATGAAATTCTGTACAAAGAATTATAATAACAGTCAAATTGGACCACGTCCCCCCGTTCTTATTTATGAAATTATAACAGCCGAAAGAAAATTTAAACCCTTCAAGTAAGTTTTTTCGTTTTGATCTGTAAACCCTTCAAGTAATTAGTAAAGAGATTAAAAACTACAACTATAATAACCCTATTTATGCTACCTTGGAGTACATGAAATAGTGGTACAATATAGAGAAGGTAATTCTCGTAAACATAGTAGTTATGAAATATTAAAAAAAGAAACTAAAACTCCTAAAACACAGGAGAGAGGTTAAGATTTTAAGCATGAGAATGAGTTAAGCCAAGATGGGCTTATCCTATTTTCGAAAATGCCTTTCTTTCTGGGCCTATAATTTGGCCCACCTTCAGTCATGTGAGACAGGAAGTCCCTTTATTTTTTTCTCTTTCTTCTTTTTCTTTTCATGTGTTGGTTTGCATCAACATGAATATTAGGGAAATCATGCAGAGGGATAAGAAAATAGTTAGCTAAAGCTACCAAATTTATAGGATTGCTCCCAGTCATTGAAGTGAAGTAGGTCCTTCCATTGAGGGTATACTAAATCATTTCACACAACATGGTGAATTAATTATAAAATCTTAATGGACCGACCCTTTTTAACAGACAGGTTTAAGGAGCAAAATGATCCTCTCATGTGGGTGCCATTGCAAGAGATTTTCTAATTAGACAATATCATATGTGGCTTAACCTAAGAAGCACGGACACTGGTACAACGATACGACAATTATCAAGAAATCAGGATACGATATGGGGGGATATGTGTATTTAAAAATTAATTTTATGTACCTTTCTAGGTATATTTTAGGTCAATAAATGTAACAAAAAGAAGGGGAAGAAAACGAAAAATAAACAAAAAAAAAAGTTATAGAGACTGATTTCAAATAGGTAGGATGCAAGTTGTAGGCTCTCACGTAGGCTCCTTTGATTTTTTCTTCTTCTTCTTTTTCGAAAAACCCTAAATCCCAAACTCGCAGTCTGATTTCTTCTTCTTTTAATTTTTTTTGGGGGAAAACACCCAGGATACGCATGCAGCCGTATCCCTCAAGTATCGGTATTCAATACGGATACGATACGGGTACGTTGCCAAAAATGGAATATCCATGCTTCACAAATACAAGTTCCACGAATATCTACTTATTTTTTCCATTGGCTAAGTAAGCTGGGATCAACTTGCACTATATTTATCATCAGACATCTAGTAGTATCTAGATAGACACTTTAGCTACACATATAAATTCAAAGACTTCACAGATGGCAAGACATCAATTTCCACAATCAGAATAATTTCTGGAATTTTTTTATATAAAGGGACCAGAAAGTAAACTCAACGTCAAGTACTTACCCGTTTTTTCTCTGCTTCAATTCTCTCATCTTCTATCCTCATTTCCCTGAAAACAAATAAACTACAATCAACTTCCTTCCCAAACATAGGGCAATAAGGAGATGAGCCTTACATCAGACACAAAATTTGAGGCATTTATTAAAACATATATAAGTAAAACAATCAACTTCCTACCCATTTTTTCTCTTATCTCTTAATGATTTTTTCTTAACTGTTTTTGTTTTTGTTTTTTGTTCTTTTCTTTCCTTGGGTTAATCCCTAGTTTCACTAAGCGCTTTAGCTTTGATCTAGATGTATCTTTCTTTTTTAATGAATTTTAGATCTTTATCGATAAAAATAATCCATAAATAGAGGGTCTAAGCATGGATTTTAATATTCACTTCAAAATCTGTTAAGTTTGCGTATTAGCAAAAACTCTTTCCCTCTTTCACTCTTCTCTGAAGTAATGTCAATTCTGTATTATTTATTTTATTTTTGATAGTTAATGAAAATTGTATTAAAAATTAATAGAGAATACATGGGAAGCTCAGTGAGGAGCATACCAAAGAGCTTGATAGGTAATCAAGAGGAAAGAAATTCCCACTAAACTGAGTTTGCTATTGATTTTCTTTTTGTGAGCATAGGAAAAGACGGGAAGCTCAACGAGGCGAAGGATGGAAATCATGTACCCAATAATGAGGAAATGAATTCCCAAGAACAAGCAATTCTCTCGCCACCCCAACCTTAGAGAGTGAGTACTCTTTCTATGAACAAGAAACAAGTATCAAACGATCCACACATAAATCCAACATACTTGTTTCAAATTCCACGTAGTTGCTTTGGTGGAATCTGTTAGTGCAAGTTGGCACACGATCCAGAGTTCGGTGGGAGGGACCTTATCCTGGGAACAATGCCACCATTTTCTTTATAGCATTAGGTATAACCCCTAAGGAGGCATCAATTTCTTTACCATTTTAACGGGAGAAGGTGTGATATCACAAGTAGTTTCATTTTTTATAATAACCAAAATGCCCTCATAAATAATCCGAAGCGCACGAGTTATTGGCAAATATAGTTATTTAAAATTTGCTAAAGGAATAAGTAGGTTTCTCAAAATATACTTTATCTTCTTTACTACTATAATAATCATAGAAGATAGAATATCATGCCTTCTCTCTGCACACGTGCATAGCTGGTGCTATTCACTATCTTAAAGCAATCTGGATTGGGCACACTTGTCCCATCCCAATGTACCTTGCATTGTGAATTCATTTATTTCATCTTCTTTCAAATCAGTTACTTAAAACATTAAGAGTATATGCACCCAAGAAATCAGATGTATATTAAACAATTCATTTCAGAATTCCCATCAACCATGGAACACCTGTAGTTTTATGTTGCAGTTTCATGTAATCTAACCCTAAAACCTCTACCATACAAAAGATTGAATTGTTATCTAGGAAACCAATATACAAAAACCATATGATATGGACCTACTTTTAAATATGAACTAGGGTTTATATTAAAGTGCATGGATCATGGTTCTAATCCTCTGATGGGCACCCATTTTATGCTAACTTTAGCTCACATGATGTTCTGCCACTTGGATTACTTTGATTGGTCAAAGATGTGTGCCACAAGGCATGACAATTGTACTTTTGAACGGTTTATCCACTGATGTAAAAATTGTGCTTTTGAACGGTTTGTCCATTGATGTAGCAGAGGCCCCTTTAGTGGTTTGTCCATTGATGTAGCAGAGGCCCCTTTAGTGGCTTGGCCATTGATGTAGCAGAGGCCCCTTTAACCCCTGGAAGAATCATTCCCCCCCACATTTTGATGCAGAAATCCAAGTCAATCGCAGGAGCTTCTCCACCAATTCGGGAATGAGGCAATTTAAAATTTCATCTCATCATTTAC
Source organism: Chloranthus sessilifolius (assembly GCA_021018995.1). Lineage (NCBI taxonomy): Eukaryota > Viridiplantae > Streptophyta > Magnoliopsida > Chloranthales > Chloranthaceae > Chloranthus > Chloranthus sessilifolius. The sequence goes on along the minus strand of CM037587.1, from coordinate 120,274,556 downwards.
GAAACGAAAGCCAGCAAATCAACCCCATCAATCATACAATCAGTGCATTCAGTCGATCTGACGGTGCAGATTGATGATCACATCCAACAATTCAGGGCCTAAATACTAAAAACCACACTATAACAACTCTTTATTTTCTGGGACAATTTCATTTTCGGTTAATTTCAATATGATCAGTGAAAAAAAAACAAAGAATCAGATATGAAAATATACTTGAGTAAAATGGGAGTAACGATTTGGGCCTTCCCCATAGGGAGGAGATAGTTTCTATAAAACCCAGCCTTGACATCTACCAACTCCCCTTTCTTCCCAAGGTCCAGAACATCTTCTTTGAGTATAATCTGAAAAAAAACAGTGAAAATTAAAAAAAATTTGAGTAAAAGCAAGAAAACCCAGATGAAAATTCAGGTAAAAAAAGAAGAATCAGCATCACCTTTCTGGTCTTAGTAGCTTTCTTCTGCGCCAACACCAACAAGGTTGGTCGTTTGTCTGAGGTTTTTGAGCTTTCATGAACGTTGGTTCCAGTGCTCTGCAACCAAGAGCAACCTGTCCATGATAAAGCTGTTGTTGCCATTGCCACCTTACCCTCTCTCTCTCTCTCTCTCTCTCTCTCTCTCTCTCTCTCTCTCTCTTATCTTCAATTTTCAAATGTACTGGTTACTAGTAATTTGCCTTGGCAGGAGCAGCTCCCTTATTTTGTATTCTTTGTAATCTGTTTAAGGTATCGGTACTTGCAACCGAAAATTGGGTAACTGAAACCAAGATTTTTGCATGTAAAACCCGTTTGACTTCCTTGAATCAGATGATGAAGATTGTTTTTGGTCCAATCTTACACAACTGATCTTTAGATCATGGATCACCTAAGGCCTTAATGTGATCATGGGAGTACCATAAGAAAGAGTTCCCTGATTACTTTTCGAGATGTGTGTCACGTGAAATCAACTCTCGAACGTTGATAGGTGATTCATGATCTGGAGATTAGTTTCATGAAATATTGGGATGCAAAACTATCTCCATCATCTAATTCACAACAACCAGCTCTTTTAACATAGGTTGAACTTGATTTCATGTTCAACAAGATTTGCAGCCGTTAGACAGTAAGAATCTTGACTTCCACGAACTAGGTTAGCAGTTCGATGCCCTCGGCTAACCCTGGTCTAAACAACATAAAAAGAACATTAAAAAAAAGTTATGAATTGATATTTGCACCCAAACCAACTCTAATGGCTACCACTGAATAGGTAGAAGCCACGGCGGGCTTGATTTGTTAATGTGGCATACATCTTTAACCAATCAAAGTGGTCCAACTTGGATCTCATCACCGAGGAATGTCTCAAGCAAAGAATCATGTCTATAAAAATATTACAATTATTTGATTTTCACACTTTAATATGGATCATTAAAAATTCGTTACAAATGCCCATATTAGAGTGCCAGATTGGAGAGCTCAACACTTCCATTGAGTGATTTCTTCGCACAAAGAATTGGGAACTATCACTTTAAAGACTTTGATCCGTTAAAAAATGTGCCACTTTTCATTAACTCGTGTTACAACTTACTACTCTCAATACCCTGAAATATTAAGGGTGTAACTTTTCACATTACGCATTTTTTATTGTATTTCTTTAGGCCATTAAAATTTTTGATCTCACACTATTGAAGTGTGATTTACTATTATGCCATGTGGTATAAATTTATGATCAATCTAAATTATTCAGGCTGCAATCCATCAATGACAAATGTTTTATTCAAAGAATCATGTCCGTGAACAATCCGATTGAGAGTTTGAATATCAGCCATTAAAACTAGACACAACGGCTGGTATTAGAATGCTTAGATTGGATGATTAAAATCTCTTGAAAAATCTGATTTCTGGGCCCATTGCCTTTGAACTTATGATTTATCAATTTGATGGTATGGATTACCCACATTATAATCTCATCAATGATATACTATCATTTAAGCACCATTTTGGTGCTTAAATGACTGTCAGGAGAGTTGTGCCCAGACATCTTTATGCCTCAATATGGACCATTGATTATATATTCGTCCATTTGAAGGCTCTTATAGGCCCTTGATCTGACGATGGAAATCATTCGATAGCACAATGTTTGAGCTAAATCTAATTTGGCTATTAGCTACATGGATTTTCATTAGCTTGATAATCAATCTATTGGCGTCAGTTAAGAGTCACTCCCTGACCTATTTTGAGATGGTATTAGGCAAACATCCAAAAGAATTGAGTGGGTCATCAATCTCACTCTGCCAAAAAGGTTAAAATCATTCTTCCCCTTATTTTGGTTGTGTTTGATATATAGCTCTTTTTCAGCTACCTGTCGGAGCCAAATATACTTTCTTTAGCAAGCCTCCCCTTTTTTTTTTTTGAAAGAAAGCAAGCCTCCTTTTACTCCCTCCAAAGTATAATTTATCTGCTCTAGCAGCTAACTCAAATCTACTCCAACAATAAATGACCAGAGAGCAAGGGAAAATTGCTGGAGCAGGTAAATCCTGCTATGCAGGGAGTTAGCAAAGAGGAGTACCTCCAAAAACAGTTAACAGAAATTTAGCATATCTAAAGGGAACCTACTAAAGCAGGTAAACCCTGCTCTGGCAGGGAGCTATGCCCAGCACAGCCTTTATATTTGCAAATATTTGTTTGTCCCATAGGTAGATTGACTACCCACGGTTTGACCGTCGCCCCTAGTAAAAGAAAGATTTTGCAGATAACTTCCATTTGAAACTCCATGTCCCTCCAAATTTAAAAACTCATTTTATTTTATATAAAAGATAAAACACTATGCTTTAAAAATAAGTACTTATTCATAACTCACCAATTATAAGACACCTTTATATAAGCTAATACATCTCCTAACAGAAATTTCCAACAAATACCAAAACTCTCTAGAAATACAACATGAACATGCATATTGAAACATACCCAATGCATTGAAAATGGACCTTAAAATTGTCATTGGATTGGTTTCTTCACCTTTATTTCCTCCCAATAAATTTATGATAACTACTTCCAATTCCTGGGCATCCTCCATAAATACACGAAGAGATGAGCAGCTTATTTTTCCACTTCGTAGGCCTTTCTCTGCTCTTTTCGATAATGATCCAAGCCAGGATCTCGATCTTTTCAGTTCTACTGTTCTCCGGGAAGCATGGTGTCCTCAGGAAGATCACAATAGGCGTCACCCTGAAAAAAGTGGAAACCATATTCACCCAGGTTAACTACCCAAGTAATGATCGTTAGAGATCTAATAGTTACATGGGTATCCGTGTTACTTACCTCTCCAGTAAGATGGCCCACACATCTTTTCTCGGCGAGCAACTCAGCTTCAGTCTATGAAAGTGCAGTTTGAGTTAGATCACACCAGATCATAGATGAACTGAATGGGATGCATCGGCAGGCTATGGGTTAATGCAGAAGCAAACCTTTTTAATACGCTCACGGAGGAAGTCATCAATGAGTACATCTTTCACTAGCTCGTAGTCGCCGTTTCCCTGAACATTTGTAATGGCTGTTAGGAGGTGTTTTCCAATAGAGACCGACGCTGTTGACAACATTTACACAAACATATATATATATATATATATATATATATATATATATATATATATATATATATATATATATATATATATATATATATATATATTTGTGTGTGTGTGATCATGGCTGTCCAGGCCTCTTAGAGCACCCGACTACCCGGGTATATGCTAACTTGGGGCACGTATGCACCCCAAGTTAGCATATACCCGGGTCAGCATGGAATAAAATCCCTAGGGTGGCCTCAAGGGGGGGATTCAAACTCAGGTCTCCCGCTTCCTGAGGCGTGTACCTGGCCTTCACGCCAAACCCTTTGAAGTTAACATCTATACATATTAGGGCCATGACGATCACTTTTTCACCATGTTACAAACATCTTTGTCAATCCTAGTAAACCTAGCAGCCCATCATTGGTAAATATCTCTGCCAAAGAATCAACCCTATACGAGCTTTGAAACAGTTAAATCAGTGCACTTGAATATCAACCATTAAAAAATATGGACAATCATGAACTGTCCACATTAGGATGTTTGAATCCTCTAACGAGTATGATCCTTAGTTACCAGAAGCAGCAAGAAGCGCTTAGTAGGTTGGGAGAGGGAGCGTCGTCAAAAGCTTGAAAGTAAACTATTTTATGGTTGGAAGAAAGAGCGCGAGTGAGCTTCCAAAGTGGAAAGGGCACACTAAGTAAAAGATTCCTGCTGTTATCATTGGGTCTATGGTTGATTCCAATATGAGCTACCACTTCAATGAATTGGATTACCAAAATCATATGCCATTTGGCTACAAATTGGGGAGGTCAAGGCCCAATCTGTAAAGAGGAGGTTATTTGCTATTTATCCTTTCCAGTGGAAAACTGTGTTTTTTTTTGCTTTCCACTACCATTTATTAAACAGTAGTGGACTCTCACCAGATTCATCCCTTATATTTAAATCCCAAAGCACATACTAACCTCTGATCTGCATGGCATGCTGAAAACAATATCCTCTGCTATGCCATAAGGATTTCCATTGGTAATAACCTGGAATTGCAATATAAACACTGCGATTAGAAGTAGTATTCAGCATCATATGTTAACATGTGGCTATTAAATGGATCTCCCAAGTTCAAATAAGAGGTGTGATATATGATTTATAATTCCGTAATCAAGATGTTATCAACCTGAAATTTTCTTAATTAAATTTATTTATCAGGAACTGGCCCCTTAATTCTCAAAACATTCTTCCCATGTTGTGGATGCTTTGTTTACTTAGCTAATTTAAATAGCTAAGTCAGTTGTTGGTGAAACCAGAGGGTGGATGAGAAAAACTCAGATGTGAAATGGTACATAAATTTTTTTCAAAGGTGATTCACCTGGTCCAAGATTACAATGATCTGATATTTGATCGTAACAACGGCATTAGTACAGCATGACTGCATTTATTTTTATTGTTTTTCTGTACCGTGGAAGCATTAACCCAGAAAATTATTTGGTTTTTAAAAGATCAGAATAATAAAAAAGTTTAACTGAAGTTTCCATGATTTCGTACTTTGAGATCTACTATGGTTCTTGACATACATAAAATACCATAATGCTGGAACTGAGGTCATGACTCCGAGAAGCTATCTATTTACCAAAACAAGAAATTGCTGATGGCACAGATAATGCCATGCCAACATATACTTATCGCACACCAATTTAGGAAAACAATCATATGCACATCAATTAATGAAATTACCAATGTCACACTAGCTAATGATATTTTTTTAATGGTGTTGGATTAGTAAATAATGGAGTGGTGATAACATCTCTCTAAATCGTTCTCACCCTTTATATTTCTCTTATCATAAACTTACCCCTGAAGAAAACCAATCGCCTGGGGGAGTGGGAGTGACAAGAGACCTAATGGCATCAACAATTGATACAGCAGTTGATGCAGCTGAAGATCGTCCCCACTTTTTGATTAGCACGCCTCCTCGCTGCAAATAAAATAAAATATTTAATAATTGAAAACTATGTTCCAAGATTTGTAAGGTGATAACAGATTAAAACAGGTTTGGTACTCCAATATGATGAACTTATCATATTAAAGGTAAGTAGCTAACGAGATTTCTTAATTAGTTTATGATCGTGGAGTTTGTACATTCTGAACCCTTTCAGTGAACTCTTCTTGTAACCACTTGGTGTCAGTGATAACGTCCTTCACAGGCTTGCCATCGATTTTAGCATTTAAAAAATCTGGGACCTGTCAAAATTTAAATAGCATCATTTACCCATTTGCATCGCCTCACACTATAAATTTTGGATCTCAATCCTTGACAGAAGCATGGTATCAAAACTCGGCCGATACTGATACGTATTGGTGACACATATTGGTTTCATCGAGAACAGATACCGATACCACCCTGATACCTGTATCGGGGTGTTATCGGTATGGGACCAATATGGGTCAGTATTGGCCGATACCGATATAGCATGGGCCGATATTGACCAATATAAACCTTTTTTCTATTAATTCTTTACTTTTTTCAAAAAATAAAAAATTTACCGATACGGTATCGGCAATAACGTATCTGTGTTGGCGGATACGTATCAGTCCAAGATGGACCGCCGATACCGATATCGATACTGATGCCTTGGTCAGAAATGACTAGATGTGCATTTAATAGCAAAAAAATCACATTACTTTATAATCTTGTTAATGGTTAATATATGGAACCAATTCAAGTAACCTGAGTGGTCGAGTGGTTTCCCCAAATGGTCACATTTGACACTTTATCGTAAAATAATCCAGCTTTAAGGGCTAGCTGCACAAATTAAATTGAGCTAAGCTTATGTCTAGGAAAAGTCGACATGGCGAAATAATTACAATTCTCATACACGAAATGTGGTCACTTATACCTGGCATTTAGCCCTATTCTCATCCAACCTAGTCAAAGCATGGAAGTTCTTTGGAGGTATATTTGGTGCATTTTTCAAACATATTAGAGCACTACAAAAGGGAATCAGCATTAGCAGCAATAAGTATTACATGCATGGTTCAAAATTATGGATGCAACCAATACATATCGGTTTCGGAGGTCACCTGTTCGATACTTTGAATATATCGACCAATAATATACATATATATTGGTATGGATCGGACGATACAGACCAATGTATTGTCCGGAACCGATACATATCGGTTTTGGAGCAGGACGATATGTATCAGAAAACAGGTATTTTGAACCATGATCACAGGATAAATAAATACGACATATGAACGCATAAAAAATAAATCTCTCACTTTGTATTGCATGGGTTACCGACAATTAGCACTTTTACATTACGGGATGCAACAGCATTGAGTGCTCTTCCCTAAATTATAATTTGAAATCAAATATAAAAAAAATTATATGAGTAACAACATCTTAGACCTTCGTTGTGCTTTATATGGAAGTAACTATGGGTGCCAAATCCAAACTAGTAGTTCCACCTGTTCAGCAAAAATTTGTCCATTTATATCTAATAAGTCAGCTCGTTCCATTCCAGGTCCTCGAGGCTTTGCTCCAATCAAAATAGCCCATTCCGCATCCTGAAATACCTCATAAGGATCGATGCCTATACTTACCTCCCTCAATAAAGGATATAAGGAGTCTTCCAATTCCATAGCAACACCTGAAATTGTCAAATTCTAAGTATCTTGAAGAACATAGAGAAAGATAAGATAATATTCAGAAGTTACCAGTTTCAAGCTCAACTAAGAGAGAGGATTAAAGGAGAAAGATATGCTTTTAGAACTAATGAATATATATATATATATATCACCAAACTTATCATTAATTAGTAATTACTTTCTAATTATAGTTAAGATCGTGCAACATGTCACCCACCTTATATGATATTCACATCGCTCAAGTAGTTTTATAGTGGCAAAGAGAGGGAATGAATGTAGATTTGCTTCGTGGTAAAAATTCTCCAGTAAATTCGTTGAAGAAGGTGGAATTTCTTCTCACGTTTTGAAGTTAATTTATGTTTTCTTCTCTTCAGAAAAACTAAGTACAGGTGATTGTGTGGTAATTGAATTTAGTTCATGTTTGCTTACTTTCAAGTTTTCATGTAAGGTTTCATCTTTTTGGAGTAGTATTGCAGTCTTTAGACAGTTTCATGATTATATATAAATAAATTTCTTTGAAAATTATTGAGTACATAGTTCATGGTGTTATATTGATTCATTCTAGTTTGTTTTTTTTTGCTGGTGAATATGATTTTGGACTTGTAAATTTCCTCTATGCATCAATATTTAGATGGGTTTCTTTGTTTTGATCAAAGACTTGAAAGTTATTCACAAACCCTCAGCATAAACCCAAGGTGAGAGAACAGCTCCAAACAAAAGAGAAAGAAGATTTTGGGAAAAATATTGAAGTCAGTTTGCTTCACACATTCATACATATTTTATTTAAGCGAAAGAAGAATATTACTTGGTCAAGTACACCTGTATATGGCCATGTACACTTACAAGAAGGCCAAGGGTAAAACATGAAGGCATTGTAAACAACGAATTTTCATAGGATATATATCTACACAAATCAATTATAACAAATGTCCCCTCGCTAGGAGAGGGTTTAATTGAAATGGCAGACTTTACACTTCCGGGTTTCGCAGTTGATTCTCCATTAATTACATCAAAATGAATACCTCTGATTAAAAGCTATTAAAGAAAGTAAAATAATTACATATCTGAAATAAACAAACTAAATCCTAAGTCTAGGTCTTCATCGACATCTTCAATTTGTCACGAGATAGATGCAAAGCATGTTGTCTTCATTGGAGAATCGAGAAATATGAAATAGAGGACGACGGACAGGAGAACCCCTCCTCTGAAAGTTGGATCCATCTTAAGGTATCTTGGCAGAGAGAGTCGGAGAAATCTTCGACAGGGCTCTCGTGTAACAAAAAATTCTCTCCTAGAATACCGGAACGGGTCACCTATTTATAGGTTTAAGACAGCGGTTATGGGAGTTATCATCCTACATTTTCCGCAAGGTTCTCATAAAAGCAAAGGTTGTGAGGACTGCATAGGCCTTCACTTTCATGTGGATCGAGAGATTAATAGCCTACGTGGGCAGTTTTCTTGCTTAAGCAGAGAGAAAGGGACCCACATAGGTAGTTATGGTGAAAGGAATGACCTACGCAAGAGGTTTGCATAGAAAATGAGAAATGAAAGAAGAGAAAAAGATGGGATGGTCCATGCAAGGAGCCCTTCGTGGACCACATTTGAAGAAAGAGAAAATCAAGGATAAAAGAAGAGGAAAAGAAGGAAGAGAGAGAAGTGGGATGGCCCACGCAAGGAGCCCTGTGTGGGCCATGTTTGGAGAGAAAAAAGAAGAGAATATGAAGGAGGAGAGAGAGAAAAGGAAGGAGAGAAGTGGGATGGCCCACGTAGGGAGTCCTGCGTGGGCCATGTTTGGAGAGAAAAAGGAGAAAGAGAAGAGGGATGGCCTACACAGGGAGCCCTGTGTGGGCAGTGTTTGGAGAAAGAAAAAGAAGAGAGAAAATGAAGGAGAAGAAGGAGAAAAAGATAGAAGAATAAAGGTGGGATGGCCCACGTAGAGAGCCCTGCGTGGGCCATATTTAGAGAGAAAAAGAGGAGAAAAGAAGAGAAAAAGAGGAGGAGAAAAGAAGAGAAAAAGAAGCAAAAAAGAATGGGAAGGAGATCCACACAAGAGCCTCCTTGCGTGGGTTATCTCTTCCAAAAAGACACAAATTTTTTTGTCTTTTCTCCACAGACATCTTTTTGTGTCTTTTCTCGAGAGACACAAATCTTTTGGGTTTCTTGCGTGGGTTTCTGGTTATCCTATTTTTTTTATATTTTACTTTATCCAAAAAAAGACCCAAATCTTTTGTGTCTACAATACAAATCTAGATATGTATATAATTAAAAAATACTAAAAACCTAACATTTACATTTGTATTATTTATTCAAAAAATAGACAAACTTTTTGTGTATATAATACATATCTATATCTGTATATCCATGGAAAGAATACAAGAAAAAGACACAAACTATGTGTCTATAATAGAGATCTCTATCTGCATATTCATAGTTAAAAAGATTAAAAACATATATGATAAAAATATCAAACACCTTGTCTCATCACACTCCCCCATCAAACTGATGTAATTTATTAACAAACATCAATTTGCTAACTAAAAGTTGAGGTTGAGAAGATGCCATCACTTCAGTGAAGAGTTTGAATAACTGAAGTTGAGAAGAGATGAGCAGAAAAGAAATGATACTATAATCAAATTTCACTTGAATGTGATGAACATCTAAATGTGCTTAATCTGATGAAACAAAAAAGTTTATGATTTTATCACCATGCCATGGGGTCAGGAGGAATATGAAACATATATGTTGCCCAAAAGTTGCATAATCAGAAAACCTTAATACAGGTAGTGGACATAGAGGTATAACTAAATTCAGTTATAGGCTTTGAGAGAATATCTTGTTTCTTGAACTTCCAGGAGATGAGAATAGGCCTAAGAACAAACAATGCCCATTAATTGAACACCGAGTATCATAACATCATGCTTGGTCGGCATCAACATAGACCTCAAGTTCTAGAGGAGAGGAGGAAAGATAAAATAAAGCACGATCAGAAGTTTCTTGGAGATGATGAATCATTTGACGAACCATTATAGGATGAAGCTGGCGAGATCAGTCATAAGCTGATTCACAATGTGTGCGACATGCACAATATTTGACTGAGTAGACGTAATATAGACAAGACGGCCAATAAGATATTGATAAAGAGTTAGATTTGAAGGTAGGTTGTGTTAGATCTTTTAATACTTTTTGATACTCCAAATCTCTTACTTCATTTCGACATGTTATTTACCTTGATAGTTGTGCTTATTATGGCGATATTTATGCTTATTAGTTATTACCTCAAAATACATGTCGACTGCCTCAAAATACGTGTCTTTATGATATGCTTTTATGATTAATGTATACCTACCTGAGTATGTTTGTGTTATTATGCTAACAGGACGAACCTATTTTTAAAAATTTGTTGATTTGGAGGAGCTGCTAAAAATACAGTGAGTGATTGCTTACATAACATAGACGAACAAAAGTGACTGATATGAGCAAATGTTGCAGTGAAATCCCACCTTGACATCTGAGTGAAACCTTTTCCACTAGGCAAGCTTTACAACACTCTACAATACCATCTTCTCTGGTTTTAATTGCAAACACCTATCCACACCCACTTTTGTGCATGTCAAGTGAAAGATCAACAAGTTTCCATGTCTTAGTTTTCTCATATGCCTCCCTTTCATCATTCATTTTGCTGACCAGAAGGGATGTTGAATAGCCTCACCAATAGAACAAGGAATAGAAACAACGGAGGCCATAGCTGTGGAGGCACGACATGATGGAGAAAGAGCTTAATAGGAAACATATTGAGCAATACGGTGAACAATGACACACGATCTTTGACCATTGCTAAGTGCAATTGGAATGGCTAGGTTTTCAATAATAGGTGAAGATGAAACAATAATAGGAGAGTCCAAAGGAGCAGATGGTTCAGGTATACCTGAAGGTCTAGACTCTGAGTGATCTGGCGGCATAGTAGTTTGGGAGGTACAGACTTCACCATTGACAGGTGTGCTTAAGTGGAAGATGACCACACGTAAATATTGAAGGCACTAGTGATGAGTCTGTAGGAGGAGAACAAACAGGACGAGGAAAAATAGCAGATGATGCCTCTTGAATAGAGGAAAAAGAAGATAGTTGCATACATGGATCAAAATTTCGGACGAAATCTGAAACGCAGCGGTTTCGGTGCCACCCGAAATAAAATCCCCAAAAAACCAGTCAAATTATTGAGGTAGCAAATTTCCGGCCAATAATTTGGGCTTTAAAAATAAAAAATAAATAAATAAATAAAAAGGGCACCAAAATTTCGGCCAGGCCTCAAAATTTCTTTCAAATTTTCGGTTTCGGTCATGCCCGAAACCGAAAACGAAACCGATATTTTGATCCTTGGTTACATATGAGGAACATCAGAGAAATATGGTATGCACTTAAAAAAATGTGATATCCGTAGAAATATGTAACCGTTTGAACTTAGGATCATAACACCAATATCCTTTAGACAACTCACAGTATCCCAGAAAAACATAAAGAAAGACATTCTCATCCAGTTTGTCTTTAGGGATGCGGGACTTGGATAAAATATGGGTACCCAAAGACTTATGGGCTCAATCTCAAACAAAGTAGCATTTGGCCTAAAAAGATAGAAAGGAGTTAGGCCATTAAAAAAGGTATGAATAATCAGATGAGTTGCAATAAGCAGAGGAGTAGATCAATGAGATTGGGGAACATGCACCCACTTAAAGAAGATCTCCTAATATACATACTATGCCTATTCTTATGCTCTGCAACACCATTGTTTTGTGGAGTGTAAGGACAAGAAAATTGATGCATTATTCTTATCTTTTTAAGAAATGAAAAAGCTATAAAAGGTATTCTCTATCATTATTAAAGGGAAGAATTTTAATAGGCTTGTCAAACTGAGTTCAGATGATAGTAGCAAAACTAACAAATGCGGAAGGAAAACAATTGATGAAACACATACCAAGTTGATTCAAAGAACAAACATTATAGAAGCATTCTTCATAGAAAATTGATGAAAGCCTACTAGAAGTGAGTTTTTTTATCAGAGGAGGGCTGTAGGACAAAAAAAACAGTGAATGTTAGGATTCTCATAAATTCTTTTGAAAAACCAATTTCCAATGCTCAAATGGTGTCAAAGTTTTATTAAAGTTGACCAAGAGGAAATTCTAATCAAGGTTGTGATCTCCTTTTCTCAATTAGAGATCTACGATGTTGACCAAACTGACAAACATGACAGCTAATGGTAGCAGTTGTCAGGTGATGTCAACAAGTGAACAAACCTGAAATGAGGCTCTGATACCAACTTGACTTTTGGAAATAGATTCTAGGGTTAGGTGGCTATGATTAGTGTTAGGTTAAAAAGAGAAGATAAGAGAGTATGCGAGAGGAAGAGAGAGATAGACAAATGGCCTAGTTGGGGTTTGTGTCCCTATGGGTCTCTATATTAATACTCAATGACAAAAAAGCCCCTACAACGATAGGTACCTACTCACACACCAGGGATACAATGTAACTATTATATTTCTATGTACACCAATAATTACATAATGTCATATGTTTCTTTCAACGCTTAGATTAAATATCCCTGAAAACGAATTGTGTATATTGGTGATTTTATATGGCCCATGTTAAAAAAATGTAGTTTATTCAAAGAGCCAAAATGATTTTAAGTAATTTATAAATGAGCACAAAAAAGATCTGACCTTCAAGAGCTTGGAAGGATCTTTCAGACCCCAATAATTTTAAAGCAATAGGTTGATCCGGCCCAAAAACCTCACCAGATGCAAGCTGAAAAAATAAGATATGTTAGGTTCATGATCGAAAAGATTTCTAGGTTAATGATAAAATACAAAACTCAAATAGGTCCCAAATTTCGTGGATCTAGATTATATGAAACATATTTGCTTGGTTTTATATGATAATAGGTTCAAACTGCATCCCATTTCTCCATCATTTGAAACATCTGATCTATGCACTCTAATATGGACACTTACTTGTGCATATTTTCCTTACAATGAGGAACTTCACTGATTGGATGGATCCAATCTTCTTAGAGGCCATATTCTTTGGCTCAGACGTCTCAATGATGTGATGCTAGTTGAACCACTTGGATTGATCAAAGAAGTGATCGTACTCAACATGGCGTAAAAGTGGATTGTGAATTTGTGATGCCTATCCTCAGAGCACACCTATATTGATCTTTGGATAAATAAGTAGCAAAATTTTATAGTTGTTTCAATGCAAATTATCCATTGTCCTATCATCCCATGTAAGAGATGAAAGCACGGGAAAGGATACATAGAAAGAAGAATGAATCTGATTAATAAGAGAAATAGGCCATATGTAAGATAGCAACTAATATACACTTATTACAAGCATTATACAATAAAGGGGTCTTTGCATTTACCCCCTTGAGATATATCTTATTTGAACTCCGCCACCCGTGTTTTACATGTTTACATTGCGGCCCTTGATTTTATGTTTCCTTTACATATTACCCCTCTACAGTGATGGATTCTCGGAAAAAATAACCTTTGACTGCTTTGAATCTATTGATGGAGATTATTTTTCTCCCTAATATTTGATCTAATTGATCTTGAGATCATGGACCTACAATCACATGGGATTTTGATTTCACATGGCTCCAATCTCGAAAATTGATCCAAGAACCACATTTCACGTACACCTATGATCATCAGGTGTTATCAAAATCTGGCTGCTTGATGGGAGACTTCTGATCTCAATATTCACTAGGTGGAAGATTGTGGTGAGAAGCGATCAACATCATTTGATTCACAGAAATCAAATATTAGTTTTGTAACCAATCTCACTCCTAGGGGGTAATAAGGCAAGGAAACACAAAAGCAAGGGCTGCAGTGCAAATAGCTGAAACATGGGGGGCAGAGTACAAATAAGGCATATCTCAGAGGGGTAAATGCAAAAAACCCTACAATAAATTAACCAAGGGGCAAAAGTTTCGAAGTATAAAAGTCTAACAACAAAATATGTACATCATATAATAACCCCCTTCAAACTCATAAGGTAATAAGATATGAGTAAGAATTTCCTGTGGAGGAATTATAACCTGGTAATAATGATAAACTTCATGAAGAAGTCTACAAGCTGTGAAGCTCTAGCAATAGTTGAGGATTGATATAAGTAGTACTTCAAATTAAACCAAATCCAAATATTGTCTAAAATGACAACAATGAAAATCGAACTCAAGCAATGCCTAAAATGATCAAAACACCCTTCAAACCAAGTCAAGCCAACTAATATCTAAAATGCCTTTCAAACTAATATTATCTTGACCAACGTTCGAAATGATTAAATAACCTTTAAACCAAACCAAGTTCAAAATAGTATCAGAATGAGCAAAATACCCTTTGATCCTAAACCAAATCCAAACAATATCTTAAATGAACAAAATGCATGCCTTCAGACTAAACCAAACCCAAATAATACCCAAAATTAACCCAAATGCCCAAATAGTGTCTAAAATAGCCAAGATACTCTTTGGACTAGATTAACCCTGAATAAAGTCCAATGAAAAAATCATTCGGATACAACAAACTCGAAATCCTCTCTAATGTCGATAGAATGCTTTAAAGCAATAAAAGAGGGCAGGGCATACACGGACTCCTAATTAAGGATTCAAAATACAATCATAGTTCATAGACCCCCCGATTAGAGACTAATGCTCGGTATACTCTAAATCTAAACAGATGTGATATATGGGTTCCCAATTAAAACTTGATGCTCTAATGTTCATAAACCAAATATGATTATGGTGAATGGACCCTGATTAGGGTTTGATGCTCTTATGCTATATAAATTGAAAGGTCTTGCCATATGGACTCCCAAGGGATCTTGATGCCATAATGTTCATAACAAATACGATCATAGTGCACAAACCTCCAAAAAAGGATTCAATGCTACAATGCCCTCTACATTGAAATGTCATGACTATGGATTCCTAATAAGGGACTCGATGCTTCGATGATAATAAATCATCAATCACAGTACACAAACCCTCGATTATCGATTTAAGACTCTAATGTATTCTCAATTGAAAGGTAATTACATATGGCCTCCCAAGTAGGGACTCACTACTCCAATCTCCACAAACAATATATGAGCATTCCCGACTAGAGGTGATATATGTTGAAATTAAGGATGACATCTACAAATACAATCAAAACCCCATAATTCATTATATCCTTTTACAATTCCAAACCAAACGAAACCAAGTCCAAAATCACCAAAACACAATTTGGACTAAACCCTTCTCCATTTATATCCAAATTACCAAAATACCTTTCAACTTTCCAAGTCATATAAACTTTAAGTCTCAAAGACCTACACCCCTAAAAGCCTCAGGGGCCTCACATCCTTAAAATTCCCCAAGATCCACGTACTCTAAGCCCCTATATTCTACACATCTCTTTAGATCTGTTATACCTCACAATCATGGATCAAAATTTCATACGAAATGGATACGTTTCGTCCTATACGTATCTGTTTTGGAGGTCATCGGGTCGATACATTGAATGTTCAAACCATTCATTGATATGTATCAGCCAATACATACCAATGTATCGTCCAAAAGCTATACGTATCGGTTTTGGAATTGGCCGATAAGTACTAGAAAACTGTCATTCTGATCCTTGCTCACAAGGCTCTTATATGGAAGCCACTCAAAGCCCAAATACTCAAACCCTTACAAATCCTATGTCCTTCAAGTCTCTCAAGACTTAAATATCTCAAGCTTATGATGGACCAAGTATCTTAAAGCCTTAATGACGCGGAACAAAACGCTAAAACCCTAATATGCGAATTTGAGATTAACTTTAGAATGAATTGAATAGCGGAAATATTCAAAATCATGCAACACATAATATTAATTCGATGAATTCAATAAAACAGTTTGATTAATTCATTTTAGCATTTGCATGCACGACGATCTCCCGATCTAGAAAAACGGCTCTGATGAAGGAACTTGTGTTTCGTTCTAGTTTAGGGCATCAAGCAATAATTACAATATCATCTCTTGGCTCCTCGGGTATTTTGAATGAAATAAAACTTGTAGAAATAACTCAATAAAAGGGGAAAATTAATGATATCAAGGAATAAGGTTTTGGGATTTTTGATCTTTTTATCAATGGAAATAAAGAAGATATTACCTGACAATAATCTAGAAAGACAGAAATAAAAAGGATAGATTTCCAAGGCTTCACACCAAGGATTTTCTGAAGTTTCACACCATGGCTGTACGTCGGCTTTGTACCAAGTCGCACGAGAAATGATTGCTCACTCCTCAAGGTTTGAAGGATTCACTCCCTCGATTGAAAACTCTTCTCACGCTTTCTAGGGTTTGCACAAAGCAACTCTCTTTTCATTCAATAATCGATCAACTAACTAATAAAGTATTTACAATGCCTTTATATAGGCTAAGAAAACCTAAACTCGAAATAAAAGAGTCCTAAATTAATAAAAGACTAAAAAAAATTATTTTTGTAACAAAAATAGAAATTCCGTCGCTGGGTGGAGTCCTCCACAACGTGCTGTGGTACTGTTCACAGCGAGCTGTGATTATTTCTCCTGAAGACGGTTTCAGCCTCCTTTTCTCCTTTCTTTCTTGTTTTTTCTTTGCACTTTCACCTGCCTTGCTTTGTGTGATGTCCCCATCACTTAAAGCTCATACATGACAAGTCTATGAATGCTCTCACTTTCTAAATCTTGCAACACCCAAATACTGCAAACCTCAAAATACCCAAGTCTCTGAAGGCTTATATTTTTCAAGTCCTTCAAGCATGTAAAGCCCATAAACAATAAGCCTCTCAAGGTGCATTCTCACAAGCCTCTTAAGGCCAAATTGTCTTACCTATCTCAAGTTCCATACATGCTCCAATGGTGACACTATCCAGGAAAGACAAAACTACAAATCAAAGCATTTAGAGCAAGGAAAATATTAACATTTCCTTGTAAAGACAATACATATATGATTTTTAATCAGAGGTATTTTATATGTTGTAATTAATGGGGCATCTTACCACAATACATATATGACTTTTAATCAGAGGTATTTTATATGTTGTAATTAATGGGGCTTCTTACCAATACTTGGAAGTGTAATGATCCCCAAATTGATTACATTTTTTCTCTAAGAGGGGAAATTTGATACAATCTGTTAGCTTATGCGAAAGTTAAGAGGGGTTATGAAAAGTTTATAATTATAAGTAATGATGATATCATCAATGACATCACAAACATAGTGTTCATGTTTCACCAACAATATGTTTATAATTTCTTATTATAAAAATATTAGAAAGCAGTTAACAAATTATACCATATTCCTACATTTAATTTCAGTACTTGCTGAAATTAAATCAAATGAAGGGTAATTTTCTATGAAGATACTTGAGAGATATTTGAGGAAAGGATATGCTTCCTACAAAAACTTGATAAATTTCCTTAATTTCAATTTTTAAAGATTAAAAGGAGATCTAGTGATTTAAATTCCAATTTTGATCAAATAACCTTTCTGACTAAATTAAAATGACAAAAACTACTTACTTTGAAAAGTAGATGATTGGATATCATTCCAGCGGCTCCCGAAACTGCAATATTAATTAAACTCTTCCATGATTTTGTTTGCTCTTCCTATAAAAATAACAAATAATCAACTATGGTAATGTGAAAAAAAAATACATCGAACCCCAAAAATCAGTGGTCAATATTGCAAACATTATGATCTGAACTAGAGAAGGGGAAATTACCACTTAGTGTACTTCCAACCAAACACATAATTCAACTTCAAGTTTATAATCCATTCATGGAAAAAAATACTAAAATTTAGGTACTTGACATATAAAGAAAAATAAATAACTAAATATAGCAAGAAGAGTTAACTACTCTGAGTTCTCCAAAGATTACCATATCTCTTAATTGATAACAAATCAATTTTTATCACTTACGAACACAATCAAACCTAATCAAGAGAAGATTGTGGGTTAGTAGGTATGGAGATTAAAGCATGTCACTGTGAAAAAAAAAAAACCCGTAAAGGGAATCCCCGAGATACATATTCCTACAAGTGGCTAGAGCACTCTTAACAGTTTAAAGCTCCTCGGAGAAAAGGACAGCACATCATGACTGAGATATTATAATAAAAGATCAAGCTCCTTATACAGAGGTGCAACCATATACAAAATTAAGTCACAATTTGGGACTAAACTCATAATAAACAAACATAAGAAAGAAAGCAAAAAATAGATAATTTGGGTTCTGGCAAGCAACACAAATAGTGAAGGCAAAAAACAAAAGCTGTTGATGCCCAAACAGATGCCTACGGGAGAATTGGAGGCAGTATTAGATCATCACAAGGTCAAACACCTAGCAAGTTCCATTCAGATCCTGGCCAAATCACGTAGTGAAGCACTAGCTGACATAGAAACTGAGAGATCAAAACAGGGGAATCCAATTTTAATTTATAGTGCACATACATCTGGAGAAATGACATCACAAAGAGTTTGCGTTCGAAGAAACCATATTTTTATTAACAAAAAGCTAGGAAATTCTAAAAGATAAGATACCCTAGGCACACAAGTTGCTAAATCTTGTGAGAGATACAAAACTAAGAGAACCAAGCTACTTAATAAAAAGAAACAATCAAGTATGGAAATGATTTACAACCAACTAGGACTAAATCTACATCATAGGATCATAAAAAAATAAAACATAAACAGAAAATGATTCTTAGGATGCTAAGTTTCCATTCTCGACTACTGTGTTAAAAGGGTTTCGGATAGTAAAAATGTATGGGAAGTTGATCTGATTTGAGTCATAAATCATATGAAAATTGTATGATCTGATTTTTCCCAAAAAATGTTTAAAACGTAATAATTACCAAAAGTCTCTAAAATTAAGTAAATGAAATAAACATCCATTCCCGCTCATTTCCATCAAGAAATTAGCGACTAACAAAAGCTTTCAACATCTTCAAACTCACCATCCATTCCCGCTCATTTCCATCAAGAAATTAGCGACTAACAAAAGGTTTCAACATCTTCAAACTCACAAGTCACATAGTTAAGCAAGTTTAAACTAAATTGACCAATAAACATCATATCGTAGTTTCCAAAATAATAAAAAAGAAATAAATAAGTTCACAAAATAATTTTTCAGGCTTTAAGAATCATTAATATCATCTCCCTCCCGATCCTCCATGCAGGCATCGTTGTCGCCATCATCCTCAATGTAATTATTGCCTCCCTCATCTTCTTGTAGCACTGACAGTTGCTACCCAAGTGTGAGATAAGAATAGAACAATTAGATAGTCTAAGGCTGTGTTTGGGATTGCTCTTTGGAGGCAAAGAGCAGCCCACTTAAAAGAGCATGCTTAAATTCCTCTGTTAAAGGAAACCAAACTCAGCTCTTTCACTCTATGAAAGAACTAAGAGTACTTACAACCAAACACAGTCACATACTAAAGTGCTGTGCGCCAGAGCAGAGAGCTTCTCTTTGAGTCCAAAGAGCAATCCCAAACACAGACTAATGGTTACATACTGGCGAACCGCAAACCCGAAATCAAACTGAGCGAACATAGCATTGCATTAAACCATTCTTAGACTCGTAGCCCTTTTGATAAAGAGATATTTGTATTTGTGATTTTATTTTCCATATTCACAGGTTTAATCTACTATCAAATGTAGTGTGCATTTAATAGCTCCAGTCTTTTACAATGTTCTAGACCTTTTGATAACAAAATATTTGTCTTCCTGATTTTACTCTATCTCTTCTGTGTAGGTTTGATCCACTATTTTCATAGCCGTAGAAGTGAGATACAAAGTGAAGGATATATGAAGGTAATGGTTTAAAATCTTAACCAAGAAACTGTTGGTATTACACTTTCAATTCAGGGCTGCTTAAATGAACAAGTTCTAAATATTTGTTTCTTCCTAATTGAAAAAATGGGTGCAATAAAATAAGCGCAGAAAAACCATCACAGTTGGAATCCTATCTTTTAGGAATCTGCTAGCGATTAGTTTTTGTCCAATTCAAACAATCTGCAACCACAGGCAGTAGACCTCTTGACGCCGGACGGTACCCTAAACTAGGTGAATGATATGATTGAATTTTTGCCGAAATTAAATGGGAATTAAACT
Organism: Chloranthus sessilifolius; assembly: GCA_021018995.1. Lineage (NCBI taxonomy): Eukaryota > Viridiplantae > Streptophyta > Magnoliopsida > Chloranthales > Chloranthaceae > Chloranthus > Chloranthus sessilifolius. The sequence continues at coordinate 120,254,193 of CM037587.1, read as the reverse complement.
AAACAATGAAACTTGCAAAATATAACGAATACCTCAGGGTCTCATACTATTCCTTAGGAGAATCACGTATAATTCAGGCAGGGTTCAGTCCAGGCGCTAGATCCGTTAAGTTGCAGCGCAGATCGATCCTAGAGATAGAACTCTAGGTTTCTTTCCAGATTAGGGTGCTCACGATTCAATGATGGGATCACTGATTTTCTCTGAATATCAGGTGCGGAAGGTTTAATAACTCTACTGGGCTCTACGGTTGTTGAATCGGATCGATTCAAGGATTTAGAGAAGTTTAGGGTTTAGGACTTCACAAGAAAATGGTCGATTTAGGGTTGTAGAATCACGCAAACAAAAATAAAAGAGGTAGATAAAATTGTAGGCTTCACACCCTTGGCTTCGCACCAAACCCTTCTCAATCTCCTTAATAGAGTGTTTACAAGGCCTTTATATAGGCTAAGAAAACCCTAAACGAAATAAAACTCGCACTAAAAGAGTTCTAAAATAATAAAAGACTAAAAAAAAAACAAATAAAATAAAATTTTCGTCACTGGGCCCGCTCGAGCGAGGATTATAACCGCTCGAGCGAGGTCCCGCTCGAGCGAGGATTATAACCGCTCGAGCGAGGGCTTGCTGCAGCACTTCTCCTTGCGGTTTCCAGAATGTCCTCTCTTGCCTAGTTTTAATTTCCATTCCTCTTCTTCCGACGTCGGTACACGCGAAAAGGTCCATATCCGATGTCTACAATGTCGGCGTCCCCGTCAATTCTCTCGGGCCGAAGAGGCTTCATCACCGATGAAGCGGCGTCGTGATAGTGCTCAAGTATGTCGGGGTTCAAACGTCGAACTTCGTCTTCAGTGACCCATGAGTTCTCGGAGTCCGGCTTTCCAAACCACTTGACCAAGTACTTTTGAATTCCACCATCATGGGTGGATATCGCCATATCGTCTAGTATTCCTTCGATCTCCTCTCTGCGTTGCTTGTGTGGGGAAGGGAAGGGTAGGGGTTGCGTGGGGTGGAATGTGGGCTCGGGGCTGCGTGGAAGGGGTTGTGAGGGGTGAAATTTGGGGCTCAGAGGGAACAGGTCCTCCACATTGAATGTAGAGCTGACCCTTATATCCGGTGGAAGCTCGATAACATATGCATTAGGGTCGCTCCTTGCTACAATTCGAAAAGGCCCAGCACCGCGGGCTTGAAGTTTCTTTGCGGCTCCTAATGGGAACCGCTCAGGCCTAACTCGAACCATGACGTAATCTCCAACTATAAATTCCTTGAAGCGCCTATGCACATTCGCAGATATTTTGTACTGTTCGTTGCTTGCATTAATTCTTTTTCTAATTTCGGCATGCAATTCATGTATATGTTGTGCAAATGAATCGGTGACTCGAAACTTCGATGAGATGCGGACATGGGAATAAGATCAATTGGTGTTCTAGGCCTATGACCAAGGACAACCTAAATAGGACTCATACCTAGGGACCTATTGACTGAATTGTTGTATACAAACTCGGCTAAAGACAAAATAGAATCCCAAGTCCTAGGGTGATCACCAACAAGACAACGGAGAAGATTACCTAAGCTCCTATTGGTGGACTCCGTTTGGCCATCATTTGAGGATGACAGTAGAAGAAAATTGGAGCATGGTACCCATCATGTGCGATAAAGTTTTCAAGTATGGTAAATCTCACATCTCGATCCGACACGTAAATGCAGGGTAAACCATGTAGCGCACAACCTCCCGAAAAATAGTTTGGCTATGTGAGCATCGGAGGTTTTGGAGCAGGGTATGAAGTGGGCCATCTTAGAAAAGCGGTCCACTACCACAAAAATGGAATCGTGCTTTCGTTGAGTCTTTGGAAGTCCTAGCACGAAATCCATGGAGATGTCTTGCCACGGGGTGTGTGGCACGGGCAAAGGGGTGTACAAGCCCGTATTTTGTTTTATATGCTTTGCAACTTGGCATGTACGACATTGTTTTACGACCCTAGAGACATCTCTCACAAGGCTAGGCCAATAGAACCTATCCTCAACAAGCGCACTGGTTTTATCGCGCCCAAAATGTCCGGCAATCCCTCCGGCATGTAACTCCCAGATGAGGAAGTCACGCAATGAAGTGCGAGGGATGCACAAACGATTCCCTTAAACAAATACCCATCCAGCAGGGTATATTCGGAGTTATTGTTGTTCGGATTTTCAAGGAAAGTAGTGTATTCTGCCCCGAAATCCGGGCAATCAGGATAATCTTGCTTCAACTGCTCAAATCCGATGACCTCGGTGCTCATAGACTGCAAAGTCATGACTCGACGACTAAGCGCGCCAATGACCTTGTTTTCGGCACCAACCTTATGCTTCAAAACAAATGTGAACGCTTGGAGGTACTCGACCCACTTCGCGTGCCTCGGGTTCAACTTTTGGAAGCGGAAGCGTAAAACCGTGGTCAGAAAACAACACAAATTCTTGCGGTCTCAGGTAATGTTTCCAATACCACAGAGATCGGACGACCGCATAAAACTCCTTGTCATAGGTGGAGTATTTCTGCTTTGCCTCATTGAGTTTCTCACTAAAATAGGCCACAGGGTGGCCTTCTTGGCTCAGCACTCCGCCTATGCCTACACCCGATGCGTCACATGCTACTTCGAAGACCTTAGAAAAGTCTGGTAGGCGCATGACAGGTACAGTAACCATTTTCTCTTTTATCTCGGCAAAGGCCCTCGTCGCGGCTTTGCTCCATAGGAACTCCCCTTTTCTCATGCAATCGGTAATGGGAGCCATGATGGTGCTAAAATTTCGGATGAAGCGACGGTAAAATGTGGCCAAACCGTGGAAGCTACGGACTTCATGAATATTTCGAAGTTTGGGCCACTCCACAATGGCCTTAACCTTCGCTGGGTCCCCAAACCATCCGATCTCCGAGACAATGAATCAAGAATACTAATGCGCATGAAGGTACACTTCTTGAGATTCGCACATAACCATTCTCCGCTCAAGATTTCGCAAACCAACGTCAGGTGGATGATGTGTTGCTCCTTATGGTCAGAAATCAGGATGTCATCAAAGTATACGACAAGGAACTTGCCAAGGAATGGCCTCAACACTTGGGTCATGAGCCTCATAAATGTGCTCGGGGCATTGGAAAGCCCAAAAGGCATGACCATCCACTCATAAAGACCGTCTTTGGTCTTGAAGGCGGTTTTCCATTCATCGCCAGGGCGAATACGCACCTGATGGTAGCCACTTTTAAGGTCTATCTTGGAAAAGATAGTGGCTCCAACCATCATGTCAAGCATGTCATCGAGCCGCGGTATGGGAAACCGATATTTAACAGTGATCTTATTAATCGCTCGGCTATCCACACACATGCGCCATGTACCATCTTTCTTAGGCGTGAGTAATGCTGGTACAACACACGGGCTCAGACTCTCTTTTATGAACCCCTTTTGTAGGAGCTCACTGACTTGCCGAGTCAACTCGACATGCTCAACCGGATTCAACCTGTAGTGGGGCAGGTTCGGTAATGTCGATCCGAGAACTAAGTCGATTGCGTGTTGAATGTCACGCATGGGAGGGAGCTCACTAGGTAAGTCTTCGGGGAAGACATCCGCAAATTCATTCAGGATGGGCTCTACCTCCTTGGGGTACTCACAGACTGACTCAGAAGTACTCTCAACAGTAACAACGACATACACAACACTCTCATCTTTCGATGCTCTTTCAAACTCTGAAGGGGCCACAATATTGATGGCCTTGGATTGACCTCCCTTCTTCTCAACTCTGTTGACTGATGGTGCTTTGGGAGCCAAAGGGTTAAGAGTGATTTTCTTGCCCTTGTAATTGAACGTACAAATGTTAGATCGCCCAAAAATAGTCACGTTCAAATCATAGAGCCATGGCCTCCCTAAGATAATGTGGCCCACATCCATTGGTACCACATCGCACCATAGGGTGTCAGTGTATGAACCCAACTGTATGGGTACACGACACCTCTGAGATACGGGAATGGATGAAGAGTCAACCCATGCGACTTTGTAAGGTCTCGGATGGGCTTGGTGTAAGCCCTAAGCGGGTGTGGTATGTTACGACACCACATTGGTGCAACTTCCGCTATCCACAATTACCCTACAACTCTTTGTCCCACATGTGGCAAAGGTGTGGAAGATGTTCTCCTTCGCCAATCCTCCTTTTCATCCGTTGAAATTTGTGCAAAGGCACACCTCACAACTAGAGCGACCCATGCTATCACCTTCCTCGTCACTAGGTGTGGCATTGGCTCAAAGACCTCTTCCTCATAAACTCCTTCACTCTCTTCTCCTTCCCGTCAATGAAGAGATTCCTTTGTGGGTCTCTCAGGGCATTGGGCGCAAAGTATCCCAACCCTTGACATTTATAGCATTTGACATGAGACCCACTCTTGAGGATTCTCGGCTACACCTTACCTTTGTCAAACCTCACATTGGTAGATGTGGGTTACGTGGGTTTGGGCGGGTTTCAAAGACTAGATTTCACTTCGCCATCTGGAATTGACTAGTGTGAAAATCGGAGATCGCCTAGTCACCGTCATTTTCAAATATCGTTCAAGGTCTTGAGCACGGTGTAACACTCGGCGAGAGTCTCAACGGTGGGAGACTAACTCTTCGCAAGTCAAATCTCAATCTGCAGAAATCTGGATAGAGTGACTTGGGGTCTTGGATACCTTGGCTCTCATCATGAACTCTTCAAATTTGCCAATGTAATCCGATACAGGCATACTACCTTGGCGCAGATTTTGCCATTGGTCAAGGAGACGATGGTAGTATGAAGAAGGAACGTACTTCTCTGTAAGTCGCTCCTTCATGTCCTCCCAATGGGTAATGGGAGCACAACCCGCATTCGTTCTGATGCGTTCAACGTTGACCCAAAAGAGTCGGGCTTGGCCTATGAGCTTCATCTTAGCAAGTCTAACACACCTCTCATCGCTCATGCCAAACCACTCAAAGTGCTGGTCCATATCGGATAACCAGTCAAGGAAGACTTGAGGATCTAGCCTTCCATCGAAAGTCGGGAACTCAACTCGGACATTTTTGAGGAGCCTCCCTTCCGGGTCGTAGTCATCTCCATGATGATCAAACCTATGATTCCGGCTCCGATTATGTTGGTAGCCATTTCGTTCAAAACGTGGACCATTACGCTCACGGTGTGGTTCAAAGTACTCATCACCCTCGTCTAACCGATTGGCTCGGTCTAACAATCTCTCATTGGATGTTTCGAGAGTCCTTTGGGCTGCCTCTAAGGTAGTCATTCGATCGTTGATCGATTTTAGGTCAGCCCTCAGGCTGTTAAGAGCTTCGGTAATCCCACTCATGTCCATAGTGATACAGTTTACTACTGACGGGCTCTAGAATGGAATGCAAGATGAACACTTTGGCCAAACTGAAATAATATGTGATGAAAATAAAGTGCAATCAATGCAATGTCACACAGTATGCCCTAACCTAGAACCTAGGGCTCGAGCGGTACCCTAAACTACGTGAATGATATGATTGAATTTTGCCGAAATTAAATGGGAATTAAACTAAACAATGAAACTTGCAAAATATAACGAATACCTCAGGGTCTCATACTATTCCTTGGGAGAATCACGTATAATTCAGGCAGGGTTCAGTCCAGGCGCTAGATCCGTTAGGTTCTTACAGAATCGATCCTAGAGATAGAACTCTAGGTTTCTTTCCATTAGGTGCTCACGATTCAATGATGGGATCAACGATTTTCTCCGAATATCAGTGCGGAAGGTTTAATAACTCTCTGGGCTCTCTGGTTGTTGAATCGGATCGATTCAAGGATTTAGAGAAGTTTAGGGTTTAGGATTTCACAAGAAGATGGTCGATTTAGGGTTGTAGAATCACGCAAACAAAAATAAAAGAGGTAGATAGAATTGTAGGCTTCACACCCTTGGCTTCGCACCAAACCCTTCTTGGGAAGAAGATTCACTCTTCGTAGAGGCTCATCTCAAGCGCACATAAGCAAAAGCTCTTTTCATTCATAATCAATCTCCTTAATAGAGTGTTTACAAGGCCTTTATATAGGCTAAGAAAACCCTAAACGAAATAAAACTCGCACTAAAAGAGTTCTAAAATAATAAAAGACTAAAAAAAAAAAAAAAAAAAAAAATTTTCATCACTGGGCCCGCTCGAGCGAGGATTATAACCGCTCGAGCGAGCTTAAGTGGCCGCTCGAGCGAGGTCCCGCTCGAGCGAGGGCTTGCTGCAGCACTTCTCCTTGCGGTTTCCAGAATGTCCTCTCTTGCCTAGTTTTAATTTTCATTCCTCTTCTTCCGACGTCGGTACACGCGAAAATGTCCATATCCGATGTCTACAATGTTGGCGTCCCCGTCACCTCTACTCTAATCAGCCAAAATCAACATAACTACTTCGAGTCTTTCCTCTCACCTACTTCATTATCAACTCATTCATAGTCTTGAATTCTTTAAAGTAACTAATATGCCTCAAACTTCTCTTAACTGTTGCAACCATATCAAGTTCCCATAAATCGATTCAGGTTGGTCCCATTGCTTTTAGAAAAAGAATTCGATTCATCAAATTCTCAGGCTCAGTAGCTCAAATTGTCATTCTTAAATAAATCCTAGATTTTGAACCCCATCACTAGGTCCGGCAACAATTAAAATATTCCCAATTTTAACTAAACAATTTGGATCAAAATTATCCAACAGCTTGATACAGTTTACGAAAAATAAAACAATAATCATGTGGGTCATTGAAAAATCATAAGATAATCATATGAGTCATCACATTTCTAATAACAAGTGCCCTGTATAAATGCTAAGGTAAAGTAGATCTTTCAATTCTTCTCAATCCAAACCTCATCAACACAATATAAGGGTTGTTTACAGGTAGTACTAGCAGTCAATGGTGATTTATCAGAAACTTAATTTTAGATTATAAACTAAAAGCAATTACTATATCACCGAATCAAGTTCAAAGGAGCAAAGAAAAAGAGATTACTGCAATGAGATCATAGACGACACAAAAAACGCCGAAGCACTCGGCCCCCTTGTTCTTGGAATCAGTAGGCAAGGGAGCAACAGGGGTCTGGACTTGGCTGTAAGAGATTGAAAAAACAGGGTAAAAACAAAAATTAAGAGCAGATAAAAAAATAGTAATAAGAACAAAGAGAACTAAGACAAAATTGGAAGAATTACGTGGGTGCAACAGAGCAGGAGACTCTGTTGGTATGGCGAGATCTTGGAGGTCGAAGCAACACGCCATTTTGACGAAGATTGCAGAGATGGTTGGATTTTGGGGAGAATTTAGAGGGAATGAAACCAGTTTTTGTGGTATGTGAAGGGAGGAGGTCTGTTAGAGCCATGAAGAGAGAGAGAGAGAGAGAGAGAGAGAGAGAGAGAGAGAGAGAGTGAGTGAAAGAGATGATGGGGGTATAGTTTGGAGGGAGAGGGAGGGATAGATAGATGGATTTTTTGAAAATGTTGTTGTAAGGTTAGCAGTATGGACACGTGGCACGACAGCGTGATCCAAAGATCTTCGCTGTTGGTGGTTGTCCGTACCGACGTGTGTGCTCACGCTTCATGTTCGTTTGCTTTTAAGTAGGATTTTTAAAAAAAAAACTTTCTAAGTCTTTTTGTGGCATGAAAATGAGTGATGAGCATAGTTACGAGTGTATTCCGTTCGGTTTGATCGGTTTTGGATTAAAACCACAAATCAAATCGAATCTAATTTGGTTTTTAGATTTTCAAATCAAACCAAAATATCCAACTCTTAAACTAAATCAAATTAAACTAACCCGATTAAATTTGGTTTGGTTTGGTTCGGTTGGTTTTGATTTTCCTATAAGTTTTACACTTTTACTTGCACATTAAAATTTTCTCAACTTCTAAATCGGTTTTCCTATAAGTTCTATTTGCACATCATATTTTTTTAGTAATTTTTGGCAAAATTTCAAAATTTTCGGTAAATTTTTTTATATTTAAAATTATATTTTTCATTTTTATTTTATATATGTTAGTAATTTAGTATATATTTTAGCAAATTTTTAAAAAAATATTAAATATATTTGTTATATATTTTTAATCCCCGAAACTTTTCCAAATTTTTTTCGAAAGGTATCAAAATTAATCTGAAATATACTGAAAGAACCACGATCGAAAAATTACCGAAAATGAAATTTGTTATTATGGTTATGAGTTCAGCTTTAATGTTCTCATGTTACTGTCACACCCTTTTTTTATTCCCACATCTCTTAAGCAAAGAAAAATCCTTCGATTACTTTGAATTAGATAATGAATATCATTTTTTATCCCAAATTTACTATATGATAGATTTTGATTACTTTGAATTAGATGATAGATATTTTTTTTATCCCAATTTTTTATATAATAGATCTTGAGATCATGGACCTACCATCAGATGATTAGATATTTATTATATGTGACACACATCTCAAAAAAGTGAATGTGATTCCCTTTTGATGGTACACAATGCTCACATTTATTTTTTAGATGTGTGGCACATGAAATCAACATTTGACGGTATTATGAAAAATTAGAAACAAAAACGATCTCCATTGCCTGGTTCAAAGGATTGAATGTTGTTTTCTGTGGACACTACCCACTGAATTTCTGTGGACACTACTGTCGAAAGATCATTACTCCTTTGAGTTAGATGATAGAGATATTTTTTGGTTCCAATCTTTCACATAAGCTTATGATCAATTTTTCATTTCACGTGGTACACATCCCAAAGAAGTGACTCGAAAACCACATGACCCATTCCTGATATAGGTTGGAAGCGAGCACTGTATGGTAATATTTTCTATCGAAGTGTGCTACTTGATGTGAAATCTAAGGTAAAGATCTAGTGAGTTTCGAACGGATCATTGATTGGCCACTATGATAGTATTTTCATCAAAGTGTGCTACTTGGTGTGAAAGACCTTAGGTAAAGATCTAGTGAGTCGAAGAGTGCTTTAAAAAAAAGGATAGTGGCTACTGAACGATATTTAAACACCATAATAGTGTTTAAAGGATCGTATACGATTAAAGTTGGACTTTTAATCTCACACAATTGAAGTGTGACCATCATTTTTCCATGTGGTGAATATATGTGATCAATCTAAACTTTCCGAGTAACAATCTTTCATTGGAACACGACTCAGCCCAAATAAACATGCATATAAGTGGATGTGAACCAACTAATTGATAATCTTTAATACTAGCCATTAAAAGGGAAAACAATGGTTGATATTAAAGTCTACAGATCAGGTGCTTTAACTCTCTAAAACACCATTTTTGAGTTTGTTGCACTTTAATCTTCGATCTCTCACTTTGATAGTACGAATCACCCACATCTGAAACCATGCATGGTGTATGATCCTTTAAAATACCATTTTGGTGCTTAAAGATGGGTAGAAGAGTCGAGCTCTTTTAAAAATAATCTCCACCGTGTGATTCATAATTGTCAAACACATTGAAAGTGAACAGGACCATATAATCACGCTTGACGACTTTGAATCGTATGGTAGAGACATTTTTTCGATGCAATATTCAACCCACTAAATCTTTACATCGGGTCCTTTGCATCACATGACACAACGTAAATTCAGAACAGAATATTGACCCTCTATACCAGCTCAAATTCTCATTGCGAGTTGAGATTTATGACGGATCTATTTTGAATTATTATTTATTTCTATTGGTTATAGGTAAATAACAACATTAATATTAGCTGTGGTCTCATGGTGGATGCAAAGGATCTTTACGAAAAGCAAAATTGATAGATTTAAAAATTAGCCCAACAAAAACTGAAAAAATAGTGTAAGGATGGTGAATAAGAAAATTTGAAGGGTGATTTGATTTAAGTGAAAAATTATTAAGTACCACAATCTAAATTCTTGTATAAGGCTCTAACATATAACCTAATAGTTTTTTGAGGGCATCTCAAATAGAATCAATGTCGAATACTTAAAAGTTAAAAGCGGAAAGTGGCTTGTTATATGATAAATAAGTCACTTTGATTGAATGAACATTGTTAAAAAAGGATAATAGAATCTGCATTATTGTATATTATGCCACAAGAAGCTAGAATTCATGTGACTCTCTCTGAATGCTAAGGTAAATGCATAGTAATAAATTTTTTCAAAATTTACCGAAATAGGGGTCAAACGAAAATTTGGATGAAATTTTAATGATTTCTCCGAAATCGCCGAAATTTCATTAATTTTCGTGAAATTAACAAAAGTTTGCCTAAATTAAGGGATTTTATTTTCTTTTATCATATGAAAATAATAAACAAAATTTTCATTATATATATTATTTGTTGTGATTTTAATTCTTGTTTTACTCGCAAGCACACGATTCAAGATGTAACTAGTGGGTGCAGAGTACGATATCGTTCCCACGAGGATTAGAGAGAAAATTAAATAGAGAAAACAACAATTAATCATAAGAATAATCACAAATTGAAAACAATATTTAACTAGCTTACTGATTTTTGAAAGGGTGAAAAGATTTAAAGTTAGACAATAAAATGAAATTAAACAAATATTAAAAAGCGAGGATCAGGATACTAAATCCTCCCATCATTGATTTATCATTTACAAAATACAGATATAAGAATTGAGATGTAATATTATCGCAAGCTACACCATACATAAATACTGCATCCAATCAAATATTTATGGAAGATTTAAAATAGTTAATCCACAAAACTACTTCTAAGTGTATGCTCTTCCTACAATCGCAAAAGAGATGAAACCAAATATTTACCGTAAAAGGGATCTCTAATAACTGTAAATTAAGGCTTCAAATGCAGACAGAAAAGATCTCGGTGTAAATTTCACATTGTAGTTCTAAGATCATGGAGATGCATGATTAGAATCCATAGATGCATGATTAACACCCATATCTTAGATAACAATCAAAATTTACAACATCGGCAAGAGCAATAGAGAAGAAGCCCGGAGTAAAATTACCATTGCAGATCCGAAATCATGGAGCATGATTAACACCCATATCTTAGATAGCAATTAGATTTTACAACATTGGCAAGAGCATTAGGGCAATTAAAAATAAGACATCTATGACAAGATAATATCCCAATCATAAACCTATATTATTATAAATAAATGCTTTAAATGAAGTTCATTAGAACCCCATCCTCAAAAAGATTTAGCTATGCATGATTAAATTAAATAAAGACAAGATTGAAATGAAAACAAGAAATAACATTAAAATAGCGCAATGAATGATCCACAAAAATTCACGAACGCTTTAATACAATGTGTGCATTCCTTTCTTGAATATAGAAGTTAAATTAATCTAAAAGCTAAACCTAAAAATTGAAAGAACAGTGTTTGAAAAGAAAGACTGGAGAGAAGCTAAAAGGCTAAAAAAAAAAAATGCCGATAAGATTCAAGTTCCCCAAAGGGAGAGACCCCTAAAACTAATTCTCAAGTTTGCTTAAATAGGGTCTCAGTTCGGAGATTTTAAATTCAAAATCGATTGATCGATTATTGAAGTCAATCAATAGATTTTGAATTTGAAATTTACGCTTCTCAACATTTGAAATTCGATTAATTAACACTATACAAGTCGATTTAATCAGATGTACACATAACAGAGAATAAACTTCAAACTCCTTTTGTAATGCCAATTAATCAACCTAAGTAGTTGATTGATCGATTATTCAAGAGTATCCGAGCTCCGCATTTCCTTTGCTCAAATGTTTCAGTGTTAGTTAGCTCTATGCTCTTTTACGCTTTTTAATGCATCCAATGACCAAATTTTTCTGAAACACTTAAAACCTTACAAACTTTGTCAGATAGCCTTATTTGATAGCTAAATGTAGATTTTTGAGTGAAATATATGCATATTTCATACCTCATTAGTACTCCTCAAAATTTTTCCCAAACTCTTTCAAAATTTTCCTAAAATTTATTTGAAATGAACCGAAATGACCCCCTACCAAAATATTTTGGAAAACAAAATTTGTCACTTTGGGTAAATGCATGATTAGCAAAAAATGATAAATTAAAAATAAATAAATGTGGGAAAGTTTTAGTGTAGCTCCAATAAAAGAAAATATAAAAAATACTATTTGAGATAATTTGGATATGACCACAAGAAACTTGAAAATAACCTATATATGAAAGACTAAAATGATAGAATTGTAGACATAAATAATCTAAAAATTAAAGAGGAGAAATACCTATTTAAAGTTTATTAAAGAGAGAAGAGAAGAAGAGAAAGAGAGAGACATAAATGGTACAATAACACTAATGGACTAATGGACTACATTGCTTCTATTCAAGATAATCAAGTTACATATGATGACCTTTTATATCGAGGCAAACAAAATACTATTTCCATTCCAAACTAATGTGGGATTAATGTATTGCCTACAACTCTAATATACACCATACTTAATATATTATCTCCAATACTTTCCCTCAAGTTGAGCATCAATGAGAATGCTGCTCAAGTTGCAAATTACAAGAACTCTGAACCATCTCCCCTAAGACAAATATAAGACCACAAGGTCGATAAAATAATGCTACATACCATAGTAGCGACAAATTATCAAGAAAGGAAGAAAGTATCACAACATGATATCCAGTTCAAAAAAATATTTCCTAGGTTAGGCATTCTTCATTAGTTGCCAATGCTTCAAGTTCTATAATTTGCTTGAAAGAGAGGAAATATTTACATTGGAGCAAATGATGAATAGATGTTGTGCTTTGACTGCATTGAATCAAATGATAAGTGTTTCCTACCTATGTTTGGCACCAAAGATTTTTATATCATGGCCTTCAAACCAGATGACTTAGATAGTGTTCCATCTAACACAAGTCCAAAGAGTGCTAAGTCGTTCCTTTAACCTATGCGCTAGGGCACAAATCTCATGTGCAAGTAGTTGCTCCCCGTAAAAAATTACTCTTAATTGAGACTAAACCCACCATAAAAAAAATTCACTAAACATAACTTTTAAAAGAAACTAAACCCACCATAAAAAAAAATTCACTAAACATAACTTTTAAAAGAAACCTTACCAATATTGCTTGAGTTTTGATTCTCAACGAAACCCTTTTTAAGACTAGTAAGTAATATGAGTTGAAAACAATCATGGAATTGCTAAAACAGAAGTAAACTCGAATATACATTGGAATCAATGTGAAGCATCTATGGATTTCTTGTACCATATCTATTGTCTTAGCTCATCAATGGATGCTTCAAACATTTTTCCATATATAAATCTAATCTATAGCATAGTTCAATGCCAAATAATCTCAATCGCTTAATTTGTTTTCTAGTTCCAAATTCTAGGCTTAGTTGCATGGGAATAATTGTGATTTGTGAGCATCCGTTGAGTCCTCCCTATATTGAAACCATGTAAACTTAGAATTATACCATTTGGGTCAATATACATGCTAAAACCACTAAAAATAACAACAATGGTATTTTATATTCTGAATTAATCATGATTAATAGCGCATCAATTAATCATTAATCTCAATAACTCAGGTTTTATAACTTTGTTAAGGTGGTTAAAGAAGAAGAAGAAGAAAAATACGTTGACGATGAGGGCATGGAGGATCAGAGGGAGATGACATTAATGATGCTTGAAAATGTAAAAATTATTTTGTGAACTTATTTATTTCCTTTTATTATTTCAGAAATAGGATCCAAAAATTTGGTGAAAAAATGAACTTGCACTACAAAAAAACAGAGTATTAGCGGCAGTTTTTTGGCTATTAACAAAAAACTATTAAAGATTATTAGCAGCAGTTTTTTGTTAATAGCGGCAGTTTTTAGCTGCCGCTAATAGTCTTATTTTTTGTAGTGTTAGTTCTTCTCATACATTAATCGAATATTTGTGATTTATTTTCATAATTTTCACAAAATTTGCGATATTTTCAATATCTTGCAATAATTTAGCATAGTTTATTTTTACGGTTAAATTCTTGTGAAAATCTTGCCAATTAAATGTGAGATTTTGAAAAAATCCATGATTAATGAGGAAAACGTGCCTACCTTCAAAAGGTGCGGCCACGTTAGTTTAGATTCTGAGGGAGGCAATGAGCACGGCCAGTTAGATATTCACTCACATCCCCTCATTCATAACTCTCATAACTAAAGGAAAAAAACTAACTCTTATTAACTTAAAAGAGAAAAAACTAACTGCAACTGAAATCTAAGTAGTATAATTACACAGCCATCTTAGAAAGTAGAACCAAGTTTTGTCCCCTAAGAAGCCCATTATTATGACCTCTAAAACACGTCGGGCACGCACAATGGAATCATCGCCCTCACGAATTCTTTTGCTCCCATTGCTCTTGCTACTTCTACTAGTGTCTACCCTTATGCCCCATGCTGAGGCCAAACCCCACCACCGTTTTCTCAAGGGTCACCATGGCAAATTTAAACCCGGTAAATGGAATTCCGGTAGTGCTACGTTCTATGGAGGTAGCGATGCCTCGGGGACAATGGGTAAGTGGTCTTTTTTATGCTTCTACTATTTTTCCACCCTTTTTCAGGTTTAGGATGAAAATTCCCTTTTGTTATTGAAAACGGAAACATTATGACCTTTATTAAGTATTGAGGTAGTTTTGTCTTAAGTATGATTAGAAAGCCAGAAATGAGAGAAAGCATTAAAAGATTAGGAGTGAAAATTCTAGTCGTTGCAAAATTGCTACCAAGGCTTTATTTTGGACGTATAATCTAATTAGATATAAAATATGTTGCAATATTATTCTCATTGTATGTCCCAAAGGCTCTTTATATAAAATTGATTCGAGCGCATTGATTCTAGGGGGAGCATGTGGATATGGAGATCTTTTCAGCCAAGGATATGGAACACAGACCGCGGCACTAAGCACGGCCCTTTTCAACGATGGGGCATCCTGTGGGGCATGTTTTGAGATTAAGTGCACTAATGACCAGGAATGGTGCAAGCCCGGCAACCCATCTCTCTTCGTCACAGGCACCAACCTCTGCCCTCCCAACTATGCCCTTCCGAATGACAATGGAGGGTGGTGCAACCCACCACGCCCACACTTCGACCTTTCCCAGCCAGCATTCCTTCAAATTGCTGAATACAAAGCCGGCATTGTACCGGTGTCATACCGCAGGTTACACATTCACTCTTTTCTGTTATTTCCTAGAAAAATTAACCTAATTGAAGCATCAGGTATCCTATAGATTTAGTACTAGGTGCCTGATCTATGCCTTGATCACACAAACTGTAACAAACACACGGATCTCCATGCTCTTGAAGCTCGTTTGGATCTTGAGGTTTGAGCAATATACAAGGCATCCATCCCTGCATTGCAGTGCATTGTTGGGGAACCTAAATACCAACTCTCCAATGGAACCTAATTTCGAGTTCCAGCTGGTTGAGAGACTGGTCACCCTGAAAAGGGTTAATAACTAGGCTAGGCACTTCCCGAGGCTTATCCATCTAACAAGTGCCAAGGCTGGCACAGTGGCACTCGAGTCGGTACGTAGTACAAACTCTTCCAACTATAGACCTTACCACCCTTGAACCCAAGTACCTTTTGCAGGCTCGATTGCAAAATATAAAGTTCTCTAAGTAGACAATGATGCATAAATTCTAACCGACGCGAAAACATTTGTTAGGGTTCCTTGCAAGAAGGAAGGAGGGATCCGATTCACGATCACAGGGAACCCCTACTTCACCCTGGTTCTCGTATGGAACGTGGGAGGTGCAGGAGACATCCATAGTGTGAAGATCAAGGGTAACAAAGTCGGGTGGACGGAAATGTCACAAAATTGGGGTCAAAATTGGCAAACCAATGTGGTCTTCGTGGGTGAGTCTCTCTCCTTCAGAGTCACCACTAGCGATAAACGGGTCTCTACCTCTTGGCACATCGCTCCGCGAAATTGGCAATTCGGACAGACCTATGAAGGCAAGAACTACAAGTACTAAACAGGACTAACAACAAAGCTGACCAACACCAATCTCAGTTCTTATTCTTCAGGGGCTGCATGTTTGTTCGATTGATCAGTTGATTTGTTGCCTTCTGTATGTATAAGGGTTTCTTTCCTCTATTGCCGAATTGTAGTATTAGAATGTACCAATAGTAGTGAGATGCTCACAAGGAGCTTCTAATGTACCATTTCAGTTCTTTCTGTACTTATGATTCACTCTAGCTTAATTTAGATTGCTCTAATTGGATTTAATGTAATCAGTAAAGGAAAAAGGAAAAATCATAATGTGCAAACTTCAAACAACGGACTGCTTATGTGGTGTGATGCAAATGCTGGTCCGACATGTATTGCTGGGACCCACTGCGCTTGCATCGCGCTACGTAAACGGTCCGTTGAAAGGTCTATTGTTTGCAATCCGCCATATTTCAGTGTTCAAAGGAAAATTATAATGAGCGGACCTCAAATAGTAGACCAACAACGGACTGCTTACATGGCACAACGCAAGTGGCTGGTCCGACCTGTGGCGGTACAAATATACGCATAACTTCGATAAACATATCGTAGTCAGATTTTGGTCATATTTTACGTATTTACAGGTCTTGCGAGGTTGAACACATTTGCCAGTCGGATTATTTAAATATGATTTAAGGAGCGATAATTGATAAAACACTATACATACATTATATTTTTTTAAAGAAATGAAAGTATTAATTGGATTAGGCCATTAAATATAAACTTGTGTTCATATATACGTGTTGTCCCGTAGGGTTCATATTAAAGTACTATGATTTATAGGTATGGGTTTGTATTAAAGTACTTTGTGGGATTGGATTGGTCTCAGATGGTCACGAGTATATTGGGTCGAGTTCAGTTCAATGAATTGTCTTTTGCATGGCTTTATTGCTCATAAGTGTATGTCTGACCCAACCTGATTCGACCAACGGATCAAGGATATATGTCTGATCCGACCTGAAAATTTCACTCGACTCAATTAAAATCCCCCTATTTTCCTTGATTTTATATATAAATTATCGGGTTGGGTTGGGTCCGATTGATCCGACCGGACCTGATTTTTGTTCTTCTAGAACCGATCCAAACTAGGTTAGACCCAACAAACCTGACCCAAGCTCACCATACAATTTGAGGGCATAATTGTTAATAGTCCATAATTCACTTTAAACTATTGGATACTTATTTTTTGTGCTTTCTACCAAAGTTAGCGTCTAATGAAGTGGTTCAACAAGAGCCTTTGAAAACCCACAGCACATCACCTTCTTCACCTTCATCGATTAAGATAACCAACCACATATTTGGGCGAATCAGAGATTTGAGAAAGGTTTACTCGCCAATGTAAATTGGGCTGTCGACAACCAGCCAAAGACTAGTGGGATCGACAGAACTTGCGGCATTCTAATTGTTGTCGGCGACCATCACAAGTACCACCTAAAACTTGGTAAATTCAGTAAAATCCTTGAAATTTTCTCATTCTCTAATAAAGGCCTTCTTGACTGGCTCTTGGTAGGATTTGAAAAGTTAATAAGTTTTTAATGAGAAATAAAAGGTGGTAATTTGGTTAACGACACTTTTAAAAATTCACAAAAGCTGGTAGTTAAATGGTAATGGCATGTGAAGGAAGATAACCGTTGGAAGAGGGGAGGGATGTGGTGTATGTCTTAGGGGGCGAACCATACTCCCATGTAGTTAGAATCCAAGTGATTCCGAGTAAAAAGCTCATACGTCCGCGTATCGCTTTCACTCAGAAAAGTGCAGAAACGGAGTGGGTCTCACACCAACTCACGAAGGAGCCCTAAAAGTGCATTTAAAATGAAAAAGAGCATTATTTTTTCAAAATTAAAAAGTTTTTCTTCGAGAAAATGCATTTTAAACGTGTTACCAACAATTTATGGAAAAAACACATTTAAAAGACCATAATATGAAATTAATTGCTTGAACACTTAGGTTTAAGAGGACAAGAAAGTCTTTGTTGCGCGAAAGCTTACAAACTAATCAACGATATCACGATGAACGATCAAATAAGAACGTAAAATAGAAGAAAATTAATCACAAACACACAAGAGACAATATTTACATGATTCGGCAATATACCTATGTCTATGGGCAGCGATAATCCACTATAGTGATGATGACACAAGAATACAAGAACACTCAAGCCTCACCAAAGCTCTCCTCAAAATCCTACATTGGTTTTCCAAAGTTTTACATCTCAACTCTCTAATTTGACGAAGAACTTTCCCTTTATATAAAAGACACAAGTCTTACTTCTAATCTAAGAGAAATTAGCTTTATAAAGAGTTTGAATGTAACTGGGTCATTGCCTATTAGAGTCAAACTACAATTCAACCTTCAGGTTAGAGCCAACCTCCAAGTTAGAGTTCAACTACAATTCAAACTCTCCAAGTTAGAGTCCAACTACAATTCAAACTCTCCAAGTTAGAGCCAAATAACAATTCACCACCTAGCTCTAAGCTTTACCATATAGTTTGAATAAACCTACAAGTTAGAGTCAAACTATAATTCTCTACCTGACTCTATGCTTAACCATGTACTATTTCTTCTGATCATCGCTATGCTCATATCATCGCTACTACCAGTGCTTCGAGGGCACTCAAACCTTATATACCACTGTATTGAACTTAACCCTGCACTGTTTCCTAAAGACACAATGCTCACAAAAGTCAACTTTTCCTGCCTTTACACTTTTCAACAAGCGCTACTTGCTCAACTCTGTCATCCATCTTTTTGACATGTGCCTTAGACGCATGTGTCATAACTGTGTAGAGGACAAACTACTATCATCTGATGTAGATACTACTGCTCTACCTATCTCTGTACTCCTTAATAGAAAGTAAAGGTTCTCAACCTTTTTCGCTTTCATCACAACTAGAGATCCCTTTGTCACCTTCAAAACTTCACTTTGAGTTGCAAACTTGAGCCCATTAGTGTCTAGTGTACTAAGCGATATGAGGTTCTTCTTCAGTTTCGAAACATGGTGTATATCAATAAATGTTCTCACAATCCTATCGTACATCTTTATTCTGATACTCCCCTTACCAATTGTTTTATAGACCATATTGTTACCTATCAAAACCGTTTCACCATCCACCTCTTTTTAAAACGCGACCTAGTCCCTATCTGGACACATGTGGTAGGAGTACTGTGAATCAAGTATTCATGCATTATGTGAGTATTTATTTGAAATCACTGACAATACGTTCTCATCATCATCCGAAGCTTGTTCGGCTATATCAGCCTCATCAATGACCCCTTTCTATTTCTTATCCTGAGCATTGTCCCTCTTTGTTTATAACTATGAACAATACCTTCTGATGTGAACCTCTTCGTGACACTTGTAACATTTTACTATCTTTCTGTTTTTAGATTTAGATCTAGACTTTGATCTACCCCTTCCAGATTTACGGTCCTCTGCTTTCTCCCTAACTAACAAGTAATCTGTTTGTGTATCACTATCAAAACCTTTCTTTCTCATGTCATTATAAAGCAATGTCGTTGTAACCGACTCCAGTTTAATAGTATCATTTTCATAGAACAGCGTAGTAATCAGGTGCTCATAAGAATCGGAGAGGGAAGACAAAAGCAATAGTGCTTTGTCTTCATCCTTAACCTCTCTCCAATATTTAATAATTTAGATGTTATTCTATTGAATTCATTAAGATATTCGTTGAGAGAAGTACTTGCCTTCATGTGCAACTTATACAGTTTGCTTTTTGAGATATAGACAAGTCGTCAGAGATTTCATCATTTAGAAACTCTCCAATTTGACCCATAGCAAGGCCGCCGAGTTCTCCCGTATTACGCTATACATAATCTCCTTCGCTAGACATAGCTGAATCGTACTATATGCTTGAAGTTCGAATTATTCCCAATCACAATCGGACATATCCGCCAGCTTACCCAAAAGCTCTTTTAATATCTTGTGTAGCTCTTGTTGAATCAAGTTATCCTGAACTTGTACTTGCCACAAGCCAAAATTGATCTTTCCATCGAATTTCTCAACCTCGAACCTCGAGTTCGAAACTTTTACAGACATCGATGCCATCTCTGATCGTATAATAGAAGCTTCGCTCTGATATCAATTTGTTGCGCAGAAGCTCACAATCTGACCAACGATCTCACGATAAATGATCAAATAAGAACACAAAATAGAATAAAATCAATCACAAACACACAAGAGACAATATTTACGTGATTCAGTAATATGCCTATGTCCATGGACAACGATAATCCACTATATTGATGATCACGCAAAAATGCAAGAACACTCAAGCCTCACTAAAGCATTCCTTAAAACCTACACTGACTTTCCAAAGCTTTACATCTCAACTCTCTAATTTGACCAAAAGTTTTCCCTTTATATAAAAGACACAAAACCTACTTCTAATATAAGAGAATCTAGCTGTATATAGAGTCTGAATGTAACTGGGCTATTGCCAGTTAGAGTCAAACTATAATTCAACCTCCAGGTTAGAGCCAACCTCCAAGTTAGAGTTTAACTACAATTCAAACTCTCTAAGTTAGAGCCAACCTCCAAGTTTAAGTCCACCTACATTTCAAACTTCAGGTTAGAGCCAACCTCCAAGTTAGAGTCTAACTACAATTCAAACTCCCTAAGATAGAGTTAAATACCAATTCTCCGCTTGGCTCTAAGCTTTATCAAGTTAGAGTTAAACTACAATTCAACCTCTCCAAGTTAGAGTCGAACAACAATCTCAACATAGATTTCCAATCATTTAACAATTGGTTGAGAATTCACTTATATAGAGTTTAAATGGGCGTATAAACACTCTTGAACAAAATGCATGGTCACAATAGCATATTTACTCAAATTAAGTGTTTCATATGTACTTCTAAGCATAAAAAGTTGTCTAAGAGGCATTAGCTCCGTTGGTACGCTCCCTCCAATGTGAGGAAGTAGGTCGTAGGTTCGATTTTCATCCTCCATGCTGTTTCTTACCCTTGTCTTTACAAGGTATGGGTTGGGTTCGGTTAGTTAACCCTCACTACTATAATTGGTGCTCCCTCACGTTGCTCAGTAACTATCACATGTGTATGCGTGTCTGCTCGTCGGTTCTAGAGATTGTCTCGGCCGAATAGCCGTATAAAAAAAAAACACTACAAAAAATAGGACTATTAGCGGCAACCAATAACTGCCGCTAATACTCTTAATAGTTTTCTTGTTAATAGCGGCAGTTTTTTACTGCAAAAAATTGCCGCTAATACTCTTATTTTTCGTAGTGAAAGTTGTCTAAACAACTTTTAACTTAAAAGAGATATTATGTTTACCAAAGAGCGGTAGCTCTTAATAGTTAAAAGAGACATTATGTTTAGGGTAGTCAATGGGCCAGGCCAGATTCGGGCCGGGTTTTCACCTGGCCCATTTTTTTTTTTAAAATTGGGCTCGGCCCGTTTAGCTAAACGGGCTGGGCCGAGCTCAACTTGATTTTAAATTATGTAGTCCGAAGAACCCAACCCGTTTAGTTAAATGGGCCGGGCCGGGTTTTAAACAAATTTTAACAAGAAGTTTAAGTGTTTTTTTTTTCTTCAAGGACCTCATCTAAATGGGTCGGGCCTTAAACTTTGAAGCTCGAATCCATGCCAGTTTCTTATACGGGCTGGGCTGGGTTGGGCCCATTTTTTAAATTTCCAAAAATTTGGGCTTGAACCCGGCCCATTCAGCCCGGCCCGTTGACAGCCCTAATTATGTTTGCCAATGAGTGGTAGCTTAGTTCATATGCTCACCCCGGTAGTGGTCGTGGGTTCGATTATCTACTTTAGTTTCATCTCTGTCTTTACAAAGGTGAAGTTTGGTTATGTCGTATTTCTTCGCCTCTAAAAATATCCGCCTTAATCTTAAGCTGTCATCCTCTATCTAGGCTGTATGGCCTTCTGAAAAAAACACTATGACATTATGTTTTGTTAGGAACACAACTCTTGAGAAGACACAATGCCAGAGCACATAGCTGTTCAAAAAGCAACCCCAAACACAACAATAAATATCCCTTCAAAGAGAGACGCAACCCTTGATTTAAATATAAGAAGCATTTCTTGTGCTTTGTATTTTTCTTACAATTCGCACTTAGACTTATCTCGGGCGGAATATTGTGCTCCAAGGTTTGAACCCACAACCTTCGGGAGCAAACCCAAGTTGCCAATTGTTGCGAGAACCCCTTGGTGGGTGAGACTGAGAGGAACCATTACACAAGAATATATTTAATGCAAAACATATATTCACTCGGACACATATATAACTTAATATATAGAATTATATTGTTGAACGCATGGGGCACCACATGGGACCCATTAAGAGGATTGGGTGCCACCACAATTTTCTGAAGAAAAATCAGGTCCATCTTAAAAGGTAAATTGAAATGGGTAATTATCAACTGCCCAAATATTGGTGGAAGATGTAAAAAAATTAATGCACCAAGTTCCGAAGGCGGCTGGAAAACTTTGACCTTGGGTTTGAGGGGCAAAATGATTAAAAAATATAGCTTTTTATACATTTGCCAAAAATTAAAGCAAGAGGGCTGAGTAAGTCTTCCATTAACTTTATATGCACACCGCATTGACATTGTTGCACATATATAAAAGAAAGCATGGTCACCATGATAGAATACGGGAATAAAATGGCAAGGGAGAAATTAGGAAGAACCGGAAAGAAAATAAAGTACCGAAAAAAAATGGAAAAATTTGAAGTATGAGAAGAATATAGCGCGTATAAAAAAAAAAAAGAATATGAGACAGTGGAAAATAAAATAGCAAAAAAGAGCAAAAAAGGGAAGTTTGTTACAGAAATATAAAAATTTATATACTAAAATTATAAGATATATAAAAATATATTGTATTATATCTTTATCTCATTTAAAGCGTTTACAAAAAAAAAATTTATAGACCACATTTTATACAAGAAAAATATGTTTTATAGGTTTTTGTGTATAAAACGCCTTTTTATGTGTTTGCCAACAAAACATTTTAGGGTAGCTCCGCTTGCGCTCATGCGTTCTCTGCAAGCACACATTTTAGGGTAATTCGGATATGACGATAGAGAACGTGTTTCACCCCGATCTTCTATATAATGAATTTTGAGATCACTTCGCACCTATCAGATGGTGAGTTTTTTTATTCCATATGTCAAAGATCTCCAAAAAATGTCCCTTGTGTGCAAGGGCACACATCATGCTCAAACATGTGACGTGGAATCAAACATGTGACATGTGACATGGGGGGACGTATTTTGTGGATCTGTGACATATGTGGAATCAAAACTGATCGTCTGATAGGTGTGACATCATCTCAAGATTCTTTGTGCGGAACATCTATGTGAAACACGTTCTCCATCATCTGATTCGATGCAATCAATGATTTTTAAAGGGTTCCAATGTAGGCGCTTTCAGAAAACGCGTGAGAGCATTTAAAGCTATCCTTTTTAAACGCGTATTTTTCAAAAAAATATTATTTTTTCCAACTATGAAAGAAAGATGGCATTTTTGGCACCTGTGCCACATGAAACACCATTAAACTTTTCTAATTTGAATATCATAATGTAAAGATCTTTGTTGGTTCAAAAATAATACTAAACATAATCTCTATCATTTGAAACATAATCTCTATCATCTAATTTAATGGTTGACCATACTGAATCAGATAATTGAGCCGGTTCCTTTAATCTTTGCAAAAGGCACAATTCTCATGTGCAAGTAGTTGCTCCTGTATAAAATGACTCATAATTGAGACTAGATCCAAAACAAAAAAATCTCACTAATCATAAGCTCCAAATGAAACCATTGGGAATGCCTGAGTTTGTATTCTCAACAAAAACTCTATTTAAGAATGGTAAGTAATTAATGAGTTCAAAACATCATAGTATTGAAAAAATAGAAGTAAACTCCAACACTACAAAAATAAGACTATTAGCAGCTGTTTTTGCCGCTATTAATAAAAAATTGTCGCTTATAATTTTTAATCATTTTTTGTTAATAGCCACAGTTGGAGCAAAAAAACTGTAGCTAATAATCTGTTTTTTTTAGTGAATATAAATTGGAATAATGTGAAGCGCCTATGGATTTCTCCTACCATATATAATGTGATGCATCAAATATTTTTCTATAAATCTTAATCTATAACATGGTATAGTGAAATCTCTCTCAAAAAAAAAAAAAAAAAAAAACATAGTATAGTGACAAAATTTCATGGGATTGAGCCAAGTCAAATACGTGACGTGGAGCGGAGAAATGTCGACTCTGATACCATGATAAAATTTCACTCGCGTAACTCAACCTCACAAAATCGGCCTGTAAGGTGAGGTTTGCCCAAGACAGTGGCGGACGCATGTATGGGCAATTGCGGGCGGACGCCCGCGTTGACTTTAAAAAATAAAAAAATTAATAATTGTATTGTTTCCGTGAGAAGAGTGGGTGAAAAAATCTCCTGAATTTTGCTTTGGGTTACTTCTGTTCGCATCCATGTCATCTTTGAAAGTGCCCACGTCCTCTCCTTGAAGATCATTGATTGCTTCAGATCAATGATAGAGATAGTGTTTCAGGTCAACATTCCACAGAATAGATCTTGAGATTATGGCGCACCAATTAGACGGTAAATTTTTTATTTCATGTGTCACCGATCTCCAAAAAATGACCCTAAATTGACGTTTGGGCGTGATGACTAGCATGATTCAAAGACCATTTTTTGGGGGATTTGTGACACCTGGAATAAAAACTGACCGTCTGATAGGTGCGCCATGATCTCAAGATCTCTTGTGTGGAATATCGGGATGAAACATGACCTCCATCATCTGATCCGGCTTAAACAATGGTTATCAAGGGGTCTAGGACGTGGGCGCAAACAATGGTACCCCTTTTGCTTTTATTATAGAATAAAAGATTTTTATTTTGCAATAACGTAGGGTCCACTTTCTCGATCTTTTCTTAAGATAAAATTGAATGAAATCTTCAGCTAAAATTTAGCAGATTTTTTTTAATCCACCAATGGAGCTAAACTTTGAAGGGACTAATTTATTTGCAATCCTTAAAATTCGAGATCCTTTCTTCTCAACTCAAGTTTTGCAGCCACAACCATTTGACTGTTTTGAATTTGACGAAGAAGATAGTTTTTAAGCCTAATTTTTCCCACTATAGATCTTGAGACCATAGACTTGCCATCAAATACTAGTGGCACACATCTCAAAACGCAGCCCTAATTTAGTGTGATGTGTGTCTCACTGCTTTTTAGTCACTTTATTGAGATTTGTGCCACTTAAAATAAAAAAAAAATTGACTGTCGGATGGTACGCTCATAGTCTCAAGATCCTTTGTGTGAAAGATTGAAGTGAAAAACGGATTCCATTGTCTAAGTTAAATCAATCAATTATTGATGATCAAAAGATCGTATGAAAAAAATTAAACGCAATGATCAAAAGATCATATGCAATAAAGATCATCTAAGCCGTTAGACTTGAAAGCCATGATCAAAAGATCTTATGTTGAAAAAATTGGTACAAAACACGATTT
This sequence comes from Chloranthus sessilifolius, assembly GCA_021018995.1. Taxonomy (NCBI): domain Eukaryota; kingdom Viridiplantae; phylum Streptophyta; class Magnoliopsida; order Chloranthales; family Chloranthaceae; genus Chloranthus; species Chloranthus sessilifolius. The sequence goes on along the minus strand of CM037587.1, from coordinate 120,228,709 downwards.
TTATGATAATATATATTTTAATATCTTTTAAAATTATAAATATATATATTTATATATTTTTTAATCCCAATAATTTTTTCGAAAGTTCTTCCGAAATAAATCGAAATTAAATTTAATTCCACTTGCGTCTCACCTAGATGAAAATCCTGATTCCGTCACTGACCCAAGATATAAAGAGCCTGAGAAAAGCCAGCCCACAGCCGATGTGAGATAAATCCAACACATTTTCAATGCCATGAACCAAATACTCTAAATCACTAAAATTATATTCTTGTTCCAAAGTCTAGGCTTAGTAGTATGGGAATAATTGTGAGTATTCATGTGAGTCTCCCAAAATTGAAACCATGCATGATTGAGTTGTACCATATCCAATTTGTTTTAGGTCACTCTCCATACAAAAATCACTCAAAATAACAACAATGCCATATTATATTCTATATTAATCATGATTAACAGTGCATCAATTAATCATCATTCTCAAAAATTTATGTTTTATAATGTCATGACCCAAATTTCTATCCTATCCCGAGGGCTTAAAATTTTGAGTTTTGACCCGCACATATCTCAGATATGCTAAGCAAACATACACCTAATCAGAGTTATCGCGCAAATCTGGTTTCATAAAATCCGTGAAAGCTAACAATATAAAAGTAGGATATACAACAACCATAAATACTGAAATAAATGTGATAAAATCTCGATAATCCACAAATAATTGAAATGAGGAGTCGGAGACAAATCTGATAAAGGAAATTATATAGTCAATGATAATAATAAGGACAAAAGCTACTACCGAGTCTACAATGGTCAATATCCGACACTCGGATAGAAATCATACCGTGGTCCTCTTGGTACTCTGCGGTGTCGCCCTCGCAAGGCTCCTGGTACTCAACGTCCACGGGATCGACGAAATCTACGTCAATAGGGTCTAAATAGTTAGCGTCAACGCCACCAGTGTAATCACCTGCAACTGTTAGATTGTCGTAAGATAAGCTTACTCAATCACGTAAACTCAGTGGGATACACCACCAATCCACCCAATACTACTCAGGTGCATTGTGGGTACATCTTGTGAGTGATAAACATAATATCTCAAAGCAAATAGTAAAAGAAAGACAAAATCATATGCATATCGTAAAACTTATATTATAAATGCAATATCATGATCTAGATACTCATATCCTAACGTACCTCATCATATCTCATAACATATCATACCATGTCTTATTATCATTCTTACACATATGTCTATCGCATGAGCGTATCTAACATACTCGTAAAATCCTAAACTACCTGTACCAGAGTCGCTGCTCGAGCTACCATGGGAGGGTCAATATAGTATCATACCACCATATCATAACGCCCTCGTGTCATACTCATATTCTACTATCCAGCAAATGGGGAGACATAATGGCCAAGTCACTCATAACATACTCATACTCATAATCTCTCTCAGAGATCTGTTTTGGCTTAAAGACGTTGTTGCCCTTACGGTGGCTACGCAAGGAACGACACGTACAGAGATTTAAGTTTTTAATCTTATGCTGGCCTACACATTGGTGTCTTATTATCGTACTCGTATCATAACTTATCTTATCTCATACTCATATCTTAGCGTACTCTTACACTTAATTCTAAGATAAATTATAGTGGGATAACTTTTCTAAATCACGCTTTTCAAGGAAAAAGTTTCGTAATAACCTGGATGTACTTCGTGTGACAGCCCATATTTTCATAGAGGTGTTGCATCCGTACATGGATTCCAATATTTCGAGTTTCATGTGACCGAAAAAGAGATCTCACCATAGTTAAGGCCTCTGGTCGAACTTTATAATATAACTTATACTATCATATTTGAACTTGAGGTGATCGGGTCACCGTATATGCCACTGTATACGAGGTTACACTGAATTCCCACTCACCCGACTCGTCATGGGTCCCATTTCACCATAAGTTGTAAGGCATACGAATACGGTATATTCCTCGCTTCGATACTATTTCAGCGAATCACCACGCTCAAGCGAATGCATGATCTCATACACTCTTGCGTACATATGACTTAACATATCCTTAACTCGTATAACTTGATTATAATGCAAGCACAAAAGTATCACACGTTCAGAATAGTTTACACTTAGATTTTGATTATATTTATACTTATATTTATTTACATAACACACCAATATTATTATAGAATATGGTTATAAGTGTAATTTCGATAACTTGAAGGTCAGAGTTCGCATCGAATTCCTAACACTTCGTGTTATCGAGGTAGTCGCGTTAAAGCGATACAATTGATATATAAATATATAATATTATAATTAAGTGCTCATATTAATAGACAATACAATTTAAAGTGGAGTGCATCACAATCATCAATCGCAAGGTGCAAGTGATTAATGTGTACTAAGTTTTTGGTCGTGCAATAGTGAAATTTTAGTGTAAATCAGGTCATCTGTTTGGACAATAATCGATTGATCGATTTTGGAATCAATCAATTGATTTTAATTATATTATATGAGCTATTTAAAATTGAGTATAGATCAATTAAGCGATTTTAGAGTCGATGGATTGAGTCTGAAGTTGGGTTCTATCATACCTGTGTATTATAATATACTTTTATATTAATAAAATATTCTAATATAAAAGTGTAATTATTATATAATAAAAGTTATATAATATATCATTACACTCGTGACATAGGTTAAAAGAATTGAAAACGCCTCATATTTTAAATATAATATTATACCCCTATTTTAATGTATAATATTATATAACCATCAACCCTTACTATAATATAATATTATATACTTATACAATATAAGCCATTAAGATCGGTCAAGGTTGAGGTGTCAAGACTTAGTAAGATAAAACAAGCAAGAACTAAGTTCAATTAGTGGGTCTCGGTCCAATACCAGATGGGTCAGAGCCCAACGTTAGATGGGTCACGGACTAACACCATATGAGTCGCAGTTCAACATCAAATGAGTCACAGTCCGACATTTGATGGGTCACGGTCCAACATCAGATGAGTCACAAATCAACGCCAGATGGGTCATGGTCCACATCAAATGAGTCACAGTCCACATCAGATGGGTCACGGTCCAACACCAGATGGATCACGATCCAACGCTAGATGAGTCGAAGTCTAATATCAATTGGCCGACAGTTCAACATCAGATGGGACATGGTTCGACATCAGATGGGTCACGATCCAACATCAGATGGGTCATAATCCAACACCAGATGGATCAAGGCCCAATATCAGATGGGTCACGATCCAACATCGGATGGGTCATGATCCATAATCAGACGGGTCACAGTCCACAATCAGGCTGGTCTCGGTTTAATATCGGATGGGACATGGTGACAGGCTAAGATGTAAGTAGGACTCTGCCCAAAATTATTACTCGTCAAATGTTTTTAACCATCTGATTAAATTAAAGCTTCTCACATGTTTTATTATATATATATATATATATATATATATATATATATATATATATATATATTTATAAGTGTACTATTATTAGAATAATACTATAATCAATCATTGAGCAAATTCAATCGCTTGAATTAGCTCTTCGTTCAATAAAGAGGCAGAGACCAATTTCAATCAGTGGGTATCAGTGTTGCTCCAAAGTTTTGAGAATAGGTGTTACTCTCATGATCGTATGGAAGGGGATTTAAGAGCCAATTAGTTGGTCAATGCAGGGTTTGTGGGAAACACATTGTTTGGAAGGGTAGAGTCGTAAAGTTTGCTTTTTTTTTTTTTTTTAAGTTATAAGTTATGGGGTTTTGACCGGAGGTTTGGGGGCTTATATCTTTTCTTTGTTTGTTTTGATCCTTCAATACATAAACAAAGATAGAGAAGGAAAATAATTAGTTCGAGATGTGTGGTCAAAGGATCTTCTAATGTGGGAATAACCATTTGGCTCAAGACCTATTATCAATACAGGGATTATCGCATTGTTTATTTGTGCAACTTTGAGTATAGAAGTAATTAAGTCATCATATCTCAATAGAACTTCATTTATATTTTAATTTATAAGTTTTATATGCTGTCACATGTCCACTTATAATGTACGTCAGTTCGTATTTTAAAGCTTATTTTTCCTTGCTTTTGCCCAATTACACTTTATCATAATTCTAAACTCCATTCATATTGATTCATATATGATCTCCGATAAATAATAAAATAAAAGCACAAAACATTAATGTTCTTCAAGTCTTCTAAGCTATTTAAGTGATTTCAAGCAATGAAGAACATAATTAATAGGGTTTCGAAATAGATCCACAAGAAAAGAAAATAATTAAAATAAAACCTACCACAGAGAAGAAGAAAATAAATTAATTATAATCTATGGCTAGGAGTTAGCTATTTCTTTGTCCTTTATTTGTAATTTATATAATAATAATAAAATAGGTTTGATTTATCTAGCGCGTCGATATGCGATTAAATATACCCTATACGACGGGATCTAAGAAGGACGAGATGGATTAGTGGGTACCCACCTCTTGAAGCGTGATCGACAGATCGATGATGATTAGGGCGATAGAGAGCGACGTCCACGCGATGATTCGTCCACGATTTCGCCTTCTTCTTTCTCATTAATCTTGATGGTGAAAAATAAACTATAGTGATTCTTGGGAAAATCAAGAATGTGTGATGCGAGAAAATAATGTAATGAGGTGTGTTCATAAAAAGATATAATCGTGAATAAAAGATATAACCATAAAAATAGATCGTGTGATGCGAGAAAATAATCGTGTCAATATTGATCTTTCAGTAATTTAATCTCGTGTTTGTCTTTGGTTCACAATGTACATTTTGGGCTGCATGGACCTTGAGACGTACGATGTGGCTTACTGTAGACACGCCATCCTAAAATAAACGGGGTGAATAAAAGGAAATTATTAACGTTAGACAGTTTGTGATTGACAATTTTGCAAGCAACTTATGTGGCACTATGTTATTGGCTGCATAGCTTGGACTCCATTGCGTGTGTATTCAGTCACATCACGCCACATAAGCTGGCTTAAAAATTGTCTATAAAAACAGCATACCGTATAACACTGTCCATGATAAATCAATAAATTTTAAGCGTCATGCAACAATATTCTAAAAAGGCTTATCTTTAATTTACTATAGATAAGATAAGACAAGTACATAACCACATTTCTTATTTTATTATTGCTTCCTAGGAAGACTAGATAGAAAATGTGGATTTGATAAATAGTTAAAAGGAGAATCTCTAATCTCTCTCTACTTGAGATTACTTAGAGATCTCTCATCCTCTTCTTCTTAAGGAATGCCTCCTTTTCCGCCCCCCGAACCATATCCACTGCCATAGCCTGATGCACTGCCACCACGTTGGCTGCTCCCTCCTCCACCACCACCACCATTGCCTCCGCCACCACCGCCAACTCTTCCACCACGAGGGCCACCTGCAGCAAATCCACCACCGCCGCCGCTGCCAAAGCCAGAGCCAGAACCGCTTCCCCTACCGTAACTACTCCCGCCACCACCACCGCCACCACTACCTCTTCCACCAGCCCCTGCAGGTGCAGGTGCAAGGGCATAAGTTTGTGCACAAAAAGCAAAAGAAAGCAAGAAGAGGAAAGCAGCACAAGCTAGGAGACGAGCCATGTCAAACAAGTAGGAAAAAGTAGACTGAGTAATCCATACAAGGAGTGAGGTATTTATACAGGGTGAGAAAGTGGTTTTTTCCATGTCCATTATGTCATCAAGGGCCTTTTATTAAGGTTTTATGCAATTTGTATGGAATCATCTGTTGATCTTTCTTTTGATGCATGGTGATTTCATTTTTTAATGCTTCCTTTGAAGGTGTGGGGACCCATGCTATGACTCAAGAACGTGGAAACTTATGGCAACGACTTCTATATCCGTTTAAGAGATTTTTTAAGATGACAAGTGTCACTGGATTTTATACCTATGGGCACAAAAGTATTGTAATTTTGTTACCGGTTGGCTAACATAAAATAGGCAATGATTATTTGATTCTTACATCGTATCATGCATATTTGAACAATATGATAAGTGACACATGGAAAGTAGTGATTCTTTCAACAATTCCAGTTAAACATACATCAAATGAAATCGTGGTTGTGGATGGCCATGAATCACACCACAAGTGGTGCACAAGTCAATACTTTAAACATGTTCACAAGTGATTCTTCAGGCAGCCCAAATATAGAACTATTTGACGGTTCTCTCCTATCTAATCAAGAGCCTCCACACAGATAGTGCACCCGTGGCCCACCCAATCCCAGCTCTGTAATAAAAGTTAAAATGAGTAAGGAGTGTGACTAGCATTTAAACACCAAAATGGTGTTTGATCGATCTTATACCATTAAAGTTTGCTATGATCTTACTTTAAACTATGGTTTACATTTTTTTTTCACACCAATCAACTACTTTTGTGCCCCATAAGCTGCAGGGAGCAAAAGATGGTGCGAGACTAAAAAAAGTGAACATGAAGAAAAAAGTGGTTCGCATGTAGCAGCTCCTATAATTAGGGAGTTAGTCTATAATAGGTGTCCACCCATTATGAGCCGTGAAGCAGTCAACACATCTTTGTGGCTGTAGGACGTGCAAGGACTTCAATGCATTGGAAGTCTGTGCCAGTCCCGCAGTCATAAGGATGCGCAGACTGCGATGTCTTCATGGGTATATATTGCATGTGATCCCTGTGGTCCACTGACTAATCTCATCAATTTGTTTACAGGGTCAATAGTAGGGATAAATAGGGCCAAACATTTGGGCATGTGATGTTCAACTTAATTAAGTATTTAAACCCTCAACCCCAACCTGACCCGACTTGGTTAGCAACAACTTAGGTTGATGACTAACAAATTTGAACCCGAACTAAACCATGACTACTCAGATCACTTGATCTGTGATCACATTGATCCGACTCGTTCGCTCCCCTAGTAAATGATATATTTCTTTTATGTACCATTAATAAGTGGCACAGAGCATGTGTACCTAGTATAAACGTATGTTACTTAATATGCTCATTTGCCCTATAAATCGTGATATATATATATATATATATATATATATATATATATATATATATATATATATGTGTGTGTTTATTTTTGTTGTATGGATCAAACGAAATCATGCCAACCAACCGCTCTGATATCAATTGTTAAATATCTCTAGATCTAGGCTTGAATCGTTTGATCAACATATCAAATAGAACAATTATTTAGTAAGATAAATCTTACTTATCTGATCGGATGGTCGCGAAGATGTGCTTGATCGGCAGATCCTCGGTACAAGATCACGACCCTTAGAACAAACCACCTCTCTTTCTTTCTATCTCTATTGATGGGAATAACATTGAGAATGAATAAAGAGGGGACGTTGTCCTCCTTAAATAGACCTTGATTAAGTCTCCTAGCCCATCAAGAAAACTAAATCTAGAAGATGTGTCACATCATAAAAGGGATTACCATAATCCTATAAATTAGGAATTCCATCAGATTGCGTGGTGATTCCCATTGTGCCACGTTTAGAAAGTCTCACCAATTCAAATTTTAATAATTAATAAAAGAGGTTAGTGTGTGGGTCACAAATACCCAACACAAGGAACAAGTTCATAATTTAATTCCGTCTGATTCAGCATGACAAACGAATTGACCGATAAATATGAACTATTTTGCTCTATAGCAAAATTTTAAAAGCATAAAGTAGGGATCTTATAATTTTTACATTTTATAGTTAATCACGTGATAATTTGTACTTCTTTTATTAAAGAGTACAACTTTATGTTTTAAAAATAATAAATACTTTTAAAATTCATCCAAACCTAGGAATCTAATATGCTTGATAGCGGCGAATTACGAATTGCAAACTGAACTCGACCCGAGCAAACTAGCAACTAACTTTTGGTATAAATTAAACTTGAAAATGATTGTTTATGATAGTGTTCTGAAAAAAGCCGTGAAAATTAAGATTCCATTATAGCCAAGGGTTCTAAAAAATGATTGAAGTTATCATTGCCAATGGCAATCGATTCTCAAACTTAGTATGCGGTAGACTATATACTAAATCCCTGAAATCTAACCGTTACAATAATATATTATTATGTTAAGAGATAAGAAAATAGTGGCTGAACTTTTTAATTTTCAATGGAAAGAACGGTTGGATTTTGATACTCTTTCTATCGCCATCTCTTGACCATGCTTTCTCATTGTCTCTATTCTAGAGTTTGTTTACCAATTCTTCTTTTTTTTATGTTTATTTATGAAAAAGATATAGTTCTTATAGGAAAGATGGGCAATATGTGGTCAGGTCCAACTGGCTGAAGTGGATATCAATTTCAACCGGATTTGTAGCCAGAAGAATCTTGACTTCCACTGTTTTTATTTTTAAAGGACGAACTAAGGTCAAAATTCTCTTCTATTCGTTGGATGTAAAACTGGTGTTGAAAATGATATTTGGTTCAACAAGTTAGACCTATCATTGCCTTGGAAAAAGTTCCTTAGATGCACTCTTTAATTCAACTTAGTATATTGAAACCGACTAGGCTGACTGCATGTCAATAGAGATCGAGGGCTAGGGCTGTTAATGGGTCAGTGCGATTGGTTGAAATTCGAGTCTGACCTTCAAACCTTCAACTATATTATAACGACTTAGACCCACATGCCATAATATTGTCCGATTCTGGGTTTAGGTCACTACAAAAAATAAGATTATTAGTGGCAACCAAAAACTACTACTACTAATTTTGTCACTACGGCCCTTAGCTGCATGTGCAGCTGAAACACTTTATTTTTATAGTGGGCCCACACCCCGATTTTATTTTTGGCATGGGCTTAAATCTCCACCTAAAACGTGTCATGACATATAGCCTAGGGCCAGAACTTTTTTCTATCCAATGTGAGACTATTATACATATTGTAACCCTACTATACCCAACATTCAAGCTGTCTCGGGTTAGGCAGCCAAGGTTGTCGTGGCCCTAGCCACCATTAACTTTGGTTCGATTTGGGCCGACAGGTCGAGCTAGTATTTTGGGCCAACGATTTCGTAGGGCTGTCATTAGTGTCCACATCACTATTAAATTGTATCCTTCTTTTAGTTCCATACTATATAACGACCCTAAAATTCTGAACAAGAACCTGACTGTTTCGATATGCGTGCCCGACATAAAAATCGAGACATATTTAAAAATTTGAAATTAATATTATAAGAAATAATATTAATCCACATGTGGGTGAATTCACGTTTAAATCCAAGTCCTGAGAGACGTTGATACGACGTGTTACGCCGTAGAGACCGTGTAGGTGCTCCACACCGGAGATTAAGTCATGGGAAACAGAAATATCAAGGATATTCTGTTTCTTAGCTTATAAGAGAAGGAAGAAGGGTTGCATACCTAATTTGCACCTTCCTCTTCCTTCTTGACCTAAAAGACTCTGTAGCTAGGTTGGGTGCTGAGTGAGTTCTTCGAGGAAACAGGGTTAGGGATACTCGAGATTGTGCGTCGATCTGAATTAGGGTGTGGAGAATTCAATAAGACGATTTCACATTTAGTCTAGGTATGTGTGAGGTCCCTGCGTGCTGAGTCAGAGCCAATAGTCTCCTTGTCTGAGTCATACTGGCGATAAATTCCAAGAGTCGAATCCGAAACCCTTCGGATTGCGGTTGCCGAGACCCCGAAATGGCCCAATTAGAGGTGAGCTTTTACGCTTAGTAGGGCAAGATTAAGGCCTCTAATATGTGTGTATAGGTGTGTGTGTGTGAGGTGGTTAGAAACCATTAATGAAAAAGGGGTTAAAATAGGTTAAATGGGAGACCTCCATTAATGACAGAGAGCTGTCATTATTGATCGATCAATACTGAATTGATCGATCAATAAGAGCATTAATTGATCAATTCGTATAAGTCTTAAATGGGAACAATGGAAGCATCTGTCTGAAAGTTCTGTGCTCAAGAGGCATTGATCGATCAATTTGCTAATTGATCGATCAATTATGAGGATTGATCGATCACAGAAAGAATGATCGATCAATGGCAAGGATTGATCGATCAATAAGGGTATTGATCGATCACTGACATGAATTGATCGATCAATGAGGTCATTGATCGATCAATGAGATAGATTGATCGATCAACTAAGCTGGTGATCGATCAATTTTCCTCTGTCAAGTGTGAAGAGTAAGGAGCTATTGATCGATCAATTGAAGCATTGATCGATCAATGAGAGGCGGTGATCGATCAATAGAGGCTATTGATCGATCAATTAGCCTTGTTACCTATGAGTATTTGGAGGGGATTGATCGATCAATCAAGGTGTTGATCAATCAATCACCCTTGTTTTTGACCTGTATGGAATTTATAAATTTAAGGCTGCTGGACAAAGTGTCAGCTAATGGTCTGACATACCTGACACCTAGTGTACTATATTTATGGTCTAGGATCAGACCTTGAACGATTAGAAAAGTTTTGAATTTGCTTAGAAAGGTCTGACCTGAGGTAGGGGAATTCAACTGAAATTGCATTTATTTTTGATCTCATGGATTCCAAATTTTCTGCATTCGACTGCATAGTATGATTTTACTTTCCAATCATGTTTAGCATATGTGTGAAAACCCTATTATATCTGATTCCTGCTATCTGACACCTGTCATCTGATTTCCGTTAAGTATAATATATCTGCATGTGATTTGAGGTTTATAAGTCTGACGAATCCCACCGACTCGACGGTATATCCGTGTCTGGCACAATGGTGCATCTACTTGAAAATCCTCGACACAATTGCACTCCATAGTTGAGGCATTGTTGCATTCCTGAAATTATTCATGTGAACGACGATGGTCGGGATTACTCATCGGACCAAATCTGGCTACCACGTGCTATACTCACGGGAGTTATTTAAGTTTACTATTCTAAGTCATTAAACGCTGTATACATCACATTCTGAAAACTCTAATAAGTTTTGCCTGGTTGATAAATTCTGCATATCTGAAACAAATGTTTGCATCTGTTCAATTCTGTCAATATCTTCTGCAATCATGTTTTACAATTAAGATACAATTTTAACTGAAATTCTTCTACTGAGCTTAGATGGCTAGCTCACTCTGTTTTCTATAACAATTATAGGTTCTGAGGCTAGAGCCCCAAGACCGAGAGCGACCGACCACTACCACTGATCCAGAGGTCGAGAGGAGGAGGATCTTGGCGCCCGATGCATCCATTTTTATCCATAGTCTAGGTACTAGTTGTCGTTTATTTTGGAGATTTTTGTATAATACTCTGGATTATTGTATGCCTGGTGGCCACTTTCTGTATTTACTTTCTATAGATGTTTTTACTTGTATTATTATACATTCGATAGGAACCACTATCAGGAATCATTGTTTGAGTGATGGATGTCCATCACCAGTGGTTTTTCTTGGTTCCTTTTTGAGGATGTATATTCTTTTGATATATATATATGCATTGTTTATTTGTTCTCTCTTTTAAAGTCATATATGATGACTCGATCTGCCACTACTGGACAGTGTCTGCTTCGATTTTCGCTAAACGAGCAGACACTCTGTGATTTGTCCCAGGGATCATCCAGAGCATGATCCTGATGGCACGGATTTACGGGAGCGGAAATCCGGGCTTTCACATACTATATCCTTCCAAAGTTTAATATAGTTCCTAAAATATTTAATTTCAGTAAAAGAAAGGTTAAATTGTAGTGTGGCCCGTCAATTTGAAATTTAGTAGAGAAATATAATCATTAAGTCATCATCGTCATAGTCTTATCTCATCTCTTTCGAGTTAGCTTTGTGAGTTCTATTTCTCCATTTGTTTCTCATTAATGTTATGTCCTGTGACTCACAATTAATCCTTCATATATCTCCTCACAACTTTCTTTCGGGTCTTTGGACTTCCTCTTCTCTTACTGCCTTGTACTTATAGCTCCTCAACCTTTCGTACAATATCTTCGTCTAGCTTCTAATAGATACGACCTTGACCCATCAGGTTGGATGGGGTATGAAGATTCCAACCCACACTTCGGGTAAGGTCGTGTCAACTGAAAGGTTGGGTTGGTTTAAAAATTTGGTAGAGTCTGATGTACTCAATATCTTATTAATAATTTAAGTGTTTAGAGGGATTTAGGAGATTTTGAACTAGGATAGCTAGGTGGGGTTGAGCATGTGCCCTTGAATTGTTGGATGGTCAAAATTAGGGCCTGACAGAACCCAACTTGACCTATTGACAACCCTATCAAGCATGGTTCAAAATTTCGGTTCACATTATCGGCCGGAATTTATTGCTTTCGGTCCACACAAAAGCGAAATCAAGGTCCAAAATTTCGGTCAAAATAATGTATGGAAGGAAAATTTTTGGCTGAAAAATTCGGTCATGCTACCAGGCATGTATATAATGAATAGAACACCAAACTTAGCGCTTACTGATATAAGCTCTAAGTGTTACGGTTGGGACGATGTTTATACTTGAAAGATTTTAGTCAAAGATTATGATGACGAAATAATTTCAAAACTTAATCGAAATTGGGAGTTTGGAACTCGGTCTGTATGGATTGCTACCAGACCTTGCAATCCCAAAGCAATTTGGCAAAATTTTATGTTGCACTAATTGAAATTTCTAAAGTAGGTGATTAATATGAAACTTATATATGACTATCAAGAACTTGTTAGAAAATGACCTAAGGATTGGTCATGCAAGCTCCTATGTAAAGGATAGTAGTGATTTACAAATTGGATTCATGTGCAACCAGGCTGATACCAACATAGTGGTTTTTTTCCCAAGTGGCCACTACGTGAAAATGCGAAAAAAATTATATTAGTGGGGCAGGATAAACGATGGCCATAATCAGTCGGTAAAATCTTGACGGTCTAAGGCCGTCGTTTAAATTAAAACAACAATGGTAAATTAATTGACTACCTAAAGCAACCGTTTTTATATATCTATGTAAAAGATAATTGGGTCGTGGTGATGTGAGGGCAGCTTAAGCCCGTCCATAGCTAGTACCTATATATATATATATATATATATATATATATATATATATATATATATATATATATATATATATATATATATATATATATTAAAAGTTTAATTCCTAATATATAATAAGGTTAATAAATAGCTTATATCAAAACTAAATTTATAATTAACTTTTTTAAAAAAAGTACGTATATACGTATAAAATAATTTTAAAAGAGAAGAATATTCCACAACCTTGCCCAGCTCAGCTTGCCTTATGCGGAGTTTGGGTTGAGCTTGCCAGCCCTATTGGCTGAGCTTGGGCACACCCCTTGGTGGCCCGAGCTAGGGTCGGGCCATTGTCCAACCCATTAACAACCTTACCTTAAATTCACCCATGAAATTTGATTTCACCCAATCTGAAACCTATTAATTATATACTTTGAATATGACGATGAAGACCAATTTTCGCCATAATTTTTTTCGCAAAAGATTTTTATATCATGAGCACATACAATCAGACAATTGGTTTTTTTTATTTCACACAACACGCATCCCAAAAAGTTGACCTTAAAATCAAGTTTGGGCATAATGAGTGTCAATTCATGTTTTTTCACCCTTTCTGGGATATGTGCATGCCCCGTTATGTCAAACATTGTCGGTCGGATGGTATGCTCATGACATTGAGATCCATCCTGAAAAAGATTGGGACGATAAACAATCTACATCACCTAATTAAATGCAGTTAATGCATTTCAACGTGGGTGTTCACAAAGATTCAATGCATGGATTGTACTCATTAAAAAATGGGTACCTTTGATAGAATCCAACATCATTAATTGTTTTAAATCAAATGATGGAGATTGTGTTTCGCTCCAATTTTCTACATAAGAAATCTTGAGGCCATGAACGTACTATCATATGTCAATTTTCGATTCCACATGTCATATATCCCAAAAAGTGGCCATAAAATCACATGGCACATATCATATGCAAAAGTGACTTTAGGACCATGTTTTCGGAATTTGTGCCATTTGGAATCGAAAACTTACCGTCAAATGGTATATTCATTGATTGGAGATCCCTTGTGTGGAAGATTGGAGCAAAGACGATCTCCATCTTCCGATTTAAAGCAATCATTGATTATGGGTGTAGGTGCCCAACAAGAGTTTGTAGGTGTCATTAAAAATACCCAATTAAACCTAAGAGTACCTTTAAATCCACCCACCAAATCATTGAGTTCACCTACACTTAAACACATTGACTTGGTAGAATCAGATCACAGAGGTTGTTTATCCTCCCAATCTTTCAAACGAAGGATCTTGAGATCATGGGCCTACCATCGGACAGTTAGTGTTTTATTTCTTGTGGCACACATCTCAGAAAAATGACCTTAACATCACATGCACGCTCAAAATTGATTTTAACATCACTTTTTTGGGTGTGTACCTCATGAAATAAAAAACCGACCATGTGATGGTGCGATCATGTTCTCAAGATCCATCGTGTGAAAGATTGGGACGATAAACAATCTCCATCATCCGATTCAATATAGTCAATGTGTTTCAGCGTGGGTGAACTCAAGGATTTGGTGGGTGGATTTAAAGGTACTCTAAACCTAAATATATAAACTCACGATCCCCTCATTCATTCTCTTTCTCTTTCTCTAAGTCTCTCCTCTCGCCCGACTCTCTACCTCCTCTCGCTTGTGACTCGTGGCACCACCACCAGACACCTTTGGCCACTCGGCGCTTCTTTTCTAATTGGTTGTTTTTTGTTCTCTTTTGTTCTTTGTTTCCGTTTTGATGTATCCATGTAGCTGGTTTCCCTTTAGATCCTGCATGTATCTTGGTCTTATTAATGGAAATTGAAGGGTCGTTGGGATATGTGTTTCTAATTTGTTTTATGAATGGAAAATGGAATATTGAAACCGATTTGGATTGGTTTTATCTTCTTGTATCAAGTTCAATTATCTTTTAATTTACATCAGCTTTTAATTTACATCATCAAGTATCGGATTGTGAATGGAGAAATTTATTTGCTTAGAAAAGGGTTTTAAATTGCAAATGGTGAAATGGATTTGATTGAATCTTTTCGTGGCTCTCTGGCATTCAATTGTGTTCATTTGTTTATAAGTTTTTCTTTGTTTCTTTTTTAATGGGATTGCTAAAGTCCCAAAAAGAAATATTGAGATTCTTCATGTTATCAGCTAATTCAGTGATCTAACCAATACAATACAAGATACTGATACATATCAGACCGATACGTATTGGTTTGGCCATGTATCGCCTATATTGATATCGGCCAAATTTTTATACCTTGAGACCAATAATGATAGACTGATAGTGTTCCTAATCATCCAATCACCTAAATTTGGATGGTCAATGATCCTCCCAAATCTGTGTGCATGGACTTTGCAAGGCACAATTTTAGACTGTGGGCTTCCCCATTTCTTTAGGCTAACTTTTATGCATATGGGGTTAAAGAAACAAATGCATTTTAACTTTCATTAAAAAAATGACGGAATAAGGAACTCCATTCACTAAATTAGCCGCAGTTTCACGGACGAAAAGCTTCTACCATTCACAGGCTGATTGTTCTCATTAAATAATGTTTTCATGGGCGGTGGTATTCCATAAGAAATTTGCCCATGCCTGCAGTATTGAAATCTGCTGCTGATAGAAGGAAGTGAATCAAAAAGACTTCTGAAATTATTCCTACATGGGAAATTTACCTGACCGACCCTGTCAGATGCACCTTTTACTGCAGAGACCCTATAGTTTCACCTTTACCCAAATCGACCAGCTCGATGCCGAGTCGACCCTAAGGAGAATAAAAAGTCCATATTACCCCCTTCTCTTACTTTCTTTAACCCAAATACATCCCCTTTCTCCTCATTTTAATCTGCGCTGAAGTTACAAGAAATTAGAGGTGGTGAAGGTGACGATGTCTTCTGCCTCAGATCTGCTAACTGGAAGAAGAAAACAGAGGTTTGAGAGAAGAAGCTCCTGCATTTTGCCATTAGGAGTTGAAGATCCTACAGTTTCCCATTCCGATGCGAGGTATGTTCAGATCCAGTGTAAACCTTATCGAAATAACTTTTGGAAAAGCTGAATCGATATCAATTGTAAATAAATGCAGGAGCTAGTCGATTTTAAGATATAATTTGCATATATTTACTGAGTATCCAATCGCTACCGATTGCGTATCCAATCGCTAACGATTGCGTATCCAATCGGCACCGACGTTATAAACAATCTTTACCGATTGCGTATTCGATTGAGTATCCAATCGATATCGATTGTTTATGAAGTCGGTGCCGATTGGATAAGCAATCGGTAACGATTGGATACACAATCGTTAGCGATTGGATACGCAATCGGTAACGATTGGATATCAGTTGTTTTGCTACCAATTTATCATATTCATCCGTCTTATGACTCCTTTCTGCTCCTTCTTAAAAAGGCGATGTCTGGTGTGGAAATTCCTCTTCTCTGTCACTTTGATGACCATATTATAAACGATGATGGTTTGTATCAAGGTGGCCACCGGAGGGTTATTACAATTTTGACAGGTATATCTTATGAACGGTTCAGAAGGCAAATTTCTGCCGTCAGTTTTGCGAGATCAAATGAAACAATTTCCATAAAGTTCTCTATGAAGATAGTGAACACCCCTGTCTTGCCGACGTTTTGGATTCGGATGATTTGGCCACCCTATTTTCGTTTTATAAATTCGGGTCGGACATTATAAAGGTATTTATCATTAAAGAACCATCCTCCTTCCGATTCGAAGCTAAACAAGTACCTCTAGGTGGGACTGATTTTGTGAGTAACCATTCCTTCCAGCCATGTAAGTTTGAGGAGGAAGGACTTACATATGATACTATTTAGTTAGGTGTTGACGGCGATTTTGCGGCAAACATATCCACCATGAAGACAACTATTGATCTAAATCATGCCCCAGTCGATTCATATGATGGCCCACTACAAAATATGCATGGGGCACATTGTAGTCAAGAGTTAGACTACACGTCTCTAAGAGTGGGGGATGAAGACGATTTTCATCATATCTTTCCCCGTGGATTCACAACTTGGATGACTCATGAATTATGTTCTACTATGCCATCGATGGGGATTAACGAAGGAGCTCAACCTTATTTCCATACATATAATCACCCATTCGGTGAAGGGACTAATCAACCATGTCAGAACCCGTTCGGTGAAGGGCTTAGTCAGTCATGTCATGATCCGTTCCGTGAAGAGCGTAGTCAACCACATCAGAACCCCTTCGGTGAAGAAGGATCTAGTGAACCACCTTAAAACACTGCTGGTGAAGAGAACGTCGAAGATTATGATGATGAATCAGATGAGTTTATAAAATAGGATTCGAAATGTTTTACAAGGGGCATTGATAATCCATTAGTAGATGGAGCTTAAGAAGTGTCAGAGACATTGGACGAGTCTTCCGATCAAGAGGTGAAAACCGAATATTAAAATTGGACGTTTGAAGTTGGAGAAATCTTCAGAGATAAACAAACATTTCAAAGAGCATTGAAAGAGCACGCGGTGGAGAAAAATTTTCAAATTCGGCCTTTGAAAACCACTAATTATCGAGTGACAGATGCATGCTACGAAATCGGTTATTTATGGCGAATACATGCGTCTAAATTAAATGGGCTCGACACTTTCCAAATCAAGGCGTTCAGTAGTACTCACACATGTGGGGCCGCTAAGATCGGACCGCACGGTCACCGTAATGCAATAATCTCGTTCGTAGCCAATTATGTACGGGAGAAACTTATGGAAGGATTCGACTACACCCCAGCATCGATAATATTTGATATTGCAAAATCTTATAATGTGCAAATCTCATATGCTAAGGCTTGAAGGGGGAAAAAACTTGCCCTTAATGATATTAGAGGCAGTTGGAAACGATAATTTGTGGATCTATCAGCCTACGTGAAGGAGATGGAGAGGGTAGATCCTAATGTACGAACATCCTTTCAACTAATGCTTGACGGTAAATTTCAAAGATTTTTTTGGAGTTTCGGCCCATGCATAGGAAGCTACCGTAATACACTTCATCACACACTGCTTGTAGATGACACACACCTACTGGGACGTTACGAAGGGATCCTACTTATTGCCTCGGGGCAAAACGGTAATGGCCATATATTATTATTAGCATTTGCCGTTGTCGAATTAGAAGAAGAGGATATGTGAATGTGGTTTCTTGAACAAGTAGGTGCGTTCGTGATCGGTGAATTTACCGAAGATTTCGTTTTTATCACGGATAGGTCGAAGAGTTTAATTAAGGCGGTCAAACATAACATATCTTCCCTAACGCACACCACAACTATTGCATACGACATATGACACAAAATTTGTAACACAAGTATCCCAAGAACAATGTGAATGGTTTATGGTGGTGCACCACGCGTGCATATGCAATAGAGAAATTTAATTATTTTATTAATAAAATGAAGGAAGATCCTGCTGATCCTCGGGCCGTAGAGTATATTTTAAAAATATACCCAAAGCATTGGGCACACGCACATATGAAAGGAAGGCAATATGATTCTCTGACTATGAATAATGCTGAAAGCTTAAATAACGTACTAAAGATAGCTCGAGAGAGACCAATTATCGACCTAATTAGAACTACTAAAGAGAAAGTCGCCGATCATTTTCAAAAGCGCAAACAGATATCTGAGAAATGGACCACCCTACTCTGTCCAAAAGTAGATGAGCACATGAAGAAGGTACTGCAATGGGCCGGTAGGAAGAAAGCTCAATCATACGGGCGCGATCAATTTCAGGTCAATTCCAGAAATTTCATTCATCACGTCGACTTAAAACACAAGACCTGTACTTGCCGCCGTTGGCTTATTCATGGCTTGCTTTGCTCTCATGTCATGGCAGCTATTAATCGGAGAAGTTACAATTACCATAACTTCTGTGAGAAGTGATTTTTCACTGCTTGCTTTAGACAAACATACGACGAACAATGACTTCCCACCCTCAATAAAAGCCAATGGACATTTCAAGCTGAGCAACTGCCTAAAAATATGAAAGTAAGACCACCCTACAATTATCGAAAGCAAGCCGACCATCCGAGAAAGAGAAGGATAAGGTCTAAGGGTAAAGTTAGGGCCCTACAGTGTGGCAGGTGCAGTGAGTATGGTCACAATCGCAGGAGTTGCACGACAATTGGACCCATGGGTTGATACAGTACAAGAAGTCGGCTAAATATTCAACTACACACAGTCCACTAGCTGTAAATTTTCTAAAAAATGTAAAGAAGTGTTGATAGATAGCCCTGGTGAGAATTGGGTTTGACTTGTAACTTCATTGGGGTTATATCCAACCTGACGAATTTAAGGCAAGCTTGGTACTCTTCAGAATTTTCGAAACGTTTTGTCACAGAGAGTCGATATCGACTGTCAATACGGTCGATATCGACTGCGAATATAGTCGGCGTTAAATCTTGCAATCGGCATGATTCGTTTATGTCGGCGATTGATTATACGTAATTGACTGCGATTGCTTCTGCAATCGACTGCTTGAGCACTCTTTAATAAAGTCTGCGACAACCCCAAAACCCGCCTAATGTTAACTAGCTGATATAAAAATTTTACTTGAGATTATAAATTGGGAAAAATAATAATTGTTTTACAATTAAAATTTAAAATTTTCGTTTACAAATTGAATGTTCTAAAGATACAACTACATACAATTTTAACTCTTGAAATAAACTAGGATGCTACTGCATCAGTTGTAGGTTCTTCATCGGTGGCTCTCTCGACTTCTCCATCGGCAGTAAATTTAGCGAGGGCTTGGCCAATTTCTGCCATAATCTGACTCATATTGCCTTGGCTAAAGTCGAATTTCTTCCCCAACATAAAGTACTCTATGTACTTCAAAACAAATACCCCACAGTCCCAACCATTTCTCTGTCGGGGCACGGATTTGACCTTACAATTAGAACTTGACCAAGGATAGGTCGCAGCTTCCAATGCAATTGAGTCTCCGTGTACATGTAAAAGCACGGGAAGATATTTGGTCTATTTTGTAAAGTGTAATGTCAGATAATGTTTGATAAGATAAACTACTTAAGCAGAAAAAATATCTACAGATAATGTGTGATCGATTGCCCAAACAAGCGACAACGATTGCATAATCAATCGTTGGCGATTGTATAAGCAATCATAGCGATTGTATAAGCAATCGTTAGCGATTGTATAATCAATTGTTAGCGACTGTATAATCAATCGTTAGCGACTGTAGGTAATCGTTAGCGATTGTATAATCAATCCTGTTTGACTGCTTACATAATTGTACTTTAAAGGTGTGGATAATTCTTACCAGGATGTTGATTTGTAGGGGATACTTGTCCTTCGAGGGCCTATCTAAAATTGGATTAACGACCATTACCGATCGTTCTAAAACCTTAACGATCGCAAGGGCCCAATGTAAAGGAGCGTAACTATGGATTGGGACAAATATCTGAAATGAATAATATATTAGACGAAACAATGGTGAAAATTATAAATAAAGTTTGCAGAGACCGTAATATACCGTGTTGCATTGGTAAGCCCAAAGATTCCTCAACCTATTGAAGAAGAAATTTTGGAGCACCTTCTTGCCTGGGTTGGTTTCTTCCTTAAGGGCAACCCACCGTTCAATTTGCGTGGCCATCGGTTTTTGGTTGAGTTTTTCAGTATCAACAAAGAATCTGAAATGGTTATAATCCATGGCGATATATGACAAACCGGTGGGGCTCACAGGAAGAATTTATCACCAACTTCAGGATGAGCAACATCATCCATGACTTCCAAAAGTCTTAAGTAGGCTCCCATGATCTGAAAGATAACAAATTTCAGTAATCGACACACTTCATTCATTATCGATTCTATATAGAGTCGGTATCGACTGTTCAGACAATCGTTAACGATTGTCTAGAGAGTCGGTATCGACTATTCAGACAATCGTTAACGATTGTCTAGATAGTTGGTATCGACTGTTAAGACAATTGTGAACGATTGCATAGAGAGGCGGTATCGACTGTCAAGACGATCGTTATCGATTCCTTAGACAGTCAGTATCGACTATTAAGACAATCGTCATCGACTGTGTACACAATCGTCAGCGATTGTGTAAACAATCGCGACAGATTATCTGGGCAATCGTTCTATTTTTTTAATTAGTCGTTACTTTTAGAAAACTTGAAAAGAAAATAACTTTGGAAAGGAAGCATTAAGAAATTAAATATGAGAGATTTGATTACTTATAAGATTGTCTAAGTATGCCGTGCCTTCCAGACATTTGAACGTATGCATCCAGAGTGTATAATCACCCACAGAGCTTACGTAGATGCTGCATGAAACATAACGGCAAATTTTAATTCAAAACGAAATTAACTTCTAACTAACAACTTACTACCATCGGAAAAATGGATAAATTCGTAATATATACAATATATGTACTTACTCGGCATCCTTTTCGCGAGCTGTCCAGATGGCATTCATGAACCTCTGCTCATCTGTCAGCTCAACCGTAGGAGGGGGCATCGTCTCGATTGGCAATTTTTTTATCGTCTGCTTTTTTCTTGTCCTAGGCTTTAAGGCAACATGTTTGGCTTTAATCCTAGGCCTCAGGTGAGCATCTAATGGTTGCTCGATTGCTCCTCACCAGCCGGACCACCCTTATCATCATCATCGTGGGATGGGTTATCAGCTGCTGCCAACTCCTCTTGGGCGGGAGGAGCTGGTGCCACATCTGCTGATCTCTAGTCGGCTGGACCAGCAGTTTCTAGTCCCATATCGACAGTGAGAGACACTTCCGATAGCAACTTTGACACAGCACCATCCTGAACATCGAAAGACATAAAATTGATAAATAAGAAAAACTGAGAATAAAATGACCTCTAAAAATAATAAAAATCGATTCCGAATCTAAACTGATCGTAATTACAATCGATACCGATCGTATTTACATTCGGTACCGATCGCCTAACGATTGCATTTACAATCGGTATCAATTGCACATACGATCGGTATCGATTATACATACGATCGGTATCGATTGTAAATGCAATCGTTATCGATTGTACATACGATAGGTAAACAATCAAATCAATAAAAAATCGAATTAAAGCAGACTCCACTGCCAATCATACCTTGGGTGTCACCTCCATGATCGTCTAAAGGAGTTCTATAATTTTTTCTTGCTCTTTCCGGATCAACTTGTTGAAGTGATCCGCCGTTTGCAATTGAACATCCCTTGAAGTGAGCCGTTCTTCAAAGGAGTTGCATTGTGTCCGGAGGAGCTTATTCTCCTCCACCAACCACTTATTCCCTTCCACCAATTGGTTAACTCTTCCAAATGGCTGACTTTTTGGTTGAGTTTCAAGTTATCCAACTCCAAACCATCAATCCTCCTCAACAACTCTTGATTAGAGGAGGTTGGTGTATTGCTGCTTGTCTTCACGACGACCCTTTTAGGCCGGTCTAATTGGACTTGGACCTCATCTGACAAAGAGCCTTCGTCAGACGTTGTTTCGTCCTCAAATTCTTCCTCTTCAACTTCTTTGACTGGAATATTTCTTTTCTTCTTAGGCCGCAGGTCAACTTCCACAAATTTCTTGACCTCCTCAACCTCTTTCCTCTTCACCCCAATTTTCCCCCCAACAGCTTTTAGAACCCGTTGATAATCCCTTACGAGGGGTATGTCCAACTCGAAGGTAACGGGTTCGAGGGGAGCGTAAATCTGTTACGAAAAAGGACAAGTTGTAAAATAACATAGAAAAATTATAAAAATTGAAAAATCACTGTAATATAACGACTGCTTAAAGAGTGGAAACCGATTCCATTTACAGTCGATACCGATTGTGTAGGCAGTCGACACCGACTATATAGGCAGTCGATACCGATTGTGTAGGCAGTCGACACCGACTGTGTAGGCAGTCGATACCGATTGCTTCATCAATCATCCGATTCCGTAGTCAGTCGTTTCTGACTACATAGGCAATCGATATCGATTTCTTAATCAATCATCCGATTCCGTAGTCAGTCATTTCCGACTACGTAGGCAATCGATATCGATTGATTAGGTAATCGAAATTCTCCACATTACTCTTTAATGTTCTTACAGATTTACCTTTACAAATTTAAATTAGTTAAAACGACATCATACCTTGTTGTCGACCATCTTCGCAAGAGTGTAGCCTTTATTTCTCGTTTGGGGCTTCTCCGCCCACTTCAACAATCGCGGGAAAGAGTTTAGCATTGATGTTCTTTGAGGTGAGACGTCAGGCAGCATCTCATAGGCCCACCACTGAAGTACACACATACAATCATAAATATTATACGGCTTAAGGGCCTTATCATTGTTGGCAGTCTTTCTATTTGCCACGCCCTTCTCTATATACTCTAGCAAGTCTTTGAAGATGTAGAGACCCCACGGGGTTTTTTTGAACTTTTCCACGTCATCGACGAGTTCAACGTGAGCTTCCGACAATTGAAGATGGGACCCGGGAAAAAGGAATGTACATAGAACAAAAAGAAGAGCCAACTTGATGAAGTCGTCATCACTTTGCGCTAGCCTCAATCCACTATCAATATGAGACCGAAGAATTTTCCCGGGCGGTAGTCCCCGAAAATATTTGTATCGAATGGTTTCTACTTCAGGTGCTTTAATGGAAGGGGAATACTGTTGGGGTTCAACAACCACAAGGCCCAGTATTAAGGCAACGTCCATCTCTTGAAGATAGACATCTCTCCTCCCGATTCGAAAGTGGTTCTTCTCAACCCAAAAACTTAACATGGCACCCACAACATCTCCAGCAAAACTAACACCCTTTGACATTTGAAATATTCTCCCGAAAACTGATGCACTTAGCATCTCCTTCCGCTGCGGGCTAGCGTCTTCGTAGATCTTCGAAATGCTTGTAGGAGAACATTTGCCAACAGCATGTTGTACAACCATTTTGTCGGCTTCTGTATATGAACTGTAATAAAATTGAAAGAGAATGCTTATAATCAGGGTATAATCAGGCTACATAAAAAATCGTCGATTTCCTAAACAATCGTCATCGACTGTGTGCACAATCGTTATCGACCGTGTACACAATCGTTATCGACTGTTTATACAATTGATATCGATCGCATTAACAATCGACCGTATATACAATTGTCCAATTTTTTTTCCTTTTTTTTTTTTTTCTTTTTCTTTATCTTATTCTTGGTGTAGGGTCAGATCGTTGGGGACATAAAATGTAGAAAGATTTTTGCTGGTGATGGTGGAAAAACATTTGCTGGTGATAGTGGAAAATCATTAGGGATAATATCGCTATCGATTGTATATGCAATCGCTATCGATATTATCCCTAACCATCACCAGCAAATGATTTGTCACGATCAACAGCAAATGATTTTTCCCTATTATCCCTACCAGCCCCCATATTTTCCAATGTCAAACGACGACGATAAAACACCTTAAAACCTACTATAACCCAATCAAGTTCGATCTTGTATGGGATGACCCACCACTACCACCAGAATCAGATCCTCTTCAGTTCCTTTGGGACGAAAACGATGATGTAATGAAGATTTTGGCGAAATCGATATCGATTGTATATACAATCGTTATCGATTGCATATACAATCGTTATCGATTGTATATGCAATCGATAACGATAAAAATTACTACAAAATGGGCACCGATGAAAGAAGAAGAAAAAACTCAACAGAAATTAATGTTAATTTACTAGCTACTTACAGGTTTGGAAGCTTGAAGATTGAAGAACGGAATGCTAGCGACTCTCGACCGTCTCTCCACCGACTCCTAACGAAAAAGTAAAAAAGTAAAAAGGTAAACAGTGAAGGGTTTGGTAAAGGCAGCTATTTATTACATTGGGGGTAAATCCGATATTTCCTAAAGGCAGAAGATGGTTCGGCGCGCAGTGGGTCGATTTGGGTAAAGGTGAAACTATAGGGTCTCTGCAGTAAAAGGTACATCTGACAGGTCGATCAGATAAATTTTCCTTCCTACAACGGTACAGCTCATGCTTTGATGGGCAATGGTGGACTTCAGGATTTTTTTATTTATCGGTAAACGCTATAGTTTCATTGAGAAAATAAAAGATTACATCATATCAAAGAGTTGAGAGAGAAGCTCAGCCAACAAAAAGAGAAAATACAATACAACAATGAGGAAAATAACAGAAGAAAGAACGAAACGGAAAATAAATACAAAAAATAATGAGGGAAGCCCAAGACTATGAGTGCCCCGATGCAACAGCTATGAAGCTAAGGAGGGCACAACAACTCCCACTCTAACAATCTCTATTGATGAGGAGGAACACCTGGGCAAGACCATGCACCAACCAATAAGGTCCTCAGATACCGAGTTTATTACCCCATTCCAGGTGCCAAATTTCCTATCAAAACTTCACAGCCTGCGCGCCTGGTAGTTTTCTCCCCAACGTCTGTATTAATTAGAAAACAAAATTTTAATGTTTAAAATGCAAATTTTGTAAAAAAAAATAATTATATACGGTACAGTGCATGTTGCATATCAAGGAGCCACCTGCCTTAAGTACGCCGACATTTGAATCGAACTACCTGTTTGCAGCAGCTAGGCAGCAACAAGTATTCATTTATAGATTACTACCTAGGCTGGAATTCATGGTGACATCTACATATGCTCCTCTGAACTGCTCAAGTGGTAATCTACGGTGAAATCCACATTCTCATCAGATGTGGATGAGGGAGTTTGACTTGGCTGGGCAGTAATCCTCTTTTGTTGGAGAAAATGTAAAATGTGTGCTTTGTCTTGTATCTCACCTTCTCACTTTTCAAATGCCATGTAAATGATTAGTATTGTAGTTGACACTTGATATCAAGAGCTGTAATTAGAATTACTGATTTCCTCCTAACTACTTATAGTGATACCTATATGATTCTTCTTATGAGAGTCAATGCAGGTTGGTTAATGATTCTTCTTTGACTTTTGTATTTGTAGTTCCTTATCATTGTTTTCTTAAATGGTGTTGATTTAGGCAAGCAGTTGATGCTTCTTCTGGAACTACGACAATTACTTGGAAACTCAAGATCGACGAGCAGTTCTTCTAATCCTGTTGCATTCGTCTTCGCTCATGCCAAAAAATTTCCCAAGCATGAAATGTGAGTGGTCTTATTTTTTTTAATTAGAAAGGTGTACGAGTAGATGGTTGTGAAGAACTACACTTTTTTCATCCATTTGATCAAATAATATGAGAGACTGCTAATTGTATAAGCGCTTGTTGATTTAATTTTGCTCAGTCTCTTGGTGATTTATTGTTTTGTTCACTAGCATTACTTATGAGGGGGATCTAGACATTATTTCAGGTCATTCTGAAGTGGTCATTTTTTTACCTGAAGAAAGACAAGTATCGGAGACATACCAATGCAGGGAGAACTTGAGTTTAATTTATACCTTCTTATGGTACTTGCTAGTTTGCTAGGTTTTCCAAGTTACAAATCATGTGAGCTGTTGTTATCCTATAATTGGTTCCCATCACAGGATTCTAACCATTCGATATGGGATTTTCGATATAGCCTGTTCATATCTAATGTAGGTTGCTATTGAAGTGATTGGATTAGATGGTAATGATTTGTTGATGGGTGTAATTTTGGGCTAAGTGAAGTTCACATGATGTCTAACTACTTCGATGTAGTAAATTTTTTAGTGATGTGTCATAGCCAAACAAGTGCACGAGAGAGCGACTCATCTATTTATGCAGGTGATCAGAGCGGACCTTTGTTTCTATTCCTGTACTTGCATCGGCAACATGATGCATCATTCTGCTTTATCCAATAATAAGGAAGCCTTTTTGGTATGACCATGTCAAAATGATTGTGACATGGTAAATTTTTTTGAGAAACTGTTGGATTTGCATTGAGTTGGCTGAGTCAAAATTGAAAGTTCAAATCCATTTTTTGAACCAACTTAGTTTTAAACACTAACCTGACAAGGATGTTGTTGTCATTTTTGTCTTCTTGGTAAGCTAGTTGTGTTGTTTTAAAGCTACACTACGTGAAAATACAAAAAGAACAACAGTCTATGACTGTTGTTTTCCAAAAAAGATTTAGATCCTCGAGTGAGCTATTTTAAAAAGATAGTCGTATTTTTAAACGACAGATATAAACCGTCGTTTATTTTATCAAAAAATAACAACTGCCTTCGACTATCGACCATAAACAACGGTCTTGAGCAATCATTTTTATACGTAATTTAAAAAAAATACTCACTATTTTTTTTACGACTCGTTATGACTATCGTTTTTCTCTTATACAATGACGGTCATAGATGAGAAGAAGAACGACGGTTTTCACCTGTCGTTTTTCTATATATTTTTTCAAAAAAAAATAATACATTAATTTGAGAAACCGAAATATATATATTTCAGAAATCCTAAGCGTCACTCAAACCCAAATATATATTTTCTTTTCACCCTCCCACTCTGTTGCCCAACTTTCTATTATTCTTTAGACTTAAAACATGTTTTTTACCTAAAACCGCCACATGATATAAAGACTAAAAAATATTTTACTTATTTTTACCACTTTAATAAGAGAAATGCAAATAAGAAAAAATAAATGAATAAAGCTTAACACATATGACCCACACATCCTTTGAAAGATTGAGCAAAAAATCAATCTCCATCATCTAATTTAAATCAGTCAAATTGTATTTTTCACATTACATGCCCTTAGTAATTAGGTAGGAGGGAATAGAGGAACCCTTTTTACCCAAAAAAAATTGATTAATTTTCAAACATGCATTACATGTGAAGGATAAATAAAAAATAATAAAAATTAAAATGTTGCATTTGTCATGCTCTTTCACCAAGATTGGTCCGTCAATTAGGCCATCTTAAAGAGGTATGATCTGCACCATTTCTTCTAGCCACTACATGCAAAGAACACCGAGCTTATCATAAAAAAATCCTGTTATACATATTACAAAGCAAAGATTTTCTTTAGCATTCGGGCACAAAGCCAGATTATAAAATAATTAAAAAAAATAAGCATATTTATAGATGAACGAATCACCGAACTAACTCTAGAGTTCTGTTCTAGACAATAATCAAATGGCATCGAGTCAGGCCACTGCCAAGTTACTTAAATTCCAATTTCTGAGGGCTGTTCAACTTCTTTGTTTTAAGGGAATAGAATTCCGAGAAATAAATATACTAAATGCATAATTGCCAGACAGGAACCTCATCCAAAGAGAGCTTTTCTTCCCATCTCCCAATATCAGGCCAGATTCTCAGCACGCCAATCACTGGCACAGGCAGAAAAAACACCTAGAAAGCAGAATTGTTAATAGCCAAATAGAAAAAATTTCCAAAAGAAAAGAAATAAACAAATAAATAAACTTGAGAGAAAAAATTACCTTTGTGAAGAAATGTCCATCTATAGGAAAGTTTTCGGACCAAATTTGTCATGCCAATATTGTGGGTGAGTCAGGAAGGAATTCCATTGGTTTTCCCATAATCATGGTATCAAAAATCGGCCCATAACAATATGTATTGGCAAGAACCGATACCAGTAAGTATCGGCGATAACAATATGTATATGTTTCGTCGAGAATCGATACCAATACCACCCTGATAGTATCAGGGTGGTATCAGTATTTGTATCGAGAGAGGTCAGTATCAGCCGATACATTTTGTATTTTTTTTTTTTTAAAAAAAGAAAGAAAAATGTCGGATTCAGTAGCAGCGATGCCGTATCTGTATCGGCCGATACCAATACTTTTCCCATAACTTCTACAAAAGGAAAAGTCTGACTGTTGCAGTATAAAGATGAGCTGCCACTGAGGCACTTGACTTTGGTACTACTTGGAAATAGATCTCGAAACTCATCACAATGTAGTATAGATGACAAACCCCCAGCAGAGCATCTAGAAAGAAGAGCCTAAAAAACAACAGCTGCACACAATCACTACAAAATGAAAGCTGGCGATGGCAAATTTCTACCTGAAGAAAAACAAACTTGGTCAGCATGATTCATCCCCTTTGACATTAGATCTTCCATGGCAGCTGACCAGATCCTCTGTCCTCGGAAGAGAAATTTTGCAGCCTATTATAATTAACTATCTGTTAACAATCCCTCAAAAAAAATTAATAACTCTATGTTAACAAGACCTGGATGCAAAAATATATATAAAAAAAAAAAAATCCCCCACCAATGTTGTGATAAAGCAAAAATCCTAGACCATGTGAACCAGTTATCTTCATATTAGATAATTCTAAACAAATTCTAAAAAAATTGCTCTTATGAGATAGCTATATTTGAGGAAAGTGTTATTTAGAATTCTACCCAACCAATTAGCCTTAATTGGCATGTAATGTTTCTTAACTCGCTTCAAAGTAGATATTATTCATATTAGACATACCTACTAAGTGTTGGGCTTTGGAGATGTGACAAGAAGGTAACGTAGCCAAGATATGTAACAGGGAAAGTTAAAATTAGGAAAAAAATGCTTAAGAGGAAGTTTAAGGTGGCCTGGAAAGATAAAATTAAGGAATATCATTTGAGATAGTTTTGATATGTCCACCGCAAACCTGAAAAAGCCCTTGTACGAAGGATTGAACAATATAAGCAAAAGGAAGCAGAAAATTTGGAAGACCAATACGACCTTGAAATGGCATTAAGGATTGTGAAATGAAAGTTTAACTTCAAACAAGAAAGTGATTATTTATCTATCTTTTGACTCGAATCGAAATGGGAGCAGGTTTGAAAAAGGATCTTAGAGTGTCTAGGGTTGGGCCAGGAGGGTCTTGGCTATTCATTCTTAAAGAATCCAAGTTACACCAAAAGGATCTTAAAAAATCCAATCCATTTAGTTATTGTATCCAATAATCCAAGTTACACCAATATGCTCAGAGGGACACTACCTAGTTTTTGGAAGTTAGAAGAGCCATTGGTTATTTAAGTTGCTATGCATAATTGTACACAATGTATGATTATGCTTAGTTTTGTGGATGAAATTGAAAATTGCCAAACACTAAAACTCTAACTCATCATGACCTTCGCCACTGAAAGATGCACTGTCACAATAGCAGATTTTTACCCTATTCCAATTGAAAAAATCTGCAAACATTATAACCATCACAAATAAGAATAAAGTCCAAAAATAACATCAGACAGGCACTCCTTATTTCCTGAAAAAAGGAAAGTTATTTACAACTTATATAGGGCAAGGAGAATAAGTGGGCATCTAATAACATCAGACAGGCACTCCTTAGTTCTTCAGGCTTATTGCTCAATACTCCAGTAAACTCTATTGGCTCCACGTATTTTGATGAACTGCGACTAGTCTTCTTGCGGAAAACACAAGTTCTGATGTTATTACACCAACCTCCTCCCTGCCATATATTAATAAGAACAGTGAAGCAGAGCCCAAAAACTATAGCATCGCATCACAGCTATGCCTCTTTTATCTTTACGTTGAAGTTCTCGCACCTCACAATGGATGAGCCAACTGTTTTCTCCAGATCCGTACGCACGATGTAGGTGATAACCGAGTAATGTGCCATCTAAACAGACTGTACGCATCAAGATATACAAGTGGAAGAGTTGCATGCTGCTTTGTTAAGAAATCTAAACATTATAAAAAATTGACAAATTTTAGAATAAAAAACTATGGGAAGTATTGGGCATATTATACGAGTTCAACCAATATGATTCACTCTAGCAAAGACAGGTCACATTGATTTGATGTAATAAAGAGTAAAACTTACAAGATCAATACGAACTTAAATTCTACTGTGAGATATTATCTGCAACTCTATCACGGAAAGTTTTCTCATTATTTGGCATTTTCTTCAAGATAATTACATCTACAATTCGACAATGTTTTGTCCGATATTGTACAAGTGCTAAGAACATGGATGTTATCATGTGTCAAAATCTCGTTTTTCCTATACGCATCGCCACGCTCAAAACCATTCCGATATGTACCAGTATCTCCGATACATTAAATGTATTGGCGATACATTAAAAAAAAAAAAAAAAAAAAAATACCCCACAGGCCAGCGGTATAATGGTACATATCGTGTACTGCCATCGATACGGCCGGTATTTTGACCCATGAATGTGATTCAAATTCAATTAGAGGCCGATTCACATCACCAGCTCCATCTTGTTAAAAAACCGTTTTAAAGACTATAACATCTCAGAAGCTAACATCTGTAGATGTCAGGGTCCCTGAAATCAGTTTGTGTCAGCTTTTGATGGTGAAAGACTGGCTTCAATAGATGCAAATGCAATACTATTAAAGGCGGTGATGGGCCATTAATCCTTCACTAATGTAGAAATGTCTGACTTCATTTCCATGGACAGTTTAATGATTCGGATGCTGCGAAACAGATTCTCGGTACAAGAATTAGTAGGGACTGAATGAATCTTACATTTAAGGTTTCTTAGACAAATATGTAAAAAAAAATATTTCGCACATTCAGAATGGAAGATGCCAAGCTAGTCAGCACCGCATAGCTGGTGGCTTCAAACCTACCAAGGAATATCCTAAGACACAAATAGAGAGAGATTATGGTTATGTATGGCATAGCTCTCTACTAGCCCCTACTTTAGCAGAGTTCACCTGCTTTAGCAGGTTCCCATCCCCTTTGCAAACATCCTGCAACCTTCTTTAGTAGGTATCCCTTCTCCTTGATAACTCTTTGGATAGCAAGATGTTATGCAAGATTTACTTGTTCAGCAGTTTTACCCTTCTCTCTACTCACTCTTTGCCAAAGCAGATTTTATTTGCTCTGATAGGGAGTTGGTAGAGAGCAGAGAGGTTGCTGCTAGAGCAGATAAATTCTCCTTTGCAGGAAGTTAGAAATGAGAATGGGAACCAACAAAAACAGTGAACTCTACTGTGGCAGGCATGGGTTAAAATATCGGGTTACCGATACGTATCGTCCGAGCTCCAAAACGATATGTATCGGATGATACGTATCGGTACCGGTCTGTATTGGACGATACATTGAATGTATCGAACGATACATTCAATGTATCGTTCGAGTCCAATACCGAAACGTATCGTCCAATACGTATCGGTATCGGACGATATTTTGATCCATGGTGGCAGGGGCTAGCAAGGAGCTATGCCATACGCAGCCTACATGTCCAACGTGCAATACATTTAAGGTATTGGTAGCTTGATGCATGTCAATGGTTTTTATAAGGCCATAATTAGCACAAGCAATCAGATTGTGAGTAGGTTTATAAACAATCCAGGAAAAGTTCATTGGTAGGCAGTCAAGTGGATTCTTAAATACCTAAAATGTGTTAATGAAATGTTATGTCATGGAGGATCAGCAATGACAATGTAGGGATATGTTAATGCATAATTGATCAATGACAATAGGATTATAAAGCATGTGTTGAAGTAAGGCAAATTGTGAGTTTCATGCAATAAAAATCATTTGGAAGTTTATTAAACATTGAATAATGAGGTAGAATTTCTACCGTAGAAATGATCTACAACCCAACCAATGATCAAGTGGTATGTGTCTTATCCAAAGCATTCAGCAGAATACAGTCTTCAAAGAGATCTTCGTACATTAAAGGTTAATGATGGACATTGAATACCTAAGTAATGTTGGGGAGTATTATAATGCCATTGCTTGGGGCAAAATATAAATCCAATTAGGATAAAATGGGTTGATATAAAGATCAAATTTGCCAATACTTTGATAATAACTTGCAAGTGTTAGTAGAAAGACTTGGGTGGTAAAATTTTATATTATTCAGATATCATAGTTTGCTAATAGCTATGGTAACAATTTTAGAAGCTATTTTCTGTACATCTGTGGAAGTAGTGGACAAGATTGTTATGTGTCTAAATAATACAATTAAGTGTGGTGGTCTAGCCCGGCTTCAGCCAGACTTGGGTAGGCTCATTAGACCCATGGGATTGTCTGGCATCTTAGTTCCAAAAAGATAAATGGACCAGGCTCAAGAGGTGTGGAAGAAATTATAATGATATGCTCCTAAGTGAGTACCTTTTCTGGGTAAGGCATTGATCCATCTCCATTATATATTCCGTGAATACCATCAAAGACACACTAGGAGAGCTAATGTAGATAAGCTTCTTCACCTTGCCTTCAATACAAGCATCAATAACATTCTTGGTTCCTGTAAAACCCAATTGCAGCAAGAAGAAAACATAAGACATCCTAGAGGATTGAAGAATGCCCAGACCAGGTAGACGAGTTATTATTACTGCATTTGCTCCAGCCATTTTTTTAGGGATCCGTAATTTGACCTATAAACCCTAATCGCCTAAAAAACTTCAAAACCACCACCATTAAAAATTAGAGAACCCAGAAGTAAATCATCAAACTTCTTAAACCCACATAAAAACGAAAACCCCACAAATCCATTTGTATTAATGCAGCTCATTGTGAGTGTTCTTAAAAAATGGGTTTTGATATTAGGGAGCTTCAGCTGCAGATTGAAATTAGTCAAAACCCATGAAATTTCAGACACCCAATTAAGAAAAACATGAGAAAAGGGGGAAAAGAGGGAGAGAAACTTTACAGTTTTTAAGAAATTTGTGCAA
Source organism: Chloranthus sessilifolius (assembly GCA_021018995.1). Classification (NCBI taxonomy): domain Eukaryota; kingdom Viridiplantae; phylum Streptophyta; class Magnoliopsida; order Chloranthales; family Chloranthaceae; genus Chloranthus; species Chloranthus sessilifolius. Next base: position 120,195,103 of record CM037587.1, on the reverse strand, counting down.
AAATCTGGTTTGTATCGTCTTCTTCTTCTGTGCAGCAATATCGTCCGATGGTAGTAGCATCCTAGCTGGTTTGGTAATAGAGGAAGAAAGAACGGAGAGGACCTTAGGGTTTTGAATTAGGTTTTAGCTATTTTTTGATTATTTATATGAGAATTGTTTTAAGAGAACAAGGTAATACTCCAGTGGCCCAGTGGCCCGTAGGTGCGAGGAAAGGACTGGGAACAAAAAGGTTTGCGTCATTATATCGAAACAAAAAGTTTAAAATCCGTGAATTCTAAAAAACCTCCTCCCATATGTATTTTCCTTCCTTCTTTGTTAACTGCTCCCATCCGTGACCCGAAAAAAAAAAAAAAAACCTGCTCCCATCCGTGACCCAAAGAGGACAGCGAGGTCGCGACTGCTCCCACAGGTGCTCCCCCGAAAGTCTGGGAAGAAAGCTACTGATGAAGTTTTTCTTGCAGTGTCCGCCTCCATTAATGGACGATTATGCGACTGCTCTGGCGGTTGCTCCGGCGACTGCTCCTGTGGCGGCTGCTTTGAAAACCCTCCTCCCCATTAATGATTGATCCGGCTGCTTTAAAAACCTTCTTTTTTTGGTTTGCTGGAAAAGAAGAAGGAGATGTGCAGATGGGCATTTGGGTCATTTTGTAAGACCCAAATTAATGGCTGCTCCTGCAGCGGCTACTCTGGGTGCTTTAAAAACCTTCTTTTTTTTAGTTTGGTGAAGACGAAGAAAGAGATGACAGATGGGTCATTTTGCAAGACCCAAATTAATGGCTGCTCCGGCTATATATATATATATATATATAGATATATTTTTGAGAAGAAGAAGGAGATGGGCATTTCGGTCATTTCACATGACTTAAAAATGCTCTTTACAAACACGTGTCATTAAAATAATTCCTCCAAATATCGTGCCAAACCCTTTCCTTGAAACTTTTTGGATTGATATAATACTGGCAAACTTTTGAAAAATAATCTTATTTTTGCAAAGTGCCCAAGATAAAACCATCCGCCATTTACATACAAATAGATCTTGATCATAACAATGTACTTCTTTGCCCCAAATTTGATCACATCTCTTCTCTTGGTAATCCATAGTTTTACAAGATTTCATATGCATCAAAATTATTTTCATGATGGTATAGATTTTTGAACATTCCAAGATCACTTGATATAAGGCAAATTTGATGGAATTTTGACAACTAAAGAAAAAAATGTCAACATTGGTGTACACTTGATCTTTATTTCTAGGCTCCTCCTTAAAGATTGAACCATTATTCTAATCTATAGAATGATGATCATCACGACTTTTCATGATAATTTCTTCATGATCTACATAAGCTTCCGAGCGCTGATTGTCTAAGGATTAGGGCTGACAACGGGTTGAGTCAGGTCAGGTGCACTGTCCTTGAAAAACTTTTTTTTTTTTTTTTTTCGAAAATTGTCCTTACACCTTTAATTTTCATAATTTGTTTAGGAATTTGTTTATATAGAATATCAGGTCGGGTTGGGTTAGTCCAACCGGACCTGCTCCAACAGGTCAACTTCTGACTCATCATCTTCTTCGTGATGAGATGGAAGTTATTGCTGTTGGAGATGTTAGAGATCATAATGGTGATGGATGTGCCTGTATAGGAGTTCGAGTACAGGTGATAGATGTAGCTTAATAATGGCGATAGATGTAGCTTAATAGAAAATCACATTTGCATGTGATCTGTCCCACATGATTTTAGGGCTACTTTTTAGATGTGAGCTGGAATAAAAACTTGACTCGTCTGATGGTACACCCATGATCTCAAGATACATGATGTGAAAGATTGGGACAAAAGTAATCTCCATCGTCTGATTCAAAGAGCTCAGTGCCCTCCAGCTGGAGGAGATTACGCGAGGTTACAGTTTTACAGGGTGTCAATAATGGAACCCCTTAAACATTTATATATATATATATATATTTTTTTTTTTGTTTTCCTTAATGGGTAAGCTGGGTTCCGACATGCGGCCTTGAGGTTGTAGATTGTGCTGCAAGAAGTTGGGGTTCCCAAAAAATTCGGTGAGAAGGAAAATTCCAGCAAGTTTGGAGAAATATTCTGAGAGAAAAAAAGAAGATTTAAAAGTATAAAAAATTTGAAAAACATTAAAAATCATATTTTGTTTGAAAATTTTGGATATTATTGGCCAATTAGTCTTGAATTTTTTAAAACACATTTTTTTTGAAAAAATTGCGAATAATTCTGGATTAATTCGCAGAACCTTAAATTCACAAATTATTCTCGATTTTTTTAAAATTCAATGATTTTTGTTACTACGCTTGCAACGGTCTACTAGAAATTCGTCAATGAAAAGGCAGAAAACACCTGGTTATTAATTGCCAGGCTGTGGATAAGGTAAATGTTTCAAATTGATCTCTACACGAGCCACGAGCTGACGGATTCTCTCTCAAAAAAATCAGTTCAGCTCGGTTCGGTTTCCTTTTTATATTTTAAAATTTTGGTATTCTTTTCATTTTTTTTCCAGATTTGTTGGGATCTTTTTTTTATTTTTTCGGTTTTATAATCCTACCTAATTGGCTTTCACTTTTTGCCATAGAAAATTGAATTCGAACAGAACCGGAGTCAGTTGGGTTCCGTTTTGATTTCAGACCGGTTCAGACCAGATTGGTTTGGCCGTTTTTCCGGTCAAAACTTGCATCCCTACTTTTAAGACACCTGTGTTTAGAGAATACAATAAATCCGATTTAGGCAATCTAAATTAAGCTATAGAATCATAAGTACATTAAGAACTGAAATGGCAGATTAGAAGCTCCTTGTGAGCATCTCACTACTATTAGTACATTCTATTACGAAAATTAGGCAGAAACCCATTATCTTTACGTAAGGCAGCAAATCAACTGAGCAATCGAACAAGCAAGCAACCCCTGAAGAAAAAGAACAGATGTTGTGTTGGTCAGCTTAATTTGTTGTTACTCCTGTTTAGTACTTGTAGTTCTTGCCTTCATAGGTCTGACCGAATTGCCAATTTCGCGGTGCGATGTGCCAAGAGGTGGAGACCCGTTTATCGCTAGTCGTGACTCTGAAAGAGAGAGACTCACCCACCAAGACGACATTGGTTTGCCAGTTTTGACCCCAATTTCGCGACATTTCTGTCCACCCGACTTTGTTACCCTTGATCTTCACACTATTGATGTCTCCTGCACCTCCCACGTTCCATACGAGAACCAGGGTGAAGTATGGATTCCCTGTGATCGTGAATCGGATCCCTCCTTCCTTCTTGCAAGGAACCCTAACAAATGTTTTCACATCATTAAGAACTTATGCATCACTGTCTACTTTGAGAATATGACATTTTGTATTTTAGCTGGCATTAAGTACTTTAGGTTCCCGAGCAACTTCTTGCTAGCAGAGTCGGGTAAGGTCTATACTTGGAAGAGTTGATAAAAGGTATTCGGAAAATCTCTTATCAAACAGTTAAGCCTCCAGAAGTGCCTACTTATTTATGAGCATGGAAAACATTGAAATACACTTTTGACCTTTCACTGATTTTGTGCTCATCAATGCGCGCTCCACAAGTTTTTTAGAGAGAGAGCGGCACTCAGGTCGAATGCCTAATCCCAATTCATAGGTGGACAAATACATATTGGGGGTTCGAGGTTAGGTGCCCGACCAGTGCATTACAATGCATGGGGGATGCATGCCTTGCATTGCACAGACCTCGATCAAGATGCATTTGAACTTCAAGAGCATGGAGATCGGTGTATGTTTTAAGGTTTGTGCGATTGTTGAATAGATCGAGCACCTAATACTAACTCTACCTAGAACAGCTGATGCTCCAAGTGGGATTATTATGCAAAGAAAATAAAGAAAAGATTGAATTATAACCTGCGGAACGACACTGGTACAATGCCGGCTTTGTATTCAGCAATTTGAAGGAACGCTGGCTGGGAAAGGTCGAAGTGTGGGCGTGGTGGGTTGCACCACCCTCCATTGTCATTGGGAAGGGCATAGTTGGGAGGGCAAAGGTTGGTGCCTGTGACAAAGAGAGATGGGTTGCCTGGCTTACACCATTGCTGGCCATTAGTGCACTTGATCTCAAAACATGCCCCACACGATGCCCCATCGTTGAAAAGAGCCGTGCTTAGTGCCGCAGTCTGTGTTCCGTATCCTTGGCTGAAAAGATCTCCATATCCACATGCTCCCCCTAGAATCAATGATGCTTGAATCAGTTTTATATATAAAGAATCGGGGACATGCAATGACTTCTAAAATCATTTTGATTATAGGATCTTATACCCCTTTGAGTTACAATTCCGAACAAAACCAATTGGAGATGGAAGAGGCACATCTAAATATTTTTTTATATTTTTTTTTAAGGTGTTGGGAGACCGTTTCGAACATGGCCCCCCTAGCTCAGGCCCACAGGGGTTGCACAAGGACCCAAAAATATTTTGTCTTATTAGATTATATGTCCAAATACAGCATCGTTAGAAATTTTGCAAAATGCAACTAGAATTTTCACTCGTAATCTTCCTCTCCTTTATAGCGTGTTAGTCATCATACTAAACGAAAATACTTCAATACTTACTAAAGAATACCTGTTTTCATTGTCAAGGTATTATTTCATCTTAAACTTTAAAAAAGGGTAAAGATGAAGTAGAAGCATAAAAAAGACCACTTACCCATTGTCCCTGAGGCATCACTACCTCCATAGAACGTTGCACTACCGGAATTCCATTTACCGGGTTTAAATTTGCCATGGTGACCCTTGAGAAAACGGTGGTGGGGTTTGGCCTCAGCATGGGGCATAAGGGTAGACACTAGTAGAAGTAGCAAGAGCAATGGGAGCAAAAGAATTCGTGAGGGCGATGATTCCATTGTGCGTGCCCGACGTGTTTTAGAGGTGATAATGGGCTTCTTAGGGGACACAACTTGGTTCTACTGTCTATGATGGCTGTGTAATTATACTACGTAGATTTCAGTTGCAGTTAGTTTTTTTATCCTTTAAGTTATAAGAGTTAGTTTTTTGTCTTGAGTTACAAGAGTTATGAATGAGGGGACGCCAGTGAATATCTAACTGGCCTTGCTCATTAGTCATTGCCTTCCTCAGATCCTAAACCAACGGGGCCGCGTTCTCCTCATCTTTCGTTTTCATTGTCCCAAATATCGTCGATTTTTTGAAAATCTTGCATTTAATTCGCGAGATTTTCGCAAGAAGTTAACTAAAAAAATAAGAGACTATTTTAAAATTATCACTAGATATTGAAAATATCACAAATTTTACAATGAATTTGAAAATAAATCACAGATATTCGAACAAAATGTGAGAAGAATTAAGTTGAGTTGTTTTTGCCATATTTGGATTGTAGTTTCCAAAATAACAAAAACGAAATAACTAAGTACACAAAATAAATTTTAAAGCTTCAAGCATTAGTAATGTCATCTCTCTCTGAACCTCCATGCCCTCATCGTTATCACCATCATCCTCAACGTAATCAATACTTTTCTCTGCTTCTTCTTTAACCTCCTTAACCAAGTTATAAAATAAGAGTGGTTGAGAATGATGATTAATTGATGCATTATTAATCGTAATTGTTTTTTTAAATAAAGTTATATTAAGATGGAAAGAGGATACAGAAATAGGGGCTTTGTGAGGAACAAATCATCCTCAAAGAAAAAGAGACAAAACAGGGTCCAAATATTGTGAGTCAACCTAGCTACTTCAATACGCCGACGATTCTCTTCTCATATGCAGTAGTGATCACAATCAAGCTCTTCATGTATGTCAGCTTCTTAAAATATATGAGGAAGCTGTTAGGAAATCTTACGATCAGAAATCTGAAAATGATTTCTGATCGTAACACGTAGTCGCTATTTTTAAAACGCTATTCGTTCCCTACTCAAGTTTATAAAAGCGTTCCAGCAAGACGTTTCTAGGATACAATGAGCCCAATCTCTTAGATGCGATTCATTACTTTACAACAGTAGAGGATCGCTCCAGAAAACTCAATCGGATGAAGTACCAACAAAAGAAGAAAGCAAGAGAATTTCTCAAAGTGTATGCAAAGAAATTCGATGGATTTCAGAGTATGAAATTTTGTATACAGAGATCTACTTAAATAGATTTTAAATGCCTTTTCAATATGACTGTTGGATCAACAGTCATATTTTGGATGACTCAAATTTTTCAGAGATCTCAACCGCTCTATCCAATGGCTGTATGAAAAGTTGCATATTTTCGAATTCAAATTCAAAAAGTTACACACCTTTATAAGCAGTTATGAAACGGTTAGGTCCAATGGTCAACATTTGACCAATCCGATTGACCTAATAGAACTGAAATAACCCACTGATTAGTGGTCCATTAGACCCCGATCTGGCCCATGAATAACCTGATCGTTGGATCTATCTGGTCAAAAAGTCAAACCTCTCCTTGCTATGATGCAAAGTGCATGCGTTTAAAGCCCCAATATGCCTAAACGTCAATCGCCACGCACACGCGCGCGAACGCGGTTACTAGCCACTAGGCACACTCTTCTCCTCTTATTGTTAAACAATAATAGAAGGTGAAAGGTTCTATATATAACATAGACACTTGGCATTTACCAATGTGGGACCATTTATTTGCAAACAAAAAATGAGAACATCTATTGCCTAAAAAGCCAACTCACAAAACTAAAAAATCAAAAGGAAGTTTTATTTTCTTTAAAATTATTTAAAATATTTATTATTTTCTAAAGTAATAAATAAATATAACAAAAGCTTCTAGGCAACGTGTGACTTATGATAAAACAAACATTTATGGTCTCAATGTAGATGGTCTCTTTTTCAATTCGTGGACTGTTGCATTTAATTGTGTTGAAGTTTCCCTTTAAGTACTTGGGTGTCCCTATCCGAACCGGCAAATTACGATGCTCCGATTGGGACCTTATTACTACCAAAATTAATAACAGGTTGGGTGGGTGGAAAAGCAAACTTCTATCAAAAGGAGGAAGATTGACTTTGGTTCAATTCATCCTTAGCGCAATATAAGTGCCCGAACATTGCACCGAAATATAGAGAGATTAGAAATGAACTTTTTGTGGGATGATCATGGTGACAAAAATAAAATCCATTTAGTAAGGTAGGACAAGGTGTGCCAGCCTAAGTGCCTCGGAGGTCTCGATATCCTACCCATTGAGAAGGTAAATAAAGCTCTTTTGATGAAATGGTGGTGGCGATTAGGTGATGGAAGCGACCTTTGGTGGAAGGATATTGTCATCAAATAAATATCGCGTGTGTCAAAAACCTTGGAAAATCAGCAATATCAAATACAAAAATTCTTCTTGGTGGTGGAAAAGTAAACTGTCGGTCAGAGACGATTTTCTCCAAAATATTACCTTCGTTTAAGGTAAGGGTGATTCCATTATTTTCTGGTCTGATAGATGGCTAGCAGGAGACATGTCCCTCCAATATAAGTTCCCTCTCTTGTTCAACATTGTCACTGATCCGAAGATTAAAATTTGCAACATCTAGAATTCGAGCAATCCCATCTCTTGGCATATTAATTTCAGGCGTAGACTCTCAGAGGACGACATTACCGAATATTCTGAGTTATCCGGAATTCTCGATAATACTTCTTTAAATCTCAGCAGTGAAGATCTTAGAATCTGGAATAGCGGCAAGAAAAAGACTTTCTCGATTAAATCGGCATTTAGATCCCTTAGTCCGATCGCAGGTACAGTGGAGTGGGCTTACATTTGGGATTTTAGAATATCATCTAAAATCGCATTATTTACATGAACCATTCATTGGAACAAGCTCGCTATAGTTCCTAATCTCATCAGAATGGGCATGCATATCGACCAAAAATGTTTCTTTTGCAACTCCGCCGTAGAAGATAATGATCGCCTCTTTTTTACTTGCTACAAAATTTGGCCTATTCGGGGGAAATTCTTTAGTGCTTTCGGAATATCCACTTTTCTTCATAATGACATGGTTCAAGTCTTTTCCAGCTAGGAAAAGAGAGGTGAATTTGGTATCAAGGATTGGATTTGTGATCATATCACTACAAAAAATAAGACTAATAACTGTAGTTTTTTGCTCCAAAAAGCTGCCGCTATTAATAAAAATACTATTAAGACTATTAGTGGCAAAGGTATTAGCGGCAGTTTTTTGTTAATAGCGACAGTTTTTGGCTACCGCTAATAGTCTTATTTTTTATAGTGTATTCATATTTCGATCCTTAGGAATATATGGACCACTGCAATAGCATAAGGTGTAAGAATTTTGTTTTCAACGAGATGAAACTTATCCGTGAATGCATTATTACAGTATGCAACTAGGTCATAGACACTAGTAGAGGTGACCCTTTGACCTTTAACATACAAAGTTTTGAAGCGGAACATCGTTTGCTGTTTCTCATTTGCTTGTATGGGGTCTCGATGTAAGGGGTGTTTTTCTTTTTGTTTTGTTGGAGGTTTTTCCAATTCAATTCAGTTTCCTCCTGGTGTAGGTTTTTTCCCTTTTCATCTGGGTTTCCTACACCGCCCAAGTATCTATCCTAGTTTTTCTCGGGAGGTTCAATTTTCCAAATAGCAATGCTTTGGGCGCTTCCTTGTGTATTACTCGAACCCTTCGAGTGGCACTAGGAGTACTTTTATAATACCAATTTTCAAAAATACATTAATTAATCATAATTAATATAGAATATAATACATCTATAACATAAAATGCTATAACTACATTAACTTTTCCTTCTTCCCAACTTATATTTTATTTAAAATCTCTAAATTTATGGTAACAAACAAGAATGAAATAGAAGAAACAAAGAATGGACATGTAGTGATATAAAGTAGTAAACATGCACTGATATGCCTAAAGTAGTAGCTGGTAAGTTATTTTAGTATAAGGAGATCTTTTCTAGTGCAACACAATTTATTTTAATAGGCACTTAACCAAACAGGGAACCAAGATATAAAATAATAATCATATAGGATTTTATCAAAAAAAATTTACTGAAAAAAGTTTCTCAAAAACACACCCCTATTATAAAATTACATATTTACCCATGATTTACATCTTATTAAGCCTTTAATATAGGGGTAGTCTAGTCATTCGCTAAATAAGATGGATAGTTGTTTTGGTAAATATTTATAATACTTCCCTCTCTTGTAAAATGTTTGAAATGGGTATAAACTTGACATTATTTTTCGAAAGAGAGTTATTATGGTAAATTTACCTATTTTATTCACGTCCATCATATAGGACCTTTTATTATTATAATAATAATAAGTATATATATATATATATATATATATATATATATATATATATATATATATATATATATAAATGTGGTTAATGATCCTCTCACTCTAGTCATGAAATACAATCTCATGACTCTAACAACCATTGGCTGCATGTTACATTATATTGATTTTTTAAGTCACCTGATGTGACATGCAACCAATAGGAGCTTGAGTCAAGGGCTTATGTCCCATGACTCATGACTCGAGTCATGTAATCATTTCTCTCTCTCTCTCTCTCTCTCTCTCTCTCTCTCTATATATATATATATATATATATATATATATATGAGGCTCGGGGGATATGGGTTGGAATTCATGGTGGATCCATGCATTCCAAACAGGTGGGGCCCACGTAGAAACTATTAGGGGGACATCGGGTGAGACAAAAACTTGTTCATACATGATAAGAGATCACTCAAAATATTTGAGTATGATCCAATGCATATCCACCGTCCAAAATGTGGTCAAAGGAGAAAAATCTTAATGCAACAAAATATGTGGGGCGGTACCCAAACTTGGACCACGATTTCGACCACTAAAAAAACTTCTCTTTTAAATTTTTATTTTTAGAATGCATGCCAGATGGGACATGATCCAAAAGCAGGTGTTGTTTTGGGATCACCTGCCACATGATCGGGATAAGAATGCACGGATTCATCCATGCATTCTAACCTATATGTCATTTTCCCTATATATAATGATCCTCTCACTCGAGTCATAAAATATAGTTTTATGACTAGCAACAATTGGCTGCATGTTACATCAAGTTGACTTTTTTAGTCACCTAATATAATATGCATACAATAGGAGCTCGAGCCATGAGTTTATGTCCCATGACTCGAGTCATATAATCATTTCCCTTATATATATATATATATATATATATATATATGGCCGAGGGAAGAATGCGCTTAGGCGTAGAGAAGCCCCATCATACTTGACTTTTTTAGAAGTCTCTTTCTTTTCTATATTCTCTCACTTTTTTCGTTGAAGTGTCATATTTACTTTTTCAAGTCTATTTTATTCATAAATGTGAGCCCCCGGTAGTGAAGCACTGACACCTTGATAGCGAAGCGCTGACACCCCGATAGCGAAGCATTATCACGCTGGTAAGGAAGCGTTAACACCTCAATAGACAAGCGCGGACACCCGGGTAGCGAAGCGTTGGCACCTTGGGAGAGAAGCATTGACAATCCGATAGTGAAGCGCTGACACCCTGATAGCAAAACATTGCACCCTGGTAGAGAGAGAGGGTAGAAAAGATATGGGTTAGTGGGGTTCTAACACCCAGGTGGTTAAGCGCAGAGTATTTTAAAAAGGTTATTTACTTTTTTGAAAACAAAGATAACCCTGGTTAAAACGTGATTAAATAATTATAAGGCAACACACGTCGCTTCACAAAAAGATGCTACGTGTCACGCCCATATCAATAGGCACAGAGTTATCTCTACGCCTGGATGCATAGACTCTCTCTCTCTCTCTCTCTCTATATATATATATATATATATATATATATATATATATATATGGCTGAGGAGAGAATGCTCCCGGGCGCAGAGATTTCTCTATGCTCAGATTGCTTTGTGAACGATATGTGGCATGGGGCCCACTTTACTAATTAGGGTTAAAACTTTTAAAATATTTTAAAAGTTATATTCCCTTTCACCTGTCATACTTGACTTTTTTAGAGGTTTATTTTTTCTCTCTTCTCACTTTTTTTCAAGGAAGTGTTAGACTTAATTTTTTTAAGGAAGTGTCAAACTTATTTTTTCTAAGGAAGTATTAGACTTACTTTTTCAGGTTTATTTTACTCAAAAATATCCCGGTAGCAAAGTGCTGACATCTCGATAGAGAAGCGTCAGCACCTCGATAGTAAAGCGCTGACACCTAGATAACGAAGCGGTGACACCATGGGAGCGAAGCGCTGGCACCCCGGTAGCGAAGCGCTGACACTCTGGGAGAGAAACGTTGGCACCCCGATAGCGAAGCGCTAGCACCCTGGTAGTAAAGCGCTAATACCCCGATAGAAAGAGAAGGTAAATAATATGTGAGTTGATGGGGTCCTGAAACCCAGGTGGTCAGGCGCTGGTATTTCAAAAAGGTTATCTATTTAAAAATAAAAATAAAGGTCACCCTAGTTAAAACATGGTTAAATGATTATAAAGCAACACATGCCGCTTCACAAAAAGGCGCTACATGTCACGCCCATATCAATAGGCGCAGAGATATCTCTATGCCCGAGCACATAGTTCTGGGCCTCTCTCACTCTCTCTCTCTCTCTCTCTCTCTATATATATATATATATATATATATATATATATAATGTATATATGTATACATTGATTCCAAAACAACATCCATTTTAGAATCATGTGCCACGTGACATGTGATTTATATAAAAAATATTTTTTTAGTGGCCAAAATTGGGGGCAACATCTGGTAGTCCCATAGTCGTCCCATGATCTAAAGATCTATCTAGGGGGAAGATTGGAACAAAATATTATCCCTATCGTGTGATTAAGGTTGTCAACATTTTTCACGTGCTAAAATTAGGGGTTTAGAAAGGGTAGCTTTAAATTCACAACACTGAATCTTTAAGGCATCTATGCTAAAACCCATTGACTGCTTTGAATCAAATGGAGATCATTTTTCATCTCAATCTTCCACAGGATGGATCTTGAGCTCATGGGAGTACCATCAGATGGTCCCTTTTTTATTTCGTTGGTACATATTAAAAAAAGTGTCCTTAACATCATGTGGTACTCATCATGCTCAAACCTAATTTTAAGGTCACTTTTTTGGGATGTGTGCCATGTGAGATAAAAAATGACCGTCTGATGGTACGCCCATGATCTCAAGATCCATCATATGAAAGTTTGGAAAGATGAACGATCTCCATCGTCTGATTCAAAGCAGTCAATGGGTTTAAGCATGGTTGTGGATGAAGTAAAAGGTACCCATTTAGAAATTAGAGTTTAGGAAAAGGATTTAGGGTTTAAAATTTTAGGGATTTAGGAAAAAAAATTTAGAGTTTAGAATTAGAAATTTAGGGATTTAGGATATAAAATTTAGGGTTGTAGGGGTTTAGGAAACTAATTTAGGGTTTAAAATTTTAGTGGCTTAAAAAAAGGACTTAGAGTTTAGAAAATTAGGAAAAAAAATTAAGGGTCTGAAAATATAGGAAGAAAGAGAAGAGAGAGACAAGAGAGAGAGAGAGAGAGGGGTCGTAGTGAGAGGAGAGAGAGGAGGGATTTTGTTTTTATTGTAATCGGTTCCGATATGTCCAACAGAGATTTAGGTTGCATATGGCATTGCTCTTGGTAGCCCCTGCCATAGCAGAGCTCACCTGCTTTAGCATGTTACCATCCTCTTTGTTAGCATCCCGCTACCTGCTTTAGCAGGTACCCCTTCTCCTTGATAACTCCTTGCATAGCAGGATTTTATGCATGATTTACCTGTTTAGCAGTTCTACCCTCCTCTCTACTCACTCCTTGTCAGAGCTGATTCTATTTGCTCTGATAGGGAGCTAGTAGAGAGTAGAGAGGTTGCTGCTAGTGCAAATAAATCATGCATAAAATTTTGCTATGCAAGGAGTTATCAAGGAGAAGTACCCAAAGTGTAGCGAGTAACAAAGAGGATAGTTTGCAACTAAACTTATCAATGTATGTTTTCCATTGCATGACCAAATCGTCAACAACAAATACCCAAACTCAAGAAATTTAATTTAAGTTTTTTGTGGGGGCTGTGGAACCAGATCAGGGACCCTTAGGTTCGCTATTACTAAGCCTTTAGAGACTGTGTTTGGTTGTAAGTAATTTTCAGAGAGTGAGAGCTGAATTTGGGTTAGATCTCGTTAAAAGAACAATTTAAACATGCTTTTTTAAGTGGGTTGCTGGTTCGCTACAAAGACTAACACAGCCAAAGGCTTTCACTGGGTTTTGTAAGGGCCTCGGCCTCACAACTCAATGCGTGCGTCCGCCCCTATTGTTGACCATAGTTTGTAGAGTGGGGAGCAAAATAACACTTTAAAAATAGCGAGAACTCTCCTACCTTGAAACAGAATTACTATAGTTTTTGTTATTTATATTTTCTTAACAAAAAGTTTTATACCATGCACTACCCTTTCTAAGATATGTACCAGGATCTATGAAATTTTTTTGTACTAGGTGGTACAATCTAGCAGCAATCAGTTCGGTTTCGGTTCAAATTTTTTTTCTTTTTTTTTTTTTTAAATATTTTTAAAACTGAACTTTAAGCCAAAAAAATCGGTTCAGTTTTGTTCGGTTTCGTTTTTGTTTTTTAAAAGCATTTTTTTTTTGGTTTTTCAGATTTTTCCCATTTTTTTGGTTTTCTAATCCTAGCTAATTGGTTTTCGGTTTCTGCCACCCAAAATCAAGACCAAACTGAACTAAAATCAGTTTGGTTAAGTTTCGAATCAGTTTCGGTCCAATTGGAACTGGTTCAGTTTGGCCAGTTTTCGGTTCGGGTCAAAACTTGCATCCCTACATTTAAGACACCTGTGTTTAGAGAAAACAATAATCGAATTGAGGCAATGGAAATTAAGCTAGAGTCAATCATAACACACCTGTGTATAGAGAACACATTATATGGAATTCAGGCAATCTAAATTAAGCAAGAGTACATTAAGAGATGAAATGGTACATTAGAAGCTCCTTGGGAGCATCTCACTACTATTTGTACATTTTTATTTATTTTTTATGGGTAAGCCAAAAAAATAGGTAAGCTGGGCTAGAACTTGCGACCATAGGTTGCAATATTTTCAACCTTCCATTGTGCTGCAGGCCCAAACCTTACTATTAGTACATTCTAAAAACTAGAATTAGTAGGTAGTAAAGGAAATAAATACATTATCTTAACATGAGGCAACAAATCAACTGATCAATGGAGCAAACAAGCAACCCCTGAAGAATAAGAACTGATGTTGGTGTTGGTCAGCTTTGTTGTTAGTGTTGGTTAGTACTTGTAGTTCTTGCCTTCATAGGTTTGGCCGAATTGCCAATTTCGCGGAGCAATGTGCCAAGAGGTGGAGACTCGTTTATCGCTAGTGGTGACTCTGAAGGAGAGAGACTCGCCCACTAAGACTACATCGGTTTGCCAGTTTTGACCCCAATTTCGTTTCATTTCCGTCCACCCAACTTTGTTGCCCTTGATCTTCACACTTTGGATGTCTCCTGCACCTCCCACGTTCCATATGAAAACCAGGGTGAAGTACGGGTTCCCCGTGACCGTGAATCGGATCCCTCCTTTCTTCTTGCAAGGAACCCTAACAAATGTTTTCGCCTTGGTAAGAACTTATGCATCATTGGCAACTTACAGCATTTGAATTTTCCAATCGAGCTGGCATTAGGTATTTGGGTTTGCGAGTAAGCTGGAGTAAACTCATTCTAGCAGAGTTGGTAAGGTCTATAGTTGGAAGAGTTGATATTAGGTACTGACCCGAGTGGCAGCCTTGGCACTAGGGAGATCTCCTTCTTATCAAACGGTTAAGCCTCGGGAAGTCTCTAGTTATTTATGCGCATGAAAAACAGTGAAAGTTCACTGTTGACCTTTTACTGATTTTGCGCTCATCAATGCGCACTCCCCAAGGCTGTCAGCCAGAGACTGGCACTCAGGTCGGATGCCTTATACCAACAGATAGTTGGAAAAATACCTACCGGGGTTTGAGGTTAGGTTCCCCTTGCATTGCACAGCCCTCGAGATGCATTTGAACTTCAAAAGCATGAACATCCGTGTATGTCTCGAGGTTTGTGCGATCGTTGCATAGATCAAGCACCTAATACTAACACTACGAAGAGCTGATTGTCCAAATAGGTTTATTATGCAAAGAAAAGAAATAAAATAACAAATGTGTAACCTGCGGTATGACACTGGTACAACGCCGGCTTTGTATTCGGCAATTTGAAGGAATGCTGGCTGGGAAAGATCAAAGTGTGGGCGCGGTGGGTTGCACCACCCTCCGTTGTCGCTCGGAAGGGCATAGTTGGGAGGGCAAAGGTTGGTGCCTGTGACGAAGAGAGATGGGCTGCCAAGCTTGCACCATTGCTGGTCATTAGTGCACTTGATCTCAAAACACGCTCCACATGATGATCCATTGTTGAAAAGAACCGTGCTCAATGCCGCGGTCTGTGTTCCATAGCCTTGGCTAGAAAGATCTCCATATCCACATGCTCCCCCTAGAATCGATGATGCTTTGAATCAGTTTTAGGTATAGAGCCTTAAAGGCATATAGTGACTCCCAAAATCTCTTGGTCTAGTTTTCATGGGAAATAGAGGCCAAGATTCTCTTTTGCCATAGTAGGTTTTAAATGAGGAAAATGAAACACCAAATTCAATTTTCTTTCTATGGTTTTGTTTGGTCATAATTTTCTTTAGATTATTTTATGATGCTGCAAGAAGGCTAAGTTTCCAAAAAGCAGGGCTATTTATTTTAGTGAAGGTATAAAACTTATCCCAAATTATGTGTTGTGAAATTAATCTTGGTTTAAATTTGCAAGTGCACAATTTGAATTGTAGCAATCGGGCACAAAGCACGGGATCGCTCCTATGAAGATTGGTAAGAAAATTTAAAGAGAGAAATAATTAGGGAATATTCACACATTCAACACAATATTAAACTAGTTTTTGATTTCTGAGAGTTTTATGGATGAAATAAATGAATAACAACTTAACTGTAACTTAATTTGATAGAAAAAGATGAGGTTTGGGATACTAAATTCACCCATCCTTATTTCACCATTTACAATCGTAAATCTAATTGGTCAGAATTTAAAAGATGCTAAATACATAAACACCAAAATCAATTAATAATTTATGGATGATATAATGTTAAAGTTGCACAATAAAATGAAACTATTGTTCTTCCAAAATCGCAAAAGAAATCGGGTAAAACATTTACCGTAAAAGAGACTTTTAATGACAATAAATAAATGCTACAAATGAGATAGAGCAAAACATCTACTATAAAAGAAAGACTTCTAATAACGATAAATAAATGCCACAGATATTAGTACACTAAAAAAATAAGGGATTTCAGTGGCACTTGCTATTAAGGCATTTTTTTATTGCGACAAGACTAATAGCGACAATTTTTGGTAGCGACAATACTAATAGCAGCAACTTTTTGTTAAAAAAGCTGCCGCTAATAGTCTTATTTTTGTAGTGGCAATAAAGAATCCGGTGTAAATTGCAAATCACAGATTTGAATCATGGGAAAAGCATGACTAAATCCCATATCTCGATATGGCAATCAGAATTTATAGAGAATGACAAGAACAATTAAGTAATATAATAAAAAACACCTTACAAGGAATTGTAACTACAGATCTATAATAGAAAATGGAAACGTAGGATGAGATTCATTAGATCCCAATCCTCAAAGAAATTTAGCTATTCATGCTTGAAATAAACAACATAATTGAAAAATAAATCAAACTTAACATAAAAATACTGTAAAGATGCTTTAACAATTCCAAGATAAGCTTTGATCCAAGTACACTTCTTCAAGCCGCGAAATAAAACTAAACAAAAATCTGAACCTAAAAAATAGAAGAGCATAGCTTGAAAGGTAAAAGAAAAGCTGGAAGAAAACAAAAAATCCTAAGGAAAAAAAAAAGCTAAAAAGATCAAAGCTACTCCCCAAAGGGAGAGACCACTGACCCTAACTCTAACTCTGACTTATATAGGGTCCCTACTCGAAAATTCAAATTTCAAAATCGATCGATCGACCACTAAACGAATCTAGACCAAATAGAGAGCAATATAATATATATATATATATATATATATATATACCCGATCGATCAACAAACAAGGTCGATCGATCAATTCTGGCTTGTAAACTATTCTTCTCAATTCAGATTATTCTTCTCAGCTTTGATCGATCGACCCCTTCACGAATTTCAGGATTCGACAGTTTCTTTGGTTGAATGTTCTAGTGTTGGCTGTTCTTGTGCTCTTTTATGCCATCAAATGCATCCAATGATCAGATTTTTCTAAAATTATCAAAACTCCACAAAACTGTCAGATTGCTCTCATCGGATATCTAAATGTACGTTTTAGAGTGTGAAATATATCATATTTCAACAATCATCATTATGATTACTTAAGATTTTTATAGGATTTGGAACTAAAACAATTATTATAATACTTAATGGAAAGGCACATTTCTTATAAAAAAAGATATAGTATTATTCATTTTCTATAATCTAATTAGATTATACATGCAAACACAGCCTTTGTTAGCAATTTTGCAAAATGCAATTGGTATTTTTACACGTCTTTGAGTGCTTCCTCTCCTTTTTGGCTTCTTAGCCATATTAAGACAAAAATACCTTAACCGAAGAACAAAGTTTTCATTTTCAATAATCCAAGGGAATTTTCATACCAATCCTAGAAAAGGCTAGAAAATAAGTAGATGCATAAAAATTGACCACTTACCCATTGTCCCCGAGGCATCGCTACCTCCATAGAACGTAGCATGAGCGGAATCCCATTTACCGGGTTTAAATTTGCCATGATGGCGCTTAACAAAATGGTGGTGGGACGTCGACTGCGAACTCAACCTTGGCTTCACACCCATCTTCCACATCCCGTGGTCTTCGGTGTCAACATGGGCCAAAACGATTGACACTAAAAATAACAACCATAATGGTAGCAAAAGAATTCGTGAGGACGTTGACGCCATTTTGCATTGCCCAACTTGTTTTAGATGTTTAATGGGCATTTTAGGGAACACAACTTGGTTCTTTCGATGATGGTTGTACAATTGTATTTCTACATTTTAGTTGGATTAGTTTTTTCTCTTTTAAGTTATAAGAGTAAGTTTTTTCTCTTTTAAGTTTTAAGAGTTATAAATGAGGGGACGTGAGTGAATATCTAACAGGCCTTGCTCATTGCCGCTCTCGGACCCTAAACAAACGCAAGCCTCACATTTTTTAAGTGGACATATTCTCCTCATCAATCGTTTCCGTATTACAATTATTCTCACTCCACCACACTGCTTTCTTATCCCATCTCCTCTAGCATCCGCCTCTGAATCATACGATGGGGTCATTTTTCGTCACAATAAATATATATATCATGGATGTATATCATGAGATGGTCAATTTTTTATTATACAGAGCACATCTCAAAAAGTGACCCTAAACTTATGCTTGAGCATGATGTGTGTCATATGATTTTAGGGTCACTTTTTAAGATGTGTGCCACGTGTAATAGAAAACTGAACCGTCTGATGGAACGATCATAATCTCAAGATCGGTTGTGTGGGAGATTAAGATGAAAAACGAGCTTGGTCGTCTTATACAAAGGTTATCAATGTATGCCGGCTAGAAGACATGGTGGGGTGACATACAAATCCACAGTATGTAAATAATGGTACCCTAACAAATATTGTTGACATGTTGAGAATCTCCTTTCCTGCTTAATTTACAATATTTTCAAAAGAAGTTAATCTTATAAATTTTATTTTAGAATTATCGCAATATATTGAAAATATCATAAATTCCGTGATAAACTTAAGAATAAATCACAAAATATTCCAATAAAATGGGAGATTACCTAAGTTCAGAGTTCTCCCAGAGGAAGTGGAACTTAGGGGTTTGTTGCTAAAAATACTAGGGTATTAAAAGTTAAAACCTTATAGCTACTTGGATCTCGAGGGATTCATGCCACTAGGCTTTGATTTGGAGCCCACACCTTTGATGGAATGAGTATGGAAACTTCAATCAAAATGATGTAGACAAGGATCAAAATTTCGGGTTGAATTTCGGTTTTGAGCATGATCGAAACCGAAATTCAAAATTTAGACCAAAATTTTGAATTCCAGCCGAAATTTCCCCCCATACATCAATAACTGATAATTTGGATTTCAGTTTCAGGCATGTCCAAAATCAAAACATTTCGGCTAAAATTTTAATCCATAATGTAGACTCTCAATATATGATTCGAGAAATCAGGTAAGGGTTGTGATAATGTTACCTTCGCGCCTGTGTGACCCGATCTCTACTTTGGGCATGTATGAAAATAAAAATGAAAGAGAAGAAGCAAAAGAAAGCAATCGAAGAAATACAGTAAAAAGAAAAAGCTGTAAATAATTATGTTGAGTATCCTTCTCTCAGTATTATGATGTCATCACTTCAACAATGTTCACTCATCATTTGGGCACAGCTAAGATAAAGGTTGAGATGTAGTAAAATAAAATTCAAATAAATAAAAACAATATAACTAAAGGTTGATGATACCATGTAAACTCCAAGATATAGATTGAAAGCCTTGTATTGAAGGTTTGTACATGAAAGAGGTAAGGAGTCCCACACTCTAGGATTTCTATCAGAGTTAGGACTTAGGACTGAGGATTAGGGTTTTCACATGGCTAAAGTTGGATCGAATAATAAATGTTACATAGTTTATCAAAAGTTTTAGAATTTAACACGAAGATAGTTTCTTTAATGGAGCAAAATTAATTTTAAATGAAAGGTTAGGTTGCTAAGGCCATGTTTGGCAAATTTGCTTACAAAAAGCTCGTTTTAAGGTAAAAAAGATTGGTTAAGAGCCCTGTCCATCAAAGGACTTGGCCATCTCTATCTGAAATGGAGAAGCAATCCCATTTTCAGCTAGAGGTGGCCAAGTCATTGGATGGAAAGTGCTTCTCACCTAATATTTTATCCTTAAAAGGGTTTTTTGGAAGCAACTTTGCCAAACAAGGTTTGAGTCATTTTAAGAGTTTTGGTGTTCGTAGGGTTTTTGGAAGCTTAGTCAATCTAAAGAAGTAATTTTAAAGGACCTAAAATGGGTTTCATTGAGATTCAAATGGATTTAGAGAAAGAATGATGGTCCAAGGATCCAGAGGTTTAATGGAGATAGATGAAATGTGACTTACGAGGGGAAATCAGGTGTTAAGGCTTTGTTTGGCATAGCCCTCTGCTACCTCCCTGCTAGAGTAGGGTTTACCAGCTTTAGCAAGTTTCTTTTCTCTTTTCTAAATCTAGGCTACATACTTTAGCAGGGCCCCTTCTCCTTGCTAGCTTCTTGCATAGCAGGATCTACTTGCTCCAATAGTTCTCCCCTGCTCTCTGCTCATTTCTTGTCAAAGTAGAGTTTATTTGCCCAGAGAGTTAGTAGAGAGCAGGGAGGTAGTTGCTAGAGCATATAAATCTTGCTTTGGAGGAAATTAGCATGGAGAAAGGAGCGTATTCAAGCAAGTATATCTGGCACTAGAAGGGAGCTGACAACATGCAGCCTAAGAAAACTAATGGGGGCAGTTAAGGGATGTTGAGGGTGGTCTAGCACAAATTTCGAAGTCCACAACTACGCCAAAATTAATTTTAAATCACTCACTGTACTTGGTTTCGTACATGAAAAGTAGAGAACTTGTGTATGTACTACGCACTCACAATATGATTGAGCAAAATCAAAGAGTGCAACCCGTTGGAGTTGCACCCCATTAGGTCTATCTTAATTGGTTTGTTGTTCTTAAAAGGATCTCAATCCATGCCTAAGAGCTGGTTCCCCACAACTTGACCGAAATACACTTCACCGAAGGACCTAGTTATCTCTAGCGAAAATGGTGTTGTGTTGAGAAGCTGCCCCATGCTACTTCTCATGCAACACCATTTTCAACATATGAGACCTTTTTGAGAAGCAACATGTGGCACCTCTTTACAACATATGAAGGGTGCTTTTTGGAGAACGGTTGCAAAACAGAGAAAAGTCTACCTAATGTGAACTTGCAAATACATTTTGTTTATCTTAATAAGTTCTCAGAGAAGAAGAAATCCTCTCTCCAAAAAATAAACAAAATATTTTTTTATTTGACAAGATGATATGACAATTTATTTGATCAGCCAATCAGGAACATACAAAGCCGTGATTTCTTATCTATGGCCACATAATTTTCAATGTCTATGAACACAGATGAAGAAATTGTCGTATCGGAAGTACAAGTTGCTTGTCGGCATTATTCGCGGTGTACAAATTGCTTTACTGCAAATCCTATTGTCTCCTTAGTACCGGTGTATAAGTTGCTTGAATGCATCCTTATTTTTCGAATAGTAGTTGATCTCTGCCTGCAACAAAGGAAAATCACCATGTGAATACAATAAAATTGTTCCATTTGGTAAATAAGGAACTCAAATCTGTTAAATTGCACCAAAGTTGGTCAGCTACTATTACAAAAACGACAAAAAAGAATGGGATTTGCTCGTTTTCGTGTTTTTAAGTTTCTCGTTTTTCATTATTTATCCCTAACCAAGCATACCCTTGGTAAACGTGGTTCTCATACTTTAAGGAGAAAGCTCGAATTGCTTCCTTTCATTTATTGCTAAGCCAAGATTCCATGTCTCTGAATCAGCCTGCACTTTAGAGTCGGATTTTACTGGCTTATTATATGCTGCAAACTAAACTTAAGCATCTCCATTAATAATGGGTTGTGCAAATTGGAAAAGGCTAGGTACCAGCCAAAATTATTTGGATTAATGAGGTATTACTGACATCAGGGGATAGACAAGCCCCACCATCGGCAATTTAGAGGCGGAATCCTATCAAAAGCTCACATTTACAGATGTTAAGGCCATTGACAAATGTGAATGCAACATTTGATAGAAAGTTAGCTAGTCTTCATTCCAAAATTATTTGAATTAAAGGGGCATTACTAACAACAGGAGAAAGATAAGCCCCACTGTCTGCCTTTTAGAGGCACAATCCTATAAAAAAGCTGACATTTACAGATGTCAGGGCCACTGAAAAAGGCCAAAGTCAACTCTGATAGAAAGTCTTCTTGAATAAACTTTGGTAGTCTGGGCTATCAATGTGTGTAATTTTACTATGGGAAGATAATATTAACTTATCGTGTACCAACTGCTGAGCATGGTCTATTTCTCGGTACAGGTATGTACTGGGCTAGTAATGGAAATATTTACATTGAAAAATAATCTAGAAATATGTAAAAAGTTTCAGAATAAAGACTATTGACAATGGTGATTACAATTTG
This sequence comes from Chloranthus sessilifolius, assembly GCA_021018995.1. NCBI lineage: Eukaryota > Viridiplantae > Streptophyta > Magnoliopsida > Chloranthales > Chloranthaceae > Chloranthus > Chloranthus sessilifolius. The sequence goes on along the minus strand of CM037587.1, from coordinate 120,172,811 downwards.
TATAATTGACAAGAGCACAAGCAAAGGAGAGAATAGATTACAGAAGCTTAGACATCCCATAACATCTCAGTATGATTTGTAGAAACCAAATATGAGCTGCAGTTAGTAAAAAGGAGCTACACACAAACACACCCACCCACCCATCCACCCAGTCATTTCCCTTTTCGTACCAATGTGCATTGGACCTAGGTATTTGTGATAAGAATTCCATGGGCCTAACTCAACCTCACAAAACTGGCTTGTAAGGTGAGGTTTGCCCAAGTTATATATAGCCCAAGACCTCCAAGCCCACAACCGATATGGGACTATTCTAACACACCCCCGCACGTGTTGGCGGAACTGAGCCAAATCACGTGGATAATTGAATTGGGTGGCGTGGAGTGAAGAAGGGTCTGACTTTGATACCATGATAAGAAATCCAACGGGCCCAACTCAACCTCACAAAACTGGCTTGTAAGGTGAGGTTTGCCCAAGTTATATATAGCCCAAGACCTCCAAGCCCACAACCGATATGGGACTATTCTAACACACCCCCGCACGTGTTGGCGGGACTGAGCCAAATCACGTAGACAATTGAATTGGGTGGCGTGGAGTGAAGAAGGGTCTAACTTTGATGCCATGATAAGAAATCCAACGGGCCTAACTCAACCTCACAAAACTGGCTTGTAAGGTGAGGTTTGCCCAAGTTATAGACCTCCATGCCCACAACCGATGTGGGACTATTCTAACAATTTGATCCAAAATGGTGCTTCTGGGTCGAAGGAATCCAAGAAATTTCAGCATGCATTGGCATACTTATCCATGCAACTGACATTCAGTTCGAGATGGACAAGTTCAATGATTGTAAGTATAATATGCATCTTGCAACATCTTATATCATTTTTATCTTGTTTCGTTTCAAATTCTTCAATTTTATCAATTATTTGACTAAAATCCATATTTAGAGCATCCAAGACTGTAAGGACCCGATTTGACACCAGGTTAGATATTTCATTTTTTTAATGCATTTAGGAGTTTGCATTTGTCTTAATCGATGGGTGTTTGGGCCATTTAAGTGGTTGAAAGGGGGATAGATGGTAATTTAATTACTAAAAGGACTTTATAGGCAAAGAGGTGGTTGTGCTGGGTATAAGAGTAAGTTAATAAACCAAAGGGCACATTAGACAATTGCATGAATAATTAGGTTATATTGGTAAGTCAATCATGAAAAGGGGCCATTTAGATATTGACCTTTAGCTAATAGAACATAATCTAATATACTATACTATAATATAATATAATATAATATAAGATAATATATAATAGAAGGTGTGAGATGGGCTGAGAAGTGGATGGGCTGAGAAGTGGGGACTCGTGGGGAGTTGGTACAAGATAAGAAAAAAAAAAGAAAAAAAAAAAGAGAGCCTGAGAAAGAGAACGAGAGGGAACCTGAGAAGGAAGAGAAAGAAAAAGAAGAGAGAGAGAGAGAGAGAAAGAGAGAAAGAAAGAGTTCACGACGAAGATGAATCCTAAAACTGCTTGAATTTCTTGAGGCAAGTACCTTTTCTAATGTCTTGATTTAACCCTAATATGAAATATCTTGTTTCTACAAATGCGCTTCTTCAGTGTATAAATGTCATACCCATTTGAACAAATTTTAGGGGTTTTACTGATCTGACACAGTAATGAATAGGGAATTGTTTTCAATTGGAAAAATGCATTTGGTGACATGAATTTGGGAATTTCCAAAAAATGATATGTTGAAAATCTGACTGGTTGGACACAAAGTAGCACTTTAATCTCAGGTTTTGAGCTGTGGTATATCTTTGTTAGTGTCGTCACATATGCATGAACTAGTTTGAAGCCACATCAAATCATATATTGACCATGTTCCTTACAATTTGAAATCTGCAAATATAATCGCTTATACCTGTTATACTTGAATGTGTCGAAATCTGCTTATATAGTTTGTTATCCCTGAATGTGTAGAAATCTGTTGCCTGAATCTGTTATACTTGTTATACCTGAATGTGTCGAAATCTGCTTATATAGTTTCTTATCCCTGAATGTTTAGAAATTTGTTACCTGAATATGTTATACCTGAATGTGTCAAAATTTGCTTATATAGTTTGTTATCCTGAATGTGTAGAAATCTGCTACCTGAATCTATTATACCCGAATGTGTGGAAATATGCTTATATAGTTTTTTATCCCTGAATGTGTAGAAATCTGCTACCTGAATCTGTTATACCTGTTATACCTGAATGTGTCAAAATCTGCTTATATAGTTTGTTATCCCTGAATGTAAAGAAATTTGCTACCTAAATCTGTTATACCTGAATGTGTCGAAATCTGCTTATATAGTTTGTTATCCCTGAATGTCTAGAAATCTGCTAGTTGAATATGTTATAATCTGCTTATATAGTTTGTTATCCCTGAATGTGTAAAAATCTGTATTTTTACACATTCAGGGATAACAAACTATATAAGCAGATTATATATGTTGTTATACCTGAATGTGTTATATATGTTATACTTGACTGTATCGAAATCTGCTTATATATGTTGTTATACCTGAATGTATAGAAATCGGCTACCTGAATGTGTAGAAATTGGCTACCTGATTGTGTAGAAATTGCTTATCTATTGTGTTATATTTCAAAGTTTACAAAAGCCCTGTCTATATAACTCATTTGAATTGGATTTGTAATCTCCGACCGTTCAATTATATATGAAAGTTTGATGTTTTATGAGTGGTTTATACAATTTCTGATTTCCTTTGTTCTGATGTTTTCTGATATTTCTGCACTGGATTTATATACCATAATTTCTTAAAGGCAATGAGATGGTGCCTATGGGTTCATATGGGACAATTTTAAGACCCTGGCCAGGTCATGAATCTGTTATCTGTTATCTACTCTATTATTTGCTATGCCATCTGATCTCAACTAAAATATTAGTTGAGGAAAAGCACTTGGTATTCATGCTATTAGCTATAAAATAATCCCCAACAGAGATAATCTGTTGTGGTAAGTTAAGTGTAAGGCTCATTACTTATTTGTCGGAGTTACTCTGTCTGATTTCTGGCATGGGCAATGAGTTTTGCTATAGTATTGTTTTATGTCACTTTAATACCAACCTGATTTCATTGAAAACGCCTGACTGTAAAGTACCTTGATAAACGAAATTCGAAATTGTGTTGTTAGTGGTTAGTCAATATTTATTAGAATGGTTACTTGCGGAGCATGTGGATTAGCTCTTACCGTGATTTTACCACCCTACAGGTTAAAAGAAAGGGATTGGAGAAAGGTATGTGGGCGATGTTCTCAGCAATGTTGTCTGGTGGAAACTTATGTGTCTGATATGTTTATATGTGTATAAAGTATGTTATTAGTGAGTGTGTAGGAGTATTCGGAAATATAGTTGTTTGAGCCCGGTTGTTCTGAGGAGTTGTATAGTTTAATGTAAAGAATTGCTTCAACCTATTTTATATATGAAAAGAAAATTTTCTTCTATTTATCTTAAATCGGGTTGCCTGGAATCTGTATTCGATTCCTGGTTAGAAATTTTTATTACAGGTTTCTGCTGATCTGCCTGGGTCGCGACTCGAGATCCATGTGCATGGATTTTGGGTCGTGACAGTGTGGTATCAGAGATTTAGGTTTAGCGAACCCCTAGCTGACCTTAGGGTGTGGACCCATAGGCTAGGATTAGAATGAGTAACTATTATCCAGTTGTGACATTGTGTTCCCCGTGATGACCAGGAAATGAAGGAGAGGACGGTAGCGAAAAAGATGACAGGGCTACCTCGATCAGTTCAATATAGGATGGTCAGCCTTCATGTACCTTAGGAGGCATCTGGAATTATCGATGTCAACAAATACCAGCAACGCCATGAAACTCACACTCTTCCTCCACTTACTTTGCTCGAAGTTTGATTGTTTGAGAAAGAAGTGGCGAACAATTTTAAAGAGCTCGAAAAGGACATAGACAACCTCAGCGAAGGAGAGATGACTGACCTAAGCGAGGACGAACAAGATGCTGAGGAGATGAACAATGATGAACCCAATGTTGCAGAACATGACAATATCAAAATCTCTGACTACATAGAATCAAAGGTAACCAAGGAAGAATATTCTGAGGTTAAACATACCAAATGAGCCATTTTAAAAAGCCTAAGTTAGGTAGAAAACTTGGAGAGCACCGTAATGGCCGAAGAAAGAAAATCGCACCAATGATGTAGGTGCACGGAAACAAGGCCTTGAGAATCGGAAATAGACATGTAGCGTTAGGTCCCTTTTTATTAGATTGAGCATAGATGTGAACTCGTTTGGTACCAATCGTGTTTTTGTAATTACCATTATGAATGAAATGAACCGTTTTCCCTTCTGTTTACTTAATTGTGTCATGAATATATTATAGTAGCTCCAATATTCTCGTAAAGTAGATGACGTGATTAGACTCTTTTTTATTGTCTATAGCGATGGTACGAGGACAAGACCCCAGAACGTCATGCACTGGGAGAACCGCAACACCCGCAACAAGTGTATAAGTCTTGTGTTGTTTGCATTAGCGGTCACGATTTATTAGTAAATTTAGTCATATTGAAATGACAGATTTTGATGTGTTGTTGGGTATGGATTGGCTCTCTGCTTATAATGATATTGTTACCTGTTTTGAGAAGATTGTCACTTTTCATATTCTTGGTCTGTGTGAATTTCATTTTCGTGGGATAAACAATCCTTTTAAACCTAGCTTGATTTTTTTTTTTTTACAAAGCTAAGCATCTGTTACGAAAAGGGTGTCAAGGCTATTTAGCCTACATTGTTCATGAGCAGAAGAAGTTAAGGGTTGAAAATATTCAGATAGTTAGAGAATTCGCTGATGTGTTTCTGGATGAGTTGTCTAGTCTACCTCCACATCGAGAAACTGAGTTTACTATGGTTCTGATTCCGGGGATTGCTCCAGTGCTTTTTGTGAAAAAGAAAGATGGGTCTCTGAGGTTATATATAGCTTATAAGCAATTGAATCAGGCTACAATGAAGAATGCATCCTCTCCTTAGAATTAAAGCTTTGTTTGCTCAACTACATAGTGCATCTGTATTTTCAAAATTTGATCTGAGATCTTGATATTATTAGTTGAGATTATATTATCAGTTCTTATGCTTTCTACTATTTATGATATTATCAATTGAGACTTAAAAAAAAATTAAAAAATAATAAAGATATTTAATTTTATTACTGCTTTTTGTTCCCGCTATGGATACTATGAGTTCGTAGTAATGTCGTTTGGGTTGACCAATACACCTACCGCATTTATAGACCTATTGAATCGAGTTCTTAAACCATTTCTGGTTATTTTCATTGATGATATCCTCGTTTATTCTCTGTCCCATACCGATCATGAACATCTGCGATTAGCCTTACACGTATTGCAAGAAAGTAAATAATTTGGTAAAGTGAGGAAATGTGAGTTCTGGCTTAAAAAAGTTACTTTCCTAGGCCTTGTGATATCGAAAGAGGATGTAGTTTGTGATTCCTCTAAAGTAGAAGCTATCAGGAATTGGGACAGACCAAGTTTAGTAACAGAGATCAGAAATTTTATGAGATTGGCAGGTTACTATCGAAGATTTGTTGAGGACTTTTCTCGTATTGCAGCTCCTTTAACTCAATTGACTCGGAAATATGTGAAATTTGTCTGGAGTGATCGATATGAAGCAAGTTGTCAGGAGTTGAAGAATAGATTGACTTTTGCGCCAATGTTAATCATTCCTTCGGGGAGCGAGGGATTCATTATCTGTAGTGATGCATCTCGAATTGGGTTAGGATGTGTGCTGATGCAGTTTCGTAATGTTGTTGTTTATGCTTCTAGACAACTCAAAGTTCATGAGCAGAACTATCCAACACGTGATCGAGAACTGGCTGCGATAGTGTTTGCCTTAAAATTTGGAGGCAGTATTTGTATGGGGATCAGAAATAGTTGTTTGAAATATTTGTTTGACCGGAAAGAATTGAATATGCGACAACGGAGATGGATTGAAGTTTTAAAAGATTATGATTTTTCAATCAATTATCATTCTGGAAAAGCCAATGTTGTGGCAAATGCTTTAAGTCAAAAAAATTTCAGATTGGTTGCTCAGCTAATGATTTCTGAACGATAAATGTTAAAGAAATTGACAGATTGAGACTCTAGAATTCAAAGGGGTAAGGTTAAAATTATTTTGGCACATCCGATTGTTCGACCTACCATTCATCAAGACATGAAAGAGGCTCAACAGAAGGATCCTAGACTGAAAGCTATAATGGAAGATGTGATTGCAGGATTTAAGCCGGATTTTAAAATCCATGAGGATGATAGTCATGGTAGATTGTGTGTACCTGACATTCCTGAATTGAAGAAGCAGCTCCAGGGATAACTAAAATGTATCAAAATTTGAAGAGAAATTTCTGATGGCACAAAATACGAAGAGAAATTGCTCAGCATATGTCAAAATGTTTGATCTACCAGCAAATTAAGACAGAGCACCAAATATCCGTAGGCAAATTACAGCCCCAAGATATTCCGGAATGAGAGTGAGATGATTTTACTATGGGATGATATTACCGGGATTTTGGTATGCAACTTCCTCGAACCAAGAAGAATCATGATACTATTTGGGTTGTAGTCGATCGATTAACAAAGTCTTCCCCTTTCTTAGCCATTAGGAAAAATGACCGTTGACCAAATGTCACTGAGATTGTGAGGTTATATGGGACCCCGAAATCAATTGTATCTAAGAGAGACTCGCGTGTTACATCAAAGTTTTGGAATGGTTGATGAAGGCTTTGGGGACGATCGTAAAGTTTAGTATAGCTTATCACCCAGAAACTGATGGGCAGTCGGAAAGAGTAATTCAGATTCCAGAAGCCAAGTTATGGGCTTGTGCGATGGAGGTTAAAGGAAGTTGGGATCAGTTCTTGTCGTCACGAGTCAAAAAATCGGATGATACCGATACGTATCGTCCAATACGTATCATTTTTTAGGTCCCTGATACGATAAAAATGATTTTTATCAGGTACCCACGAAAATAACCTAATTATCAGATGATAAATTGAAATTATCGTCTGTGTCGAACGATAATTCAAATTATCAAACGATAATTTGAATGTATCGTCCGATAATTTGGCAGATTGATAGGGATCCAAATCTGCCAAATTATCGGACGATGATTTGAATGTATCGTCCGATAATTTGGCAGATTGACAAGGACCCCATTTGGCTAAATTATCAGACAATACATTCAAATTATCGTTCGATAATTTGATTTTTGGGATTTTTTGAAAAAAAAATTTGAATCAAAACAATATATTCAATGTATGACCGATACATTGAATGTATCGGACAATTTGTGATACGCATCGTCCTAGAGTGCAGGATGATACGCATCGAAATTCTGATATTTTGATCCATGCTTGTCGTTGATTGAAGTTGCATATAATAATAGCTACCACGTCAGTATTCAGATGGCACCATATGAAGCTCTGTATGATAGACCTTGTCAGTCACCTCTTTGTTGGGACGAGGATGGTAAAAGAAAGTTGTTAGGGCCGGTATTAGTGCAGGAAACAACAGAGAAGATGAAACTCAATCGAGATCGACTTCAGACAGCTCAAAGCAAACAGAAAAGTTACTCAGATATCAAGAGGAGAAATTTTGCGTTTGAAAAAGTATCTCCAACGAAAGGTGTGATGGGATTTGGGAAGAAAGGTAAACTGAGCCTAAGGTAAGTGGCCCTTTTGAGGTTCCGAATTGAATTGGTGAAGTTGCTTATAGACTCGCATTGCCTCCACATATGTCAGCCATCCACAACGTATTCCATGTTTTCATGTTACGACGATATGTTCGAGATCCTGCTCATATATTGAAGTACTGAAATACGAACAGATACCAATCTGCAATACCTATCCAAATTGTAGACAAGAAAGAGCAAGTACTTTGGAACAAAAAGATTTCACTTATCAAGATTCAATGGCAAAATCATTCTGAAAAGGAAATGACTTGAGGGCAGGAAGATGAAGTTAGAGAGAAGTATCCACAAGTGTTTGGTAGCTAATCGTAAATTTTGAGGACGAAATTTCACAAGGAGGGGAAGATGTAAGTACCCGATTTGACACCAGGTCAGATATTTCCTTTTTTTTAATGCATTTAGGAGTTTGCATTTGTCTTAATCGATGAGTGTTTGGGCCATTTAAGTGGTTGAAAGGGGGTACGATAGTAATTTAATTAATAAAAGGACTTTAGAGGCAAAGAGGTGGTTGTGTTGGGTATAAGAGTAAGATAATATATAATATATAATAGAAGGGGCATTTTGATATTGACCTTGAGCTAATAGAACATAATCTAATATACTATACTATAATATAATATAATATGATATAATATAAGATATGAATATAAGATAATATATAATAGAAGGTGTGAGATGGGCTGAGAAGTGGGATGGCCTGAGAAGAGGTTTCTGGAAGGTGTGAGGTGGGCTGAGAAGTGGGAACTTGTGGGGAGTTGGTACAAGATAAGACAAAAAAAAAAGAGAGAAAGAAAAAGAGAGCCTAATAAAGAGAACGACAGAGAGCCTACGAAAGAAGAGAAAGAAAAAGAGAGCCGGAGAGAGAGATCTCTAGAGAGAGAAAAAGATCTAGAGAGAAAGAAAGAGTTCACGACGAAGATGAATCCTAAAGCCGCTTGAATTTCTTGAGGCAAGTACCTCTTCTAATATGTCTTGATTTAACCCTAATCTGAAATATCTTATTAGTACAAATGTGCTTCTTCAGTGTATAAACGTCATACCCGTTTGAACAAATTTGAGGGGTTTTACTAATCTGATACAGTAATGAATAGGGAACTGTTTTCAATTGAAAATATGCATTTGGTGACATGAATTTGGGAATTTCCAGGAAACGATATGTTGAAAATCTGACTAGTTAGACACAAAGTAGCACTTTAATCTCAGGTTTTGAGTTGTGGTATATCTTTGTTAGTGTCGTCACGTATGCATGAACTAGTTTGAAGCCACATCAAATCATATATTGACCATGTTCCTTACAATCTGAAATCTGTTGATAAAATCGGCTATACCTGTTATACCTGAGTGTGTCGGAATCTGCTTATATAGTTTGTTATCCTTGAATGTGTAGAAATCTGCTACCTGAATATGTTATACATGTTATACATGAATGCGTCGAAATCAGCTTATATAGTTTGTTATCTCTCAATGTGTAGAAATCCGCTACCTGAATCTGTTATACATGTTATATTTGAATGTGTCGAAATCTGCTTATATATGTTGTTATACCTGAATGTGTAGAAATCTGCTACCTAAAATCTGCTACATGAATGTGCAGAAATCGGCTACCTGACTGTGTAGAAATATGCCTATCTATTGTGTTATACATGAATGTTTACAAAAGCCCTGTCTATATAACTTACTTGAATTGGATCTATAATCTCCGACCGTTCAATTATATATAAAAGCTTGATGTTTTATGAGTTGGGTGGGTATACCATTTCCGATTTCATGTGTTATGATGTTTTCTGATATTTCTGTACTGGATTTCAATACCATAATTTTTGAAAGGCAATGAGACGGGGACTATGGGTCCATATGGGACAATTTTAAGACCTAGTCAGGTCATGAATTTGTTATTTGCTCTGTTATCTGCTATCTGCTCTATCATTTGATCTCACCTAAAAGATTAGTTGAGGAAAAGCACTTGGAATTCGTACTATTAGCTATAAAATAATCCCCAACATAGACAAATCTGTTGTGGTGAGTTAAGTGTAAGACTCATTACTTATCTGTCTGATTTCTGGGATGGGCAATGAGTTTTGTTGTAGTACTATTTTATGCCACTTTAATTCCAACCTGATTTCATTGAAAATGTCTAATTGTAAAGTACCTTGATAAACAAAATTTGAAATTGTGTTGTTAGTGGTTAGTCAATATTTATTAGAATGGTTACTTGCGGAGTATGTGGATTAGCTCTTATAGTGGTTTAACCACCCTGCAGGTTAAAAGAAAGGGATTGGAGAAAGACTTGTGGGTGAAGTTCTCAACAATGTTGTCTAGTGGAAACTTCTGTGTCTGGTATGTTAATATGTGTATAAAGTATGTTATCAATGAGTGTGTAGGAGTATTGGAAATATAGTTGTTTGATCCCGGTTATTCTGAGGAGTTGTATAGTTTAATGTAAAGAGTTGTTCTGACCTGTTTTATATATGAAAAGGAAATGTTTCTTCTGTTTATCTGAAATCGGGTTGCCTAGATATATGTATTCGATCCCTGGTTAAAAATTTTTATTACAGGTTTCTGCTGATCTAACTTGGTCGCGACTCGAGATCCATGTGCAAGGATTTTGGATCGTGACAATGACAGATCCTTTAGATTTGGACTAAGTAAATAATATATATTTTAGGATTTGTACACATAGCTAATAAAATTTATAATTTCGGATAATACTACCTACAATTAAGTTTGCCTAGTCCTTGAACTTGCAGCTGCTGCTTCTCAAGTCCGATCTGTTACCAGTGAAGGATTGTCCTAGCATTAATGGCATAACCGACCCAAAAGAAAATAGCATTAATGGCATAATATCAAGGTGTTATTGGTATGATATCAAGGTGTTATTGGTATGAAGGTTTATATATCCTAGTGCCGCAAAGACATGGTTGAGTAAAACAAACGAACTATCTAATAATATACAAGACAACTTACATAGACAAGGATGGGGCACTTTCAAAGACACAACTCCCATGAAAAACACAGCTTGTATTGTTATTGATTATAGTAACTAAACTTAAACTGAAACTTCTTTATTTGTTATATCCATGGTCAAATTTCGGTCAAATTTTCAGTAAATTTCAGTAATTTTCAATTTTTTTTGAAAATATGCTCCGAACTTTATTTTTTATATTTTTTTAAACTCTTTCACATTATTAGAAAATATATTTGCACTAGTGAGGCTAATTTTCGACCGTTTAAAGTTACATATAGCTATAATCATAAAATTTGGAACATAATGTAAGCAAAAAATGACTTCATTACATGCACTCGAGAAGTCAACTACTCAAAATCACAGAGTTTTTGGCTGGTTCTTCTTCATCAACATCTCGAGCATCATTGTGTTGTCGTGGCCTATAATATTATCTGTATTCATAGTCATATGCCCCATGCTGAGATGCTTCTTGACCGAGGATACTGTGGGTTGATATAAGATTGGTTGATAGGTTGAAACTCAAAACCACAAAAGCTACTAATTGTAGAGTTAATGGTGTCTTGATCATGTGGAGTTTGGCAGGACTCTGATGGTCCTCTTCCTTCCAACCCTCCGCGTCAAAATGTGGGAATGTCATACATAGTCATGTCATCATCAGTCCACTATGCAACTCCGCTTGAAGACTACCCGTAAAAAGTATCTCCATCGCCACTGTACGTACCCCCCACTATGTGCCCTCTCCACCGCCACCGTCATCACCTCCAATATCATTATCACCACCACCACCTCCCCCATCGTCATCACCACCACCACCACCACCTCCCTCATCGTCATCTCTAGGAGGTGTTCCTAGCCAACGGAGCCTTCGCTTTCTACGAGATTGTGAGGGTTAGTCTTCGACAGTTCTTTCAGCTTGATCTAACCATTTTGTGCCCTCACTATCCAAAATTGAAACTTCTCTCTCTTCAATCCACTCTCTCAAAGGATCATCTTCCGAGAAAATCTAATTCAATTCGATCGGATTAAAATATTTCCCCTCTTCATAAGACGAACACAAAATTAATTAATACGCCTTATAAAACATTATAATTGAAATTCATGGATCACTTTGAAAGTAAATTTGGTTTTATTATATAATCTTACCACGACTCGCTCTTTTGATGTTTCTGATCCTCAACCTCATATTAAAGCGTAGACTAACTGGTCCAATCTCTCCATGGTTAGTCTATTCCTCGTCTTTGTATGGATAAGAGAGAATGTGCTCTAATTTCGCTCTTAATTAGAGGAGGATGTAGTTTAACTTCGCACTAGAATTGCTATCCTCCTTAAATTGGGAGCCTACTTCATATCACCGAAGTTAATTTACCATTCGGTTGCATTGAATAATGTAGAGATATCAAATTTAATGGACTATAAACTCTCATAAGTAAAATAAAATCCAATTTACCCGACTTCTCGTTATAGATCTCCGATAGCACTAGGGGAGTTCCAAAAGAGCCAATTTTATTTCGAAAGAATTCAATCTGCACAACTTGGCCAAAGAGGGAAGACGAATGTTCACAGATAGAAGTAACAGTAAGCTTTATAATTTTACGAGAAAATTAATTATTTGTTACCTCTCTTATTGCCTTCCCTTGAATAGTGATGTCTGGCACCATCTTTTAAATAACGCTTCGCAAGCCGGTATAAACCTCATTATCTATGCTACGATTTCGACTATATTGGTAGATCGGGTTGAAGAAATGTCCCGTTGAAACGTCTCAATTAAAGATAAATCTAACCAAAGTATGATTCTCAATTAATTAAAATAATGAATTACTTGTTGCATATAGATTTTAGTGGAACTGCTCGTTCCACCTTTTATCGATCACCTTCCAGAATTTCTTGTAACTCTTGGGGTACTTATCTCTAATGGCCAACTTTGCTTTGTCCATGGCCTCATAGATGTACCCCATAGTGGGTTTGTCATCTCCATCTACCAATCTCAATACGTGCACTAGCAGCTCAACGACATTCACAACATACTCGACATTGTCCCAAAATGCGGAGTTGAAAACAGTATCAGCCACTTTATTGTTCAATCATCGTTTTACCTTTGGAAGGTTAGCTTCATAACTTGCCCATTGTTGAGATGCAACCAGACTCTTCAAGCATGCCCTGTACTTATATAAGCTTTGAAGGGCAACGAAGTGGGTGAATCGAGTGATGCGCACGGGGTCCAGTAGGTGTGTCTGTATTTCATCATCAATTTATGGCCAACTACCTTATAGTTTGTTGCGTTATCAGTGATGATTTGTACTACTCGGTGCGGCCCAACTGACCGAACAATCTCATCCATCAATTGAAACAGATAGTTGACATCCTTTGCCACATTTGAGGCATCAATAGACTTCATGAAAATTGTCCCATGGTCACTGTATACTAAGAAGTTAATTAGGGTTTTCTTAGTAGCACCAGTCCAGCCGTCGAACATAATTGTGCAACCTTTCTCATCCCACATTTTCTCGAAGCTCTTTACATACTCCCTTAAGTGGTTGAGATTTTTACACCAGGCCCTGCCGCGGCACTAGTGTCCAACATGGTATTAAAGTACAGTGATTCGATTAGTTGGAATATGATTGTACACAATAAATTTTATTATTGTCTTACCTAAATTTTTATCCCAGGTCTTCAACAATGTTGTACTTAGCTTCGAATGTTTAGAGCCCGCTGATATGTATAAAAAGGATCCATAGGTCCCACTGGATGTCTACCACTACCAAAATCAGAACCACTCTCTCGTAAAGTGGATGACCAGCGTAGACCTGTGTCTCCATGGGTTTGGGTATGACCCTCCCTAGCAAGAAGCAAGAAGCAAGAAGCAAAGTTGGTCTCGAGACTAAAACCAAGAATCCAAATTGAGCAAATTTTATAGCAGAATATGTAAATCATATTGAAATGTTATTTCCTTCGTAGAATAAGGAGTGGAAAGACTGTGCTCTTGATTCAAACTAAAGAATGCGAAAGACTCATGCTTGAAAGAAATATATCATATGTTCCACCAAAATGACAAAATATGGGTACTGGTTTAATACATTGAGCGAGAAATTCGGGAAAAAATGATACGTAAAAAAACTGTAAAATACAGAAGACGAAAAATAAAAAAGAAAAATCGGGAAAATTTGGGAAAAACGAGATAATATTTTTTTTTAAGTTTCAAAACAGTTTTTTTTTTTAAATGCGAAAAAATATAGGAAAAAATATTTAATACATGAAAAATGTGTTTAATACGCGTATTATATGAAAATACATATTTTTATTAAAAAATACGAGTCTTATACGTGTTTAGTACGTTGGTGCAAAAATAGTATCCTATACGTGTCTTTTAAAAAAAAGTCGTCTTTTGTCAGTGTGTTCTACAATGTCATCGATATGCATAGCTGAAAAAGTATAGCTTGAGCAAACATCATGGTTGGGAGTTGTTATACATTTATCACGCAAGAAGAATCAGCAAGCATATTATCTTGAAATCCAGTTTAAAAAAAAAAAAAAAAAGTCATTGATTCAAACTACAGAAAAATAGATTATCCATCAAACATGTTATCATTCTAAAATGTTATAAATCATGTCATGCTTGTAAGAAAAACAAATCGTATGTTCTACAATATCTTCTACATGCATTACCGAATTGTTTAGCTTGAGCAGACATCATGTCTGTTGTACATTTATCATAAACAACAAGAATCAGCAAGCATATTATCTTGAATTTATTTATTTCAAAAAATCATAACTACAATGTAGCTTACCCTGCGAACACCGGTTACAGCTGCGATAAGTTTGTCACCAATTAAATCCTCCAAAGTTTTATCCTCTTCAAGAGCTTCTACAGATTCACCAAGTTCCTTTGGCAATCTTTGAAGTTTCGCATCATCACCGCAAGGATTTGTTTCTGCTCCACAAAATAGTTTCATTAACAATGTTAGATTAGAGGATAATTTCCTCCAATATGCTCCACTGATGATGGAAAAACCATGATGAGTAAAATGACAATTAGCAAGGTCTACCTTGTTTAGAAAGTAAAAGTTAGTTCCTCTCTCTCTCTCTTATAGATGGAAAAAAATAGTATTTACTTTTCTGGCCAAGAGTCTGCTTCTCCACATTGTGTAGGGCCAACATGGGTGATATGCCAAAGGATTGCAAGGGATAGCTTTACGGGAAGATCAAAAGTTTATATAAAAACTATACTTTACAATGTGAAACTACAGAAAACAAAAACGAGTGGAGAGAAAAATCTAGAAATGAATTCACAGAGCTTAGCACTGATCAGAAACAAGTGGAGAAATAGAACTCGCAAAGCGGACCCAAATAGATGGGATATGATGATGATGATGATGAATCTAGGAATGAAATAAAAAGATATAAGAAGGAATTAGAAAAATATAAGAAGGATATAGGAATAATAACATAGAAGCCTTTTTTACTGTTCTTTCTAAATATATAACAAACTTTACGAGGCCTTTTCGAGGCTTTTCCTTCCTGTCTTTCCTCACACCTTCAACTTTTTAGAAATAGCATACTAAATCAACATCTCATAAACATTTCCTCAGTAATTTCCCCTTGCCTCTAGTGACTTTCTAGCATTGTTTCTATACACTCACCATCCCCCATATTTGGGCCCACTTTTATGTCTTGCATAGCAAATTTGCTTCCAATTTTCTTATTTGAACAATGAGACAATCATGGGCACGCATACCCATGTTTAACCCTTCTTGCATGTATTTGTTGGAATAATAGGTAAACGAGGAAACATAATACCGAAAAAATATTAATAAGGAAAAATCATCAAATATTTTCAGCACATTTATATATTCAGTTATCTTAGAGGACCATATCAGTAACCATTATACCATACCATCAACAACTCCTCTAGTAACTTGAAAAATAAAACTAGTTATATAAACAAGTATTGAGTGGTAGCTTTTCTCAACAAGTATCAATTGAAGGTTAAATTTGAAATGTAGATCAGTTTGTAAGTGCTGAATTTTTAAAACGATGTGTTATAAATGACACAAAATGGAAAATTTAAATGTTATCCATCGTCTAAAAGAACATAGAATCAAACCTGTGGGTTTAGGCAAGCTCAATTTTCTTCGAAGTCCGTCTATCCCAGCAGCCATTATTGAAGCCAAGCCCAGGTGCGGATTTGCGCATCCGTCAAACGATTTGATCTCAAAGTTGCTTACAAATTCACTAGGTACTCCTGGTGAGCTTGTAGTCCTCAAAGGACATTCTTTGTTTTCTTTCCCCCAGCAGTGGTAGGCCCCACTCCATGTATTGGGTTGAATCCGGTCATAACTATACTTAAAAATATCAGGTTCACAAGAGATAAAATGTTGTATAGTAAGTTATAATCAACAAAAGTTCAGAAGCACAACATAAAAGTAATGCATATTAGAAAAGTGTTTAAATTGTCAACTATACTCATGTAATTTAACTTCTTTATTCTTCTATTTGATACTCCCAAGAATTTTCACCATCTAAAAGTTTTTGGCAAATTAATCAACCAAGAGAGTTCTATTCAAGTGAAACTTAATCTCGTAAGGTTTTGGGAGATACTGATATAATGGAGGATAAGGTTATTTTCATTTCCTTTTCCTAAAATCCCATCATTTTGGGGTTGGCTAATGCAGGTTCCGCAGATGGCTTTCCAAGAAAGTCATTGATGGGAGGTTTTTTATAGCCGGCTATCTAACTGACACTAACCTCCTCTTTTCTCATTCAGGCTTGGGACTGGAATTGGTAGAGTGAACCAAGGGACATTGGTGAAGATCAGATTACATGGTGATGGGTTGGACTATTGGTGAAGCCACCATTGGGAGCATAGTCACCAAGTCGGGGTTCAGCAATAATTTGGCGAGGTTAAAATTCAAAAAATCCGGCAAAATTCACTAAGTTCGGGGAAATATTCGGAGGAAAAATTGGAGAGAAATTTTTTTTTTTAATGATTTCAGAGTATAAATTTTTTTTTAACTATAAAAAAATCATGATTGATTGAAAAGTTCAGGAATTATTTGCGAATTTTTAAAAAGCACATGAATTTTTGAAAATTTCACGAATAATTCGGGATCAAGTAGCATAACCTTAAATTCGTGAATTATTCCCGAATTTTATGACTATGGTTGGGAGTAGGGATCGTCAGTGGGAGCCACGGCGCAACAATCGTGGGACTTTCGTAGGGCCATTGAAGGAACCAATAGGAAGTAGGATTAAATTATATGTTGCCAAAAAGATTCTCATTACACAAAAAAAAAAACTAGTAGGCACTATCCGAATCCCATGCATGTCCTAGTGCCTAGTAGTTTTTATTTCTTTTGTAATGCTTTTCTAGTTTGATACCTAAAATTTAACCTACTACCCATTGGTCCCTTCGATGGCCCTATCATAGACCTACAGATAGCTTTGGTCCCATTAATAATCCCGACTCCCAAACATGGCTCCACCATCAGTCCCAACATACACTGTACAATATGATCTTTGCTAACGTCCCTGTGTTCACTCTGCCAATACTGACACTCTACAAGCCCTATTAACTAGGAGAACTCACCTATGAATCGGCATTCTCAATAGATAAATACTGGTCATGTACAGTTGTACACAACTAAACACTATCACACCTAAAAGAAAGGCATAGAATTAGAAATCAATGAGAAGGCATGTAAGTCGTAACATCTCATTTACCTCCAATTACGCTGGGAAGGTCAATTTCCCCAAATCAAACATTTAGTCACAACTAAAGGACAATAAGGTTGAAATGAAGTAAGAGTCCTAATGTTTTTTCGACTATGAATTACCACCTACCCACGTGTCCATTATCCCATTGATCTTAGTAGGATGATGCTAATCTTCACCAAGGTAAAGAGACATGCTAACATACCTCCCTCTCATCATCTAATGAGAAACCCATGTATTGGCGACTTGGGGAATAACAGCACAAGAAAGAAAAGAATGCTAATTTTATGCGCGTCAATTCTTTTCTTCAATATAATTATGTAATCGTCGTGTGTGCTCAAGCTCATTGATCACATGACCATCAATGTGATCACCTCATCAACATGATTGATCAATGGCTGTGATCTATATTGTATATAAGTTCGATTGATCAATGATTGCAATCTATCATATAAAGCGTGATTAGTCTAATCAATTATGATTTATTGCATAGACGTGAACAAATCGATCATCCTTAATAAGAAGAAAAAGAGTGGAGGAAATTAGGGTTGAGTTGTAACTCAATCCCCTTCTATTGTTAGGATTTATATTGACGGGGACGCCGATATTGTAGACATCGGATATGGACCTTTTCGCGTGTACCGACGTCGGAAGAAGCGGAATGGAAATTAAAACTAGGCGAGAGAGGACATTTTGGAAACCGCAAGGAGAAGGGCCGCAACAAGCCCTCGCTCGAGTGGTTATAATCCTCGCTCGAGTGGCCACTTAAGCTCGCTCGAGCGGTTATAATCCTCGCTCGAGCGGGCCCAGTGACGAAAATTTTCTTTTATTTGTTTTTTTTTGTCTTTTATTATTTTAGAACTCTTTTAGTGCGAGTTTTATTTCATTTAAGGTTTTCTTAGCCTATATAAAGGCCTTGTAAACACTCTATTAAGGAGATTATTGATGATGAATGAAAAGAGCTTTTGCTTATGTGTGCTTGAGATGAGCCTCTACGAAGAGTGAATCTTCTTCCCGAGAAGGGTTTGGTGCGAAGCCAAGGGTGTGAAGCCTACAATTCTATCTACCTCTTTTATCTTTGTTTGCGTGATTCTACAACCCTAAATTGACCATCTTCTTGTGAAATCCTAAACCCTAAATTTCTCTAAATCTTTGAATCGATCCGATTCAACAACCGTAGAGCCCAGCAGAATTATTAAACCTCCCGCGCCCGATATTCAGAGAAAATCAGTGATCCCATCATTAAATTGTGAGCACCCTAATCTGGAAAAACCTAGAGTTCTATCTCTAGGATCGATCTCATGACCTAATCTGATCTAGCGCAACCCCAATTATACGTGATTCTCCCAAAGAATACTATGAAACCCTGAGGTATTCGTTATATTTTGCAAGTTTCATTGTTTAATTTAATTCCAATTTAATTTCGGCAAAATCAATCATATCATTCAAGTAGTTTAGGGCACCGTCCTGCGTCAGTTTTGGTATCAAAGCCCTAGGTTCTAGGTTAGGGCATACTGTGTGACATTGCATTCATTGCACTTTATTTTCATCACATATTATTTCAGTTTTGGCCAAAGTGTTCATCTTGCATTCCATTCTAGAGCCCGTCAGTAGTAAACTGTATCACCATGGACATGAGTGGGATTACCGAAGCTCTTAACAGCCTGAGGGCTGACCTAAAATCGATCAATGATCGAATGACTACCTTAGAGGCAGCCCAAAGGACTCTCGAAACATCCAATGAGAGATTGTTAGACCGAGCCAATCGGTTAGACGAGGGTGATGAGTACTTTGAACCACACCGTGAGCGTAATGGTCCACGTTTTGAACGAAATGGCTACCAACATAATCGGAACCGGAATCATAGGTTTGATCATCATGGAGATGACTACGACCCGGAAGGGAGGCTCCTCAAAAATGTCCGAATTGAGTTCCCGACTTTCGATGGAAGGCTAGATCCTCAAGTCTTCCTTGACTGGTTATCCGATATGGACTAGCACTTTGAGTGGTTTGCCATGAGCAATGAAAGGTGTGTTAGACTTGCTAAGATGAAGCTCATAGGCCAAGCCCGACTCTTTTAGGTCAACGTTGAACGCATCAGAACGAATGCGGGTTGTACTCCCATTACCCATTGGGAGGACATGAAGGAACGACTCACAGAGAAGTACGTCCCTTCTTCATACTACCACCGTCTCCTTGACCAATGGCAAAATCTGCGCCAAGGTAGTATGCCCGTATCGGAGTACATTGGCAAATTTGAAGAGTTCATGATGAGAGCCAAGGTATCCGAAGACCCCCAAGTCACTCTATCCAGATTTCGTATCGGATTGAGACTTGACTTGCAAAAAGAGTTAGTCTCCCACCCTGTTGAGACTCTCGTCGAGTGTTACACCGTCGTTCAAGACCTTGAACGATATTTGAAAATGACGGTGACTAGGCGATCTGATTTTCACACTGGTCAATTCCGTACCGGCGAAGTGAAATCTAGTGCTGGAAACCCGCCTGCCAAACCCACGCATCCTACATCTACCAATGTGAGGTTTGACAAAGGTAAGGGTGTAGTTGGAGAATCCTCGAAGAGTGGGTCTCATGTCAAATGCTATAAATGTCAAGGGTTGGGACACTTTGCCGCCCAATGCCCTACGAGAGACCCACAAAGGAATCTCTTCATTGACGAGGAAGGAGAAGAGAGTGAAGGAGTTTATGAGGAAGAGGTCTTTGAGCCGAATGCCACACCTAGTGACGAGGAAGGTGATAGCATGGATCGCGCTCTACTTGTGAGGTGTGCCTTTGCACAGCCTCAACGGGATGAAAAGGAGGATTGGCGAAGGGAGAACATCTTCCACACCTTTGCCACATGTGGGACAAAGAGTTGTAGGGTAATCGTGGATAGCGGAAGCTGCACCAATGTGGTGCCAGAACATACCGTCACCCGCTTAGGGCTTACGCCTGAAGCCCATCCGAGACCTTACAAAGTCGCATTAGTTGACTCTTCATCTATTCCCGTATCTCAGAGGTGTCGTGTACCCATACAGTTGGGTTCATACCAAGGGTCAAAATACCGGATTTCCGGTACGTATCGTCCTGACCTTCAGGACGATACGTACCGGGTATCGTCCGATACATTCAATGTATCGGCGATACATTGAATGTATCGGTTTGATACATTGAAAAAATCGGTTTTTTGAAAAAAAATCCCAAAAAAATCCCAGAAAATCCCAAAAAATCTGAAAAATGATATTTATTTATTTTGTATTTATTTCAACTATTTTTGCTTTTATTTTTGACTTATTTGATGCATTCTTTAGATGAATATATAAGTAAGATGCCTATTTTGTAACTTAACCCTAGTCACATGCCTATTTTGTAACTTATTTTTGTCTTAAGATCACATTTTTGACTTAATGTAATAGATCTTCTAACATTATGTTTGACCAGCTGATCACATGCCTATTTTATTAACAATATTTCATAATTTGATCGACGCAGACATATAAATTACAATGTATATTGACAAAAATAAATTATATATTGTCAAAAATAATAGCTATGTTGATAAAAATAAATTTAATTTTACATGAAAAACTTTAGAGCCACATTGAATTTCGTGGTGGTTCTTGGCCCTCATGATCATCGTCATCATCGGTGCGCGAGCTTTCCGGCCTTTGCCTATAATGTTGCCCATATTGATACCCATGATTATATGTGCCCCCTTGAAACTGAGGCTCAGTGTAGTACGTAAAGGCCGGTCCTCCAAAAATCTGACCAACGAAGTCATATGGCACCAAATAGGTTTGTTGTGGCTGGTAGTATGGGTTACTAGTTGCTGAATCTTCGGTATTTTGCAAACTGAATCCCCCGAAGCTAGAAGTCATATAACCCATATCCGTATCATCTTGTGGTGGTGGTGGTGTTTGATATGATCCCGACGCTCCTCTTCCTTCAACCCCTCCCATTCTAAATGTAGGAGTGTCGAACTGTGTTAACGGCGTCGAATCATCGTCCCATGCCGCCATATCTCTATAAGGATCAGAGGTACCAGCTTCCTCCCCTCCACCACTAGTGCCAACGTCCCCTCCACCATCATCCTCACCACTCCCATCATCACTACCGGGCTGCATTTCGTCATCAGATCCAACCACTGAATAAAGATTCAATCTTCTTTTCCGCCTCGGTGGTTGGGAAACCTGCTGCTCCGCTACTCTTTCAGCATTGTCCAGCCATTCAGTGCTCTCACTATCCAAGACTGGCTCTTCTCTCTCTTCGATCCATTCATTCAAAGGGTCATCCTCCTCGAATATATAATGCAACTGGATGGGATCAAAATAATCACCGTCTGCAAGGTAGAATATGATAGATGAATTAGTATAATATGTAAGTAAGACTTCATATAATTGAGGATCTAAGACTTCATGTAATTGCTTACCACGGTTGGTCCTCTGTATATTCCTGACCCTTAATCGCATGTTGTAGTGGCAGTAGACTAACTTTTCCAATCGGTCCATAGTTAGTCTATTCCTTGTCTTAGTATGAATGAGAGAGAAAGTGCTCTAATTCCGCTCGCAGTTGGACGAGGAACACGTTTGCGACAATACCCTCATTGCTACTCGCCTCAATATCGGACCATCACCTCCATAATGCATCCACCAATCAGCGGGTTTGTCGTGTTTAATTTGGGATTGCGCTAACGGGGTCCCAAATGACCCATGCCTCTTGCGAAACATGTCAATCTATAAAGATGAAACACAGTAAGGCACATATCAATAAATAGATGATAATATCACATGACATTTGACTTATTACTTATAAGGTATGATACTATGATCACTCACATCTCTTATGGCTTGGCCTTAGTCCGCCAACTCAGGGAGCATTCTTTGGATTACATTGAGCAAACCGGTATACACTTCATCAGTGTCGCCATTTCAAGCATCGCATATCGAAGGTTGGACTCAAGTAGTGTGCTACACATCAAATATGAGCAATTTCATCAGTATATGAAAATAATGAATAAATAAATAAAAATCAGTACATAATTGTGCAACATGTTATACCTGCTGCATGCAAGTACTGGTGAAATTGTGCATCCCACCTCTTGTCGATAATCGCCCAGTATCGTTTATATTTTGTAGGGCATTTGGTTTTTATAGCCAATTTTGCCTTATCCATTGACTCATAAACGCATTCCCATCGTTGGTTTCTCATCACCATCAACCAATCTCAACACTTGCACCAACGGGGTAGTGACGGCGATCAGGTGGTCGACATTCCAAATCACGTCAGATCGTCGGTCAAGAACTTCAGCAAGCTAGTCTCTTCGGCTCGTGGGAGTCCTATTTCATGTTGATTCCATTCTTCCGACACCATGCTTTTCACTCACGCCTATATCTAGCCAAACTCTATAGGCTAAGAACCGTATTTGCAAAACGGTAATCGCAGGCTCGAGCAACTCATTGTTCGTGAAAGCTCTCATTAAATTGACGACTTGTCCTTGTCATCAGTTCTTCCCTTTTGAATAGTTGCCGTGCCTTCGCTTCTCTTTCCTAAATCCTCAAGAATGAGGTCCACGCAATGTTCGCACACTGGTCCAAGACAGTGACGCCTCTTCATTAGTTTTAATCCAGCCGGCTTTGTAGTTCTTGCATTGTCGCTTACCACCCATGAACTACTATATCCATTAGTTTAAAGAGGTAGTCAGCAGTCTTTACGTGTCTAGAAGCATCAACTGATTTCAAAAATACTGTCCCGGCATCGCTGTAAACCAAAAAGTTTATCAAACTCTTCTTTGTGGGACCAGTCCATCCATCGCACATAATTGTGCAACCTCTCATCCCATACATCCTCAAAGCTCGTACATGGCGGTTATCTCATCGTACTCATCTGTTAGTAAGGGCCCAGATATCTCATATGGAGAAGGCTTTTTAACTCGTGGACCAACTTCTGCACTTGTATCAATCATGCTTTTGAAGTACGGCGAGTCTGCTACTTGGCTCGAAATGTGGTTGTATATAAAAAACTTGGCAATGGATTTTCCAAGCTTCTTCCCCATTTTTGCAAGTGAGATTGCACTCAATTTGGTTTGTTTGGAGCTTTCACATATACATGAATGGATCCATGGGGTCAGAGTAATCCCTCTAGAGATTTTACCTATAATCCCTCCCTCATCAACATCAACAACATGTGGCCTATGACTAGATCCACCGCCGGTAGCAAGCATGGATGGGCCCCTCAACCTGGACCGGAACCGATAATCGGCTTCTTCCTGATCTCGCCCATTGTTGTGCTTCCTAGCACTCTCATAGCTCTCGCTATCCGCTCATCCTCATCCTCATCATCCTCAGTGCACTTGATGTAAACTCGATCCGGCCTCTGATTCTCTCATACATTTCCTATCACGATCGGCTTTTTCTTTCCTTCGCTTGTAAACTAGCTCGATATTTTCTTTTACCTCTCTGGTACACTAGGACACCCTCTTGTCTCTCCCTTTACATGAGCGATGCTCCTTTAATCGTGTGATACCTCCTCCCGTAGCTTTTTTTCCACAAAGATTACATTGAATCTGAGTCTATTACCATCTATTCATTGCACTATATTGCCATTACCGGATCTCAAACGTACCATATTTATTTATTTCACCTGCATGAATGAGCAAACGATTGAAAATAAACATCTAATTTACACTTGAAAATAAAATTTATTTTTTAATTATTGCTATTTTAAAAATATTAGATTATATTTTATCAAATTTATTTGATATTATTATAATTTTATCAAATTTATTTGATATTATTATAATTTTTGAATATTTATTTGATATTATTATAATTTATGAATGTTTATTTGATATTATTTTAATTTATGAATATTTATTTGATATTATTATAATTTTTGAATGTTTATTTCATATTATTTTAATTTTTGAATGTTTATTTGATATTATTTTAATTTTTGAATATTTATTTGATATTATTATAATGTTTAAAAATTTATTTGAAATTTATTCCATATTATTCTAATATTTTATGGGACATATCCCATAATATTAATTATTTTAATTATATGTGCCGGTCACATATAATCAATATGGGTCACATATTGATTATATTTATTATTAAAATCAATATGGGTCACATATAATTTAATATGTGTCCCATAAATTTAATTATATGTGACCCATATTAATTTTAAGTTTAAATTATATGTGACCCATATTGACCCCATTATTTTATTAATTATATGTGACCCATATGATATGTGACCCATATTATATGTGACCCATATTGCTTACAGGTGACCCTTAATTATAATTATTTATATTATTTTTGACCCATCAATTTAAATATTTTAAATGGGGTCACATATAATTATTTTTGACCCATCATATTATTTTTGACCCATTATTTATATTATTTTTAATTAATTTAAAATTTTAAATTATTTTAAATAATATTAATTATTTTAAATAATTTAAATAATTAATATTTAAATAATTTAAATATTTTAAATAATTTAAATAAGTGTAGATCTACCCTTAAATAAGGTAGATCTACACTTATTTAGGGTAACACTTATTTAGGGTAGATCTACACTAATTTAGTGTAGATCTACACTTATTTAGGGTAGATCTGCACTAATTTAGTGTAGATCTACCCTTAAATAAGGTAGATCTACACTTATTTAAATTATTTAAAATATTTAAATTATTTAAATATTAATCCCGTTGAGCTCCCTCCCATGCGTGACATTCAACACGCAATTGACTTAGTTCCCGGATCGACATTACCGAACCTGCCCCACTACAGGTTGAATCCGGTTGAGCATGTCGAGTTGACTCGGCAAGTCAGTGAGCTCCTACAAAAGGGGTTCATAAAAGAGAGTCTGAGCCCGTGTGCTGTACCAGCATTACTCACGCCTAAGAAAGATGGTACATGGCGCATGTGTGTGGATGGCCGAGCGATTAATAAGATCACTGTTAAATATCGGTTTCCCATACCGTGGCTCGATGACATGCTTGACATGATGGTTGGAGCCACTATCTTTTCCAAGATAGACCTTAAAAGTGGCTACCATCAGGTGCGTATTCGCCCTAGCGATGAATGGAAAACCGCCTTCAAGACCAAAGACGGTCTTTATGAGTGGATGGTCATGCCTTTTGGGCTTTCCAATGCCCCGAGCACATTTATGAGGCTCATGACCCAAGTGTTGAGGCCATTCCTTGGCAAATTCCTTGTCGTATACTTTGATGACATCCTGATTTACAGCCCAGACAAGGAGCAACACATCATCCACCTAAGGTTGGTTTATAAACCTTGAGGGAGAGAAGTTATACGCGAATCTCAAGAAGTGTACCTTCATGCAAAGATTCGTTGTATTCTTGGGATTCATTGTCTCGGAGACGGATGGTTGCGGACCCTATGAAGGTTAAGGCTATCATTGTGGAGTGGCCCAACCTAATATTCACGAAGTCCGTAGCTTCCACGGTTTGGCCACATTTTACCGTCGCTTCATCCGAAATTTTAGCACCATCATGGCTCCCAGTACCGATTGCATGAGAAAATGGGAGTTCCTATGGAGCAAAGCCGCGACAAGGGCCTTTGCCGAGATAAAAGAAAAAATGGTTACTGCACCCGTCATGCACCTACCAGACTTTTCTAAAGTCTTCGAAGTAGCATGTGACGACGTGTAGGCATAGAGTGTCTTGAGCAAGAAGGCCACCACATGGCCTATTTTAGTGAGAAACTCAATGAGGCAAAGCGAAATACTCCACCTATGACAAGGAGTTTTATGTCGTCCGATCTACGTGGTATTGGAAGCATTACCCGAGACCGTAAGAATTTGTGTTGTTTTCTCACCACGGTTTTACGCTTCCTTGCTTCCCGTAAAAAGTTGAGCCCGAGGAGCCAAGTGGGTCGAAACCTTCAAGGGTTCACATTTGTTTTGAAGCATAAGGCGGTGCCGAGAACAAGGTCATTGATGCGCTTAGTCGTCGAGTCATGACTTTGCAGTCTATGAGCACCGAGGTCATCGGATTTGAGCAGTTGAAGCAAGATTATCCTGATTGCCCAGATTTCGAGGCAGAATACAATGCTTTCTTTGAAAATTCGAACAACAATAACTCCGAATATACCCTGCTGGATGGGTATTTGTTCAAAGGGAATCGTTTGTGCATCCCTCGCACTTCATTGCGTGACTTCCTCATCTGGGAGTTACATGCCGGAGGGATTGCCGGACATTTTGGGCGCGATAAAACCAGTGCGCTTGTTGAGGATAGGTTCTATTGGCCTAGCCTTGTGAGAGATGTCTCGAGGGTCGTAAAACAATGTCGTACATGCCAAGTTGCGAAGCATATTAAAAAAAATACGGGCTTGTACACCCCTTTACCCGTGCCGCACACCCCGTGGCAAGACATCTCCATGGATTTCGTGCTAGGACTTCCAAAAACTCAACGAAAGCACAATTCCATTTTTGTAGTAGTGGACCGCTTTTCTAAGATGGCCCACTTCATACCCTGCTCCAAAACCTCCGATGCGGCTCACATAGCCAAATTATTTTTCGGGGAGGTTGTGCGTCTACATGGTTTACCCCAGACGATTGTGTCGGATCGAGATGTGAGATTTACCAGTTACTTCTGGAAAACTTTATGGCACATGATGGGTACCATGCTCCAATTTTCGTCGGCCTATCATCCTCAAACATATGGCCAAACAGAGTCCACCAATAGGAGCATAGGTAATCTTCTCCGTTGTCTTGTTGGTGATCACCCTAGGACTTGGGATTCTATTTTGTCGTTAGCCGAGTTTGCATATAACAATTCAGCCAATAGGTCCCTAGGTATGAGTCCTTTTGAGATCATCCTTGGTCATAGGCCTAGAACACCAATTGATCTAATTCCCATGTCTGCATCTCATTGAGTTTCCGAGTCAGCCAATTCATTTGCACAGCATATACATGAGTTGCATGCCGAAATTAGAAAAAGAATTAATACTAGCAATGAACAATACAAAATATCTACGGATGCGCACAGGCGCTTCAAGGAATTCCAGGTTGGAGATTACATCATGGTTCGGGTTAGGCCTGAGCGGTTCCCATTGGGAGCCGCAAAGAAACTTCAAGCCCGTGGCGCTGGGGCCTTTTAGAATTGTAGCAAGGAGCGGCCCTAATGCATATGTTCTCGAGCTTCCACCTGATATAGGGGTCAGCTCTACATTCAATGTGGAGGACCTGGTTCCCTCTGTAGCCCCACGCCCTCACAACCCCTTCCACGCAGCCCCGAGCCCACATTCCAGCCCCACCCTGCAACCCCTACCCTTCCCTTCTCCACACAAGCAACGCAGAGATGAGATTGAAGGGATACTAGATGATATGGCGATATCCATCCATGATGGGGGAATTCAAAGTACTTGGTCAAGTGGTTGGGAAAGCCGGACTTCGAGAACTCATGGGTAGCTGAAGACTAAGTTCGACATTTGAACCCCCGACATACTCGAGCGCTATCACGACGCCGCTTCATCGGTGATGAAGCCTTTTCAGCCCGGGAGAATTGACGGGGACGCCGACATTGTAGACATCGGATATGGACCTTTTCGCGTGTACCGATGTCGGAAGAAGCGGAATGGAAATTAAAACTAGGCGAGAGAGGACATTCTGGAAACCGCAAGGAGAAGTGTCGACAAGCCCTCGCCGGCGGTTATAATCCTCGCCGGCGGGGCTCGCCGAGCGGCCACTTAAGCTTCGCCGAAGCAGGCCCAGGATTTAAAATTTTCTTTTTTTTTTTTTTTTTTGTCTTTTATTATTTTAGAACTCTTTTAGTGCGAGTTTTATTTCGTTTAGGGTTTTCTTAGCCTATATAAAGGCCTTGTAAACACTCTATTAAGGAGATTATTGATGATGAATGAAAAGAGCTTTTGCTTATGTGTGCTTGAGATGAGCCTCTACGAAGAGTGAATCTTCTTCCCGAGAAGAGTTTAGTGCGAAGCCAAGGGTGTGAAGCCTACAATTCTATCTACCTCTTTTATCTTTGTTTGCGTGATTCTACAACCCTAAATCGACCATCTTCTTGTGAAATCCTAAACCCTAAATTTCTCTAAATCCTTGAATCAATCCGATTCAACAACCGTAGAGCCCAACAGAGTTATTAAACCTCCCGCACCCGATATTCAGAGAAAATCAGTGATCCCATCATTGAATCGTGAGCGCCCTAATATGAAAAAACCTAGAGTTCTATCTCTAGGATCGATCTGCGCTGCAACCTAATGGATCTAGCGCCTGGACTGAACCCTGCATGAATTATACGTGATTCTCCCAAGGAATACTACGAAACCCTGAGGTATTCGTTATATTTTGCAAGTTTCATTGTTTAATTTAATTCCAATTTAATTTCGGCAAAATCAATCATATCATTCACGTAGTTTAGGGCACCGTCCTGTGTCATATATCTCTTACTTACAGACTATTGTTTACACACCCATTTACATAAAGAGGAAATAAATAACACTCACACACCAACTAAACTAGCTACACCACCAATGGGTCTACTCACACCGCTAAGACTGATATACCATCAACCAACAGTAATTAGTATTTTCAATATTACACTTGATTGTGACAGAAGAAAGATATATGTAACTCAGTAATTTTCTGAAATAAATGAGAGAATTCATTGAGACTAATACTATGATTTTTAAACTTCTAATATATGTAGTATTATATATAGTATTGCAAAATTTCAACAAAAGAAACCTTAACAAAAAAGTTATCATCAGTAAAAGAGCAAAGTGGAAAATCATTACAACAAGAGAAATATTCTTTACCTATTTGGAAGTGGAGCAATAAATGCCAAGATTGCTGGAAGATGATAGAAAACTCCTGCCATGAACTCCCCTCCAAGCCTTGACATTCCATATTGATTGTCTGACTCACTAGATGCCATAAACACATTCTTGCCATTCTCCCACAAACTTAAATGCACATGAGATCCAGATCCAATGTCATCCAAGAAGTACCTAAGGGAGTAGGAGGATAGCATAATGTGATCAAAACTTAATCGGATAGCATAATGTGATTAAAACTTAATCCACTTCGAAGGATTCCCTTGAGATAATTTAGTACAAGTCATCATAACAAATGTGAATAAAAGAAATGAAACAAGATCTCTGGAAACAATGAGTTTACCTATTTTATTCACTTAATGTAAAATCAACAAGACCCATGCGCCCATAATTACATAATATATATGTTTACCCCTAAACACTAATAAGAAATGTAAAGAATCTAAGAATAGAATGTATCCTTCAACAAGATGCAATTTACCTACATTACAAACCAATGACCACTTTGGTAATAAGAACAATAGAATTTTATTCATACATAGTCTGCGTCTGGGTGCTGGCCATAAGATGTTTCCCATATCTGTGTGCCTAGATTATCAGCATGGTTTTTCAGTCCTGGAAAGCAATTGCAGAAATCAACTTATTGAAGTTCCCTGCTAGTAAGCACACACTTTAATTATAGGTACTTATGGCCCTAAATCTTTGCAAAGATCTCTCTGATTCCAAGAAGCTTATAGAAGCATCAGCCATAGCATTCGGCACATTGGAGCACCTCACATTCCATAATAAGCTAATATTGATTTGACATAGGAATGAGGTGGCAAGTATATATATATATATATATATATATATATATATATATATATAATCTAGATTTTCTAGAGTGGTTTGTTTTAACTTTTCTTTCGGGAAATTATCTGGCCCATATTTTATTGGCTTTGGACCTATGGTACTGTGCTCAACTGCTGCTTACCTCTTATTATTTGTCATTGTCTGATGTTGTATTAGTATAATGAAAATCTTATAATTAACAAAACGAAGTATTTTAAAATCGATTAGTGAAGCCAAAAAACCAATAACATTTGGCATTAAATGATTTTCTATTTTGACTAAATCATCCTCTAGGCTTTCATGTTCACTAAGGCTGCGTTTGGCATAGCTCTTTGTTAGTTCTCTGCCATAGCCGGATATACTTGCTTTAGCAGGTAGCAGGGATGACGGGGACGCCGACATTATACATATCAGCTATGGACCATATCGCATGTACCGGTGTCAGAAGAAACGGAACGGGAACTAGAACCAGGCTTAAAGGAAGGAGAACACATTGCTCAAAGTCGCTCAAACGACTTCGGTCCCCGCTCAAGCGAGAAGGCTTCAAAATTAAGGCCAAACTTCAGGCCAAAAGTTGCTCGAGCGAGATATCGAAGAATGCACAGAATTGTCTCTGGAATAAGTCGCTTGAGCAAGCATCGGTTGTCACTCGAGCAAGTCATGTCAAGTTTTGAACTTTTTAGTGTTTTCCTAGGTTTCTTTGACTTGTATGTAATCATTTTAGGGTAGTTTCGTAAATTTTAGGTTTTAGAGCTTTTCTATTTTGGGGCCTCCTATATAAGGTCATCATAAACATTGTAAAAAAAATTATTAATTATTGATGAATGAAAAGAGCATTTTGGTTTCAGCTTGAGATGAGTTTTTGAAAAGTGAATCTTCTCTCCCGCGAAGGGTTTGGTGTGAAGCTAAGGGTGCGATGCCCACAATTTCCTAATCCTATCACTATCTCTTTATTTATCTTCTCTTTGTTTTATTTTTCGATCCCATAAAACTTATTTCAGCCATTACTCTTTTGAATATCTTGAAAATCCTAAACCCTAGATTTCACCTGACCATTAAACCAAACTGAATCAACAAACCCTAAGGGAACCAGTGATTCTACCTTGGATCGAAGAACGACACCCTAATGTGGAAGCAGCTAGAAATATATCTCTATGATCCCCCTTCTGCGAAGCTAACGAATCTAGCCCATCAGACTGACCCTAGCCGAACCAATGTGATCACTTAAGCGAAAATCTACGAAACCCTAAGGTATCGCTATAATTTTGAGATTATGATTAAATTAGTCAGTTTAATTTTGGCAAATTAGCATTTCATCACCATTCACGTGTTTTAGGGTCATTGTCCTGTGTCAAGGGATTTAACAAAGAGGAAGGGAACCTGCTAAACCACGTAAACCTTGCTCTAGTAGGGAGTTAGCAGAGAGTTACGCCAACACTGTCTACTCTTCCACTCCATATATTCTGTATTTGTTGCCAATTTATCAACACCTTAATTCTTGGGTCTTTTTCCAAATTTCTAATTTATCATTTACTCGTTTCCTTGTTTGGCCTATTAGCATCATGATGTAGGACAACAACAACGCTAACCATAAAGTAGCGTAAAATCTTGCACGATAAGATTAAGGGTTCTCGATCCTCAAATAAAAAATAAATAAAAGAAGAATAGTGGTAGAAGATCTTTGGAATCGCTCTAAAAAGGCTTGTCGACTTCTCGCCAACAGATTTGAAGAATCACTCTGCAAAGAAGAAAACTCATCACAAGTTTTCAAACGAAAGAATCTCTCTTACAAAATTTGCACACGCAAAAACTCTCTGTTTCATTTATAAAACTATTTCTCACAAGAGATTATAATGCTTTATACAGACTTTTGAAACCCTAATTAGGTCTAATCCTACTAAAATAAGCTCCTAACTAACCATTAAAACTTTCTAATCTAACGGTAATGATTAATTTCACCACTAGAATAAGATTTCTAACTCCTAACAACCACTTTTGAAGGTCTAATGATGTCCAATTGATACAACATTAGTCTTGTTTGAAAGCTTATCGAAGTAGCTTTCCAACAAGACAAGAATCGCGGAATTCCGACCTGTATTGGAAGAGTTACGACCACTTTTCCAATGGTTGTACTGAAAGTGACGAAATTAATAGTCACATGTCACATATATGTCCTGACCCCTAAATAATTCAAATACTGAAACTAAACTCAGAAAGCTTCAAAAACGCAACCTAATTGACCTAACTCCATCTCGACATTCGCTCGGGGAAGACTCGAATTTGCTTGGGCGAGATTACTGTTTTGGACCCTCTTTTTTCTTTTAACAGGTATTATAAAAACCCATTTATGGGTCTATTTTCTCTTGGTCGACTTTCTCTGTTTGACCTGGCCACAATCCTGGCGCGTAGGCTTTAATTCTGCATCATTCCCCCTACTTTAAAAAAGTTCGGCTTCAAACCTTGATCAAAATTAATCTTATGCGCAGAGGCCAATAACACGATTTTGGGATTCTTGATCGGACACTGCTTGGTCAATTAAACCGGATTTGGCTCGGGTGAGATCCGATTTGACTTGGATACATTGATTTGAATCTTCTTGGATACACGATCAATATGATCCTGGGACCTGTGGGTTGTGGGCTTTGTATAGTTCATCGCGAGTACTAGTCTTCAATCGAAATGGATGTTATCACGAGTTCGGATAGAGGATCGGTAACAACTTCGATTGATATGGGTTCAGCTAGTGTAACTGCGATTACGGGCTTAGGATTAAAAATAACGGGAGGCGATGGTATAGGGTTTACGGAAACACGATCAAAACCCTCAACTCCGACGGCTTAATCTTCCTAGATCCACCGAACTTCTTGTATAAGGTTTCTTCCATGGATCAAAAAATCGGATTTTCGATACGTATCGTCCAAACCTCCGGGACAATACGTATCGCGTATCGTCCTAGTACATTTTTTTTAAAATCCCAAAAAATACATTAAAATTCTGGGACGAACGATAAATTGACCAATAATTTGGACGATACGAACGATAAATTGGATGATACGGACAATAATTTGACTGTTTCTAAGGGACCATAGAAAAACCCTAAAATTCTGGGACGGGCAATAAATTGACCGATAATTTGGACTATACGAACGACAATTTGACTAGGGGCAAAAAAAAACCCATTTTACCGTATCATTCCGGTTCAAAACTGATACGTATCGGTATTGGACGATATTTTGATCCATGGTTTCTTCCATCTCATCAAACTTCTAAATTATTATGTTTTGTGATGCCTCGAATCTATTGAATTGTTCTCGAAGGTTGTAGACGAGGGCGGAAATCTCCTCTTTGCTCATGATCGAGCCACTCCTCGTGTCGAGATTTGAACTTGCTCTAATCTAAAACCAATTGATGCAGGACGGGAACGACGCTAACCCTAAAGTAGCGTAAAATCCCACACGATAGGATTTAGGGTTCTCGATCTTCAAATAAAACAAATATAAAAGAACAGAGGTAGAAGATCTTCAGAATGGGTTCAAAGAGGCCTGTCGGCTTCGCACCAACGGATTTGAAGAATCACTTTGCAAAGAAGAAAACTCATCGTAAGTTTTTAAACGAAAGAATCTCTTTCAAAATTTGTTCACGCAAAACTCTCAAATTTCATTCATAGAACTATTTTTCATAAGAGATTATAATGCTTTATATAGACTTTTGAAACCCTAATTAGGTCTAATCCAACTAAAATAAAATTTCTAACGAACCACTAAAACATTCTAATATAACGGTCACAATTAATTTCACTTTACGCGACCACTTTTGAAGGGTCAAACGATGTCTAATTGATGTAAAATTAGTCTTGTTTGAAGACTTAACGAAGTAGTTTTCCAATAAGACAAAAATCGTGCAACTTCGACATGTATTGAAAGAGTTACAACCAATTTTCCAATGGTTGCACTGAAAATGACGAAATTAATAGTCACATGTCACATGTGTCTGACCCCTAAATAATTCAAATAATGAAACTAAACTCAGAAAGCTTAAAAACTGCAACCTAATTGACCTAACTCGTCTCCAAATTCGCTCGGGCGAGACTCGAATTCGCTTGGCCTATATTGTTGTTTTGGACCACTTTTCTTCTTTTAACGGGTATTTTAAAAACCCATTTATGGGTCCCTCTTCTCACTGTTGATTTTCTCTATTTGACCCAGCCACGATCCCGACGCGTAGGCTTTACTTCTACATCACATCAAATCATCAACAAACATACACAATGCAACCTAATCTTATATATTTGCTCTCATTCATCCATAACAATGGAAACACAAAAGGACTTGAATCAGACCATTAATGCAATTCAACTCTAACAAGAAACAGTAGTTACCGCTCCTTCAAACATGTCTTGGATAATCTCAATATATTAATTCGAAATCCATTTCTTGCTTAGAATTCACCAAATTACTTCTTTCGGCACCCTATCATAGGGAAATTATTTTTACGCCAAAAACCAGTCGATCGAAAATTTTCCACGAATCTACCTAAAATTTCAAACGACTAATTTAGTCAAACCTAATGAACTAATATAATAATAAATTAATTAAAGATGAGCATACCCTAATTAGGGTTTATGAGAGAAAGAGAGATGGAGAAGAAGAGGGAGAGGCAAGAAAACAATGACGCATACATGACTACATTGTTACTAACTGTGATGCTTTACGAAAGACACAAGCCCTTTTTTATAGTGGGGAACATATAACATAAAATTACTTCTAACCAAATCTCAACTAGACACATACCTACACCTACATACACATGGATAAACTTATTTTATCTCCAACAATCCCCTTCAAGTTAGAGCATTCATGACATGGATGTCCAACTTGCCCAAAAATACATAAACAATGGACATTTTTACACTATCTCCCATTGACTTGTATACTCACAGCACAACCCCCACCTAGGTGTCCAAGAACAACAAGCAATAATGTGGTGCAAACAATTGCACTCACCAATAACTTGGTGCAACATTGCACTCAAGTGTTCATGGTACACACCATGACCCAAAAAGTAGATAAATACTTGCCCTTCAACATGTTCTTGGGTGAATTCGAAACAATGGCCTTCAACACCATCAAGGATAACGTGACGCACTATTCTTAAAGTTGCTCGGTTCGAGCCCCAGGCGCCCCGATTTAGGCTAGGACGCCCCCTCGGGCGAACGGGATTTGGGGCGCCCGCCCAAGCCGTCCGAGCGGCCGCCCCGCCCCAGTCCCCAATTTTTTTCCTTTTGTTTCCCCAGGATCCATTACTTGGCAGATTTTAGAAGGGCTTTTGCACTCAAAAAGTTGGCCATTACACCGACTTTAAAGAGAGACTTGGTATTTTAGGGACATGTGACAAGTGAAGACCATTAATGACGCCAAATCAGATGACGGAGGTCGTGTTTCACCCCGATATTCCACACAATAGATCTTGAGATCATAGTACATCTATCAAACTCTCAGTTTTTTATTCCATGTGTCACAGATAGCCAGAAAATGACCCTAAACTTACGCAATCACATTTAAGCGTCATGTGTATCATATGATTGAAGGGTCGGTTTTTGGGGATCTTTGACATAGAATCAAGCACTCATCGTATGATTGGTGAGCCATGATCTCAAGATCTAGTGTGTGAGATATTGGGCTGAAACAAGATCACCATCATCTGATTCAAAGCAATTAATGGTTTTCAAGGTGTCTCTAACGTGGGCACAAACAGAGGTACCCAAGAAAAATCTGGGTGTTCTTGGGTGCCCGCCTAGGCGCCACCAAGCTAGATACGCCGAAAATCTACCCGACCGCCCGAACCCGCCCACCGACTTTAGGAACACTGACGCGACGGTAATAGTATACAACAATATAAACCCATATATCATGAAAATAACGGTATCAAGGGAACCAATCACCTCCAAATATAGCAACCAACAATAAACTAATACGCATGTTCAACAATAAAAGAGAACCATAACATCATTTATCCGCATAACAGCCACCTGGGTATGCTCGCATTGGGCAGGGAGTTCAGAGGCCGGCACATCTATCTGTACAATTGCTGAGGGCATTTTTGGTATAAAAAAATGTATTGGAAGTCTCGACTGAATGAATTTGGAAGCCTAAGCGCACACTCTCATTTCTTTCAACCTCTAAGACTAGATTTAAAAAGGTTGTACCAGCCAACACCAGAACAAACATTAGGAGCAGCTGCTCCTTTAAACTAAGGCACGAGAGCATAAAACACAACCCAGGAAGAGAAAAACAAGAGTTTTATCACCAGCCATTCATCATGCCTAACAACAGATACCATCCACCTTGAATTGCATGAAATGCAATCAAGGACAGGTGAAAGGTAGGAGGAATCCGATCCAAACCAACAGTAGCAGCACCATCGATCAAGAGCACAATGAAAGAGGAAAAACCGATCCAACCCTTGGGAATCTCACTCAGATTTCATTCCCCAACCTCCGAGATCACAGACAGTGAAACCCAAGATCTGGAAGAAACCCTTTCAAAACACCTTAAAAATTCATTTAAAGGCGAAACACCCTAGATTAAAATTGTAGAGGAGAAAATGATCAAAACCCCCTTCTTTATGAGCCAATCTGAGGTAAATCTTTGACCTAGGGTTGACGTCTCCGAACTTTTTTTTTCTTTCTGCCTTCCTTATTCTTCTTTTTTCTTCAACAACAACATGATATATTATTTCTTCTTTTTCTGTTTTTTTTTTCCTTGTTCCCTTGGTTGGCTACAACAGCCCCTTCTATTTCTTCCTTAAAAAATGGCTGCAACAGCAACAACAGCTGTAATTGTGACGACCCAGACCTAGACACCACAATATTGTTCGGTTCTGGGCTTAAGTCCCCTCCCCGATTTTGTTCCTGCCATGGCTCAAGTCCCAACCCAAAATGCGACATGACATGTAAGGTCCACAGACACCTTATAGCTCAGGCTCTAGACATTCCCTATCCGATGTGGGGAGATTACAGTAGCAACCCCAAAAATTCAAAGATTCACTTTTGATGATTTGACTAGTTTGACCTTGGTCAAACCATTGGCCAGCGGTATAGCCTAAGATCCCACATTCCCATCTTACACATAAACCCTTCGCATATATATTTAAAGTGGTATGTGTATTTATAATTAAATAATATATATTATATTTATATGTCAACTGGGTGTGTGCACCCAAACCAAATTCCAAACCCCTAAATCTGAACTCGAACCCCTATGTGTGTGCACCCAAACCCTTTGCCACCGACCCAAACTTCGAGCACAAACCCGAGTTTGAGCCTGTACCAAAACCCGGGCCACAAATCCCAAGATATTGCATACACGTACATACATTATAAATATATAAGTATATAACATGCGGTGGGTGTTAGTGTTCAACACAACTCCTAAAAAAATGAATTAAAGAGTTTGGGTACCATATGTGGCAAAGGAAATTAAGGAGGTTGCCCAAGGTAACTTCCTCATGAATAGCTCCCTATTTAGGAGGCTGCCCAAGGCAACTTCCTTCATGAATAGCTCCCTATTTATGGTCTTCCAAATTAGAGCAAAACTCATATTAGAAAGAGGCCTAGTGCCAACTTTCTCTCTCATGGGGAATATATGGACATAGAGATAGAAAGGAGCCCCACGACCATCATTCTCTCATCACTCTGTCTCTCTCATTGGCACTCTAATACCCAACTGAGCACCGTCCATCTCAGCACATATACTCTTCAAATGTGACTTTTTAACATCCACTCTACATGTGTCATACACCTAAGTGAAGCCCCTACTTTTCCATATTCTCCAAGGCTACAAAACTTCCCACAACCTAGCCAAGCCTCCTTTTAAGACCACGCCCAATGAAATTGGGGAAACTCTCTTCCCACAGCATAGATACACCCAACAAACCCAAGGATCAAAAATCGAATTTCGTTGCGGTTTCGGTGGGGACCGAAACCGAAATTTTGAACCGAAATTTAGGCCGAAATCTTCCCACTGTGCCAAAATATACCGAAATTTAATGTTTTCGTTTCGGTTTCGGTGGGGCGATGGGGACCGAAACCGAAACATTTCACTGCCAGACATCTGATCCCTTTTCAACCTCTTCACTGCCAGACATCCATGGAAGCACGACAACCAGTGGGCTCCCTCTCATTTTCTCTTCGTGGTTTGGTAGAAGAGGAAGACCCACGTTTTCAGATCTCCCTCTCTGGTTTCTTACATCCGTGGAGACTCAAGCGCATAGTGACAACGAGACCTTGATCTCCCGCTTCTCTATCTTTTCATTGCTCACGAGCAACCAGGACACACCATGCATT
Organism: Chloranthus sessilifolius; assembly: GCA_021018995.1. Taxonomy (NCBI): domain Eukaryota; kingdom Viridiplantae; phylum Streptophyta; class Magnoliopsida; order Chloranthales; family Chloranthaceae; genus Chloranthus; species Chloranthus sessilifolius. The sequence goes on along the minus strand of CM037587.1, from coordinate 120,134,369 downwards.
AGTGGATTCGAACTCAACCAAGGATCAAAAAATCGGATTTCATTTCGATTTCAGTGGGGACCGAAACCGAAATTTTGGACTGAAATTTCGGCTGAAATCTTCCCACTGCCGAAATATACCGAAATTTAATGTTTTCATTTCGGTTTCAGTGGGGACCGAAACATTTCGGTCGAAATGGCCAAACTTTTGAACCATGAGCTCAATCCTTTCTTGGCGATGCTGGAAACACAGGTAGGAATAACTCTTGTGCCCATTAGATTAGGTTTTTATCATATTCAAAATAATAATGACAGTAATAAGAACAAAGATATATAGATGGCTTTCTTTTTCTAGTTGTCTTTTATGTTCATTGGCATGTTGGTCTGTGCGGTGCCATGTTGAGCCGCGCCGTGAAGATCGCACGGTGGATCTTCGCGTTGAACCGTGTGGCACAACATCATTATGTACCGGCCATGGATCAGCCATTGGATCATTATGCTTCTTTTGCAGTTAAAAAACAAGGAAGGAAACATGAACTTTGTATGCAAGACTAGAGTAAATTTGACGTGCTTGACCTAGAGTAATAGATAGTTATATGCATGGCATCCAATTTCTTCATCTCATATAACTATGTAGTAGGTTATTGGGTATAGTGAAAATAAAAGAAAATGTACAAGTCACACCTAACAAGTTAGTTTTATTTATTCAACAGCTTACACGATTAATATTCTTCTGCTGGAATGGTAAAACCTAGGAAGGTGCACCGCCGCTATCCATGAGCATGCAAATTTGTGAAAATACTCTACTTCCCAAAATTGTAGCTAAGATGATACTTGTAATGATTCACTGATGCATACCTAATACTAACCCTTCAATATAGCATAGATAGTTTTAAACTCAAACAATTTGATACCTAATCTTAAAATGGGAAAATATCTGGATGAGGGATTTGATTAGATTGAGCACTCTCTAGTACATGTCTCTCATGGTTAAAAAAAAATCCATAAAATCATGGTTCAAGATTGTGTATGAAATAACGGTTAGATTGGTTTTGAACCTTTCTACCCTTGAACTTCTTTTGACCACGTGACCCTTGTGACTCGCAAACGATCCATGTAACCGTGTGGCAGATGACTTGTATCATCAAGTGTAATGTCACTTGTATGACCCGTGTGCCACATGACTCATGCATCCATGTGACACTATGAACTATGAGGTTCTTCATTTAACCAAAAATGGGTTAAACCTTTCATTAATTTGAATTGAGCAGGCCCATTATGTTGTGAGCATGGGCCAAGGTCACTTTACATTTTGAACCGGGCTCAAGCCCCCATTTTGTACACAGGCCCGAGGCCCTTTGCCCACTAATAGTATTGAATAGATCCCAAGGCCCCTATGTAGTTAACAAAGCCCAAGACCCATCTTCATGCAAATGGGTCCAAGCCCTCTAATTGATTTGCATGTGCAAAAATCCATTAGTAAGGCCCAGTAGCAAGACCCGGTTCCATAGACCCATTAAGACCCATGTAGGAACTTGATTAGAATTAAATTTCATTAGGAAACATTAAGTACTATAAATATGGAAGAGAGGCTAGGCTTAATTTACAAAAATATATAGAACTTTGGAGCTTTAAATTTTTAGAGAGAGAAATAGTGAGTTCTAAAGAGAGAAAGAAAGAAGACTTGAAGGCTTCGATTCGAGGTTTGAGGAACGCGAAGGGATTTAAAGTTTGATCGAGGATTCAAGTGTTGAAGCTTTCGGATCAGATTAGAAGATCGAGTTCTACATCAAATCGATAATTTGATTATAGGTGTGAAAAAATCATAGGACTTCTAATATTTAGAAATAGGCATTCATGCTAGGGTAGATCTGAATCTACTCGGAAACTCATTAAATTAATCAAGAACGAACCCACTATGTTTAACTTCTTGTTTTAATTCATTACAAGATGGTTAAATACCCAAACTAAGAGTTTCAGATTGAAACAGCGTCGTTACAGAAACTACTTAGAAACCTAGGTTTTGAGACTTTAGGCCTCAGAAGGTTGGGGATAATTCAGACCATTATTTACATAAATTTACTTAAGGTATTTGATGCAAATGAGGAATTATCACCCATTTGGATCCAATAAAAATAGACCAAGAACAAAATTTCAAAAAAAATAAAAAATCAACTTTGTAGTTCAAGGCAAAATTTCATTTCTTGGTGGTTTGGTCAAATTTCCAGCTTTCAAATGTAAGCTATTTTGTGAGACTTTAAAGCCCATAAATTCTATTATGTTAAAACATTGCTAAAAACTAAAAGTCCTGTGGAAAAATATCACATCTTCAATTCCAAAAGGGAATTACGAATGCCAGAATCTGACAGGATCAACGTCGTTCGTCAAAGGGGGCCGAGTGTTGTAATAAGGCGAGGTTTTACCTTTCATACCTATTTTTAATGCAACTTAAGGGCTTTTATGGTATGTTAATGCGAAACTCTAAGTTCATGGTTGTTCCTAATTGCTCCTATGCTATGATATAGTGCTTTTTACTTCCAAATTTCTTATTTATGCATATGATATATCATGCTATGTAAATATTACATGAATACTATGATCAATTCCTTTTCCTAAAACAATTAGGATTGAATACGAACCCAATGTTAATGAACTACAAATGTCGATCATGAACTAATCAAGAGGAAATATTGCATTAGGTTTATCAATGTTTTCCGCATGATTAATGTGTATGCTTGATCATGTCAAAAGAAGAAAGATCTTACGCCAAGACAAGACCTTAAACCATGATTAATGAATAATGAAAGAAAAACTATGAAGAGACTTGGGTAGATCATGAATCTACGGGTCTAATGTTATGAACATGCTATGATAAAAAACAGAAAGTTAACAAGATGTAAGCATGCATACTAATAAGCTATGTAAATGAGGTTACCATTGTAAGCCCTAGAAGCCGAACTCAATGGGCAAGTAACCTAAAATGAATAAGATGGCCAGCACAAAATTCAGATAGTTATGTACCACAGCCAACTAAGGAAGTAAGCGGTTAGAATGGTGGACCATAAATGATGATCATGTTCATGTATGATTCATGTTGCACATGCATTAATAAGTTAATTGAAAATGAACCACACTTGAAGACTAGGATAGAGACATGAACTCCACAAGTCATATAATCAATGCAATTACACATATAATCAATGCAATTACACTATTGTTCTTTATGTGTTCTCATATGCCATGTTATTGCTTATTCTGTTGTCTCCATATGCTATCATGACATTGTTCTCTTGTTTAACTATATTATTGATTCATGATTTTGTTTTAAGCATCTATATGGATCGCTTCATATTAAAGATCCTATGACTGGCATATATTAAGTTTTTATACTTACATCTTCATTATTTAACAATTGGATGGCCAGGGCTAGGAGTTGACACAGAAATTGGAGACACTACTATAGCATACGTGAATCAGATCTTGACGAAGGAGTTTTAAAAGTTGAGATTTACCATTTCTTTTATTTTGGAGAGATGAGAGATATTTACTTTTTTTGGTTTTGAGATACAGTAGTTGATAGGACAAGTACTTATGGATTTTATGTTTCGGATTAGATGATGATTTTTATTTATGTTCTGTTTTCATACATATATTGATTTGGATTTGTTTCAGCATTTGTTTCCATTGTGCTTATGTGCATCATTATTTTATATCATCTTTATTTATTGTAGCTCTATATGTATGTTATGTAGTGCGGCGTCTCTAGATGAGCATATTGATCTGGTGTGTAAGTTAGGGAACATCACATCAATAGGGGGTTCGCCTCCAGTGATTAGTAGAGGGTCTGCAGCCTTCGCTGGCATAGTACGATATTCGCATCCGGTTATATGAGTTGGCCAACTATCGGCGGTGGTATTCTTGTCTTACTATACATGTCTGAGGTGATTGTAGATGCGCCTAAGGTATTTTAAGTTACTCTTTTAAGGTGATGATACAATGGGTACATTTTGATGGTAAGAACAAGAATGATAAGCTCAGCCAAATTAAGAAAAGATGAACAAGACCTCAGCCGTGAACCTAAAACAATAATTTGAGGAACTTAAACCGCGGATAAGCTAAGATAAGTTAAGAAAAGCTATGGGTCCAAAGCCGTGAGCAAGATAAGCTAAGATAAGTGAAGGTAAGATAAGCTAAGAATAAGCCACGAGACTTAAGCCGTAGGCAAGATAAGTTAAGATATGACACGGGACTTAAGTCGTGGAAAAAAATTAGATTCTAACACATTATATAGTAAATTAAGAATTCAATAAGAAGATTAAGAGATGATACGCTCTACCCATGGTGTAGTTACCATTACAGGATGTCACGAGACCCGATCAACTCATTTGATCCCGATGTTTCCCCTATACAGAATGGGACATATAGAATTGCTTCCACGTGAAAAGATGCGGCTATCAGGTCGAGTGATACCTGTGACTTCTACTGCAATATGAGCCCCAGTTACACTTATATGTCTATTAAGAATATGATAAGTTTAGACCTATGGTCTGCTTGACCCCAATTAGGGTACATAGGCAGCTTCTAAAGCCTAATCGCATGTTTTATATAAGAAATATGTAAAGTACATATTTATAAAACGAGAAAAATATGTCATGAAATTGTATGGTAAGTTGAAATCACTAAGACACAACTAAGTTATGATTAAGCCGAATCTTTTGAGCTCAGTGGTTACACCTATTGATCAACATGGCAAATCGCTCATCCCTCGACTTTTATCGACAGGTCCTATCGATCATGATTACGAGTGAGGTGCTGACGAGGACTATATTGAGGGCGATATTGATGAGCACTCTGAGGATTATTTTCCTCCCTTTAACTCATTGTAAGTATTTAATTGAGTTACTGTGTAGCACTGTTTCTTTTCATTGCTGAGCATATGTTAAAATAGTCTTACAAATGTTTTTACCTTGTAACCAATACTCTTGGCTAGGGTTCGAGGTTCGAGATTCTTACACCATCATTTTAGCTGTTGAGGTGGTAGGTGACTCTGTTTTGTTATAGATCTTTTACATTTAATATAGTTATCTCATTGTATGATGTTGCTCATTATATACATTTAATTTTCATTGTTCAGCTCAGTTTAGGAAAAAAAAAAATGGCACTTTTCAAGCATAATCAAGTTTAGTGCTTGTTTAAATAAATGGCATGCAACTAATGACTTGAAATTCCCATTTAGGTTCTAAGGGGATTTCAGCTCGTTACATCAGCTCTGCACCTTTCCTTCTTTTTTATTTTTGGTTGCACAATAGCTTCTCTTTCATCCTTCTTTTTCTTCACATCATCTCCTACTCTTCTCCCCAAAAATAAAATTCAGTCTCTTTCTTCTTCCTTCTTCTTCACATCATCCCCTCAACTTCTCCCCTAAAAGAAAATCCAGATTTCATAATGTGAAGAGGAAGATTATACACATAAACATAAGGATGGATGACTACTCAAGACCAATCATGATTTCAATAATACAAAACCTGACCCCTAGATGGAGATGAAAGGAGGAACATAAGTTAGAGACACAAAGACAAACAAACAAAGGTGGTTTCTAATTTCTGATGCACAAAGATCTGTCTATGCGGCAATGCGCAAAGCCTACGTCAGACAAAACCCTAAACAAGATGCACAGGACTGACCCGCTCTGATAAACTAACTAAAGATGAGCATACCTAATTAGGGTTTATTAGAAGAGAGATGGAGAAGAGGGAGAGAGGAGAGAGAGGAGAGAGAGAGAAATTACACATAAATGACTACATTGCTACTAATTGTGATCATGAGTTACATGAGAAAGCCTCTATATATAGAAGACAACAATAATACAAGACTCATTTACAACCAAGTGGGACTAAATATAACTAGACTCACTTAGCTATACTTAACTAAACATACATGGACTAAAAACTATCTCCAATAATTTAGTGATAATCTACTTTAGAAATAATCCACCAAAAAATTCAATGTGATACAACTATAACAAAATGGAATGGTATACGCTACTGAGGAACAAGTGGAACCCGATTATTGTTCCATTTTAATCCAACAAATATTTCTTTATTTTTATATTAATGGATGAATATGGGTCCAATGGTAATTCCAAAATCAAGGGAAACTCATGTAGAAAGCTCTTGGTATTACGTACCTGACAGGTGCACCAAGGGTGATGGACAATTCTATCTCCTTCCACCTAAATGATCAAACCTTTGGAGCGCACAGAGATTTATAAGCATTCAAATAAGTGAAAGTATGGTTTTGAGCTTTCACTGATTTTAAAGGTGCTAAAATATATCTGTGCATTATCTAAGGTTGGAGAAAGGAGATTAACTCGGGCATCGCCATTCATGCACAACTAGATACCTACCTTTGGCCAAGGTTGAAGGTATCTCCTTCTGCACTACTGGAAGGTAGGTATCAGACTTTATCAAGCTTGCTGCATAACTAGATACTTACCTTTCCCCAACTCAAAAAGTAAAACAAGTGAGGAAAGTTTCATCATAATGAAGACTGTAGGTATCTAGAAACGCACAAGGAAAATGAATGGAGCTAATGTTGTCTATGCATATCTACAAAATTTCATTTCATTGGGTAATGTCTAGAATAACGGTATTTAGGAACTTACTTTGGCACAAAAGTTGCCAGTAAACCATGCTTTCTTGAAATAGCCCTAATTACCTCCCGGGCAAAAATTAAGTTATCAGCAGCACGAGTACAAACTGTATGCCCCAGCACTATTTCGAACTGACCTTTTCCCGATTCTGCATGTAGCTGAAATATTAAAATAATTATCAGGAAATGATAACTAAAATGAGTAATAGATTTTGCATTTAACTAACTAATTATATCCATGGCATAAGATTTATTCATCACATAAGATTTCGAGCAAAAGTATATGCAAAAAAGTTAAAGATAAATTCAGAAGCTATTGAAGGGGACAAAAGAGATGTGGTTATTTTAGAAAACACGATCAAAGAACATTTTGGAGTAAGGATAAATCTGAAAACCTATCAAGTAATAAAAATTAATGAATTTAATCTGAGAATACAAATTATCAAGTAAAATTAACTATTTTCGTATTGGCAGATATATATATATATATATATATATATATATATATATATATGCAAAGTGACACATCATAAAGTTACTCTCTAACATCAATGAGTATACAAAACCATCAATAGCAAAACCATTAACAAGATTAGGCATACAATTTACCAAACTACAAGGCAATCATATGCATAATACAAAATCTTGATACTACTGTATCAGACAATACCTCTCAGAACTGAAAGGGCCCGAGACAAGAAATACATGTGCCTCCAGCCCTACATAAAATACAATAGTTTCTTATAAAATTAAAAAAATATACTTATCCCCCCCCCCCCTCACTTTTGTTATTGAATCCCCGATACTGAGATGATATTCTTGGTACCAAGACCAATACTAAGATTTTAAACCTCGATCATATGTTACATGATGGGAGTTTGATGTATCAGTTAGCAGTTACAGAGGTAAGTATTTCAGTTATTTGGCATGTTTGAATGACTTTGTATTAAAATTTTAAAGTTGTATCTATAATCTAGTAATTAGAGTTGACTATAGAGTTGCCCATGATGTCAGTGTCGCAATAGGTTTTATCCTAAAGTTGGTGTGTGTGTGCATATGGTGTTATATACTCTTTGATTGTAAGTGTGGGTGTGTTTAGATAAATATGGGTGCCAATAACAACTTGTAACTGATATAAATATTAATGATAAAGTGTTCTATATTTTAAAGAGTTATTAAATAACTTTCTTTTTTGATTTATTTCAAGATACACTTTTTTAGTGGTAATATAAGGTTTACAAATTTTAGTGATAAAGGTAACTTTATCTCAAATTCACTTATTTTGTAGTACCGTAAATCTAAGTCTTTAAATCTTAACCCCTTCAAAAAAACGTGTCAATTATTTTTAAGATTTTTTTTTCTTCGAAAAGGTGTCTTAACGGCTAGTATTTTTTCTCCAAAAAGGTATCTTAACGGCTAGTTTTGTGGAAAAGGTTTTAACGGCTATCTTTTCTTACGAAAAATGCCTCAACGTTTATCCATATTCAAAAGGTTACAAATGCAACCTTTCAGTGTCTATTTAAAGGAGACTAATTTCTACCTTTTTAACAAACCAAGAAAAAAGACACAACAAGATAAGAATTCTTTTATTTTTGTTTCATTATTTTTGGGCATATTACATAGTGTTCAGAATTCTCTTTGTGAGTGCAAACACAAAAAAGAATTACAGAGGATTGGGCGTGGTTGTATCCCGAGGGCGTGTTTACTATTCTCCTCTTTTGTCGTAGCGGTTCTAACCGGAATGAGGTAAATAACGTTTAGAGAAAGCGTTTATCATAGCGTGCCTCTAAGTTCTACCCATGATTCTATCTCCTTTAATTTTTGCTTTCATCCTTCCAATTTTTCCAACAATTCTAAACGTTATCTTTGCGACATAGAAGCATCTATGGCGTCAATCAAAGTGATGAATCAAGATTTCATGTGATTGGAAAGATTTGATGGAACGAACTCCACCCGTTGGTAGCAGAAGAATTTGTTCTTCCTCACCACCTTGAATATTGCATATATTTTGGAAAAGGATCTTGCTGACTTGCCAGCTGCAAAATTAGATGGCAATCCGGAGATCGTTATTGCTCGAAAGAAACGTAAAGATGATGATTACATATTCAATGGTCATATACTAAACGCGCTCACTGATTCTATCTACGACGTCTACATTAGCGTGCCCACTGTAAAAGAAATATGGTATGCACTTAATGAAAAATAGAGTAGAAGAATCTGAAAATCGTACTTTCTTTATTCGCAAGTTATTTGATTTTAAGATAGAAAATAATAAGTCTATTCTTGCGCAAGTGCTCGACTTGCAACTTATCATTAATCATCTTAATTCTGTTGAGATTAAACTTCCTGAGGAATTTCAAGTTGGCGCTATAATTTCTAAATTACCGCTTTCTTGGAATGACTATTAAAAGAAGATGAATCATCGACAAGAAAATGAATCTTTGTCTATAACTCAACTTTTACGTCATCTACGAATTGAGGAAGAATCAAAACTTCGATATTCTAAAGATAATTAAAGAGTTGATCGTAAGGCAAATTTGGTTGGGGATGTAAAATCATACCATTCTTGAGTTTATTGTACTTACTGCAACATGTAAAGAAGCAAAATGGCTAAGAAACCTATTGGTAGACATACCTATAGGGGATAAACATGTCACTGCAACTACCATATACTGTGATAATGAAGCGACTCTTAAAAAGTGAATCATAAGATGTATGATGGTAAAAACAGACATATAAGTCTAAGACATAACTATGTCAAAAGTCTACTCAATGGTGTAGTGACTTTAGATTTTGTAAGGTCGAAAGAGAATTTGGCCAATACTCTTACACAGGGCCTTGCAAGGAATATTTATATAATACATCGAGTGGAATGGGTTTGAAATCTATAAAATAAAAGTCACCTTCAATGGAAACCCAACCTAAGTTTTGTGAACTATCACTTAGGATCAATAAGAAAAACAAATTGAACGAGTGATTATGTTGGCACTAGAACGAACTATACGATCAAAATAACTCATTCCCATATGTCTACTAAACTAGTGTTATTCCTGTGAGAGAGGATGAGATTTATTCTCTTAATGAATTTATAGCCTTATTTAAGTTGGAGTTGCATACAGGAGTCACTCTTGATAGATTCACCTATGTGAGTGTGGAAGACGGACAACTTCCTATGAAGCAATAGACTCTCCTAGAGAATTCAAGAAACTGGGTAAAGCACATGGCCATAAATGTGTTGGCTTTTTAAGAACATTAAGTTTTATAAATTATAATGTGTGTAGTATATCTGGTTTGTTAGATAAGGTCCTTAGTTCAAGACTATAAGTCACTAAGCAGCTTGATAAACTTTGATATACTTACACTAAGTGAAGGTTTAAATCTTTTAGATACTCTCATTTATGCATTATAATCTCCATATGCCCAAATATATTATTTTTTAAAACTTTTAAAAATAGTGGGGGATTGTTGTATATTTTAAAGAGGTTTAAATAACTTTCTTTCTTAATTTATTTCAAGATACACTTTTTTAGTGGTAAAATAAGGTTTACAATTTTTAGTGATAAAGTAAGGTAACTTTATCGCCTATACACTTATTTTGTAGTACGGTAAATATAAGTCTTTAATTCTTAACCCCTTCAAAAAAGCGTGTCAGTTATTTTTAAAAAAAAAATTTCTTCGAAAATGTGTCTTAACGGCTAGTATCTTTTTTCTCCGAAAAGGTGTCTTAACGGCTAGTTCTATGAAAAAGGTTTTAACGGCTATCTTTTCTTACGAAAAGATGCCTTAACATTTATTTTTATCCGAAAAGCTACTGATGCAACCTTGCAGTGACTATTTAAAGAAGACTTATTTCTACCTTTTTAACAAACCCAAGAAAAAAAACACAATATAAAAAAAAATTATCTCTGTTTCATTATTATTTTTGGGCATATTACATAGTGTTCAGAATTCGCTTTGTAAGTGCAAACACAAAGAAGAATTACAGAGGGTTGGGCTTCGTTGTATCCCGGGAGTGTTTGCTATTCTCCTCTTCTGCTATCGCGGTTCTAACCGGAAGGAGGCATATCGCATTTAGAGAAAGCGTTTATCATAACGTCCCTCTAAGTTCCACCCTTGATTCCATCTCTTTTAATTTTTGCTTTCATTTTTCCAATTTTTCCAACATAAAGGGATATGAGAGGATCTAACTCGTAACCCCTATTTTCTCTCTTATCATGTCTTGTGGCTTTTTGTGATGAATTTGTGGTGAAAACAGCCCTCCTATACCCTCTTCTTGATCTTTCCCATTCTTACCCATCGATCTTAACAGTTGGTACAGCTGCACCCTACGTAGGTGTTAGTGTTAACCTCAAAAAGATCACCCTATTCAATACCGAAGAAGGCCAATCGGCAGGAAGCGCATCGAGTAGGTGACCGGGCCTGCGAGAACCCTCGAACCCATGTTACTTGGAGGGGCTGTTTTCATGGTTTAGCCGTCATTGGAAGACTATTCGTTCATCATTCTTCTAGGCAAATGTTTGTTGAGGGGGCATTTTGTCTGTGTGTGCACCTAGTGTTTGTTCTTTTGACTGTTAGGTCCATTATTGGTTGTGTGAGGCATCTTATCAATGGACAACAGGAACAATTTTGTAACACTTTCACTGAGGGATTACAAGACCTCTTGCAGTGAGACATCTTAGTGCCCTTGGATCATTGATTCTGGAGCGACGAACCATATGATTGGTGTGTCATCATCATTTGATAAGATTATGCCCTTATCTTCTTTGAGCAACATCCGATTTGCCGATGATTCTCTAGTTCCTGTGACAGGACAAGGAAATGTGCATGTTGGTGATTTATCTCTTGACTCTACACTACGTATCTCAAAGATGTCGATGAGTCTTCTATCGGATGGTAAAATCATGAAGTCAATGAACAACAGCATGGCACTCTTCCCCTTATATTGTGCTTTTAAGGACCTATGAGCGGGAAAATATTTTGGATGTGGTTGTGAGAAAGAGGGCCTCTATATCTTTGAAGAAGAGAAAAGGGTTCTGAGGATGGTTGTTGTTGCTACATCATTGGAAACAACACATTAATGACATCATTGCCTGGGTCACCTTATTTTGGATGTGGTTGTGAGAAGGAGGGCCTCTATATCTTTGAAGAAGAGAAAAAGGGTTCTGAGGATGGTTGTTGTTGCTACATCATTGGAAACAACACATTAATGACATCATTGCCTGGGTCACCTTCCATTACCTCGCCTACATCTCCTATTTCCATACCTCTTTAGTCACTCTGGCTATAAAGACTTCCAGTGTGAAGTGTGTCATCTTTTGAATCATTGTCGTACCTTTGACCTAGTAAGTCATAATAAGTCTACTATTCCTTTCCATATTGTTCACTCTAATGTTTGGGGCCATTCCCCAGTGGTTGGTTTACATAGATTCTGTTATTTTGCTACATTTATTAACGATTGCACCCGTTACACAAATGTCTATTTGACATGAACCAGAGATAAAGTTGGTTTGATTTTTCCAATCTATCATAAGATAGTGGAAACTCAATTCAAAGCAAGAGTGAGATCCTAAGATCCGATGATGCGGAGGAGTACTCCCAGCATCCCCAATCTTACCTACGTTGTCATGGAATTGGGTGGCAATCCTCATGTCTCTATACTCCACAACAAAATGAGGTTGCCTAACGGAAAACTTGACATCCTCTCGTGGTCACTTGTTCGCTTCTTCTTTGTATAAACGTTCTGAGACGTCTTTGGAGTAATGTTGTACTTACTGTTAGTTATCTTATCAATCACATGCTTTCTCTTGTCCGAGGAGGGGAGTCTCCTTTCAAAATGGTGTTTTCTAATAGTAGTCTCTTTCTTGTTCCACCTGTGATCTTCGGGTGACTCTGCTTCGTTCATATTTACTCCAACCATTGTAAAAAACTTTCTCCTAAAGCTACTAGATGTATTTTTATTGGGTACCCTCCATCTCAGAAGGGGTACAGCTGTTATGACCCTATAACTGGGAAGTCGTTTGTTACCTTGGATGTCACATTCTTCGAGTCCACTCAATTCTATGCTCCTCCTCAGTGCCCCTTTAGGGGGAGAAGTATCCAAGTAGTGAAGACGGCACCGAGAATCAGAATCAGAAACCTTTACCTCTATCTTGCATAGGAGAGGATGATGTTTAAGATATTGAAGAATTAGCAAGTGGCAGTGACCAAAAGTAGTTGAACGAGATCGGTTTGGGAAAGGAAAATACTTCGAAAGGAAGAAAAAAGGAGTTCAGAAGGAGGCTCCCCCTCTCATTCAAGACATGAATCAAATGTCAAATCCAGAAGTTGGTCCAGTTGTTAATGTTCCTCCTGAAGTTTTAGATTTGGATCTTCCAATTGCCCTTTACAAGGGAACAAGACACCCTATCAATAAGCTTGTATATCCTATAAGAACTATTCTGCATCGCACATATCGTTTGTGTCATCATTAGATTCTACGACCATTTCAACAAGCATTTCAGAGGCTCTTCCACAACCACAATAGAAGGAAGCCATGGTGCAAGAAATGGAGACCCTTGAACACCATCAAACTTGGGATATTGTTGAGCTTCCTATAGGAAAAAAGACAATTGGAAGTAAGTGGGTTTACACTGTAAAGTATAGACCTAACAGCTCTATAAAGAGATACAAGGTAAGACTAGTTGCAAGAGGGTTTACACAAACAAGGGGTTGACTATTATGATACCTTTGCTCCAATCACCAAATCTAATATAATTCGGATCCTCTTATCTCTAATTGCATACAAATATTATTAGCTTGATGTGAAGAATGACTTCTTTCATGGCCATTTAAAAGAGGTATATATGTCCTTCTCTCCAGGATTCTCCTTGGGAGAAAGGAAAAGATTGTGTAACAATTGCCCCTGAATACCCGGGCTAGTCAACCCTTCGACCAAAAACCAGACCCTTTTAAAAGCTCTAATAAGATTACCCGAGACCCGAGCACCTTAAAAAAGTGGGCACCCAACTAAAATTTTGGGGCACCCCATCATTCAAAATTTTGAATGGCACCTCTAAGGGCACCGACCATTATGTTAACACCCTTAAAGGCACCCACCATCCAATTATTAAAAGTAGCACCCGATGGACCACCTTATCTAACCAAAACGAATGGTGATCATCTAGTGATCATCATCAATGGAGGTGATTTTGATATCACCCATCGGATGGGCCAACTATGAGCTAGTCAAATAATTAAATAAAATTGAGGGCTTAAGATGCACATATACAGATATACTCTGATAGGGTACTAGTGGAATGGCATGGGATAGTGTCAATTAATGTAATTTGTTTCAACAAACAATGGTTAATTTAAATAATTTTTCTAAATTGGAATTATAAATTAAATTAAAATTCCAAGTTCTAGACAATCTTGGCCATTGATGGAGTTGACCAACTTTGACCCCATCTTAGACCCTTGGATTTTCCTAGAGAAAATCTAAGGTGAGAGATGCACCCTAGTGCATGCAACTATAGAATATGGATGAATCTTGACTTTTTGGTGGATCTAGGGCTACAAAAGCCAACAAAGTCCAAGAGTGGACCAATATAGACGCTAGGAGAAAAGTTGAGGTAGGCCCCACCACCTTAGGCACCCCTTGACTTTGCTTGCATGGAGAAGCGAAAAGAGAATGAGGTAGAGGTTGGCAACCATGTCTCCCAAAAGAGAGCTTAAAGCTCTATTTCCCTCCCTCTCTCCTCATTCACACGCCTACCGCACTCTCTCTCTTCATTCCTTCTTCATCTTCTTCCTCTCTTCTTCCTCCATTTCAGTATCTCCAGAACCTTGAAGCCCGTCATCGTCTCACCCTTAGATCTTCAATCCACTTCTACCAATAGACTCCCCATAGCCCTTAGCCCACCTAGTGTGGACACACTCCAATCCAAGCCCTTTTCCTTGATCAAAATCCCTAAAACAGCAAGCTACTCCTTGAGAAGCTAAGGCAAAGTGTTGACTAGGTTCAATCTTGAACTTTTAGTTGCTTCTATATAGTTTAATCAATTGATTCTAGTTTCTTTTCTATGATTTTGATTTTTCTTCTTTAATAGTACAAGATCATGTGTTAGATAGCTTTGCATGGGATCCTAATGACCATGCACAGTCATCATTTGACACAAATCAATGGTCTATGACCATTGTGATCAATGGATGGTGCCATTCCATCATGTGATGTAGATTCGGCCATTGTACGTGCATGGGTCACATTGGTAACCATGCTTGCTCTTAGGGCATCCATCTACACAGGTTAAATGGTATGAATTGATCATTGAGAATTTGATTTTAAGTTTTCCTTTCAAAAACCTATTGAAAAATCATCAATACTATGGGTTTTAAATTTGATTTTTGAAGGAGATTCGTATGGACTCCGAATTGCTTAAATAGTATTCTATAGATAGTTTTGATCTGATTAAATGGCTATGATTTGACCAATCTAAATCATGTTTTGATCGTATATGCTCACTCTTTTGATGATAAAGTTGATGGTACTAGATGCTTTTATTTCAAACACTTGATTACCAAGTTGATTAAGTTCATTTTTGTCACTATACTTTATGATTTGTAAGTCCATAAATTTTTATTGTTTAGATTGCTAAATATAAGTGTTATTCTTTTAATGCATGCTGTAATTATATGTTATTTGATGGTTTGGATGCTGGAAATTTAATGTTGATAGATGCCTTTAGTGTAATAGACTAGATTAGGTTACTAGAGTTAATAAATTGCTTAGCTATGCTTGAGATTGATGATATAGTTATTTAATAAAATTTTATTATTTAAATGGTTAAATCATGAGTAAAAGTTCTTGCTACATACTGTAATTGTGTTGTAATTGGTGAATTTGACGATTGAATCGAATGGTTTTAGATGCATTAATGAGAAATAGACTAGCTCACAAAATCTGCTAACTCGGTTATATTGTTACCATTAGATTAAAATAGAAGTAATAGAGGACTTCACTGATAGATATGCTCTAAATAGGCTTATAAATGATAATCATCATATTAGTTTCAGTAAAATTGATGGAATAAATGTAAGGTGATAGATGTGCCCCAAGTACACATCACTTGTTCACTGTTTTGAAAAACTACAAAAATCTGTAATCTTGGTTAAATTGAGCCCACTGATTTCCTAAGATCTAGATTTGTAAAAATTTTGAAAAAATCACATAATGTGTATCAATGAGTCTATTACGCCCCTGTAAAATCTTAGCTACAGATCTGTCATGGTTTGACTTGGACAAATTCTGGAGTGGAATAGTGCAAATATCTCTTATACTGCACAAAAAAACGGCCTAACTTGAGGCTGTCATTATATGTGCAAAAATGACTAAAATTTCTATAAAGATTAGGGAGCATATATTCATCAGGGTATTAACTCCATACAAAAGTTTAGCCCTTAACTCGATCTAGGTTGACCGGTAGAAAATCCAGAAACCGAAGGCGCAAAACTGTTTAGTGTTACACCTGCTATGACCACAGCTGGACACCCGATCAGATGGCCTCAAATCCATCAGGAATCTGACACTTCTAGTGATGGGTACCTGAAGGAAAATTATAGAGGACTTGAAGAGTGACGCAGGACGGTACCCTAAACTACGTGAATGATATGATTGAATTTTTGCCAAAATTAAATGGGAATTAAACTAAACAATGAAACTTGCAAAATATAACGAATACCTCAGGGTCTCGTAGTATTCCTTGGGAGAATCATGTATAATTCAGGCAGGGTTCAGTCCAGGCGCTAGATCCGTTAGGTTGCAGCGCAGATCGATCCTAGAGATAGAACTCTAGGTTTCTTTCCAGATTAGGGTGCTCACGATTCAATGATGGGATCACTGATTTTCTCTGAATATCAGGTGCGGAAGGTTTAATAACTCTACTGGGCTCTACGGTTGTTGAATCGAATCGATTCAAGGATTTAGAGAAGTTTAGGGTTTAGGATTTCACAAGAAGATGGTCGATTTAGGGTTGTAAAATCACGCAAAAAAATAAAAAAATAAAAAATAAAAGAGGTAGATAGAATTGTAGGCTTCACACCCTTGGCTTCGCACCAAACCCTTCTCGGGAAGAAGATTCACTCTTCGTAGAGGCTCATCTCAAGCACACATAAGCAAAAGCTCTTTTCATTCATAATCAATCTCCTTAATAGAGTGTTTACAAGGCCTTTATATAGGCTAAGAAAACCCTAAACGAAATAAAACTCGCACTAAAAGAGTTCTAAAATAATAAAAGACTAAAAAAAAAACAAATAAAAGAAAATTTTGCCGGCGAGGATTATAACCGCTCGGCGAGGCTCGCCGAGCGAGCTTAAGTGGCCGCTCGAGCGAGGGCCCGCTCGAGCGAGGATTATAACCGCTCGAGCGAGGGCTTGCTGGGCATTCTCCTTGCGGTTTCCAGAATATCTTCTCTTGCCTAGTTTTAATTTCCATTCCTCTTCTTCCCTCGTCCGTACACGCGGAAAGGTGCATATCCGATGTCTACAATGTGGCGTTCCTGTCAATTCTCCCGGGCCGAAAAGGCTTCATCACCGATGAAGCGGCGTCGTGATAGTGCTCGAGTATGTCGGGGTTCAAACGTCGAACTTCGTCTTCAGCGACCCATGAGTTCTCGGAGTCCGGCTTTCCAAACCACTTGACCAAGTACTTTTGAATTCCACCATCATGGGTGGATATCGCCATATCGTCTAGTATTCCTTCGATCTCCTCTCTGCGTTGCTTGTGTGGGGAAGGGAAGGGTAGGGGTTGCAGGGTGGGGCTGGAATGTGGGCTCGGGGCTGCGTGGAAGGGGTTGTGAGGGGGTGGGGCTGGGGCCAATGAAGGAACCAGGTCCTCCACATTGAATGTAGAGCTGACCCCTATATCAGGTGGAAGCTCGAGAACATATGCATTAGGGCCGCTCCTTGCCACAATTCTAAAAGGCCCAGCGCCACGGGCTTGAAGTTTCTTTGCGGCTCCCAATGGGAACCGCTCAGGCCTAACCCGAACCATGACGTAATCTCCAACCTGGAATTCCTTGAAGCGCCTATGCGCATCCGCAGATATTTTGTATTGTTCATTGCTAGCATTAATTCTTTTTCTAATTTCGGCATGCAATTCATGTATATGTTGTGCAAATGAATCGGCTGACTCAGAAACTCGATGAGATGCAGACATGGGAATTAGATCAATTGGTATTCTAGGCCTATGACCAAGGACGACCTCAAAAGGACTCATACCTAGGGACCTATTGGCTGAATTGTTATATGCAAACTCGGCTAAAGGCAAAATAGAATCCCAAGTCCTAGGGTGATCACCAACAAGACAACGGAGAAGATTACCTAAGCTCCTATTGGTGGACTCCGTTTGGCCATCTGTTTGAGGATGATAGGCTGAAGAAAATTGGAGCATGGTACCCATCATGTGCCATAAAGTTTTCGAGTAATGCGGTAAATCTCACATCTCGATCCGACACCTGATCGCGGGTAAACCATGCAGACGCACAACCTCCCAAAAATAGTTTGGCTATGTGAGCCGCGCCGGAGGTTTTGGAGGCAGGTATGAAGTGGGCCATCTTGGAAAAGCGGTCGACTACCACAAAAATGGAGTCGTGCTTCTGTTGAGTCTTTGAAAGTCCGAGCGCGAAATTCATGGAGATGTCTTGCCACGGGGTATGCGGCACGGGTAAGGGGTGTACAAGCGTATTTTGTTTTATATGCTTTGCAACTTGGCATGTCGACATTGTTTCGACCACAGAGACATCTCTCACAAGGCTAGGCCAATAGAACCTATCCTCAACAAGCGCCTTTGGTTTTATCGCGCCCAAAATGTCAAGCAATCCTCGGCATGTAACTCCCAGATGAGGAAGTCACAATGAAGTGCGAGGATGCACAAAGCGATTCCTTTGAACAAATACCCATCCGCAGGTATATTCGGAGTTATTGTTGTTGAATTTTCAAAGAAAGGTATTATTCTGACCAAATCTGGGCAATCAGGATAATCTTGCTTCAACTGCTCAAATCCGATGACCTCGGTGCTCATAGACTGCAAAGTCATGACTCGACGACTAAGCGCATCAGCAGCCTTGTTCTCGGCACCAGCCTTATGCTTCAAAACAAATGTGAACCCTTGAAGGTACTCGACCCACTTCGCGTGCCTCGGGTTCAACTTTTTCTGGGAAGCAAGGAAACGTAAGGCTTCGTGGTCAGAAAACAACACAAATTCTTGCGGTCTCAGGTAATGTTTCCAATACCACAGAGATCGGACGACCGCATAAAACTCCTTGTCATAGGTGGAGTATTTCTGCTTTGCCTCATTGAGTTTCTCACTAAAATAGGCCACAGGGTGGCCTTCTTGGCTCAGCACTCCGCCTATGCCTACACCCGATGCGTCACATGCTACTTCGAAGACCTTAGAAAAGTCTGGTAGGCGCATGACGGGTGCAGTAACCATTTTCTCTTTTATCTAAGAAAGGCCCTCGGCTTTGCTCCATAGAACTCCCCTTTTCTCATGCAATCGGTAATGGGAGCCATGATGGTGCTAAAATTCCGGATGAAGCGACGATAAAACGTGGCCAAACCGTGGAAGCTACGGACTTCATGAATATTTTGAGGTTCGGGCCACTCCACAATGGCCTTAACCTTTGTAGGTCCATAACCATCCCGTCTCACTGAGACAATGAATCCCAAGAATACAATGAATCTTTGCATGAAGGTACACTTCTTGAGATTCGCGTATAACTTCTCTCCCTCAAGGTTTGTAAACCAACCTTAGGTGGATGATGTGTTGCTCCTTATGCAGGGCTGTAAATGGGGATGTCATCAAAGTATCGACAAGGAATTTGCCAAGGAATGGCCTCAACACTTGGGTCATGAGCCTCATAAATGTGCTCGAGGGCATTGGAAAGCCAAAAGGCATGACCATCCACTCATAAAGACCGTCTTTGGTCTTGAAGGCGGTTTTCCATTCATCGCTAGAAGCGAATACGCTTTTGATGGTAGCCACTTTTAAGGTCTATCTTGGAAAAGATAGTGGCTCCAACCATCATGTCAAGCATGTCATCGAGCCACGGTATGGGAAACCGATATTTAACAGTGATCTTATTAATCGCTCGGCCATCCACACACATGCGCCATGTACCATCTTTCTTAGGCGTGAGTAATCTTTGAGTACGACACGCTCGAACTCTCTTTATGAACCCCTTTCAGAGCTCATCGACTTGCCGAGTCAACTCGGCATGCTCAACAGTTCAACCTATAGTGGGGCAGGTTCGGTAATGTCGATCCTGGAACTAAGTCAATTGCGTGTTGAATGTCACGCATGGGAGGGAGCTCACTAGGTAAGTCTTCGGGGAAGACATCCGCAAATTCATTCAGGATGGGCTCTACCTCCTTGGGGTACTCACAGACTGACTCAGAAGTACTCTCAACAGTAACAACGACATACACAACACTCTCATCTTTCGATGCTCTTTCAAACTCTGAAGGGGTCACAATATTGATGGCCTTGGATTGACCTCCCTTCTTCTCAACTCTGTTGACTGATGGTGCTTTGGGAGCCAAAGGGTTAAGAGTGATTTTCTTGCCCTTGTAATTGAACGTACAAATGTTAGATCGCCCAAAAATAGTCACGTTCAAATCATAGAGCCATGGCCTCCCTAAGATAATGTCGCCCACATCCATTGGTACCACATCGCACTATAGAGTGTCAGTGTATGAACCCAACTGTATGGGTACACGACACCTCTGAGATACGGGAATGGATGAAGAGTCAACCCATGCGACTTTGTAAGGTCTCGGATGGGCTTCAGGTGTAAGCCCTAAGCGGGTGACGGTATGTTCTGACACCACATTGGTGCAACTTCCGCTATCCACAATTACCCTACAACTCTTTGTCCCACATGTGGCAAAGGTATGGAAGATGTTCTCCCTTCGCCAATCCTCCTTTTCATCCCGTTGAGGCTGTGCAAAGGCACACCTCACAACTAGAGCGCGACCCATGCTATCACCTTCCTCGTCACTACGTGTGGCATTCGGCTCAAAGACCTCTTCCTCATAAACTCCTTCACTCTCTTCTCCTTCCCCGTCAATGAAGAGATTCCTTTGTGGGTCTCTCGTAGGGCATTGGGCGGCAAAGTGTCCCAACCCTTGACATTTATAGCATTTGACATGAGACCCACTCTTCGAGGATTCTCCGGCTACACCCTTACCTTTGTCAAACCTCACATTGGTAGATGTGGGTTGCGTGGGTTTGGCAGGCGGGTTTCCAGCACTAGATTTCACTTCGCCAGTACGGAATTGACTAGTGTGAAAATCAGATCGCCTAGTCACCGTCATTTTCAAATATCGTTCAAGGTCTTGAACGACGGTGTAACACTCATGAGAGTCTCAGGTGGGAGACTAACTCTTTCGCAAGTCAAATCTCAATCGATGCAAATCGGATAGAGTGACCTGCGGGTCTTCGGATACCTTGGCTCTCATCATGAACTCTTCAAATTTGCCAATGTAATCCGACAGCATACTACCTTGGCGCAGATTTTGCCATTGGTCAAGGAGGCGATGGTAGTATGAAGAAGGCGATACTTCTCGTAAGTCGCTCCTTCATGTCCTCCCAATGGGTAATGGGAGCACAACGCATTCGATTACGATCGTTCAATGTTGACCAAAAGAGTTAGGGCTTGGCCTATGAGCTTCATCTTAGCAAGTCTAACACACCTCTCATCGCTCATGCCAAACCACTCAAAGTCTTTGGTCCATATCGGATAACATCAAGGAAGACTTGAGGATCTAGCCTTCCATCGAAAGTCGAACTCAACTCGGACATTTTGAGGAGCCTCCTTTCCGGGTCGTAGTCATCTCCATGATGATCAAACCTATGATTCCGGCTCCGATTATGTTGGTAGCCATTTCGTTCAAAACGTGGACCATTACGCTCACGGTGTGGTTCAAAGTACTCATCACCCTCGTCTAACCGATTGGCTCGGTCTAACAATCTCTCATTGGATGTATCGAGAGTCCTTTGGCCTGCCTCTAAGGTAGTCATTCGATCGTTGATCGATAGGTCAGCCCTGTTAAGAGCTTCGGTAATCCCACTCATGTCCATGGTGATACAGTTTACTACTGACGGGCTCTAGAATGGAATGCAAGATGAACACTTTGGCCAAACTGAAATAATATGTGATGAAAATAAAGTGCAATCAATGCAATGTCACACAGTATGCCCTAACCTAGAACCTAGGGCTCTGATACCAAAACTGACGACGGTACCAAAACTACGTGAATGATATGATTGAATTTTTGCCGAAATTAAATGGGAATTAAACTAAACAATGAAACTTGCAAAATATAACGAATACCTCAGGGTCTCGTAGTATTCCTTGGGAGAATCACGTATAATTCAGGCAGGGTTCAGTCCAGGCGCTAGATCCGTTAGGTTGCAGCGCAGATCGATCCTAGAGATAGAACTCTAGGTTTCTTTCCAGATTAGGGTGCTCACGATTCAATGATGGGATCACTGATTTTCTCACGAATATCAAAAAGTGCGGAAGGCTTAATAACTCTACTGGGCTCTACGGTTGTTGAATCGAATCGATTCAAGGATTTAGAGAAGTTTAGGGTTTAGGATTTCACAAGAAGATGGTCGATTTAGGGTTGTAGAATCACGCAAAAAAATAAAAAAATAAAAAATAAAAGAGGTAGATAGAATTGTAGGCTTCACACCCTTGGCTTCGCACCAAACCCTTCTCGGGAAGAAGATTCACTCTTCGTAGAGGCTCATCTCAAGCACACATAAGCAAAAGCTCTTTTCATTCATAATCAATCTCCTTAATAGAGTGTTTACAAGGCCTTTATATAGGCTAAGAAAACCCTAAACGAAATAAAACTCGCACTAAAAGAGTTCTAAAATAATAAAAGACTAAAAAAAACAAATAAAAGAAAATTTTCGTCACTGGGCCCGCTCGAGCGAGGATTATAACCGCTCGAGCGAGCTTAAGTGGCCGCTCGAGCGAGGGCCCGCTCGAGCGAGGATTATAACCGCTCGAGCGAGGGCTTGCTGGGCATTCTCCTTGCGGTTTCCAGAATATCTTCTCTTGCCTAGTTTTAATTTCCATTCCTCTTCTTCCGACGTCGGTACACGCGGAAAGGTCCATATCCGATGTCTACAATGTCGGCGTCCCCGTCAAAGAGCTTTCCAACAAGTTCTCGTTTGGCCAATTCCGATAACGGAATCAAAAGTTATGGCCTACCGAAGATCATCAAATCTGGTCTGACATAAAAATAAGTCAAAAATCCGTCAGTAAATCAACAGCCATGATCACATTTGATCACATTTTTGGGTGCCATCACTTGTAAAAGATGAGTCTTTCAGTCCTTTTTCACTGAGTTTTAGAATCACACGAAAATTTGATTGGGATTGAAAATGGCGACCCGATTACCAACAACGGTCCGGAACCCTTATTGAAATGGCTAAATATATATAAGGTTAAGTCAAATCTTGACTTTTCCTGGCGTTCCGTGATAGGTGATCAGTGATGATCACTGATATGGTTTCAGTAACTACTGATGACCTTTGATTTAAACTACCCCAAGGTTGACCATAGGTTTGACCAAATCGAAATTGGGCCTTTAAAGGTTCTAAGACCCAAATTGTTGAAACTGGACTCATTATAAATGACCCTAAAGACCTGATGTGCTTGTTTGTAATTTGAGTGGGCCACTTGTATTGGCACCCTCAAAAGTTTGGCAGAACCCACACCAAAATGTGGAGCTTCCTTAGAAACCCGAATTCCCTTGGATATAAGGCATGGATTAACCCAATATACGATGTCCAAGGCAAATGATAAAATAGTTGGGACCTGATGTCCTCATCTTTTAGTGTAGTGGGCCACTACTAATGGCACCCACTGAAATCTAGAAGCACCCACAATGGAATTGTAGGGACTTCTTAAAGACCCCAAATTAAATTGTAAAACAAGGCCCAATGTGGCCCAATTTATGAGGCCCAAATAAATGATAATAAATGGATTACGGATCCAATATCCTTACTAAATCAGGTGATCTTTTGTTAAGGATACCCGAGAAAACACTAAAAGGGCACCGATACCTTAATATGAAGTTCCTTTGAAACTCTAAGAATTTATTTGGACTAAGACCGAAATTGGCCCTAAGTGGACCCAACATGAACCCAAATAAATAATGAAAGTGTTAGGACCTGGTGTCCTTAATCATAAATGGGTGTGCCTTGGCTAATGACACCCCAGTCAATTAAGATAGGCACCCAAATGAACTAAGTACCTTAGTATAAGAAATTAAGGAAAAGAAAATGCTTCGATATTGTCATATAAAATATAATGGTTATAAAAACTTTTGAATATTATAGCCTTGGTCAAAGCTTGACCAATCTCGTAAGTTGATGATCCTAGATGGACCCATCATTGAGCTTATCCTTATGGAAGACTTAGTTAAATACTACTTATGTGCAACCAGTAATTGGAAGTAACTGTGCCTTAGCACTTGTAAAATACATTGAAAGGTGGATTTATCACATAAATCCATTAAACAATTTATAAGTCCCCAATGAGCTTTAACTTGAGGCACCCTTAGACACTATGTTAACTGATTTAGCAAATCAGTATATCTAGCTTGTCCTAATCAAAATGAATAGGATTATTGATAAATAAGTGATTTGATAAATGATATATATATATATATATATATATATATATATATATATATATATATATATATATATATATATATATATATGAGTCAACTATTGAGCATAGGATTGATTTGATTGAACTGCTGATCCTTGATAGATTGAGATTGAACCCCGGCATTGGATTTTTAAAATAGTAAATTGCCAGTTGAAAAATGACTGGCCAACAACATCAAATGAATACCAACACATATTGACTAACAAAATATCAATTTTGGGAATTCGTTATCTAATTACTGAATACCAAATACCGAATACTGAACAGAGAATAAAGAAAGCTGATATTGAATATTGAATAACTGATATAGAACATTGAAATATAATGACCCCCTTTAATATTCAAAGATTGAATAAACAAGTGAAAAGATGATACTGATCTCGATACCGTAACCTCACATGCTAACCACTGCTCTTATAGACAGGCTCAAAATGAGCAACTCAAATTCAGAAGAGTTTGAAATGTTATAGAGGATTGGTTCTAGTTAAACCAACAGGGTTTTATCGATCCTTGCCTTGATTGACTAAATGGCGAAAAGTGTATGCCCTTGTTTGCGCAACATGGGCTATTGATATTGAAACCATGGTTAGTGTGAGTATCGCACCGCGTTGATAAAAAAAGCAATTAATCCATGAAAATTCTTAATTTCAAAATAAAAAAATCAAAAATAATAGAGTTTAATAATAAATCGATAAAGCCTTACTAAGTTTTATCTTAATGAAATGATACTTTAAAATGGTTAGTGAGTAACTTAAAGAAAACAGAACTTTTGACACTTATTGATTGACGAATATGGAAAATTATGATTATCGATAATGAAATTGCATTGACTGAGTATTATTTCTTGATTTCACTAAAAAATTGAAGAATGAATAGATACTCTGAATTGATTATGCCGGATTCCTAGAAATTATTAGAACTAATCATTGATTGTTGTCTCGATATTATTTAAATGATAGATTCTCTGTTTAATTTAGAAAGAAATTTCTTGATTATTATTGATTAAAGTTTGGAAAAAGTTAAGATTTAATTCTTAATGACAACTGAATCCTAAAGTCAAGGTCCTACTGGAAATTCATTAATGAATCAAGTCTAGATTTTATTAAGCTTCAGCGCTTACGATTGTGTTATGACCCAAAAATCCCAGAAGCAGGAAGGAGCCACCTAGCCAGAGCTAGACGGAGGGGGGCGGGTAGAGCTCCAGGAGCATCCATCGAGCTGAAAGTTTTCAACTCATTTTGTCTAAGGAGTTACCAGCACACACGTGGGCAGTCCGTGTGTTACATACACTGGATCTTATGTTTTGTATAGTTGTTTTACTTTGGTTAGGACCTGTTTTTGGCTTAATGTTTTATTTAACCACTGGTCTTATTGTTAATATGCGGCTTGAAGTTACTTTTAATCGAAATAGTATTTCTTTTGTTGTACAAGTTTTTCCGTAATAATTGAAGTTTTCTAAAAACCTGATATTTCCAAAGGATTATTTGAACGAGATGACCGATCAGGCTAAGAAAATGGGATTTTCCGCAAATAAAATAAAAATAAATGTCTATTTAGGGCCATTACGTATTTTCTTGGTCACTTAAAGAGAAGATACTGATTTTGGTTATCATATAACCGAGGCGTGTCTCGCTGACCCGGCTCGTGGATCAGGACGTGAGGGTGCAAGAGCCGCTCGACGTACGAGGCTGTTTGTAAATTGAAGAAACCCACCTATGGATTGAAGCAATCCCCTAGAGCATGGTTCTAGAAGTTCAGTAAAGCTGTTATGGAGATCGGGTATAGAAGAAGCCATTATGACTATCTATTTGCAAAGAAAGGTACTCATATCACAACTCTTGCTATATATGTCAATGATATCATTGTCACAGTGGATGACAGTGAGGAAACACTGCGACTAAAATGCTACTTGAGTAAGGTCTTCGATATGAAAGACTACGGTCCACTTAAGTATTCCTAGGAATTGAAGTTGCAATATCATAAAAGGGGATTACATTGTTTCAAAGGAAACATACGCTTGATTTGTTAACGGAAACTAGTATGTTGGGGGGTATGCTTGCAATTACTCCCATAGGGAAAAATCGTAGGCTTAGTGGAGAGGATGGAGAACTCGTCAAGGATGCATGTATGTATCAATGCCTCGTGGGAAAACTTATCGACCTGACTATGACTCATCTAGACCTATCATATGCGGTGAGCGTGGTCAATTAGCACATGCATTCTCCGAGGACAATGCACTTGATTGCAGTGTACAGGAGTCTAAGGTATTTGAAAAGAAGTTCAGGTAAGGGTCTCCTTTACGGTAATTATGGGCACCTAAACATTTAGGCATTTACTGATGCAGATTGGGTCAGTTCCTTGAGTGACAAGAGGTCCAGTACTGGTTATTGTACCTTCCTAGGGGGGCCCCAAGGTGCTCATAAAGGGATGTGGCTTAGATTCATCTTGGCTAATTTAGGGGCGGATGTCAAACTACGTATGGTCTTGTATTGGGACAATGAAGCAGCACTTCATATGATAGAAAATCCTGTATATCCTGAGTATCATTTCATCGGCGAGAAAGTCGAGTCACAAGAATTTTGCATTCATCAAGTGAGATCTGAAGATCAGTTGGCAGACATATTGACAAAGGCTGTTGAGGGAAAACGGTTGTATGACATCACCTTCAAGTTGGACATGATTCCTATGCACCAACTTGAGGGGGAGTATTGGTGTGTCAAGAGGTTTTATCTTTAAGTTGATGTGTGTGTATTGTTATGTTCCACTTTTTATGTAAGTGTGGGTGTGTTGAGATTAATATGGGTCTCAATAACAACTTGTAATTGATATAATAATAAATGATAAAGGGATATGAGAGGATCTAACTCAACCCTAATTTTCTCTCTTCTCCTTCCTCACCCTAATCCTTAGCCTCACCATTAAAATTCTCATGAAAATATGAGGATAACTATTCTCTATCTATATATTCTTCTATACATGTATATTATTATGAACCTTAGGTGACGAGAACGCCGACATCATGGGCATAGGCTATGGACCATATCACGTGTAACAGCATCGGAAGAAACGGAATGGAAACCAAAACCAGGCCTAAAGGAGTAAAGCACAATCAAAGGAGCACAGGACAGTCGATCAATCGATCCCAGGCAATCGATCGATCGATTGAAGACAGAGGGTTAAGTCTTTTGGCGAATTTAATCTTCTCAGTCGATCGCTTGGTCCCAATTTTTCGATCGATCAATTGAGGACTGTGACTTCAGAGAAATTTATTATTTCTCAGTCGATCGATCGACTCTAAATTTCGATCGATTGACTGAGCAAGTAAGTGAGTCCGCCAAAAGACGGAATTTTGTTTTTTTCTTTTATTTCGAGTACTTTAGGGTAGTTTCGTAAATTAACAATTGATTACGAATGAAAAGCAAATTGCTTCAAGCTTGAGATGAGATTCTTCGAAGAGTGAATCTTCTTCCCGCGAAGGGTTTGGTGTGAAGCCAAGAGTGTGAAGCCCATGATCTCTATCTAATATCTTTATCTCTTTGGTTTATTTATTCTCTGCTATATTCTGATCCCTTGAACCCTATTTCATTCCATTTTAAATTGAACCACCCAAATTCTAAAACCCTAGTTTTCATCTAAACCGTTGAATCGACATGATTCAATAAACCATAGATCTCACCTGAGCCATTAAACCATTCTGAATTAAAACTCCCTGAGAGAACCAGTAATTCTACCTTGATCTACAAGTGAGCGCCCTAATCTGGAAGCGGCAAGAGTTCTATCTCTAGGATCCTCCTTCCGCGAAGCTAACGGATCTAACGCAACGGACTGGACCCTACCCGAACCAACACGATCATCCAAGCGGAAAACCATGGATCCCTAAGGTACCACGATTATTTTAAGATTTATTGCTTAATTAATTTAGTTTAATTTCGGCAAATATTCATTTCATTATCACTCATGTAATCTAGGGTCGTCGTCCCACGTCAGTTTTTGTATCAAAGCTTAGGTTCTAGGTTAGGGCATATTTGTGTGACATTTTAATTTCCATTGCATTTTATTTCAATTGTGATCAAAAGCGTGCACGTCTAGTGTCTGTTAAAAAGTCTCATTCATTGTTGGTTTATAATTGCATGCCATTTTAGAACCCGTATTAGTAGCCGTGATCACCATGGATATGAACAAGGTTGTCAATGTCCTTAGGGGTATCAAAGTTGAATTGAGTGCGATCAATGATAGGATGGTTGTCATGGAACAAGCTCAAACCTTTGAGGCTTCCGATGGTAGGTTGCTAAACCGAGTCAATCAGTTAGAAGGGGATGATGAGCACCTTGAGCAACGCCGTGAGGGTGATGATCCACGCTTTAAGCGCGGTGGTCATCAAAATGATCGAAATCAAAACCACAGGTTAGATCATCGTGGAGATGACTCCAACCCGGATGGGAAACTCTTTAAAAAAGTTCGAGTCAAGTTTCCATCTTTCGATGGAAGAATGGACCCTAAAGTCTTCCTTGATTGGTTATCCGATATGGATCAACACTTTGAGTGGTATGGTATGAGTGATGAGCGATATGTCAAGCTCGCCAAGATGAAGTTCATCGGCCAAGCCCGACTCTTTTGGGCCAATGTCTAGCGCATAAAAGCGACTGCGGGTTGTGCTCCCACTACCAGTTGGGAGGACATGAAGGTATGACTTATGGAGAAGTACGTTCCTTTATCATACTACCATCGCCTACTTGATCAATAACATAATTTATACCAAGGTAGTATACCCGTGACCGAATACATTGGCATATATTTGAAGAGTACATGATGAGAGCCAAGGTATCGGAAGATCCTCAAGTCACTCTCTCCAGATTCCACACCGGGTTGTGGTTTGACCTACAAAAAGAGTTGGTCTCTCACCCTGTTCAAACTCTTGAACAGTGTTACGTCGTCGTTCAAGACCTTGAGCAATATTTGAAAATGACGGTGGTGAGGCGATCTGAATCCCATACCGGTCAACATCGTGTCGAAGAGGTGAAGCTTAGTGCTGGAAACACACCTCCCAAACCTACACAATCCACTTCTACCAATGTGCGGATTGACAAAGGAAAGGGTGTGGTTGGAGAATTATCGAGGGGCGGTTCTCAAATCAAGTGTTATAACGTATAAATGTCAAGGGTTTGGACACTTTGCCGCCCAATGCCCTATGAGAGATCCCCAAAGGAATCTCTTCATTAAGGGAGAGGGAAATGAGGATGATGGAAATTTTGAGGAGGAAGTCTTTGAGCCAGATGTCACACCTAGTGATGAAGAAAATGATGACAGTGGTCGTACTCTAGTTGTCAGGTGTGCCCTTGCACAACCTCAACGGGATGAAAAAGAGGATTGGCGTAGGGAGAACATCTTCCACATCTTCGCCACATGTGGAACGAAAAGTTGTAGGGTTATCGTGGATAGCGAGAGTTGCACCAATGTGGTGTCGACACATACCATCACCCGCTTAGGGCTTACACCCGAGACCATATAAAGTTGTGTGGGTTGACTCTTCAACCATTCTCATGTCGCAAAGGTGTCGTGTGCCAATTCAATTGGGCTCGTATTCCGACACCTTGTGCTGTGATGTGGGTGTCAATGGGTGTGGGTCATATCATCTTGGGGAGGCTGTGTGTGACGGCCTCATCAATCTGTGCGCTAGCATAAAGGCATGGCCACCTTAGAGTTGGGCCTGTGGCTAACAAGAAGGCGGGTGGACCTTGTAGCTAGCTATGTAGCCCGTGGGCATAGAGACACGTGGCCCTGCAACGCGTGCATGTGTCCCTTATACACAATGCGACGTCGACTAGACGCATATGGGGCATGAAATGCGGTGCTCCGCGGAGGGGCATGCGACGTGGTGCCAAGAGGGCACGCGACGTCCGGGTGCTACAAGGCACGTGAGGTGGTGCTATGACGGCACGCAATGTGGTACCAAGAGGGCACGCGACATCTAGCTTGTACGGCAAGCAATGCGGTGCTAAGAGGGCACGTGATGCGGTGCCAAGAGGGCACGCAGCATCCGGGTGCAAGGACGAACCCGACATGGTGCCAAGTGGGTACGAGATACAGTCACGACTCAGACGTGATGCAGTGCCACAAGGGTACGCCATGTGGTGCTATGAGGGCATGCGACATGAGGCCATGAGGGCCTTGCGACATGATCGCGACACAGTGCTATGTGGGCATGAGGCCATGAGGACCTCGCGACGTGGTCGCGATGCGGAAGCGACGCGGACGCCACACGGTCGCAAGTGACGCTAATGCGTGACCTCACAAGATGTGTGAGCTTGGAGGATGGCACTGTGTGCCACGGACAGAGATTCGTGTGCCATAATAAATGCTAAGACACCACTTTTACAGGTGTGTGCCACGAGCAGAAGGTCGTGTGCCATGGTGGTATGTCAAACCAAGGGGTTTGAGGTTCTTCTGCTGGTTAGCTCAAGTTGGTGTTTAGACCATACTTGGGGGAAGGGAGCTGTGGAGCTATTCTCCCACACATGGGGCCCTGCATTGCGGGACGAATGCATGGACTTTCTAGGTTAGGGGTGGGCCTAGAACGTCGTTGCAGCGATGCGGCGATGCCATGTGTCACCTAAGGTGAGGTTACCATGTGGCCCCGGGCTAGAAACGCGGTGCACATGGGTCGGTGACCTCACGAGGGCACTCAAGGGCTATGTGGGATGCAGTGGTGCGCATTAGCTGAGGACCTAATGCGGATGTGTGCTGGTCGCGCGGGCCACACACGATGCCTGGTTTGGATAGCATGAAGAGCTGCAAGTTTGGATAGCATGAAGAGTTTCATGCTACTTCAAGTGTGCTGGTCGCGTGGGCCACACACGATGGTTGGCTTGAATGGCATGAAGAGATGCATGCCACTGTCACAAGTGAGGAACTAGTGCATTGCACAAGGTGAAGCTGGACAGGCCCAATGGCACTGAGGTCTTAGCATGCATGTCGCGGTTAGACACGAAGCATTGAAATGGTTTGCCTCAGGTGAAGGCAACCATGACGCGGGAGTGCCCGTCCTCTAGGCCGGTGGTATCAGAGTGATGGTTGGATAAGTTGGTCTCGTTGTGCGCGACAGTGAGACGTTGCACGAGTGTGATAACCAGTGTTAGGTTATGCTTCGTGAAAAGTTGATATCTGAGTTAGGCTGGCCTCGCTGTAGCAGTAGCGAGGCGCCGCACAGGTGTCAAAAAAGTTACCCTGTGACATGTGGCTCTATGACTTGAACGTGACCATTCTAGGTCGTTCTAACATTTGCACGTTCATGTATAAAGGTAAGAAAATCACTTTAAACCCCTTGCCTCCCAAGGCACCATCGACCAACAAAGTCGAAAAGAAGGGCGG
This sequence comes from Chloranthus sessilifolius, assembly GCA_021018995.1. NCBI lineage: Eukaryota > Viridiplantae > Streptophyta > Magnoliopsida > Chloranthales > Chloranthaceae > Chloranthus > Chloranthus sessilifolius. The sequence goes on along the minus strand of CM037587.1, from coordinate 120,102,643 downwards.
TCAATCTAAGATCATCAACATTGTGAGTCCTTCGGAGTTTGAGAGAGCGTCTTTAGATCAAAGCGTGGTGTATGTTGTTATCACAGTCGAGCTTGCTCTCGAATCTATGGGCAAATACCCCAAGGAGGCTGAGCCGCTTTTAAAAGAATTTATGGATGTCTTCCCAGAAGACTTACTCAATGAGCTCCCTCCCATGCGTGACATCCAGCACACCATAAACTTACTTCCCAGAACAACCCACCGAGCTTGTCCCATTACAGGCTGAATCCGGTTGAACATGTCGAGCTAGCACGGCAAGTCGATGAGCTCCTTCAGAAGGGGTTCATCCAAGAGAGTCTGAGCCCCTGAGTTGTACTCGCACTACTCACACCAAAGAAAGACGGTACTTGGCAAATGTGTGTGGATAGGCCATCAACAAGATTACGATTGGTGCTACTATCTTCTCCAAGATAAACCTTAAAAGTGGCTACCATCAAGTCCGTATCCGCCCCAGGGATGAGTGGAAAACTGCCTTCAAGACCACAGATGGTCTTTATGAGTGGATGGTCATGCCTTTTGGGCTATCTAATGCCCCGAGCACCTTCATGAGGCTCATGACCCAAGTGTTGAGGTCGTTCCTAGATAAATTCCTTGTATATTTTGACGACAACTTGATTTACAGTCATGACAAGGAGCAACACTTGATCCACCTTAGGCTGGTTTACGAGATATTGAGGGGAGAGATTATACGCGAATTTGAAGAAGGTGCACATTCATGAAACGATCCGCTGTCTTCTTGGAATTCATTGTCTTGGTCGACGGGATGGTTGAGGACCTCGAAAAGGTTAAGGCTGTTGTGGAGTGGTATGAACCTAAGAATATTCACGAAGTCCGTACTTCCATGCTTGGCTACATTCTTCGTCGCTTCATTCGAAGTTTTAGCACCATTATGGCTCCCATCACCGATTGCATGAAAAAGGGAGAGTTTCAATGGAGCAAAGTCGCGACGAAAAACTTTGTCGAGATTAAGGATAGAATGACTAGTGTACCCATCATGCGTCTACCAGACTTTTCTAAAATCTTTGAAGTAGCATGTGACGTGTTGGGTATAGGTATAGGCGGAGTGTTTAGCTACTTTAGCGAGAAGCTTAATGAAGCAAAGCAAAAATACTCCACCTATAATAAGGAGTTTTATGTGGTCGTTCGATCTCTTGGTATTGAAAACATTACCTTAGATCACAAGAATTCGTGTTGTTTTCCGACCATGAAGACTTGTGCTTCCTTGCTTCCCAGAAGAAGTTGAACCCAAGGCACGTGACATGGGTCAAATACCTTCAAGGGTTCACATTCGTGTTGAAGCACAAGGCCGGTGTTGAAAACAAAGCGGCTGATGCGCTTAGTCGTCAGGTGACGACTTTGCACATTATGATCACCAAGGTCATCGGATTTGAGCAGTTGAAACAAGATTATCCCGAGTGTCCAGATTTCAAGGTGGAATACACTGCTCTCCTTCATAATCCGACCAACACCAACTCCAAGTATAGCTTGTAGGATGGGTATTTGTTCAAAGGCAATCGTTTGTGCATCTCTCGCACTTCATTACGTGGCTTCCTCATTTGGGAGTTACATATCGAAGGGATTGCTGAACATTTCACGCGTAACAAGACCATTGTGCTCGTAGAGGATAGGTTTTACTGGCCTAGCCTTATGAGAGATGCTTCTCCAATTGTGAAACAATGCCGTACATCCCAAGTGGTCAAGTAGAGTAAACAAAATATTGGTCTATACACCCCGTTACCCGTGCCACACCCCGTGGGAAGACATCTCCATGGATTCGTGCTCGGACTCCCCAAGACTGCAAAAACACGATTCCATTTTTGCGGTAGTGGACCACTTTTCCAAAATGACCCACTTTATACCCTGTTCCAAGACCACCGATGCGGCTCATGTTGCTAAATTATTTTTTGGGGAGGTGGTGCCTTTCCATGGGTTACCCAAAACCATCGTGTTAGATAGGGTCGTAAAGTTCACTCGTTATTTTTGAGAAATCTTGTGGCACATGATGGGTACCATGTTACAGTTCTCTTCTGCCTATCACCTTCAAGCCGATGGCCAAACCGAAGTCACCAATATAAGCTTAGGTAACCTCCTTCGTTGTCTTGTCGATGATTACATTAGCACTTAGGACTCTACCTTGTCAATGGCCGAGTTCGCATATAACAATTCAATCAATAGGTCCATAGGCATGAGTCCGTTTGAGGTCGTACATGGTCATAGGCCTGGAACACCCCTAGATTTAATCCCCATGTCTGCATCACATCGAGTGTTCGAGTCCGTAGATGCATTCGCACAGCATATTCATAGTTTGCATGTTGAAATTAGACAAAAAATTAATTCAAGCAATGAACAATACAAAATATCGGTGAATGGACATAAGCTATTCAAGGAATTCCAAATCAATGATTATATCATGGTTCGGATTAGGCCTGAACGATTCCCATTGAGAGTCGCCAAAAAGCTCCAAGCCCGAGGCGCTAGGCCTCTTAGAATTGTGGCACGGAGTGGTCCTAGTGCTTACGTTTTTGAGTTTCCTCCAGATACAGGAATTAGCTCAACATTCAATGTGGAGAATCTAGTTCCTTCTATGAGCTCAACCCCACCTTGCAATCCCTTCCAAGCACCCACTGGTCATAATCCCAATCCAACCTTGCAGCCTTTGCCGCTTCCTTCCCCATGCAAGCAAAGGAAAGATGAAATTGAAGAGATACTAGATGATTTTGTGGTTTCCACCCATAGTGGAGAATTTCAGAAGTATTTGGAAAAGTCAGAATCTGAAAATGCATGGATAAAAGAAGATGAGGTTCGTCGTCTAAACCCTGATTTGCTCGATCGATATCACGACTTCGCTTCATCGGTGATGAAGCGTTTTCGGTCTGGGAGAATTGACGGGGACGCTGACATCGTGGACATTGGCTATCGACCATACCGCGTGTATCGGCGTCGGAAGAAACAGAATGGCAACCAAAACCAAGCCTAAAGGAGTACAGCACAATCAAAGGAGCACATCACAGTCAAGGATCAAAATGCCGGTTTTCCGGTACGTATCGTCCGGGCCGAAAACCGGTACGTATCGGACGATACGTACCGGAACAGTAAAATGTATCGTCCGGTATTAGCCATATAAATGGGCGATACGGTACATTTAATGTACCGTATCGTCCACCTCCGATACCGATACGTATCGTCCGATACGTATCGGTATCGGACGATATTTTGATCCATGATCACAGTCGATCAATTGATCCCAGGCAATCGATCAATCGATTGAGGACAAAGGGTTAAGTCTTTTGGCGAATTTAATTTTTTTAATCAGTCCATTGGTCTTAATTTTTCGATCGATCGATTGAGGACTGTGACTTCAAAGAAATTTATTATTTCTCAATCAATCGAACGACTGAGCGAGTAAGTGAGTCCGCCAAAAGAAGGAATTTTGCTTTTTTCTTTTATTTCGAGTACTTTAGGGTAGCTTCGTAAATTTTCTGTTTTAGGGCTTTATCTTTTGAGACCTATATAAGGTCATTAAGAAATATTGTAATTAACTATTGATTATGAACAAGGTTCAACCGAAATGTTTCGGTTTCGGCCCCCACCAAAACAGAAACGATAACATAAAATTTTGGAGTTTTTGTACTGTATTGAAGTTTTCAGCCGAAATTTCGGTTTCGGTCTCCACCGAAACTGAAACGAAAACCGAAATTTTGATCCATGATTATGAATGAAAAGTAAATTGCTTCAAGCTTGACATGAGCTTCTTCGAAGAGTGAATCTTCTTCCTACGAAGGGTTTGGTGTGAAGCCAAGGGTGCGAAGCCCACGATCTCTATCTAATATCTTTATCTCTTTGGTTTATTTATTCTCTGCTATATTCTGATCCCTTGAAACCCTATTTCATTCCATTTTAAATTGAACCACCCAAATTCTAAAACCCTAGTTTTCATCTAAACCGTTGAATCGGCACGATTCAATAAACCATAGATCTCACCTAAGCCATTAAGCCATTCTGAATTAAAACTCCGTGAGAGAACCAGTAATTCTACCTTGATCTACGAGTGAGCGCCCTAACATAGAAGCGGCTAAAGTTCTATCTCTATTATCTTCCTTCCGTGATGCTAACGGATCTAGCACAACGAACTGGACCCTACCCGAACCAAAACGATCATCCAAGCAGAAAACCATGGAACCCTAAGGGACCATGATTATTTTAAGATTTATTGCTTAATAAATTTAGTTTAATTTCGATAAATATTCATTTCATTATCACTCACATAGTCTAAGGTCGTCGTCCCGCATCATTAGGTCATTAAACATAGTTACAAGGATAATAACAAGTGGTTGACTAAACTAGTTCATAAGATACTAAAAATGAAGAAAATGCCTAATGTCAGTCCTAAGCTCAAATGAAAAGAGGGCTAGCATTAAGTTGATGACCACCTGTAAACTTTCTATCAATCCCTAAAATGAATCATACAACAAATCCACATAAAGCTAGAGCATTTCTCTTACTCGATAGACTACAATTGAATTTGGTCATACTGAGAAGCCGAGTATAAAACTACTATCAAATCTCCTTTTTGAGGTCAATCCTAAGCATTTGGTTGACGGCCCACTATAAAAAGTTTGTTATTATAAATCCACTAAAGCTACATAAGTGACAAATTTTTAGTATGGAGTTTAGTCGAAGTGAGAAGTAGAATGGCACAACTATTGTGAGTTCAAAGGAAAGGTTACCACACTTTGATGGACAGGCTGCGAATAGAAGGCAAAAGGGTCGCCAAGAAGAAAATGCACTTTGAATGGATATATTAATATCTATGATATGGATGCAGTGGCAATAACTAATGTAAGAACTGTGCCTAGGGAAATAGGATTCACAAACTGACCTCAAATAGATGGGATAAGATGACAATGATGATGATATGTAATGGCTAATAAAGCTTGCCAATTCGGCCAAACAATGAAGCTTATATTAGGCATGATTGTTAGGACATTTAGGATGAGACTGCTAACTTTATTTTCATAGATTGCTAGCATAAGAAATGACGACATGTTGGGCGTCCAAAGGGAGTTGATTTTGTAAGCATTTTGATGCCTATGGTAGACTCTAACATCATGTAAAATTGCCATCCGTCCACATCTTTTTTTTCCATTTGATTGGGTTAACACATTTGTCTACCTCAATGTCATCTAAAAGCTCATATGCCATAGACTTTTCCCCTTTAAACTCTTCTTCCTTTCCTTTTCGTATTTCTTGAGCAAATCAGAGCATATAGCCTTTACTAAGGTGAAATGTTGCATCTTCTTTGGAGTACATACAGGGAAAACCCTATGTGCCAGATTCAACAGCACTATCAGAGTTTTTAACTGCCTCACTGATTGATGCACATCAAATATAAGGTTTTCCGCACTGATATTATGGTGTAGCACACATGGATTTGTAAATAGACCTAACAAACTATTCTAGTCTTTTGAGAAGTTGTGTTCATGAAATGGTGTTGATGTGTCAAGGGGTCAGAACAAGATAAATAAATATATAGATAAATTATTATTCACTATCAAAAGCATAATTAATGAGAATATACCTACACTGCAGTGTTTGTTAATGGTGTCTGGGTTTGACAAAGCCGGTAATTTTGGACACAACAATGTATGTTACACTCAAAATTCAGCATTTGCTATGTTATGAGGCATGCAAATTTTGATTAGAGTTATTATATGCTCTTATCCAAGTGAGACAAACTAACATGTAGATCCTACATATCATCTCCTTACATTTTGAAAGTTCCCTTGGATTATTATGTTCATTAAGGAGTTGCAAAAAATTTCAGTGAGACACTAGGTGACTGACAAAGATATCAATAAAAGCATACAGGTTTTTAACAAATGTCTAACAAATTATGAGAGGCTGACAAGCCTATTTCTTGAGGTCATTAACGATCTTGTAACCTATAGACATGATTCAAATATGACCCAATATGAATACCATATAGAAAAGGGGTAGCTTTATCAACACCCATGGAATCTTGGAGGGTACCTATGCCAAAAATTATTAGCTGCTTTAAATCAGACGATGAATATCGCTTTTCGCCCCAATCTTCCACACAAGGGAACTTGAGACCATGAGCGTATCATCAGACAGTCGGTCTTTGATTCCACGTGGCACAGAACACTCAAACGTGATTTTAGGCACACATCACACTCAAACGTGATTTTAGGGTTTTTTTTTTGGGATCTGTGCCACGAGGAATAAAAAACTGACAGTCTGATGGTATGATCATGGTCGCAAGATCCCTCGTGTAGTAGATTGGGGCAAAAAATGATCTCCATCATCTGATTCAAAACAGTCAATGGCTTTTGGTGCAGGTGCTCTCCAAGATTCTGTGGGTGTTAATAAAGACACCCATACAAAAAATAGACCAACACTTTTATACCTGTTCCACCGTAATATCTATAGATTCAAGACCTGAATTTATTTCTTGTAAAATTGGGGATATAGCATCAAATCCTGAAGTGGAGCAGTAAGGGCTCAAATCAACGGATACCCATTCATGTTTCCCTTCTCTGCGTGAGTACTTTGCACTTAGGATCATAATGCAAACAAAAAATCAAAGTACAGCATGAATATCAACAACGAAAAAACATTGTAGGATACCTTAATACTTTCTTCAATAAATAGAACTCATTTTCAAATCCAGCATTCATTTCCTGCATGTAGAAGGCATATAAATCTACCAACAAAAGGCATCCGCACAAAATGGACATCAGATATCCGAATTAGTACCAAATTAAATTCATCTTTTAATATTTTTGAAACCCTTCGTAAAGCCCCTCTTGGACAATATTCCCAAACTTCACCAGGTTTTGATTGCATCTCAGCCAAAACCATTTCTTCCTGTTTGGACCTATTCAAAACATAAATTAAAATGTAACCATATTAATACAGGCACCTACAGAAAACTCTCCCAACACAAGTATATAATCATGTCCATATTATGCGTCAAATGGAAACATAGGTATAACTAAAGGAAGAACATCAGAGATAATTCTTCTGGATTAAGGATAGAAATTTAAAAACAAACCATGAATTTGTTTTACAAAAAAACAAAAGAAAAAAACAAAAAAAAACAAAAGTGATCAGTTAAATATACAGTACAAAAGATTGCAGTACCTAGTAAGTTCCAGTATTCATATAGAAACCAATAGAATTTTTTCACCTACATTATCATCGCCTTGTCCCATCTATTTGAGGTTAGTTTTGCAACTTCTGTTTCTCCACCCATTCATTGTTTAGGGCTAAATCTCAAAGACTTACATGCCTTAGCAAAATGAAGTAGGTGATATAAAGAAAAAAAACCTTCCAGATATGCCAAGTTCCATGCTGAGCGGTTGACGCGGGACGATAACCCTAAAATGCGGAATATGATTTTTTTATGCAATTTGGCCGAAATTAAATAAAGTAATTCAAGTTTAATCACAAAACTATCTTAAGATACCTTAGGGTTGGAGAATTTTGATGAGTAGATCACACGAGATCCAGGTAGGGTCCAGTCCGATGCGCAAGTACTTTTAGATTTGAGGCGAGATCGGCCTAGAGATAGAACTCTAGCTTTTTCCAGGCTTGGGCGTTCGTCTTCGATCCGATGTAGATTCGCAGGCTCTAACTAGGGCTTTGGAAATAGGTGTATGATTTTGTAATGGGCTTATGGTTTTGATTTATGGCTTAGAAAAGGGTTTTGGGCTCTGTTTGATTTGAGATTCTGAAAGGGATTCATGATTTTAGGGATCAAGAAATCAATAGGTTAAGATGTAGGAGAAACAAGCATGGATTAATAAGGAAAAATCCAAAGAAGACAGTGATAGAGAAAATAACAATGGCTTTTGGGAATCACTCCCTTGGCCTCACACCAAACCCATCTCAGGCAAAGAATATTCAAGCATAAAAGCATTCAAAATATTCAATAACTAATTAAAAAGTCTTTACAAGCCTCTATATATAGACCACCAATAATTAAAATTCGAAATAAAGAGTTCTAATAGAAATAAAGCACAAAAAGGCAAGTTTTTGCCAAAAAAACTCAAATTTTAGAGTCAGAACGCCCACGGACGTCCAGAGGCTCCCCACGGACGTCCGTGACCTACTGAAGGAAGCAGAAATCATGACGTCTGTCAAGCTTTCATCTTGACCGGCCCAAATCTGCCTTCATGTGAATAAAGAATTTTTTTTTTTTTTCTCGTTGAAATTTATTGCGGTTCAACTTCAATATTTTCATCTTGACGCTTCCCGTCATTCTCTCCATCAAAATGTTTCATCACCGGCGAAACACGAGTTGTATTTTGACCAAGCCTCTTCTTTCGACGCCGATAATCTATTGTGGCCCCAAATCCAAGGCTCCCGAACTTGGCGTTCCCCGTCATTCTCCTCCGCTCAAAATGTTTCATCACCGATGAAACACGCACATAGTACTGATCAAGTGTATCGGAACTCGCACAATGGAACTCCTTGCAACTAGCCCAAACAATCTCAGCTCCTGCTGACGTATGATCCTCATCTTGGTTGATTGTGGCGGGACGCACACGGTAATCCTCTCCTTGATGAACCAAATAACCCGGCTTGCAAACTCACTCTACCAAATATTTTTGAAGCTTCTCATCAACTCTCCCGAACCTGAAGGAATTCATCCCCGATGAAATGTGATCGCGATATCGGTTGGGATGACAAGAACTCAAATGGCAAGCTCTTTCATCATTGGTCCATGTACTCTCGATAGGCGAAGTATCAGCAGATAATTTGTAGTGATTGTTGCTTGAATTAATCTTGTGTTTAATTTCAGCATGCAATGCAAAATGAAACTCAAAACTTGACTCACAACAAGACTCGGAATGTGAAGCGGAATGCAACTCGAGACTATGATGTGTGAGTGTATCTATGGATTCAATACTCTCATGTGCATGCGACTCGACCACCGACAAGGACTCGTGCACACTGAGTTCTATGGGCACCAACACATCATGCATACGCGACTCAGTAGATTCTTGTGTGGGTGACTCGGTTGACTCACGTATGGGAGACTCAACATCACTACTCATAAGGGAAATAGAGGTCGTTTCAACACAAACTAGACTTTCATCAACTTTTTCCATCTCCTCTTCACTCATTACGACATTTAGGGTCGACACTTCTTCCACTTCCCTATTCTCGTGCTCCTTAGGATTCACTCTTTGGGCAATAAATCAAGTGGAAATTTTGTGGGGCATTGGTATGCAAAGTGTCCAAACCCTTGACACTTAAGACAATCAGGGCACTTATTTGTCTTAGTTCTCAAACTCTGTAGAAGGTGACGGTGTGTGAAAGGAACATATTGTTCGATAAGTTCCACCTTCATGTCCTCCCATGTGGAGATGACTTTATTCCGAAGAGACTCAGTGCGACGTTCTAAGCGAGTCCAAAAAAATTTGGCATTACCCTCCAACTTTGTTTTCACTAACGTAACTTTGTACTCATTCGGTACGCCATACCAATCTAAATACTCTTCCACACTAGACAACCACTCCACGAAGGTTTTATGGTTTGTCGTACCCTCAAAATCTGGGACTTCATTCCGAATAGATTTTAGAAACCTATCGGCAGTATCGTACTCGGGTTCACGATGATGAGGGTATCCCCTAACTCTAGTCTCATCACAACTGTTGAGACTTTGCCAAGAATTTGGTGTGCAACGGCTCCTATTATTAATTGCATACATTTGAGCTTTGATGTCCCAAAGGGCATCGACAATCTCGCTCATGCTCATAGTGAACACGACTTACTAACACAGGTGCTAAATGACATGCAAACATGAACTATAATGGATGAGTAATTTTGTCAAACACATGACGTGCACACATAAAATCTGAACGAAGATGCTATGAAAATTAAAGTGACACACAATATGCCCTAACCTAGAAAACCTAGGGCTCTGATACCAAAACTGACGCGGGACGATAACCCTAAAATGCGGAATATGATTTTTTTATGCAATTTGGCCGAAATTAAATAAAGTAATTCAAGTTTAATCACAAAACTATCTTAAGATACCTTAGGGTTGGAGAATTTTGATGAGTAGATCACACGAGATCCAGGTAGGGTCCAGTCCGATGCGCAAGTACTTTTAGATTTGAGGCGAGATCGGCCTAGAGATAGAACTCTAGCTTTTTCCAGGCTTGAGCGTTCGTCTTCGATCCGATGTAAATTCGCAGGCTCTAACTAGGGCTTTGGAAATAGGTGTATGATTTTGTAATGGGCTTATGGTTTTGATTTATGGCTTAGAAAAGGGTTTTGGGCTCTGTTTGATTTGAGATTCTGAAAGGGATTTATGATTTTAGGGATCAAGAAATCAATAGGTTAAGATGTAGGAGAAACAAGTATGGATCAATAAGGCAAAATCCAAAGAAGACAGTGATAGAGAAAATAACAATGGCTTTTGGGAATCACTCCCTTGGCCTCACACCAAACCCATCTCAGGCAAAGAATATTCAAGCATAAAAGCATTCAAAATATTCAATAACTAATTAAAAAGTCTTTACAAGCCTCTATATATAGACCACCAATAATTAAAATTCGAAATAAAGAGTTCTAATAGAAATAAAACACAAAAAGGCAAGTTTTCGCCAAAAAAACTCAAATTTTGGAAGCCCGTCACGACGTCCACAGACGTCCATCGTGCCCCACGGACGTCCATCAGTGTTTCACGGACGTCCATCACTGTTCACGGACGTCCGTCACTGTTCATGTGAACAGTAACTTTTTTTTTTTTTTTCTGAAGTTGAAATTCAATTACGGTTCAACTTCAATACTTTCGATCTTGACGTTCCCCATCAGCGGTGGATCAATATATCATGAAACTAGGTTGGACTTTGCAGCAAGATGGTATAACTAGGAAGAAATATTAATTTTAGATGTACTCATAGCTTTAGAGGTTTTTAATGACTATGAGTCGTATCAAATAGAAGTGCGAATAAGTTTCCCGGGAAGGCAACAGAAGACGCATGAGTCGGTCATAGCTATTTGAGGTCAAAGGATAAAAAATAAAGGAAGTCATTATGGCGTAACAAAGCATGGTATATAAATTATGAGAAGTGTCAATAATATGGTATCATAGACTGCATGAATTTCTTTTGTAGCAGATTATAAATTATACTCCATTGGCTTGATCTTATGAATTTAGAACTCAGAGTCCTCTGATCATCAAATATGTCGAGTCCCCTCTCCTCACGCCCACGACCAAATGTCCTTGTAGTCAGACCCTAAAAAAAGCAATGAGAACGTAAAAATGTTATACCACTGTTCATGAATTTTGTAATGTTACTAACAGACAGAAGACTCGATGGCATCTTTGGAATGTGAAGAGTAGAGTCAAGGGACCCATTAGCAACCCAAATATTACGTGGAGTGGACATGGGTATAATAAAATCAAACATAGTTGACATACCGGGTATGTGATCTGTGGCACCTGAATCAATGATTCAAGAAGACTATGATGAGGATGAGGCAACGGTTGATCCAACAGCACCTGACTCAGCAAGGTGAGAGGATGAGGCATGTGCACCAGAAGCTCTCTGAATAAGATCCTGATACTCTCTCTATGACAATCACTTAAGCTGGGGACTGAGCCTTAGGGTGTTTTGGTTGCACAACGAAAGTAGGTGTAGCATCATCCTCTGCAACAAATGCATGGTTGCTCAGAAACTTTGACTTCCATAACAAATCCTAACAGGTCTCCTTTAGATGCCTCTTTCTTCCACAGTGGTGTATTTTAACTTCTATTTTTCACATGATGGTCCCCCACAGCCACGTCCTCCTTGTCTGCAGGTCTACCACCTCCCCAGCGAAACTCCAAAGGGGGAAGGGAGGAGAAGAGTTGAGCGATCGGGAGCATCAACAGACACGTGTATCAACTGGTGTCTATTCTCCTCATGTTGTAGAAGAGAGAAGACTGTGCCAAGTGGCGGCCACTCCACTCACTTATTAGGGGTTAACCCCTCTCAACAAATCAAATATCTCCTTCCTTTTGAGTGGGTAATTGGCCTTTACAACACATTCATTACACCTTGGCCTGCTAGCATACCCGCTATAGATATTATTTTCCGGATATCATGCCAATTCATCCCACACGCTCCTCGACAATGTATAATACTCTCCAATTGGCCTTTCTCCTTGACGAGTATTGTTGATTCGATCAATTAATTGAAACATCTTGGCTAAATTTTGCCTTTGTGAGAAGACATCACGTACTGCATCCATAATTCCTTTGCATTAGTTGCATACATGAAAGACCGGCCGAGAGTAGGCTGCATAGAATGGAGAAGCCATGTCATAACTGTAAGGTTATCACGTTCCTAGCCAATATGTTTCGGGTCTGTGACATCTTGGTTGGGGAATACTCCCATTTACAAATCCAAACTTTCTCTTGGACCCCCAAAACATAGAGGCAGACCTTGCCAAGGTCAAATTTTACAATCATGATTTGCAGCCCATGGGACTCGTCCACCCGACTACCAACTTGGATCTTGACCTCATCCATAAGTGTGAACCATTCTTATATACAATTCACCACACAAACCACACAAAATTTCAAACAACGCTAACACTAATTTCGGCCCTCATCAACCCCATGCACAAGTTCAGCCTTCAAACACCAGAAGAAATCACCTGAATTTGTAACTTGTTTACAAAATTCATAACATTTTACAAAGGCGATATCCAACCCATGAGCACAAGAGGCATCATATCTTGCATAGAATGAATGCAATCGGCACAATAAGATATACAAAGTAAAGGGATCCAAACCTATAGGTCCTTTCAAGATCTTCGTTTTTCGTGAACTAGTGCAAAAAAAAACCCAATTTGGAAAAAACACATCAAATCTTCATCCACACCTCAGCAAATACTACAAGATTAGTACTAAAGATTCCTTGCATCAAACTGATTCAGTCCATATCTGAATTGACCCACTTTGTGGGGTCACAAAGGTCAAGGGTTCAGAAAACCGTGAATCCCCTCATCACTACAAAATCCTTTGAAACAATTACTGGAAGGCTTCAAAGCGATAAAGTCCATGAATCAAAGATGTGTACCTTATAGTTTTGATCTCATATCTATAAAAAAATTGAAATTCAAGGTAAGAATTCAACAGTGATGACATCAGCATAGCATCAGAAAGATGATGACGTCGTTAGCAATAGCTCTTAATTCTGATGGTCATGCTCTGATACCAAGTTGGATTTGATGATTAATAGTTAAGGTTAGAAGAAGAAAAACAAGAGAGATGGAGAACATTAGGGTTGAGAGAGATTAGTCTCACAACCTCATATTATTAGATTATATAGTTCATAGAAATTAATTGACACGTCATTTTTTTCCGATACACCCAATGACTCCTAATGGCACACCAATTATTCTGACAACTATTAAACCTTCCACTTTTGTTCAAATGAAATTTCATCGAAAGACAGCAAAAGCACAGAATGACCGCATCAAATGGAAACTCAAAAGAATCTACAATAACATAATCATATAACAAATAATACTATTTTTAATTTCATCGAATGGCCCACAAGGATATCAGGATGTGTTGAATATTCCCAATCCAATATCTTCATATTATAAGATAAACAATAGTATCATAGTCCGTGGATATAGAGAACTCAATGAATGGGATTAAAGAATTAAAAGATTATAACCGCCATATGAGATGAAACGAATATGTACGATCCAGAAGATATCAGATATGTAATTTTAGAATAATCATATTTCCTTGTGTTTCATCTTCACTATAAAATTTTACGCAGCTTAGAAACACCATTGATTCCATAAAGTACAGAACAAAGAAGAAGAAGGAAACAAGAGGAAATTTATTGAAGCTGCCAATGAAGGAAAAAACTTTCAAGAAAATTCAAATTTCAGTACCATGGAAGCCTGTGCTTGGTGGAAAAATCAGGTATCAGTCTGATCTCACCAACAGCAGTTAGATTGGTCCCTTCCGCTGGTCCATCAGCATATGAACTCATTCCCATGGATGCATATGCCAAACCAACGCCATTATGCTTCACAGATTCATAGAAGCGTTTAACTGGGACAACCTGAAATGATACAATAACAAACAAATAAAAATCATCCTACACAAAGAAGCTACTGTGATTTCATGGTGGTATCGCAGTCTGAATAGTTTGGCCAGATTTTGCTATTTTGCATTTCACCTTCCCTTTCTTGTAAATATGACCAGATTTTTGTAACTCAAAATGGATTTATTTCAGTTATTGTTATGAGGGAAAAGGTAAAAATTGGATTGTTTAATTAAATTTTGTTTTCAGAAAGAAGATAAAAAATTTAGAAAAAGAAAAGACAATCAAATTAGTAAAATGTTTACAGAGAATAATTTAGAAAATGATTTCAGCTAGATAAAATAACAAGATAAGATGTTTTGAGAAGAAAGACGAGATTAGAAAATGTTTTAGGCAAATAAAAATACAACTCAAAAAAAAGAAAAAAAAAAAAGAATGTTTTGAGAAAAACACAACTCCATGCTATGCAACAAATTCCAATATACTAGTTATATATAATTTTCGGTAAACTTCTTTCACAAAGCAATCACTTGGCCTAATTGTTGAAGGGATTTAATTTGGCCTAGAGGTCTTGAGTTCAAACCTCCCAAGGCTCATAAGAATTTTAATTATTTTTGTTTATACATTTAGATTTTGGGCACAAACATAAAATATGTGTTTTAATGTCTCACATATTGACTCAGCTTAGAGGAAGGATTCCTTCTCCAAAAGATTTTGCGTGTGAACCCTAGCCCTCTTGACTGAACTTTTTACATAGAAACCAATTTTTATTAAGAAAAAGAAAAACTTATAGTTTTCAAACTTTCTTATTAAGAAATGATTAGTGCCTATTTTTAGTAACCTAGCTAAGTTGGGATTCTTAACCCCAATCTTATAAATATACTAGCATATGCACGAGAAAAAAATAGAAAATTTGGAAAAGTGTTTCAATCTAAAATAATTTACTAAAATGGTTATAACTGTTATTTATATATTATGTTAAAATAATTTTGTGATCGCATTTAGAATAGTACACAAAAGAATAATCTAACAAACGACTAATGTAAAGAAAGAGAAATATATTGGAGTGTTTGGTGTGTGTTTATCTATAGATATATTACTTATGGTGTGGATTTAGCATGTAATGGGGTGTCTATAATGCTTTGCCTTTATTAGTATAAAGGCTAGTTGCGGTCCTCTTGCAACCTCAATTAGACCATTCTATTCTCTAACTTTCTCTTCCTTCTCTTCTTCTTCTATACTCCACAAACCGTAACCCTAAAGTCAAGTAAACATATATATATATATATAAGTCTATTCTTTATAAATAAAAAATTAAATTAAAGAGATCACAAATGGGAAAAAATTTTAAAAAGGTGAAATTTTTTAGAAAAATATCTTAAAATTCTAGCTCTCATTAGACAAATAATAACATTTAAATGAAAATATTAGATCTTCAAAAAAATAAAGGACTTTAGAAACCATTGATGTTGTGAGAGTTAGTGTTTGAATTGGCCCCTTAGTAGTTGCTGATTATTTTGGTCTGAGTTTGGATGACTAAAATGGAGATGACAACTATGACCCTTATCTCTCTTTCTACAGTTCAGCATGTCACGCTTGTGTTGGATGCAACTTCTTCTTCCACCTCATATATGATGATTGATTTTGGGGATACTGACCACATGACTGGAGATTCTCAGGGGTATTCATCCTATTCTCCTCCACAATCATCCTCTCAAGTTCGACTAGCTTATGATTCTTCCACCCCTATCACACGTGTGGCAACCATTCTGGTAGCATCTACTCTGTCGCATGTCCTTCATGTTCCTTATTTATTTACATATTTGCTTTCAATTAGTAATCTCATACTCTCACTAAACATTTAAATTGTTCCCTTACTTTTTGTCCTTCCTATTGTATTGTTCAGGATCTTGCCATTAAGAGAACTGTTGGTAAAGGCATTGACAGAGGCGGTTTACATATGTGGATGTAGATCATACGTTCTCTTCTAATGTTACTGTTGAAGTCAATTATCCTCTTGATCTTTCACCATGTTGCTCATTTCCTATTATCACTAGCCCATATACTCTTTCTCTATGGCATGCCAAATTAGAACATGTCAAATTAAAAACTATATGCTCCTTAATTCCATCTTATAATACTGTTTGCATGTCTTCCAATTGCACCTTTTCTAAACAAGTCAGAAGAGATTATACATCTCAAATGCACAGGTCAATTCTCCATTTTATTTGATTCATTCAGCTGTGTGGGGTCCTCCTGTTATCTCTCTTCAAGCATATCGCTATTATGTTGTTTTTACTGATGACTACACCAGTGGTACTTCGGTCCCTCTCATGAAATCTAGAGATGACATACTCTTTAAGTTTCAGAAATTTCATTCCTTGGTTCAGACCCAATATGGTGCCTCTATTAAAGCTTTTTGTTCCGATAATGGAGAAGAGTACACCTCTAACTCATGTGTCCAATATATTAAAAATCATTAGCTTCGTGCAATAATTGTGTCTCTATACTCCTCAACAACATGGAGTTATTGAATGCAAACATAGACATCTTAGTGGAGTTACTTGGTCTCTATTGAGGGGTATGCATGTGCCTAAGACATATCGGTGTATGGTCTTACCCACTACTTGTTTTTTATTAATCGCACTTCTTCGAGGATTCATGGAGGTCACGCTCCTTTTTTAGTCTTACGTCCCAATGATCGCATGTTTTCTATTGAATCTAGAGTTTTGGGTGTTCTTACTTCGTCCTAGACCTTTGTCCTAATAGACATAAAAGTTATGATTGCTTGATTAAACACATTTTTGTTGGTTACTCGAGTGCATCTAAGGGATATCGTTGTTACAATCCCAAAGCACATCGATTTTTTAGTTAGATGGATGTGCCCTATTTTTCTCATCGGTCAGAGTTTGCTCTTAGGCCTACACCTGTCATTCATGCCCACAGTGATTTAGTTGAGGATTCTCCCAGTAATCCTGCTCTCACACCAGCTGATACTCTGATCCTGACTTGCCTAAGGCTCTTCGCAACAGGGTTCGTTCATGTGTTACACCCTATCTATGGTACTAGGTTGTGTCTTCTTCTTACAGGATTTTTCTCTCTGAGATTGATACTATAACTTTCGCTTGCACTGTCCATGCCACTCTTTCTCATCCTCCATGGAAGGTAGCTATGGTGGATGAGATGAATTCCCTTAAGAGTAATCGTACTTGGAAATGGTCCCCTTCATCCTGAAATGAAGTCTGAGTTAAAAATGGGATTTTTCTGTAAATCCAAATGGCAGTGTTGTTTGATATAAGGCACGTTCTTTGCTCGAGGATATAATTAAATTTATGCTAACTATGATGCCATATCTTCCCATGTGGCTAAGTTGACCTTGATGCCCGTTCTCATCTCCATTCCAGTCAAATCAAAATAGGCCCCTGTAAAAACTAGATGTGAAAAATGTCTTTTCAAATGGTGATCTCACTGAGGAGATTTACATGGATCCTCCACTTGGCTTCCTACTGCAGGGGGAGACTCGAAAGTCTATATATTGTTTGAAGCAGTCGACTCATGCTTGGTTTCAGCATTTCAGTGGAATGATTATTGGTATGAGATTTCAAAGATGCAACACAGAGCATACGACCTCTATCATTCAGGTCTTGCTAGTTGTACCATATTGCAAGTGTATGCTGATGATATAGTGATTATAAGAGATCATTGTTCCCTCATACCTCATGTGAAGGGCTTGGCAGCCTCGAGTATCTTTTGAATTTGGAGGTAGCTAGATCATCGAAGGAAATCTTCTTTCTCAAAGGAAGTATTCTCTAGATCGCCAACAAGAAACTGGTATGCTTGGCTGCAAGCCTACTTCCCCACCTATGGATTTGAAGCACTCTCTTCATGAGAGGGGAAGCTCTTATCTAACCCCCACGAGTATCGACTTGTGGGTTGGTTGATCTATCTTACCCTTATGCAAACAGATATTACTTTTGCAGTCATTTTATGCACGTTCCTTGTGCTTCTCATTTAGTCGTAATTCATCACTTTCTCACATCCATAACGGCCAGCCTCAAAGAATTGTATATCACTCTCAAATCATCTTCATATCCCTGGATATATTAATGTTGATTGGGTTGGATCAGCTACCGACAATCACTCTACATTTGGGTATTGCGCTCTTCTTGAATGTAACCTTGTTTCTTGTTATCTCTAAATCTAGTGCAGGGGCAGAGTATCGTGCAATTGCTCATAAATCATGAGATCCATAGTGATAGAGCTCGATTTGCTTCTTAGTGGTCTCATGCCCATACATTGTAATAATAAAGCAGCCAAAAAAATTCCATCCGACTTAGCGTACCTGAACGTAAAGAGCATATTGAAGCTGACATTCACTTTATCAGAAAGAAGGGTTGGGTTTGTATAGTGGAGCTTGTTGATGAATCCTCCTCTCAACAGGTTGCCTCACTGAGTGGTTGAGCATACACTTCTTCAAGACATTTGTGTCAAACTAGGCATGGATGATATTTATGCTCCAGCTTGGGGGTGTTGGAATCAAAGTTGTTGGGCGGGCAGGCGAAAGTTGTTTTAGGCAGCGCCCAGGTGGGCGCCGCAAGATCCGGGAGGCCCAGAAGTATATATATATATATATGGTGATATACATACTTTAATTCAACATAAATGAATATAATTTAATATATGCATTCAGATTCACTTATAGGCTCATCAATCGGATGGTTCATATCCATTTACAGGCATGTTTCTTTGGGCTAAGACATGTTTCAATGATAAATTTCCACTTGGACAATTTAGATTGATCACGGATGTTCACCACGTGGCATAATGATAATCACACTTCAACAGTGTGAGATTAAAAGTCTTAACTCTAGTAGTAGAAGATCATTTAAACACAATTTTGGTGTTTAAATGTCAGTAAGGAGCCATTATCCCTAGGCAATAAGGGCTTTAAAGTTTTTAAGGGTCGTCGACGGTCGAGTTAGGTAGTGTCCAATAAAAAAAAGGTATATACCCGACTGCTTGATAAAGCGTTGTGTCATGGGGTCGCACTTCCGCAACCTCAGTCCCGTGCGGCACTTAACGCACGCTGCGCTAAGTCAACCTACTTCTGATACCAACTGTCGCGGGACGTCCTTCGACACGCTTTCAACCCGCGCGGTGCTTCGCTGCCGCATGCAATGAAACCAACCCATCTACACATCAGCTCTGATACCACCCGCCTAGAGGACAGGAACTCCCCCAACATGGTTACCTCTGTTTCACGATCTACCATCCAACTGTATCGTGCCCCTTTCGACACGCTCGTTTGCACTACTGTGCTAAACTTGGCCTGCTCAACCTTCACTCTGTACACTGCACTAGTACCTCGCTTCGCAACAGTCTTGGCATGCAGCTCCCCATGCCATCATGTTTTGCTCACATACCGAACCAAGCCCACAGCCTTGTGCCTCGTGCTCGCGTGCTCAACTGGGTCCGACGCAGCCGGCCTTCGTGTGTGTTCCAAATTACTAGCACCCGTTCGTCTTTGGCCCCACGTGCTATCGTGCTCAACTGAGTCCCACGCAGTGCTCTAGTGTTCTCACCCGAGGTTGCCCAGCCGTATGCACCGCGACGCGTAGTCCGGAGCCATACATCAACCTCCCTTGGGTGCCACACGACATCGCTGCGTCGACGTCCTAGGCCCACCCTTTCAGGCCTATGAGACACTTGCGCCCCCTCTAGCAACGCAAGGCCCCGTGTGGGCGGGAGGCAACTCTCCAGCTCCTCTCCCACATAGAAGGGTAAAACAGTCATTCAGCCAGAATGGCAGGAGAACCTCAAACCCCTTGGTTTGACATATCGCAACGCCTCTTGCATCGCTAGCCCACCTTGTCTATGTCGTGTCCGTGTCGCGGCCGTGTCGCCCCCGCGTCCTACCCCCATGCGACCGTGTCGCCAGGCCCACTTGGCCCCATGTCGTGTGCCCTCCTGGCACCACATGTCGTGCCCCAAGCACCATGCTGCAAGTTCAAGTATTAGCCCCATCACAGTTGGCAAACTCGTTAATTTATAAACCGACTCGCTCCACCCCGACTTTAAAACGCACAGGCGAGCGCTCGGGCGGGAGCCCTAGACCCATTCTGCCCAAGAAATCGCCAAGGCCTAAACCGGGGCACCCGGGGGCCCAAACTGCCCGAGCAGCCTCCCCAAACGCCTTTAAGAATACTGGTTGGAATGTGTGTGTGGTGTGTTTATTTGGATTTTATTCTTTATTTGTGTGTAGAGCAATGTAGTCAAATCGCATATGCGACCCTATGCGATGGCATAGGGCCATCGCATATGCAATTATGCCATGGCATAAAATTTATTTATTTTTTTCAAAAAATCCCTATATTGATCAGTAATATATTTTGTGCTCTATTAATTTTGTAGTGCCTAAAATGTGAAATAAAAGTATATAATATAAGTATATACCCCATAAGTTAGAAGGGAAAATATAAATTTCATTCATGTTAAATAGAGCACTAAAAACTCAAAAAAGAGACCAAAAAGAAACAAATCATACCTTGGATGGATGTGGTATGGATTAGGAAGAGGAGTCCCCCCATTTGTAGACTTTGGGGATCCTTAAAAAGCAAAAAAAAATAATAAAAAAAGCTCCAACGGTCATAAATATGACCTTGGAGATGTATGCGATAGCATACAGTTAGAATCGCATATGGCATCATGGCATATGCGAAAATGTCTTCCAAGCTCGCATATGACAACAATGGTGTAGAGTGTATATTTGGGTGTGTATGGATTATTATTCTTTAATATAAAAG
Organism: Chloranthus sessilifolius; assembly: GCA_021018995.1. NCBI lineage: Eukaryota > Viridiplantae > Streptophyta > Magnoliopsida > Chloranthales > Chloranthaceae > Chloranthus > Chloranthus sessilifolius. The sequence continues at coordinate 120,081,705 of CM037587.1, read as the reverse complement.
CTAGTGAGACACAATGTGTAACTACTCTCTCTCTCTCTCTCTCTCTCTCTCTCTCTCTCACACACATCTTGATATCTAAACCTAAACGTAATTCCTTCATCTACTACATCCAAACCCTAACCCTATTGTAGACTTCTTTTAGGTGTTCGGCTTACTGCCCTGATTGTCATTGTGGAAGATATTATTGTTATTGAAGATAATGAGAAAGAGATTGAAAGACTAAAGGAGTACTTAAGTTAAATATTTTATCTCAAAGATATGGGTCCTCTTACGTACTTTCTAGGGATTGAAGATGCTAAGTCAATAACTTTTGTCACAAAATTCTCCGAAGTAATCCAAATTTTTTGAAAATTCTCCGAATAAATGGTCTACTGAAATTTTCGCCAAATATTCGCTTGATTCGTCAATTCTTCAAATTTTCTCGAATTTGACGAATTTTATCATTTTGATACATGATTTAATCATAGTTTATATTTTTTTATGATTGTAAATTGTTAATGCATGCAGGTTATGTAATATAATTACTTTATTATTTATAAGCATCATTCTTAATTTTTAACAATTAAATATATTTCTGTATATGTTAATAATTTATTATTATCTTATAATCTCCGAATTTTTCTGAATTCTTCGTTGAATCTTTCCCGAACTTATCCAAATTAAACCGAAATGATACCCTACGAATGATTGCTGAATCCGAACTATGTTACTATGGCAAAAAAGAGGTATCTTTATCTCCTAAAGAAGTACTCTTTATTTGTTTAAGCAAGCAGGCATGCTGGGATGTTGACCTTCGGATACTCCTTGGAGAAAAATCATAAAACTAATACTAAAGATTGTATCTAGGATATCCGGATGTACTAGATATTTCTTGGATAGCTTATTATGTACTGTCACACTACCAAAAATTGGTTATGTTGTAAGTGTTGTCTATCAAGATATGCATGCTCCAAAAACTTGCCACTTAGATGCCATACAGAATCTTCCGATATTTGAAGTATACTCCTGCAAAAGGTTCATTATACATTGACCATGGTCACTTTGATGTAGAAATATATAGAGGTAGATTGGGTCGAATCCTTAGTGATAGGAGATCCACCATCATTGTGCATTTGTTGGAGCAATTTAGTGACATGGAGAAGCAAACAAAAGCAACTGCTGTCAAATTCATGTGTAGAATCTGAATATAGAGCCATGTCTCAAGGAAGTCGTGAAGGAATGTGGATTAGGTTTATCCTTGCTTACTTAGGAATCCATGAAAAGTTCCCTATGAACACTTTTGAAGAAAATGAAAAAGCCAAACACAACAGAGAATCTAGTGTTACAAAATAACTATACATATATAGAAGTTGATTATCGTTTTATTTGAGAAAAAATCAAGTCGAATTTCGTATTTCAGGTTAGCACCAAGAACCAAATTGCAGATGTTCTTACAAAAGCTCTTGCGAAGTTTTAGATTTTGTGAACTATCCGAGTCGAGCATGATATATATATGCTCCAACTTGAGGGGTAGTGACTGGGACGCCGACATTGTAGAAATCGGATATGGACCTTTTCGCGTGTACCGACGTCGGAAGAAGCGGAATGGAAATTAAAACTAGGCGAGATAGGACATTCTGGAAACCGGAAGGAGAAGTGCCGCAGCAAGCCCTCGCTCAAGCGGTTATAATCCTTGCTCGAGCGGCCACTTAAGCTCGCTCGAGCGAGCCCTCACTCGAGCGGTTATAATCCTCGCTCGAGTGGGCCCAGTGACGAAAATTTTCTTTTATTTGTTTTTTTTTTTAGTCTTTTATTATTTTAGAACTCTTTTAGTGCAAGTTTTATTTCGTTTAGGGTTTTCTTAGCCTATATAAAAGCCTTGTAAACACTCTATTAAGGAGATTACTGATGATGAATGAAAAGAGCTTTTACTTATGTGTGCTTGAGATGAGCCTCTACGAAGAGTGAATCTTCTTCCCAAGAAGGGTTTGGTGCGAAGCCAAGGGTGTGAAGCCTACAATTCTATCTACCTCTTTTATCTTTGTTTGCGTGATTCTACTACCCTAAATCGACCATCTTCTTGTGAAATCCTAAACCCTAAATTTCTCTAAATCCTTGAATCGATCCGATTCAACAACCGTAGAGCCCAGCAGAGTTATTAAACCTCCCGCACCCGATATTCAGAGAAAATCAGTGATCCCATCATTGAATCGTGAGCGCCCTAATCTGGAAAAACCTAGAGTTCTATCTCTAGGATCAATCTGCGCTGCAACCTAACGGATCTAGCGCCTGGACTGAACCCTGCCTGAATTATACGTGATTCTCCCAAGGAATACTACGAAACCCTGAGGTATTCGTTATATTTTGCAAGTTTCATTGTTTAATTTAATTCCAATTTAATTTCGGCAAAATCAATCATATCATTCACGTAGTTTAGGGCACCGTCCTGCGTCAGGTAGTGTTGGTGTACCTTGTACAATGGGTTGGTGTGTGTCAAGTAGATCCTTAAAATATAGGGATTATAAATGGTCTACATGAGATATAATTGTACATGTTATATGTATATATATATATATATATGTGTGTGTGTGTGTGTGTCTGTGTCTGTGTACTAAATGATACCCTATCATTTAGTACATTCCTTGTTCTCCTCTCTTACCTCTCCTAACCCCAACCCTAATCAGATAACAACAAACTCAGCTCGAATTGAATCACACTTCTAAAACATATTTTCACATTTCCCCAACAAAAAATATAACGGCATATATATATACACACATTTCCATACTCACACGACATCGATGTTGTCCAGAAGTATCAACCCAAATGATGCGAACAAACACAATGTCCTCTTGTGATGCAGTAATCTTTGTTGGTATAGAGTTGCAAGATATGGCAGTATTAGAATCAGAAGATCCACTAATTCTACGGATTTTGTAAAGCCGAATTGCATTTTGTTTAAACATATCTTCTGCTGCTTCCACAGCTTCGGAAATTGTAAGATCGCCATCATCACATGCATCACGTAATACAGATAATAGAACTTCACGTGCTCTCATCGCACCTGTAAGAACAATAAACATAGTCTGTGAACCAGACAAGAACCTGGCATATGCATTGATCAATGATAAATAACTAAATTAATAAAATTATATTAAATGTGTTACTTCTCCAAACTTTGAAGTATAGCAAAAAGTAATGGATTTCAGAATCTAATAGTAACCTGTACACGCTAACAATATAATGACTAGTTAATGAGAAACATAACTTTCTTCTGAATGTGTTTACTTGAGGAGCCCTACCAAGGCTAGTCCTTTAAAAGAAAAAGAACTAATAAAAATGAATATATATATATATATATATATATATATATATATATATAGATCATGTTCAATATTGTGCATCACCGAAAGTTTATTCATTAGATAATCCCTAGTAGCATTGTACTTATACACTATAAAGTAGGTAACTTTTGTGAAAATATTTCAAATAGTTCCTATAGGGTGCGGAAATTATTAAAGAACATATGACCAACTTCCTATAGTCAACTAGGATCGATCTAAGTTTCAAGCTATGCGATGCTGATGTGCATTCAAATAGTTGTTTTCACGAATAGTGTTATATGAATCTCAAGGGAAAATATAAAAATTAAATTGCAAAATGCATAGATGTCAATCATGCTCCATAAACAATATAAGCATAAGTGGTTTCAGCAGTAAAAGTGATTCCTAATTGAATATGTGTGACACATAAAAACTTAATCATCATTCCCTTTGCTAAAATTCCCTTACACGGCCTCAAATATATGACTGCCACAAACGTTATTGATGGGGGTTTTTAAAATACGTAATGCTCACCCTACTCCTTTCTCATCTGGACAGAGGATCAGCATGGAAATTAGTAAAGATCATATTATGCGGATTTAATTACTCTTGAAAAATGGCAACATAATTATATGCTCTATTGTAAGCCTCAATAGGAATTAGAAGTTACTGATATAAGACCATAATTACATAAGTCTATATATGCACTAAGCAAATTTAAAATCTATGACAGCAATGTAAAGTATACTAAGATCTATATTTGGAAACGTTTATCCCAGTGATCTGCTATCACAAAAGTCAGAACCAAAGAAAGTACTTTTACAACAGCAGAAACATCAGCATACTTAAATTCATAATTTGAAAGAATGTTAAAACTGTTGGATATTTTTAAAGTTTGAGTTTTTCGAATTTTTTGGCTTTGTGGAATAATCCCACATCGACCGCCATGCTGTTGGTCTTTTGGATTAAGATAATGATACTTGACACCAAGGATTGCATCCTTCACCCAAGGGGCATCAAATTTTGTGGGTTACACTGCCACGCACTTCGTCAATCACACACGCACACGCGCCTAGCCGGGCCGGTCAGGACGGGATGGGACGGGCACGTGCATGTGGCGTGGCGCGGTGCTATTAAAATTGTTTTTGGCAAAAATTTATTTTGACCGTTTTGACGTTTGACTTTGATCGAACGTTTTGTTTTGACCGTTCGAATTTGAACATTGTGTCTAAAATTCGAAGGTTGCTTAGATACCTATTAAGCGGACATGTCTTTATCCGAAGTGGTGCCTAAAGCACCTTTTCTTTTGGCTTTTAGATCTACCACCATTGTATGAACAGTTGTGAATCTATGACCATAGATTACCATAAAGGTGTGTTTACACCCCTTGGTAATCTACATAAAGAGCCCGAATCCTTGGGTTTACTAACTTTGAAATCTCTCATCCATCTCCTGTTTTCGGACTTTAAAGCATGGGTCAAAATATCGTCCGATACCGATACGTATCGGTTTTGGAGGGAGCCGGTACGATACATAGGGTATGTATCGTACCCCCCAAAAAATAGCCATATTATCGTCCGATACGGGAAAATTATTGCCCATATCGTCCGTATCGGACGATAATATCAAATTATCGGACGATAATTTCAAATTATCGTCCGATAATTATGCACTTTTTTCTGAGTGGGGCCAGCACCTTTTAAGCACAGATTTGCCCTTTTTTACCCTTTTTTACCCAAAATTCCTTCTTCTTTTATCTTCTTTTATCTCCTTTCCACTGGTTTGCCCACTTCTTTCCCTTCTTCCTCTTCACTTATTTCCACATTCGGCAAGCAACGACCACCCGAAAAGCTCGGGATCGCCGCCGAATGGCAGAAAAACGCGAATAAGGTACGTGCTCTACCAGTTTTCCCTCATTTTATTTCATTTTAAGGGTTAAAATAAGGTAGATCTACCCTTAAATAAGTTAAATCTACCCATAAATATGGCTCTATTCATAAATTTGATAGATCTATCATATTTTATGGTAGATCTACCCTTAAATTTATTTTTTTCAATATACCTATTAATTTTGACAATATACAATTTATTTTTGTCAATATACAATTAAATTATGAGTATGCATCAAATAAGCTAAAAATAAAAGCAAAAAAATTTGAAGTAAATAGAAAATCATTAAATTTAATTTTTCAGATTTTTTTATAATTTTTTGAGATTTTTTTGAAATAAAAAAAAATTTTGAATGTATCAAACCGATACATTCAATGTATCGCCGAGACATTGGATGTATCGGACGATACCCGATACGTATCGTCCCGAAGGCCAAGACGATACGTATCGGAAAACCGGCATTTTGATCCTTGCTTTAAAGGTCTTGATTAGAGCACTCTTGCAATATTTTGATGTTCAGATTAGCGTGAACAGATTCACCAAATCCTTCACAAGTATATATAGTTGGTTCATTATATCCTATAACTAGTTTGTCGACAACCTGTTAGTGACCACTTGCATTAAGTAGTGGCGGCAAGTATTGATTTAAAGACAGCGACATTTCTCATGCCTCGGAGCTGTTCACTGTATTACTTCGGGTCAACCATTTGATACTTTCCAACAAAAACAGTAATCAAAAGGGTTATAAATGTTATGATCTTGTGTATAGTAAACGTTTCGTATCTATGGATGTTACATTCTTTGAATTTGCACCTTATTATTTATGCCTCTACCCAATGCCCTCATAAGGAGTAGAAAGGAAGAGACCACTTTGTGATTGTCGTCTCCCATTCATGAGATCGTCTGAGATCGAAGATCAGTGTTTGCAAGGCCAGGATGAAGGTGGGGAGAAGAATATGTTCAAGCAAATGTTCCCATGGATGGCCAGAATAAAAGGGTGCAAGAAAAAGGAAAGTATGGGAAAGTTCTTACTAGGGGGACATGGAAATCTTGTTTACCATCAGTGGACCATACACACGCCCACTAATACAAGCAAACCGGACTACACACACCTCCTCTACGACTATGTACGCAACGCCAGATGCCTATCATGCCCAACTTAGAGGTGCTGTCATATAATCGATTTTTTCCAACAGCTTTAGTGATTATGTCAGCAAGTTGATCTCCAGTAATAAGCTGAGGTATACAGAACTTTTTGGATTCGACCTTCTCCCTCATGAAATGGCAGTCTACTTCGATGTGGTTGGTCCACTGATGGCACACAGAATTTTCAGCTATGTGCGGTGCAGCTTCATTGCCCCCATAGGCAATTTCATATTAACTCCAAGGTAAGTCAAAATAAAATGCAGCCATATCCCCTCAAGGGCTCTCTGGGACATGGCCCTATATTCCCCTTCAACACCTGAATTTGAAACTACATGTTGCTTCTTATTTTTTTAGGTGACCAAGTTCCCTCCCAGTGAAGTGCAATACCCTGAAGAAGTGGATCTTCCATTACTTAGAGAACCAGCCAAATTTGTGTCAGTAAATATCTCAACTATAGAGTAGTCCTCTTTCTAGGCTTCCCTTCAAGTACCTTGGGATTTTGTATATGGCATCCAAATGTAGTTATAGGTGCATGCATATATTCGCTCACTATACTCACCGCATAAGCAATATCAGGTGAAGGATGGTGCAATAAATAAGTTTTACCACAAACCATTGATAGGTTCCGATATCTTTTCAAAGTTCTCCCTCTTTCCTTCAGGGACTTCTACAACATTGCAGGTCTTGTTTTGATCCAAGGCTTTCATTTCTTGCACCATAGTATCCTTCCACTGTGGCTGAGATAGGGCATCAGAGACAGTAGAAGGTATAAAAATTGGAATCTAATGAAGAAATGAATGGTATATGAGTGGTAGAAAAAAAATTGTATGACATGAACTTACTAATGGGATGACAGATACACGAGCTGGAAGCTTTTCTAGAGTAATGGGAAGGTCCAATTCACTTTGTGGAGAGGGATCACCATCCTTAAGAGGAGAACATCTGAATTGGTTGTGTGTACCTCTTAGCAATACTACGGTTCACTTGCTCCGTAAGGCAAGGGAAGCGATCAAAAGGTATATTGCTAAGACAACTAGAGCAACTAGAGAGACAACTAAACCACCTACAAGAGAATCCTGTATGTTTGACCTCTTTTTATCCGCGTTTTCCTTTCTTAAAGAGTTGGTTTCCTTTCTTTCTCAATAAAAAAAGGATGTGCAGAAAAAGCCTAAGATTTGCGTCCTATTAAAGAGAAATTCGATCACTACACCCTTACCTGTTTCAACTCGACTGGCTTAGTTCCTTCTCTCTCCCTTCTCTCACAAGAGCTAGTCTTCTTATCGTTCTTATCCCACTATGTACGCAATTTCTTGTTTTCAATTTTTCACCTAGCACGCAACAGCACCTGCTTTCCCTACCCCTAGAGCATGGAACTAGAAAGAATCTACGGACTCATAGATAAGCCTCGTCTTTCCATCGTACTAGATAAGAATTAAGAATTATTTAAATTCTTTCTCTGAGCAAGTTAAGAACATCTACAGTAAATAAAATATACAGAATTGTGATCAAGTCATCAACCAAACATTGCAAAGACCCAATATTTATCGTTCCTAAGTGGACGAACCACAACGGAATTTTTTGTCTATACCAGCACCATAACATCAGTAGGTGACGCAGGACGGTACCCTAAACTACGTGAATGATATGATTGAATTTTGCCGAAATTAAATGGGAATTAAACTAAACAATGAAACTTGCAAAATATAACGAATACCTCAGGGTCTCATACTATTCCTTGGGAGAATCACGTATAATTCAGGCAGGGTTCAGTCCAGGCGCTAGATCCGTTAGGTTGCAGCGCAGATCGATCCTAGAGATAGAACTCTAGGTTTCTTTCCAGATTAGGGTGCTCACGATTCAATGATGGGATCACTGATTTTCTCTGAATATCAGGTGCGGAAGGTTTAATAACTCTACTGGGCTCTACGGTTGTTGAATCGGATCGATTCAAGGATTTAGAGAAGTTTAGGGTTTAGGATTTCACAAGAAGATGGTCGATTTAGGGTTGTAGAATCAAACAAAAATAAAAGAGGTAGATAGAATCTTCACACCCTTGGCCGCTTCGCACCAAACCCTTCTCGGAAGAAGATTCACTCTTGAGGCTCATCTCAAGCACACATAAGCAAAAGCTCTTTTCATTCATAATCAATCTCCTTAATAGAGTGTTTACAAGGCCTTTATATAGGCTAAGAAAACCCTAAACAAAATAAAACTCGCACTAAAAGAGTTCTAAAATAATAAAAGACTAAAAAAAAAAAAAAAACAAATAAAAGAAAATTTTACATCCCGGGCCGGCGAGGATTATAACCGCCGAGCGAAGCTTATGGCCGCCGAGCAAGGGCCCGCTCGAGCGAGGATTATAACCCCTCGAGCGAGGGCTTGCTGGGCATTCTCCTTGCGGTTTCCAGAATATCTTCTCTTGCCTAGTTTTAATTTCCATTCCTCTTCTTCCGACGAGACACGCGAAAAGGTCCATATCCGATGTTCACGATGCCCAAGGCCCCCGCCAATTCTCCCCGATCGAAATGTTTCATCATCGATGAAACACGCATGTAGTATGAATCACGGTATGGGGACGACAGAGAACTCCTCACAACTAACCCAAACAATCGGGGCATCGATAACATCTGAGTATTATCTCGATCGATTGTATCGGAGCGCACGCTGTAAGTATCTCTACGACGAACCAAGTAACCCGGCCCGCCAACCCACTCTACCAAATATTTTTGAAGCTGCTCATCAACACTCTCGGACCTAAAGGGATTCATCCCTGATGATGTGTGATCGCGATATAGGCCGGGAATGTAAGAAAACAAATGACAAGCCCTCTCATGTTTGGCCCATGCACTCTCGGTAGCCGACTTGTCAATCCTCCGTGATCAGATATAAACCAGAACTCTTTGCAGCAGTGAATACCACAAGATCATCTAAAATTCTCTCAATTACCTCATCTCTCGCTTGCTTGGGTAGGGAAGGTATTACGCAAAGTTGGGATGTGGTTGTAACTAGGGTTGTTTGAAACGGTTGCAAGGAGGTATGGTTGAGCTCAAAGAAGGAATTAGGTCCTCCACATCAACGTAGAGTCAATTCTATATCAGGTGGAAGCTCGAGAACATATGCATTAGGTCCGCTCCTTGCCACAATTCTAAAAGGTCCAACGCCGTGGGCTTGGATATCCTTTACGACTTCCAATGGGAATCGTTCAGGCCTAATCCGAACCATCACATAATCATTCAATTGAAATTTCATAAAAGCCTTAGGTAATCGTGATCGATATTTTGAGAGTTTCATTGCATAAATTAATTTCAAGCTTAATTTCGGCATGCAATGCGGAATGAGACTCAAAAGATGACTTACAATAAGACTTGGAATGTATAGAAGTATGCAACTTGAGACTATGATGTGCATGCGTTCATGGACTCGATACTCTCATGTGCATGCTGCGATGAATGACTCACATGTAACCGACTCAAGTACTCTTGACTCTACCACCAACAAGGACTTGTGCACTTGGGCTCTCTGGGCACTAATAAATCGTGTGTAGGTGACTCGGTGAATCGTGTGTGGGTGACTTAATTGACTCACGTGTGGGCAACTCAATATCACTACTCACAAGGGAAATGGTAGTCTCTTTGACACAAGTTAGGCTCTCATCAGCTTCTTCCATCTCCTCTTCACTCATCACGGTACGGGGGTCATACACCTCTTCTACTCTCAAATCTTCACGCTCCTTAGAACTCTCCCTTTTAATCAATAAATTCGGAGTGGAAAGTTCTGTGGAGCATTGGTAAGCAAAGTGTCCAAATCCGTGACACTTGGAGCAATCAGGACACTTGTCTGTCTTTGATTTTAAAAATCGTAAAAGATGACGGTGTGAGAGGAACATAATTCTCGATAAGTCGCCCCGCATGTCTTCCCATTGTGTGATGGGCTTACGATTAGCTAAGTCGAGAAGCTCAACATTAGTCCAATAGGTTTTGGCACTATCCTCCAACTTTGTTTTCACTAACCTAACTTTGTACTCATTCGATTTTACCATACCAATCAAAATACTCTTCCACACTAGATAACCACTCCACAAAGGTTTTTAGGATTTGCGGTACCTTCAAAATTTGGAACCTCATTAGAATAGATTTTAGAAACCTCTTGGCGGTGTACTTAGGTTCACAATGGTAAAGGTATCCCTAACTCTAGTCTCATCACAACTTTTGAGATTTTGCCCATAATTTGATGTGTGGCATATTATTAATTGCACACATTTGGGCTTTGATGTCCCTAAGGGCATCAACAATCTCGCTCATGCTCATGGTGAATACGACTTACTAACACGAATGCTAAATGCCATACAAACATGAACCACAATGGATGAAGAATTTTGTCAAACAAGAGCGTGTATACTTTTGAACACAAATGAGATAAAATGCAACGAAAAATTAAAATGACACAATATGCCCTAACCTAGAACCTGCGACGCAGGGCGGTACTAAACTACGTGAATGATATGATTGAATTTTGCCGAAATTAAATGGGAATTAAACTAAACAATGAAACTTGCAAAATATAACGAATACCTCAGGGTCTCATACTATTCCTTGGGAGAATCACGTATAATTCAGGTTAGCGCTAGATCCGTTAGGGTTGAAATACAGATCGATCTAGAGATAGAACTCTAGGTTTCTTTCCGAGATTAGGGTGCTCACGATTCAATGATGGGATCACCGATTTTCTACGAATATCAGTGCGGAAGGTTTAATAACTCTACTGGGCTCTACGGTTGTTGAATCGGATCGATTCAAGGATTTAGAGAAGTTTAGGGTTTAGGATTTCACAAGAAGATGGTCGATTTAGGGTTGTAGAATCACGCAAACAAAAATAAAAGAGGTAGATAGAATTGTAGGCTTCGCACCAAACCCTTCTCGGGAAGAAGATTCACTCTTCGTAGAGGCTCATCTCAAGCACACATAAGCAAAAGCTCTTTTCATTCATAATCAATCTCCTTAATAGAGTGTTTACAAGGCCTTTATATAGGCTAAGAAAACCCTAAACAAAATAAAACTCGCACTAAAAGAGTTCTAAAATAATAAAAGACTAAAAAAAAAAAAAAACAAATAAAAGAAAATTTTCGTCACTGGGCCCGCTCGAGCGAGGATTATAACCGCTCGAGCGAGCTTAAGTGGCCGCTCGAGCAAGGGCCCGCTCGAGCGAGGATTATAACCGCTCGAGCGAGGGCTTGCTGGGCATTCTCCTTGCGGTTTCCAGAATATCTTCTCTTGCCTAGTTTTAATTTCCATTCCTCTTCTTCCGACGTCGGTACACGCGAAAAGGTCCATATCCGATGTCTACGATGTCGGCGTCCCCGTCAGTAGGTGTATTCGAGTCAGAGATTCGGTGCTAGATCTGCGAAACACAGGTTACCTCAAACTTGACTTCATATGACACTTTGACTTCACTTGACTGAACTTATTAGCAGTCACTGTTATCATTTTGGCACCCACAAGCAGTCACCCAGTAACCATGAAGCAGTACCATCCCACCTAGCTTCAAGCATCCACTTTGGTATTGAAGCATAGAGCACCCAAATTCGAGTTGCTGACGCACTTAGTACATGACATGCACTATTGGGGACTATGTTCGTGGAGGTGTTAGGGTTTGATTCGGTTCGAGACCAGTACCCACATGACAGAGATTTTGGACCAAGTGTTATAATTGGTTATTCACTAAAATCATCCTTTGGGGTAGAGATCTCGATCTCATGAGTACTCTTCTCTTTCCCTGACCTGGCTGATGGAAAGACTCTTGGTCAGTCGTTTGTATGCCCCTTTGCCCTAAGGAGGGATCTGAATAAGAATATATCCAATTTTTGTCCTTTAATTTAGAAAGGCTATTTGCTTCTTAGAGAGAATCTTGTCAAGCTCCCTTTTGATTATATTTTCAATTCAATTGGCAGAAATTTGATATCAATTCTTGCAAAAGAAAACGGTCTTTTTCTCGTTCAAAAAGAATGTGAATACTTCATACATAGCCGAAGTGAATTTGCTTTAAAACCCAAAAGTCCAGTATAGAGGAGTTGAAGGATAGGAAGGGTGCATGTCGTGTTGTTTCTATCCTTCTTGTTGTGACCTATAGATGAATAATGAGGAGCAAGAAAGAGTGAGTCACAACCGAGCGAGAGTGATGTAGTGATGGAATGTGGTTTGATATGGTTTAAACATGCCCATCGAAGGTCAAAAATAGACTCTTTACGAAGGATTGAGACATTAGAAGCACAAGTAGTAGAAGAGGAAGACCATTGAAGACCTGAGCAGAAGAAATCAGAACTGACATGAAGGAGGCTTGTGGAATTACAGAGAGATTAGTGCTAAAGAGAAACGAGTGGAGAAATAGGACACATAATAACAACCAAAAATAGATGGGATGAGGTGGGATGAGGATATGATGATAGTGATGGATTCCAGGGCACATAATTTCAATGATTTCAATGTCTTACCAGTTTTTTGGAACTTTGCTCAAGAATGAGAAGCCTGATGGCACCAGTTAGTTATAAATGCACTATTTTCCAAAAAAGACATCTCCATCTTCAACTAATATCTTCCAAGAGAAGAGAGTTTGTGTTGAATACAGGGTTATATACATACCTAAGTAGAATGTTTCAGGAAATGCTACACCATCTGTGCTAAACATCACCTGCAAACGCATGTTAAAAAATTGAAAGTTAATAATGAAGATTTAAGGTTGATTTCATATTTTTAATATAGTCCATCAAAAAAATAGATCAATGATACACAAAAATAGTTGGTACTACTCCAATATGACAAAACAAACACATACATTCTTCACTTTGTAGAAGACATGTATAAATATTGAGGTTAAATAAATATCAATTATACATCCACTAGTCACAAATAGGCCTGGGGATAGTTTGATAAGTTCAAATAGTAATATGTGCATATATATAAGATTCCATCCACTAGTTTACAAATAGACAAAACGAACCAGAAAGAAGTGGATCACAATGGAGTGTTGGATTCACAAAAAAAATTTGCACAGCACTAACTACAGCCACAGTCTGTAGCATGATTAGAGAGATCAGCAAATCCTTTAAGAAATCGAACAACTCCCAAAAGTTTAGTCAAGTTTAATCATAGTAAAGTACACCGCTTAACAAAGTGTTAAATCTCTCTCAATACTAAACCAAGTGATGTGAGACAAAATCTAGGAGAACAGATATAAATTAATCAAATGATACATGTAGGTGTGGATTTTGCAGCCTAAATTATAGTAGATGGCACTGTATTTAAGAAAAACTAAAAGATTTTCAGGTGATACACAACTACTAGCCACAAAAATATACTGCCATGCTCAGTGTAACATCCACAAAAAAAAGGGTAAACAAGGGGCCAGAAAAGTGTTTCACAAACTCAAGAAAGGCTGACCATATTGATTAGCTGTGTTTTATTTGTTATAGACAATCAGGGGATGAACTAAACTAGATCTTAGCCGTACCTATAGTGGGAGAGATGAAAAGACCAAGTAACAAGAGAGACAGAACCCCCTCCCCCCCCCCCCACCACCACCACCACCACCACCACCTGGTCCCACCCCCCGCCCCCCAAAAAAAAGACATTTTTCAAGCTACACGAAAACACAAAAGTGTTCATAACTCCACTCTTGACCACACAAAATAAGGACAAAAAAATCTGCAGGAGAAAACCGATCCACTTGGAATGAGACCCGACCCAAAATATCTTGCTGCTTTCAGCGGCCCAAAAAGCCATGAATCTGTGTTTTTACGGGTGATGATTCTTCTTGGAAAATTACTAGCTACAAATAAGAGAATCTAGAGAGTTTCATTAATGGATGAATCGAGGATGTGGACAGCTTCCAGAATGTGATTTTCTTCACAACACCATGAACTTACAGAGGGATAACTAACGTCAGCATATATAGTGCTCAAGATAAGGGGAGATAAGTAGCTCCGATACCAATTTGTTAAACCTACGTAAGTTGATAAGACTAGTGTTAGAAGAATATGTAGGAAGAAGAGAAGGAAAGAGAGAGACAGAGAGAGAGAGAGAGAAGGAGAAAGTTAGGACAAAGAAACTCAGGGTCGTAGAGTAGCTCCTGTTGCTGTGCTTGGTGTGCAAGTGGAAATATTTAGGGGCATGTGTGGAGGATTTTGCATGAGTTACTGTTTGTTAGTGCTGTGTATAGGATAGCTGTTTACTACTATCTGTATATATTAATGAGAAAGGGTATGAGCAGTAACTTTAACCTTAATTTTCCCATATCACCTTCGCTTTCTCCTTCTCTGTCTTCTTTCTTCTCTCATCTTCTTTTGCTTAACCTTAACCTTCACCCCTTAATGATATTTTGGTATCAGAGATTCATTCTTTTTCAGAGAGATTAGCACTTCCTTCTCTTTCAGAGTTTCGTCGAGGCGGTGGTAGGTCTGTAGGACGTGGTTGAGGACATGGTGATCCTTCATGGAAAGAAAAGAAGTTAAAATCTACTCATTGTGGACGGATTGGGCACGTCAAAGAGACATGTAGGAACTTGGTTGGGAATCGTAGGTCTTAGGGTAATAAAGCTTACTCTACCATTGTTGATGATGGGTCGGCTGCTGCTTCAGTTGTACCTCCGTCCATTGATGCCATTACTCTTACGAAGAAGTATCACGATCTTATGCAGTGTGTGGATTCCTCTACTCAAGCTGCCCCTTCTCGATCTCTTGCAGTTGACGCAGGTATCATTGGATTTGCACATGCCTCATGATATTCAATCCCCTTGGATAATTGATTCAGGTGATACTAACCCCATGTCTGGTATGTCTTCATGGTTCTACTCTACCACCTTTATCAAAACCTTCTACTGTTTGAATTGCCGATGGATCTCTTGTTCTTATTCCTGGTTAAGGGGCAGTTCATATTGATTGTCTATCGTTCATATTGATTGTCTATCACTAGAGTCTACTCTTCATGTCCTTAACATGCCTGTTTATCTCCCTAGCATAATAAGGTACCTTAACAGTAGTGTAACCTTTTTTCCATCACATTGTGTTTTTTAGGACCTGCTGTCAGGAAGGACCCTTAGCCACGGTGTGAGAGGGGTTTTACCTATTTGGGGACCCGAAGAAGATGCCTACTTGGTCTGCGACTGCTGCTACAGTGTCTCGTGAGACAGTTAATCTATGGCACTCACGTCATGGACATATGTCAATTTCTCATTTACGCCTTTTATTTCCTAGGGAGTTTTCTAACTTTGGTAATTTAAAATTTCAATGTGAAATTTGGCAGTTCTCTAAATATTCTCATACTTATGATCCTTATAATGGTAACAAGAGTGATTATACGTCTCAAATTGGTCATTATGATGAGTGGGGGCAATCCCCTATTACTTCGTTACATAAAATTGTTACTTCGTTACCTTTATTGATGACAGCATAAGGTTTGTGATGGCGTATATGTTGAAAGCCAAATAATAATGTTTCTACTATTTCCCTTTATTCGATAAGTTATTCTGACGCGGGATGGAATCGCAAGCTAACCCTAAAAAAGCAGAATCCTGCGTGGAAGGGTTTAGAGAATTAAACTTTGATTAAAATAAAATAAAAAGAAGAAGATAGGAGATCTCCGGATTCGCTCTAGAGAGGCTTGTCGGCTTCGCACTAACGAGTTTCCAAGGCTTCGCACCAAGGCTGTACGTCGGCTTCGCACCAAGTTGTATGAGAAACGATTACTCACTCCTCGGGTTTGAAAGAATCACTTTTTCGATCAAAAACTCATCTCAAGTTCTCTAAAATTCGCACAAAGCAAAACTCATAATTTTCATTCATCATCAATACTAATTCTCATAAGAGATTACAATGTATATTTATAAAGAAAAGAAACCCTAGGAATACTACTTAAAATAAAACTCCTAATCAACCATTAAAACTTTATAATCCAACGGTCATAATTGATTTCACTATTAATCCCGTTTTTTTATTACGCGATCACTTTTGAAGGGTCAAACGATGTCCGATTGACGTGAAATTGGTCTTGTTTGAAAGCTTATCGAAGTAGCTTTCCAACAAGGCAAGAATCACACAATTCCGACACATATTGGTAGACTTATGACCACTTTTCCGATGGTTGCGAAAAAAGTGACGGGATTAACAGTCACATATCACATATATGTGCCTAACCCCTAAATAATTCAAATAAGGAAACTAGTCCTAAAACAAGCCACTTATTAAAAGAATCCTAATAAGAAAGGAAACTAAACCTAAATAAAATATTGCCTAAATTGATGTGCACACGGGTCTTTAACGGGCCTTTTGAAAGCCCATTTATGGGTCCATTTCTTCCTTGCTGGCTTGCTTCGATTGGCCCAGTCACGATGCAAACATGCGGATCTAAATTCCCCGTCAATCTCCTCGACTTTGAAAAAGTTCGACCTCGAACTTTGGGTGACATCGATAAGCGTTATCAAGTATGCATGTTCCCCAGGGACCTCGAACTTTTGAATGGTCTCGGACTCGGTAGAGACGATCACAGATGTCTGTGCTTCAATGATTGCGGGTTCGGTAGGGCCTATCATGGATACTTGGACTTCAACGATCTTGGGCTCTTCGACGGTTTCGAGATCTGCCACGGTCTCAACAACTGGTATGGACTCTTCAACCGAACGTTGTTCCGGCACAAGATCAAAGAGGATAACTGGATCTGCGTGAACAACGGGCGCCATCGGATCTTCCATAGGCATGGAAGTACTTTGATTTACTATAAGTTCGGTATCTTCCACCGATACAGGTACAACCACGGGTTCGGATAGAGGAACTTCAACTCGTAGAGATTTTCTCACCGGTACGGCTTTGGGGACGAAATCTCTCGCCTTTGATCTCAAAGCGTGAATCACGTCTAATACGTCTTCGGACAGATTGTGAATAAAATCTTTGATAATTATTGCACTGATATTCTCACGCCATTCAACCACGATCCGACGCGACCTTAGCAACTCGCAATAAACGCTATTAACGAGCGCCTTATGCTGGAATATGGAACTGTGCTGCTGAGATGATCTACCTTTCTCTTCGCGCCAAAGTTTTTCCACCATCGCTATCTTTTGACGCACGATAGGAATGTTCCATCGTTTCACGAATGTTCTCATGGAACCATGTAATCGTTCAAATCACAAAGGGCTTCAAGAACTTGATCCTGACTCATGATTCGCCAATCCATTTCCTGAGGATTCGAACCGCTCTGATACCAAAACTGACGCGGGACGGAATCGCAAGCTAACCCTAAAATAGCAGAATCCCGCGTGGAAGGGGTTTAGGGACTTAAACCTTTGATTACAATAAAATAAAAAGAAAAAAATAGGAGATCTCCGGATTCGCTCTAGAGAGGCTTGTCGGCTTCACACCAACGGGTATCCAAGGCTTCGCACCAAGGCTGTACGTCGGCTTCGCACCAAGTCATACGAAAAACAATTGCTCACTCCTCAGGTTTGAAAGAATCACTCTTTCGATCGAAAACTCATCTCAAGTTCTCTAGAATTCGCACAAAGCAAAACTCATAATTTTCATTCATCATCAATACTAATTCTCATAAGAGATTACAATGTGTATTTATAAAGAAAAGAAACCCTAGGAATACTACTTAAAATAAAGCTTCTAATCAACCATTAAAACTTTCTAATCTAACGGTCATAATTGATTTCACTATTAATCCCGTTTTTTATGACGCGATCACTTTTGAAGGGTCAAACGATGTCCGATTGACGTGAAATTGGTATTGTTTGAAAGCTTATCGAAGTAGCTTTCCAACAAGGCAAGAATCACACAATTCTGACACATATTGGTAGACTTATGACCACTTTTCCGATGGTTGCACAGAAAGTGACGGGATTAACAGTCACATCACATATAAGTGTCTGACCCCTAAATAATTCAAGGAAACTAGTCCTAAAACAAGCCACTTATTAAAAGAATCCTAATAAGAAAGGAAACTAAACCTAAATAAAATATTGCCTAAATTAATGTGCACACGGGTCTTTAACAGGCCTTTTGAAAGCCCATTTATGAGTCCATTTCTTCCTTGCTAGTTTGCTTCGATTGGCCCAGTCACGATGCAAACATGCGGATCTAAATTCCCCATCATATTCCAAACTCAATATCAGGCTAATGTGAAGGTTCTACGTACAAATAATTGTGGGGAATACTCTTTCCATCATCTTCAGTCATACGGTTACCTCATTCTCCCTTTCATTGATATTTATATACGATATAATAAAAATTACACAGTGCCATTAGTCATGTATAGTGTGGAACTCTAACACATCGAAGCATACTCAACATATATATGTATATATGTAATCGAGCACCAAAATTCTAGACCAGGGTCTAGAGTTTGAACCCTAGTCCAAAGGCATTTCACATCCACATGGCACCCAAAAACAGGTTTGGGTACCCCTCACATAGATGCACAAGGTTGATCCAAATATATATATATATACACACACACACACTATTGGAATTGGCTCTGTATCAACAAAATTCCATCACCTACACATATCGATTTGTATGGCATATTCATAGTAAGAATAAAAAGTCTTATCAATACTAAAACCCATAGAGAAGAACTTAGTAACCGCAATACATGGTGAATAAATGAATCGTGAAACGAATAATCGTTTCACATTTTAAGCACAATTGTATCACGGTGATTAAATATATTTTATTTTTTATGAAACCCCCTAGGGAAGGATGAACCCTGGGGAGCAGGGAGTGTGCCACGAGGCACCAAAAAGGGGAGCTGGACCAGGGTTCGAACTTTGGACCTTGGATCAGAGTGTACATTCCAGTGTTTCTTATGCACAAATGCTTAAAATTTATATTACTTCAACTAATCACAGACAACATTCAAAGCATCAAATGATTTGGAACGACTGTTAGGTGGCTGATATGATCAATTACATTAAATGCACAGGTAGAAATAATATTTAGTGCTTTGTAAAGGCAAATAAATAATTTGACAATCACAAGTTTTGTAGGGATCATCATATAAATTTGCATTAATCATTTGATAGATAGTGTTAGAGCACTAGTGATTGAATTTTAGTATTTTTTTTTTTGAGACGGTAACAAAGATTTATATAGTGAGGGAAAACAAAAATACAAAAGGCGCAAAAAAAAAGAAAAAGAAAAGGAAAAAAAAAAACAGGAAAAGCAAACCTTGGTGGGTAGTAAGAAGCTACCCAATCAAAGCCGCTAAGCAGAAACTTGAAAACACACCACGCTCTCCCCTAGGCTAGCAAACCAATCACGAAAGCCAACCCGCGATCCCTTCAAAAAGCAGCAGCTCAAGAGACATTGTGGCAGTAGTTCTCCCAAATCACGAGGAAGAGAGTCAACCCTTCGTTAAAAATTTTGGTTTTATTGGCATTCCAACTGATAACCAGGTCTCTGACATCCCGAATGACCAAAGAGAAAGGTTTGGCCTTACGCTTAAATATTCGGTTATTTCTTTCCAGCCAAATGGCCCAAAAAACCGCATAAATCGTTAGCGGCCAAATTTCCTCTCTCGAGTCCTCAAAGTTAAATTCTCTCCACATCTCCAGCATCTGAGTTGGCCAATACGGAAATACCCATTCAACCTTGAAGAGCGCAACAATTTTGTACCATATGTTTCTTGCGAACGAACAGTGCAAAAAAATGTGCTCCGCCGACTTGTTCCCGCTCATACATAACATACACTTGTTAGTGACTGGAATATTTCTTTTTGACCACCAACCATGCAAAAAAATATATCTTCGGCGGCGCTTTGATCTTCCACAGTCTCGTCCATGAGGATGTTGTAGAAAGACTTGACTGAGAAATGGCATTTCCTGGAGTGGGCCCAAAGCCTCTTGTCCCTATTAGCAGCGTTGGGGTTTGCTTCTCTTAGAAGCTCCAAAAGATTTATGAATTCTCCTCTCTCTCAGTCTCGTAAAGGCGTCTTAACTGGATCTGTCATTCCACCCTGCCATCGGAAGAAGTAAAAAAGTGTCCCACTACCTCATCCTTAGCTTCAGATAACGAGAATATCAACGGAAACCTTCGGCAAAAAGGCTGCTCCCCGATCCACACGTCCTTCCAAAACTGAATTTCTCTTCCATCTCCCCAACTGAACTTAGTTCCATCTAAAATTTCTTGAGTTTTCATGTTGATGTTCTTCCACCAGTTCAAACCCCTATTAGTGTTAGGGACTTCCCCAATATTTCTCCCATATTTTGTAGTCATAATTTGGTACCACAAGTTGGCTATTTCCCTCTCCTCCCCTAATCTCCACACCCACTTTGCGAGCAGCACTTTGTTAACCAGCCTTAGATCTCTAATTCCGAGTCCCCCCAAAAGCTTTTGCCTCACAGCATTGCTCCCATCTTACCAAATGAATCCTCTTCCGGTCGCCCGCTCCTTCCCAAAGAAAGTCCCTCACTATCTTCTCCATTTTATATATGATGGCCATCGGCGCCCTGAGGAAAGACATCATGAAAAACGGGATGGACACTAACGTGGAGTTGATCAGCGTTAGACTTCCCCCGTAGCTGAGGAACTTGCTTTTCCATATTGTCAGGCGCTTCTGAAATCTTTGAAGAACCGTCTCTCATAACCGTAATCTGCTTCTTCCGAATCCCAAGGGAATCCCTAAATAGATAATAGGGAAGCTAGTAGCCTTGCATCCTACCCTCCTCGCCGCCTGCTCAGTGACCTCCATGGAGGTGTTAATCCCAGTTAGGCTTGATTTATGGAGGTTAATCCTTTGTCCAGAGACAGCTTCAAAAATAATAAGGATGTCCGTCGTGTACCTTAATTCCCTTTCCCCGTTTTCTCCATTACAGAAGACCAAAGTATCATCCACGTATTGAAGATGCGAAATGTAAGGACCCAAGTCTGCCGTTTTGAATCCGCTGATCAAGGATAGATCTGCTGCCCTTTTAAACAGATTGTGGAGAGCCTCTCCTACACAATTGAAGAGAAGGGGAGATAGCAAATCCCCTTGTCGAAGACCACACTTGCTTCTGAAGTACACGTGTGGAACACCATTGATCAAAATCGAGCATCGCACCGACGCATAGCATCCTTTCATCCATTTCCTCCATTTTTCTCCAAATCCCATACGAAGAAGCACGTAGTTCAAGAAGTCCCATTGCAGTCTATCATAGGCTTTCTCCATATCAATCTTGAAAGCCCAGCCTTTGTCATTATGCTTCTTAGCCGAATGGATGGTTTTCATAGCCGCGACCACAATGTCCATCAATTGCCTACCCGTAATGAACACACCTTGAACATTAGAGATAATGTCATGAATAACTGTTTTGAGACGATTAGCCAGCACTTTGGCTAAAATCTTGTATGTGACTCCTATCAGACTTATCGGGCAGTAATCAGTCAAATTTGACCCCTACCCTCTTCGGGATCAAGGCCAAAAATATCGAGTTTAAATTTTTTGTTATTTTTCCCGTGCCATGGAATTTGTTGATCATTGCCAAGAAGTCCGTTCGAATCGTCGACCAGCAGCTCCTAAAAAATTCAGCGGTGAAGCCATCTGGTCCCTATGATTTGTTGAAACCCATGCTGACGACCACCTTTTTCACCTCCTCTTCATCAAAACTTCTTTCCAGCTCAGAAGCCTGCGAAGTCGTGATCACTTGAAACTGAATCCCATCCATGCTTGGTCTATCCCTTTCCTCTGGAGTGTATAACTATTCGTAAAACCACGCAATTTTGATTGGGATCAACGCCATCAATGATGGCTGCTATGTGATTTCTTTTTCTCCTCTCATTAGCAACCATGTGAAAGAATTTGTCGTTGTCATCCCCTTCTTGTAGCCAATGAGTTGTCGCCTTTTGTCTCCATAGTTGTTCATCAGCCAGAACCCGCCAATTTAATTCGATTTTGAGAGCCATTCTTATTTCCCTTTCGTTATCTAAAAGCGAGGTTGTCTCTTCCGCCCTCTTTCGCCTTTCCGAAGAACCCTCATTCCAATCCTTGATTTTTCCTTTCAAATTTTTCAGCTGTCGTGAAGACAAAAGATGGCGGGCCCGATGTATCGTCGAGGGTCCACCAGTCATGAATAAGCTTATTGAAATCATCCTTTTGTAGTCAGGTGTTGTTAAATTAAAAGGGGGCTCGGCTTCAATCTAAAGTTACTTGGCACATTGGAAGATAGGATGATCGGAAATAGATGTCGCCCAAACCGTGACTGCTAGATCAGAGACTTCGTCCAAGAATTCCACTCCGCATAGTAATTGATCCAATCTAAATAACGTTGGTTCCTCCTGTTCATTTGACCAGGTAAACCTTCCCCCTGTCATCCCAAGATCTACTAGAGCCCCTTGAGAAATAAAGTCGTTGAACAGATCTTTTGCCGCAATGTCGATCGACCCCGTGTTTTTCTCTTCGTTGTAAAGCATCGCATTGAAATCCCCGCCAATGCACACCGGAAACTCCCATTTGCTAATAACGACACTTTACTAGAAGAAAAAATCCTTTCTGTCCCTGTTATGGTTAGGACCATAAACCGAGACCGCTACCCAATCCCTCCCATTCGAAACGTCTTGAAGGTGGACCGTGTCCGAGAAATGGCCAACTTTCGCCTCTATCATCTTGTGTCTATCTGTATCCCATGCAAGAAGCATACCGCCCTTGGACCCCTCGGCTTCAAGCACCCTCCATTCCCAATGACCACTGGGAAGCACCGACCGGATATAAATTGGGTTCTCCTTGGCCCATTTGGTTTCTTATAAGGCTATGATCTCGAGTCTCTGCTGACCCAAGAAAATTTTCACCAAAGCCCTTTTATCAGATAAACCTAACCCAAGCACATTCCAACTGATAAACTTCAAACATAAGATGGGGCCCAAAGAAAAAACCCAAATAGCCGCTGGAAGAAGATCCCGCAGGGCTCTCTAATTCCCCTTCTCCAAGAAGGGGCCCAAAAAATTCCGGGTTCCCCTTTTATCCCTCCTTAGCCTGCTATAGTACAAGCCCCACCTTGATCTGATTTTGCCCTTCCTGCTAGTGAGTCTTTCTGCCTTTGCAAGTTTTTTCCCCCGTTCTATTATCTCCCCATTTAATTTGAGCAGCCCCTTCCTATCCGCCTAATAAGATATCCCGAGCTCCCTTCCCATCTTCATCAATTTGTCTCCGACCTTGTTAGTCTCCGTTGATCTGACTCTACGGCTTTTAGCTGATGTCTCTAACCTCTT
The DNA here is from genome assembly GCA_021018995.1 of Chloranthus sessilifolius. Lineage (NCBI taxonomy): Eukaryota > Viridiplantae > Streptophyta > Magnoliopsida > Chloranthales > Chloranthaceae > Chloranthus > Chloranthus sessilifolius. The sequence continues at coordinate 120,058,137 of CM037587.1, read as the reverse complement.
ATTGCATAAGTTGATCTCTCCCTCGGATCTAGTTTTTCCCCCTCTTTCATTGCGTGTGGACTCTGCAGTTAACGATGGGGACCAGGGTTGCTCCTCGGATCTGTTACCTGGCCCTGTACATTTGTCCACCAAACCCAAAACACAGTTAGTAACACAAATGGAGGAATTGGGCCTGGACGGCCCAGGGTCCCAACAAAAACAAAAGCTTTTAGTTATAAGATCATTGGGTCCCGGCAGATTAGAGGTTGACACGTTGATTTCGTGGAGCTCTGTATCCTTGTTAGAAGCCAAGTGTAAAACCAGCCCATTCACTCCTCTGGTTGTTCCCTCAACATTTTTAATAGGCCCATTCCGGTTCGAATCAGTGGGAAGCCCACCCAAATCCTTTACCTGATTATGCCTATAAATATTAATGGACTTTCCGCTAGACCCAATATCACAGCTATCTGATAAGCTAACGTGGGTTATCGAGATTCCTTGGGTGTCCCTCCCGCCCTTGTGGTTGTCGTTACTGGGTCTTTCCACTCTAAAATATTCCAACCCGCTAGCCAGATACGTCATACCGCAATGCGAAGTGGCTGAGGTTTGACTAACCCAGTTGTCTACTACTTTTTTTGTCCCCAGTATAATTGTTTGATTTTGATTTGACGATTGGCAGACCCCATCATTTCCCGCTTTAACTTCGACCATCGGAGGATGTTTCGAATTTTGCTCCTTTTCACTAATCTAGACACGTATTTCCGCTGCATCAGAAGGAAAAGACATTTTTTCCGGAGAAGGTACACCATTTTTGAAAAAAGTCATGTCGCCATAAATGTTATGTGGCGCCTTGGCGATAGAGGAGGACGTGTGTCCCTTGCTTACGAAAGTTTCGTGTGTTGTCTTCAAAGGTCCCTAATGCATCATTTTCCCTTCTTCAACTTGGCGAGCTGCTTCCTGGAAGATCCCATCCCACCTCTCAACGATTTCTTGTTCGTTCCTCGCCACTTCAGCATGCCACGTCGTCCCCCCAGGCCTATGCCCCCCCCCCACCCCGGTAGTGCTGGCCGGGCCCGTGGTCAAGTTCCCCGCCGAATGGAGGCCGATCCTCGGGCTGTTGAATACTGGGAAGTTCGCCATCTCCCAGGTATGCCTTTCCCCGTAAACCCTTCCCAAATAATCAAAACTTTCCCCGTTAGTTCTCGGTGAGTTCTGTATCTCTCCGGCCCTTATGCTTCCGGTTCGTATTTTGTTGTCGTCTCGAATCATTACCCCTTTATGCCTGTCTGGTACCACCTACCACCGGTACCTCCGGCCGTCAATGAGGATATCTCCCCTCCACGTTGCGTTCCAAACGTTGTCAGTCTGAACCACAATTCTAGCGTTCTTGATGAATTTCCGTTGAGCAATGAGAGTATCAATGTCGAGGAAAGAGCCAACTTGGCGACCGATTCAACTCAGAACTCCGTTGGTCCATAGGAATGGAGGAAGGCCATAGATGGGGAATCAAAATCCATCATCCTCCTCTTTTTGAATGGTGTAGGTGAAAGCATTTCATTCCACATGTGGCAAGTTAAGACATTTCCACCTCCTGTGTGCAGATCCATTTTGACCAAATGTTCGATCACCTCTGGCTCCTCTTCCGTGACGCGAAGAAGAAATTTTTTGTAGCTTTTGTTATTGTAAATCTTTTTTTGTAATTATCCCCCAGCTCTTGTAATATATGTTTATAAACGCTTTCTGTGTTTTGATGGTAGTTGTTGGCCTCTATGATTAGCAAGCATTTACTATTTTCTTCAAAAAAAAATTGTAAATATAGCCCTCGACATGTATGTTGGGCACGTCTAATGTTGCGTGAGGGTTAAGCAAATACGTTGGCCTAGAGTTATCGCTCTCCTGAACCCTCCTTGTAAAATTTAATGCTTTTTTATTGATCTGAGGTTGTTCTATCACCGTTTGGTTGTTGACTCTTCCTCTTTTGTCTAGATTTCCCGCCTGGAACCTAGCGTTGATCTGTCTAAAATGCCTCCCAGCTATCAACCACCCCTTTTTCAGATCTATCTCCTGTTTGGTGGTGAGGAGTGTTTGATTGCTGAAACCACCACTACCCATTCGTATACAATCCGCGACATTAGCATTACCTATAGTGATCCTAGAACTCCAGTGTGCATCACATCTTGATACATGGCACCTCATTCTCCTCTTGAAATTGATATTCCCACACTGCTTGCAGAGCCAGTCACCATTACGGACCACCACTTGAGCTCTCACTGTCCTTTCATGCCTATATCGAGCTTTCTCCTCCAAGTTTATCCTTAGATGTCTATTATTCTCCTCAATTTTTCCGGCTTCCTGGTCATTTACACACCCAAATCTTCGTTCTCTTGTCCCTACATTCTGTCCCGCTATCTCCTTCCCTTTCCATCTCCACCCGTTGGCTCTATCTCCTTCCCTTTCCATCTCCTTCTTTTCTCTTTTACTACTGCAAGAATATGAATTTCTATTATTTGATGATGACAGCGGAAACCTGGCGGCGCCTTGTTTGTTCAAAACAGCATGAACATTCAATCCCTTCCGTATTTTTCAATTGGTAAAAAAGGCAAATACATTAGAAATTAAAATTTAAAAAAAAAAAACATAAAAAACACAAGCAGCCATGAGGCAGAAGCTTAATTTTAGAATATTTAAACAAAAAATCTTATCTTTCTTTCTAATTGTATTATTTTTTAAATCTATAAGAAACTAGTAACAGTTAAGTGCGTGAAATTTGAATCCCCCAAACAATGTGACCGTTTAATTTAACTTTCACAATATTGGAATTCATGAACTTAGTGTTAATCCAACAAATAACTGCTAAAGCACTAAGGTCTTGAAATATTTTCAAAATTATTAAAATGAGAAATAAAGATATCATTTCCCCAAGAAGGAAACAACTCTATATGTGTGTGTATGGCAAAGAAAATGTATTGTTCTACTAAATACGATTACATATGCATCAAAACTAATAAAAAAAGTAAGAAAGGTTCAATATAAAAGGTATACCAAAGTCCATATCAATACCATTTTCCTGATAATATAAAAATATAAACAAAGAATTTATTATATGTGTGTGTATGGCAAAGCAAACGTATTGCTCTACTAAATACGATTACATATGCATCAAAACAAATAAAACAAGCAAGAAAGGTCCAATATAAAAGGTATACCAAAGTACATATCAATACCATCTTCCTGTTAATATAAAAATACAAACAAAAGAATTTTTGTTCTTACCTTTTTTAATGGAGCAAGGTGTAAAAGTTCTTTAACAGCAGAAATCATCCCATGCACACTAAGCTTTGGCAGCGCCAACCCAAAGTCAAGGTAGACCTAATTGAGAAGGAATTCGATAATCTCTGAAACAAATGGCTGGCATTGACAAAAAGAATACATATCTACAAAATCATACTTGGGAGTAAACAGAAGCTAGATATGATGCCTCCTTTGAAAATGGATAGGATGCATGCAGAAGCACAATCCGAATCTGAGAAAATCTCTCGTCATCGAGAAGTTTACGTAGATGAAGGGGATTACACTGCCTCAAGTCCAAGTCCTTATCTCCAAAACTGGTATTTAAAAAAAAAACAAGCACACATGTAACTAAGTTTAAAAAATTCAAATTTTAAAAACAACATATTTAGTTAGGCAATTCATAGTTCTAAATCTCGGCAAGTCATCAAGTAACTCGACCGTGTTACTCGACTTGCCGGATTTCGAGTTCAGTCCGAATCAAGCTGAGATTTCGCTAGGATGATGCAATTTGCAACCAGGGTTCATAACTACCATCATATATATATAATATTTTCATGGGATAAGATTTTAGAAACCCTATATTTTAAATAAGTATCAAACTACCCAGTTTACCAACATATCTTTCCATCTTTTTCCTTGTAAAATATTTTTTTATTTTTATAAATATATGTTTTTTTTTTAATTTACTAAATTAATGAGTCATTGTGAGTCGTGTTTGTCCAGGTCTTCAAGTTAACTCGACCAGCTGACTTTCGAGTCGAGTCAAGTTTTGGGGTTTTCAAACCATGAAGTAATTAGCAAACTGATATTACAATGGCTTAGTTTATATTTTACAGATCCTAGAAGTGATAAGCATTACGAAAACTCTAGTTATGTATATACAAGCCTCAATGTCGAGTACAAACATCGTGTAGCATGTTTAAAGTGCATACTTACCATTTTGGTTTTTATCACTTACTAAGGAAAAAATTATAAAAATATTGAACAATAATAATAAAATGTGACTGTAATTTATCAATTCACGATCGAACTCTCTCTAGATCATTTTCTCTCTGTGTCTCATTCATGTCATCTCTTTCTCCACTTCTTTCTTCCTCCCTCTTATTTTTCTTCCTTATTTCTCTTTTATGTTAGAACAACAGGGTATCAGAGTGTTATCGATCTTAACCCTAATTTTCCGTGTTTTACCCGGCATGTGGCAATTTCATGATTGTTTACAAGGTTTTTTGTGGTTCTTATGTATGGCGAGTTCTTATATATTGTAAATATAGAAGAGGAGATTCAAAATGTGGAGAATCCAGGCAGATATTGTAGATTTGTTGGGAAATTGATCTACTTGACTATTTCACAACCAAATATAGCCTATTCTGTCAGTTGATACTTGATACATGCAGTCTCCATGTGCACCACGCATGGACGCAGTTATTTGCATTTTTAGGTACCTAAAGAGTATGGATTGATGTATACGTCTAACAACCATCCAATAGATGAAATTCTGTTCTGATTGGGTTGGTTGTCCACTTGTCCATCTGACAGAGGTTCTACTACTGACTATTGCATTTTTTAGGAGGGTACCTTGCCATGTTTTTATTTTTTATTTTTGATAACCTGGGAGTCTGGGCCTCTTAGAGCACCCAACTAATCTCAGGGCGTGCACAGCCCAAGTTAGCACGTGCCAGGGTCAGCACAGGATATAGATCCCAAGGGTGGCTGCAGGGTTTAGTGAAGAATTACTACAAGTGAGCTAGTGTGGTTGGAGACAGTAATGCAAGAGATGGGATTCAAGGTAGGTGAACCTATGAAACTGTATCGTGATCAGGTTGTTGTCCATATTGTAAACAATTCTCGTGTTTCATGAGAAGATCAAACACATTGAGGTAGATTGTCATTTCATCCATGACAATGTCACTCGTAACAAGATTTTGACTTTCTGTAGGCAAATATGTATCAAGGCTTTGGGATATGAACCTCTTGATAATATCTTCTCCAAGCTAGGAAAGATGATATATGTGCTCCAGCTCTCAGGGGTGTTAGAATGATTGGAGTTTTGTATTTAATGGGGTAAAATGTTAAACATAAATGTAGTTTAGTACATTTAGAGGGCTGAGTTGGCATTTTGGTTGTGACTACTAATGCCAAATGGTTTTGACCACTAATGCCAAACTCTCTAATTTAGGTAATTACTAATATTTCTGTACTTGCTGTATTATCTTTTAAAATTACCACGTTTATCATATCTTTCAAGCAGCTAAAATTTAGTCCCATATTGCCAAGGGACAAAAATGGCATTATGAAGTACAAAAGGAATCCTATTTTAGTTGCTTGTGTAGCTGTGTTCACCCTTAGATGTGAGATCTTGGGCAAGGATCACTCAGAATAAGCCACGAGTCTCACGCCACGGACAATGTGGCAGGTGATATGCATGCACATGTGTACATCTGAGTGTGAGGACAAGAACGCAAGGGGACTCCCGAAGCATTAAATTGCAAGTTTTTAAAAGTTTAGAGTTGTGAGTTTTATTGCTTAACGAGTCTATATCCATTTGGTTGGGCTAAATACGTTGAAAGATTTGGATAGGTCCTAGGGATCCGGAACCAACAAAAGGACCTACGACCTACTTTTTAGGGCCAATGTGAATTGACATAATTATTCAAAACTGAGTGTTTGACATGAAATTTTAGCTAGATGATCATGTATGTTTGACATTCTTATGTATCTGAAAATAGCATTAAAACAATTGACATAATGATTCAGAACAGGATCACTGAGATCAATGGATAACAATGAAGTACAAAGGCAACCATCTATGAAATAAAGGTTAGATGACAGACATGTTATCAAGATGTAGGGAATGGATGACAAGGAATTTATATAACAATTTAAGAAATGATCCGGAAGTCACGCGTCTTACCATGGAGACGTAAGAGTAGATGATTCAGAACAATAAAACAACTAATATAAGTATCTAAAAAGTGCAATAAAACAATTGACAAAATAATTTCGAATAGCATGACTGTGATCGATAATAATCTAAGTATGAATGCAAACAGATATGAAATAACGGTTAGAAGACAGTCACATTATCTAGATGTAGGGAATGGATGACACAATTTTAATGGGCTAATTAAAAATAAGGCTGGTGTTACTACCACACCAACTTATGTTACAGCTACCTGACTTAAGCAAAGTAAAAAACCATTGAAAACCATAAATCAGACGATAGAAATTGTTTTTTGTCCCAATTTTTCACACAATATATCTTGAGATCATGAGCCCACCATCATACGGTCAAATGTTGATTCCATATGGCACACATCCCACAAAGTGAACATGATCTCGGCATACCATCAAATGTGGTTCACGTCACTTTTTGGATTGTGTGCCACGTGGAATCAACATCTGACCGGCTGATAGTAAGCCCGTGATCTCAAGATCTACTATGTAGAAGATGGGGACCAAAAACAATCTCCATCATCTGATTCAAAGTAGACAACAAATTTTGGCTTTGTTTAAGTGAGGTGGTTGTAACATAAAGTAGGGTGGTAATAACAAGGATTTTTTTTTTTTAGATAGTTCAAGAGCCCTTCAAATATGTGATGATGGAAACTGCATGATAGGAACTAAGAGAGATAATATATTGAAGACAGATGAACTATTTAATTTACCAAATATATATTTAGACGACAAAACAACTAACAAATCCATGATCTTAAATATGGTATCACCTAGAACAACTGAAGTTTCCATAGAACAAAATTTATTAAAAATATGAGGCTTTTCAAATTTAAGAAAGTCAAGAAACTTTAAAAATTATTATTACCCTGTGTGTATCTGTATAGGCAAGTCAAAGCATAAAGCGACCTCCAAACTATAGGTAAATATATAGTCAATAAAGCTCTTATTCTGGATGCGAACTGGTTTCCTGGCTGAAAGAAAAAAGGCAACAGAAGTATCATCTGGTGCTTAAGTTGAAGAAATTTCCTATCAAGCGCTCAAACATCCCAAACTGACCTAAGTCTTCTATAAGACCTTTCTCAGCATCTATCTTGTTAACATGTGTATCAATTTCTAGACCGCTTCGGTATGCAGCAATGCTCTTCAGGCAAACAACTTTATCTGCAACAGTAACAGAGTGCTAAGGAAATTCATCAAAAAAATGGAGCAACTTCTCTTCCCAGTAGAAGTCAAATGATTGAAAACAAGAGGTAATGGAATTTCAAAGGATATGATTTCAACTTTGTGACAAAGATTTCAGTGAACATATCTAATGTCCACTGTGTTCCCTTAGGTACTTCCTGAAACAAAAAATAAATTGTTATATCGTCTGCTGTAAAAATATAAGCAGTTCAAAATTTATAATTGCCATGCTATTGCCATTTGACATCATCAGCATATTTTGGTGAAGAATTAATAGAGCACAACCAACATCAATAGATTATGGAGTTGTGAGGCCAGCCCAATAGAAGCACCGGACCTTAATAACCTATTTTTTATATATATATATATATATATATATATATATATATATATATATATATATATATATATATATATATATGGTGTAATCCATCAATTATTTTGTTATTGTTTTTATTTTTTCTGGTCATTTTCCCATTCTGCAATTGTTTTATCTCAACCATTATTTTTTCTTTTCGTGTGTGCCCAGCACCATGACCACATCCAATGCTTCGAAATTCTGATCCCCACCTTACTTCCATTATACGCAACCCCACCACAACCTACAAACCTAGTATTAACACCCTACCCAACCTGAAACCTTGGTGACACCAGCCAAAGATCCATACATGCTACATGAGGGAAATGCTCACCCTTCTCTTTATATATAACCACCCCAGCTTTTGTCAAACCCACACCAGCCACCTCCACAACACTTCTCCTCTAGACCTTTTGCCATTTGCCATTTGCAGGTCTACTCCTCTCCCATCTTTGCTTGTAATTAAAAAAAATTCCTCCTCCTCCTTCTACTCCCTCCTTGTCATTCTTTCACTAACATCACCACTTTGCCGCCAGCGCCATAGACAGAGCCACCACCACGCTGCCCTCATTGTCATGATCACAGCCCACCAGATTATGGTGTCATTCACTTTCACTCATTGACAACACCCCATCAGATTTCCCTCTCCATATTAGTTTTAAAATATCTTTAATAAATAAAATACCTCCTCTCTAGTGTGCAACATCTGTTGCAAGCTTGCAGCTGCCATGGCGGCAACAACCAGCTCGACTCCCACAACCTCCAGTTTCATGGCTGCCAACCAGCACCACTACTGACCAATTCCACCACCCCCGACAACACCTCACACCAAAACCACTGCAACCCCATGCCCTTTGGCATCACCACTCTCGGCCACCTCCACCTCTAGACCGACCGCAATTAGCAACGACCCTTTCCCTCTTCCCATCTTCTCGCTGTTTTTTTAGCATATATATATATATAGTATAGTATAGGAAATGCTTGGCCTCGAGCACCACACCATCCCCTGACCATTGCTTCCACACTGCCCCTCAATCGCCTCCACCTCAATCAACTGCTAGCTACACCGGCACTCACATCGAACAGCACATTAATGACACCTATCTTCCTCTGTTTTTCAGCTGAAAAAAAGGATATAATAAATATATGAATGAATCCAAGCCCTATCTCCCTTCTCTCTCCCTACTTGAACCCCGCCAGCACACCACTTCCACCCTGCCACTGCACCACGGCTGCCAGTGCACCACCTCTCAACCCATCTCTCTCTACAAATCAATCCAGACCAGTCACACCACCCACCTGCACCTTTTCTCTTTTCTTGATCCCTTTCTCGACTCCTTTCATTTTTATGGTTCTGGAGCTGCCAATGAAACCTCCTTTTGTCTTAAAATACAAAACCTCATATAGTTACTGAGGGATATGCATGTCCCCAAATCATACTGGCTAATGGTTTACTCACTGCTAGTTTTTAATTAATCACACTCCTTCAAGGATTCTTGGAGGTCATACTCCTTTTGCTATCTTGTGTCCTAATGAATCCATGTTTAGCATTGAACCCTGGGTATTTGGGTGCACTTGTTTTGTACATGATAATCATCCTAAAAGAGATAAATTAGATGATCGTTCTTTGAAGTGTATTTCATTGATTACTCTGGTTTCTAAAGGATATCGACACTATAATCCTAAATCTTGAAAATTCTTGAATTCTATGGATGTTACATTTTTCGAGCATGTGCTATATTTTTCCCCTCATCTGTCTGACTTCACTCACATCACTGCACCTGCCACTGCTCCTTCACCCATTCCTCAGCCTCTCAGCACTCTCTCTTCATTAGCCCCATCACCTCCTCCTCCTTCCCCTATACAGCATCCGGTTGGTACCCCACGGTCCACTCAGCCCCTTGCACAGCAACAGAACCAGTACTGCACTTATGTTCGCAAATATATACATGGATCCTCTGCTCTCAGGCGTCAACCACAGTCATCTATGCAGGTTAATCTGGTTGAAAGTTCTATCCCTAGACCTCCCATAAATACTTCAGATCTTGATGTACCTATTGCCCTTCGGAAGGGTATGCGCACATCGCTAACCCTAAACCTAAAACCATCTATCTAATCGAAATACTGCCTTCTTAACCCTAATACCACAAGCCAATAAAACTCAATCACAGCCCTGATTTCTTTTGTGCCTGGTTTCAGCATTTCAGCAAAGTTATTACTGGTATGGGAATTTGGAGATGCCACTTAGATCATACTGTGACGGCGTGGCCATCTGGGTCAGCCGCAGGGCCACTAGTGTTGCAGCATTGGTGGTTTCAAGTTGGGGCATCGTAGGCGCATCACCAAGCTATGAGGGTTTCGCCATAGATACTCCAAGAGCTTCAGTCGTGGGCCACGAGGGCACGTGGCATGGTGGCAGATTGCAGTCGCGACATGGTCGCATGGGGGAAGACGTGGGGCATCATGGGCATATTGGTGTGTTGGATGGGCAGTATGTCAAACCAATACGTTTGAGCCTCTCCCATTATTTCGCCTAAATTGTTGTTTTACCCTTATATATGGGGAAGTGATCTTATCAGTCATGTCACGTTTCGCTGGCCTAAGTGATCCCCTACGGAACGCGTACGATAGCCTTGTGGACTTGAGTTCGTGCATCCGGGCCTCGCAAAGGTGTTGGGTCGCTCTAGTCACGTCGTGTGCTAGAGCCATCATGTTTGGGTGGTTTACAACCACCTTCACGGTGCAAGCCCAGACCCTCGGCGGGGCTGCACCTTTACTGTCGCTGCATACCGAGCTATTATTTGCATTTGAGAATCCGCACAATGATGTGGGACGCCAAGATCGAGAGCCGTAGATTCGGGCCGCAACAGATTTTCCAACCAAGAAGAAGCAGAATGGAAATCAAAACTAGGCGGAGAATTTGAAATTTCGCTCAATCGATCGAAAATTTCATTCGATTGATCCCTTATTTCGATCAATCGAAAATTTTGTTCGATCGAACCCTTATTTCGATCGAACGAAATCGCGCGAGAATGATTTTTTTTTTAGAATCCGAACTTAAGTTTTAGGGGCAAATTTGTCTTTCTATTATGTTTATTTTCGATTTAGGATTTTATTTTAAGACCTCCTATATAAGGTCTCTCCATAAACAATGTAATGAGTTTTTTTATTATTAAATGAAAGAGCTTTTGCTTTGGGGACTTGAGATGAGTTTCTTCCCGAGAAGGGTTTGGTGAGAAGCCAAGGGTGCAAAGCCCACAATCTATTTCCCGAGAAGGGTTTGGTGTGAAGCCCACAATATCTATCTCTTTATCTTTTATTCTCTTTGTTTTCTTTAGATCTCATAAATCCACAACTAGCCATTCAACCTACAATACCCCGAAGTTCGAACCATAAATCTCATCCCACCATTAAGCCCACACGAATCAGAATCTTGAGAGCACTCGCGACTCCGTCATTGAATCACGAGCGGCGCCCTAATCTGGAAATCTAGAGTTCTACCTCTAGGACCAATCTGCACTGCAACTCTAACGGATCTAGCACAAAGATTGGACCCCTTTCCCGAACCTGAACGTGATCTTTCATATGGAAAACAATGAAGCCCTAAGGTAAGGCGTTATTTTCAGGTTTATTGTTCAAATTAATTTAATTTAATTTCGAAAATTAATTAATTCATCGCATTCACATAGTCAAGGGTCTTGTCCTGCGTCACACAGTCTCTAACCTAATGCGTTACCGTGCAGGTTTGAGACCGAATAGGCTGAACTAGCGAGAGGAACTAGTTGCCGCACGGGTGTTTACGTCGCAACGAGTGACCCCACCGTGACACTATGGTATTCTTATCATTCTAGCCATGTTAGTCACACGATCTTGTTAGTATATGTTGATGATATTGTGATTATTGGATATGATTCCACTTTCATTTCGCATGTAAAAGCGGAGCTTGGTCAATTGTTTGAAGTAAAAAACTTAAGCAGACTAAAATAATTTCTTGGCTTAGAGGTTACCAGATCAAAGAACGGGATTTTTTATTTCTCAAAGAAAATATGCTCTAGATTCGCTACGAAATACAGGTATGCTTGGATGCAAGCCTGTTTCCTCCCCTATGGATTCTAAACGCTCTCTTCATGTGTGAGGGGGAGTTGATATCTGACCCTAGAGAATATCAGCGTCTAGTAGGTTGATTAGTTTATCTTCCTCTTACTAGGACCGACCATGTCGTTAGTTTGGCAGCCAGTTTATGCATGCACCTCGTCCTCCCACTTAGTTACCGTATTCTTAGATACCTAAAGTTTGTCGTGGTTGTGGTCTTATGTATCATTCTCATGTTCACCTTCATATATCTGGATATATTAATGCAAATTAGGCAGTTTCAGGTACTGACCATCGCTCTAGTTCTGGATATTGTGTGTTCCTTAAAGGCAACCTTGTCTCATAGAAAAGGAAAAGGCAGCCAGTTCTCTCCAAGTCTAGTGCTCAGGCCGAGTATGGTGCAATTGCTCACGGAGCGTGTGACTTATTATGGCTTCAGTCCCTTATTTCTGAGATTGAATTTCAAGTGAGTACTCCCATGCCTATTTATTGTAGTAATGAGTCACCAAGAAAATTGCATCTAATTTTGTGTTGCACGAACAAATGAAGCATATAGAATTTGGCATTCATTTTGTGAGAGAAAAGTCTGGAATCATACGTTGGAACTTGTTAATGTATCATATTTAAAACAGCTTGCTGATATTTTTACCGAGGTTGTAGGGCCTGTGCTTCTTCAAGATGTCACTGTCAAGTAGTGCATGTAAGATGTTTATGCTCCAATTTGAGGGGGGGTGTTGGTGTGAGTACTTAGGATGTATGAATGTTGGTAGCATACTCTTTATGATATGTTGTTATGCATTGTAGAACAAATGGGTGTGTATGTATTATATCCTCAACTTCTCTCTCTCTCTGAGTAAACCAATCTCTACAAAACCCAAAAACCACTTTCTACCAAACCCAAAATTTTTACTATCCTTGCTCGTAACCGCCCTCTTTTTTAACTTCCCTATTCACGGTCATATTATGCACAAAGTACTTGGTAGTCAAAAAAATACCTTTGACCTATTACGCTCACATGTGCTCTGCGTGCAATAATCTCCTCCTTTTGGGACGATTGAGCACTCAGGCCACATGCGTGCAATCAGTATTACGCATATATCATTTGAATGTGCAGACAACGCTTCTTGCTTTGGTGATTTCGTGTGCATAACATGTATTTTACGTATTAGCATGTCCAAGTGAAATTTGCCTCCTTTCTGTGGGGATTAAGGGCATGGTGCTCCTGCGGGCAATGTTGCTTTTTTTCTGCTCGAGTATTCTACTCACGTTATCACACATTTCTCTTCCTTTCCTCCCTTTTTTTACATTTGCCTGTAGGAGTCCCCCCTCATCGCCTTCTGTATTACTGGATTCGCATTCATAACTGGTACATGGCTCTCCCCCAGCCCCAGAGAGACCGCCTTTTCTTGGTTGAGATTTTCCCTATTTCGATATTTAGCCCTTCAAGATTGGCCACCGGATCCTTGGTGCTTTCGCAGAGCATTGGAGATTCGAAACAAGTTCTTTTTACCTGCCACTTGGGGAGATGACCCCAGGCCCTGAGGACTGGGTCCTGGTTACAAGGGTATCTTTTGACAAGGAGTCAATTATCACCCGCAGCACACAGGCGCAGGAGCTGCTTGGAGCAGAGTTGCCCTTGAAGACCGCCAGAGAAGGAATGATGAGGGCTGGCTAGCGCTTTGATCATTGGGCCCACCCCAGGTCGCCAGCTGGCTTCGAGGAGGATTAAGGCAGACCGACAGTTGAGGTGTGTTAGCATGTGTGTGCATGCTTTGCATTGTATTGTAACAGGTTTTAAAATTTCATATGTATTTATTTGCGAGACTTATAAAGTAAGGGGCCTCATACCATGGGCTAACTACTCCCAAAAGAACGCTTCTTCTCTTTCACCTCTACCTACTTTATCTTCTCCTAAACCTTAACCCTAATCTCTACTACACTAACCTTCATTCCACGTCAATCTAACTCACTCAAACTTACATTATATCAGAGCCAAACCCTTACCTTGTCACACTACTGACGTCAGGCTGACAACAACTACAATCAACTCTTTGACCTCGAATTCCATACAAATCGTACTTTCTTAATAGCTTTTCATTTCTGGGATTTTTAGTATTTTTGTTAAATCTTTTGAGCCCTTTACACATCAGTTTCGAAGCCTGCAATGTTTCAGCCAAAAATGGTTGTTTCTCGGTATTGAAGGCCCCATATCTGTGCAGTTCGTCTCAGCAGGTATAAATCATTTGTGGGTGTTGATTTATTGATTGATAAAGGATTGATGGGGCTATGTGGAGTTGTGGACTTTAGTAGTGGTATATTGATCGCTTTTCTCTTTTTTCAATGAAAGTGAGCTGGTTTGTTGCAACGGTTGAAAAATAAGTGTTTGTTTGTGCTACCCTTTAAATCACCATAGTGAGTTAGTTTTGTGACAGATAGCAGCTTGAAGTTGTGAGTGGTTTGCTTAAATTATGGTTTATTGCCCTACTCTGTGCGAGGTTGTTGTTGCAACCCCTAGTGAAGCTGCTTATTTCAGTTATTTGCAGGGCTGTGTTCCATGTTTAAGATGATCAAGGTTCAATTGCTATCTAATGAAAACATTACAACTCCTAGCACTGTGATGCCTCTCTTTCTCAACGAAGAGGAGCGACCTTTCACTAATGCTCCCGCATCACTTAAACTTGATTCAACCAAGTCAAAGCATAGTCTCTATGCCTCAGCAGCCATTTCACTTTCTAGGATTGGGTTTCACTAAAATCAAAAAAATTATCTAAAAACTAACCCAATTGAAGATTCAATTAGGAAATGGGCATGGAATTTTGGAATGTCTACTTTGATAAAATGGTTCCAATCATGATATGGCTAGGGCTCGAAAAATTTCTCATTCTAGTCTTGTGTCTTCCTGCTCATCACATGAACCACTTCCATAGAACTGTTTCTCATTCCAATCTTCTAAGCATTATCACAACCATGCTCCACGAAATCTTGACTCCCACTGCGGCGTCAATTGCTCAACTTGCATCTAGTAGTGTTATTTTTCATTCTTAGACAAATCTGCTACATGAACACCAAAAGCCCCACCTCTATATATCACTTTGGATATCATTCTACACAAATCCCAGAGAATGAGTTGCTTTGATATCAAATAATGCACAACATTATCCAAAAGAAACAGAAATATGCCAGAATATTCAAAGACCAACAAAAAGGAAAATTTGCCCCCCTTACTAGAAAAGAAAGAAAAAGAAGAAGTGACTGTGCATAGTTAAAGTACGTATAATTGTGGGATAAATATTAAAAAGGAACATTTCAGAACACCTATTCTGAGAAACCAAGGAAAACAGAGTGTATTAACAGTACAACACTTGTTGGTCGTTAGTCTCATGAATAAAACATTCTGCTTCCATTTGTTGATAACCAAATCCCAAAAATGGGTATCCACAAGCATCAATACTAGAAGACTATCCTATCCAAAATTTAGTAGGGTACGAAAAAAATAATAAAAGGGGAATGAGGTAATTCCAATAGTATATATATTATCAATACTAGAAGACTATCATATGATGAGTATCTTTCTTATCAACCCTAAATATTCTCTATTATAAGTTGCAACTGAAAAGATATGTGGCATTACATTAGAGAATCGCTCTCATACTATTCAGAATTTCAGACAACATCAAACAAATATTCTATACTCAATATGGAAATGTACTAGTTAATCTGCCTCCAAGAACAATCACAGAGTATAAGACCGTAAAAAATTCTTACTTCGTGAAGAATATTCTCAGCCAAACGCTCAATTCTTAATATTCTACTCACAGACGGCGCAAAACACGTGTGCCACTCAACGTCATGCATTTTGTCCAACTCAAATCCATCATCAATAAAGATGGCAGATATCTTGGCAGCTCCAAAGCATTTGGAGCCAATTGAATGTAATCCAGAGGATCTACGATATGTTTCAACCGCCTTCAAGGATGTTTCACAATTGTACAATCTGGTGATGTCCCTCAAACTACGCTGTAATTGACGAAATTGGTACAATCAGAATGCAACAAAATTTTCAAAGTCAACAACAGATCAATAATGCTTCATAACACAAGTGTTTCATGCCTTTCATCTCAATCAGAAAAATGGTGTATAACTAAAATAAACTTATATTAAACTATTACTGATACAAATTAAAATATTGAAGTACAAAACATGGAACAAAACAAGTGTTTCATCATTCATGCAATCTTGGAATTATCCTTGGAAATAAGTTTCATTCCTATTTATAGATGTAATTCTTTTCCAAATTTACACAAAATATAGACATAATTTGTGACCATATCAAGCTGCATGAAATGTAACCCATTATAAGTTTGTTATTTATATAGCTCTAGCTACTTTCCAAAGCATTCCAAGACAAACCAAAAAAATTCTTTCATTGATGACCAAAGCTCTATAAAATATGGAGAGAAAAAAATGCTGAAGCAAGGAACTTAAACAGGACAGTTGTATCACAACTCATTACTGGTGAGGGACCAAATACTAAAACCTAATTTTAATGGCTGAGATTAAAAGTTATATTTATGAACAATAAACTGAAAAACTAAAGTGCCAGATTTTATATAAAATAAAAAAAAATTAAAGAATCTCATTATACTAATCATGCCCAAATACGACTAGTGTTTCAATCCAGTAATGCAACCCCTTATAAATTTGGAAACAAGGATTCAAGTGATACGTCTCGATTTCAACAAGCCTAGAGTATCAAACAACATCCCATGAGGCATCTTTCGATTCAACTCTAGGATTGGAAAGAAGAATGGGTTCAAATAAGGTGAGTTTTAAATTTCAACAGGGTAAATTTCAGATTCACTGAAAGGCTCCTCTTCTAGAAAATAAAGTAAAAATAATTTCATGTTCATCAACAAAATTTTAAAAAATTACGTAATTTTGCACGTAGGACAAGAAAACTAGAGAAATAACTAGAAGAACCATTGCTCTCCCACCAAAACCATCTCAGTGAAAAGAAGAAGTACCTCTCCTTTCTTCAACATTCATAAAAATAACATCATCATAATAATAATAAAAGTCTCTTTACATAAAAGAATTTAAAGTAAACTCTAAAGGAAACCCTAATTACTAAAGAATAAAATAAATAAACTACCAATTAAAAGCCTCTGATTGGACGGTTACAAATACTCAACTTCAAATCCCTTTTTATACATGGCCAGTTTTCAAGCATCAAACAATGTCAAATTGATGCAAAACTAGCTTATTTGAATGCTTATTGAAGTAGCTTTCCAACGAACCAAGAAACATGCAACTTCGATGACTATTGAAGAAGTTATGACCAGTTTTGGAGGATGCACTGAAAGTGACCAATTTAAGCGCGTCATGTGCCACATGTATGTACCCCATACAAACTTTGTATTGTGAACTAATGGACCAAAATAGAAGTCCACCATACGATCAATAATCTACATGCATCTATCGATGATCCATCACGCGATCAACGATCCAATGGTAAAAATATAGTAAAATGGCGATCCAACGGTAGGAATGAAAACGGTGAAGATCCAATGACTAAAATGAATAATGATGAAAATCTAACGGTGGAAAGTGTGACCCAACGATTTGAATCAAATCATATCCACATCTGCCCAATGTGGGGTCTTCTATGACGTGGCACATGCACACATGGGGCGTTCAACTACCCATTCAAAGTGCTACATGAGGCACACATCTTTTTTATCTCTTCTTGCGCCTTTGGTATACTTTGAAGGGTCCGATGTCAACATCAATTATTAACTTGGCTGCCTTGCTCCTTTTGCTAAAGATATTGAATAAATAATCTTTATTGATGACAAGAGCTCTACAAATAATGGAGGAAAAATATATAGGCTAAAGTCTGCTGACTTGTATACTGAAAGTCATTGTGACCGATTCACAAAGTGCCGGAAATGATTCCTTGAAGAGTCGAACCACGTTAGGGTTCTCATAAGCTGGACCTGAACATAAATCATTTAATACTAACTTTAGTCAACTTCTTACTCTTGGTTAAATCTGTCAAAGGTTCACATAGGGTCGTAAGTTGTTTAACAACACATGAAAAACAAAATATTTTGTTATTCTACGACTTCTGATTAATTTTGGATTTTAAACTCGTCAAAGGGCAAAATAGGGTCATCGTAAGTTGTTTAACAACACGTCCAAATGTAATATTTTCGAGTTCACATCTTGTGGTCCAATCTGAACATATGGTCAAACTTAGACTTTAGGGTCAAACTTTGGCCTTTGGTCAAATTATGATTTTAGTCAAATTTTATCTTTTGGCTCGAGTCAAGGCCCAATAATGTTTATAAAGGTGAGTTATGTTTTCAAAGGCTCATTAGCATTTTGAAGACCCATCAAAAGCTCGTTAGCGTTTCAAAAGCCCATCGATGATCATATAACCCTAAGGTTGCAAACGAACAACACAGTGGCTGCAAACAGACAGCACTACATATTGGTGTCTCATATTGAAAAACATATAAATAAAAACAAATAACAATTAAATCAAAAGGACAAGGAAAGATAAGGAGTACCTGCCTTGACCACGACTCGACCCTTAGTCTATATATATTTTCTTTAGCTCTCATTTCTTCTCTTTCTCTCTAAAGTGGGCAAACAAGGAGGCCTCCCCATCCCCTTTATATAGACTCCCATCCCCCATCTCCCATCATATAAATCTCACCCTCCTCTCATCTACTTCTGCCATTTGTCACCACCAAAATCCTCTCCCAAAGACTCCTCTTCCTCTCACTCTTCTCCTCTTGACACCACAACAGACAAAACTGTAATTTAGGGTTAGGGTTTAATAATAGAGAGGGGGACGAAGAAGAAGAGAGAGATATTAGGGTTGAGTCAATGTTACTCAAATCCCAATGCAAAATACTATATATATATATATATATATATATATATATATCATCTTAGCGTATTCACGTATTATATGGTTCTCGAGTTAAGTGAATTGTACAACTTAAAATTCACTTAACTACACGCACACCCAAAGTTACTTACTACACACCCATACAATGGAAATAACATCACGAACACTCCCCCTTAAGTTGGAGTACAGATATCGATCATACCCAACTTGAAGGAGATGTCATAAAGTCTCTTGTCACCAACACCTTTAGTCAAGATGTTGGCAAGTTGATCCTCAGTGCCAACTTGAGGAATACTGATTTCTTTGGACTCAGCCTTCTTGCGAATATAGTGACAGTTCACCTCAATGTATCTTGTCCTTTCATGAAAGATAGGATTCTTTGCAATATGATGGGTTGCTTCATTGTCACCATATAAGATAATTGGAGAGGATATATCAACTCCCAAGTCTGCCAAGATGAATTTAAGCCACATGTCTTCTCTCGCACCTTGGAATGGCACGGTACTCCCCCTCGGCACTAGAGTTTGATACTACATATTGCTTCTTAGATTTCCATGTGACCAAATTACCCCCCAAGAAGGTGCAATATCCGGTAGTTGATCTTCTATCATCCAAAGACCCGGGCCAGTCGGCATCAATAAATATCTCTACATCCAAATGACCACGATTTTCATAGAGAAGCCCTTAGATTTTCAGTGACCAAATTACCCCCCAAGAAGATGCAATATCTGGTAGTTGATCTTCTATCATTCAAAGACCCGGCTCAATCGGCATTAGTAAATATCTCTACATTCAAATGACCACGATTTTCATAGAGAAGCCCTTTGTCAAGACTTCCTTTCAAATACCTCAGAATCATGTGAACAGCCTCCAAATGTATTGTCCTTGGTGAGTGCATATATTGACTCACCACACTTCCTGCATAAGCAATGTCTAGATGGGTTGTGGTTAGATAGATTAGTTTACCAACTAATCTCTGATAGGTACGTGGATGCTTGAGAATATCACCTTCTTCACCATTTAATCGGTGACTTTGTTCAATAGGGGTCACAACAGGCCTACACCCCAAAAACCTCGTATCATGAAGGAGGTCTATGGTATACTTCCGTTAGGATAATGAGATGCCCTTCTTAGACGCCACTTCAATGCCAAGGAAATATTTCAAGTTTCTCAAGTCTTTAATTTCAAACACCCTGCTCAAATACTCCTTCAGTTTAAGAATTTCATGACTATCATCTCCAGTAATGATGATATCATCAGCATAGACAAGTATGGCAGTCATCCTGATTCCCCTTTTTACAAATAGAGTATGATCATAATGACTTCTTTAGTATCCAAATCTCATAACAGTATCACTAAATTTTTGAAAACAGACATTTGGGGATTGTTTTAATCCATAGATAGATTTCTTCAATCTACATATTTTTCCCTTCTCCCCTTCTTTTACAAATCCAGAAGGAAGGTCCATATAGACTTCTTCCTTGAGATCACCATGAAGAAATGCATTCTTTATATCAAGTTGAGAGAGTGGCCAGTCTTTGTGGGCAGCCAGAGATAACAATACCCTGATTGTGTTGAACTTGGCTACAGGTGCAAAGGTGTCCTAATAATCAACTCCTTGTGTTTGAGTGTACCCCTTTGCTACAAGCATTGCTTTATATCTTTCGACAGTACCATCAGGTCTACACTTAACTATATACCCCCATTTGCAACCAACAACTCTCTTTCCTTCTGAGAGTTCAACAATTTCCCATGCTTGATTATGTTCTAGAGCGCCCATCTCCTGAATCATAGCATCCTTCCATTTTGGCTGTAATAAGGCATCAAAAATAGTAGAAGGAAGGGTGATAGAATCAAGAGAACAAATAAAATCATAATGAGATGACGAGAGATTGTGATATGGCACATACTGATTGGATGACGAGTACAAGATCTAGGAAGTTTTTTGTGAGCAATAGGTAGATGAAGATCAAAAACAAGAGGACGCTCTTTTGGTAAGGGATCTTGGTCGGTATTCTGAAAAGGAGACTCATCTATATTCTCATGCGCAGTGGTTTCAACGATACTTTTCTTGTTCCTTCGCACATGCATCTTTCCCTTTCCATATTTATCAAAGATGAGTTGTTCGCTCTGTTGTGGCTCAATAGCTTCATCAGTCACTTCTTCACAATCTTCACTATCACCCATAGGTAAAGCTCTAAACATCTCAGAGTGCACTTCATTTTTAAGTTGCTTCTCCCCTGAAGAGGACTCGGAGGGCTGGAAAAAGGAGTGCCCTCAAAGAATGTGACATCCATGGTGACTATCACACGACGAGTGAGAGGGTCAAAGCACTTGTATCTTTTCTGAGAGAAGGGATACCCAATAAAAATACACTTGGTAGCCTTGGGATCAAGTTTACTCCGCTGAATATTGGAGATATATGTAAAACACAAAGAACCAAAGATATAAGGTGGCACCAAGAACAGAGGTTGATGAGGAAACAAAAGTTGGAAGGGAGAATGTCCTTCCAAAATAGGCATAGGCATTCGATTGATGAGGTAGGCAGCAGTGAGGACGGCTTCACCCCATAGATGTTTAGGAACTTTCATATCAAATACAGAGATCAACCTCCAGAAGATGCCTATTTTTACTCTCAGCAATCCCATTCTATTGGGGGGTATAAGGACAAGTAATTTGCCACACAATTTCGTGAGAACGAATATAAGATTGGAGAATGTGAAAGGAATATTTCCCACCATTATCCGATCGGAAAACCTTAACATGCCCATGAAATTGTGTGCTAACTAGTCTATGAAAGAGGAAAAATAGAAGCAACTTCATCTTTGGTGCGCATAAGAAAGAGCATAGTAAGTCTAGTACAATCATCAATAAAAGTAACAAAATAAGGATAGTCATGCACAGCAGTAGCAGGGGAAGGCCCTCACACATCAGAGTGAATAACTT
Organism: Chloranthus sessilifolius; assembly: GCA_021018995.1. NCBI lineage: Eukaryota > Viridiplantae > Streptophyta > Magnoliopsida > Chloranthales > Chloranthaceae > Chloranthus > Chloranthus sessilifolius. Next base: position 120,036,415 of record CM037587.1, on the reverse strand, counting down.
CAAAAGGAATAGCATATTTACTGTCACTCAAGGGATAAGAATTTTGAACATGTTTAAAGAACTGACAAGTCTCACAATTAAACAAACGACTATCAAATCTATGAAATTTTTCTGGAAATAAAAGTTTCAAATGACTAATATGAGGATGGCCATAGCCAGAGTGTCACATTTTTGCTTTATCAACAGAAACCACCACAGCTACAGGAGGAGATGCACCACGTAAATCTTGAAAGAGGTAGAGTCTCTTCTCTTCAGTACCATGACCAAGGATCTTTCTCCATTTCAGGTCCTGAAAAACACAATATGAAGGAAAGAATCTCACACTACAATGTAAGGAATTGGTAATCTTACTGACAGATAATAGATTCATAGGCATGTTAGGAATCAAACGAGTAATGTCCAGAGACAAGGTGCCTAACTGAACACTCTTTTTGCCCTTTACAGGAACAAGGGATCCATCGGCAATGCGAACATGAATAGAATTAGGAGGGCTAGACACAAATGAAAATAAATTAGTCATATCAGACATGTGATCTGTAGCCCCAGAATCGATGATCCATGAGGACTGAGAGGAGGTCACATGTGCAGACCCATAGGTACCTGACTCAGCTATGGAGGAAGATGTGTGTCCCTGTGTCACCGTCATGCGCTGAAGGCGGCCCTGGAGATCCTAAAGCTCTCTCTGTAAGCTCTGAAAATCAGTAGGGGTACTCTGATCACCAACTGGATTAGAAGTTTTTTCAGTAGAGAACTGGAATGCATGACCTGGAAGGAATTTCGATTTCCCATGTAATTCTCAACATCTTTCTCTGGTATGGTCCTTCTTGCCACAATGAGAACACAATAATTGCTCTCTTTCTTCAAGTGAGAGGCCCCCACGACCTTCACGACCACTACCTCTACCACCAGATTTGCCTCTATCACAACCAAAAGAAGTGAAGGATGGTAGGGCAGATCTCTCAGATACATCACCACCAGAAACATGTATAAACTGTTGTCTACTCTCCTCATGTTGAAGGAGGGCATACATACACGGTACCAAATGGAGGACACTCCTCTCTTCCTAGAATGTTTAATTTAGCATTCTCATATTCAAGTCTAACTCCTTTTAGGAAGTCAAACACTCTTCTCCTTTCAGTATTTTTACTAACCTTGCTAGTATACGAGTTGCACAGTTCTTCGTGATACTGCGCTGGTTCATCCCACAAGCTCCTCATTTGAGTGTAATACTTTCCAATAGTCTTATCACCTTGCTTCATGGTGTTAATTTTGTTACTAACTTGAAACATTTTTGCAAGGTTTGGTTTTTGCGAGAACTCATCCCGCACAGCCTCCCATAATTATTTAGCATCACTGGCATATATAAAATAATCACTAATATCTGGCTGCATTGAGTGTAGCAGTCATGGCATGACAGTTAGATTGTCACTTTCTCAATCAACATACTTAGGGTCATCTTCTTTGGGTTTCGGAATAGTCCCGTAAATGTAACTGTAACAACCCTAAAATCTAGAACACGAATCGGACTATTTCGATCTACGTGCCCGGCACGGAAATCGAAACCGATTAAAAAATTTAGAATTTATATTAATTGAGATAAAGTTACACCATGGTTAGATGAGTTCACCTGTGTAATTTCATTTGAATCGGAGTTGGGTAAAGAGTCAGTGTAGCACGTTGCGTCGTAGCGACCGTGTTCGTGCTCCACACCGGAACATAAACTAAGGGAAAACAGAAATATCTGTTTATTAGCTTATAAGAGAAGGAAGGGAGACCTAGAGGAAGTTCTTCTTCTTCTTCTTCTTCTTCCCCTTGCCCTAGTTACTCTAACAGCTAAGGAGTCTGTAGCTAGGTGGGTTTTCAAGAGGGTTTTTGTATAAAACAGGGTTAGCAAGATTGAAAGGTGAGTTTCCTAAGCTAGGGTATGTAGAGATCAATGGATTAAGCTTAATTATGGTTTGTGTGTGTGTGAAGTCTCTGCATGTCAACCGAGCTAAAAGGTTGCTCGTCGAACTCGGATGGTGATAAACTCAGAGCTTGATCCGAAACCCTCATCCGGAGTGATTTGCCGAAACCCCAAAAGGGCCCACATAGAGGTGAGCTCTCTTGTTTAAAATGGGCAGTTGGATGCCCTAAATATAGGTTCTGTATGAATATTTAAGATTATAATGAATTTTTGGAAGAAAAATAAATTAGAAAAAATATTGTTGGTGAACTCCATTAATGACAGAAATTCCGTCATTATTGATCGATCAACAAGGTGTTGATCGATCACTGAGTGTGGAATTGATAGATCAACAGTGGTGGTGATCGATCAATTTATATATATATAGTATATGAACAGTACTGGCAGAGAGTTGGTGAATTTTGGGTTAATATTAGTGATCGATCAATGGTGGTATTGATCGATCAATTGACTGGGTATTGATCAATCAACAGTGGTGGTGATCGATCAATACAGAGCCAATTGATCGATCAACCAACATGGTGATCGATCAATTGTGTACAATATATACAAACAGAGAGTTGGTTAAATAAGTTTGTGCTTTGGTGATCGATCAACAAGGGTGTTGATCGATCAATAAAGAGTTCATTGATCGATCAACAAGGTATTGATCGATCAATAAACCCCTGCTTTCGCATGTTAGAAAATTTATATGTAAGAACCACCTGACGTTGTGCGATTCATGATCTCACTCTAACACCTAGAGTAACATGTTTATGGTCTAGGATCGAGATGCCTTGAAAAAGCTTTGGATTTGCTTAGAAGGAGCTTGATCCGAGGTAGGGAATTCAACCAAATTGCATTTATTTTTATCTCATGGATTACATCTGTCATACATATCTCAGCATAGTTTAATTCTGTTTTAAAAGCATGTTTAGCATATGTATGAGTATTCTATTATGTACTTGATCCGACATTTGATATCCGTATCCGAAATCCGAATTCTGTTAAGTATGATAAGTATGCATGTGATTTGAGGTTTGATATTCAGTAAAAATCCCACCGTCTCGCAGATATCCGCTTCGAGCACACTTGTGCATTTGCTTTGTAATCCCCGCACAATTGCACTCCATGTGGGGCATTGTTGCAATTCCTGAAATTGTTCATGTGAACGATTTATGGTTGGGATTATCCATCGGACCAAATCTGGCTACCACGTGCTATACTCACGGGAGTTACTTAAGTATACTACACTAAGTCATTATATGTTGTATTCATCAATTCTGTACTGTTTTGGATAAATGTCTCATGTTTTATACATCTGTTGCATATTTTCAGTTTTGTTCTTTGATGACCATGTTATGCAATTAGAATGCAAATTTATTTGGAATTCTTCTATTGAGCTAGGATGTAGCTCACCCTGTTTTTGTAAACATTTAGGTTCTGAGGCGGTAGCTCCCGGTACTGAGAGCGACCCAGACTATCAGCCTGATCCTGAGGCTGAGGTTGAGGACGAGGAGACGGACGTCCCAGCTGACGACTTTTACCCATAGACTGGGTATAGCTTAGACATTTTTGGGGTTTTATGTTTGTTTGGAGATTGTGGATTATGTGTGCCTGGTGGCCACTTTTGTATTAATTTTTGTAGATATTTTATTTCTTTTATAGTGTTATTATACATTCTATCGGAACCATCATTGGGAACCATTGTTTGGGTGATGGATGTCTGTCACCGATGGTTCTTTTTGATTCCTTTTTGAGGATGTATACTTTTTACATTTATCAATGAAGGTTTATCTATTGTTCTTACTTTTAGATTGATTCATTAGATGACTCTACTTACCGCTGTGAGATTTTATCTGTATATTTCCGCTTTATATACAGATATTGTGTGATTCGTCCTAGGGATCATCCAGAGCATGATCCTGATGGCACGGATTTCTGAGCACAGAAATCCGGGCTGTCACAGTAACCCACTTTTTTCTTCATCCCTAAGTACATAGCAGCAGACTAGGACCACGAAAGATAATTGGCCCCATTCAATTTCTTCGTACTAATTTGTAAGTTATGAGAGATATCTCCCCCACCAACGATCCCGGATTTGTTCTCGTCCATGATCAAAAGATACGGAGGTCAAAATAATTCAAAAAAAATAAGAAAGACTCACAACTTCCAAATAGAGAGAATGCCTACACAGGCTTTTCAACAAACATAATTTGTGTCCCCACCAAATCAGCACCGCGGACCGATTCAAACGTTAAATCAAATAGCTGTTGTCCACAATTTGAATCACTACAACCCGGACAACCAAACTAATGCCCACAATAACCATAAAAAGAGAATAAAATTTTCTGTTGCAAGGAGAAATTTTGGGCTTCACGACTACAAATATTGGATCACCGATTTCAAGGTTTCCGACAAGTTTCTGGCGGGTTTCGGGCAACATTCCCGACAAGAATCACACATCTAACAAATCTGGACACTGCCATACTTTATTTCATAAAAAAAAACAGTAAATCACATTCCAGAAATATGAAGTTCAAATGGATGTGATCACTTTCAATCATAGTATAACTTCAGATCTGTATATGTGGAGCTCACATACATCACAGGTTCAGCAACTCGTCAGATTCACATCACCAGATTTTGTAATCTCAGCAGATTTAGGTGTTTACACACCTTCTCCCTCAAATTTCTGAAGTTCCAGTGACTCTCCTGAATTTTCCAGCGACCCCACTGAATTTTTCGGTGACCTACAAACGATCCCGATGGCATATCTCCACACATACTGCCTCAAACATGCTTTAAGGGCATCGAGCTGGTTTCTGATGCAAATCTACGATTGAAAGAAAGATACAAATCTACGATGTGTACCTTATGTTTTAGGCAAGATTATAATAGTTGGGATTTATAAATATTTAGATAAACATTGTGGGAAGTATTTTGAATTTAAAGATCTCTTGAAGATCTTAACTGATTGTATTCACCTCTATTTAAAGAGGCTTCTCTCTATCAATGAAATACAAAAAAATCATTATCAAAATGTAGTCTCTAAGTTTCAATATGGTATCCGAGCCATGGTCGGCTCCGATCTCACGATTAGGTCGGCCATGGTCATGGGTTCTGCTCATCCTCCTCACTTTTCAACTTGCGTGATTATTTTTTTTTCCAATAAATTTGCATGCTTCCTTTTATCTCTACAAGTTCCTTGGTTCATATATTCATGCCATACGAACTCATTATTTTAATATATCTAAGACCTCTCCAATGAGGGTTTTCTTTAAGCCGCATGACCCTGCATCGTAAGCTTCTAGGAGAGATCATGATGGACTTGATCTAGTGAGTCACCGGCTCCGACAGACTCAACAAAAGCAGGACGTGACAGTGATAGATCTCATAGACAGGCGGTGACCACTAGCAAGCACGATTGGACGTTACGGGCTATTCAATTCACGTTTTAAGATCGAGGGCTAAAATTCTATGCAATCAATCACACGTTCCTTCTTCAAAGGAACTTGTGATTGCAGGAGGGTAATAGAGAATATTTACGATTGAAAGAAGATACAAATCTACGATGTGTCTCTTATGTTCTAGGCAAGATTATATTAGTTGGGATTTATAAATATTTAGATAAAAATTGTGGGAAGTATTTTGAATTTAAAGATCTCTTGAAGATCTTAACTGATTGTATTCACCTCTATTTAAAGAGGCTTCTCTCTATCAATGAAATACAGAAAAATCATTATCAAAATATAGTCTAAGTTTCAATAGGGACGAAAGGTGATCTCCATCGTCTAATTAAAAATTAATGGCATGTTACATTTATGTGGTAGCTGTTACTTTTCGATGGCGTTTGAGTGCATCGACTCAAATGGTGGAGATGGTTTTTCATCCCAATCTTTTGCACCAATATTTTCGCGAATACCAAGTCACCCGGTGGGCTCTGGGCGCTTAGGCTTACCCAATACCAACTCTTATAAAAATGGAAGTAATTGTTATATCACACCTTCTCTCATTATAGTAGTAAAGACCAGTATATGAATTGAATTATTGATTGTCATAAAAAACACGACACTTATTCGATAGGTCATACCACTCAAATGGTGTTGACCGCCCCCCACATTTGGAGTGTAGAATATGAGATTGTACATGATTAGGTGTGTTCATTGAATTGATTGCACATATGATCAATATGAGACCTAGGATGTTTAAATTGGTCATATGAGGGTGATCTATGTCAAATTTTATTTTATTTTTTTTCAAATGCCCTTTGTTGACTATGAGCATTTGGGTGACGTGTAGTATGGTGTATATATACTTGAGATCCTATTGTGGCATGTATTTTATGTATAACCCTAGATATGTAACTCGACCAAAAGTATGTTTTAATGAAAGTGTTCCTTTTCAAAATGAGTTTTGATATAATTTTGGATGTAAAACATTGACTTTTGAGTCAATGGCGAAAAAGAATATATTTGTTACGACAAAATAATCTCGGCTGGGATAGGCCTAATGAAAAGCGCTTGTGACAGAAGCGAAATCAACGTTCAAAAAAATGAAATATGTGAGAAAAGGTAATACGGGTGCAAAGAGAAGCGAGTGTGTGTGTGGGGGGGGGGGGGGGGATTCACACCAAACCATCGTGGAGTGAACACACTGGTTTGGTGCGAACACACTAAACTCACCAATCTAGAAGGGCCCCCCCCAACCCCTGGGGTGAGACCCACACGTGAGAGAAGAGGTGGAGACACATGGTGGAGTGACTACCTAGGGGATGTTGTTGTTGGTGATGTTATTTATGATGTATGGGTGTGTAGTAAGTAAATTTGGGTGTGTGTGTAGTTAAGTGAATTTTAAGAACGAGGTCAAAAAAAGCAGGAATTCAATAACCTATGCAGGGCCGAGGAGATTTCTTGGAAACAAAAGGCGAAGGTGAAGTGGCTGAAGGAGGGAGATCTAAATACCAAATTTTTTCATGTGATTGCCAACGCACGGAACAAAACTAATTATTTGGGCAGTGTTGGGGTTGAGGGCATGACGTGTGTGGGGATCGACCAGATCCACGAACAGGTGATCGATTTTTACACCAAACTATACGTTGCTGACGGGCTGGTTCGCCCAGCTTTGGAAGGGCTAACCTTTCATGCCATCACGCCTGAGGACTGCGAGGGTATGGAGCTCCCCTTTGAAGAAGAGGAGGTTTGGAGAGCCATTAAAAGGGGGGGTAAGAACAAATCGCCGGGTCCCGATGGTTTCACCATGGAGTTCTATAGTGTTTTCTGGTCATTGATTAAGGAGGACCTGATGAAAGTGTTCCATGAATTTCACAACTCAGGTTTTATTAGGCGCAGCCTTAATTCAACTTTCATTACTCTCATCCCCAAAAAAGCTGGGGTCGAGGACATCGCTGAGTTTCGCCCAATCTGCCTCATCAACTGCCTTTACAAGATAATTGCTAAGGTGTTTGCCTACAGACTTAAGCCGTTAATGGGGAGAATCATATCAGCCAATCAGGGGGCTTTCGTACAGGGGAGACAATTAGTCGACCAGGTGGTTGTGGCCCATGAAGTCATCCAGTCAGCCCATCATGATCGTATTCTTGCAGCCCTGTGGAAGGTGGACATGGAAAAGGCGTATGATCGTATTTGTTGGAGCGGTTTGGACTACATCCTTAGCAGGATTGGCTCCGGAGCAAAGTGGAGGAGATGGATAAGGGGTTGTTATGCTACTCCATGGTTCTCAGTGTTAATTAATGGCATGCCTCCTAGGTATTTCAAGAGCTCCCGGGGCATCTGCCAGGGCAATCCCCTTTCCCCATTCCTATTTAACATGATGGGGGAAGTTCTTACAGGCCTCATCGAACGAGCGCGTCAACTGAATCATATCCCAAGGGTCAGAGTGGGGGGCCGTGGCAAATTCATCTCAATACTCCAGTTTGTTAACGACAAGACTCTATTCGGTAAGGCCGACACTGAGGAATTCAAGTCTCTATCTGACACTCTATCAGTTTACGAGGCAGTGTCCGAGCAGCAAATCAATTTCCACAAATCTAAGGTCTCACGAGTATTGGGATGGATAGCATGCGTTTACAGGTTATAGCTAAGATGGTGGACTGTGAGAGCGAAGACCTTCCCATTAGGTATTTGGGGGGCGGCCTTTAGACCTGTGATAACCTTCGGTGAGGGCATGGGAGCCGGTGATTCAACGATTCGAACAACGTCTATCCACGTGGAAAGGGAAATTGCTAAGCAGTGGTGGTCGTCTTGTCTAGCTGAAATCTGTACTCGCAAGCTTACCTATATTCTATATGTCCATGTTCAAGTGTCCGATCAGAGTAATCAAGCGGATTGAACAAGTTCAACGAAATTTCCTGTGGGAGGGGGCAGGTCTGGAGAAAAAATACCATCTGATTAATTGAGATACTTGCCAACTCCCGACGAGTTGTGGTGGGCTGGGGATCCGCAGTTTAAGGTGGACCAACATTGCCCTTCTAGGTAAATGGTTTGGGCAAGCAGGGAATGAGGAGGAATTGGAGAGCCTATGGCGAAAGGTGTTAGAGGAAAAGTATGGTCAATCCACCTCTAACTGGGGCATCAATACCGCGATTAGTAGAAGCACCTCTGCCTGGTGGAAAAATATGTGACACATAGCACCTTTACGCTAAGGGGATTCGGTTCAGCTATGGTTGTGGCACCCAAATTCAGTTCTAAGAGGACAGTTGGGTTGAGGGGTGGCCTCTCAAATTAACGTTCCCTCTTATTTATTCCGTATCACTGAATCCTAGAGGACGGATCGACGATTTTGTTTCTGAAACTGGTGGAGGAATACTAGGGGAAGTCAATATGCGCAGAAATCTGAGAGACGATGAGGAGGAAGCGTTTTCGAAGCTACTACAATCTCTCTATGAGATGCAACAAAATCCACACAGTTAGGATCGACGGCTATGGTCCCCAAGTAAAAATGGCAATTTCAGCATAAAATCATACTATTGGTTGCTGTCTCGTAGGCCACTCATCAGATTTCAAGGAGCAACGCTGTGGAAGGCTACCATCCCTCTCAAAATTAAGTTCTTCGCATGGACAGTGTTCAAGGAGAAAGCTCTAATGCGGCACCAACTCATTCGGAGAGGGAAAGATATCACCAATTGGTGCGTCATGTGTCCCCAGGGGGAGGAGTCTGCCGCACACCTATTCCTCCATTGTGCGGTAGCATGCGAAATCTAGAGTATTGTGCTGAGATCGTTTGGTATGAGCTAGGTCTTCCCAGCTACACCTTATCTGCATTACCTGGTATGGGACGTGGTTCGACTGGAAGGCCAGGTTGGGAAGAAGTGGACGAGGACTTTCTTCGTTGTCATTTGGTGTCTCTGGCAAGAGGAATAGGAGGATCTTCGACCAGAAATCTAAACCAGTGGGGGTCATTGTCAAAGATATCTTGGACCTGGTAGACCTATGGGAAACTATGGACAGTGATCAGTCCAGAGAAGAGTCGTGCGCCTGGGACCCGGGTTAATGAGGGAGTGGGGGGAGGGGTTTTTTTGTGTTCTTGTTGTAGGGTGTTTCTCCCATTTTTTGTTGTCGCCTTTCCTTTTTGGTTGGTCTGGTTTTGTATTGTTCCTTCAGCATCTTGCTGTTCTTCAATATATTATCATTTACGGATCAAAAAAAAAAGTTGTACAATTCACTTAACTCGGGAACCATGTAATGCGTGAATATGCTAAGAAGATATATATAGTATTTTGCATTAGGAATTGAGTAACATTGACTCAACCCTAATATCTCTCTCTTCTTCTTCTTTCTCCTCTCTATTAAACCCTAACCCTAAATTACAGTTTTGTCTTGGTATCAGAGACTCATCAATCAAAATAAAATTTTACACACTCTTGTCGCGGACATCAACAGTCCCAATCTCTTGCACCATATATCTTGAAATCATGGGTGTCACATCACATGGAAATAATGGAGGCTCCACATAGCACACTTCCCAAAAAGTGACCCGAGTACCAAGAGCATTTGCGCTTGGGTCGGGAACCTAATACGAACTCTTTCTATAATGAACAAACTAGCTTTATACTCGAAAAACTTTGAACTGCATGAGTTAATGGCAAACACAGTTACTAAAAATTTAGTAGGAGGGTCTCGAAAGAAAGTTTTAAAAATATAAAATATAAAACAAAACAAAATAAAATTTTCAAAGGAAAAGGATAGTATCCCAAAATAAACCTTACCCTCGCACACCTTTTCTCTGCACACGTGCATGGCATGTACCACACTAGTTTAAATAACGATCCAGCTAATGACACTCCAAAATTATGAAAATAGGCACGACTCTCCTGACCGTCATTTAAACCCCCAAAATAAACCTTACCCTCGCACGCCTCTTCTCTACACACGTGCCACACACTAGTTTAAATAAAGATCCAGCTAATGGCACTCCAAAATTATGTTGTAGCAATCCATTTAAAAATAGGCACGACTCTCTTGACCGTCATTTAAACAACAAAATGGTGTTTAAATGATCATACACCATAAAAGGTTTAAGATGTGGGTGATCCATACTATTAAAGTAATAGATCATACATTGAAGTGCAACAAGCCCGAAAAATGGTTTTTAAGGAGATTTAAACCATCCGATTTGTAGACTATAATATCAACCATTGCTTTTAGTTTTAATGGTTGATATTAATGTTCATCAATCGGATCGTTCACATCCACTTATAGGCATGTTTCTCTGGGCTGAGATACGTTCCAATAACAGATTGCCACTTGGACAACTTAGATTGTTCACAAATGTGTGTCACATGGCAAAATGATAAATCACACTTCAATGCAGGTTGATCAAAAGTATAATTTTTAATAGTGTAAGATCATTTAAGCACCAATTTGGTGTTTAAATGTCAGCCAAGAGCCATCATCCCTTTAAAAATACAGACTTGTATTTTTTTACTTGTGCTACGTTTCAACACCACCAAGCCATGATCTAAAGATTCTTAATGCAAAAGATTGGCACCAAAGACATTGCATACAGGTGAGTCAGATCAGTTTCGTACCAATTTTCTCCACTAAGGATCTTTAGATTATGGCCTACAATCTTTTGCACTAAGGATCTTTTGATCATGGCCTTCAATTTAGACGGCTTAGATGGTGTTGAACCACATGTCCCAAAATACAAGTCTTTGTTTTTAAATGGATTGCAACAACATAATTTTGGGGTGCCATTAGCTGGACCCTCTAAATAGGGAGCTACAACTTGCACACGAGATTCATATCAATACTCATAGGTTAAAAAGAAAGACTTGGTAATTTTGTGACTTGTGCCACATGGAACACCATCTAAGTCTTCTGATTTGAAGGTCATGATCTAAAGATCTTTGGTACCAAAGACTGACACAAAATACGATTTCAATCATCTGATTTAAAACAGTCAACCATTGAATCATATGATGGGCTTTGATTGTGTTGAATGATATGATAGATACAATGCTTGGTGCCAGTCTTTGGCACCAATGATCTTTACATCATGACCTTCAAATCAGACAGCTCAGATGGTGTTTCACTTGGCGCAGGTCTCAAAAATGCCAAGTCAACGATACGAATCTTGTTTGTAGCGCAGGTCTCAAAAATGCCAAGTCAACGATACGAATCTTGTTTGTAGCTCCCTTCTAAGTAAAGTATAAAGATCACCACCATTACAAATCAAATGAATATTCAGTTTTTGGAGTAAGGACCACACAGTTTTTCACGGACTAAAACCATTGACGGATTTGAATTAAACGGATGGAGATTGTTTTTTATTCCAATCTTCCCCACGATAGATCTTAAGATCATGGTGCCCCTATCAGACAGTCGGATGTTGATTCCACATGCCACACGTCCCTAAAAGTGAAAGTCAACTCCTTTGCCCATGATCTAGGTCACTTTTGGGGATGTGTGCTGTGTGGAATCAACATGTGACCGTCTGATAAGTGTCACGTGATCTTAAGATCTGTTTTTTGTATGATTGAGACAAAAAACAATCTCTATCGTCTGATTCAAATCAGCAACGGATTTCGTCCCTGAAAAACTGCGGTCCTCATTCCGTAAAGGGGTGAGAATAGCCGTACCCCATCCATTAATAGACAAAATGACAAAAAACAAAATTATTATGCATATCGACACCTTGCAAATGATAACGATTGTGGCGCACGATAGCAATCTGGAGGGGGTATACGATAGGCAAGAAGAGTACTGAAGAAAATGTAGAAGAGGAAGTAGTACAAACGTTTGAGTTCAGTTACCTTGAAGGAGAGCGTGTGAGGTGCGTAGGATAAGGCATCACCTTCAGCTTCCGAGAAGCATTTGATAAACGGAAAGCTCGAATCCAGGGCTACGATGTTGTGCGCATGGGCGTCGATGAGCTCCATCTTCTCTACTGCCTCTCTCAGCACTTGATACTTGTCCATCTCTCTCTCTCTCTCTCTCTCTCTCTCTCTCTCTCTCTCTCTCTCTCTCTCTTCTGTGGGGATCTCGTTCCCCGCTGTGACTCCTCCAGCATTTGGAGTGGGAAGATAATTCAAAAAAATATTTATGTTCAACGGGATGGTTGACTAAGGTATACCGCTAAATTACCTATTTGCCCACGTTTATGGGGATTCAACCAAAAAGGAAAATGGAAGTTGTGTCCTTTCATTTCAATCTTAACACAACTGATGATTATTGATACCCTACTAGGGTGGGAAAATCTTATTTTCTTAGTTTTCACTTTTTATAGCACGACGACGTAGAGTTAAGATTCTATCATTTAGGGCAACAGATAAGGGGGCTGAAAACACGAATCTACTGGATAGAACCTGACCATTGACCTATCATAGTAGATGACACACCTACTTTTTTATTTCACATGCGAGGATCAAATTTTCGACTTTCGTTTCGGTTTTGGAGGGGACCAAAACCAAAATTTTGGACTTAAAATTTCAGCAAAAACTGAACTTTCGGCCGATAATTTGACCGAAATTTTGAATACCATATATATTTGGACCGAAATTTCGGTCAGTTTGGCTGAAATTTTGATCCTTTGCCACACAACCAAAAATCTAACCTCTAAATATTATGTGTCATATAGTCTTTGAATCAAGGTATCAAAACTAGTCTCGGTGTCAGTTTGCCTAAGGCCGATATGTATTGACCAATACCGATGCGTATCGGCCAATTTGAAAAAAAAAAAAATTAAAATCTCAATTGAAATCGAGACGTATCCGCCAAAGCCCGATACATATCGGCCGATATGTATCGGCGATACTGTATCAGTATCGGCCAATTTTTAATACCTTGCTTTAAATCACTTATTTAGGCTTGTTTGGCAAAAGGCATGGGCTAGATTTTTTTATTTTTCGTCCCATGAGATTATTAAAATAATAATAATAGAAAATTTTAAAAGTGAAATTTTTTCATGACTAGTAATTTTTATTTTTTGAGTTTTTTGCATATGCCCCCCTTGAGATGCCGATATTACATCAAACCTGCTGAGTTATGAGCATTTATTTTGCAGCCCTTATTTTTGTGTTTATGTTTCATATACTCCCTTGAATTTATGAAGGATAAGATTGTCTTTTTATTCTTTAAAATGGGTATCTTATTTTCTCCCACGTCCTATTTTTAGGTTTGAAAGGAGGCACACTTACTTTGCTCGGCCCACTCATCAGCCGTTAATATGTGGACCAAAAATTTCCTGTTCCTGCTTGTAAACAAGTCCATCCAGCTCCTCTTGCTCCTACACTTGCTATTTGCTCCCCGCCGATCTTTAAAATGAAGATCATCAAGACATTTGTCAAGGCTGCTCTCCTTTTTTAACAATATTTCTAGCGGCCTCCACGAGATGGTCCAGATTGACCATGTTGTTCAGCTAGGGCAGTATGCTTTGAATAAGTCAATTCTTCGTTAAAAAGATCAATGTCGTAAGTGATTTCGCGATCTAATAACAGTCACATGTGGGTGTCTCCATGATATCCGTATGACTTTGTCTTCATTAAAGACCAGCTTTTGAATGGCTTCAAGCTCAATGTAGATAGCTTTGACGAAGGAGTTGATGACGTTTGATTGTTAGGCATATAGCATTCCTCATGCGCAACCCAGACATCTTCTATAGAGGACTTCCAAATCCAAGAAAGCAACAGTTGATCAATTTGTTGCAATTGATGACACCGGTGGAGGACTGAGGCTGCTGTAAATGGTGATCTGGCCATCAAGAGAGACCCATTAATTGATAGTGAAGGTTCTAATAAGTATCGGCCAATATCGAGAAAAAATTTGTATCGGTAAGTATCAGCCAATACCAATCGATCTTTAATTTGATGGGTCTTGAATATAGCAAATTGGAGGGTCGGGTATTTTGAATATAACATGTAGATTGAAGGTTTTCTTTACAAGAATAATTGCATCGCCTGCCACAAATCTTTCATTGGCATGCTTTAATGGGGGAATCATCCATCCGATGAGTGAATGAATGGCCTTTTAGAAGAGTTCCTTTAAATCTACCCAAAATCTTTGAGTTCACCCACACTGAAACGCATTGATTGAATTGAATCGAATGATGGAGATCATTTGTCCTCCCAATATTTCACACGATGAATCTTGAGATTATCGGTGTACCATCAAACGATTAGTACTTTAGTTCCCATGGCACACATCTCAAAAAAGTGACCTTAACATCACGAGCACGCTTAAATTTAATTTTAAGCTCACTTTTATAGGTATGTACCACATGAAATAAAAAAATTGACCGTCTGATGGTACACCCATGATCTAAAGATCTATCTCATGAAAGATTGGGACGATAAACAATCTCCATCGTCTGATTCAATGCAGTCGTTGAGTTTCAGCGTGGGTAAACTCAAAGATTTTTGTGGGTGGATTTAAAGGTACTCTTTTAGAATGTTCCTAAACTATAATGGCATGACTTGTAAATAAAGGTGAATGAAGAGTCTTTTAAAATGGTGGTAAACTTTAATGGCATTACTTATAAATATAGATGAATGAAAGGCCATTTAGAGTGGTAGTATTTTTAGAATATTGGTTTCATTAAGGGCAAAATAGTCCTTCCGTTCATAAACTCACACGAGATTAAAAAAAGACTTTGTATTTTAGGGACACGTGGCATGTGAAAAAGCAATCTAGGCTGTCTGATTTAAAGTTCATGATCTATAGATCCTTAGTGGATAAGATTGGCACAAAATATAATCTCCATCATGTGATTCAATATAGTAAAAGGCTATTATTTGATTCAATGGTTGACAACAATAGATCATATGATAAATATTGCATTTTGCTCCAATCTATCTACAAAGAATCTATAGATCATGAACTTTAAATTAGACGGACTACATTGCATTTTTACATGTCACATGTCCCTTAAATTGTAAAGTCTTTCTTTAATCTCGGTGCAATCACTTAAAAAGTGTGTGCAAGCAATGGTTCCCATGCCCATAACTCAAGGGGTTTAATGCAATATCGGCATATCTCAACCGGGTATATGCAAAAAACCCTTATTTTTTCCTATGCTTGGAAAAAAAAAAACACTGACTTGATTATTTTATGGTGATGTTAAAACACCTCAAAATCTACGAAGTCTTCGGCCATCCAATTTGTGAGGTCGAATTGAAGTTGAATCAAATGATATAAACTGGTTTTCATTCTAATCTTTCACACGTAATACAAATTTTGAGATCATGGGCATACTAATCAAACGGTCAGTTTTTTATTTCCACATAGTACATATCCCAACAAATTAACTAAAAAATTATGTGATATAAAATTATATTCAAACGTGATTTTAGATTTACTGATTGTGATATGTGCAATGTAAACACCATCTAAGCTGTCTAATTTGAAAACAACGATCAAAAGAACTACAATGCAAAAGGTTGGCATAAAAATCGATTTCTATTATATGACTCAACTCAGTTAACTATTGAATCAGGTAATGGCCTTTAACTGCGGTGAATCATATGATAAAAGATAATATTTCATTCTAATCCTTTTCATAAAGGATCTCAAGACTGTGCGTCTATCATTAGAAGCTTAGTTTCCTATTCCATGTGGAAGAAATCCCAAATCATGACTAAAAAAATCACATGGCACACATTACGTGATAACATTATGGGTACCTCTCTTTGCACCCACTCATTCTCTAAAAGTGCTAACGTCCCAGACCCCTTGAAGACTGTTGATTGCTTCGGATCAGATGAGGTTATTTGTTTTTCACCCCAATCATCCACAGAACGGATCTTAAGATTATGAAGCACTTATCAAAATGTCAGTTTTTGATTCCATGTGTCCCAAATTCCCCAAAATGGCCCTAAAGTCACATTTGAGCGTGATGCGTGCCATATGACCGAAAAACCATTTTTGGGGAATCTATGATGCAGGAAATAAAAAATTGACCATTTGATTTGTGCGCCATGAACCTAAGATCTTTGTTAAAAAAGATTATATTTTATGGAAAATCTTTGTTAAAAAAAATTTCCATCATCTGATCCGAAGCAATTAATGTTTTTTCAGGGGTTTGGGACATAGACGCTTTCAAAGAACGTGTGGGTGTGAACAGAGAGACCCAAACATTATTTAGGCCAACTTTTTTGACATGTGTGCCACATTAGGGAAAAAAAATTGAGCATTTGATGATAATCTAATGATCTCAAGATCTAATATATGAAAAATTATGATGAAAAAAAACCTCGATTAGTTGATCCAAAGCAATCAAACGATTTTAGCATGAAATATCTGAGATGACAAAAACAAATTTTGGATTGCAAGAGTGATAAACAAAACTTCTCTTTAATTTTTTAACCCATATCGTAGGTAGAGAGATTTTCAACCAATTTTCTAACCCAGGTCGGGATTGTCATACGGCAGAAAGTTATTGGTTTCCTAAATACTTAAGATCTTACCCAGTTATTTCCAAAACTCGTTCCACCCAAAAAGGTCTTAGAATGCATGTTACTTTATCTGTAAAACGGAACGTCCTATTGTTTCCTTATGATCTCAAGATCAATTGTGTTAAAAGATTAAAATGAAAATCAATCTCCATATTCAAAGCAATTAATAATTTTTATTTTTAGTTAATATTTAG
Source organism: Chloranthus sessilifolius (assembly GCA_021018995.1). NCBI lineage: Eukaryota > Viridiplantae > Streptophyta > Magnoliopsida > Chloranthales > Chloranthaceae > Chloranthus > Chloranthus sessilifolius. Next base: position 120,019,365 of record CM037587.1, on the reverse strand, counting down.
TATATGATGGGAGGTTAGTAGCAGCACAATATCAAAAGCGGTATCGGTATCAGGTATCGGTTTGCCCAAGGCCGAAATGAATCGGTCAATACCGATACGTTGGCTAATTTACAAAAAAAAAATTTAAAAACAATAAAAGTCTTAATCGATATATATCGGTGGCAATTTAAGAGAGAGAGAGAGAGAGGAACTGCTGTGTATAAACTATGTGAAACTGCTCAACTCTCTAGGCTCTCCCCATGGTGACTGTATAAACCATTCCTATACATTTGCAGGTTTGAATGGACTGACAAGTGACAACTAGTTTCTTTCGTCCCTTCTTAAAATATGAGAAAAATTAAAAAGTACCGTTCTTCGCACCCACCTATTTATTGTAAGCACCCATCCCTTGAACACTCTTGATTGCATTATGATGGAAGTCGTATTTCACCCTTGTCTTTCACAAAATAGATCTAGAGATCATGACTCACATATCACACGATTAGTTTCTAATTCCACGCATCACAGATTCTCAAAAAATTACTTTAAAATCATGTTTGACTGTAATGTGTGTTAAATGGTTCACGGGCCATATTTTGGGGATTTGTGACACATTAAATAAAAAACTGACTGTTTGATCGGTGATTCATAATCTTAAGATCTATTGTATGGAATATCTACGAGAAATATGGCCTCTATCATCCGTTCCAATGCAATCAACAGTTTCCAAGGGTTTGGACTTGGACGCTTTCATTAAACATGTGGGCGCATATAGAGTTACCTAAAACAAAATCCTTCTCCCATGTCGTGAATTCCTGATACGACGGTTCTGCTGACGTGACATGTGTCTTGACTTTTGTTTTCAGTTGTATGCAAGTAACCGCTAAAAGCCTGCTAGGACGCAAAAACGCCTGAAGAAGCCGACCACACAACAACTGGTGCAACGCATATTTGATACGTATTGGAGCCGATATGTATCGGTTGGCCAGAAAATTGATACATATGGTATCGACCAATATTTGATACCTCGAGTAGAAGCCCATTTATTATTTTCCAGTAAAACGTTATGAGTCATAACAATTGATTCTCCAGATCATGGATCAAAATCTTGGTTTTGATTACGTTCATGACTCGAATCGTAAATTGGTCAAATTATCGATAAATTTCGGATTTTTTTTTTAAATATACTCTGAACTTTACCGAACTTTACCAAACTTTGCCGAACTTTATTTTATTAGTTTTTTTACAACTCTTTAACATTATTAGAACACATATTAAGGGAAACTTGGAGAAAGAGGCTTTGAAATCGTGGGACCCACTTGCATTTTAGAAGGGTATTGGTATTTGCAATTGAATATTAAGGGAAATTTGGGATTTACACTCTAAAAGTTGTTGACTGTATTGAATCCAACAATGGAGATTAGGTTTTGTCCTAATCGATTACAAAATGGATCTTGAGCTCATGCAAAATTTATCAGACGGTTAGATTTTGATTTCACATTGAATAAATCTCAAAAGTGATCCGAGAACCCTTCTCATGATACGCTCATGATCAGGGTCACTTTGGGGATGTATGCCACATGGAATCAAGATCTGATCGTCTGCTAGTTGGGCTATGATCTCAAGATCTATTGTGTGAAATATTGGGTACCTCTATTACCGCTCACGCAATCTCTGAAAGTGCTCATCTGTGCGACCCCTTTAAACTCATTGATTGCTTCGAAACAGATGATGGAGATAATGTTTCACCTTGATCTTCCACACAATGGATCTTGAAATCATATCGCACCTATCACAGTCAATTTTTTATTCCACATGTCACAAATCCTCAAAAAATTTCCCTTGAATCCTATGGTACACATTACCGCTCAAATATGATTTTAGGGCCATTTTTGGGGGATATATGACATCTGAAATAAAAACCTAATCGTCTCCTGACATGATCTTAAGATCAATTGTGTGAAAGATTGGGGTGAAACAAGATCTCCATCATCTGATATCTGAAGCAATCATACTGATAAATCACATTTTAATAGTGTAAAATAAAAAGTGAGGTTTTAATGGCGTAAGATCATTTAAACACCATTTAACAAATCATAGGTGTGTGCCACATGACATAATGATAAATCACACTTTAATGGTGTGAAATAAAAAGTGATATTTTAATTGTGTGAGATCATTTAAGCACCGCTTAATCGATCATAGATTGAAGGCTGGACAGTGACTGTAAACCATCCAATTGATAAACTTTAATATCAGCCCTTAAAAGTAAAAACAATGATTGATATTATAGCCCACAGTTTGTGTGATTTAAATATCGCTAAAAAGCAATTTTGACGGTTCAGATCACCTCCATCGTAAATCCTTACGGTCTAAAAATACTTAAACACATTATAGTGTGTATGTGACTGACAGGAGAGTCGTCTCACTCCGTTTCATATAAACGTAATAGCAACAGCAAATCCAAAAAAACAAAGGAAAAAAAAACAGTAAGAAAAAAGAAGAGAGAACGGGAAAAAAATAGCCACCCAGGTCATGCTTCTTCTTTTTCTCTTTTTTCCTCTTCTTCTTCTTTTTTTTCTTCCCTTTTTTCTTGCATAGGTTTCATATTGCGGTTCGAGCGAGTTTCGGGCAGGGTTTTATACCACGGTTCCAACAAGTTTCCGACAAATGGGTATTTTTTTGCAAAAGTTGGGTTTTAACACCCTTAAAAAAATTTCAAATCTGGATCTACGGTTCCATGCTAGATTGGAACTCTTCTTATCTTAGTTGAGTTGGTAGTTTGTACTTAGTATCATAACTAGCCCGTTCACTATTGATGCTAAACCGGTCATTGGTTCCCCAATTCATGGCACTATTTTGATTCCATATGACGCCACCTGGCACCACATCACTAAAATAGTGTCACATGTACAGAATCAAATGGCCAACCCTCATCAACGTCACATATTACCATTTCCCCGACTCTTTAACTTATTTGCCAACGTAAGGTACATTAGGCGCCCGACTAGTGTTGTGAGCGTGTCGGGCAGGATCGGCTCAATATTTTTAAAAATGGCATACCGCCAACCTCAATTGACCCTGTAAAAAACTTTTATTTTTTATTTTTATCTATAAACATGGGTATGGTAGACCCAACTCAACCCATTTTCTGCTTGAAGCTCGTTGGCCCCACCTTTTAGTTGATTCTGGCCCGATGGTCAGGTATGATGCCTCATGCCTAACAATGCCTAACCGAACCCGATAGATCAAGTTTCTTTGTTTGACTCGGTAAAAAATTTAGGCTGGGCGGGTCACAGACCCGACCAGTTGACAGCCCAATGCCTGACCTGTCCACCAACGGTTGGTGTATGGGTTAATTCCCCCCCTAACTTAAGAAGTTGCATATATTAATTATTAGTGTAAAACATGTACTTCAACTAATGTGTAGCTAAGTATTTGTGTTCTGCATTTCTCAATGTTTGTTATGTTTGTAACAATCCAACCCATTTTGCCTATTTTAACGGTGTTAGATGATGTGTCATAGTGTGTATACAGTGTTAGCGCATCCCACCGGAACCCACCATCTTTTTAGAAATCTCTATAAATTCACATAAATCACTTTTCACTCTTTTATTTTAAAGAAACTCTAGTCTCTCACCGTTTTTTTTTCTTAAAAATCCTAACTCTCTTAACTCCTCTCACTCAAAACTCTCTAGCCTCTTCCCTCAAATCTCTTGCTCAATCACAGGCAATATCGAAGGAGGAAGGAAGAGGAAGGAGAAGAAAGCTTAAACGAACTAACGGTTTGGGCATTGATCTCTTCAATTCAAACTGGTGCAAGATCAATCGTTCACGCTTCAACAAGTGGGTACCCATTAATCCCTTCTATTCTTCTCAGATTTCATTGCGTAGGGTGCGTTTGATCGCGCATCGACGAGTTTAAAACTAATTAATCCCTAATATCTTGTACATCTGATATATCTGTATAGTTAATAATTACCCTTCTATTAAAATTATGAATCTATATTCTTATTTTATTTAAAACTAATTAAACTTTAATATCTTGCAAATCTGATATATCTGCATAGTTAGTAATTTACCCTTTTATTAAAATTATGAATATATATATATATATATATATTCTTGTTTTATCCTTTAAAATCATCCCATTGTTTGACTGACGCTGGCTAATCACCGGTCGGATGGTGCCGAAAATTGGTAGGTAGGTCCAACCCTGCCAATTTGAGGTCTAGGGTCTCGAAATATCGTTACCTTTTGACAGAGTATCGAGTACTCTACCCCCGATGTATTATGACTAAAAATTTCAATTGAATGTTAATCTTAAAATGTGGTTTTCGATCGATGGTCATGATAAATCTAAAAGCTTAGAATCGCGATATCTTTTATTTATTTATTCGTTTACAAATATATTATATATCTATTTTTATTACCTCGACATGATCTTTGCGACAGCATAGAAACTTTAAGATTTCGATGTCATCTGTGAAGTCAAACTTGAACCTTTCATTTTTCTCGATTATACGTACGCTAAGAACTACACCTATTTTATGACTGTATTGATATACTATATATATGTAAGGTAGTTTTTAAATTTAGTTTTATTCATCAAGAAAGATAAGACTATATTTTTATCATTGTTATGTTATACGTTTTACGGATATGCTAGGTCATGTACGCGAATGTGTGAGCTAATGCCTACACTTGGGCATGCTGATTCGCTGAAATGCTATCGAAGCGGGGATTACAATATATTCACACACCTTATAACTCATTGTGGTATGGAATATCATGACGAGGAAGGTGAGTGTAAATGCAGTGTGACCTCGTATACGGTGCCATAGACAGTGACCATATTACTCTGAGCTTTAAATATGATAGATTAAGTTAATGAATAAGATACGATACTTGACCTTTAAGCTTTCGTTATGGTAAGGTTCCTTTCACGATCACGTGGAACTCATAATATAAGCATCTATGTACAGATGTAACACCTCTGTAGAAGTATGAGTTGTCACACAAAGCACATCCATGTTACTACGAAATCCGTCCCTTTGAAAGCGTGGTTTAATGAAATTTAACGCATCATGACTCACTCAAAATTCGGGTTGTATAAAATTGATAAGAAAAAATATATAAGATAAAATAAGATACAAATATAATAAAAAATCGTTGTGTAGATCAGCATAAGATTAACAATTTAAATTTGTACGTATCGTTCCTTATATAGCTACCGTAAGGATTTCAACATCTACAGTCGAGACAGGTCTCGTAGAAGATATTATAAAATATGTTATGAGGTATGTTGTTCTCACCTTTAAAGACGCGTACGCTTGTCGTCCGCTCCTGGGACTGGATGAGGTGTATGATATAATATATTATTGTTATAACTCAGATTTTTTAAAAACCCAATTCTTATGGCCTTAGATGAGGTGGGTCACCAAAAACGGTGTGCAAGCTCCACACCCTATCACAACCCAACCCATCTATATTGAATTGGAGTCCAAATAGGACTCTTGCTACTAATAACTAGTCAACATGCCCTTTCGGGCCTCACCTAGCTGCCTCAAACAAGATCTCTCTCTCTCTCTCTCTAGTAAGTAGCAGAGTCCCCTTGGACTCTTTCTTTTCTCATCACTTGATTTGCTCACCTCAACTTTGACCCTCCATTATATTAAGTAACTCTCAAAATCCTACTCTTTTTATATCCATGACAGCCCACGATTTGTGCAAGTTTCTTCTCTCGCACCATCTACACTCCTTGCAACATTGGTATGCTCCCATGCCACTTGCCAATTTGACTAAAGAAGATATAGTACGTGGCCTATAAAAGAAATCAGCCACGAAGACCAAATTTCAATTTAATTAGTCTCTAATAAAATAAGGACTCTTGCCTTCTTAGTAGAAGCCTTGCCCAATTGGGCTCCTTGCTCAATTCCGCTTATTTACCCACAATAGCAAGTGAGGACTCTTACCTATTTAATAGTAAGACTTGCTCTTCTTGCCTCTGTTTCTCTCTCCCCCTTAATCCGACGACCCAATCATTCCCTTTTACTGCTATTAATAATCTCTCTTTCTCACCCAATGAAACCCCACGCATGTACCAACCCAACCATTCCTCCATGTCTCTCTTTTCTTTCTCTCTCTCACCAACCTCCACTCCCAATTAATGGTCCTTTCTATCTCCCTCTCTCTCACTCTATATAATATTCTCCCGTCCTCTCCTTTGTTGAAGCCCTCTTCAACCACACAATTACTACACCCAACTATATCACCTTCAAGCTTTCAACCCCTCCCGCTTTATGTGCAAATCACGGCAACCCCAAGAGATCTCTCTTTATCTACCTCCTTTAAACTCTATGAGTGCACATAACAACATGACCTTCTCTTCTTGATGTGGGGATTTCAATATGGTGCAGGCTGCGAAGGCTCTCATGTATGTGGTTCCGCAAACGTACACTATGTTCAAATCAGTTCATTCAAGCAAGTCAAAAGTTAAAGAAATCGAACACGAAAAATTGGACTGTGTCGATCTAAGCCGATTTTTATGCCGCAATGTTTCGGTCTTGCTCATCGCGACGAAACCACTCCGACCCTAAGCCGAAGCGATGCGTCAAATCTGATTTGCGTCAACGCGAGCCCATCGACCCGAATCTTCGTGAAATCAGCATGATCACGCTACAACGGTTGGTGCCTTTCTATCCATCCAAATCTACGCTTTTACACTATGTGATGAATATATGATGAATTTAGGAAAACTTGAATTTCTTAAGTTTTGTGTGGATTCACAAGACGGTTATGGTCAAAGGGTTGACCCTATGGTTGAACCCATCGGTCGAGAATTATAGTATACTATACATTTTCACATGGCACACAAGTGTGCCGACAAAATAGATCCCGAGGACTATAAATCGGGCACAAAAAAAAGCCCATGTCAAGGATGGGTTGCTGCCCCGTTCTATGTTTGACTATGCACTCGATTGGAGGTCTTCGTTTGACCATTTAAATCTCGAGAATCCGACCAGTTTCTGATTTCGGTCAAACCATGGACTTCCCATAAAATCACATGCTTTATACATCTAACGGTTCACATTGATCCATATGTCTTTATTTTTATAATTTTAGTATCCTAAACATGTGAATAGATTTATTTACACAGAATATTTCCTACTTTTATTTATGTAAATTTGCCTATACATTAGCAAAAGGTCTTGTATGACCCTTTAAATTTAGCAAATCACGGGCCTATGGCCCGAAGCCCATAGATCGAAATAAAGATCATCTGTCCGGTTGTCGAATAGATGATCATATTTTAATTTAAACAGACACATCGTTGTCTATACGCCACTTAAAGTCCTGCACATAACCACCAAAATTCGTGTACTTTATGCTTGTGGCACCCTAGTCTAAGGTTTGGTTTGACCCTTTTAGATATCAGGTTTTGAGTCGAATCAGACCAGTGGTCGAAACTCACTTTTTTTATGACATCACATGGTTACCAAACCCGATATCTCATATCCGATTTATTCAAATCCTTAAAATGAACCTTAAACATCGTATAAGCCTTTATGGAAATTGAATCATTCAAAACCCCCAAACATCAGAAAGGTCCATGGGCCTAGTGGGCCCGTCTAGTCTATGAACCCTTAATGGGTTCATATACCCAAAGTAGTCAAACGCGTATTTTGTAAAATCGCGGACCAAAACCTTTTGAATAGGCCTAACTCACCTTCTAAGCTTAAGATAACTATTTAGATACATCTTCTACCTATGCTATGAAGGTGTATATACCTCGAAAATCGTGCAACAAGAATCCGACGGTCGAAACTTGTTTAAGTCATATGAGAGTCAATACTTAGCCAAATTTTATAAACGACCAGTCTGTTTTCATCAGATCGAAAAGATCTATTTGATGAGACTAGTCTAACATCACCTTGTAATACGCATTCGGGTACTCACGTACCTTTATTTTTAGGTTGCCTTCTTCTCTCTTTAAATGATGAGTGAGGCGTTCTGAATTACGAGTAATATTAGTTTTCTTTATGGTTAGATATTTTTTTATTATATGTTTCATTTGCTTTGTGTGATATTCATCAGTTAGAAGTATGTTGAAAAAAAAAAGAATAAGATACGATACATGACTTTTAAGCCTTCGTCATGGTGGGGTTTCTTTCACGGTCACGTGGAACTTAGAATGTAAGCGTCCATGTATGGATGCCACCCCTCTATGGTAGTATGAGATGCCACACATGAAGTACATCCAAGTTACTACGGAACCCGTCTATTGGAAAGCATGGTTGGTGAAGCCTATCGCACTGTGACTTATTCAAATTAAGTTTAAGAAAGGATAGAATATGAATATGTTACGCTACAAGATGTTAAAAAAGTGGGGACTTAAGCCCACACAAATATGAGATCGGGGCTGGGACATAAGCCCAGAACTGAATAATGTTATGATATGTTAAGATACGCTGTAAAGGCCAGCTAAATAAAAATGAAGTTTCTACACGTGCTATGTCTTGCGTGCTACCGCAAGATCTAACGTCTGTAGTCAAGACGGGTCTGAAGGACACTATGATAGCTTTATCTCAAATTAAGGGGACATTGTGGTTACTATACACGCAAAATTATCGGGCTGGATAATGATTTATGTTATGATATGAAGGTTAGGTGGTTATCTACACGTAGACCTCGCGTGATAGGCTCGAGCAGCGATCCTGGCACGGATCGTTTAAATAAGATAAGTAAGATACGAAGTACGTTGTGTAGGCGTGTGGAGTAATAATAAGACTTTCGATATATCACGTAAGTTAAGTTGACAAGACAAGTAAGAAAAGTATAAGCATTAGAAGCATTATATGTACTGAAATTTGTTATGTTACTCTAGTTTATTAGTTTTACAATTATACAATGATTATGAGAACTTTTATTATGCTGTTTATATGAATTTTTAAAGGATTCACCTTCACTCACAAGGTTGCACCCACGATCACCTAGGTAGATTATGGTGGATTGATTATACAACCCACTAAGTTTACGTGATTGAGTAAACTCACCCCACCAAAAAACTAACAGCTGCACTAAGTTTATATGAATTTTTAAAGGATTCACCTTCACTTACAAGGTTGCACCCACGATCACCTGGGTACATTATGGTGGATTGATTGTATAACCCACTAAGTTTACGTGACTGAGTAAACTCACCCCACCAAAAAACTAACAGCTGCAGGTAAAGATATAGACTACACTACCCGATGGACTTGACGCATTGAAAGATGATATGGATTATAAGGGTGACGACTGGGATGATCAGCTAAACGATGTCAGGTATATATTAATTATTTAGAAAGACTTTTTAGTAGTTAATCGTACATTTGTTTATGGTCATTTAGTATTGTGGACTCCAAATTCAATGTAAGTTTAATGAAGAGATTTTAATGTGAGAAGAAATTTCGATTCACGAGTTCTGGGAGCCCTATTTTATGTAAGATCTTATAAGATATGCATGTCCACTTATCGCCTTAACTAACGTGCAGTGTCATAACACAGAATTCTAGGCCCTTGAGAATGGCTAGGATTCTGGGTCGTGACAGTTATAATATGAAAGACTATATGTTATGGTTGTACGCTATTATAGCAACCCTCACATGATAGGCTTGGGCATCAACTCTGACACAAGTCGTATTAGGAATAAAAGTAAATACGTATGCCCATGCAATATACAGACGCATGTGTCATTATAATATGATAAGTTACGTTTATAAGGTATGGTGATGTACATTAGGATTGAAGTGTATCTAAATCATGACCTTAAATGTAGGTTAAGATATGATTTTGACATTTCTTTATTTCTTATATTCTGTCATACTATTTTTATCACTCACGATATGCACTCACAATGCACCTGAGTAGTGTAGGGTGGATTAGTGGTGTATCTATCGAGTTACACGTTATTTAGCAACTCAACCCTTGTGGTATTTATTATTTTCAAGTTATTTTATTGACAGAGTGGACGCCGATTATCCCGATCCTGCGAACGCTGATTTGTTGTTGAGTTGACCTAAAGATCGGGTTGGGAAAATACCAGGTTGGGACAGGTTTTCGAGTTGAGCGACATATTTGGCATCGGGTCGAACATTAACCTTGACCCATCAGCTCGGGTTAGGAATATACTCTTGACCTGTTAGGGGGTCAATAGAGTCCCGTTAGTGATTTTAGATTTTTTTTTTTTTAAAGAGCAATAACACTAGTACGCCCTTGATTTCACAAGTCAAAATATAGGGTTTTTCATGAAAAAATTCCTACCATAAATTTTAAGCATATTGGACCGTGATTTGGATGGTATTGATATAGTTTTTTATGAATAGTCAACAATAGACCTCATGCATATAGACGTGGCACCCAACTGGCTCGAATACAACATTTCATGTTGTACTTGAACACATGCTCCCGAGCCTTATATATATATATGGAAAAGGGGAAAATGAGCCCAAACGTAGAAATATCTCTATGCCAATTGATATGTGTGCGACACATAGCTCTCTTTTTGTAAAGTGATGGGTGACATTGAGATCACATTACTAACTAGTGTCACACTTTTAAAATATTTTAAAAGCTAAATACTCTTTCAGCCGTCATTCTTAACTTTTTTAGAAGTCTCTTTCTTTTCTCTCTTCTCTCTTTTCTAAAAAAGTGTCAGACTTACTTTTTCAAGTATATTTTATTCAAAAAATATTAGCGCGCGGTAGCAAAGCGCTAGCATCTCGACAATGAAGCGCTGACACCTCGGCACTGAGGTGCTGATGCTTCGCTAAAAAAAAATGGAGCGTCGGCACCTCATTTTAGGGGCGTTAGAGCCTCGTTTTAGGGGAGTCGGTGCCTCATTTTAGGGGTAAAAGGAGGCGCCCTAAAACGAGGTGTTGACACTATATATATATATATATATATATATAAAAGCGTTGGCGCCCCTAAAATGAGGCACCGACTCTAGCATCCTGGTGCCTGGGTGTTAGCACTTTGCCACCGGGGTGCCAACGCCTTGTATCGGGGTGTCGGCGCTTCATTGCCGAAGTGCTAACGTTTCGCTATGGGGCGTCACATTTTTTGAGTAAAATGTGTCTGAAAAAGTAAGTCTGACACTTTCTTAAAAAAATGGAGAGAACAAAGAGAAAAACGAGACTTTAAAAAGTCAAGAATGACAGCTGAAATGGTATTTAATTTTTAAAATATTTTAAAAGTATAACTTTAGTTAATAATGTGTTCCCAATGTCACCCATCACTTCACAAAGAGAGAGCTACGTGTCGCGCTCATATCAATTGGCGAAGAAATATCTCTATGCCCGGGAGCATATCCCCGGCCCTCTATATATATTATATATAAGGCTGAGGATATGAGCCCGAGCTTAAAGATATATATGTAGAGAAAGAGGGTCGGGGATATGCGTCCGAGCGTAGAAATATCTCTACGCCAATTGATATGAGCGTGATAGGTAGCTCATTTTTTGTAAAGTGACATTGGGACCACATGACTAACTAGAGTTACACTTTTAAAATATTTTAAATTTAAAGTCTCTTCTCTTTCTTCTCTCAAATTTTCTAAGTGTCAGACTTACTTTTTCAGGCATATTTTACTCAAAAAATGTGGCGTCCCATAGCGAAGTGTTAGCACCTCGGCAGCGAAACACCTACACCATGAAAACTAGGTGCCAGCACCCTGATACGAGTTGCAAGCACCCCAGTGGCGAAGCGTTAGCACCTAGGTGCCAGGGTGCTAGCACCGACACCTCGTTTTAGGGGGGTCAACACTTTGTTTTAGGGGCGTCGGCGCTTCGATAATTTTATTATTATTATTATTTTTAAATCGAAGCATCAACACCTTGTTACCGAAGCATTGGTGCCTCGTTTTAGGGGCATTGGTACTTTGATAATTTTTTTAATTTTTATCGAAGCGCTGACGCCCCTAAAACGAGGTGTCGACACTCAATTTTTGTTTTAGCGAAGCATCGGCGCCGGGGTGTCAGCGCCTTACTATTGGGGTGCCAGCGCTTCGCTGTCAAGGTGCTAGCGCTTCGCTATCAGGCGCTTATATTTTTTTAATAAAATATATTTGAAAGAGTAAGTCTGACACTTTCTTAGAAAAAGAGAGAGAAGAGAAAAAAAAAAAAAGACTTTAAAAAGACTTCTAAAAAAGTCAAGAATGATGGCTAGAAGGGTATTTAGGTTTTAAAATATTTTAAAAGTGTAATTCTAGTTAGTAATGTGGTCCCAATGTCACCCATCACTTCACAAAAAGAGAGTTACATGTCGCGCTCATATCAATTGGCTTATATATATATATATATATATATATATATATATATATATATATATATATATATGGGAGCCGGTTAGGTCCTCCAATGGAGGACGGTGACCGTCCTCCAAGATACACATGGAGCTCCACATGCTACCCAAAACACTGTTTGGGTGCTACGTGGAGCACATGTGGACGGTATAGATCAATATTAAAAAAAAAATTGAATTTTTTTTTTAAAACCTACAAGTCAAAGTTTGACGGGTTTCATTGGTCAACATTTCACGGTTCAAAAAATACACGGTGGAGATGAGTTTTCAATTTTTTTTTTTTAAAGATGATCTGAGCAATGCACCCGAGCTCCACGTGGCATCGATTCAATATTTTGGGTGCCACGTGGAGCTCCACGTGGAATCTTGGAGGACAGTGACCGTCCTCCCATGGAGGACGAACACCTTTTCCTATATATATATATATATATATATATATATATATATATATAAAAGTAAGGAGCACATGTGTTGCACGTAATTCCATGTCTTCTATGTAAGGGCACTTGTGAATGAAGACCTAAAAGGTTCAAATATCAATTAAGAATGAAACTTGTTTAGGATGCCTGCGTTATAGAGGGTGACATTTCAAACTTGGAAGTTGGAAAATAGCAATCACTGGCAAATGAGTACTATATGAGATAGTTTGGAAAGTGTGAATAACACGTATTACAAAGTTTGAAATGTTCTCTTCCTAAAAAGAGAAGAAAATGTAATTTTTCATCTAATTAAAAAGGAAAATCTGAAAATTATACATAGAGGATGGTGTTTGATTCACAAGTCCTATCAAAGATTCGAGCATCTTCATCATCTTTGAACTCCTTAGTGATCGAAGAACAATCCACTTATTTGTTTCTATACACGAATACTTCAAAATGCATACTTGAAGCCATCATTTTTGGTGAATGAAGAATCTTGACCTAGAAGTGTGATGCAAAGTTAGGAAGCCCATATTTGAAGGTTTGTTCAAAAGTATATACAAATACGTGTAAATGACAACATTGTACACGTAGTGTATTGCCTGCAGTACACAGTGTAGGCAATTCATTACTAGGGAAGGAAGAACTACGGAGAAGAAGTGTGGAGTTTTCCTTTTCAGCCAATAAACACCACTCAGTACCTAGTACTATACAGGATCTTATTATTTCTCATATCAAATGTGTGTAGCTACAGCCACGTGGTATAATTAAATAAAGCAAAACTAAATGAAATTTCTCACAATTCAGTAGTATGATCTAGAGGAGTATAGTCTAGAGGAGGCACCACGCCTAGATAAATTTCGCTTTCCATATTCCTCAATTGGGTGTCCCATCCTCTCATAACCAACACGGTCACTTGGAAAAATCCTGATGAAACATTGACCAAGTCAAACACAAGAGAAATTAAGGACACGGGTTCTGTTTCCCATCATAACTGCATAAGTTGATGCATATATGGAATATTCATCATAAGCAGAAATACTACGCTGTGGATATGCATCCATCTCCAAACTTGATCGACGTCCACACCTCGTAAGAGAACTTGACACAAAGTTATCGTCATTCTACATGGAAAGGGTCAACTCAGAAAAGAAACCAACAAAGAAAAAGTTGGTGCTCCATCTGTTTTACTAAAGCAGAATATGGACTTTTTATTCCAGAGGATGCAGGATAATCATAAGCAGTTGGTGCTCCATCCTCATAAAGGTCGAACTAAGGATCATAAATATCATCCGAGTATCGTGGTGGAGGAGGAAACTGAGAATAGGAATCATGTCTACCGAATAAATGACTCCATATAGAGATCAGATCTAATACGAGATACAACTGGAGTTGAAATTTAACCTCGAAAGTCTAAATATCAAAGAAAACAACAGAAGAACTATCAAATCACAAAATTCATGAAAGAGAAGAAATTTCTTTCCAGATAAAGATATAAATTTACCAGGTTCTTGTCTAAGAATATCCCTCCGAAGACAATCACCATATTTCCCTATAGGAGCCATATTGAATTCATCCTCTCTAGCTGAATGTCGACTAAGGCTACCAAATCTACTGCTATGAGACCTGCTATGGTATGAGCGATCAATATCCCGTGGTCCTAGCACTCTAACACCATAACTTTTACTCATGTACCCTCCTCTCCAACTACCCACCACTGGTGGTAGCCTTTTCTGCAAAGGTTTCCGCAGAGTAGCTCTCACTAACACTTGTGGCCTCAGCACATGCCAACACAGGCATAAGAAAATACATGATATAGAAGAAATAAAGTAGATAAAACGTAATCAAGCATTACTTCAAAGTAACCATTCCAAAACATGACAACACAAAGGTACAAGGATGATTATAGAAGTGACGTATGACAGATGAAAGTAACCATTACCTTTTGCCCACCCTCATCAATGCCATCTTTATTGACCTCTTCAATGCAAGCAGATGCTGCTTCCCGAGTTGTAAAGTTGACAAACTCGAAGTCCTTACGCTTTGCCGTAGGCATATTGCGAGCAAGCTGCACATTATCAATTTCACCATATTTCTTGAACTACTCACACAATTGCTCTTTCATCTCAGCTAGTCGGTAGACCATCTAAGAAAACAGATTTCACCTGCAGGAAGATTTAAGGTCAATGAAGATTACTAAAGAAATATGCAACTACGACATAGTTAGAAAATAACAACTAAGCAAACATATTTGAAGTCACAAATCCAAATATACATAACCTAACATAAGTTCAACTGAAATGAATCTTTTACCTGTGACATAACCTCCTCGTCTGATTCTGCGGATTTAGAAAAAACAACCTCTGCTCTGACGTCTGTGCCAAAGAAAATATATGTCTTCTACAGTTTAATGCAAGCAAACGCAACATCCATATGGGTGCTGAAATCTAGGAACGCATAGCCTCTACTCTTTCCCTCTATTCTTTCCTTTGTTGGTAGGGTCATCAATTAAATAAATTTCTTCAAGGTTTTCTAACTCATAGGGCTTCAATTTTTCAATCAACTGGATAAAACAAGGTGAATATTCATATATGACTAAAACTACAAAAAAAGACTCCTAACTATAGAAAAGTGGAGCAACACTATCAACAACGAGCACTAAATGAATCTAACACACTTATATGTACAGTTGCTGGAAAGGCTTGGTGGAGAATGTAGAGTTATTTTTAATATAATTTTTAAAGGCTTGAGTACCATACTCATTTAAGCATAGTACACTCAAACCCTCTAATTTAATTATATATTAAGCAAACTTGGTGGTGAAGGTAGAGTTTTTTTAATATAATTTCTAAATGTTTGGGTATCATGCTCATTTAATGTACCATGTTTATTTAATGTTAACAGAATGGTAACTCAAATCTTTTAATTTAATTACATATTAAGCAAACTTGGTGGAAAAGGTAGATTTTTTTATAATATAATTTCTAAAGGCTTTGGTAACATGCTCATTTAATGTACCATGCTTATTTAATATTGGTCAAATGATACACTCAAACCCTCTAATTTAATTATCTATTAAACGAACTTGGTGGAGAAGGTAAATTTTTTTTTAATATAATTTTTGAAGGCTTGGGTATCATGCTTACTTAATATTGGTTGAATGGTACACTCAAACCCTCTAATTTAATTACATATTAAGCAAACTTGGTGGAGAAGGTAAATTTTTTTAAATATAATTTATAAAGACTAGTTGTACAAAGATGAGATAAAAAGTGGTACTTTACACTATTTAAAGTTGTACAAAGATAAGAAGTGATAATTTATATTGTTTGAAGTTAAACAAGGATGAGAAATTACTAATAATACCCTATAAAAATAACAAAAGACATGTAAGAATATTCAAAATATTAGCATATAAATTAAGTAGGCTTTTTCTAAAATTGCCCTCTCCATTTTTTTTCTTTTATTTCAAGTATTTGCATAGAAGTATTATACTATGTCTAAATAAATATCACTATATTTGTCATTATGAAAAAAACGAACTAAATTGCTAGACTACCAATTGACATATATATATGTCAATTGATAGTCCATTCAAACCTTAGATCACATTATCCATGATCGCGAGTGATACCAATCCTCTAAGGATTTATCCATCCCTCTTGGGTTTTAAATTTTCTTTTTATATATTTTTTTCCCTTGAGATCATAGGTCAAAGGTTTTCATCTGCCACATGAACTTGATGCATTGAAATTTACACTTTTCACCAAGTATTTAATGGTAGGTAAACATCTTTTTTAATTATTTTTTTACAGAATTTGATAGAGGTTGGATAAGTTTTCAAATACTAGATTACATGCCATGTGGCATATAATCATGAATTTGCCAACATCCTCTAAAGGTTCCAATAGTGTCTATGGGGTCTCATAAAAATTAAACTCTAATAGAGTTATTCAACAATGAGTGTCCACTTATCATGAGTGGCCACAATCCACACATCTATGTGACTTCATAGACTTTCAATGCATGACAGTACTACACGTCATACATACAATTATGTAGATGTGTGGACAGTGGATTGCATTAAGTGTAGGGACTTCTAATGTATGAAAATTCGTGCTAGACTGATGTGTGGACGGCCTTAATACACATGATGGATAGACAGCCATTGTAGACTACCCTTATAATAATAATAATTAAACTTTTTTATGCATTTCAGAGAGAGCATATTCCTTCCCATTTTATGCGTGCTACATTTCTGTTTGTTGTTGGAAACAAGGATCAAAATTTTGGTTTCGGGCATTACTGAAATCCGATAATTTGGCCGAAATTTTGATCCCCATACAAACGTGACCAAAGTTTCAGTCCAAAATTTCATTTCGGTGGGGATCAAAACCGATAATGTGGATGGAAATTTTGGTCATTTTGGCCAAAATTCTGATCCTTTTGGAAAAGCCCAGGCAAACCATATGTGCATGCGAGTTGGTATTAGGCGTTCAACCAATCATTTGGGCCGAAATTTTGATCCTTGGTTGGAAAAGCCCAGGCAAATCATACGTGTATGCACATGGGGTTGGTATTAGGTATTCAACCCGTACACCAAGAGTGGTGCATAGGCCAATTTCCCAGTGCCAAATTGTCAAATCTTAAGAAATGCTCAGATATTTGGTGCCCGCATTGTGCACCTAATACTTAAATCTTCCCGCGTTTTGTTAAAAATTACCTAAATTCCATTGACAAAAAGGCGAAAAAATTAATAAAATAATTTACTGATATTTGCAACCGAATATTTGGGATCTGCCTCTAAGGTTTTTCCACCTGAGAATGGTTGATAGCATGTAGATAATTTTCGTACGAATCTTCAATATAATAGATCTTGAGATTGTGAGTCACCTATCAGACGGTCAGATGTTGATTCCATGTGACACACATCCCCAAAAGTGTTCATAAGCACACCATGAGACAAGGTTCTCATGTCACTTTTGGGAATGCTTGTCACATGGAATCAACATCTAACCTACCTTATAGGTGCACTATGATCTCAAGATCAACCTTGTAGATTAGATGATTGGGATGAAAAATAATCTCTATCCTCTTATTTAAGGCAGCTAAGGATTATTGTGGGCGAAAACCTTGGTTATAGGTAAAGAATATTTGGTTGCAAACAATCTCTATCCTCTTATTTAAGGCAGCTAACGATTATTGTGGGCGAAAACCTTGGTTATAGGTAAAGAATATTTGGTTGCAAATACTGTTGGACTGTCTCCTCGGGGGCAACTACACAAGATTACATGCCCTTCGCAAACGGACAAGCAATAACATAGAACACGCCCCCCACCCCCAAAAAAAAAACAACAATGCCTCTTCAACCAGTCAAGGACAAGCTTAGAGCATGGTAGAGACTCCCATTAGCAAACTCTGTTAACAATGTCTAGTGAAGATGGACGGCAAGTTGTGCCCCAAGAACCCGGCCAATCGGAACGTGCATCCGATGAAAAAAGCGGTTACTGCCCGCACACCGGCATCTATCACTCTCTACTAAGGCTCGGCGATGACCATCGGATCCCAACACGTCCTGATCTTGACACGGCCACATTCGTTCTTTCCCACTTGCCGCACCCTGATCATGCTGAATCGCGGGTTGCACTCATAGACGCAGCCACAAACCGTGGGCTCACTTACGTCGAACTCAAACGCTCAATTAAGTCCCTCGCGGCGAGCCTACACCACGGACTTGGTGTAGAGAAAGGGGATGTGGTCCTCCTCCTATCCCCAAACTCCATTCTGTATCCAACCATCTGCATTGCCGTGCTCTCCATAGGCGCGATCCTCACGACTGCGAACCCGCTCAATACGGAGGATGAGATCGCTAAGCAAGTCAAGGACTCGGGGGCTAAGTTCGCGATCTCGGCCAACGAGGAGCTACACAAGCTAGCACATACTGAAATACCTACATTATGCACTACGCGTACCGTAGAAAACAGTTCACTCTCCGTGGAGGAGCTGGTGGAGGGTGGCGACCCCTTATGTGCACCATTAGTCCATATGGCTCAATCCGACACTGCAGCAGTGCTCTACTCCTCTGGTACCACTGGCTTAAGCAAAGGGGTAGTTCTTACACATAGCAACCTCATATCCAACATAACTCTATTCAAATGGTTCGCTGATGTCACCGAATCTAGAGACGATGTGTTCCTCGCGTTCCTCCCCATGTTCCACATCTACGGTCTCGCTTTCTTCGCCCTCGGATTGGTTTCTGTGGGGGCCACTACTGTGATCATGCCTAAGTTTGATTTTGACTCCATGTTGGATGCCGTGCATAGGCATCGGGTCACGAATATCCCGGCTGTTCCACCTGTCATTTTAGGGTTGGTCAAGAAGTCTCGTACTAGCAGGTATGACTTGTCGTCGCTTAGAAGGGTCAATTCCGGGGGTGCCCCCATGAGTCAAGAGTTGGCAGGTGAATTCAAGGAAAGGTTTCCGTGGGTGAACCTGGGGAAAGGGTACGGATTGACGGAGACTAGCGGTGTGGGTACACTTAATATTTCAGAAGAACAAGGTAGGGAGCATCCAAACTCAGTTGGCATGCTGTTCCCCAGCTTTTGTGCTAAGGTGGTTGATGTAGAGAGTGGGCTCCCTCTACCACCCTACAACCAAGGGGAGCTTTGGCTAAGAGGGCCTACTGTGATGAAGGGATATTTGGGCAATGACGCTGCCACAATTGGGGCCCTTGATTCCGAAGGTTGGCTTCGCACCGGAGATCTTTGCTATTTCGATGATAATGGGTTACTCTACGTCGTTGATCGCCTCAAGGAGCTGATCAAATACAACGGTTACCAGGTATAAAAGTTTGCCATTTCAGTTCACGTCCCAAAGTGAGGTTGGGATCAATTTAGGTCTCACCAAAAATTATTTCAACCTTGTTTTGGGGCAGAAACACGAGTCCAACTAAAATATGACTTCACCATGAATAGGTTAGCAGCCATCCAAACAGCCCCTAAAATCAGCTGGAATGTATTCTATATTTTGCGGAGACTGCCTCACCCATGTCACGACTATTTCACTAATCATACACGCTCACTACACCCAATTAACAGCAGGAGGCATTTCAAACCCACAACCTTTGGGAGCAAACCCAAGTAGTCAATGGGTTGTGACCATGGTTTCAAATTTCAGCAAGTCCGATCTAGATCAGCCTATGAATTGCAATAACGCCTTGGTGAGCAGTTTGGGATCACACTTGATCGCCAATGAAAAAGTCGATGACATTTCCACAAAGATTGGCTCTGCTAAGAAGCCTTCATACTCCAACCATGAATTCCTCTCCCTCTTTTCCTTTTTTTGGCCTTCCATCCCCTTCAAAGGCATTTCAAAGATGAGTTGGTGTTATTCGGTACAGACCCAACCCCTACTGTTTGAGCTCGGGTCAATCTCCCTCCTACAACTTTGAAAAATGCACAAGTATTTTGAGTACCAAATCATCGAAGGGCCAACAGGGTCATTTCACTGATTTGTGTGCTCACAATTACCTATTGACTATTTGAACGAACAAGAATGACATGAGCAGCGCTGGCAATGCTCGGGTTGGGATTAACAATAGATGAAAAATGAATAAATCTTTTTTTTTTTAAATGAACACATCATTAACCTGCTTGAGAAATATGTGGGAGGTTTCACAGGGTATTATGAACATATGTCCGGTTTAAACTCTAATCTATTCAAGTACAAAGGATTTGAACATATGTCCGGTTTAAGCTCTAATCTATTCAAATACACAGGATTTGGAGGTTTTCATTCAGTAAAATGCTTAAATATATTTTGAATATGACGCAGGTGGCTCCAGCAGAGTTGGAAGCAATACTTGTGGCACATGCCCATATACTTGATGCAGCAGTTGTACCGTATGTAAAAAAATGCGCGCACACTGATATATTCTCTCTCTCTCTCATATCCTAGTTAATTTGCAGGCTTGAAGATGAAGAATCCGGGCAAATACCCATGGCATATGTAGTGAGAGCAGCGGACTCTGGACTGAGTGAGGATCAAGTCATTCAGTATGTCGCCAGCCAGGTTGGTGCCATTGCTCCAGGGTTGGTATTGGGTACACGCACATGGACCAGTGCACCACCTGCCTGTACATTCCGTACACATGGTACCCATAAATCAATGCTATAACTCCGGCCATCATTTAGGGATGTTTCAACCAAAAAAAAATCACACCATCCTCCACTAGACCACTGCGGAGTTCCACGGGAACCCAAAACAATGTTTTGGTGCCGTGTAGAGCTCAAATGCATTGTTTAGATCTAAAAAAAAATTTAAAACCTACCACTATGCATTTTTTGAGCCTTGAAATTTGAAACATTGAAATCAATTAATGTTTGACTTGAGTTTTAATTATTTTTTTTCTGATCCAATAAGACTTTATGATAAAATTTGTACTAACAATATGCGAGAGAACTAATTAGTGACCTTTGGGCTTCTCTTATTTGTATTTTTCAGGTGGCCCCTTACAAAAAGATCAGAAAAGTGGGTTTCGTAAGTGCCATCCCGAGGTCAACTGCGGGGAAAATCTTGCGAAAGGAGTTGGTGGTCCAAAGCCAGAAACCCATTTCCAAGTTATAGGAGATTTCTAATGTTCTTAAACCTACTCCTTTTTAATGCAATGCAGTCTAGTTTAGTCTATAATGTAACTACAAACGAATAATGGACCCTTTTTAATTCAAGAATATTATGTAAGGAAACAAAGTTATCAATAGGATTAAAACCTTACACAATTAGTGAGCCATGATTCACGCGCTTAATTGCAGCGATTCAGAGCGGACGAAACCTCAAACCAGTTTGAGGTTCGGAGCTCTCCGTTGAACCTGGTTCACTGAGGGTAGGATAAGTTTTGCATTTTAGATACTGAGATATGTATCAATACTATTTATAATAAATTTAAGAATTTTGTATTATAAAAAATACATTGAGCAAGTGATTTTTAGTGAGGTGCCGGGTGCGTGAAGAGCTTGGTCGAATAAGCCCTTCAACAGTTTTTTTAAAACTTACCCAATTGTGTAATCCTCGATGAAAGGGAAGACCAGTAAAAACTGTGGGATTGCATAGTGACAAGAGTTCAGCCCTAATGGAAGTAGGCCTTGCATAGCTGACCCCGGATGGATGGGATAAGTTAATGATGGTGATCAACTAATAAACATCAACCTAATATTATGATTGACAAGGGCTTGGGCTGGTAGCACGATGGAAGGTTGACAACATTGCAACCTCAAGGTTGCAGGTTCGAGTTTAGCTTACCTATCAAGAAAAATAATATATATATATATATATATATATATATATATATATATATATATATATATATATATATATATATATATATATATATTATAATTGTGGACGACATGCCAAAAGACAGGGTTACCCAATTCCCTAAAGACCCACTGCGAACTGGTTTGCAGTTAGGGTCGGTCTGATCCGCCCAGGCAAGATGAGAAACTTAACGTCACGATAGAATATAAAAAGTGCAGCTGGGGTGGGGGAATGGGGTGGGTGGGTGGGAATGGAGTGAACCTAAGTTTATGATACTTCCACACCATCTACAAACCAACACCTATGATTAAATTTGATGTTTCCGTGATACATTAAATATTATATGTTTATACGATGGTCTAGTAATACATCAAATATGTTATACTTTTATTTGTAGATCATCCTACTCCTGGCGAATCAGGTTCCCGTGAGGGTAACAAACTGCAAACCTGAATCCGAATTGAGTGAACCAGGGAACCTAGTATCATGGAGTTGGGCGAAGACTTAAGAGTTGGCATTAGGTGCCCGATCTGAGCGCTCCTAGTACTCAGGTCACTTTTTGAGATGCATGCCATATGAAACCACCATGTGTTCTATGTGATTTGATGCCCATGATCTCAATATCTATGGTGACAAAGATTTAGTTAAAAAAACAATCTCCATCGGCCGATTCAAAGTGGTCAAAGGCCATCTAAAATTAATGATATGTTGGCTTTACAATGGCAGCAACTGATGAAACTTTTACCCAATATAGTTTTGATTTTGATGCATTGACAAAATCTTGCTTAAAGCTTCCGCTGCAAGATTAAAAAGGACTGGTCATAGTGGATCACCCTGCCGTGACCCACGAGTTGATTTAAAAAACTCATTGCTCGAACCATTTTCTAGAACTGTTTGGAGCTCATACAATCTCTCATCCATCCGATCAACAATGAGCTGAACCCAATTCGACTGAACCATCTGATCAACAATGAGCTGAACCCAGTTCGACTGAATATGTATTCAATGAGATCCAAAATAATTCGATCATAAGCTTTCTCGAAGTCAATTTTACAGATAATCCCATGAATCTTATCCTGATGCCGTGAGTGGATGCATTCATGTGCAATCATCGAACCATCAAATATTTGCTTTTCTTTAATGAAGGCACCTTGGAATGCACTAATGATTTTTTCCATCAAAGGCCTGAGGCGAGCGACCAAAACGTGGGATATGATCTCATATACATTTTCAACTAAGCTTACCGGTCAAAAATTAGATAAACGGCATGCATCAGAAATTTTTGGTATTTAAGAAGTAAATGTAGCCCTAACAGCTTTAGAAATCTTAGAGAATTGCTGAAATTCCTTTAAAAGCCGCATTAGATCCAGCTTAATGATATCACAGACTAATAGATAAAATTTTAAGGGAAAACCATCGGTACCTGGGGTGGATCTCAAGCCTCATCTCTAACCGCTCGCCAGACTTCTCCCTCAGTAAGAGGAACTTCCAGATGTTCTTCATCAGCAGCCGCAATGGTGTTGAACATCAAACCATCCAGACTGGCCGACGAGACCAGGTTCAGGTTCTCAAAGTGTTTTGCTGCCTTAACTTTCACATTATCTTTATCTGTAACAGGAAACCCTTTGACCATAACTGATCGTATATAATTTTTCAGGTTGCGGGTGTTGGCCAGGGAATGAAAAAATGCAGCGTTGTGGTCACCTTCAACCATTTCTCATGTGCTCTCTGCCTGCACATTATCGCTTCTTCAATAACCTTTGCATTAATGTCGTCCTCCAATATCTTCCTTTCCTCTCAGTCATAAGGAGCGCACGAGATTCTTATTTGCAATGTAAACTCCCAATCTTGCGAATACGCTCCTCAAGAGAAACTACATTTACAAAACAATCCTTATTCCCTTGCTTCCATAAACCTCTAATTTCCTAAATTTCACGAAGAAAAACATATTTCGTAGAACCAAAAACCTTCATATCATTCCCCCAAGCAGCTACCATTTGAAAGAAGCCCTCTCACTTGCACCACAATAGTTCAAACCTGAACGGCCATGAGCCCCGCCCTCGATCTATGGCTAAGATGATAATCAGACAATGATCAAATAGGTTATTTGTAATGCTTTTAATGACCATAGACAGAAAATGGGTTTCCCAATCGTTTGTACAAACAAAACGATCCAGACAGTACATATAATCCTAGTCTCTACCAAATAAGATGGATAGGATTTTTCTCCGATTGGAAAACTCCCATTTCATTTCCTGTAGACTCAAAATGGTAGGATTCAAAACCCATCTTCACTAGATTGCACTTTGCAACCTAAGCCATGCACATTCCACAACAAAAATTTAGCCATATAACGATTAAATTAAGCTCCAGATTGGTGCTTTCTTAACCTCCTAACACGCTCACAGTATTTCCTCTTTCTTTTCTTAATCATTTTCTTCTTGACACTTTAGTTCCCGAAGAGTTACATAACCCCCACCCCTCGCAGGGTGGCATCTCTATCGTGGAGAAAAAGATTTGAAGGTCTCCAGGGTATATCCCCTATAATTCAAGCCAACCTTTTGACTGAGCCAATATAAATCTTCTAACATTAGATGCATATCATCACGAACCGATGAGATTCCGATACTGAACCGGTGATGGGGACATCTAATTCAAAGAACCGCCCATAGTCTATCGAAGGCGAAAGACACGTGCGAGAGTATCATGAAGGCTCTTAACTGAAGAATGAGGACGTTCTGAAGAAGTGAAGCACGAACGTCCGTGACTTTAAGACGAACGTCCGTGATTCGAGAGGCTTTCTGTTTTGTGCATGACGGACATCCATGAGCACAGGACAGACGTCCGTGATTTGAGTTGGCTGTTTTAGTTGTTTTATTATTCAAATTTATGAAACTGTTTATGCATGATGGACGTCCGTGAGTCAGTTATTTTCTTATTTCGAATGTATGATTAGTTAGGGTTGTTTGCCTATAAAAAGGCATTGTAAAGACTATTTAGGGGTTATGGATGATGGAAAATATTGCCATGCAAATTGAGAGCTTTTATTAAGGTTTTTTTTTAGGGTGTGATTCTCTCAAACTTAGAAGAGCGAGTCTTCTATCCGCGTGCGGTTTGGTGCGAGGCCAACTTTTCCTATCATTTTATCTACTCTTATCTTAACCTAAAGCGTAAGTTTTTGTTTAATTGCCTACTTAATTCTATTCTGAACATTGATTTCTACATACCTAGAATATTTTTGTTGCTAATTCTGCTTGAGTTTGAAAGAATCCACTTGTGAGTTCGTTCGAAGCCCTAAACTGTTGAAAATCTAGTTGTTCGCTAAGAACCCTAGTCTTCTAGATCTTATAGGGAACGCACGGCGAAAATAACATTGTTTTGGGCTAAAACATATTATTTAATTGAAATTCTATATATTTTTTGTGTTAATTTGTTAGGAAATTTATATCTCAATTACTCGTATTAACTTTTGATTAATCTCAGCCCATCATTTCTGCATCGTGTTAGTTTTTGCGTCAGAATTGGTATCAAAGCTTAGTCAGTTTAGGAATTGTCAGCGTTCATATAGGTTCTAGGTTTCAGTTTCGATTGTCTTACATCATTATGGATTCCGCTAGGATCGAAGCCCTTATTAATAAAGTTGCAACTAAGTTAACGACGAGTCAAGCAGATCTCCAAGCCAAAATACTTGATCACCAAACTCAATTACAAAATTAGTTGCGTGATCAACAAACCCAACATGAGGATCCGGTGACCCGTGTCGAGGAAATGAATACGGTTATCACCGATAATCACTTTTGAGTCCACATCAGTGAGCGTAGAAGAGACGGTCCTCACCGTCGCGAACTCCCACCAATCAGGATGACAAAATTATAAAATCCATCAAGATGGACGCTCCTATTTGTCATGGGAAAAGACAACCTAAAGTCTATTTAGAATGGGTAACTGGCATGGAAACCTATTTTGATTGGCATGTCATGTCCGAGAAGCGCAAAGTTCGGTTTGCCAAAGTTAAGCTTATGGGCCAAGCTAGACTTTACTGGATGGGTATCAAGCGTCGTAGACAATTTCAGGGCCTTCTTTCCATTTCCACATGGGTAGATATGAAGATCCAAATGAGTGAGAAGTATGTTCCTCTGTTCTATGATGAACGTCTTGATCAATGGCAATAATTTGCCAAGGAAATATGTCGGTCGCAAAATACATTGATAAATTCGAAAACTTGACGTTCCAGGCTAACGTGGAAGAACAGGTGTGATGTTGTGCCTATGGATGTTAGGCATATTATCCTTGGGAGACCTTGGTTGTATGATAAGGATGTTACATTGTTCGGGAAATCGAGTGTGTGTTCTTTCATGCACAAAGGAAATAAGATACGGATAAATCCTCTACCTCCTAGAGTGCCTACAGTGAAAACAAGAAAGTCAAAAGATAAAGGCCTAGTTGAGAGAGAGAAGACAACTAAGGTCATCAATATTGTTAGCCCCTTAGAGTTTGAACAAGGTGCTATGGAAGAGGACATTGTCTATGTTCTCATTACAATGGAGTCACCCAAAGAGTTAAGTGTTAATTTTCTTAAAGAGGTTGGACCTATGATGAAGGAGTTTCATGATGTCTTTCTCAAAGACCTCTCGAATGAATTACCACCTTTAAGGGACATTCAATATGTTATTGATTTGGTTCCCGGATCTACTTTATTTAATTTGCCCCATTTTCGCATGAATCCACCCGAACACTCGAAGTTGAAAAGGCAAATTGATGAACTTCTCCAGAAGGGATTCTTTAGAGAAAGTATGAGTCCATGTGTCGTGTTTGCACTACTCACACCCAGGAAAGATGGATCTTGGAGGATGTGCGTCGATAGCCGCGCCATTAATAAAATCATGATCAAGTATCGGTTTCCTATACCAAGGTTGGATGACATGTTGGACATGATGGTTGGTGCCACAATATTTTCAAAGATTGATTTGAAGAGTGGATATCATCACGTTTGAATTTGTTCCGGGGACGAATGGAAAACTTAAAACCAAAGATGGTTTATATGAATGGTTTGTCATGTCTTTCGGGCTCTCAAATGCCCCGAGCACATTTATGGGGATCATGACGCAGGTGTTGAGGCCTTTCATAGGCAAATTCCTTATGGTTTACTTCGATGATATCCTAATATCGTGATTTGAGTTGGCGGTTTTAGTTGTTTTATTATTTCAAATTTATAAAATTGTATCCGTGACACGTGACTGACGCCCCGTGTGAGTCGTATTATTTTCTTATTTCGAATGTATGATTAGTTAGAGTTGTTTGCTTATAAAAAGGCATTGTAAAGACTATTTGGGGGTTAATGATGATGGAAGATAGTGCTATACAAATTGAGATCTTTTATTAAGGTTTTCTTTGAGGGTGTGATTCTCTCAAACTTAGAAGAGCGAGTCTTCTATGCGCATGCGCTTTGGTGCGAGGCCAACTTTTCCTATCCTTTTATCTATTCTTATCTCAACCTAAAGTGTAAGTACTGGTTTAATTGCCTACTTAATTCTATTATGAACCTTTGATTTCTACATACCTAGAATCATTTTGTTGTTAATTCCGCTTGAGTTTGAAAGAATTCACTTGTGAGTTCATTCGAAACCCTAAACTATTGAAGATCTAGTTGTTCGCTAAGAACCCCAGTCTTCTAGATCTTTATAGGGAATGTACGGCGAAAGTACCTCTTTTGGGCTAAAACAAATTATTTAATTGAAATTCTCTATATTTTGTGTTAATTTGTTAGGAAATTTATATCTCAATTACTCGTATTAAATTTCGAGTAATCTCAGCCTATCATTTCTGCATTGTGTTAGTTTCTGCATCAACCGGTTTCGTCCCCCCACCGAAACAATAATATAGGACTGAAATTTTGGTCATTTTTGTATGGGGTTCAAAATTTCGGATTTTGGTTTCGGTCATGCCCGATACCGAAATTTAACCCGAAATTTTGATCCTTGATTAAAATAATATGAAATTGTCACATCAAACACCTTGACACTTGTCACGCGTGTATCTTAGGTAACACTGTTTGAAAGCAAAATTTCATCAAAAAAGTAATGATATATCCAATCAAAATTCATACTTAGAAATATTCAGGTGAACTCTAACCATGCCATGAAGCAAATTGACCTAATGAAGAAAGACTTCTTGATTGACATGTTATCTGGCTCCCTAACAGAAACTCTCTCTCAAGTAGCAATGAAAAGTAAACATGGTTGCTACAAATTTCAAACTAAGGCAAGACGTTTTCACATGCATTTTCATATAATGGCATGGACCTTACCATAGTTGAGCGCTAAGTACCTCCAGCAACCCACTGCCAAATGCCTCCTGACCTTTGGCTCTGGTTAGCATCAGCAGCAGCAAGCTCCGTATCTTTTTCTGACACGGATTTTTGGAGCCGAAGCACTTCCAGCTCATGCTCTATAGATTGTAATGACTCCAGCCTTTTTTGCAATTCTGTAATTTGTACCTAAAGAATTCCCGTATTCGAATAAATTATAAACCATCTCTTGACCAAATTGCATGATAAAAGCCTCTCCAAATCTATATAGAGCCAAAAAAAAATAAAAAAATTAATACAAACCTCCAATTTGAAACATCTTGATCTTTCCCCTTCTACTTGACCTTGAACCGAGTGAAGTTCCTTCAAAAAATATTAGCCACAGTGAGAAAATTAAACATGAACTGATCGGAAATTACCTTTTATTTTGTACTTATATTTGCAATTATTGTACCTTGGATAATTCAGAATGGGTATTGTTCATCTCATTGAGATCTCCTTGGATTCTAGAATTCTCCAGTCTCACTTCTGCAATTTTTGACTCTAATGCTGTAATTGCCTCAATTTCTGCACTGCCATCCTGTGGAGATTTTTCAGTTTCGACTTCCTTGAAATTTGCATCTGTATTCGTGAAAACCAAGTTATTTTCAGTCGTGGGTGCCAAGGCATAAACAGCAGTAACGGAAGCTGCTGCAGCTGCAGCTGCTGGTGAGTGAAAAATCTTAGGCTGTGATGAATCACTCCGCTTGGGTTTCAAAACAAAAACCTGCAGTAAAAAATGACAGCCAAAATTAATGTGGGAGATTATAGCAGGAACCGTCCCAGATAAGAAATTCATAATCATTAGTATTGGTGTTGGACCTATAATAGTTCATCACAGAAAATATTAAACAATTGCTGGTCAATATGGACTGACCAAGATGCCCTTTATACAACTAAGGTCCACGATTGAAACTGAATGTAGGACCTTGGTGGAGAGATGAATAGGATTGTGGAATTTCAGTTATTCCATGGGACTTTCGAAAGCCGGGACTCTTTGGGACCTGTAAATATCAAAGCTATGTGCAAGA
Source organism: Chloranthus sessilifolius (assembly GCA_021018995.1). Taxonomy (NCBI): domain Eukaryota; kingdom Viridiplantae; phylum Streptophyta; class Magnoliopsida; order Chloranthales; family Chloranthaceae; genus Chloranthus; species Chloranthus sessilifolius. The sequence goes on along the minus strand of CM037587.1, from coordinate 119,989,936 downwards.
CTAATGTTACCTTATTCGCTGGCTCGCTTGGTTCGAATCCAGATTCGCGGTTCAATATTGTCAACCGAACTTGGTTCGCTAGGGGTAAGATGAGTACCGAATTTGTGGTGCATATAATTATTTATATATTAAACAAAACTTATGTTTTCTTTCAAAAACACTGCTGGAGACAAGTTGGCTAGGGGGTGTGGTGTTTAGAGACTTGGTCAGAGGTTCAAAGCATCTTCAGTTTCTTTCTATGCTCCTACAATCTTATTGCTCGTAGCGGAGCGAACCAAACCGCGAACTGGTTTGCTTCGAACCGGTTCACGGTTCAGTACCAGTTCCGGAGAATCCGGTAACCCTGTGCAAGACTTGTGTCAGGAATTTTAAATTTAGGAACTGCTAACATATACATGAAAATCCGTCATTGTGAGTGCCCTCTTACTGCCCATAGGAGAAGTATACGTAGGAATGACAGGATTTGACAAATGCACTACCCAGCTGCATTACATCCCTTTCAATTGTTGTACAGCTGTCATTACAGAGAATCCCTGTCTTATTTTCCACATCGTTATTTCCTCTATCTTTATACAATTTATCCTGCTATTTAAATGTCACAAACTATTAATGTAAATGTAGAATTATAACAATACAGATCATTCTATATTAATATCTAAATATTTAAATTAAATATATAAATATATAACAAAAGGACTCTTAAAAAAAAGGGTCATGAGCCTTAACACCTAGGAGTGTCTAGGACCCTTGGTGCCTCAAGTGCGCCTTGCGCATTTGATTACGCTAGTTATAATTGTTCCCACATACCTCTTTAATAATTTTTGCATTTGATTATTTGAAGTGGCTGATGATGACGACAATTGTTTTTAATTCTTCGATATTCTTCCTTAGGCTCAACCCTTCTCCACCTTTCCTTCAATGGTTCTCTCTCTAAAAGGTTGGGGCATGTCGTTCATAAGGACAATTTAATGAAAAACTCAAAGCCTAGACTATGGTCAAGTGTATCACATATATACTTTATGAGTCATTATTGAACCGAGACCCAACTAGATGCTTTAAGTGACTTTGAACAAAGCCATCTCAAACTACCCATCATCCGAAGGGTGCATACTAGCCCACAAAAGTGGCGTCCTCCTAACATGTTGTGACATGTTCGCCACAAACTGACAGCTTGTGTGACTGAGCTAGAGTCCAAATCCTATATTACACATAATGTCGCATTGCGCAAGTGACTTCTCGCATGCATCAACTTGACCACCCATACTTTGCAAGATATAAAAATAATTTAACGACAATTATTTTAACACCAGAAAATGAGGTAACCATAATTACAAAAATTAATTTTTGATTCCCTTGTAATTAATAGAAAATAAAATTGATTAGAAAAATTCAAAATAAATTACAGATATTTTTTGTAAAAAAATAATTTAACACATGGCATTATGTCTGACTCAGTGTTATAAAATTACTACAATGACATGTTGGAGAAGAAACATAATTTAAAAATATTTTTAGGATATTATCTAATTATAAACAAATCAAAAAAAAAATTCTGCAAATTTTGTATGTCAATAAGAACCAAAGAAAAACTAGTACGTTCTAAAACAAAAAAAAAAATTCTGACACAAATATGACGCGGGACGGGAACCCTAAAATGCGTGAATATGATTTTTATGCAATTTCCCGAAATAAAATAAAATTAATTCAAGATTAATCTCAAAACTATCCCGATACCTTCGGGTTCATAGAATTCCGATAGGTAAATCACGCGAGATCCGAATAGGGTGTCCAATCCGATGCGCAAGTCCCGTTAGATTTGAGGTGGGATCGGACCTAGAGATAGGACTTTAGCTTTTCCAGGCTTGGGCGTTCATCTTCGATCCGATGTAGATTCACGAGTTCGAACTAGGGTTGTAGGATTGGGTGGGTTTGATGGCTCGGATGAAAACTAGGGTTTTGATGGAAATAGGTTTTGGGTTTTGGATTAGAGATTCAATATGGGTAATGGATTATAAGAGAAAGATAGACAAAATATATAGGAAAGATAATAAAAGATCAAAAGAGCATAAATGGAAATTACTCCCTTGGTCTCACACCAAACCCATCTCGGGAAGAAGAATATTCAAGTATAAAGCATTCAAAATATTCAATTTACTAACTAGAATGTATTTACAAGCCTCTTTATATAGCCAACTACTTAATAACTCGAATTATAGAGTCCTAATAATAATAAAACGTTGAAAAAAGACAATTTCCATAAAATTTAGAAGTTCTATCGCTGGGCGGAACGTCGCCAACAGCGTGCTGTTGAACAGCGCGCTGTTGCACTGTTAACAACGTACTGTTGCACTATTCACAGCGTGCTGTTGCACTATTCACAGTATATTGCAGTATTGTTCTCTTGATGATGGTTTCAGCCTCCTTTTCTCCTTTGAAGCTACGGTACTCAGGCTTCCTCTACGTTTCTTCCGATGCCGGTAGAACTGATGTGGTCCGAATCCGATGTCCATGTATGTGGCGTCCCCATCAAAATAGGTTATAGATATCAATTCCTTTTGGAGAAGAAACATAATTTTAGGAATTCATTTAAATTATAAACAAATCTAAAACAAATTCTACAGACTACATATGTCAACAGGGAAAAAAGAAAAACCATTCTAGGACATATAAAAATAATTTTGCAATATAAATTAGATTGTACATATGAATTCCTTGAACAGGAGGAGGCATAAACTGCTTAAGTTACATCTGGAAAGTATCCTAGTGGCATGTCTTTGCTACCCAAAACAAGTGCCTGATGCACTCATCAGAATGATGCAATCTGCACATTAAATCAAAGTAACAGTTTGACTTCCCAGTCAAACTCCTAAAACCAAAATCCTTACTTCATAATAACATTTGACATAAAAAACGGTCGAGACTGCTTACACAGATTGATACATAATCAAAGGTGTAGTCTCTGAATTGCCATAAAAGGAGCCAATCCCCCCATGTGAGAGAGAGAGAGAGAGAGAGAGCATACGTCCTATGAAAAGAAATCACACACTGACTTTAGGTGAAGGATTCACAGTGCCCCTTTGTCACTCAAGCTCTATTTCCTTGTGTAATGTAAACCATTGGAACTGACAACTACAGCACCCTTCAACAGCCCAAGGTAACGTACTAGTTACGAACTTTCATAAATGGACTGTAGTCAATCCTATGCCCTATAACATGAACCAACATTGGAACTAGAGCGAGCTACTCTGGAATGGTATAAAAAACAACAATCCCAGAATTTGTATAAAACACAGAAAGTGCCAATAACCCGTCGCACAATTGACAAAAGTTAAGGGAAAGAAGCAAGGGGTCTCAAATATTAATAATCAAACAGAGGTTAATTACAGCAAATTCTAACTTATATGACTCAAATTCCTCTAATAAATTGAGATTTAAAGCAAGATATTTTATGCACCCTGCATAAGAAATACCAATTGTCAGCATAATTGTTGTCAGTGGTTGCAACTTGCAATAAAAGAAACAAACAGTAATTCTAGTTTACATAAAATATACACTCAATTTTTCTAATAAAATGTCATTGTACTTATACATACCTCATTGTTATATTTCCCGTTGTACCCACCAAAGGCAACTAGAAACTTCTCTCCATCCATTGATGTCGAACAGAGACTGAGGCCCTATCAAACACCAGATATTAAGAAATTTTGATTTGAACTTACATCTATTCAATTGAAATGGCAGTTTATTTGCAAGTTAAAAAATCAATCACATTTACAATATGGTTTTCTATATAAAGAAGTTGGATAATGAATGTAGCAGCAGACATTTCTCAATTACCACATCTTAAAATAATCCCAGATTCACATTTAATAAGCTTTGAAGACGACAAACAAGATGGGACACAAGCTAGTTTAGTTTAACTAAGTAACAAGGATGCATCCTATATGTTTAGAAAACACACATTAGTCACTAATCTATCAAAAAACACTGGAGATGTCATGTTAAAATATAAAGGCAGATGCTTTAATAGCCTAGTTTACTTTCCACAACAGGATCTCTTGTCATTGGCAATACTACATGAGCATCATAGATATATAACTCTTCAGGTCCTCAAAACTAATTGAAGAATAGGAAAATTTGACATAAAGCAATTAAAAGGAAAGAGTTGAGAGTATGAACAGGGCCTGCCCTAGGGGTTGTCAAGTGGGGTGAATACACAGGCCCCCGGCCTACATGTAAGTTTAAAAGAAAAATAAAATAAAAATTACATTACCGATAAAACGATCTAAAGATCTGACTGTCTGATACGTGCACCATGATCTGAAGATATATTTTGTGGAAGATTAGGACGAAAAACGATCTCCATCGTCTAATTCATGGCAACGGTTTTAATGGTGGAAATGTGTGTTTTCTTCACAGGAAAACGGGTGCAGATAACGCCACCCTAAGGGTTGTTCGCACTTATTTTCGGACTAATTTTAGGAGGAGATTTGACGTGGGACGATGACCCTAAAATGCGTTAATATGATTTTGAAGCAATTTTACCGAAATTATAATTCAAGTTTAATGGCAAAATTATCTTAAATACCTTAGGGTTTGAAGAATTTCGATAGGTAGATCACGTGAGATTCAGCTAGGGTCCAGTCCGATGCACAAGTACTATTAGATTTGAGGCGAAATCGGGCTTAGAGATAGAACTCTAGCTTTTTTCAGGCTTGGGAGTTCGTCTTTGATTCAATGTCGATTCACTGGTTTGAACTAGGGCTATGTAAATGGATTTATGACTTTGTAATAGGTTTATGGTTTGGTTTAGGTTTAGGCTCTAATTGGTTTAAGGCTTTAGAAAAGGTTTAGGGTTTGGGATCAAGAAACTAATAGATTAGGATTTAAAAATCTTAGATCAACAAGGTGAAGATTCAAAAGAAAACAAAGATAGATAATAGAAAAGATAAAAAGATAGCTTGGGAATCACTCCCTTGGTCATACACCAAACCCATCTCGGGAAGAAGAATATTCAAGCATAATGCATTCAAAATATTCAATTAACTAAAATTAAAAGTATTTACAAGCCTCCTTATATAGGCACCTAAAGTAAAACTCGAAATAAAGAGTCCTAATATAAATAAAAGACTAAAAAAAAAAAAAAAATTCGCTAAATTTAAAAAATTCTGCCGCTAGCGGCACGACGTCCACGAATGTTCGTCCTGGAGGTCACGGGCGTCCGTAACCTGCAGACTCAGAACCACGGACGTCCGTGGTGCACTCCGGACGTCCGTCCCTCACGAAACAGTGAGGGATTGAACTACGGACGTCCGTCAAGATAGGACGAATGTCCGTCATCTGTTGACGATTTTTGTCTATTTTTTCCCTTGACGCTGTAGTGCTCGGGCTACTCGGACTCCCTCTTTGCTTCTTTCGACGCTGGTAGAAGCGATGTGGTCCAAAACCGATATCCACGTACTCGACGTCCCCGTCAAGATTTCTCTACTACCATATTTGCGGACTAATTTATGGTCAGATTTTTCTCCCAAGAGGCTCTGGTATTGTGTTTTAAACACACTCTCAAGTAGGGTGCATAGGCTCTAGTAAAATTAATTAAAAGGAGAACCTTATATAAAAGAAGGTTTGAACCTAAAACCGATGCATCATAAACCACTAATTCAACCACTAGAGTGGTTTACTAAAATACATATAGAAATAAATTTTTTAATCCATATATAACTTTTGAAAATCAAAATAATGTCATGCATTTGGTATTATTTGCACCAATTTTTCTTGAGAAAAACACACCCATTTTGTGGCGTCCCCAATTTCACACACCGGATGCGCTCACTTGGATACATCAAACTACATCACATATCCATGATCTTAAATAAATAAATTAATCCATAAAGATGAAATAAATATCTTAAGATTCTTCCTAATGCATAAAGAAAAATCTATCAACTAAACTTCAAATCCTTCTTCTCTTAAATCTGGATTTCCATCAATCATTGAAGCATCTACTTCATCCACTTCATATATAGCTGCACTCCTTGGAATCCCAAATAATGGGTCTATTTACCAAGTAAATCAGTATGGACCAGACATGATGAGACTAATAGAAAAGGTCTATAACTCAAATCATCTCATAAAATTAAACAATAACAGAGATATAACATATGACATAAAAAATAAGTAAAACAATAGAATGAAACTGAAACATAGCATTAAATCGAAATAAACATTATGGCTTGGGTCTCTACCCTAATTTCATGTGTGGTTATTTTTAATTGTGCATTTAATGCTCATAAATCGGCATACATAATGGATATGGTTATCTCTTTCTTAATCATTATCCTAATATTCTCTAATTCTTCGATTAGTATCTACGTTAACCTTCACACAACTTCTCTTCAGTTAAGTAATAAGCTTAAAATTAAAGACCTCTATCTCTTCAGTCTTATCATTAATGCATGGATGCATAACTTTTATTACTTGTCATTCTTATTCATGTTAATTCCTCTAGCATAGGCCCATAGGAATTCTATCATAATCATAAAAATATTTTGTTTTCATGTGTCATGTCATAAACGTATCTTTTCACTTTTATGAATGCCATGAATGTACATGCATAGAAAAACTGGAAATCAATCGATCATGCAATAGGTCTTTCACTTGTTTAGGCTTAACACATCATAAATATGTAATCTCTATCGATTCCTACTTGTTTCATGTTGTGTAAATCAAACATCCTAGGTAGTATGGATTCTAAGCAATAAAACAATGATGAACATAAATAAACATTTAAGGATGGTGATTAAACATAGACAATATTTGAATAGAAATTCATTGTTTGCATCCTAGACAAATTATGAAATTCCTAACAGATTATGGATTCTAAATGATTACGGATTACGGATGATTCTCAATTCGATGATTCGATTCTAAAGCAGATTACGAACAAATTACGGATTCGATGATTTTGGATTCTGAACAGAATATGAATTATGGACAGATTCTAGATTCTAGATTCTGCACAGAATTTCATGATCAATCATGAAACCCCGTGTACCGTCGAAAACTTGCGATTAAGCATAAAAATTTATCAATCTAATATGAAGAATATTCATTAAATGAAATAAACCCTAATTTCTATTTTATTTTGTGTTATCTACGTTTCCGATTAATCTCAACATGATTTTTCCATACCTCTAGTCTTCATGTAATATTTATATAACTCCTTTCCCTTAATCCAATTCGAAACTCTAATCCGAAATCTGGTCACGTCGTAAGCTCCTATTGCATTCTTCTAAGCCTTCAAACCAAAAACTCTAGGATTCCTCTTCTAATTCTCCTTCTCTAGAATTTTCTCTCTTTCTCTATGAGCTTATTAGGTTATAAGAGTTATGTAAAAATTCTGTAAATTAATCTCTATATTTATAATACTTTATGGTTTCCTATTTAAGATCTAATTCTATTTAGAATGCTTTAAGGTTTCCTATTTAATATCTAACTCTATTTAGAATACTTTAAAATTTCCTATTTAAGATCTAATTCTATTTAGAATGCTTTAAGGTTTCCTATTTAATATCTAATTCCATTTAGAATACTTTGAAGTTTCTTATTTAAGGTCTAACTCTATTTAGAATTTCCTAGATGGGTCTTAAGTGATTCTATGGGCCTTTAATTAGCTATTGGGTCTTTAATTGCTTAATGGGTCTTTAGTTAATTTACTAACATATTTTAAAAGTCCATTAAACATTACTAAACGCACCCCAATTATTACTAACGCATATTTAAGGGCTTTTAGTGTATATTAATTAGATTAATTAATTATCATGAGTCATTATAAAATAAAGTACGCATTACATTCATGCATAACAATTAATCACATCCATCAAATCAATCAAACTAATCATAACTATAAATCTAGCAATTATTAAGGACTAAATAGAAAATTTCAGTCGTTACACATTTCCACCATAAATATCATTGACTGCCTTCAATTAGACGATGGAGATTGTTTTCCGTCCAAATCTTGCACACAATTGATCTTGAGATCATGACGCAGCTATCAAGCGGTCAGATCTTGATTCCATGTGGCACGCATCCCTGAGACCTGCCCTAGGAGCTATTACTGAATTTTTTATATTAATGTAAACAGGCCCCATTTCATAATCTCGACATAGACCACCAAAACCTCAGGACTGGCCCTGAGTATGAATAAATCTAATCAAGTTTCACAAGAAATGAACAAACAAGTGAGTGGAAATCAAGACATAATGCAGTTAAATGAAGCCAAAGTATGAATTAATCCAAATAGAGATGGACCCAAGACTCACAAGGCATGGCGCGGTAAAACTGACAAAGAAAAAAAGAACATCCAGGAGATGATGAGTCTGAGGAAAAGAAGAGGGAACTTTAGAGAAGCTTAGTGTTTCACAAACTGTGTTACAAAAGTTGGAGACTCATTTAATGAGATATTATGACCAACCAAGTCTTTTGACAACACTTGGAAACAGAGTACAACATTGACTACAGAAAAGGAACTGGATAAACACCTGGCAAACAAACATGTAAAAGCTTGGTTCAATTGGACAAGAAAAATATTTTACAAACAGATCACTGAAAGGTATAAACCATTCAGGTGCTTCAATATGTGAGCTACAACAAGCATTCATGTGAAAGAAAACAAAGCTGGCATCTAACTATTTTCACAAGCCATTTATATTAAACTTCTAAAAGGAAAATTTAAACGTTTGGTTGGCACTTAGAATCATCATCTTCCATTCAAAGTTAAATCTGTTCATTGGAGGAGAGGAAATATTCATTTCTGTCACAGAAAGCCTTTATTGCACAATTATATATTTGTGATTAACTAGGTTCTCAAGTTTCTTCAAGTATACAAATGCATAAAGAAAGTGGGAGAGATTTAATATAATAAAACATAGTTTGGAATATTAACTACCAACAAATAGATAGGATAAGGCTGTGATGATAATGATAAGGTTGGAATATTAACTAGATAATATGTTAATATTACTGAAACAAACTTTTTCTTATGAATAACTATTGAAACAAAATTCCTTCCCCTAAAGGGACTAATGCATTCATCATCCGCAACGATATCTTACAACAAAAATTCTAAAAAAAAATCTGATTCAAAGAGAGAACAACCTCGCTGGCAAGTGGATCCCGCTCCTTCACGCTTGTCATGATGGACCACACAAGCCTAGACATATTTAATACAAGAGTTTCAGTGGCACCTGAAAAAAAAACCCAGTAATAAATTCATGAAATAAGGAACCTAGACAAGAATGAACAGAGTCACTTCAGACAGGAACAGAAAGAAACTATATTTCAAATTTGCACATACCACTTTTATTATCTCCACCGCCAACTATATACCATTTGTCGTCTATAGTTGTACCAGCATGACCAGCCCTAGGCATCACCACTTCACCCTGAATTTGTGGTTGGGACCATTCCATCTGCAATTCATAATGTTAAAAGTAGTTAGTGTAGCTCAGTCTCATGACTAGAGGTTGTTCGATTAGAATTGAATTTACTAACTAATCTCTTATTTTAATTTTGTCAGTTTTCCCTAGAGAAACATTGCTTTCAGATGAATGGAATTATTTCATCCCTCCTGTTCTCATCACAGTACCAGTGTAAGCTGTGAAACCTGTTTCCAAGGATTTGAAGAATGGTCTTTTATGAACTCCCTAAAAAATCAATCACTTCAATCCATCATCAAGTGAACCCTTCACTACACACCTTCAAAGATCATATGATCAATATTCTTTATTAATCTTTTGATCTCTCTCTCTCTCCTGTCCATTTCAGGTCAGTACAGTCGGCCCCTTCAACCAATTTTCCCTTAACCAACTAATCCGATACTCTACAGATTTTTTTCCTGAGATTTAGAGCCTTGGCGATAAATCACGACCAAGAAGAGAAATCCTCATAAATTATTACATTGTTCAAAAAAGGGTTTGAATTCTCAATTAGAAATTTCTGATAAATGTCTCTATATGAAAGTTTCTCTCTACTCTGTCATTCTTGTTGATTCCCCTTAGCTCCTTCGTAGTTTGATTTTCATTTTTCCCAGATTCCAGAACAAGAAATAAATATTGTCGTTACTGACTCAAATTTAAGATATCTGTCATGCCTAGATTTTTCCTTTTCCATTGTTGTTTTATAACGCGGACTACACTTTGATGCAAACAAACTAAGGTTTCACTATTTAAGATCATATAACAAGCAGCAGCACAAAGCAGGGAGTGACATAATACAAAAATGAGTTATTTTGTCTACCAAAGCATTTAGGAACAATAAAACTTCAGACTGATGGAATGGATAGTGGTTCTTTTAAGACATGTTCCAAGAGGGGATAATGAGACGGCAGACTTGCTAGCCAAAGATAGAAGGGGCATGGATTCCTAGCAGATAAAATGTTCAGTACCTTTATTGTCATTGTGCTTCAGCATTGTATAATTTTGGTTTGACTCTGATTTCTTTTTTGCTTGGGGTGGGATATTGGCCCCTCTACCTATAAAGGTCATAATGCTGAGTGTCTGATTTACATGATTCAAAAGCATGCAAACATTTACACTTCAGAATCTACATTTTTCCTTTAAAAAAATTTACCGAATTTTATTACATATGGGGTCTTACCAATCAGATAAGGCTATTTGTTTTTTTAGCTTGCAGTTTACAAAATAGTTTTCTTCATATAGATTGAAGTGAACCAGAAATTGGAGGAAAAATGATGGGAAGAAAGAGCCCAGAAAATGGACCCTTAGATGGGTCTTTAAGAGACCCAAGAGGCTGCTAATTGGGGCTGGTTGAGGGCAAAAAGTAGGCCCAGAACAGAGTTAATATGGGTCCTTTTATGGGACATTTTATGGGCTGCTAGTGGGCCTTAACTAAGACCCATAAAAATAATTTTAAAAAAAGTCACATGATAACTTATGTTATCACATGATCTGAATTGGCCCCCTATTTTTCCTGCGTGAGAGATACAAAAATCCGCATGAGATAGTGTGGAGAGATGGTGCATTCTAATTTACAGAACTTGGAGAAGAATTAGGAACTACCTGGGTCCCACTTGATGACCGTAATATTCCTTTTTTTTCTTTACTAGATAAGATCTTAAAATCCTAGATGTTAGGAAGTAGTGAATAGGTAGTTTTTACTTTCTTGTTTTACTATTGAAGAGTCCTAAATCAGGCAGGAAACTAATTAGGAAAAGTACAAGTAGAAGTTGATTTTTATCTTTTTATATATGACGTAAACAACGGTAGAAAGGCGGATTTTATAGAATGAAAATTTTCTCTTTGTTTTCTGTGTGAAAGCTTGAATTTATCTTAGTGGCCGAGAACCCCAAGTTGGGTTTCTTCTTCTCTCTCTCTCTCTCTCTCTCTCTCTCTCTCTTTGTTCAATATTTTGCAGAAAATGGTGAGTTTTATATTATTTAAATTCTGAATTTTATTGTTAAATCTCTTCTCCTCCAATCATGCTACATCATTGAATAAGACACCAGTTTCTTTGGGTGATGAGTGAAATACTTGAAAATGTCATTGTCGTCTTCTTTGCATTTGAACTCGTCCAAACTACACTTCGATGGTGATTTCCAAGTAGAGGTTGAAGTACGAGTGACGTGAGACGGTAACCCTAAAATGCATGAATATGATTTGATGCAATTTGGCCGAAATTAAAGAAATTAATTCAAGTTTAATCGCAAAATTATCTTAAATACCTTAGGGTTTGAAGAAATTTGATGGGTAGATCACGTGAGATTCAGCCTAGGGTCCAGTTCGATGCGCAAGTAGTGTTATATTTGCGGCGGGATCGGGCCTAGAGATAGAACTCTAGATTTTCTAGGCTTCGGCGTTCGCCTTCAATTCGTTGTAGATTCACGGGCTCGAACTAGGGTTGCAGAATTAGTTTAAGGCTCGTAATCAGTTTATGGCTTTGTAATAGGCTTATAGTTTAGTTTAGGTTTATGGTTTAGAAAAGGGTTTTGGTTATGCTTGATTTAGGGTTCCAAAAAGGTTTTAGGTTTTAGGATCAAGAAACTAATAGACTAGGGTTTAGAAATCTCAGATCGGTAAGGTGAAATTTCAAGAGTAAACAAAGATGAATAGATAGCAGGGATAATAAAGGATCAAACGACAATAGATACCAAGGATAAAAAAATCGGAAAAACGAAACGTATCGTCCTGACCTCCAGGACGATAGCGTATCGGGTATCATCTGAAATAGTAAAAAAATCAAGAAAAATTAATTTAATGATTTTCTATTTATTTCAAAATTTTAAATTTATTTAAGGCTTATTTGATGCATATTTCATAATTTTATTAACGCGGAACCTAAATTACATTGTACATGCCTCATGATCAAAATTAGAAGGTACATTGACGGGGACGCCACATACATGGACATCGGATTTGGACCACATCAGTTTTATCAGCGTCAGAAGAAGCGTAGAGGAAGCCCGAGTACCGTAGCCTCAGAGGAGAAACGGACATAAACCGCCAGGAGAACAATGCCGCAGAGAGCCCTCACACGAGCGATGATAATCCTCGCGCGCGAGCTACGGAGACGATTTTAAAGTACCGCGAGCGATGATAATCCTCGCGTGCGAGCTACGGAGACGACTTTAAAGTCGCGCGAGCGAGCCCTCGCGCAAGCGATGATAATCCTCACGCGTGTGAGCTACGGCAACGACTTCAGACGAAATTTTATGCTAAACTTTCTTTTTGTGTTTTATTAGTATTAGAACTCTTTTATTTCGAACTTAATTATTGGTGGCCTATATATAGAAGCTTGTAAACACCTTTTTAGTTAATTGATTGATTATTTGAATGTTTTTATGCTTGAGTAATCTGTGCCTAAGATGGGTTTGGTGTGAGGCCAAGGGAGTGATTCCCAAAGCCATTGTTATCTTCTCGATTCTATTTGCTATTTCTCGATTTGTGTTTGCTTCCCTAAATCGTAGCCTAATTGTTGCCTTTCAATCCCGAAACCTAAACCTTTTGAATCCATAAACCACACAAAGCCCACAACCCTTTCCAAAACCCTAAACCGATTCGAAAATCATAAGCTTTTTATAAACCGTAAATCCCTTTCATAACCCAATTTAGAATCCGTGAATCTACATCGAACTGAAGATGAGAGCCTAAGCCTGGAAAGTTAGAGTCCTGTCTCTAAGCCGATCTCGCTTCAACTCTAAACGTACTTGCGCATCATACTGGACCCTATCTAGATCTCGTGCGATCTACCCATCAAATTCTGCAAACCCTAAAGGTATCAAAGATAATTTTGCGATTAAACTTGAGTTAATTTATTTAATTTCGGCAAAATCAATATCAAAATCATATTCCTCATTTTAGGGTCGTTGTCCCGCGTCAGTTTTGGTATCAGAGCCCTATGTTTTCTAGGTTAGGGCATCTTTGCTTGTCATATTTATTTTATTGCATTTTTTTCTTTTATGAGCCCATATTGCATTCCATATTTGAACCCTAATAGACTATGTGATCACCATGGCTTTGGATGAGGTTCTTAATACTCTTAGAGCTATGCGAGAGGAATTGGGTGCGATTAATGCACATCTAAATACCATTGAGCAAGCCCAAATATCTCTAAGAGTTGGTAATGATAGATTACGTGATCGAATCAACCAACTGAAAGCGATGGGTGGGCTGGAATATCAACACCAAGAGCGTGAGTGTCCTCACTTTGAATGTAATGGTCGCCAAGACAACCGGAACCGTAGGGATCATCGTAGAGATGACTATGACCCCGAAGTTCAACTCCTCAAGAATGTCCGAGTTGAGATTCCAACTTTCGATGGAAGAATGGACCCTATCGTTTTCCTCGATTGGCTTTCTGACATGGACCAACACTTTGATTGGTATGCCATGAATGACGACTGTTGCGTTAGACTCGCTAAGATGAAATTGGTTGGTCAAGCTCGACTTTTTTGGCTCAGTGTCGAGCGCATCAGGGTAAATGCGGGTTGTCCTCCCATTATCCGTTGGGACGACGTGAAGGAACAACTTACTGAGAAGTATGTTCCCTTATCATACCACCAACGCCTCCTCGACCAGTGGCAAAATTTAAGCCAAGGTGGTATGCCCGTGACCGATTACATTGCCAAATTCGAAAAGTTCATGATGAGGGCAAAAGTATCGGAAGACCCTGAAATCACTCTCTCTAGATTCCGCACCGGATTGCGACTTGATTTGCAAAACGAGTTGATTTCTCACCCCGTAGAAACTCTTGAAAGAAGCTATGCTGTTGTGCAAGATCTTGAATGGTACTTGAAAACTACGGTGCTGAAGAGGACCGAGTCACAATATAACGGTCAACGATCCGGTGAAGGATGATTTAATCCTCCTCCCAAACCTACACAACCCGCCCCCACCAATTCGAGGTTTAAAAAGGGAAAAGGTGTAGTCAGAGAATCCTCAAGGGTTAATTTTCAAGTAAAGTGCTATAAATGTCATGGGATGGGACACTTTGCCGCCCAATGCCCTACGAAAGAACCCCAAAGGACTCTCTTCATTGAGGGAGAGGAGGATGATGATGAGGTAGTGGTTGAAGAAGTATTTGAACCGGTTAGCACACCCAGTGATGAGGAGGGTGATGCTATTGGTCATGCTTTAGTTGTGAGGTGTGCCCTTGCATAGCCTCAACGGGATGAAAAGGATGACTGGCGAAGGGAGAACATCTTTCACACCTTTGCCAGATTTGGTGAAAAGAATTGTAGGGTCATCGTGGATAGCGATAGTTGCACTAACGTAATATCAACTCATGTTGTACGTCGCTTGGGGCTTACACCTGAAGCCCACCCGAGACCTTATAAAGTCGCATGGGTCAACTCTTCATCCATTCCCGTGTCAAAAAGGTGTCATGTACCAATTCAATTGGGTTCTTATTCGGACACCTTGTGGTGTCGATGGATGTGGGCCATATCATTTTGGAAAGGTCGTGGCTCTACGACATGGACGTGACTCTTTCTGGTCAATCAAACATATGCACGTTCATGCATAAGGGCAAAAAGATCACTTTACACCATTTGCCTCCCAAAACACCATCGACCAACACAATCGAAAAGAAGGACGAATCTTCTAAATCCATTAATATTGTGAAACCTTCTGAGTTCGAGAAAGCATCGTTAGATGAGAGTGTGGTGTACGTAGTTGTCACCGTAGAGAATGCTCCCAAGTCGGCGAGCGAGTGTCCCAAGGAGGTTGAACCGATTTTGAAAGAGTTTACAGATGTCGTCCCTGAAGACATACCAAACGAACTCCCTCCCCTGCGTGATATCCAACACGCGATAGACTTGGTTCCCGGATCTACCTTACCGAACCTGCCCCACTATAGGTTGAATCCAGTTGAGGACGCCGAGTTGACTCAGCAAGTTCATGAGCTCCTTCAGAAGGGGTTCATCCAAGAGAGCATGAGCCCGTGTGTCGTACCTGCCCTACTCACTCCTAAGAAAGATGGTATGTGACGCATGTGTGTGGATAGCCGTGCAATCAATAAGATTACGGTTAAGTATCAGTTTCCCATACTAAGGCTCGATGATATGCTTGACATGATAGTTGGTGCCACTATCTTTTCAAAGATAGACCTTAAGAGTGGCTACCATCAAGTCTGCATCCGCCCCGGTGATGAGTGGAAAACCGCCTTTAAGACTAAGGATGGTCTTTATGAGTGGATGGTCATGCCATTTAGGCTTTCTAACGCCCGAGTACTTTCATGTGACTCATGACTCAGGTGTTGAGGCCGTTTCTAGGCAAATTCCTTGTTTATTTCGATGACATCCTGATCTACAGTCATGACAAGGAACAACACTTGACCCACGTTAGGCTGGTTTGTGATACCCTCAAGGGCGAGAGGTTGTTTGCAAATCTCAAGAAATGCACCTCCATGCAACGTTCTGTTGTTTTCTTGGGATTTATAATTTCGGCCAATGGAATGGTCGCGGACCCCAAAAAGGTTAAAGCCATTATGGAGTGGTCCGAACCTAAGAACATACACGATGTCTGCAACTTCCATGGCTTGGCCACTTTCTATCGTCGCTTCATCAGAAGCTTTAGCACCATTATGGCCCCAATTACAGATTGCATGAAAAAGGGGGATTTTAAATGAGGCAAAGTGGCGACAAAAGCCTTTGCTGAGATTAAACAACGAATGAGTAGTGCACCCGTTATGCGATTGCTGGACTTTTCCAAAGTCTTTGAAGTCGCATGCGACGCATCGGGTATAGGCATAGGAGGAGTGCTTAGCCAAGAGGGTGGGTCACCTCGTGGCCTATTTTAGTGAAAAACTTAACAAGGCAAAGCAAAAATACTCCACCTATGACAAGGAGTTCTATGTAGTCGTTCGATCTCTTTGGTATTGGAAACATTACCTTAGACCGCAGGAATTTGTGTTGTTCTCTGACCATGAAGCCTTACGCTTTCTTGTTTCACAGAAGAAGTTGAACCCAAGGCACACGAAGTGGGTCGAGTACCTTCAAGGGTTCACATTCGTGTTAAAGCATAAGGCTGGTGCTGAATATAGGGTCGCTGATGCACTTAGTCGGCGAGTGGTGACTTTGCGCACAATGAGCGCCAAGGTCGTCGGGTTCGAAAAGTTAAAGGATGAGTACCCCGAGTGCCCAGATTTTGGGGTTGAGTACACTGCTCTCCTTAGTAACCCGACCGGAACACACTCCGTGTACACCATCCAGGATGAGTACTTGTTTAAAGGCAATCACCTTTGCATCCCTCGCACTTCATTGCGTGACTTTCTCATTTGGGAGTTACAAGCTGGAGGGATGGTAGGACATTTCGGGCGTAATAAAATTGTTGCGCTCGTAGAGGATAGGTTCTTTTGGCCTAGCCTAATGAGAGATGTCGCTTGGGTCGTTAAGCAATGTCGGACTTGTCAAGTGTCAAAACAGACCAAACAAAATACCGGCTTGTACATCCCGTTACCCATGCCACACACACCATGGTAAGACCTCTCAATGGATTTCGTGCTTGGACTTCCTAAGACCCCTAGGAAGCACGACTCCATCTATGTCGTAGTGAACCGATTTTCCAAAATGGCCCACTTCATTCCTTGTTCCAAAACCTCTGATGCGTCTCATATTACTAAACTATTTTTCGCGGAGGTAGTGCGTCTTCATGAGTTGCCCTAGACCATTGTGTCTAATAGGGATGTTAAATTTACTAGCTATTTTTGGAAGACCCTTTGGCACATGATGGGCACATTACTCCAATTCTCAACAGCTTACCACCCTCAAAAGGATGGCCAAACCAAAAGCACCAATAGGAGTCTTCGAAATCTCCTTCGTAGTCTTGTCGGTGATCATGTTAGGACTTGGGATATCATCTTACCCACAGCTGAGTTTGCCTATAATAATTCTGTCAATAGGTCCATAGGCATGAGTACTTTTGAGGTAGTACATGGTCATAGGCCTAGGACCCCATTAGATTTGATCCCCATGTCTGCATCCCATAGTGTCAGAGTCTGCTGATGCATTTGCAAAACATATTTATAGCTTGCATGCCGAAATTAAACAAAAAATTAATTCAAGCAACAGTCAATATAAATTATCTGCAGATGCTCACAGGCGTTCTAAAGAATTTCACGTGGGTGATTATGTGATGGTCCGGGTTAGGCTTGAACGGTTCCCATCGGGATCCGCAAAGAAACTCCAATCGCGAGGCGTAGGGCCTTTTAAAATTCTGGCTAAGAGTGGTCCTAATGCATACGTGCTCGAGCTTCCTCCAGGTACGGGGGTTAGTTCAACGTTCAATGTAGAGGACTTGGTTCCTTACTTGGGTTACACCCTACCTCCCGAAAACCCACTCCAGCCACCTCCTAGTCCCAGCCCCAACCCAACCTTGCAACCTATACGTCTTCCTTCCCCAAGCAGACAGAGAACAGATGAAATAGAGGATATAATCAATGATCATGTCGTCTCTACACATGACGTGGGATTCCAGAAATACTTGGTTAAATGAGTCCGAAAACACTTGGATCCACGAGAATGAGGTCCGCCGATTGAACCCCGATCTGATTGACATCTACCACGAGTGCGTTTCATCGATAATGAAACCTATTTTTGGTTTAGGGGAATTGACGGGGACGCCACATACATAGACATCGGATTTGGACTACATCAGTTTTATCAGCGTCAGAAGAAGCGTAGAGGAAGCCCGAGTACCGTAGCCTCAAAGGAGAAACGGACACAAACCGCCAAGAGAACAGCGCCGCAGAGAGCCCTCACACGAGCGATGATAATCCTCGCACGCGAGCTACGGAGACGACTTTAAAGTACCTCGAGCGATGATAATCCTCACGTGCGAGCTACAGAGACGACTTTAAAGTCGCGCAAGCGATGATAATCCTCGCGCGTGCGAGCTACGACGACGACTTCAGACATAATTTTATGCAAAACTTTCCTTTTTGTGTTTTATTAGTATTAGAACTCTTATTTCGAACTTAATTATTGGTGGCCTATATATAGAGGCTTGTAAACATCTTTTTAGTTAGTTGATTGATTATTTGAATGCTTTTATGCTTGGGTAAACTGTGCCTGAGATGGGTTTGGTGTGAGGTCAAGGGAGTGATTCCCAAAGCCATTGTTATCTTCTCTATTCTATTTGCTATTTCTCGATCTGTGTTTGCTTCCCCAAACCGCAACCTAATTGTTGCCTTTCAATCCTGAACCCTAAACCTTTTGAATCCATAAACCACACAAAGCCCACAACCCTTTCCAAAACCCTAAACCGATCCGAAAATCATAAGCCTCTTATAAACCGTAAATCCCTTTCACAACCCAATTTGGAATCCGTGATTCTACATCGGACTGAAGATGAGCGCCTAAGCCTGGAAAGCTAGAGTCCTATCTCTAGGCCGATCTCGCCTCAACTCTAAACGTACTTGCGCATCGAACTGGATCCTATCTAAATCTCGTGCGATCTACCCATCAAATTCTGCAATCCCTAAAGGTATCAAAGATAATTTTGCGATTAAACTTGAGTTAAGTTATTTAATTTCGACAAAATCTACATCAAAATCATATTTCGCATTTTAGAGTCGTCCCGCGTTATATGGTGTACATGAAAAACTTATTTTAAAGCCACATTGAATTTCGTAGTAATTCTTGGTCCTTCTGATCATCATCATCGGTGCGCGAGCTTTCCCTATAATGCTGGTCATATTGATACCCATGATCATATGCACCCCCTTGAAACTGAGGCATTAGTGACGAATATGGCTCAGTGTAATAGGTAAAGGTTGGTCCTCCAAAAATTTGACTAACAAAGTTATATGGCCTGAGGTAGGTTGGTTGACGCCGGTAGTATGGGTTACTGGTTGTTGAATCTTCGGTGTTTTGCAAACTAAATCCCCCGAAGCTAGAAATCATATAACCCACATCATCTTGTAGACCTTGTGGTGGTGGTGGTGGTGGTGTTTGGTAAGATTCTGCTGCTCCTCTTCCTTCAACCCCTCCACCTTTAAATATAGGAGTGTCACACATTGTTACCGGATCATCATCCCATGCGGCAATACCTCCATAAGAATAAGAAGGATCAACATCATCCCCTACACCACTAGTGCCAACGTGGGTTTCATCGCCTCCACCATCACTCTCAACATCGTCATTATCACTACCGGGCTGAATCTCGTCATCAAATTCAACCACTGAATAGCAATTCAATCTTCTTTTCCGCCTCGGTGGTTGGGAAGCCTACTCCTCCGCTACTCTTTCAACATTGTCCAATCCTGCATTGCCTCAGTATCCAACACTGGCTCTTCTCTCTCTTCAATCCACTGATTCAAAGGGTCATCCTCTGTGAATATATAATCCAACTGGATCGGATCAAAATATTCACTATCTGTAAGGTAGAATATGATAGATGAATTAGTATATGCCTCATCAATTACATCAAATAAAAATTGTATGAACTAAGACTTCATATAATTGCTTACCGCAGTTGGCCCTCTGCATATTCCTGACCCTTAATCGCATGTTGTAGTGGCAATAGACTAACTTTTCCAATCGTTCCATAATTAGCCTATTCTTCGTCTTCGTGTGAATGAGAGAGAAGGTGCTCCAATTCCGCTCACGGTTGGACGAGGAACATGTTTGCGATAAAACCCGCATTGCAACTCGCCTCAGTATCGGGCCATCACCTCTATAGTGCATCCACCAATCAACGGGTTTATCGTACTTGATTTGGGATTGCGCCAACAGGGTCCCAAATGACCTATGTCTCTTGCGGAACATGTCAATCTACAAAGATGGAATTCAATAACCCACATATCAATAAACAGATCATATGGCACTTGACTTATTAGTTATAAGGTATGATTACTCACATCTCTTATGGCTTGACCTTGATCCGTCAACTCAGGGAGCATTCGTTGGATCATATTGAGCAAACCGCTTTACACTTCATCGGCCTCACTCAACTCGAAGCGTAGCGTATACTGAAAGGCCGGATTCAAGTAGTGTGCTATACATCAAATATGAGCAATCTCAACAATATATGGAAACAATGAATAATATGAAAAATAGTAAATAAATAAAAATCACTACATAAGCAGTTTAGCATGTTATACCTGCGGCATGCAAGTACTGGTGAAATTATGCATCTCACCTCTTGTCGATGATCGCCCAATATCGTTTATATTTTATAGGGCATTGGTTTTAATAGCCAATTTTGTTTTATCCATTGACTCATAAATATATCTCATCGTTGGTTTCTCATCACCATCTACCAACCTCAACACTTGCACCAACGGGGTAGTGACGGTGATCGGGTGGTCAACATCTGCTCAAAATTAGGGGTTGTAGATCAAGTCAACAACTTCATTGCAAGCAGGTCTCTTTGCTCGTGGGAGTTCTAACTCATATTTTCTTCATTCTTCGAAGTTGACCATACTTTTCAACTCACGCCTACATCTAGCCAAGCTCTATAGGGCTAGAAATTGTGTCGCAAACCGTGTAATCGCAGGCCGGAGCAGCTCGTTCTTGGTGAAGTCTCTCATCAAATTCACCAACTTGTCACTGTTGTATAGGTAGGAAGTAATCGTTCTTCCCTTCTGAATAATTGTCTGTGTCTTGCTTCTCTTTCCCAAATCCTCAATAATGAGGTCCACGCAATGAGCGGCACACGGAGTCCAGTACAAGTGACGTCTCTTCAACATTAACTGCCTTCTTGCGGCTTTATAATTGGCGGCATTGTCTGTTACTACCTACACAATCCGCTTCTCTCCAACCTCTTCAACTACCTTATCCATTAGTTGGAAGAAGTAATCAGCCATCTTCGCGTGTTTAGAAGCATCAACTGATTTTAGAAATATTATCCCGACATCGCTGTAGACTAAAAAGTTGATCAAACTCTTCCTTGTGAAACCGGTCCATCCGTCGCACATAATTGTGCAACCTCTCTCATCCCATACTTCGTGGAAGCTGTCCACATAAGCTCCTATCTCCTTATACTCATCATCTAGTAAGGGCTCAAATACCTCGTATGCAGTGGGCTTTTTAACTCCTAGACCAGCTTTTGCACTTGTATCAATCATACTTTTGATATACGACGACTCCACAACCTGACTTGGAATGTGGTTGTATATCAGGAACTTTGCAATGGATTTTCCAAGCTTCTTTCCTAATTTTTTCAGTGACATTGCACTCAATTTAGTTTGTTTGGAGCTTTTTGTCCGATACATGAACGGATCCATGGGACCTGTAGTACGGCCTGTAGTAGACTGTCTGGTCTCCCTCACGGATGCTAACCTATGCAACCCGGCAGTCTCTTGAATATTCTCATCATCATCAATAGCATGTGGCCTATGACTAGATCCACCACCAGCAGCAGGCATGGATGGGCCCCTCAACCTGGACCGAAACCAATAATCGGCTTCTTCCTGATCTTGTCATTGTCGTACTTCTCTGGCACTCTCCCTCATTACTTATTGTATGTTCATCCTCATCCTCATCATCCTCAGGTCCAGGTGTAGGAAACTCTGGATTTCCCCTCCTTAGTCTCTCATACATTTCTCTATCTCGGTCGGCTTCTACTTTTTTCTTTTCCTTAGCCGCCTGTAAACTAGCTCTGACATCTTTCACCTCTCTGGATACATTGGAACACCCTTTTGTCTCTCCCTTAACGTGAGCCAAATGCTACTTCAACCGTGTGATACCTCCTCCCAGCAATTTTTTCCCATAAAACTTGCATTCTATTCGAAGTCTATCACCATCTATTGTTGTGTCGTATTGACAGGCTGGATTTGATGATCGTACCATATTTATTTATTTCACCGGCATGAATGAGTAAACGATTTGATTAAATTAAAATATTTAGATTACACTTGAAAATAAAATTTATTTTCATTTGAAATTTTATTTCATATTACTGTTATTTTTAAAATATTAGATTATATTTTATCAAATTTATTTGATATTATTCTAATTTTTAAAAAATTTAGATTATATTTTACTAAATTTATTTGATATTATTCTAATTTTTGAAGTTTTATTTGATATTATTCTTATTTTTAAAATATTAGATTATATTTTACCAAATTTATTTGATATTATTCTAATTTTAAAAAAATTTAGATTACATTTGAAAAAAAATTATTTGATATTATTCTTATTTTTAAAATATTATATTATATTTTACCATATTTATTTCATATTATTCTAAAAATTTTGAAAAAGTGTCACCTGTGTAATTGATGTGACATGGGGTATGTGTCACATGTGTGACATGTGTGACACATCAATTACATGTGTCGCGACACATGTGTAATTGATGTGTCACATGCTCACATGTGTCACATACCCCATGCCACATGTAACACATATGTAATTGATGTGTCATGGGGTATTTGTCACATGTGACACATCAATTACATGTGTAATTGATGTGTCACATGCTCATATGTGTCACATACCCCATGCCATATGCGACACATTTGATACATGTGTAATTGATGTGTCATGGGGTATGGGTCGCATGTGTGACACATGTGATACATCAATTACATGTGTCGTGACACATGTGTAATTGATGTGTCACATGCTCACATGAGTCACATACCCAATGCCACGTGCGATACATGTGTAATTGATGTGTCATACATGTAATTGATGTATCACATACCCCATGACACATGTGACACATGTGTAACTGATATGTCATGGGGTATGTGTCACATGTGACACATCAATTACATGTGTCATGGGGTATCTAACACACATAAATCCCATAATTATTATCAAATTGACCCATATAAACCCTAAAATAAATAAAGTTATAAAGTGACCCAATAAACCCCATAGTTAAAAATTGACCCACATATTATTATTTAATAAATAATTTTATAAATCGACCCACATAAACCTCAAAATTTGACCCATTATAGGCTCAAATTAGGGTGGTTTAACACAAAAACCCCTAATTTTAGCTTAAAAATTCAAGATCTACCATATTTAAGAGTAGATCTTAAATAAATAAATCCCTTAGAATGTAGATCTAGTTTTCACTAGATCTACCACATTTATGGGTAGATCTAGTGAAAATAGGTTAAAAAATACAAGCAAATAAAGAAAAAACAACTTATATGATGGAACACGATACCTATGCAATGATCTCCGACAAAAACGAGACGATTCCAAACTTTCTAAGCGGTCCGTACGCTAACTTTTGCTCTCCCAAAGCTAGAGGAAGAAGATGCAGCTGAAAAAGAAGAGAAAATGGGGAAAAAAAGGGGCTGAAATCGCATAAAACCCCCCCAAACCTGCGGGTGGGCCCACAGCCAAAAAATTGAAATGATCGGACGATAATTTCAATGCATCGAACGATACGGGCGATAATTTGCCCGTATCGTCCGATAATTTGAAGGTTTTAAGGGGCTTTTGAAAATATTGAAATTATCGTCTGATAATTTCAATGTATTGTCCGATATGGGCGATAATTTGCCCGTATCGGACGATAATTACATAGTTTTAAGGGGCATACGATACAAAGCCATTGCATCGTATCGCCCAGGTCCAAAACCGATACGTATCGGATGATACGTATCGGACGATATTTTGACCCTTGATAGATACCACACGAGAATAGTTTGGGAATCACTCCCTTGGCCTCACACCAAATCCATCTCAAGAAGAAGAATATTCAAGCATAAAGCATTCAAAATATTCAATAATCAATTAAAAAAGTGTTTACAGGCCTCCTTATATAGGCCACCAATAATTAAGTAGAAATAAAAAGAGTATTAAAAGAATTAAAAATAAAAAGAGTATTAAAAGAAATAAAAAGTTCCGTCGCAGGGCGGAACGTTGTCCACGGACGTCCGTCTTGGAGGTCACGGACCTACGGACTCAAAACCTCGGATGTCCGTGGTGCACTCCGGACGTCCGTCCCTCATGAAACAGTGAGGGGCTGAAATTACAGACGTCGGTCAAGATGGGACGGACGCTTGTCATCTGTTGACGCTTTTTGTCTCCTTTTTTCCCCTGACGCTGTAGTGCTCGGGCGACTTGGGCTCCCTCTTCGCTTCTTTTGATGTCGGTAGAAGCGATGTGGTCCAAAACCGATGTCCACATACTCGACGTCCCCATCAATCCCCCTGGACCAAAAAGGTTTCATCACCGATGAAACACGCTTGTGGTAGATGTCGATCAAGTCGGGGTTCAAGCGGCGAACTTCATTCTCGTGGATCCATATGTTTTCGGACTCCGATTTTCCGACCCATTTAACCAAGTACTTCTGGAATCCCCCGTCATGTGTGGGGACGGCATGATCACTGATTATATCATCTATCTCATCTTTTCTCTGTCTGCTCGGGGAAGAGAGAAGTACGGGCTGCAAAGTTGGGTTGGGACTGGGGCTATGAAGTGGCAGGAGTGGGTTTTCAGGAGGTGGGGTGAAAACCCAAGTAAGGAACCAAGTCCTCCACATTGAACGTTGAACTAATCCCCGTACCTGGAGGAAGCTCAAGCACGAATGCATTAGGACCATTCTTAGCCAAAATTCTAAAAAGTTCAGCACCTCTAGATTGGAGCTTCTTTGTGGAACCCGATGGGAACCGCTCAGGCCTAATCCGGACCATCACATAATCACCCACATGATATTCTTTAAAACGCTTGTGAGCATCTGCAGATAACTTATATTGATTGTTGCTTGAATTAATCTTTTGTCTAATTTCAACATGCAAGCTATGAATGTGTTGTGCAAATGCATTGGCAAACTCTGACACTAAGGGATGCAGACATGGGGATCAAATCAAGTGGTGTCCTAGGCATATAACCATGTACTACCTTAAAAGGACTCATGCCTATGGACCTATTGATAGAATTATTATAAGCAAACTCAGTTGTTGGCAAAGTGGTATCCCAGGTCTTAACATGATCACCGACAAGACTACGAAGGAGATTCCCAAGACTCCTATTAGTGCTTTCGGTTTAGTCATCCGTTTGAGGGTGATAAGCCGTCGAAAATTGAAGCATTGTGCCCATCATGTGCCAAAGTGTCTTCCAAAAATAGCTAGTGAATTTGACATTCCTATCAGACACAATGGTTTTAGGCAACCCATGAAGACGTACTACCTCCGCAAAGAACAATTTAGCAATGTGGTATGCATCGGAGGTTTTGGAACATGGAATGAAGTGGGTCATCTTGGAAAATCGGTCCACTACGACAAAGATAGAATCATGCTTCCTCGGAGTTTTAGGAAGTCCAAGCACGAAGTCCATTGAGGTCTTGCCACGGGGTGTGTGGTACGAGTAACGGGGTGTACAAGCCAGTAATTTTGTTTGCTCTATTTAGACACTTGGCAAGTACGACAATGTTTAACGACCCGGGCGACATTTCTCATTAAGCTAGGCCAAAAGAATCTATCATCTACGAGCGCAACAGTCTTATTACGTCCGAAATGTCCGGCCATCCCTCCAGCATGTAACTCCCAAATAAGAAAGTCACGCAATGAAGTGCGAGGGATGCAAAGACGATTGTGACGAGGGACAACGACCCTATATGCGTGATTATGATTTTATGCGATTTTGCTGAAATTAAATAAAATTAAATCAAGTTTAATCTCAAAACTATCTGAAATACCTTAGGGTTTAGAGAATTCAGGTTGGTAGATCACGCGAGATCCAGTTAGGGTCTAGTCCGATGCGTAAGTACTATTAGATTTGAGGCGAGATCGGCCTAGAGATAGAACTCTAGCTTTTCCAGGCTTGGGCGTTTGTCTTCGATCCGATATAGATTCACGGTTTCCAAATAGGGTTGTGAAAGGGATTTATGGTTTGTAATATGCTTATAGTTTGGTTTTAGGTTAAGGTTTCGAAAAGGGTTTTGACTCTGATGGATTTAGGGTTCATAAAAGGTTTAGGGTTTCGGATCTAAATCAATAGATTGAGATTTAGAAAAACAAGCAGAGATCGATAAGGTAAAAGATTCAAAGAAGACAATGATAGATAATAGAAAAGATAAGCAGATAGCTTTTGGGAATTACTCCCTTGGCCTCACACCAAACCCATCTCAGGCAAAGAATATTCAAGCATAAAAGCATTCAAAATATTCAATAGCTAATTAAAAAGTCTTTACAAGCCTCAATATATAGGCCACCAATAATTAAATTCGAAATAAAGAGTCCTAATACTAATAAAACACTAAAAAGGAAAGTTTTCGCAACAAAAAACTCAAAATTATAAATCCCGTCACAATGTCCATGAACGTCCGTAGTGCCCCACGGACATTCGTGACATACGGACAGTGGGGGTGTTCATCACGGACGTTAAATCCGCTTTCACAGACGCGTCCGTCGTTTCATCATCGGCGTCGTCACTATTCACGGACGTTAAATCACTTGTTCATTGTGAGCGAATAACTTTTTTTTTCCTGAAGTTGAAACTTTGTTGCGATTCAACTTCAATGCTCTCGATCTTGATGTTCCACGTCAAATTGCCTTTAAACAAGTATCCATCGTGGATGGTGTACACGAGGTGTGTACTAGTCGGGTGACTAAGGAGAAAAGTGTACTCAACCCCAAAATCAGGGCACTCGGGGTACTCATCCTTTAACCTTTCGAACCCGGTGACTTCGGTGCTCATTGTGCGCAAAGTCGTCACTCGACGACTAAGTGCATCAGCAACCCTATTTTCAACACCGGCCTTATGCTTTAATACGAATGTGAACCCTTGAAAGTACTCAACCCACTTCGCGTGCCTTGGGTTCAACTTTTCCTGTGAAGCAAGAAAGCGTAAGGCTTCATGGTCGGAGAACAACACAAATTCTTGCGGCCTAAGATAATGCTTTCAATACCAAAGAGATCGGATGACCGCATATAACTCCTTGTCATAAGTGGAGTATTTTTGCTTTGTCTCATTAAGTTTTTCACTAAAATAGGCCACTGGATGACCCTCTTGGCTAAGCACTCCTCCTATGCCCACACCCGATGCATCGCATGTGACTTCAAAGACTTTGAAAAAGTCCGGTAAGCGCATGACGGGTGCATTACTCATCCGTTGTTTGATCTCAGCAAAGGCTTTCGTCGCGGCTTTGCCCCATTTAAAAATCCGCCTTTTTCATGCAATCAGTGATTGGGGTCATGATGGAGCTAAAGCTTCTGATGAAGCGACGATAGAAGGTAGCCAAGCTAAGGAAGCTGCGGACATCGTGTATCTTCTTAGGTTCGGGCCACTCCACAATGGCTTTAACATTTTCGGGGTCCGCGAACATTCCATTGGCCGAGATAATGAATCCCAAGAAGATAACGGAACGTTGCATGAAAGTACACTTTTTGAGGTTCAAAAACAACTTCTCGCCCTTTAGGGTCTCACAAACAAGCCTAAGGTGGTCCAAGTATTGATCTTTGTCATGACTATAAATCCCAAGAAGATAACGGAACGTTGCATGAAAGTGCACTTTTTGAGGTTCAAAAACAACTTCTCGCCCTTTAGGGTCTCACAAACAAGCCTAAGGTGGTCCAAGTGTTGATCCTTGTCATGACTATAAATCAAGATGTCATCGAAATACACAAGGAATTTACCTAGAAACTGCCTCAACGCTTGGGTTATGAGTCTCATGAAAGTACTCGAAGCGTTAGAAAGCCCAAAAGGCATGACCGTCCACTCATAAAGACCATCTTTGGTCTTAAAGGCAATTTTCCACTCATCACCGGGGCGGATTCAGACTTGATGATAGCCACTCTAAAGGTCTATCTTTGAAAAGATAGTGACACCAACCATCATATCGAGCATGTCATTGAGCTTCGGTATGGAAAACAGATACTTAACCGTAATCTTATTGATTGCACGGCTATCCACACACATGCGTCATGTACCATCTTTCTTAGGAGTGAGTAGGGCAGGTACGACACACGGGCTCATGCTCTCTTGGATGAACCCCTTTTGAATGAGCTCATTGACTTGTCGAGTCAACTCGGCATGCTCAACCGGATTCAACCTGTAGTGGGGCAGGTTTGGTAAGGTAGATCCGAGAACTAAGTTAATTGCGTGTCGGATATCACGCAGGGGAGGGAGTTCGTTTGGTAAGTCTCCAGGGAAGACATCCGTAAACTCTTTCAGGATCGGCTCAACCTCCTTGGGACACTCGCTCACTGACTCGGGAGCACTCTCGACGGTGACGACTACGTACACCACACTCTCATCTAACAACGCTTTCTCGACTTCTGAAGGGCTCACAATATTGATGGATTTAGAAGTTTCGCCCTTTTTCTCGACTTAGTTGGTCGATTGTGTTTTGGGAGGCAAAGGGTGTAAAGCAATCTTCTTGTCCTTATGCATGAACGTGCATATGCTTGATCGACCATAAAGGGTCACGTCCATGTCGTAGAGCCACGGCCTTCCCACAATGATATGGCCCACAATCATCGACACCACATCACACCATAAGGTGTCCAAATAAGAACCTAACTGAATCGGTACACGACACCTTTTCGATACGGGAATGGATGAAGAGTCGACCCATGTGACCTTATAAGGTCTCGGGTGGGCTTTAGGTGTAAGCCCCAAGCGGCGTACGGCATGAGTTGACACTACATTGGTGCAATTACCGCTGTCCACGATGACCTTACAACTCTTTTCACCAAATCTGGCAAAAGTGTGGATGATGTTCTCCCTTCGCCAGTCATCCTTCTCATCCCGTTGAGGCTATGCAAGGGCATACCTCACAACTAAAGCATGGCCAATAGCATCACCCTCCTCATCACTGGGTGTGTTGTTCGCCTCAAACACTTCCTTTTCAACCACTACATCATCTTCATCTTCCTCTCCCTCAATGAAGAGATTCCTTTGGGGGTCTTTTGTAAAACATTAGGCGACAAAGTGTCCCATCCCATGACATCTATAGCACTTAACTTGAGAATTGCCCCTTGAGGATTCTCCAACTACACATTTTCTCTTTTCAAACCTCGTATTGGTAGGGACAAGTTGTATAGGCTTGGGAGGATGATTAAATCATCCCTCACCGAAGCATTGACCGCTAAATTGTGGTTCGATTCTCTTCACCACCGATGTTTTCAAATGTCGTTCAAGATCTTACACAACGGCATAACATCTTTCAAGAGTTTCCACGGGGTGAGAAATTAATTCTTTTTGTAAATCAAATCGCAATCCGGTGCGAAATCTATAGAGAGTGATTTCAAGGTCTCCCGATACCTTAGCCCTCATCATGAACTCTTCGAATTTGGAAATATAATCGGTTACGGACATCCACATTGGGATAAATTTTGCCACTGGTCGAGGAAGCGTTGGTGGTATGTTAAAGAAACATACTTCTCAGTAAGTCGTTCCTTCATGTCGTCCCAACGGGTAATGGGAGGACAACCCGCATTCACCCTAATGCGCTCAACATTAAGCCAAAATAGTCGAGCTTGACCAACCAATTTCATTTTAGCGAGCCTAACAACGGTCGTCATTTATGGCATACCAATCAAATTGTTGGTCCATGTCGAAAAGTCAATCGAGGAAGACTGTAGGGTCCATTCTTCCCTCGAAAGTCGAAATCTCAACTCTGACATTTTTAAGGAGTTGCACTTCGGGGTCGTAGTCATCTCTACGAGGATTTGTACGATTCTGATTTCGATTACCTTGGTGACTATTACGCCCTTGGCGTTGATCCTCAAGTTCATCAACCGCTTTTAGTTGGTTGATTCGATCTCGCAATCTATCATTACCAACTCTTGAGGATGTTTGGGCTTGCTCCATGGTATTCAGGCGTGCACTAATCGCACCCAATTCTTCTTGCATACGTTTAAGGGTATTGAGAATCTCACTCGAATCCATGGTGATCACAAACTCCTATCAGGGTTCTAATATGGAATGCAATATAGACTCATAAAAGAAAACAATGCAATAAAATAAATATGACAAGCAAAGATGCCCTAACCTAGAAAACCTAAGGCTTTGATACCAAAACTGAAGCGGGACGGTAACCCTAAATTGCATGCATATGATTTTGATGCAATTTGGCCGAAATTAAAGAAATTAATTCAAGTTTAATCGCAAAAATATCTTAAATACCTTAGGGTTTGAAGAATTTCGATGGGTAGATCACGTGAGATCCAGCTAGGGTCCAGTCCGATGCGCAAGTACTGTTAGATTTGCGGCGAGATCGAGCCTAGAGATAGAACTCTAGCTTTTCCAGGTTTGGGCGTTCGCCTTTGATTCGTTGTAGATTCATGGGCTCGAACTAGGGTTGTAGAATTGGTTTAGGGCTCGTAATCGGTTTATGGCTTTGTAATAGGCTTATGGTTTGGTTTAGGTTTATGGTTTAGAAAAGGGTTTTGGCTCTGCTTGATTTAGGGTTCCAGAAAGGCTTTAGGTTTTGGGATCAAGAAACTAATCTACTAGGGTTTAGAAATCTCAGATCAGTAAGGTGAAATTCAAGAGTAAACAAAGATGAATAGATAGCAGAGATAATAAAGGATCAAAAGACAATAGATACCACACAATAACAGTTTGGGAATCACTCCCTTGGCCTCACGCCAAACCCATCTCGAGAAGAAGAATATTCAAGCATAAAACATTCAAAATATTCAATAATCAATTAAAAAAGTGTTTACATGTCTCCTTATAGAGGCCACCAATAATTAAGTCGAAATAAAAAAAGTCCTAAAAGAATTAAAAGACTAAAAAGGCAATTTTCGCAAAAATTAGAAGTTTCGTCGCAGGGCGGAACGTCGTCCACGGACGTTCATCTTGGAAGTCACGGACGTCCATGACCTACAGACTCAAAACCACGGACGCCCGTGGTGCACTCCAGACGTCCATCCCTCACAAAACAGTGAGGGGCTGAAATTACGGACGTTCATCAAGATGGGACGGGCGTCCGTCATCTGTTGACGCTTTTTATCTCCTTTTTTCCCCTAACGTCGTAGTGCTCGGGCTACTCGGGCTCCCTCTTCGCTTCTTTCGACGCCAATAGAAGCGATGTGGTCCAAAACCCGATGTCCACGTATTCGGCGTCCCCGTCAACAAGACTTAAAAAGAACACAAATTAAACCAATGATGCATATTTCTAGATCATCACAATGGTCAAGTAGATGGACACAATTGGGGAACGATGGGAACCAATGTTGTAAAATCAGGATTGACCATTGAACTAGTATGTGCACCAGTTGGTCAAACCATGTTAAATCAGACCGATGCAACAAAAAAAAAAAATTAATGAATTCAAGATTGATTATAGATGCCATGAACATGCATTTTGTACAATTTTTTGCCCTACCGCCAATCTATAAAGTTGGATGAATAATTGGGCAGCTCAAATCATTCAACCGACACCCCATTTGGTGACCATATTTGAGGATCCAATTAAGTTCCATGTTTGATCAAGTGAGATTTTCTTTTATAATTTTTATATAAATTAAAATCTTCATTCATATACAAAGCAGCCAGGTATGTTCCAACAATGGTTGAGGTTGCCTTTATAAAGTTGCCGGGACCCAACATCTCTTTAACTATTTAATGAATAAATTAAAGTAGCCAATTCAGAGCAAAAGCGGAAGAACTGGGTGGTTGTCATGCTACACCGGATCGTTTAATGGTGCACAGCCCAAAAAACAAAACAAAAAAACCGGTTAAGAGGGTGAAACCAGGTCTTCAGTCAAACTAGGTCAAAACCAGTCGGTCCAATGGTATGATTTCTAAAACACTAACACGAACCCTCCCATTACCATGTTCACATGATAAGTGGGTTCGTCGGAGTTTGAAAGACCATGGGGAAGTGGGATAATATATCCGGCATTCATGGCAGAAGGTTTTGTCGGGTGGAACAAACCACCCACCAGCGATGAAGAAAATGAAATTAAGGAATTAGTTGAGGGCACTTATTTTTGACAAAGCCAAGAAGGATTGGGGAGACAAGATTTTCCAACACTTAACCTGACACACTAGAACTTTGGGTCCCATTGCCTTCAGAGCTAACAGGAATCTCGAGACAATTAAGTGTTAGAAACTGCATTGCATGTTCATTTATTTCTTAAATTTCAGAAAGTCAAAGCATATTAGAAACTTCATTGCATGTTAATCATTAAAGAGTAGTAGAAAAATGAAAAAACCATATCCGTTTCTACTAGCAATGGAACACATACGGAGCAATAAAAAACCATAATGATTTCCATAAACCAGGTTGGACGCATACTGTATGCAAATCCAGAACATGGAGATCACTGAAACAAGTTGAATGAGAACAGCCACCAAATATCAGCAAGTACCGCTCTGAGTGCACTGCAGCTGTGTGATCAAACCTTGGAGCTGGAGGTGCTTGCCTAAAAAAACACAAGAAATGACCCAATAACTTTCTAAAAGCGCATCCCCGTGGCAGTTTAAAAACGAAAGTAGAAAAACAAATAGTGCATACATTGTCTCCACTACGTCCCATGTCACAGTTTCCAAATCAAGAATATGAAGGTCGTTGAGCAGCCGCCTTCTCCTGTCTTCTCCGCCAAACATTATCAACCTAGATCCAATCAGTGTCACTGACTGTCCTCCACGAGCTATCTGCAAATTCCACGCACACACACACAACATTGAACTGTTTCCATCAATCGTGAAGGGTCAACTTCTACTACATCCTTCCGCACAAGGGACAAAGATATGAGTATAAATCAAAGGTAAGAATTAAGGTTTTCCCAAATCAAGGAACAAAGATAAAGATATGATTTGGATGAGTTTTGAGTCCCAAGCAAAGACCTTCAAAACTAAGTAATTATACAAAAATATACAAGAATCTAGTTTAGAAATTTAGAAGAGATGCTCTTACCGGAACTTTTCCAGAGGTCTTCACAATATAGCAGTGGTTTGTTTCTACATCAATCGACCGAACTACAAGAAGCCCAGGTACAAGGAATAATAAGAAAACAGCTTATTAGTCACCTGCATGCCAATAAAGATAAGAATAGATGTGTGCATGTGTTGGCACACACAAACATAGCCCACATGAACTGTGCAACGTGCAGATAAACCTCATACTTGACACTGAATCTGGCCATGAAGAATAGATGTGTGCATGTGTTGGCACACACAAACATAGCCTACACAAACTGTGCAACGTGCAGATAAACCTCATACTTGACACTGAATCTGGCCATGAAATAGCCATGCTCTTACCACGTTGGGATTAAAGGACTTAAATACTCCTGCCAAACCCAGTCCTTCTTGGAACAGCTCCACAGATATTTGAGTCATTTAACTGTGTTGCATTATAGTTATTTAATTAGAGCTAATGTGGTGTGTTCTAACCCAAAGGGTTTGGCATGATGGCCAGGAACCCGTATCAGGAAGAGGGAGACCAGAGTTTGAATCGCCCCTTAGGGGCTACCCCAGGAATATGATACTGTCACAGACATGTTAACAGGGGGTGTGCACGTGCCCAAGGGATTAGTCAGGTGCTCTAAGAGGCCTGCATACCCCGGTTATCCAAACAAATACTAATAATTAGAGCTAATATACAGTGACCAACCTGATCATGAGCAAACAGCATGCAAGCTGTGCGCCGCTTGGGCTCTGAGATGTGCACAGATCTCCATGCTCGCGCGTCTCAAGGTCCATGCGGTGCACAGTTCGTACACTCTGTTGACAGTGATCGGGTTTTCATCCTATACTAGCTCATTTAATTAAACCTGCTTAACCCGTTCCATATTTGGACCAGCTTCAGCTTCACAGAGCTATCGCTCCATTTATGTACCTTCGACTGTGTGCATTTATGCGTCTATATAGAACAACAGAATAAGTACACGCCAAAAACTAGTGGTGGTTTTATACAATTCTTAGTTAAATGTGGTTTTTAAGCAAACAAACCTATCACAGTATCAGAAGATTCCTTCAAATGCCCAGCAACAGCTAGAAGTTTGCTTCCCCATTGAACCTGTGGAGAAAAAATACTATTATGCTAAATTAACTCAGGGGTAGTGAGGAAAAATGTAGAATCCATATCTGAACAGAGGAAGCAATCAGACAAAACAAATTTGTAAAAGATGGGCACGCTGTAATAACTCCAAAACTCTTACCAGACTATGGCCTGAATATGCAGGTAAATTTTCCTTTGAGCTATTTTCAGCTACCTCGTCATGACTTGGGTCCATATGTAGTCTTACCACAGACCATGTCAAAGTTCTAAGATCAAAAACCTGCATTAATTATCCAAATATTATGGGGAGCACAGAACGGCTCTAAAATAAAGAGATTGATGGATATATCTTTAACCTGAATATCAGATAGATGTCGACCATTATGACTTCCCCCAGTAACATAGAGTTTTTCTTGGACCACTACTGCTGCATGCTACAATATAAAAGGACAGAGAAAAAAAGGTAGTGGGCATCTGATCTAATGAAATAGTTAAAAGTTCAATAAACAGAGTATTATATTGGTATCAAGTCATCTAGTATAATAAAGAAACCAAACTAACAAGCTCACGTAAAAAAACAGAAGAAAAAGCAAAGCCAATACAGTTAAAGATATTAGTTTACTTCACAAATATATAGAGGTTTAGATATAACCTTGCATCGAGCTAGTGGACGCACACCAGATACAGGGAATGCTACCCACTGGTCATGGGCCAATTGTGAATGCCAAGCATTGATAGTGGAATCCTTGTCAACCTCTTTCGTTCCCATACCAGTTTTTTGAAGACCATTTACATTCATTACCCAGAAGATTTAACAAGGGCCTAGATAAGAGAAAAAATATCAAAATAAATAAAGGCAATTCATTGATCAAAGTCCCCCAAAAAATAAAAAACAGGTTTCTGCATGAAACTAGCAGATGAAATTCTTATGGGCGAGAGCAAGACACTCCCAAGTAGGAAAAAGTGTCTGCATGGTGTTGGGCCCCACTTATGCGTAGATATATTTCTAATTAATGTTGAGCATACTTCAAGAGTTATTTAAAACTTTTTGTTAGAGATTCATATGTACCCTTTTAAAATGTACATTGCTAAAAAAAATAATGAATCAAGATAGCAAGTACCCTAGTGGTGTTGAAAGACACTTCATAACTTTATGCAGCCTCCCATCCCTAAAATTAAAGTATAAAGGACATTTTTCTTTTAACTGCTTCATGCCAAAACCCACCATTTGGTTTCTCTGTAATATCTACGATATTTCATGTGAGGATGCAAGTCATTAATAATGTCATGGTAATCAGGCAGCAATATTGGGAAGGCAACTTTAGACCCATTAGCTATTGGAGATAGTAGTCTGTGTGTGGTGTGTAGGAAGTATTAGTGTTAAGTGTGGTGTGTAGTGTCCACATGTTAGTAACTAGGTGTCATTAGTAATGCATGATGTGTCCTTATGTAAGTAGAGTTGCTCCTCTATATAAGGAGCATATCTCCTATAACTTTGATATCACATTAGTAAAAATGTAGTCTTTGTGGTTCTGACTCTCTCTCTTCGCTCCATCTTCTTCTCTATCTCTCTCTCTTCTCATAAACCCTACTGAGGGTATTCTTTTCTTAGTCATTTCCCTTATTATATTAGTCGATTATTAGTTTTATCATAGTATCAAAGCAGACCTTTCTTCACTCCACATCACCCAATTCAATTGTCCACGTGATTTGGCTCAATCCCGCCAACACGTGCGGGGGCGTGTTGAGGTTTAGTCCGACATAGTATAAATCATAGCCTTGTCTCTTCCCTTGTAATATCCTGGGCCCCTCCACTCATAGCCAATTGGTTTTGAGTTGGATGCACAGATTTATCATTAGCTTGGTGGGTAGTGTGTATAAAATTGTTGCGAAGTCCCTTGCTAATAGGTTGAAGATGGTCGTGGAAAGTGGTGTTGGATTCTTAAGGGGCTTTTGTCATGGGAAGGCAACTTACAGATGTGGCAGCCCGTGAAGCTCCAGATTTGAAACATAAGGCTAAGGTTCCAAGCATCATTGGAAGGTCGACATGGGAAGGCATATGAGAAGGTAAACTGGAATTTCCATGAGTATATGTTGGAGAGGCTGGGATTTAGAAGGAGATGGAGGGGATGGATGAAGGTGTGCTACTCCTCGGTTTTGTTTTCAACCATTATAAACAGATCCTTGTGCGGATACTTCAAAAGTACAAGGTGCCTAAGGTAAGAGGACCTTCTATCGCATTTTTTATTCAATACTGTGGGAAAGGTTAGCAGAGTCTTGCCAAGGCCGACCAACTTGAGATATTTCAAGGGGTTCAAAGTTGCAAGAGAGGTCGAAACTCATGCACCTCTAGTATGTCGATAGCACAATGACGGTGTGTGGGTCGACCAGGGAGGAGGTGTGGAGTGTTAAGGCTACTTTTGCAGTGCTACGAAGCTTATCCATGGCAAAGAGTTAATATGGAGAAGATGACCGTGCTCAGGGTTTACATAGAAGATAGTGAGATTGAAAGCTTATCTCTTACAATGGCTGCAAGTGGGATAGGTTACCAACTTCATATTTAGGGCTTCCTTAGTCTCCCCAATAGAAACCTGTGGGAGCCAGCGGTGGAAAGATTTGACAAAAGGCTCGCATGTAGAAGAGTAATCCATTCTTTGTTGGAGGTTGCCTTACTCTCGTCAAGGCTATGCTTGCAAATCTTTCGCTCTTCTTCATGTCCATGTTTAAATGCCTGATGGCAGTGATAGATAGCTTGGAACAAATTGAGAGGAATTTTTTGTCGGAAAGAAGAGGAGACGTTAACAAATTCCACTTAGTTAATTGGAGGGTGTGCCGACTACCAATTCATGAAGGAGGGGTTGGCATCCAGAATCTCAAAAACATGAATGGGGCCCTCCTGGGAAAATGGATATGGAGGGTGGGAGAGGACCGGAATGCGTTTTGGGTCAGTCTTAAGGGCTAAATATGGAGGTGATGAGGATGGTTGGGAAATAAAGTCGGTAAGAAGTGGTTGGGGATCAATTTGGTGGAGGGGAGACTGCTCTGTAAGGGACAAATTTCAGCAGTGCATCAAGTATGATTCGTGAAAGGGTAATCGAATCCAATTATGGTATGACTTGTGGATAGAAAAGCAATGGCTGGAATACAGGTTCAGCAGAATTTCTGACTTAGCAGTGAATAAAGAGATTAAGATAGGTGATGTTGCTAGTATGTTTGAAGGTGAGAGGTGTTGGAAGCTTAACCTCAGACATAATCTGAGAGATGAAGATCTTCAGGAGTATTTAAATCTGATGGATGAGCTATATCGATGCAGAACCAATCAGGGAGGTATGGTTAAGAGGGTTTGGAACACCGAAAATAAGAGGGTTTTCTAAGTCAAACCATTCTACAAGGGTCTTAATGAAGCTTCTGGGAAAAATATTGAGTGGAAAGATGTTTAGAAAACAGTGGCACCTCCTAGACTTCAGTTTTTTGGGTGGACAATGGATTGTTAAAAGTGGTAATCGTGGACCAGCTGATTAAGAGAGGAATGGGGATGAGAAAACTACACTATCATGTTTGATAGTAATGAAGAAAGTTGTAATCACCTGCATCTACATTGTAAAGTGGATTGGGAGGTCTGGAATTGGGATTTTTCAGGTCTTTGGAATTAGCTGGATTATCTCGAGGTCCGGCCGTGATATGCTGAGTGCATGGAAAGGGGTGAAGTTTTAGAGTGAAATTTTTTGGAAAGTTGTCATGTGCGAGGAAAGGGGTTAAGTGTAACCTTGTCAATCAAGCAGTAGTAACACTCGTGACTCATTAATCAACCAAAAATGTGTATATTTCTATTGAATGGATAAAAAAAGGTATACTAAACCGCATTAGGGGATGTTTGGAGAGCACATTTTAACGAGAATTGTGACATTTTCCAAATGGCGCAATCACAATAGGAACATGATATGCTTGGATAAGCCAAGTGGCTGATAATTTTTGTGCCATTGGTGTTTTAAGTCTAAAACGCCAATGGCTCAAAAGTAGAAAAATACCTTTTTATCTAATCAGGGGTTAAGGGGGAAGCCCTTCTGCTAGAATTGAACTGTCCAAACAGGTTTTAGCAATTAATCGACTCTTAGTTCATTAACATGACCCAGTAATCAACCAAATATGTCTATACTGAACCAACTTAGCAATGGTTGATTCGAAAGTCATTAACACCTGCATTATCGGAGCATGTATTGGTCACCAAAAAATCAATATGTATAATATCAAATATATAGATAAAAATATACAACGTGATTTTTCTTGATAGAAAAACATTAAAAAGTCATTAAATTTAAAATTAATAATAATTAGAAACATAAACAAATAATAAAGAGTTTTTTTTAGATACACTGTATGCTGATCTTTCTATGCATATATGTTTATTGGTCGACCTTTCAAGTCGTTACCTCTCTTGCATTATATCTAAACCCTAAATCTTCTCCTCTTACACATCGCTTACCACGCATTTCCCTGTAATTTCTCAAATCTCGTTTTCCGCATATGACCATTCTTCAATGTTTCCAATTGTAAGGTCCGATTGTTTAATTCTTGTAAAATTTTCTGTGATGATTTCTCCAATTCGATTCAAACTAAAGATTTCACGCATTACGATAAACAGAAACCAAAATCTACGTTGTATTCGATCGAATAACAAGTAAAGATTCAAATCGAAAGATGGAGAATGCAGAGGAGATCGACATTTCTAACCTGAACAACGGATCTGGGCGTTAGATCGTTTGGATGGAGCGAATGTGTACCGACCGACGCTGATTCTTGTCGTGAGCGGACAAAAAAGAGATCATAAACCAAGAACTAAGAAACACAGCCACCGCTTAGCTTTTGTTGACTCGTTTTTCT
Source organism: Chloranthus sessilifolius (assembly GCA_021018995.1). Classification (NCBI taxonomy): domain Eukaryota; kingdom Viridiplantae; phylum Streptophyta; class Magnoliopsida; order Chloranthales; family Chloranthaceae; genus Chloranthus; species Chloranthus sessilifolius. The sequence continues at coordinate 119,950,664 of CM037587.1, read as the reverse complement.
TGCTCCAAGTACAGTTATTGACGCCAGTGAGTAAATTCATTTAAACGGGTAACGGGTTCGGGCTTTAGGTGTTTCGACACATGGCTGAAAGACAATTAAATACCGGTTTTACCGGCCTGAATATACCGTCCCGGGTTTATTCATTTTGGATCGGACCGGGTCAACGCGATTCTACACTTTTTATATAAATATATGGAAATATATGAGGCTTTTACCGGGTCAGGTCAGATTTTGGGTCGGGCATTTGGTCGAGTCGGGTTTTGTAGTCGGTTTGGGTCAAGTGCACCATCTAGTTGGGTAGGGTAAGGTTGGAGTGAGCTATGGGATTGAGTCGTGTCAGGCATAAATCATATTTTCATTGGACAACCAAAATTTTAGGATTAATATTAGATTGCATTGTAGTCATTAGTATTAGATGGCATTGGACTTCTCTTCAAAAGATAGAGATCAATTTTCGTCCCAATATTTTGCCCCAAAGATCATTAGGTCGGGCGCACCCATCTAACGATAAACATGAATCCACATGGTACACATCCTAAAATGTGATCCATGCACCAAGTAAGTTGGTGCTCATGTTGCTTACCTAATACTAATACATTTTCTTTCTAGACAACTCGTTGTTCTCGTAGGCATATCGATTGAGCAATAGCTCAACTGGTATCCTCCCCTGTGGAAGCAACAGATCGCAAGTTCTAATTCCCACTCCTGTTCCCGCCTTTTGTGCGGGTTTCCTCCCAGTGTGTTACGCTAAATACTGATTCTCTTAGTGTGCAAGTTTGCACAAGCGATACATCTAAGATGTCTACGTCGTATGGCATCCTCAAAAAAAAAATCTCCTTGCTCTCGTAGGCGTAGTGACAAATTTCTCCAAATTTTACCGAAATGAGGGTCTACCAAAACTTTTAGTTGAAATTTCTCTTATTTAGAAAAATTACTAAAAAGTCTTCGAAATTCAATAGAAATTTTAGAATGTTTAGACTTATTTTACATGGTTTTAAATCTCAAAAATTCGAGATGCATCGGATAGGGGCGATATAGGAAATGTCGTATCTCAGGTGATACAACATCAAACGGAAATTTGGGTTTAAATGATTTCACACTATTAAGATAAACGCTTGATCATACACCACTAAAGTACTCTTCACTGTTATGTTATGTTATGTGACACCTTATTTGTGATCAATCTAAACAGTTCAAGTGGTTATCCACAGTGGGAGTATATCTCAAATTTAAGAATCACACCTATATGACAATGTAAATCGTCCGATCAATAAGCTTCAATATTAGCCAGTAAAAGATAAAAACAATGGCAGATATTATACTGTACAAATTTGAACAAGACATGATAGTCCACGGGGATCACACAGACCGGATACAACCTAGAATTGTATTAGCATAGTGTATGTGTGAGTCGAGCGAACCTCGAGATTTTGGGGTCTCTAGGTGAGTTTCTAAACATGGGGCTAAGGATCAAAATTTCAGCCGAAATAATCGAAATTTTGGTCCAAATTATCGGTTTCGATCCCCATCGAAACGAATTTTTGGACTGAAATTTTGGTCACTTTTGTATGGGGATCAAAATTTCGGCCAATTTTTCGGATTTTGGCATAATTATTGAATTTCGGTTTTAGTTTCGATCATGCCCGAAACTAAAATTTTGATCCTTGCATGGGGCTGCTACATATTGATACAAAAAAATAAATTGTCAGTGAAATATTAAGTATAGGAAGATAGTTTCTCTTAGGCCTCGTTCAGGTGTTTCTTGGTTTTTCCCAGAAAAGCTCAGATTCTTGGACACTCAGAATCCTGACAGATTCTTAACAGACTCAAATTCCTGATTTTTCCCATATGCGCTCTTAAGTTACTCAAATTCCTAACAGATTCTTATAAAACTCGGAATCCTTTGTTTTTAAGTTCCTCTCAGAAAATCCTTAGAATTGATTCAATCAGTGATTATGCTATGACCGTAAAAACGTGATTTAATCATCGGTTTATGTGTCATACGCGGATTTCTCTCAAAATTTATAGGTAACCAATCGAGATGGGGCTAAACATATTTGAGTCTTTTTCCGAATCTGATTTAATGACCATTACTTTTAAAATAGGCCACAAACACTACAAATAAAGGTACCTACGCCGACAGCTGACAGCCGTCGGCATAGACTATACTAGTTGTCAGTAAAGACCATCGTCGACGGCTAGAACCTCTACGCTAATGGCCTCCAGCCATCGGCAATACATCCATCAGTGAATACATATGTTGACGGTTGTAAGTCATCGTCATAGCTCAAATATTCTACGCCGACGGCTTTGGCTTTTCTTTTCTTTTTTAAATAAATACGCCTACACCGATGACTGCAATCTTTTTCATTAATAATCCCTATGCCGTCGACGTAGGCCTTTTTTTCCGTCACAAATTTATTAGTTGTCCAAGTGACGGCAATTGATCAGACTTAATGTATGTATTTTTGTCAAATCAAATTAGTTTTATTTGGAGCTTAAAGGAAACAACTCTTTCGCTACTTCAATTTTTGGATTCTAACTATGAATTATGATTACTATATGATGAATACTAAGGTCAGGCTAATCACACAGCAAGACCATCTAGGCATTTCAAGAGCACTAATCGGGCTCTCCAGCAACCGCCTAATTGGCTATGAAATCATTGGATAAGTTTTTGATTCATAATGCCAAAACATAGGATAACGAAAATAATATCACACCAAAGAAGGAAAAAAAAAAAGAATTTTTATTATTATCGCTTTAAGTAACAAGAAAAGGTTAATACGTAAGTGAAAGTTTATAATCAAATTCTAAAAAATATTATAACAATACAAGCATGATTAGATATGTTTCTCAAAAGACCCTGCTCTGTACACTAGTTCTTGAGGGCCACTGTTCCACGGGATGAATGACCAATGCTCTTGGATTCTCCTTTACGATGAAAAAAGCATCTACCTTTGGTGCGCTGTATTTCTTCATCGCCGTTGAAGAATGGTGTCTGCATAGAAACAATGAATGAGGATTTGATAGAGAATTCAATGACAAAGAAATGCTATAAATATAATCACACCTCAAAATTTATAGTAGCATTCCATCAACACTATTAATTTAGTTGCCTGTCGTGAACCCACATGGGAAGATGACATTAGTATTTCCTTTGTTTTCCTTTCCTATTAGCTGAAATGTTTCAGTTTCGGTCCCCACTAAAACGAAATTTCGGTCAAAAAATGTATGGAGAGGAAATTTTAAGCCGAAATTCAAATTTTCGATTTCGGTCATGCCCGAAACCGCTAATTTGATGCATGCACCCAGTCACCAATTGAGAAATGACCAGGTAGGGCCATCACTTAGATGAGACTCAGATCAAAATTCATGCTTGTCAAGCATATAAAGCTATTATCTCTGAACAAATATATAAAGTAAAATAACTCTAATTGTAGGGAATAGAAATTGTGCCTTTATCCTAGTGGTGATACCCTGAAGCAGAAAGCAATGAGGCCAATAGCTAAACCTCATACTCATCATTAAGAAAAATCATAACTAAACTTCAATGTAAGAACTGCACCAATAAAAAAATATACAAATTGTTCGTACTCATGTTTGGGGGATAATCCTAAAACAATGGCAAAAGAAATAAAAGATAAAATGGACTTTTGCGTGATTTTAATGCTAGCATGCAATCCATGCTCGAATATTAGATGATTGGATGTGAAAATTCTTTCAAAAATTGTACTGTTTTTGTTGCAAAAGCTTCTATATTTTTAAAAAATTTACATGTTCCCTGAAAAAATATGACGGTGGGGATTTTACCTGTTGAGCATAAGCAGGATTCCATTGTTGGCCCTGTGTTAGAGGAACCTGTGACCAAGCTTGATGTTGTTGTGCATAACCAACAGCCCACTAGTTCTGCGCATTGGGATATGCACCCATCAGTGACTGAGCTGGAGACGGAGCACCTGCATAAGATTTTACTAATTTTACCTTGTCTGAAGAAAATCTTCAGCACTCCGTTTGTTTGACTTTGAAGTGCCCTTCTGGTGTAAAAATAGCTCCGTATGCCTATTCTTAGTCTTTTGATTGATTGTGCATCTCCAAAGGGACCCAAGAACTACAAAAATGGTTTGACACATTGTAAAATAATTGGGGAAAGACACGCCTAATAAACAAAGGGAAATATTTACATATTTAGGATGTATTTCCTAATTCATTAAAATATCAAGCTTTCTAAAACATTGAAAGAGAGAATATTTCACAAGTTGATATTGGTTTATACATAATAATAGAAAATATTGGAAACATAGTTCCCTAATATTTCCTAGTATGCACTTGAGAAGAGCAGACATTGATACCTGTGTATAATTTGCTCAAGACCAAAGCCTAAGATAAGAGATAGTAGCAAATTATACCATAAACTAAATTTACTTGCCTAAGCATTCTTTCATGCATTTATTTACTGTCGACTATTATCAACAAAAGACGAAGATATAGAGGTTTGTTGCTGCTGAAATGGAACAAATGTCAAGTGTGTGATATGCAAGATGTGTATGGGAGCACTACCTAGCTGCTCAAGATCTCCAGTTAAACTACAAAGTGACAAAACTTATAAACCAAAATCTAAGTGAAGGCGGTAGCACTTTAGCACTATATTAGAATCATTTGAGTTGATCAAACCATACGTGGCCGCCAAAGTCACCAAATCAGTCTAAAAACAGCTAACAAAATAATTTTTCTAAGATACAATATTGCACTCCATTGTCCTAGTTCTTTTATATGTTTTTCACTCAAGCCTCAAGGGAAATTGGACAGAAATGAAATATATAAATTTTCCTTGTACAGGTTAACAGCATAAATTCTTCAAAAAACAAGAGCAATTTTTACAAAAAAACTTGAAACAAGGTAACTAATAATGATAATAATGTTATTTGTGTATTTTATAGATATGAGAACTGAATATTGTTTCTGCACTAATTTATGTTTTGGATTGGTAAGCTGTATTGAACCTGCAATTACAAGGGTGCATCATTGTGCACTGCAGTACTTTTGATCCAATTCAATGCACAAAAGGATTTTGTGATTTAGCGGGTAAGCTTTTCCTTACAAATGGTTAGTGATATTGCCTCCTAAAGATCAAGAATTGTCAAGTAACTTGTCGAAAGTGGAGTTGCTTTGGAGATCTCAAAGCATAAGTACAGAGTAGTACCCCACTATTAATGTAATCAGCTCGAACAATCTCTTAGCAATTTATAGAACTGATTCTCGAACAATCTCTTTGCATAAGAACAGAGCTCTACTCTCATAGTATACTTCTAATTTAAGCTAACCTAATAGAATAAAATGTCCATGATTCAGGGAGTAAGTTGTCCCTTTCAAGACCAGTACGATTCCATCCTTCCGGAAAAATCAAGACTCGTTGGGAAATTAGCAGAAGGTGGGATGCTTTCTCAGAAAGTCTATACTTTGTGATCATTTCCTACCAAGGAAAAAAAAAAAAGATTCCATGGTCCTCCCAAACATCAATGCCTAATATTACCTCCAAAAATATGTTAGATAACTCTTCTCTGCCTGTGGAGCACGCCATGTTAGGATTTGCAGGGTTGGGTGTTATATACTTCTCCACCAATGAATCCAAATAGTCGATTCGTTTTGTGCTTGAGTGAATCGACTCTAGATGGATCAGTGCCTGCACAATTCAGACAAACAAGTCCACCATGGTCAACAACAAAAGAGAAAACTCCCACATAAAATGTGTATACATGACAGTATTGGTTAAGAAAATAAACCTCTAAGAGTGGTTTTGACAGTTGCACATGCTCAAGGGCTGCATTAAGAATATCTCTGGCTTTCTCTTCATTTCTAGCAACCCAAACAGAAGGTAAACAAGAGTGCTAGGATTCAACTCCTCCACTTGAGCTCTGATTAGTTGCTTAATTCCTTTTTTTGCCTTTTAAAAGGTAGAGATGATGTGGACGATTCTACAAGGCACATAAATTATTGAGCTAGCTATAAGAAACAAAGTTCTGTTTTTTTTCCTACCCAACATTTGGATAGGTTCAGTGCTTCTAATGTATTAGAGGTCCTCCAAGACCACCACTTAAAAAGGGAGGGAAAGACGCACCTGCTTGCAATCTTTACTACAAAACGAAAATGATTCAGAACCAATCTCATGCATGTCATTACCCCAAGCACACTCCTTGTGATCTGCAACAAAAACAAGCCTTGTCCATTTTCAAATTTTGATTTAATAAAGAGTAAGTACAAGGATTTTGTTAAAGAAAACATATAGCAATTACTCACATTTGCCTCCACATTGATTGCATGTGGGCAAGATCAACGTGTCATTGGCCTTACTAGTAGGTCCATGCTCAGCCACCATGCAGAATGTACATCTACAATATGGGCAATACCAACTGTCTTTCGGAAGAGCCTGAAACAGGAGATGAATTCACTCAATTCAAACTATGTAAAACTTGGACCAAAACATCAAAATATGTAATGAAAAGTGTTCATTGATGAACTGATAAGTCAATAGTAACCATTTTCTTGAAACAAAATGAAGTAACACTGAGAGGACAAAATGCACAATAAGGACTGATCTACGAGTGGTTCAGGACTGGGTTAAAATACTCAAAGTCTCATTTAAAAACATAAAAGCACACAAGTAAAAAGGTAAATACTTTAGAAAAATATGTAATAGAAATTGAGCATTAACATGACCATCTTTGAAATAACATGTAGAGAGAAGAAATGGAAACAATAGCTGAAGGGGCAAAGACTAAAGAGTAGCACCTTGAGCATAACACAGTCTGGAAGAGTAGCACCTTGAACAGGTTCAAGCACTTAATGTCAAAATCAAGTAAAACAATGACTAGGATCACAAAACTCATAAATTTTCTGAAGCATGATGCAATTATATTAAATTTCATGATTTAAAATAATAATCTAATCTTATAAGCCTAAAAAATTTCTTTTTACAACTCAAAATTTCAAAATTTACGTAAAAATGTCCAATTTGTGCTTATATGCTTACTCTATGCACATGCGTGCATGGTTTGGGCTAAGACTTATTTTTCTAGGTAAAATTTATGTTTTAAAGACCTCACATGAATCTTATATGTTTCATATTTCATAAATACTAGCATAAAATCCATAAAAACTAGGACAATTGCCCTAAAAAATCCCCTATTATCCTGATTTATCCCAATCGAACCCCTTAAGTTAGAAATACCATAGCAAGGCCTTTTTTATTTTTTTTGCCTAAAATGTCCTTCATATATAAAGGGTTTAAACCTACATTATTCCCTTTTTCCCCTCTCTTCCTTTCTTTCTCACGTTGGTTCCCCTTCTTCTTCATGCAAACCTCGCCGACTTCGTGCCAACCTCCTCGACGAAGAAAATGGTAAGGTTTCTCTCTCTCTCACTGTAGGTCTCTCTATCTCTTTCAATGATTCTTCTTCCTCTTATTTTTCTTCTTTATTTCTCTACATCAAAATCAGAAGCGGGTTAGATAAGATGCCCTAGGTCATTTTTTCATGTCATGGTTGGATCACCTGGTGCGGTCTTCTCTGTAAACTGACTTAGGGTTGCGCAAACTGACCTAGAGTGGCGCAAACCGACCTAGGGCAGTTTGAAAATAGAGAAATGAGTGAGATAAACTACCCTAGGTCAGTTTAAAATGTCTTAGGTCAGTTTTGGTCATCACCTAGTGCATTCTACTCTGCAAACTGATCTAGGATGGCGCAAACTGACCTAGGGCAGTTTAAAACTGATAAATGGGTGAGATAAACTATCCTGGGTCAGTTTGCAACTATCCTAGGTCAGTTTGAAACTATCCTAGGTCAGTTTTGGAGATCACCTGATACAGTCTACTCTGTAAACTGACCTAGGGTGGCACAAACTGACCTAGAGTGGCGCAAACTGACCTAGGGCAGTTTGAAAACAGATAAATGGGTGAGATAAACTACCCTGGGTCAGTTTGAAACTACCCTAGGTCAGTTTTGGTGATCACTTAGTGCAATCTACTTTGTAAACGGGCCTAGGGTGGCGCAAACTGACCTAGGGCAGTTTAAAACTGATAAATGGGTGAGATAAACTACCCTGGGTCAGTTTGAAACTACCCTAGGGCAGTTTTAAATGCCCTAGGTCAATTTTGGTGATCACCTGATACAGTCTTCTCTGTAAACTGACTTATGGTGGTGCAAACTGACCTAGAGTGGCCCAAACCGACCTAGGGCAGCTTGAAAATAGAGAAATGAGTGAGATAAACTACCCTAGGTAAGTTTAAAACGTCTTAGGTCAGTTTTAGTCATCACCTAGTGCATTCTACTTTGCAAACTGATCTAGGATGGCGCAAACTGACATAGAGTGGCGCAAATTGACCTAGGGCAGTTTAAAACTAATAATTGGGTGAGATAAACTACCCTGGGTCAGTTTGCAACTATCCTAGGTCAGTTTGGGAGATCACCATACTGATCACTCATGGCCCGACCTAGGTGGCACAAAGCCCGACTAGTGGTGGCCGACCTAGGCGATTTGAAACGAATAAATTGGTGAGATAAACTACTGCAGGTCAGTTTGAAACTACCCTAGGTCGATTTAAAATGCCCTAGGTCGATTTGGTGATCACACTCTGATCTTCTTTGTAAAGCCGACTTATGGTGGCATGGCCCGACTAGAGTGGCAAACCTAGGCGATTTGAAAATAGAGAAATGAGTGAGATAAACTACCCTGGGTCAGTTTGAAACTACCCTAGGTCAGTTTAAAATGCCCTACGTCAGTTTTGGTGATCACCTGATATAGTCTACTCATCAGAACGATCTAGGGTGGCAACCCGACCTAGAGTGGCAAAATCGACCTAGGCGCTTCAAATGTATAAATGGGTGAGATAAACTATCTCAGGTCATTGAAATCGATGCCAGATTTTGGCACCCCGAAACCCGTGCCATCAGCACAATCATCTTGACCGTGCCCCCTAGCTAAGCACGGAACATTGGCATATCAAGCACAAAATGAAATAGTAAATGAAACTGCAGAATTTAAATCTATATAAGAGCATTTCTCAAAAGACAGTTCTACTCTCATGCCTCTGCATGAATGGAGAACCGATCCGAACCATCGATGATAGCAAATCATCACGGATGGTTCGCCCCAAAAGAATAATCTTAATTTATACATGTACATTGTTTAGCCAAAACAAGGCTTGACATACCAAGTCGTATAAATCTCTATCCAAAAATCCTCAAAGCGGCACAACGGAGTCCTCTAGAAGAAGTCCTCAGGAGGTGGCTCCAACTCTTCCCCGGCCGCAAGGTCCGACTCACCGGGGTCAGCGTCTCCTGAAGCCTCGGCAGCTGTTAGTAGTGGACCTGCGACGTATAGTCTATAGGGTGAGCTACATCCTAGCTCAATAGGGAACAAGACACAGTTGAACATATAAATTACTACTCACATATATTCCATGATATGCCATACATGATGGGTCTATGCAGTTACTAATGAAAACAGTTAAAAAGCATTATATTTTACTGGTAGTTTACTAATGTCTTTATTTATTCATGAATGATGTTGAAAAGGCCTAAAGCAAAACTTAAACTTTCAACTTAAGTAATCCCCGAGCAATATAGCATCGAGCCCCGATGAGATACCCATCATCGTCATCTATATAGACAGTTTTAACATATTCCCTGGGAATACAATTAGTACCCAAGCCCCTTTTCCCCTGGGGATTGGTGGCTGGGTTTCACTAGTCTCAATCAACACCTCTGGGGTGTGCTTATCGTACCTGGATAAGCCTCCGACCGCCTACTCATTGTCAGATTTCCACGTATCCCCGCCGTGTGTGGATATTCCGCCACGTCGGTGGGGTACCCTATCAAACCTCAAATAACAAAAGTATCAGGTGCTTTACATATAGTTATTCACCGTGTAATTGTGCTATCTTATATCAGTTAGGCCCTATCAAACATGATTCAATTTTGGATACATCCCTGGGATGTATTCATTCACTTGCATCACGCATGATGCTCTTATCTCTTTACTTCCTCATCCCCTGGGGATGGTTCATTATAATTACTCTTATGGATGTCACACACACACACTTTTCACAATTCTTAAGCAATAAAAACATTTTGAATTGAATTCTATATCACTACATACATACTCTTGTAAAATAAAGTACATGTTCAAGGTGTTCCCTACCTCAAGTCTTCGTTCGATCAATGCATCAAGGTCCCACGTGGCTCCTTGTGCACTAGCTCACACGTACCACCTACGGTACCACATAACATGTGAAACACATCACTAAAGATGCAATAAAGGAGGTCCAAGACCCTCCATGAAATTTAAAGTCAAACTCAAAAGTCAACATAAACTAGCTCAGTCGATTAATCGAACTCCAAAATCGATTAATCGAAAGTCAATATCGATTAATCGATTCTCAAATCGATTAATCGAGATTCCCATTCGATTAATCGAAACCCAATTCGATTAATCGAAATTCTCTACTCTATCCTGCCGATTCTCAATTCGAGTAATCAAATTTCCAAAATCGATTAATCGATCCCAAATCGATTAATCGAAATTCTAAATCGATTAATCAAATTCCCATTTCGATTAGTCGATTTCTCCAAGCTATTTTCTTTCCTCCACTGGAGTTCACTGTAGGTTCCCAGTCGATCAATCTATTTCCAATTCGATTAATCGAAAACTAAAGTCGATTAATCGAAACTCAATTCGATTAATCGAGATTGGGGTCCTCTGTCTTTTCAACTTCTTGGCCAATTTCGATTAATCGAAACCCAATTTCGATTAATCAAAATTGCCAGAATCAGCCCCCTTTTGGCTGTCCTTCCCAATCTTTTCCCTTACTGTTTTTTCTTCCATTTTTCTAAGCCTTTATCCTATACTTTAACCCATTTCTAACTGCAATCTAACCTTTCAATCTATGCATTTAAACTACAAGAATTTTACCTTCAATCAATCTCAAATTGATTTAAATCAAGTGGTTGGAAAGGCTAGGGTTCCAGCTTTGGCTTGAACGGATCCTTCGCGTTGAGTTGGTCTCTTTAATGCTTGAATCCCCCTTCCAATCACCCACAATAACTCCTTGCTCAACCCTTCTTTACTCCTCTCTCTCTCTTCTTTACTTCTCTCTCAACAACCCAAAACACAAATTTAGGGTTATTAAACCCTTTTATCTCTCCTCTAACTTGTGTGTTGAGCACAATCACCGCGATAGGTGTATGTGACTTCACATTTACATCACACACCACACAGTCAATCAATTTATCACATCTCATCCGTTTATCACACTCTATGCTAACTATTGAACTCCTAATTGGTCAAACTTGTGACCAATCGGGCACGGATCCCGAGGTCACTGCTTAACGTGATTTTTTGGGATATTATAGAAACAACCTTGGGTCAGTTTAAAATTTCATAGGTCAGTTTTGGTGATCACCTGGTACAGTCTTCTCTGTAAACTGACCTAGGGTGGCGCAAACTGACCTAGAGTGGCGCAAACCGACCTAGGGCAGTTTGAAAATAGAGAAATGAGTGAGATAAACTATCCTGGGTCAGTTTGAAACTACCCTGGGTCAGTTTGAAACTACCCTAGGTCAGTTTTGGTCATCACCTAGTGCATTCTACTCTGCAAACTGATTTAGGATGGCGCAAACTGACCTAGAGTGGCGCAAACTGACCTAGGGCAGTTTAAAACTGATAAATGGGTGAGATAAACTACCATGGGTCAGTTTGTAACTATCCTAGGTCAGTTTGAAACTATCCTAGGTCAGTTTTGGAGATCACACAAGCTTTACTCAGAAATCTAGGTGGCACAAACCGACCTAGTGGCTAAACCCACCTAGGCTTGAAAACAAATAAATTGGTGAGATAAACTACTCTGGGTCAGTTTGAAACTACCCTAGGTCAGTTTAAAATGCCCTAGGTCAGTTTTGGTGATCACCTAATATAGTCTTCTCTATAAACTGACTTATGGTGGCATCCGGCCTGAGTGGCATAAACCCACCTAGGCGCTTTGAAAATAGTGAAATGAGTGAGATAAACTACCCTGGGTCAGTTTAAAACTACTCTAGGTCGGTTTAAAATGCCCTAGGTCAGTTTTGGTGATCACTGACATGATACTATTCTCAGAATCGCCTAGGTGGCAAACTAACTAGAGTGGCTAAACCGACCTAAAAGCATCAAGCAGATAAATGGGTGAGATAAACTACTCAGGTCATTTGAAACAACCTCGTCGGGCTTTAAATGTCATAGGTCAGTTTTGGTGATCACCTGATACAGTCTTCTCTATAAATTGACCTAGGGTGGAGCAAACTAACCTAGAGTGGCGCAAACCAACCTATGGCAGTTTGAAAATAGAGAAATGAGTGAGATAAACTATCTTGGGTCAGTTTGAAACTATCCTAGGTCAGTTTAAAACGTCCTAGGTCAGTTTTGGTCATCACCTAGTGCATTCTACTCTGTAAACTGACCTAGGGTGGCGCAAACTGACCTAGAGTGGCGCAAACTAACCTAGGGTAGTTTCAAACTACTAAATGCGTGAGATAAACTATCCTGGGTCAGTTTGAAACTACCCTAGGTCAGTTTAAAATGCCCTAAGTCAGTTTTGGTGATCACCTGATACAGTCTACTCTGTAAACGGTGCAGTCTACACTATATGGTTCAGTAGTTATACCAGTTAATTTATGATATTAATCTGTTTCTCCTTGTTTTTAGGTCTTCATAATCCAAGGACTAAAGCAATTGTAATATAGTTTAATATTATTTAAATTTTTTTCAATCATGATATCTCTTTCATATATGTGAGCATAACCTTCTTCTTTTATTTTTGCTTCTAATAGGCTCATCGTCGTGCCAGATGTACTCCGAAATCAACCGTCTCTCGCCTTGAGAGATGTCTAAAATATTTGCGCCCCGATTGTGAAGAAAATATTTCTAATTCTTGCTTTGGTCAATTTGTAGGTCTTAATGCATTCAAATTTTCAAGTTCCATTTTTACATGTGTATTAAGGAGATATAGTGTTCCGAATTTAGTAACAATTGGTGAAATTATCCACCAAATCGATCCCATAGACATTGCGTTGATTATGGGATTGAAAGTTGTCGGGAACACTTCAATTGAGTTTGACCTACAAGCCATAGAGCCCACGTCTCTTATTGGGAGATTTTTTCCCGGACATGTGACCTCGATTAACGCTGATGACATAGAGGCTCTTTTTGACCGAGAACTTGGGGTAGAGGACTATGTGAAATTAAAACTCTGCCTCGTTCTTGTAGTTTTTTTGCTTTCTAATACATCTAATTCATTAGATAAAAAATACATACATCTCGTAGATGACTTAGATAGATTTAATAAGTATCCTTGGGGGCTAGTCGTCTACAACACACTCCTCTCAGAGATGCAAAAGGCCAGTAAATTCAACTTGGAGGCCTTCTACAATATGTATGGATGTGCCATTGTTGTGCAGGTGAGCCTTATATCCTTTAATGTTTGTCAAATTGAGAGTTTTGTCATATTATCAAATTGAAAGTTTCAATTATTTTACCTTTTGTAGTTGTGGGCGTATAAACATCTAAACTTTTACTACCCCGTCTGTAAGAGATGGACCACAGTTTCCGCGATTCAAGCGATGGGAGCACTATCCATTTCCTCCACACATTAGGCAAATGGAGTTAAATTTTGAGAAATACAAATTGGTATTAAGGATTATTCCGTGAACCAATCTTGAACGTATAAATAGGGACTTGTGCAACGATTATTTATGGCTGCCAATGCATGTTTACACGGGACGCCCAAAATTTCAAATTGCCGACAAGAGCACGTGCGTTTTCCCAGATGCACGGTATTTCTAGTATCTCCAACAATTAAAAATTCATCAAAATTAGAGGGAAATATAGTATACGTGAACGACGCTCTATCATTTTCTTTAAGAAACTCTTCGATCTTTTGCGTCATAATTGTGGTCCACTTTTCGGCCTCATTCCTTCTATTATAAAAATATTCTATCACCTTCTTATACGTACTTTCTATTAGACCAATGATCGGTAGCTCCCTAGCATCTTTCAGTACATTATTGAGACATTCAGACCATGATGTGGTCGTGTGTTCGTATCTCCCAATAGGAAAATGTGCTCTAGCCCAATGTTATTTTTCAATCTGAACAATGTAGTCATACGCTTCTTCAGATATCTTCTGAATGTCACTCATTTCTTTATCAAATTCAATTTCAGTATACGCGTAACATGCTTTCTTTGTGTGTTCTATTATAAGTTCATTCTTGTACATACTCCTCAAAATTTTCTCAATGTGATATAAACAATACCCATGTGAAGCATACCGAAAGACTTTTGGCACTGCTTGAGTAAGACCTTTTTGTCGATCACTTAGGATTATTGCGCGTGAATCGTATCCTATAATCTCTGCCAATCCATATAAAAAATATTCCCAAGAACTACTATTCTCTTATTTCATTACGGCAAAACACAACGGAAATATCCTCTTATTCCCATAATGTCGGTGGCTATGAGGAGTGAAGCTCTATACCTTCCAAATAAATGTGTACCATCAACCGAAATAAGTGGCCGCAAGTACTTCCTAAATGAATCAATGCATGGCCCAAATGCCCAAAAGATTCTCAAGAATGCATCGTCTTCCTTCGTCTGTAGGTATATAAGGCATTGAGGATCCACGCATTTCAGTTCCACCCATGGATCAAAATTTCGGCCGATACCGATACGTATCGGACGATACGTATCGGTATTGGTATCGAACGATACATTGAATGTATCGTTCGATACATTCAATACAATTGAATGTATCGAACGATACATTCAATGTATCGTCCGATACCAACCGGTACCGATACGTATCGTCCGATACGTATCGTTTTGGAGCTCGGACGATACGTATCGGTAACCCGATATTTTGACCCATGGTTCCACCATATATGATGGAAGCAATTTATAAGACTCCTTCCAACTACCTCTAATATCATTGAGGGCGATCTCTTTTGCACGCCAAGCCCTCCGATATCCTATATTGGTTTGAAATCACGTTCTCACGTCACACATTATCTGCTTGGGAGTGTAGTTGCTATTTTCTTTTAGCTGGTCCTTCGCAATTGACGCCATCCAAAAACTTGTAGCTTGACAATGGCTCTGTTGTCTATCTCGTGGCAACCCACAAGTATGCTCTGGAGTAAATCTTTTAATTTTAAAATAATCGGAGTCTTTCATCTTCGAAGCACGTATAAACCAAGAGCATCCATCTTCACGACATCTGGCAGCAACAACCATCCGATTAGTTTCGGTCGGTTTAATTTCGAAGTTCCCATGCATTGCAAATTCCCGCAAAACATTATGGAATGATATCTTCCCAGTGAATATTTGACGGGGAACGTCAAGATTGAAAGTATTGAAGTTGAACCGCAATAGAATTTCAACTTCAGAAAAAAAAAAAAAAAAAGTTCGCTCATGTGAACAGTGGCGGACGTCCGTGAAACGAATGACGTCAGACGTCTGAAACACCAGACGTCTGTGATTTTGCCTTCCTAGGTCACGGACGTCTGTATACTCACGGACGTCCGTGGGACGAAATTTGAGTTTTTTTTAGCTTTTGTGTTTTATTTCTATTAGAACTCTTTATTTCAATTTTAATTATTGGTGGCCTATATATGAGGCTTGTAAAGACTTCTTAATTAGTTATTGAATATTTTGAATGCTTTTATGCTTGAATATTCTTTGCCTGAGATGGGTTTGGTGTGAGGCCAAGGGAGTGATTCCTAAAAGCCATTGTTATCTTCTCTATTATATTGGTTATCTCTCGATCTGTGTTTGCTTCCCCTATACCGTAGCCTAATTGTTTCCTTTCGATCCCAAAACCCTAAGCCTATTTGAAACCCTAAATCAAACATAGCCAACACCTTTTTTTCCAAACCATAAACCTGTTACAAAACCAAAACTTATTACAGACCCATAACCTATTTCCGCCACCCTGGTTCGAACCGTGAATCTACATCGGATCGAAGACGAGCGCCTAAGCCTGGAAAAGCTAGAGTTCTATCTCTAGGCCGATCTTGCCTCAAATCTAATAGTACTCGCGCATCGGACTGGACCCTAACTGGATCTCGTGTGATCTACCAACCTGAATTCTCTGAACCCTAAGGTATTTAAGATAGTTTTGAGATTACGCTTGATTAAATTCTAATTAATTTCGGCAAATCGCATTAAAATCATATTCCGCATTTTAGCGTTATCGTCCCGCGTCAATATTTGGTTTAAATTGAGAACATCGTCTACGCCAGGAACACCGCTCATTTGTTGTGCCTCATCCACCACATATATGTCTTCAATAATAGGAAGCATGTCGTTTGTGTTACAAACGTGGGATTCTGTAATATCAGTCACTCGATCATTGTGCCTTGGTTCGCTATCAGGAGGTGTACCTCTACTTTCTCTTCTGTCAAGTTCACCCCCCCTACACTCACTACAGTTCTCTGCATTGACGGTCCATATGCTGGCATCTATACTACCTCCCTTAGAGAGTGCAATAGCTTTCTCATTCCCAACTGTACCGATATTATATGCATTGCCCTCGAACACACCTCTCAGAGATGCGCTTATATTTTCGTTGGCTTGATCGATGGGGACATGCACTAAAGGAGGGTTGACTTCATTTTCACTATCTGAAACACATGTCACACCAACATGCATGTTGAAGGACGAATAATCAATTATCAACTTAATAAATTTAATTTACGAGATAATCTCAATACTATCGACTTAGTAGATTGAATTAACCTTTCATGTGAGGACGAAGTAGTAGTGGGCCGAGTAGTTACTATTGCGATAAATGGGGATGAAAAAGTATGCTCTTCGTTCCTACATCAATGTAAATAAAAAAAATTAATTTAACAAATACAATCCAACAAAGACATAAGTATATAAGCGAACTAATCAATACCGATCATAAATATATTACGCACCTTCTAATATAAAGATTATTCAGGTGGGTGACGGGAGTTTGACATACAGTAGTCGATGCACTTACAACTGTGTTACGTTGAATCTCAAACCCCTCTGATAGGCATGTAACGGGAAGGGACTCGGTGGGTGTTAAGCCGTTAGAGAAATTAGTCAAAGGATAAGTATGACAATCATTGTCTTGTCCGAAAGGAACTTTTTGTACGTAAATACATATACTATACCCGACAAACTGTGGATAATGCATCATCTCATGCACGTCATTGTCGTCATCAAGGTCTATCACATACTTTTCACCCCTACTTGTGGCATTACGTAGATAAGCTTCAGTATTGTATCTTTGATCCGAATTTTTGTCACCTCATATATTTTGACAGTTAAATCCTCTAAACTTATCTCTCTCTCTACAACCAATACTTTCCTTTTTTCGGCCAAGTACACATGTTTCGTAGAGTCGGAATCATTTAACCATCCATCATAAAAGCATAATAAGTAAACTTTATCTTCGGATGTAGCCATCGTTGATATCTACTACCAATGATTGTGACCAAAATAAAATTAAGTTAGATTAATCACTAGAGAGAGTCTAACTATATTAGAAATTATCAACAAGGATAATCAAACTTACAATGCAGAGTGCACTAGGTGACCACCAACTCCATAGAAAGTATATTTTTCAACTCATAATACATTAAGAAATACTCAAGAATAGGTAGAACACTTCTAGGTCAGTTTACGGTCACTCTAGGATAGTTTACGCCACTCTAGGTCAGTTTGCGCCACTCTAGGTCATTTTAAACTGACCCAGGGTAGACTTAGGGCATTTTAAACTGACCCAGGGTAGTTTCAAACTGACCTATGGTAGTTTATCTCACCTATTTATCAGTTTGAAACTGCCCTAGGTCAGTTTGTGCCACTCTAGGTCAGTTTGCGCCACCATAAGTCAGTTTACAAAGAAGACTGTATCAGGTGATCACCAAAATTGACCTAGGGCATTTTAAATCGACCTAGAGTAGTTTCAAACTGATCCAGGGTAGTTTATCTCACCCATATATCAGTTTTAAACTGCCCTAGGTCAGTTTGCGCCACTCTAGGTTAGTTTGCTCCACCCTAGGCCCGTTTACAGAGTCCAGGGTAGTTTATCTCACCCATTTATCTATTTTCAAACTGCCCTAGGTCAGTTTGCGCCACTCTAGGTCAATTTGCGCCACCCTAGGTCAGTTTACAGAGTAGACTGTATCACGTGATCTCTAAAACTGACCTAGGGTAGTTTCAAGCTGACCTAGGATAGTTGCAAACTGACTCAGGGTAGTTTATCTCACCCATTTATCAGTTTTAAACGGCCCTAGGTCAGTTTGCGCCACTCTATGTCAGTTTGCGCCATCCTAGATCAGTTTGCAGAGTAGAATGCACTAGGTGATGACCAAAACTGACCTAAGACATTTTAAACTGACCTAGGGTAGTTTATCTCACTCATTTCTCTATTTTCAAACTGCCCTAGATCGATTTGCGCCACTCTAGGTCAGTTTACGCCACCATAAGTCTGTTTACAGAGAAGACTGTATTAGGTGATCACCAAAATTGACCTAGGGCATTTTAAATTGACCTAGGGTAGTTTCAAACTGACTCATGATAGTTTATCTCACTCATTTATCAGTTTTAAACTGCCCTAGGTCAGTTTGCGCCACCCTAGGCCCGTTTACAGAGTAGACTGCACTAAGTGATCACCAAAACTGACCTAGGGTATTTTAAACTGACCTAGGGTAGTTTCAAACTGACTCGGGTAGTTTATCTCACCCCATTTATAAAGCCTATTTGCCACTCTAGGCCAAGCCACCTAGGTCGATTTCTGAGAAGACTGTATCAGGTGATCACCAAAACTGACCTAGGGTATTTTAAACTGACCCAGGGTTATTTCAAACTGATCCAAGATAGTTTATCTCACCCATTTATCTGTTTGAAACTGCCCTAGGTTAGTTTTCGCCACTCTAAGTCAGTTTGCGCCACCCTAGGTCAGTTTACAGAGTAGACTGTATCAGGTGATCACCAAAACTGACCTAGGGCATTTTAAACTGACCTAGGGTAGATTAAAACTGACCCAGAGTAGTTTATCTCACTCATTTCTCTATTTTCAAACTGCCCTAGGTCGGTTTGCGCCACTCTAGGTCAGTTTGCGCCACCATAAGTCAGTTTATAAAGAAGACTGTATCAGGTGATCACCAAAACTGACCTAGGGCATTTTAAACTGACCTAGGGTAGTTTCAAACTGACCAAAGGTAGTTTATCCCACCCATTTATCTATTTTAGGTCGATTTAGCCACTCTAGGTCGGGTTTGCCACCCAGGTCACTTACGAGTATCGTATCAGTGGTGATCTCCCAAACTGACCTAGGGTAGTTTCAAACTAACCTAGGATAGTTGCAAACTGACCCAGGGTAGTTTATCTCACCCATTTATCAGTTTTAAACTACCCTAGGTCAGTTTGCGCCACTCTACGTCAATTTGCGTAATCCTAGATCAGTTTGTAGAGTAGAATGCACTAGGTGATGACCAAAACTGACCTAAGACGTTTTAAACTGACCTAGGGTAGTTTATCTCACTCATTTCTCTATTTTCAAACTGCCCTAGGTCGGTTTGCGCCACTCTAGGTCAGCTTGCGCCACCATAAGTCAGTTTATAGAGAAGACTGTATCAGGTGATCACCAAAACTGACCTAGGGCATTTTAAACTGACCTAGGATAGTTTCAAACTGACCTAGGATAGTTTATCTCACCTTTTTTAAAGCGCCTATGTGGGTTGCGCCACTCAGGTTAGTTTGCTCCACCCTAGGCAGTTACAGTAGTAGATGCACTAAGTGATCACCAAACCCGACCTAGGGCATTTTAAATCGACCTAAGGTAGTTTCAAACCCACCTGCAGTAGTTTATCTCACCCATTTAGTCGTTTTCAAGCGCCTCAGGTCGGGTTCGCCACTCTCTAGAGTCGGGTTCGCCACCCTTGGTCAGTTTACAGAGTAGACTGTATCAGGTGATCACCAAAACTGGCATTTTAAACTGACCTAGGGTAGTTTCAAACTGACCGAGGGTAGTTTATCTCACTCATTTATCTATTTCAAACTGCCCTAGGTCAGTTTGCGCCACTCTAGATTAGTTTGCGCTACCCTAGGTCAGTTTACAGAGTAGACTGTATCAGGTGATCTCCAAAAATGACCTAGGGTAGTTTCAAACTGACCTAGAATAGTTACAAACTGACCCAGGGTAGTTTATCTCACCCATTTATCACTCTAGGTGGGCTTTAAGCCATCTCAGATCGATTCTGAGTAGAATGCACTAGGTGATGACCAAAACTGACCTAGGACGTTTTAAACTGACCTAGGGTAGTTTCAAACTGACCCAGGGTAGTTTATCTCACTCATTTCTCTATTTTCAAACTGCCCTAGGTCGATTTGCGCCACTCTAGGTCAGTTTGCGCCACCATAAGTCAGTTTACAGAGAAGACTGTATCAGGTGATCACCAAAACTGACCTAGGGCATTTTAAACTGACCCAGGGTTGTTTCAAACTGACCCAGGGTAGTTTATCTCACCCATTTATCTGTTTTAAACTGCCCTAGGTCAGTTTGCACCACTCTAGGTCAGTTTGCGCCACCCTAGGCCCGTTTACAGAGTAGACTGCACTAAGTGATCACTAAAACTGACCTAGGGCATTTTAAACTGACCTAGGGTAGTTTCAAACTAACCTAGGGTAGTTTATCTCACTCATTTATCTATTTTCAAACTGTCCTAAGTCAGTTTGCGCTACTCTAGGTCAGTTTGCGCCACCCTAGGTCAGTTTACAGAGTAGACTGTATCAGGTGATCTCCAAAACTGACCTAGGGTAGTTTCAAACTGACCTAGGATAGTTGCAAACTGACCCAGGGTAGTTTATCTCACCCATTTATCAGTTTTAAACTACACTAGGTCAGTTTGCGCCACTCTAAGTCAGTTTGCGCCATCCTAGATCAACTTGCAGAGTAGAATGCACTAGGTGATGACCAAAACCGATCTAAGACGTTTTAAACTGACCTAAGGTAGTTTATGTCACTCATTTCTCTATTTTCAAACTACCCTAGGTCGGTTTGCGCCACTCTAGGTCAGTTTGCGCCACCCTAAGTCAGTTTACAAAGAAGACTGCACCAGGTGATTCAACCATGACATGAAAAAAATGACCTAGGGCATCTTATCTAACCCGTTTCTGATTTTGATGTAGAGAAATAAAGAAGAAAAATAAGAGGAAGAAGAATCATTGAGAGAGATAGAGAGGCTTACAGTGAGAGAGAGAGAGAAACCCTACCGTTTTCTTCGTCGGGGAGGTTGACACGAAGTCGGCGAGGTTTGCACGAAGAAGAAGGGGAACCAGCGTGAGAAAGAAAGGAAGAGAGGAGAAAAAGGGAATAGTGTAGGTTTAATACCCTATTAGTCTAAAAAAATAAAAGAGGCCTTGCTATGGTATTTCTAACTTAAGGGGTTCGATTGTGATAAATCAGGATAATGGAGGATTTTTTAGGGCAATTGGCCTAAAAACTAACATGGACGCCCCTATTATTCACATACATATCTAAATTTCATATTTTTGACTTATTTAACCAACTTTGGTACTTAATGATGGTTCTAAGTTCTAACACCACATGCACCCATAAGGAAGAGAAAATAATTGACAAAAGTCTATTATGATTTTGCAAGTTTGAGTTGGGCATTTTTGCAAGCACTTGGTGTGCAATGAAAATACACCCTAGTAGCAGTGAAAAACCATCTCATATATGAAAATTCAGAAATGAACCATCCATAGATCTGCCCATCTACAATGGACTTGAAAAAAATCTAATGAATCAACCATAAATAAGAGAAAATAATTGACAAAGTCCTATGATTTTGCAAGTTTGAGTTGGGCATTTTTGCAAGCACTTGGTGTGCAATGTAACTACACACCAGAGACACTGCTATTAGCCAACTGTAATCCAACAGAAATCACACAACAAATACTGCAATCACATCTAAAAACCCTTCATAACCATCAAGTTTAAAACTATTCTTAATTAATGAAAAACCTAACAATATGCACCATGGTGAATGCATGAGATGGAGAAGTGAAGTTGGAAGCAAATATAAGTGCGCAATATGGAAAGTATACAGCAGCACAAGGAATCATTAAGGCGAATTTTGAGTCCGCCATATAATAGCTCTAACAAAAGAGTTGATCATAAAACAGAATGAAGACTTTTTTGGTAAAAACAAAAAACATAAAAAATTCCTCATGGTAACTAGATGATAAGCAATCAAATTGTTATCTACAAAAACAATAAACAACAAAAAATGATATATGAAAAATTTTAACAAATTATCGACCAATGCATATACAAAGTCTCATGCTTCTGAATAGCCTTGACAAGGTAGGGCACAAAAAAGAATTAAGCATGATCCTTTTAATAATTAGGTATGAAAATCAGGCCTCGGTCCATTTATGCTACACCTAATATAGAGCTTAGGAGGTATGGCCAAACATGAATGGGAAATGATTTAAAACTAAGCCCGAGCCTAGCTAAATTTCAGATGTGGCTCTGGGAAACCAGCATTGAAGCTCTAGTGTAGACACAGAATCAAATCGTTAACCTAGAAGATAGAGATATCAGCCTTGCTGAAGCTAAAAAATCGCACAATCGAAAAAAAAAACATGAATCGTAAACCTAAAAAATCACAGAATCGGAACACAGAATCGCCTTGCTGAAGCTCTCGCCAAATAAAGAAGTCTAATGGAGAGAAATGAGAGAGAGTCGTCCTTTTAAGAGGATCTTATTCCACCAATTAGATTTTGAAATTCCAACAAATATATTATTACAAAAACAAATCCCTAGAAAATAATTGCCTCAATTTTTTTATTCAAAATTCCAACAAAAAAAACCTAAAAATGATTTACCTTTAACAGAACTGCTTCTTTATCGGTCTCAGAATCGTCTTCGGCTTCTTAGAGAAAATCCAGACCTTCGAATCAAGCAATAAAAAAATAAATCCTTCAAAAAATTCAAGATCTATAAGTAACTATACATAGTTTCATCAAATTTCCAAAGATAAACAAACTCCACTCAATTTTCCAAAAACCAGAGCCCTAAAACACTAAAACAACCAAAATCCCGGCCAGATCCGAACATCTATATCAAAATGCACGGGAAAACGTGACGTTTGCATGAAATCTACTCATTTTAACGAGAAAAATCAAGATCTAAACCCCGCGAAAGCATAAAAAGGCCAAAAAACTCAATATCTACAGAGAAAAAAGATGAAGTAGATAGAGATTTATGCACCTGGAAGAGTAGCTTAGCCCCATATTTGACCATGTATCGGATTTCTACTCTAAATCTTGATTTTCAGCCAAAACAAGCTCCTGGAGGAAGAAGGGTTGAGAGAGAGGAAGAGAGAGAGAGAGAGTCTAGGGTTTTAGAGAGAAAAAGAAGGAAGGGTTGAGAGAGAAAAGAGAAAAGTTTGGGGGGTTTTCCCGATTGATTTTCACGTGATGATAGCACGCGATGAGAAGGATATTTATTAAATTAATTTTTAATTTAAAAAATCACTGCTTTAACTTAAGAAACTATTGTTTTAGGCAGTAAAATATTACACTACTATTTTAAGCAATGATTTATTTAATGCTGCTAAAGTAATTTTTTCCTCATTTTGACGTAGTGTGAGTAGCTAGTTTCCACTAGTTTACATCATATATATTTATAAAGATACATATTTTTTTATAAATGTTTCATCTCCTAATTTTCTCATATTTTATGCAATTTTATAGTTTTTACCATTTTAAATAAATTTTTACACATTTTTTACAATTTACTAATTTATTATTTTGTTTCACGACGTTTTGCAACTATGAATTCAACACCTCAAATACAGCGCCAGATTAGCTACAACTCAAAGACTGTAAAAAATTCCGCATAGCATAACCGATAGATGTGAATTCCGATCTATAATTCCACACAAATCACATAACTAAGAAAACCCTAATTATATTCTCAACCGATATCCTTAAGAAACTCAACAACAAGTTCCTAAATCAGAATCATAAAACGAAACTACATCTTTAAATGGAAAAAAATAAAGTTATAATGAATTATATTGCAAAATGCAGACACAATTTCGATCGATCTTGACGAATGCTAGATGAAATATCAAAAATAAAAAATAAAAAATAACCAAGGAGGTATATGAAATTGAAATTTCTAGAAAGCAGAATGCCTAATTTACAAACACCTGTCTTTGCTACAATCCTCAAAGACGTTTGAGAAAAAAGACATACTTTTGAAGGGCATATGACCGTTGACTGAGGTTGGATCTGATGTATACAAAATTAAAAAGTATACTTGCCGCCTACAATCTAAGCTCAGATTCTGAGCTAATCTGAGCGTTTCTCTTGGACAACTTGCTGTTGTTTTCACTGGGAAACGATTCGGAATTCCACTTCCCTAGGACCACTCTCAAACGACAGACTCTTCCCAAAAAACTCAGATTCTGGATAAAATCCGGCTCCCGAACAAGGCCTTAGGCGGGAGTACTAGTTTTACGAAAATTTTGGAGCTCTAGGTGGACCACCTCTTGAGCCTATGCCCAAGTGAGTCAAAATACTGCCATATGTACAAAAGTCTATAGTTGAATCTTCTCACGTGTTGTCCACCCGCAAGACACCAAACTTATTGCCCCGAGAGGCTTCGTCTCAGGCGATATTTATAATCATGCTTATGAAGTTGAATTAATGGATTAATTATACTTTCTTTTTGTAACTCTTTTTTATAATGAGTTTATTGTTTATTGGTGGTTCACTCGCTCATGTGTGTGATCTTGTGACGAGCACGGACTCCCATACAGTGTAAAGTTTGTACACGTCACATGTTCGCACAAATAGGTGGACTATTTTTCCGCCCGTGATATTGGACCGCGTACCTATCATATACAAACTCTTTTATAACTGACTACCTATAATCCATATGGATGATGAACTATATATTGCACCTAATTTATTGTTTTAAATTATTTTATTTATTATTATACTTTTTAGGGAAATTTACCTGACCGACCATGTCAGATGTACCTTTTACTGCAGAGACCCTATAGTTTTATCTTTACCCAAATTGACCAATTGGAAGCCTAGCCGACCCTAAGGATAGCAAAAAGTCCAAATTACTCTCTTTCTTTAACACACAAAAACATTATCTTCTTCCTTATTTTAATCTGCTACAGTTTTTAAAAATAAGAGGTGACAAAGGTGACGGCATCTTCTCCTCAATCCAATCTCTTCCGATTTGCTATTTGGATTGACCAAGATATACCTTTGTAAGGTAATATTGTCTCTTAAAAAATAATAATAATAAATAAAAATTTAAACAGTCGATGTCAACTCTTAACACAGTCGATGCCGACTGTATAAACAGTCGATGTCAATTATACAATAAAAAAAATAAAAATAATAATAAATAAATAAATTATACAGTTGATGGCGACTGTATACACAGTCACCATCGATTGTGTAAACAGTCGATGTTGACTGTATATAAAATAAAATAAAATTATAAAAAAAAAAAATTATACAGTTAATGGCGACTGTATAGTATATAAAATAAAATAATAATAAAAAAAATTATACAGTTGATGGCGACTGTATAGACAGTCGCCATCGATTGTGTAAACAGTCGATGCCGACTGTAAAACATATATATATATATATATATATATTTACTTATTTATTTATTATTTTATTTTTTTTTCACATTCGATGGCAATTGTATACACAGTCACCATCGATTGTGTAAACAGTCAATATCGATTGTTTTCACAGTTGATGTCGATTGTGATTTTAGCATCGAAAAAAAATAATTTTAAAATAAATACATTAGAAAGAAGAAGAAAAAATATAAATATCAGATGACATAGATCTAGCTGTATCCTTTTTTTTTATTTGACGATTTAGATATAGGTGTACCTTAGAAATAAAGCTTCCTGTTGAATCTCTATGCTGAGAAAGATCCTTGAACAGATTACAATGAGGAGCATATTACAATGAGAAAGAAGACGATGCTTTTGTGCGTTAAAGAAATGGATAATTTTGACTTTTTATTGTAGCTAGGCTTGGAGCCAGTCGATTTGGGTAAAGGTAAAACTATAGGATCTCTCCCGTAAAAGGTACATATGACAGAGTTGGTCAGGTAAGTTTCCCTACATTTTATAGTTCCGAAAATTTGTCCAAAAGAATTTTCTATTTTAACCACGTTTACATTTTGGATGACTCAAGCAATGTCCTCGGTGCTTGGGCCCGACTACTGCCTCCAAATACCTATTTTCACTTTGGATGAAGATTTAATCAAAAAAAGATTTAAGAGGGAGTTACCGGCGTCATAAGATTGTCTATCGAAGCTTATGAATAGCTATTTGCTCTTGAACGTTTGCTCCATTTTCAAGGCGACATCCCTAATTGTCACGACCCCTAAAAATTTCGAAAGTCAGCTTTGACTAACTCAACAGTTAAAAGACTATTCAAAAGCCTCCTAATCTTATGATATCGGTCAGGACAGTCAACTTCTTTCTCGTATATACACTTACGTGTAAGCTGCATGTCGTTTGTGCCATTTGTTCCCACCAAAAAACGATGTGTACGAGCTAACTTAACATGTACACTCTCTCTCTCTAACTTAACATGTACTCTCTCTCTCTTGAACTTAACATCTAGCTAATTTTTTTTCTTCTCTCTCTCTCTAACATAACATTATAGCTAATTATTCTCTCTCTCTCTCTCTCTCTCTCGCTCGCTCTTTCATTTCTACTTTCTAACAAACGGCATACTCCAATACAACACCAAATTCTTCCTAGGGTTTCCCCTCTTTCTTTCTCCGTTTTCTCTCCGAATTCCACCTCCAATCTTCGTCTTCTTCAACTCTCCACAAAACCTCTCTACTCTCAAGCAAATCTCCGCAAATTTCTCTGCTTTTTATTTGATTTTTCTGCATTCGCTCCATGAAGAAGGAAAGCGTCAACTTGCAGCTGATTCGAATTCCAAAGCATTGCCAGAAACCCAGAACCCGTCGTGGAACCGAGCCTCCCACTCCCTACGCTGTCGATCGCCGTCACCGTTATCGTGGTTCGTCAATCCCTTCCAATTTCATTTGATTGCCATTATTGGGGTTTAGAATTGTGCGGGATTTCATTTTGGGAATTCAGATTTTAATTCTACTTGATCTTTACGTCTTGCTGTGTATGTTATTATTCTGCTAGAATTTGAGCAATTTTGTGTTTCTAAATTGCTAAAAATTTAGAAACACAGTTATGGATTCAAATGTACATAGAGTAATTCAGACTATAATTCTAGTTTAGCTTGTCGTATTGATGTGTACGAATTTTTAGCAATCTTGGCAATTTTGGGTTTCTAAATCGGGTCTTGGTGGCACGGATCACGATATGTGTGGGGTTACGAAATTATGAATTCAAATAGTACATAGATCATCTTAACGCAGAATGCAATTCTCTCCCGCGACGAAGCGAGAATTTGGGCATATAATGTGGTTAAATTGTTCTCGAGGAGTATTAAACTAGTTCCATGTTACAAGGTTTACTGGTTCGCTCTGCTGGAATTCAGGTTGGCTGTTGGGCACCGAAGAGATTGCGGCTTTAACTTTCCACACCACTGTCATTTGGGTGCTTTTGGCTACAATGGTGAGGTTCTTATCAAAATGAAATATTAAAATTTTACAATAATGTTTTTATATAATGAATAAAATGTTTTATAGCTTATTGGTTAAAGATCTATATTAGAAAATGAATTTTAAGCTCAAATCGTCAATAAAAACAGGGCAAACCAGAGTGAACCAGATAGAAAACCTGTTCACCTAGCCATACTGAACCAAACTGCAAACTGGTTCGATGTGTACTGTTTCACAGTTTGCATGTGTACGAGTAAATTAGGAAACCCTGAATTTCGTAATTTCCTGTTTCTCGTTAGAGGTCGCCACACGTTACATTGCCTACAGATTTATGGAATACCAGGCTAGTCCCCATTTCGCAATCAGAATAGCTATTTATGTAACTGTCAGCAGCCTCGATGCTAAGAATACTTTAGTCTCGGTGTCACTCTTGTAAATTCTTGAAATCATCTGGTCTAATGTATACAACTAGGCACAAGGGGCTTATTTGATTTGATAAGTACAAATCCTTCATACGTTACCAAAGAGTTTATCCCGTAAAAACACTCCTTCCCCTGCAGTTTACCATGAAGAAGTGCATTTTTCAGTCATCTAATACTCTATTCCTTCCCTGCTTGTGAACTGCAGTATGTTCACAAGCAGATTGTATCAGTGCAACATGAGCAAATGATTCATTGTAATCACCAACATGCTTCTAATCCAATCATAAGGCGAGGAGGAAGCGCTATACTTATTTATTGTCCTATATTTGGATTTACTTGTTCGTACATGATTGTTCTGAGTTCTATGATTCATATAAATTTGGGTTTGATCTTTCTTGTAAGTGGTGCATGTTTACAGTGCACGTGCAAGTGTTCATTTGATTTGCCAGGTAGCAGCAGGTAGAGCAATCACAGAAAGTACCTTTTGGGCAAGGAACTATATGTTTAGGACAAGTTGACCAAGCACATATCGTAGTGTTTCAGGCTGGGTCTAACCTCATCACAGTCCTCGGTTTGGCAGTTCGGTCATGGTTTTGGGTGTGGTTTTCTTTGGTCATGTGATTTTCTTTTTTGGTTGCTCAGGTCACCTCTGAGTAGGTTACCTTCTTTGATCGATCACTGTTGTTGACAAGCATCTTGCTTTGCCATTCTCTTTGCATTGTTGTTTTTATTTTTTATAATAATGTAATCTCTACTTGCTGGTCAGAAAAAAGGCATGGACTTAGATATGTATATAAGCTGGAATTATGGAGAAAGAGTCGAGATTCAAGAGGTTTGAAAATTATCAAAACAAAGATTGCAAATTTATTGAACATGATGTCTAAGAGGATGATTTAGTTAAAATAGAAAACCATCTAGTGACACATTGCCATAAACTTCTTTATTAGGCTCTACTTTTTTACAATCAGATGGTGGATTTGAGGGCATATTTGACGCGGGACGACACGCTAAAACACTAATATGTGAATTTGGGATTAACTTTAGAATGAATTGAATAGCGGAAATATTCAAAATCATACAACACATAAAATTAATTCAATGATATTAATAAAACAATTAGGTTAATCCATTTTAGCGTTTACATGCGTAAAAAATTTTCAATCTAGAAAAACGGCTCCGATGAGGGAACTCGAGTGTCGTTCTAGTTTAGGGCATCAATCGATAATCGCAATATCATCTCTTGACTCCTCGGGGATTTTAAATGAAATAAGGTTTAAAATAATTCAGTAAAAGGGGAACAATTTGGGATTTTGATTTTTATCAACGGAATTAAAGAAAGATAATACCTGACAACAACTAGAGAAAAGACAAAATAAAGGGATAGATTCTAAGGTTTCACACTAATGGTTTCTTGAAGCTTCACACCACGGTTGTACGTCGGCTTCACACCAAGTCGCACGAGAAACGATTGCTCACTCCTCAAGGTTTGAAGGATTCACTCCCTTGGTTAAAAACTCTTATCAAACTTTCTAGGGTTTGCACAAAAGCAACTCTCTTTTCATTCAATAATCAATCATAATTAATAAAGTGTTTACAATGCCTTTATATAGGCTAAGAAAACCAAACCCTAAACAACATAAAACTCGCAATAAAAGAATTCTAAAATAATAAAAGACTAAAAATGACAATTTTCAAAAATAAAAATTTTCGTTACTGGGGCGGAATTGTCCACGGCGCGCTATTGTACTGTTCACAGTGTGTTGTGGTACTGTTCATAGACGTCTTATGTCTTATTTTTCTACCTTCTCTTTTGTTTTCTTCTTTATGTTTTCATCTGCCTTATTTTGTTGAATGTCCCTATCAATACTCTCCGGGTGGGAGAAACTCATCTCCGATGAGTTAGGGAACCCATGGATGCCACACTTCAGAAGCTCAACTCTTGGCTTGCCCTTCCACATTGTGAGATACTTCTGATTCTTACCTTCATTGGCATGAAAGCTTGGAAAAACTATAACCTTCTCAATCGACCATTTCTCATATGAGACAGGTAAGGTATGGGATAGAAACTAGGTAAATGGGTGTGGTTTGATTGGGTGCTCAAGAAGGAATGGATCAAAGTGCGGGGTTGTAGGATCTAGAATAGGTGTAAGATCCTTACAACAACTATCGAATGGTTGCCCTTGTCTAGAGGAAGATCTAGACCTTCACCATTACCTCTTTCCGAGATTTGGAAAGATTCCACATGCTCGGGACTATAAGGAATTAATATAAAACTGTTAGTATCAAATTCATTAAACATATTCAACGTATTAGTGCGATCAGACATATTTTCAATGTTCAATAAATTATGATTGTTAATCCTATGCAATTTAGAATGAGGATATGTTTCTACCAACTCTAATGACTCACTTGGTGCGGACACACTATCAGCACCGTCTCCGGTAATAGGAACTGTCCTAATGCAACCTACGGTTTTGACCGGAACTTCACCTTCGTTATCACTTGGCGTGTCACACGATTCGTACACTGCTTTAGGTAACTCATTGCTCTCTTTCTTGGCATGCTCCTGAATAACCAAGGTTTGACCCCTACTGTGGCATTAGGATGCAAAGTGACCAAAACCTTTACACTTATTTATTGCGGAGCACGCCTAGAACTCTCGATCATTGGTCCCTTTCTTTTGTCAACCTGAGGAATCATGGATTTTGAAGATTGACTAGAGGCATTATTTCCCTTTTCTATAGGATTAGATTGATATTCAAGTTTGAAAGATTTAGATCGGCCATTACTGGGGGTATCGAGATCCCATTATAATTCTTCAACCCTAACAAAACATTCCTTGAGATCCGCAATGGGATAAGGAATGAGTTCCCTCTGTAACTCTGGGCGAAGACTCATTCGGAATTGGGAGAGGGTAACTTTTGCTGGCTCATCGACATCGGCCTGGGTCATCAGGTCTTTAAACCGATCGATGTACTCTGCGACTGGAGAATCTCCTTGATGCAATGACTGCCACTGATCAAGAATACGTTCATCATATGATACGTGAACGTATTTTTCATGCAGTTGGACTTTCATTTCAGTTCACATAGAAATAACACGAAGACCCTGGATTTGCCTACAACGCTCTACTCCCAACCAATAAAGTCTAGCTTGACTCATAAGCTTGACTTTGGCAAATCTGACCTTGCGCTCTTCAGACATGGCATATTGCTCGAAGTAGTTTTCCATGTTGGCAACCCATTCGAGCAAGACCTCGGGTTGTCTTTTCCCGTCAAAAATAGGCATCCATTTTCACCGATTTCATGACTTTATCGTCTTGACTGATTTGAATTTCACGACGATGAGGACCCTCCCTCCTATGGTCGTTGGGGTTGACTCTAATGTGATTCTCAGCGATAAGCTTATTGATCTCTTCAAAACGGGTTTCTAAAGCCTTATGTCTAACTTGTTGATCAGCAATGTGCGCATCCATCCGAGTTTGACTAGTGATCACCTTAGATGAAAGATCTCTAATCAGGGTTTCTAAGCTACTGGTATCCATTATGGAATTATGCAAAATTAGATGGTGTAAGATAAATCTGAAATGGAAATAAATAAACCCTAAAACCTATATGAACACGGAGAAACCTAAACTAAGACTGTGCTCTGATACTAAAACTGACGCAGGACGACACGCTAAAACACTAATATGCGAATTTGGGATTAACTTTAGAATGAATTGAATAGCGGAAATATTCAAAATCATACAACACATAAAATTAATTCAATGAAATTAATAAAAAAATTAGATTAATCCATGTTAGCGTTCGCATGCGTGAAAATTTTTCGATCTTGAAAAACGACTCCGATGAGGGAACTTGAGTTTCGTTCTAGTTTAGGGCATCAATTGACAATCGTAATATCATCTCTTGACTCTTCGGAGATTTTAAATGAAATATGGCTTAAAATAATTCAGTAAAAGGGGAACAATTTGGGATTTTGATTTTTTTCAACGGAATTAAAGAAAGATAATACCTGACAACAACTAGAGAAAAGATCAAAGAAAGGGATAGATTTTAAGGCTTCACACCAAGGGTTTTCCGAAGCTTCACACCATGGCTGTACGTCGGCTTCGCACCAAGTCGCACGAGAAACGATTGCTCACTCCTCAAGGTTTGAAGGATTCACTCCCTCGGTTGAAAACTTTTCTCAAACTTTCTAGGGTTTGCATAAAAGCAACTCTCTTTTCATTCAATAATCAATCCTAATTAATAAAATGTTTATGATGCCTTTATATAGGCTAAGAAAACCCTAAACAATATAAAACTCGTAATAAAAGAGTCCTAAAATAATAAAAGACTAGAAATGACAATTTTCAAAAATAAAAATTTTCGTTGTTGGGGCGGAGTTGTCCACGGCGCGCTATGGTATTGTTTATAGCGCGTTGTGGGACAGTGTACTATTGTACTATTCACAACGTGTTGTGGTATTGTTCACAACACTATTCACAAACGTCTTGTGTCTTAATTTCTGACTTCTCTTTTGGTTTCCTCTTTATGCTTTCATCTGTCTTGTTTTGTTGGATGTCCCCATCAATATCAAATGGGATTAATGCTTGTTGGATGAAATGACGACAAGCAAGCGAGTATTGTGTGACCCAATTGGAGGGACTTTTTATAAGAGAACGGTAAGACTTGCCATAGTATATGGTGTAGAATGTTGGGCAATGAAATAGCGACAAGATAGAGTGCATGCGGCGGAGGTGTATATGTTAAGATGGATGTATGAAGTAACAAAAAAGGATAAACTTAATAATGATAACATAAGAGGAAATCTGAGTGTGGCACACGAAATGTCGCTTGAGGTGGTTTAGATGCTCAACGGTGGTCAGAAGCAAACCCTATACGAAGGATTGAGACACTACAAGCTTAAGGAAGTGGGATAAATGAAGACCAGTAAAACCTTGAGGGAATCGATAAGTAGTGATATGAAGGATTCCGGAGTTATGGAAAGCTTAGCACCGTTCAGAAACGGGTTAAAATAAGCAGAAACGAGTTAAGGGATAGGACTTGCAAAGCCGACCCCAAGTACATGGGATAAGGCTATGTTGATGATGATAATGACCTATATATTTACGTTAAGATACTTCTTTGTGAAAATTATATGGGATTTCTTATATTCACGTCACTTTAGAAGAAAGATGATTTCCACATACATGGCGCAAATGTTTAGGAGAAATTGGCAATCCTGGAACTAGAAAATGATAACTTTTTCATTACATGTAAATACGTTACGGCTACTAGTCCTTTTTTCTCGCATGCCCTGATGATATATTTTTCTATTAACATTTCTTGGGTGGAAATTTTCATAAAGAATCTGAGGCTTTATTTTCTAAACATTTGAAACAACAGGTTCCATGTTCGAGTTCTCAAGCTGCAAAGATGATTCATCCAGCATCACAACAGCTAGCATGGGTCAAGGCTGCCGTGCTTCCATTTTTAAAAATAGTAAAAGGATGCCTAAGTTTTCTCTGGTTCAGTGCTCTATCTCTCAGGATGGAGGTCATAAAGGACAGTTGTCGAATTCCATTGAAGTATCGTTTACTGAAACTGAATCAGTAGCCCAAAATGCACTTCCGCATACTTGCCACAATAGGTAAATGTCTATGGCATGGCGGTTTTGCAGGAGTTACTCATTCTTCTTGTAGTCGTTTATTTTTTATACCATCTGAATGCAGGAGCAATCTACTGAACTTAACTTTTCCTTTCAAGTTGTTTCCTGCATCTGGCATATTATTTTAAATGTTTACAATGAATGTTGCCTAAGCCCTAAACCTTAAACAAAGGCTCAGCTGTAAGTGTAGGTGTATTGGCCGCTTTCTCACCTTTCTAGCAATGTATGCATTTCTCTTTTTTCACATACAATTGATATTTGTTTTCTGTATATGGAGTCTGGATTGGTTAACATCCTCAACAATATATACTATTCTGAGATCTATTTTTCTTGTATTTCTAGTACAGTGAGGAACTTTTGTTTAATATATTTTTCAAAACTTTGTTTGTTCCTTTAGGATTTGAGTATAAAAAGGGTCGGTTTTCAAGGGAATTGATGACTGTCTACTACAATTGGCTCTTGATAGCTAATCACTTTTTCTTAGCTTCACATCTTCATTTGCCTAAATTTTGGATAAAACATTTCCAATTCTGTGCATTCCATTGCACTTGTTGATTTAACTGCCATAGATTAGGCCTTGTGGGAGTATTAATTATGTCATTTATATGTTCCAATTTAGCTGGCTTTAGAAGACTCCTTTCTTGAACAAAGTCATGGTTTCTTATTTGAATTTTCCATTTCCGAGGGATTGTGTTTCCCTAAACAAATTGCTAGTTGTCGTTAAAAGCCATGTGAAACGACCAATTTATGTTGTGAACCTATTGATTTTCTTGACCTATTTTACGTTATGAATGAGGGGTTATTGTCTAAGTGTGAGCTAAAAACCATATATAAGATGTGTTTAGGCAGAGGATGGTAATTACTCTCTTTAGTCTTTACTGCTTTACACCTTTAGTTTTTCCCCATCTTATTAGTTTAGTTAATGTGTTTTGGCATATCAATGCCCCACATCATGAACGTTGCATTTGTTTCAACTGGGTTAGCTGGGATTGAACCTGCAACCTCAAGGTTGCAATATTGTCAACCTTCCTCTTGAGCTACAGGTCCGACCCTGACCATTGCAATAGTCATGCACTTATTAAAGGCATCCCCTGGCTTCTCTCCTAATATCTGCTCTAGTACCCGATGTAATTGTCACTCCATTCCCATCTCTACAAAAGGTGTGTCTATGCATCTAATCAATATCTTACAGAAATGAGGTTCTTGCTGGACAAATATGGGTACATGAGATCATAAAATTCCAGGAGTTTTTACTCACTATGGCATCAATCTGGCTGTTATTCTGTGGATTTATGTTTAGAATCATGAATTATTCAAATATCTCAGCTGATTCATCCCTGAGACATTTTTCTCTTGTATGGAATTATGGAGAGCTTTTCTTTCACTGTTAAGGTGCATATAAATATTTTTATGACTCTTTCCATCCATGCCATTGATAAGTGGGATGTCTGCAGCATTTTGTATCGGGATTTGGGAACTGATCTTTTTTATTATGGGGTTTTGAATCTTTCTCAAGTTGAGGCAATTTGTCCTAGTCACAAGTACACTCAGCAAAATTCATTGAGATTCTTTGTGAAAGACTCGTTCAAATCATTTT
Source organism: Chloranthus sessilifolius (assembly GCA_021018995.1). Taxonomy (NCBI): domain Eukaryota; kingdom Viridiplantae; phylum Streptophyta; class Magnoliopsida; order Chloranthales; family Chloranthaceae; genus Chloranthus; species Chloranthus sessilifolius. The sequence goes on along the minus strand of CM037587.1, from coordinate 119,915,275 downwards.
CATTTTTAAAATTCCTTTCCTATGACTTGACCTAGATACTGTACTAGACACACTTACGTGTATTATATGCAGGGATATTGGACAATATAAAAGTGGCCATATTGATACTCTGTCTACTGCTGGACCACCTTTTACTCCTGAGAAATCTACATTTCAAGTTACAGGAAGAGACAATATCTGTGTTTCTCCTGGAATTGTTGTATGGGCTAAAACTGATAACCATGAGTGGTGGCCTGCAGAAGTAGGTTATTATTATATTCCGCTGAACTTTGTTTAATATGGGCTCTGCTGCATCTTCAATTCTGTTGCCTAGATGGTTGAACGGTTCAAGAGTATTAATATTTCGTTTACTCTGCTAACTAAATATCTTCAGGTCAAGGAGGAAAGAACAGCTCTATCAAGTAGGAGTCATCAACGGGTTAATGGACAAATTTTAGTACAATTCTATGGGGACCATGAGTAGTAAGTTTGTAAAGCATTTGATAATGGTTCTTTGTATATTTGAAACCTCACACTAAATTCGAATTTATAATTTTAGCCTGCTCTTTAGTTGAAGAAGCTGAAACTGTAATGTAAATTTTCAGTGCTTGGGTTGATCCAGCAGAAGATCTATCGCACTTTGAAGATGTGAGTATAAAAAATTTCAAATGACTTCTGTCAAAGACAACTCCAAAAAAACTTTTATGCAGGGCAAGATTGACTGGTGCTGAGGGCACCTTAAAAGGTGCATGTGGCTGGTGTCATATAAGTGAGCATCTAGTTTAGCTGGAGACTGAGCTTGCTAGCCAGTGTCATCACCTATACTGTTTGGACACTTAAAGATAAGTGATATAGCTATCTCACAATTCAGTTTTGAGTATAATGCCTAATCCACTACACACCCCTCCTCTACTCAGGTAATCACCTTGGTTATCTCACTAGAGTGTTGGATCCAGCCCAAGTGGCTTGTCCATGTAAGCATAGTCACCAAGTCAGAGTTCGGGAATAGTCAGTAAGGGGAAAATTCGGAAAAAACTGGAAAGTTCAAGAATTAAGAAAAAAGAAAAAGCTTAACAGTTATGAAAAGTATATAAATAAATAATTTTGAAAGCATTGCGATTTATTGAAAAGTCACAAATTATTTGGGATTTAATTGCAAAATTTGCAGCTACTAAAAAAGGCAACTTTATGAAAAATTCGTGATTAAGATGAGATCTATTCGTTTTACGAATAATATTATGCACTTCAATCGCGACTTTTTTGAAAAAGTTGCAGACTTTGGTGACTATGCATGTAAGTCTAAGCTTATATACGACGGAATCTGGGCCATTGTCAAATTCAGTGAAACATTTTTAAGTTCCAAATGATAAATGGTTAGTATGCTTAGTATTATGGGCTGTTTGTCATTGTTTTGTTGAATTAAATTTAGGCAGACATTGGCTTGACTTTCTGGCGTACTGTGCAGCAAGCCCAAATCCAGGAGACAGAGGGGATATCTAAACACTCATGTGATATGCGAGCCCATTTTTGGGTGTCAAAATATGGAGAGAATGAGATTTCTTTGAAAAAAAAACAGGTGTACATGAGTCTCTTAAGTGAAAAGATTAGAAAAATAACTGAAATAAGAAAAGAGAAAGCGAGAAGAATTATTTGAGATATTTTAAAAGAAAAATTGGAAAAGATAAGAGAGAGGGCATGAAAAATATGGATTATGTGAGGTAGTTTAAAAGAAATTTTTGAAAAGAGAGAGAGAGAGAGAGAGAGAGGGAAGGGATCACACGCATGCAAGGAAAAAAGTGTGATGATGTGGCATATAAGATATCAGTGATCTCACTGAAGGAGCGGAGAAACAGATGGAATCTGCTGCTCTATTAATAAAATTTCCCTAGTACAGATATTAAAAAAAGTGAGCAATAGTGGTGAGTGAAGTTTTAGATCTTTTACTGAGTAGTGTAGCATAGAATTTTTATTATAGGAACGTATCAAGATTCTACTTTTTTCCTTCTTTTTTTTTAAATATAAAAGTAAGTCTAAGAGGGAGGAAGTGAAGAATGTTTTGGTGAATTTTTTTTATTTAAAAAATTAAGAAATTAAATAAGAGAATTGATTCTGTGTTTCTAGCTCTAGGCTATATTTCTTCCATTGCTGTGCCAGCCGCAGTTTGCATTGATGTGCCAGCCTTTGCCAGCTACATTTTCCTATGCTGGCTATGCCTGGATACTTATATCAGGCAGAAGGACCCTTGCTGATATTGTACGATGCAGACTGAGACATTGGAGATGCTCTTAAATAAGATTTCACAATTATATTTTTTAATTGCATAAGCAGCCCCTTAGTGTCCCATATGGTCTTGTCTTATATCCATGTATTGTACTAGAGATGTGTCAAATCCTTATCCAGGTTTTAGAAAAAGCCAACTCGTATCTGCCCTTACATATTTCCGCCGCTACCAGAAGAAACAGGATAGTTCAAATCCCCTACATATATCTGCTTTTGAATAATTTTACTCAAGTAACTCATCCTTGACCAACTTAGTAACTAGTTGATTTTTATCACTGTTACCTTCACTTCCACAATTTTCTAGATAATTGCCTTTTATACGTAGAAACCTACAGCTGCATATATCTGATATTCTGAAGTATTTGTTTATGATGTTAGTGCTTTGAAGAACGGAGCTGCAATCCGATGAAAGCATTCCAAGATGCTCTGAAACAAGTAGTTCTACACCTTTTCTGACAATACAACTTTCTTGAGATAATTTTTTAAATGTTGTGATACCAGGCAGTCCACATCTGTTTGTTCAATTGGTATTTTGCTTGTCTCATTCTAGGCCTTACACAAAAGGGACCACGTAAATTTGTCTGATCATCCAAATAAAAGCTCCGATGTGCTGAAGAGCTCAATTGAAGATGATAAATTAAGTGTGTGTTTGATTTATACCCTCGTAATGTTTTCTGCTTCAGTCATCAAACTGAACATTCTGTTCTTTGGCACTCAAGTGCCTTAGCTGCACCCCATGCGAGGCAGCAGTTAAACACTATTTTAACTCTGTTGCTATTACAGTAAAAGAGATCCGATTAGGTACCCAACCTGAGTACCAGAAGTGGCACTTGGGTCAATCGTCATTTGTTCAAATGGTCAAGCTTTGGGACTGGCACTGCCGTCTATGAGCACACAAACCAGAGGAAGATCACTTTTTGGCCTTTCACTGGTTTAGCTCCTACAAATCATCAGTGCATTTATGAGGGTTGCCGAGTTGAGATTGACCCAAGTGCCACCGCCGAGGGCACTCAGGTCGGGTACCTACTACTAAGTCTACAGTAAAATTATGGATAAATTTAGCACCGAACTTGAACTTAGATATCTCCCCCTCTCTTATACTCCACCAGATAAATGGACTGCATCAAGTTCAAGCAGGACAGATGATGATTACCTTGGAAGAGGACGGGGTAAAAGGAGACGGAAGCCGAAAATTCATTTTGATGTTAGTTCTTATTATATCCTCCGAATTCTCACCTATCCACATTCAATAGTTTATTTTGTTTATTTTATGTTTAGATATTGACCCTCCTCACCGTCTGGTTAAGATTTGCCCTCACTGCCCCTATTTTAGGTCATGTGGTGCACATTTTTGCTTCTCAAGTCACTCAAATGGCAGGCTTGCATTTGAAGTTAACTCGCCCAAAAACTTTATGACCATCAGAAGGTTCATATCATCTGATCGTAGCACTGTAATTTGGACCCTACGGTAAAATGAACAATGGTCCATATTAAAGTGAGCAATCGGATGGTTCGAATGTGACGATCATAACTTTTACTCTCTTTTTTATGGTTTGTTTCACAACTTCATTTAGCTGACCACCAGGCTAACTTGGGTGTAAGGCTGCAGTCTTGTAGTCAGTGGATGGGATGGAATTGTTGATACAAATGTTATGATTGCTTTGGATGAGGGAGGCAAGAAAACAGTTTGGGCTGAGTTTAGTTCAAACGATGGCCTGGCTTTGAATTGCTAAAAGATATGCACCACATTGTCTAACATGTGGATGGTGAGTGTTATCTAAACCACACGGTAATCTCCCATTAATCCTCTTTTATATGCATCGTTATTTTGTAGGACGTAAAGTTTCCAGCGAAGCCAGCAAAAAAGGTTCGCCGATTGAGGATAATGCGATCCCTTGGACTCATGGCTCCACTTGGGTCTCCTTTTTCTCATTCAACTCATGTAAGAACTGTTTATAAGCCTTGGAGAGACTTCGCCGCCTGATATCCTTAACTTTTCATTTAGGGTATTCATCTCCTTCCTGTCTAACGCTCGAGTTTTAGAAACGTTCGAATGCCAAGAGATTGGTCCGGACCCAGTAAGCAGAACTCCATGCAACAAGTGACGGGTTGCATCATGCCACAGTACGTGAAATAATGAGAATTTTCTACCGCGTCTTGTGGCGGTTCAGATTATTTGGACCAGCCACTTGGTGGCCAAATTGTATCAGATTCGGGTGCAATCCTTCAATACCTTCTATTTATATAGCGACTCTTCTCAGCATTCGAATCTGTAAGGAAGGTCATCGCGATGTTAACAAAGTAACAGACATATCAATCAGATGTTTTCAACATCTTTCATGGTTTTCCTCTATTTCCTCCACAATGATGATCTCCATATTACTTCAACAATGGTCGCAGGTTCAAGCCCAGCTTACCTATAAAAAAATATTTACTTCAATAATAGTTGTAGTTGATTTTCGGCTCTTGAGCTATGTTTTTGTTATCGTTAGGAGAATCATTAGACCGCATAACTACTATATTTTTTCCCTTCAATCTTTCTATTTGACTTTTATACAGATTTCTAGCATGGGAGATAACTTTATTGATTACTTTTTCACTTAATAAGATCATTGTTTAAATTATTGGCACCCATAAATACGCTATAGTTTTGCTCATTATTTCTTGTTTCTTGAATTATTCTTTTATAAATGATTTTAATTAATATTTTAGTTAACAAATGATTATATTAGTTAGTGTTGCTAGACAGGCCATGCAGAAGCTGTGGTGCACGGTCATCTATTTTGGTACACTTGACACACGTTCATCAGTTGAGATATCGAAAATCAGAGATTAATATGCAGATGGGAACCAGCCCAAAATTCATGCTTATCAGAGGTTTTTTACCACCTTATCAATGCATTATTTTCTTGTGCCTCATTGACAGTGTTGTCTATCAGTCCCAGATTGATCAAATTGAAAAACATCATGTAAATTTGACATACCCCAAAACTCCCATCAAACAGTTCCTTGTAACCATCGGGTCGTAACCATCCTCTCAGGTGCAATTTTTATGTTAAATATGGATCACTGCAAGCTCTTGATTGGACGATTATAATCACTTGATCATTGTCAATATCTTGGGGTACAATCAAGCCAAATAATGAGCCGAGACCAAATAGATTGTGGCAAGGCAACGATAATGACAATGAAGCCAAATGGTGGTCATTCTTTTGGTATAGAAGACTCGAACGTGATCCTTCTTGCACGAGCTTGACCACCTAATACCAAAATGTTTGGTAAAAACTACATGTTCACTACTAACCTCCTAGTCTATACGACTCTTACCCTTCTACATCTCCGTGCTTATATCATACTAACAACTGGCGTACTCAAATAATAGGGTTGCCTTCAAATTTCCTCGTACGTACTTATTCATGATTCTCTCCTGTTATTCCACTCATCCACCTTATGATACTCCTCTCAGCCATCTATCTTTAGGCAAGTATGATTGTTGGTATTGACTCGTTTTGTCTGTTATAAATGTCTCGTTGATCCTAAATGTTTACTTGATGCATTTTAAATAACGTGTTCCCTCCCCTTTTTATAGTACGCTTGCAGCAAAATGAGTACGAGCCCATTGGCTTGTACTACCTTGTAGTGACGTATAATGACGACACTGCACAAACGTGTCACTCTGTTATTGTTCAAACGTGTCCTTTGTCATTTCTTTTTCCAATACTGTCTTACAGTATGCATATATAATCATCACCATAAAAAAAACGATAAAAAAAAAAAAAAAAAACACGTGAATCAAAGTGATAGTCACTAGTGGCATGAGGCACCACTTTTTCGTCTCCACTTTGCTCACCGGAGAGCAGCTAATTTGTGCCTAAAAAGCCAAAGGTGTCCCCACCCCCAACACCCCATAGATATGGAACCAACACTAAATAATGGCCCTAGTAACTTTGCTCACCGTGCACTGATCTTATTTATTTATTTAAGAGTGGCAAAGGTTCCTGATAGATCTTATGGGTTGATACATTAATTGCTAGGGGATTTTTCATTTTTTTCCTTTGGTTTCTGTGTGACAGAGAGGGACAATTCCCTAGTAGTGGTGATGACCCATGGCCCATGCTTGTACTATCGAGGGCAATGTTCTAATCACACCTTTACTCAGATGGAGATTTCATAGCGGGTACCAGTATTTACAATAGAAGATTCTACACTCAAACTTCATCAGATGATGAAGTTTGTTTGTTATCTCAATCTTCCACACAATAAATCTTGTGATTATGGCTCACCTATTAGACGGTCAGATGTTGATTCCACGTGGAACACATCCCCATAATAAATGTTGAGATCATAGCCCACCTAACTTTTCGGAATGTGTTTCATGTGAAATTGACATCTGACCGTCTGATAGGTGTGGGCTATGATCTTAAGATTTATTGTATGGAAGATTGGAAGAAAAAAAAAAATCTACAGTATCTGATTCAAGCCAGTCAACTGTTTTAACGGTTGAAGACCCTGGTTGTGATTGTTGAATCTTCCGATTACCTTTCATGTTTGGCCAGTGTAAAGACCTGATGGCAGAAAGTAGAAACGGAGGTTGACCTAGCATAATGTGCTAAAATAAACTTTTTTTTTATGCCAATAGTATGTAAGCCTCCACAGTCCCCATCACAACGGATGCTACCTATTAACAAACCATAGAACTTAGGCATCCTCTTCTTTTGTATTGATTTAGTCAGAGCCACTCCCATTTTTTTATACATCTGCCCATTTTGTTTTTCAACTAATCTCAGGTCAAAAACACGCCCTTGACTATTGTATGATAAATTTATTTTGGGTTGAGAATTTTAAGGTTAGTAGAAAGAATGCCCGTTTACTTATGTGCTTTAGACATTCATTTGAAGGCTCTTATAGGCTTTTGGTCAGATGGTAGAGATCGTTCAATAGCAAAATATTTAAACTAATTCATTTAACGCGGGACAATGACCCTAAAACTCGTGAACGACGATGAAATGAAAATGCGTCAAAATTAAACTAAATTAATTAAGCAAAAATCTCAAAACGCTCGCAATATCTTAGGATTTCGTAGATTTTCGTTTAGATGATCACATTTGGTTCGGGCAGGGTCCAGTTCGATGCGCTAGATCCGTTAGCTTCGCATAAGAGGGATCTTAGAAGTTGAATTCTAATTGTTTTCAGATTAAGGTGCTCGCTCACAGATCCAAGGTGGAATCACTGATTTTCTCAGGGTTTATTGATTTGGATTAATTTAATGATTCAGGTGAAATCTAGGGTTTAGAATTTTCAGAATATTCAAAAGAGTAATGGCCGAAATATATTTTATGGGATTGGTAAATAAAACAGAGAGTAGATAAACAAAGAGATAGGAGTTAGGAAATTGTGGGCATTGCACCCTTGGCTTCACACCAAACCCTTCGCGAAAAAAAAGTTTCACTCTTCGAAGAAGCTCATTTGAAGCTTGAGATAAATTTCTCTTTCATTCATAATCAATCATCCCATTTGCAATGTTTATAATGACCTTATATAGGAGGCTTCAAAACAGGAAAAACCTAAAACATAAAATTTATTAAACTACCCTAAAATGATTACATATGAGTTAACGAAACCTAGAAAAACACAAAAAAATTTAAAACTCAACATGACTTGCTCGAGCGACAACCGATGCTCGCTCGAGTGACTTATTCAAGAGAAAATTCTATGCATTCTTCAATATCTCGCTCGAGCGACTTTTGGTCGAAAGTTTGACATTAATTCTAAAGCCTTCTCGCTCGAATGGGGACCAAAGTCACTCAAGCGACCTTAAGCAGTGTGTTTTCCTTCATTTAGGCCTAGTTTTGGTTCCCGTTATGTTTCTTCCGATGTCAGTATACGCGATATGGCCCATAACCAATATCCATAATGTCGGTGTCCCTGTCAATTTCCTCTGACCAAAAAGCTTTCATCACCGATGAAGCAGAGTCGTGATATCGATCGAGCATGTCAGGGTCTTGGCGACGAACCTCGTCTTCATTTATCCACGTATTTTCGGAGTCCTGTTTACCCATCCACTTCACCAAATACTTTTGAAATTCTCCACCATGGGTGAACACCACAAGGTCATCCAATATCTCTTCGATTACATCTTTCCTTTGCTTGCTTGGAAAAGAAAGTGGTAGAGGCAGCAAGGTTGGATTGGGATTGTGAAAGGAAGATATTGGAAAAGATTGCAAGAAAGTGGGTCGAGTTCAAAGAAGGAACTAGGTTTTCTACATTGAACGTTAAGTTAATCTCTGCATCTGAAGAAAGCTCAAGAACATAAGCATTAGAATCACTCTTTGTCACAACTCTAAAAGGTTCAACGCCGTGGGCTTAGAGCTTCTTTGCAACTCCCTATGGGAATGATAGGCCGACGAGAACTACAATATGGTACCCATCATGTGCCACAAGGTCTTCCAAAAGTAACTAGTGAACTCAATGTCCCTATCTAACACGATGGATTTGGGAAACCCATAGAGACGCACAACCTCCCTGAAAAATAATTTAGTGATATGAGTCGCATCGGAGGTTTTAGAGCACGGTATGAAGTGGGCCATTTTAGAGAAGTGGGTCATTTTGGAAACGCAGTCCACAACCACAAAAATGAAATTGTCCTTTCGCAAAGTTTTAGGGAGTCCGAGCATGAAATCCATCGAGATGTCTTGCCACGGTGTGTATGGGATAGGCAAAGGGTGTACAGACCAGTATTTTATTTTCTATGTTTGGACACTTGGCATGCATGACATTGTTTCACAACTCGAGAAATATCTCTCATCAGGCTAGGCTGGTAAAATCTATCCTCTACGAGCACAATAGTTTTATTACACCCGAAATATCCGATAATCCCTCCAACATGTAACTCCCAAATGAGGAAGTCATGCAATGAAGTGAGATGAATGCATAGGCAATTGTCTTTGAACAAATACCCGTCTTGCAGGGTATACTTAGAGTTAGCGTTGATCGAATTATCAAGGAGAGCATTGTACTCTATCCTAAAATCTAGGCACTCGGGGTACCCTTCTTTCAATTGCTCAAACCCGATAACCTCGGTGCTCATAGTTTGTAAAGTCATCACCCGACAACTAATCGCATTAAGCGCTTTGTTTTCAACACCGGTCTTGTGCTTCAACACGAATGTGAACCCTTGGAGGTATTCGACCCTTGTCGCATACATCGAGTTCAACTTCTTTTGAGAAGCAAGGAAGCACAAGGCTTCGTAGTCAGAAAATAGCACAAACTCTTGTGGTCTAAAGTAATGTCTCCAATACGAAAGGGATCTAACGACCGCATAAAACTCCTTGGTGTAGGTGGAAGACTTTTGTTTTGCCTCATTAAACTTTTCGCTAAAGTAAGTCAGTGGGTAGCCCTCTTGACTAAGTACTTCTATGCCCACACCCGACGCATCATATGTTACTTCAAAGACTTTAGAAAATTCTGGTAGAAGCATGACTGGTACACTAGTCATTTTCTCCTTAATTTTGGCATTGGCCTTCGCCGCTGCTTTGCTCCATTTAAAACTCCCATTTTTTCATATAATATGTGATGGGAGCCATAATGGTGTTAAAACTTTGAATGAAGCGATAATAAAATATAGCAAAGTCATGGAAGCTACGGACATTGTGAATATTCTTAAGTTCGGGCTACTCCACAATAGCCTTAACCTTATCGGGGTCTACAACCATCCCGTCAGCCGAGACAATGAATCCCAAGAAGACAACGAATCATTGTATCAATTTGCACTTCTTGAAATTCGCATATAATTTTTCTCCCCTCAAGGTCTCGCAAACCAACCTAAAGTGAATCAGGTGTTGCTCTTTGTCATGACTATAAATCAAGATGTCAAAATACACAATAAGGAATTTGCCTAGGAACGGCCTTAACACTTGGGTCATGAGCCTCATGAAAGTGTTCGGGGCATTGGATACCCAAAAAGGTATGACCATCCACTCATAAAGTTCATCTTTTGTTTTGAAGGCGATTTTCCACTCATCATCGAAACGGATACGAACTTGGTAGTAGTCACTTTTAAGGTCTATCTTGGAGAAGATACTGACACCGACCATCATATCCAGCATGTCATCAAGCCTCGGTATAGGAAGACAATACTTGACCGTAATCTTGTTGATAGTCAAACTATCCACACACATTCGCCAAGTATCATCTGTCTTGGGTGTGTGTAGTGCGGGTATAGCATAAGGGCTCAAGCTCTCTTGGATGAACTTCTTTCGAAGGAGCTCATCGGCTTGCCTCATTAACTTGACATGTTCAACCAGATTCCACCTATAATGGGGCAGATTCGGTAAAGTAGATTCGGAAACTAAGTTTATGGCGTGTTGTACATCACACATTGGAGGGAGCTCATTGGGTAAGTCTTCTGGGAAGACATCCGCAAATTCTTTTAAAATCGACTCAACCTCCTTAGGGTATTCGCCCGTAGACTTGAGAGCACGTTCAACGATGATGACAATGTACACCACGCTCTCACCTAAAGACGCTTTCTCAAACTCCGAAGGGCTCACAATGTTGATAGTCTTTGATTGACAGTCCTTCTTCTCAACTTTGTTGGTCGATGGTGTTTTGGGAGGCAAGGGGTTTAATATGATTTTCTTGCCCTTATACATGAACGGGCATACGTTAGATCGACCAAGAAGGGTCACGTTCATATCATAGAGCCACGACCTTCCCAAAATGCTATGGCCCACATCCATCGGCACCACATCGCACCACAAGGTATCTGAATGTGAACCCAATTGAATCAACACACGACACCTTTGGGACACGGGAATAGATGAAGTGTCAACCCATGCGACTTTGTAAGGTCTCGGGTGAGCTTCGGGTGTAAGCCCTAAGCGAGTGATAGTGTGTCGAAACTACATTGGTGCAACTCTCACTATCCACGATAACCCTACAACTCTTCTCTCCATATTTGGCGAAGGTGTGAAAGATGTTCTCCCTACGCTAATCCTCTTTTTCATCCTGTTGAATTTGCATAAGGGCGCACCTCACAACTAAAGCATGACTACTATCATCACCTTCCTCATTACTAGGTGAGACATTCGGCTCAAAGACTTCTTCCTCAAAATTTCCATCATCCCCATCTTCCTCTCTTTCAATAAAGAGATTCCTTTGGGGATCACTTAATGTGATTTTAATCTTGTTTTAAACTCGCAAGCGCACGAATCAATTGTAACTATAGATCAATAGAGTACGAGATCGTTCTCATGAATAGTTCCCACGAATATTGGTTAGAAAATAAATGGAAAGGAAATAGTAATTAATCTGAAGAAAAACTACAGATCTATCGCAATATTACTGTAGTTTCGCGATTTTGAAGTGATGTGAAAGAAAGAAATAAATAATAATATACTGAAATTTAATGCAAGATATAAAGCGAGGTTTGGGATGCTAAATCTTTCCATCCATGGTCTAACATTTACCATCATAGATATAACTGGTTGGAATTCAAGAGATGCAAGACACAAGATTATTATTTTTCCAAAACCGCAAAAGAAATCGACAAAACATTCATCGTAAAAGAAATTTAGTTCTAATGACAATAAATAAATGTTACAGCCGAAATGAACAAAATATTTATCGTAAAAGAAATTTAATTCTAATAACGATAAATAAATGTTACAAACCAAATGAACAAAACATTTACCGTAAAAGAGGTTTCTAATAACGATGAGTAAATGTCGCAAATATTAGCAATAAAAAATCCGGTGTAAATTTCAAATCATAGATCCGCGTTAATGGGAAAAGCATGACTAAATCCCATGCCTTAGAAATGGTGTTCGGTATTTACATAGATCAACAAAAATAAATAAGCGATAAAATCAAAATGCACCAAACATTGAATTTCAATCACAGATCTATAATAAATAAATGAAACCTAAGATGTGATTCACTAGATTCCAATCCTCAAATAAATTTAGCCACACATACTAGAAATTAACAATATAATTGAAAGACAAATTGAAATGAATATTAAAATACTATAAAAGATGTTTCACAGAAATTCACAAAAGCTTTAATCCAACCGGTACAATCCTTCTTTAAGTGCAGAAATTAAACTAATCTAGGTTGTAGAACTAGGAAATGAAAGAACGGTGCTTGAAAAATAAAAGGGTAAGCTGGAAAAAAGCTAGAAAAATTCTTAAAAAATAAAAGCTAAGACAAAGTCTCTCCCCCCCCCCCCCCAAAAAAAAAAACCCTAAGCATTGCTTTGTTTTTATAGGGCACGGGCTGAAAGGTTGCCATTTAAGGGTCAATCGATTGAATTCAAATTCTGAGTTTTGGCGGCTTCATTTGAATTCAAAAATCAATCGATTGATTTTCAAATTTCAATCAATTGAGTTTAAATTCAAATCTTGAGCGGTAAACAGTTGTGAAAGTGTCAATCGATTGAAATATGGATCTCAATCGATTAATTTTTGCATGTGACAAATTTAGTTCTCTTTATGTTTGACTGAATTAATCAGTTCCTTCACGGTTTTCGGTGCTTTTGTTGGCTTTATGGTTCAATGCTCCCATTAATTATGCTCAATTATGCTCCTGCAAGATTCAACGTTCACGAACACTTGCAATCACTAAAACTACTCAATAATCGTTAGATATCTTTCATCGGATAACTAAATATAAGTTTTAGGGTGTGAAACATAATCATATTTCATACCTTATCACACCTCCAAACCTACACTTTGCTAATCCTCGAGCAAAAAAAAAGATAAACAAAATTAAAAAATAGACTAACAATTTAAGAAAAATACAGAATGTCACTTTTATAGAAATCACGAATGCAATTAGCACATGCAACAAGCCTTTAAACCACTAGGTGATTCCGAGTGGAGGAGTTTTGTCTCCTGAAGGTTTTCAGTGAAGTTACCGATAAACTTCAACACATTTTTGAAACCATTGATAAAATTAAGTTTTCAAAATATAATTTTCATATATATTTAGTTTCAAAGTATAAAACCACTAATCAATTCAACATGCGAATTCTCAATTTTAAATTTCAATCTCATACCAATCATACTAGTATCCATTCAAATTAGTCTAATGCTCCAATTTTAGATAACTCATTCATTCATGCCTAAACATAAAGTGTGTGTACACCAATGCTAATATCTATCTATTTCGAAACCAATTCAAACAATAAACCATCGAATCTCATGTCTTGACTCAATCCTCACAATAGATATACTCTCAAAAATAGAAACATTTCGATAATGGCTAAATTTTCACACATATGAGAGATCAATACAAAGTAAATAAAAGGTCTCACATGATAGAGGAAACACGATATAATTAGTGGATAAAGTAGAATCTCATAAAAAGATACTTGTATATCCTCTGCATATAATATCAAAAGTCATAGGTATTATATATTGACTCTCCACAAGACAGTTACCAACGCAAGATCAGATCATGAAGGTCTTTTATAGGGTTGTAATGGGGCTCAGGTAAGGGTAAGAGAGAAAGGGAAGTTGAGATTCAAAGTTTCTGAGAAATTGAAAAATAAACTAACTTCTGATTTTTCTATTTCTTTTCCTTTCTAATCTCACGCTATTTTTCTTAATATTTTTTTCTTTTTTTCTCAACTTTCTTTTCTTTTCTCACTCTTTTTCTTTTGAATTTCATTTTCTTGAAGTACCTCATATTTTTCATTATTTTTCAAATTTTTCTTTTTCTCTTTTTTTTTTTTGTATCATACATTCTCAGTAAACACCACAACTCGATATCTTTTCACTTACTCTCTTTTCGTTAATTCTCATTCCTTGTTTCTAATTTCTCAAAAGTAAGAAGGGTAAGGCTAAATTTTTAGAAATTGTGAAGGGGTGAAGAGTAACGTGACTTATCAAAAAATGTATAAAGGCAAAAAAAAAATTAATAGGCTCAAAATGGTACTAGAAGGATAAATTTATATGAGGTGGGGTATTTTCAGCACAAACGAACCAAAGATGGCATTCAATCATGTCCTCAAAAGATTGTAACCCTGCCTATTTGTCTTGACCAAATATACAACACATTCTAGCACAATGATATGAATTTAATGTTATACAAAGTTACAAGTCAAAACAAAGTGTATAAGATTATGTAAAAGTAATTCGTATTCAAAGATAACTCCGAGTTTATGTAAGCACTCATCAAGGTCGGGAAATTAGCTCTAAAGTTCACCGGATTTAGTCTCCACTAAGAATCTAAGATTCAAAGTTCAATATAGTTCCTTGATTTCTAGATCTTAAGCATGGTATACGTGCACAAAGGTGTCTAGGCATCAATTTCAAAATCATCATCAAATTATTACATTAAATTTCATCATCTTAGATACAAGTATGATCAAATTATTTTATGATATTGATATTCTCAAAATTAAATTTACATGCATCATTGACTAAAGTTTGAAAATTATCGCAAATTAACAAGTGTGATGGTTCCAATTTTATTTTATTTTTAAAGATAATTGCTCTAAATTGAAAAGAAATGACCCAATGTACAAACTCTCACCCCCAAACCTATTAGGTGCAATGTCCTCATTATACAAAATTAAAGAGCACCCCCAAACCTGGATTATACTAACATAGTCCAACAGGCAAGAACAGGTGAAGGTAATCATATCATATAAAAGATCAAATATAGGTCATCCAATTTTAGTGATTGTAAGACAGCAAATTATATAATAATTGCATACAATAATTAACTAACTAAAATTTTATTAAGCAATGTGTTTTGCATACACTTATGAAAGGGAAATCCTAAACTCTAAAACAAACTTGACCCTAAAACAAAAATTAAACTAAAGTTTAAAACAGAAATAAAGAAGAAAAATCTAAAACAACCTAAAAACTCCTAAATTAGTCAATTTTTTAATTATTTTTTAGAAACTTGGGTTGTCTCCCAAGAAGCGCTAAATTTACTATCGTCAGGCCGACATTCCAACTTTTCACCTCATCCTGACTGATCAGGATCACTCAACTGAACTTCATCAGATCCCAAAATATTATTTTCCAAAAACGGCTTCAAACGCTGTCCATTCACTCGAAATTTACTCTCATTGCACGGATTGATGATTTCGACAGCTCCATTTGAAAATACTTGGTGAACCAGGAAAGGACCTGCCTATCGAGATTTTAGCTTTCTAGGGAAAAGGTGCAATTTGGAGCTATACGGGAGGACTTTTTGACCTGGCGTGAAAGACTTCCTCAAAATTTTAAGGTCATGAACCCTTTTCATATGCTTTTTATACGATTTTGCACAATAGTATATGTCAGCCCTAACTCTTCAAGTTCATTCAGCTACAACTTCCTGTGGTCAACAACTTTTGGTAGGTTAAAGTTCAACTTTTTAATAGCCAAATAGGTTCGATGTTCAAGTTCGACTGGGAGATGATAGGCCTTCCCATAAACCATCCGATATGGGGACATTTCAATTGGAGGTTTGAAAGTTGTACGGTAGGCCCACTGTGCGTCATTCAGCTTTATCGACCAATCTTTTCTGTTTGGGTTAACAGTTTTCTCCAGTATCCTTTTTAGCTCTCGATTGGATACTTCCACTTGACCACTGATTTGGGATGATATGGGGTGGCCACTTTGTGTGTGATACTGTACCTTTTCATGAGCTGCTCGAACACTTTATTATAAAAGTGTTTTCCCTCATCACTAATGATAGCGCATGGAACACCGAATCTTGAAAATACTTGTTCTTTCAGAAATTTAATGACTACCTTGTGGTCATTCGTCTTACAAGCCATGGCCTCAACCCATTTTGAAACATAGTCCACTACAATGAGAATATATAGATTCCCAAAAGAATTTGAAAATGGACCCATGAAGTCTATCCCCCAAATATCAAACAATTCAACTTCGAGAATAGGGTTTAAGGGCATCATGTTTTGCTTGAAAATTTTTCCCAACATTTGACAGTTGCTGCATGAAGTGCAATGTTGCTGCAGTCTTCCTGAAGCTGAAATGTCCTCCACAAGACTGTTCATGACAAAATGAAATTATATCTGATTGTTCGGATTCTAGAATGCATCTTCTTATGATTTGGTCAGGACAATATTTAAACAAATACGGGTCCTCAAAAAAATAATTTCACCCGTGCTAGGAAAATAAATTTCCCATTCTTGTTCCAATGTTGTGGCACTTTATCAGTCACCAAATAGTTGACCAAATTTATGTACCACGGTGCGTGATCGATGGTGAACAACTGCTCATCAGGAAAGTTTTTCGAAATCTGAACTAGATCATCATATTTTTTAACGATAATTCGTGAGAGGTGGTTAGCGACCACATTCTCAGATCCCTTTTTGTCCCTGATTTTCAAATCAAATTCTTGGAGCATTAAAATTCACCTGATTAATCTGGTTTTTGCATCTTTCTTCGCAAAGAGGTAGCGAAGAGTCGCATAATCCGTAAATACAACAACCTTTGATCCCAAAAGATAGGATCGAAATTTTTCCAATGCAAAGACCACTGCTAGGAGTTCCTTTTCTGTGGTGGAGTAATTAATTTGTGTGTCATTCAGAGTACGACTCGTATAATAAATGACGCGCGGCATTTTCTCCACCCTTCGTCCCAAAACAGCTCCTATCGCATAATCAAATGTATCGCACATGATTTCGAATGGAATGGTCCAATCTGGAGATTGGATTATTGGAGCTTGGACGAGCTCAGCTTTGATTATCTCAAAAGCTTTCAAATATTTCTCATCGAAAAAGAATGGAACGTCTTTGCCAAGTGGGTTGCACAGAGGCTTCGCAATCTTATTGAAGTCCTTGATAAATCATCGGTAAAAACCGATGTACCCCAGGAAAGATCTTATCTCTTTGATAGTTTTTGGCGGTGGAAGATTTACAATCAAATCCACTTTTGATTTGTCCATCTCGATGCCTTTGGACGATATGATGTGTCCAAGAACTATGCCACTCTGTACCATAAAGTGGTATTTTTCTCAGTTCAAAACTAAATTCTTTTCTTTACATCGTGCAAGAACCAGAGATAGATGATACAGACAATCACTAAAACTATCTCCAAAATTGAGAAGTCGTCCATAAATACCTCTAAAAGCTTTCCACCATGTCAGAGAATATGCTCAACATACATCTTTGGAATGTAGCTGGAGCATTGCAAAGGCCGAAAAGCATCCTATGGTAGGAGAAAGTTCTAAAGGGACAAGTGAATGTCGTCTTTTCTTGGTCTTCAGGTGCAATCACTATTTGGTTGTAGTCGAAATAGCCATCCAGGAAGCTGTAATATTCATGCCCGACCAATCTTTCGAGCATTTAATCAATGAAGGGGAGAGGAAAATGATCTTTCCTCGTCATTGCATACAATTTTCTATAGTCAATGCACACCCTCCAACCAGTTTACACTTTTATTGGCACTAACTCATTTTCTTCATTCTTCACCATCGTGACTCCTAACTTTTTGGGGGCCACTTGCATAGGACTAATCAATTTGCTATCAGAGATAGGGTATATGATTCCGGCATCCAGCAACTTAATAACCTCATTTCTTACCACATCTTGCATGATTGGGTTCAATCTGCGTTGCGATTCTCTAAACGATTTCACATCTTCTTTCAGATGAATACAGTGCATGCACGTTGTTGAACTGATACCTTTTATGTCCTTTATAGACCACCCGATTGCACTTTTGTGGTCTTGGAGCATTGCAATGAGCTGTCCCTCCTAGTTCTCATTTAATTTGGATGAAATTATCACCGGATAAGTTTCGCCTTCTCTCAGGTAGGCATATTTCAGATCTGCAGGGAGAGGCTTCAACTACAACTTCGGTTTCTCTTCTTCTTTTGGCATTTCTTTCCTTACTTTTTCTTTGGCTACAACTTTCGATTGCCATCTATCTTCTCCCAAGAGTGGTGTGGAGTCCAACACATCATTCACTGACTGGATCATATGATCCACATCAAAGTCCTCACCGAAATGGGCTAGGTAGGCCTCTAGAGGGTCTTTATATTCAAAAACAAAAAATATATTTTCCACAACATTATCAATCATGCAAACTTGTGCATGTTCTTTTTTCTCAGCTGGGTGTTTTGCAATATGGAAAATGTTCAGCTCCACATCATGTTGCCGAATGATAACTTCATTATCCCGTTCCGACAATTGATTAATGCATTCAATGTTGCTAGAAATGGTCTTCATAGGATCATCGGAACATTATTCTTCAGATCGAGGGCAGGTTCGGTGTCCAAGACAACGAAATCAACTGGAAAGTAGAAAGAGTCCACCTTGATGAGAACATCTTCTACTATTCCCCTGAGAATTTTAATTGACCTATCAGCTAGCTGAAGGGTTATCGTTATAGGCTTTAGTTTACCCAACTCAAGCTCCTTGTAGATAGAGTATGACAATAGGTTGACACTTGCCCCAAGATCCAGTAGTGCTCGATCCATACTGTTGTCCCCAATGACGATTGAAATAGTCGGACAACCAAGGTCCTTATACTTAATTGGGAGTCTAGCTTGCAGTATTGAACAAACCTGCTCAGCTAGAAAAATTTTCTTCGGGACATCGGTCTTCCTTTTGATTGTGACCAAGTCCTTTAAGAATTTCGCATAAGCTGGTACTTGCTGGATGACATCGAGGAATGGGATGTTGATCTTCAATTGTTTAAAAACCTCGATGATTTCATTCAAATTCTGATTTTTCTTGGGTGCCATCAACCTGTGAGGATATGG
This sequence comes from Chloranthus sessilifolius, assembly GCA_021018995.1. Taxonomy (NCBI): domain Eukaryota; kingdom Viridiplantae; phylum Streptophyta; class Magnoliopsida; order Chloranthales; family Chloranthaceae; genus Chloranthus; species Chloranthus sessilifolius. Next base: position 119,896,285 of record CM037587.1, on the reverse strand, counting down.
GGCTTTAGGTATGAAACTTTTTTCTTTCACAATTTTTTCTTCATCTTTTTTCTTTTCTTTCATTTCTTCTTTAACTTCTTCATTCTTCTCCGTTTGAATTTCTAATTTCGATCTCTTGTCCTCTTTTGACATTCTCACGTTGTTTTCAATCTGCCGGCCAGACCTCAACGTCGTGATTGCCTTTAGTTGCTGATGATTCTCAACTTGTGATGGATTCGTACTCTGTTTAATAACCAATTACCCTCTTGGATTTGGGACCGGTTGGCTTGGGAATGTTCCATTTTCTCTTTCACTAAGCTGTGTTGCCACTTGACCCATTTGTGTTTCCAGTTTGGATACAGAGTGGCTATGGTTGGATGACTCTCATAAGGAAATCCTCCATCTGAGGATATTGGTTCTAGGGTGGACATTGTGCATTGTTTTCCTATTGATTGTTAAATCCAGGTGGTGGAAATATTTGCTCAAGGTTCGGCTGGCCCACGAGTTGTTGTATGGGTTGATTCTTATCGCCCACTATTGGTTGTGAAAATTGAAATTTTTGGGCCAACTACCTTGGTTGCTCACTTTGATTCTGATTTTGGTGGAATTGATTCATGCCACCAAAATTCTACTGTTGAAAATTTCTTTGACCAAACTATTGCAGTGGTCCTTGGCTTGAGGTTTTTGATTCTCTTGCCTCCACGAGAAATTTTAGTGGTACTTCCAACTGTTTGGGTTATTCTCGTTGAATATATTTCCCTAGTTACGCCCATAGTTATTCAATGAATTCAGTTGTTCTGAAGAATCTTCTGAATAGTTCTGCATTGATGGGCAATCAACTGTGTGCATTGGACTTGCACAATAAGCACATGGTTCAGGTTGTACATTCATAACACTCATATTTTTCTTCAGTTTTAATTCCTCAACTTGTTAAGTGAGAAAATCTATTTTCGGACTCAGGTCCAGTGTGTCTTTGACCATATACAACCCTCCCTCCTTTGCTGAATTACCTGTTTGATCCCTACTCTTTCCTTATTGGTCCCGACTTTTTGTGAAATCCCATTGTTGAGAATTCTCAGCCTATTTTTTCAAGAAATCGTAGGATTCACTTTCCTTGAGTTCCAGGAATCCCCCACTGTTCATAGATTCAATCAAATGTTGGTTGGCTGTATTGAGTCCGTTATAAAAGTATTGGACAAACCTCCATTTGGCAAACCCGTGGTGCGGATATTTCAACAACAGATCTATGAACCTTTCCCATGCTTCATGAAAATTTTCTCCTTCTTGCACGAAATCACAGATCTCACATCTCAAAGTATTAGTCTTTTCCATAGGGAAGAATTTCGACAGAAATCTCTTAACCAGCTGATCCCAAGTGGTTATTGAGCCAACTGGTAGGGCATTTAGCCAAGCTTTGGCTTTATCCTTTATGGAGAAAAGGAAACAGTCTTAGCCTCATTGATTCTTTACTGAAATTCTGGTACACAGATGAACAGACTTCAATGTAATCCTTGATGTGCTGGTACCGGTCTTCCCTTTCCATCCCATGAAAATTTGGGAGAATTTGAATCACGTTAGTTCGGATTTCAAAACGACCACCGGGTGTGGTGAGATAGGTAATCCAAGATGGAGTGTTGGTAGTGATGGGGGCAAACAACTCCCTAAGAGTTGGTTCTTCCTCATTTCTGTGTGAGGCTTGTCCATTTTCATTTGCAACCATGTTGACTTGACCAAAAATTTCAACCTCAACTTCACGTCTTGCTCTGGTTTCTTTGCAGTTCGCACGACAGGCACGTTTGATTTCAGAATTTAAAGGTTTTAAATATTTCTCTCTAGAAGACCTAGTGAGCATACAAATATCTGGAGACCATAAGAGTTTTAACAATTCCAAAAAAAAAAAAAAAAATTAATTTTAAATTAATTAATTAATTTTTTTTTCAAAATTTAAATTTTAAATTTCAAATTTTAAAATTAATTAATTAATTTTTTTCTTTTAATTAATTAATTCAAAATTCAAATTCGAATTCAAAATTCAAAATTTAAAATTCGAATTCAAAATTCAAAATTTAAAATTCAAATTCAAAATTTAAATTCAAATCCTAAAAAGGTAATAAACGAAAAAAAAATTAAACTAAAAAAAAAATCTTACAAATTCACAAAATCCTACAAGTAAACTAAAAGGCAATAACTTAAAAGGAACCTACAAATCCTACAAATCTTAAAAATTCTATAAATTCTAAAAGGTAATAAACTAAAGATCCTAAAAAATCTTAAAGATCGTAAACTAGAAATCCTAAAAATCCTACAAATCCAAAATTTCAAAAATTCCAAACAATTCAAATTTCAAAAGTTAAAATTCAAAATTCAAAATTCAAAATGTAAAGTTTCAAATTTTCAAAAAAAAAATTATTTTTTTTACATTTTTTTTTTTTTAGCTAGTAGAAATATTGATTTAAATCTAAAGAAATTCCTAAAATTAACTATCTATTTCTTAAAAATTATGAATTTTTAATACCCAATCTCCGGCAACAACGCTAAAAACTTGGTGTGATTTTAATCTTGTTTTAAACTCGCAAGCGCACGAATCGATTGTACCAATAGATCAATGGAATACGAGATCGTTCCCATGAAGATTAGTTAGAAAATAAATATAAAGGAAATAGTAAGTAATCTAAAGAAAAACTACAAATTTATTACAATATTACTCTAATTTTTCGATTTGGAAGTGATGCGAAAGAAATAAATAAATAACAATATACTGAAATTTAATGCATGATATAAAGCGAGGTTTGGGATGCTAAATCCTCCCATCCATGGTCTAACATTTATCATCATAGATCTAGCTGGTTGGAATTCAAAAGATGCAAGACATAAGATTGTTAGTTTTTCAAAATCACAAAAGAAATCGGCAAAACATTCACCGTAAAAAAAATTTAGTTCTAATGATGATAAATAAATGTTACAAACCAAATGAATAAAATATTTACCGTAAAAAAGGTTTATAATGACGATGAATAAATGCTGTAAATATTAGCAATAAAGAATCCGGTGTAAATTCCAAATCACAGATCCGCATTCATGAAAAAAACATGACTAAATCCCTTACCTTAGAAATGGTGTTCGGTATTTACATAGATCGGCAAGAACAAAAAGCGATAAAATCAAAATGCACTAAACATTGATTTCCAACCACAGATCTATGATAAATAAATGAAACCTAGGATGAGATTCATTAGGTCCCAATCCTCAAAGAAATTTAGACACATATTAAAAATGAACAATATAATTGAAAGACAAATTGAAATGAACATTAAAATACCGTAAAAGATATTTTACAGAAATTCACAAAAGCTTTAATCCAACCAGTACAATCCTTCTTTGAGTGCAGAAATTAAACTAATCTAGGTTCTAAAACTAGAAAATGGAATAACAGTGCTTGAAAAATAAAAGGGCAAGCTGGAAGAAAGCTAGAAAAATTCCTAGAAAATAAAAGGTAAGATAAAGTCCCCCCCCCCCCAAACCCTAAACATTGCTTTGTTTTCATAAGGCACGGGCTGAAAGGTTGCCATTTAAGGGTCATTCGATTGAATTGTAGAATTCAATCAATTGAATTCAAATTCTGAGTTTTTGCGGCTTCATTTGAATTCAAAAATCAATCGATTGATTTTCATATTTCAATCGATTGAGTTTAAATTCAAATCTTGAGCTGCAAACAGTTGTCAAAGAGTCAATCGATTGAAATACGGATCTCAATTGATTGATTTTGGCATGTAATAAATTTAGTTCTCTTTATCTTTGATTGAACCAATCAGTTCCTTCACGATTTTTGGTGCTTCTGTTGGCTTCATGGTTCAATGCTCTCATGTAGCCTTTAATTACGCTCAATTAAGCTCTTGCAAGATTCAATAATCACGAACACCTACAACCACTAAAACTATACAATAATTGTTAGATAGCCTTCATCGGATAGCTAAATGTAAGTTTTAGGGTATGAAATATGATCATATTTCATACCTCATCATCACTTGTAGGGCATTGGGCGGCAAAGTGTCCTAGCCCCTGACACTTATAGTACTTAATGTGAGAACCACCCTTCGAGAATTCTTCAATCACACCCTTTCCTTTGTCAAACCTTACATTGGTGGGAGTGAGTTGTGTAGGTTTGGGAGGTGGGTTTTCGACGCTAAGCTTCATCTCTCCGGCACAATATTAATCGGTATGTGATTGAAATCGTCTCACCACTGTCATTTTCAAATACCATTCAAGGTCTTGAACAACGGTGTAACATTCTTCAAGAGTTTCAACAGGGTCAGAGATCAACTCTTTTTGTAATTCCAATTGCAATCCGGTGCAAAATATAGAGAGAGTGATTTGAGGATCTTCCGATACCTTGGCTCTCATCATGAACTCTTCAAATTTGTCAATGTATTCTGTCACAAGCATACTACATTGGCGTAAATTTTTTCATTGATCAAGTAGGCGATGGTAGTATGATAAAGGAACATATCATGTCCTCCAAGCGGGTAGTAAGAGCATAACCCGCATTTACTCTTATATGCTCGATGTTGGCCCAAATGAGTCGAGCTTAGCCGATGAACTTCATCTTAGCGACTCTAACACATCGCTCATCGCTCATGTTATACCACGCAAAATGTTGATCCATATCCAATCGATGAAGACTTTAGGGTTCATTCTCCCATCGAAGGTTGGAAACTCAACTCAAATATTTTTGAGAAGTCTCATATCCGGGTCGTAGTCATCTCCACGATGATCTACCCTATAGTTCCGATTCTGATCGTTCTAATGATCACCACGTTCAAAGCGTGGACCATCACGCTCACGGTGTTATTCAAGGTGCTCATCAACCTCTTCTAACCCATTGACCCAGTCAAACAACCTACCATTGGAAGCCCCCAGGCTTGTTTGGGCTTACTCCATGACAGTCATTCTATCATTGATCGCACACAAATCAGCTCGGATGCCCCTAAGAACATCGACAACTTCACTCATGTCCATGGTGATTATGGCTTACTAACACGGACTCTAAAATGATATGCAACTATGAACCAACAAAGAATGAAGACTTTTACCAAATACTAGACGTGCACATTGATGAACACAAATGCAATCAAATGCACTAAAATTAAAATGTCATGCAAAAGATGCCCTAACCTAGAACTTGTCTCTGATACCAAAACTGACACGGGACGACCCTAAAACTTGTAAATGATGATAAAATGAAAATGCGCCGACATTAAACTAAATTAATTAAGCAAAATCTCAAAATGCTCGCGTTATCTTAGGATTTCATAGATTTTCGCTTGGATGATCACGTTTGATTTGGGTAGGGTCCAAGTCCAGTCTGATGCGCTAGATCCGTTAGCTTCGCAAAAAGGGGATCCTATAGGTAGAATTCTAGCTGCTTTCATATTAGGGCGCTCGCTCGCAGATGCAAGGAAGAATCATTGGGTTTTATCAAGGTTTACTTATTCGGATTGGTTTAATGGTTCAGGTGAAATCTAGGGTTTAGGATTTTTGGGATATTCAAACGAGTAATGGCCGAAATAGGTTTTATGGGATCAGTAAATAAGACAGAGAGTAGATAAACAAAGAGATAGAGATAATAGTTAGGAAATTGTGGGCATCGCACCCTTAGCTTCACACCAAACCCTTCGCGGGAAAGAAGATTCACTCTTTAAAAAAGCTCATCTCAAGTTTAAGACAAATTGCTCTTTCATTCATAGTCAATCATCCATTTTACAATATTTATAAAGATCTTATATAAGAGGCCTCAAAACAGAAAAACCCTAAAAACATAAAATTTATGAAACTACCCTAAAATGATTATATATGAGTTAATGGAACCTAAGAAAACACAAAAAAATTCAAAACTCGGCATGACTCGCTTAAACAACAATCGATGCTCGCTCGAGCGACTTATTGCAGAGAAAATTTTGTGCATTCTTCGATATCTCGCTCGAACGACAACGAAACTCGCTCGAGTGACTTTTGGCTGAAAGTTTGGCCTTAATTCTGAAGCCTTCTCGCTCTAGTGGGGACCAAAGTCGCTCGAGCGACCTTGAGCAGTGTGTTTTCCTTCCTTTAGGCCTAGTTTTGGTTTCCGTTCCATTTCTTTCGATGCCGGTATACGCGATATGGCTCATAGCCAATATCGACATCCCTGTCAACCTCTTAGAACATAATTAAATGAAAAGTATTCCACATGTAAAGAATGTTGAGCCGTGCAGGACAAGTGAATGAGTCATTCACCTAATACCACTCAAGCTTCCTATGCGCTAATATTTTGATTACAAATATACATGTTGAGTGATACTCAATTGGCATCATCTTCTCTTGTGGATGCAACAGGTCGTGGGTTCTAATCCCCACGCATGCTCCCGCTCTTTATACGAGTCTTCTTTCAGTGTGTTGTATCGAATTAGCTCCTTTTCGCGCATAGTTTGCACAGGTGCTACATCTGGGTTGTCTATGCCATATGATATACTTAAAAAAACAAAAAACATAATCTATATCGCCATCAACAACTTTCAATTATCTATTACTTTTTTCTTACAACCAACCATCTTAAGTCCCGTTCACTTCAAATTCATTGACTATAGTATAAATAATTGGGAGTATAAGGTATGGTAGCATACATTTAGGGCAAGTTTGGATAAAAACATTGGAAATATAGAAAAGTAAAATAATAATATTTTTTTATTTTCTCATGGATACCCAAGTTGTAGGAAACCATGGGATTCCTTAATTTTTCTTTGTTTTTCAATGTTTGGATAACCACATTGCTAGTTGGGAAAACACAGGATTAATCAAATCCTGTATTTGGATATATATGCAAAAAATTATAAGAAAATAACATATCCTAACAAAAAAATAGTCAGAATAGTACAAAAGATCATCCAAACTAAAAAAAAGCTGCAATATTATAAAAATGATTCACAAAAATGACCAAAAAATTATATATTAAGTTTTTTTTATCTTTACATATCTTAGTGAATTGGTGTAGTGGTTGACTTAGTGCTTTGTAAAGGTTCTAGGTTCAAACCTTATTATGTGCAATAAACTATTTATTTTTTTAATTAATTATACTATAATATATATACCATATATATGAGTATATAGCCCTACAACATAAGAGAACCTAAAAATAGGCCAAAATTGTGAGATTTAGTAAAAAAGTCAAAGAAGAAATATTTGTTATGAAAACAAATACCATAAAAAAGACTGTTTAAAATTTTTTTGATAATTTTGGGTGGTCAATATACTTTTGGATGGATGAGAATCCACTAATATAAATTAGGACCCCTAAAGCTTAGTAATAAATTTTAGAAAGTTTGGGTGGTCAATTGACCACCCAAATCATAATGTGGCTCCGCCTCTGATTTTTGGGAGTGTGTGCCATATAGAATCAACATCAGACCGTCTGATAGGGGCGCCACGATCTTAAGATCTATCATGAGGAAGATTGGAAAAAAAACAATTTCCATCTTTTGATTCAAATCAATCAATGATTTTCGTCTGTGAAAAAATTATATAATATGACTAATAAATGGGTGAGAATAGCCATACCTTTATCTTTTTATTCTTGGATACCCTTAAACGCTTAACTCGAAAATGAGCGTAAAAATTACATTTTGTATTTCGACCTTTTAAGTCCCTTCCAAACAGCTGAAAACTACAAAAAGGGTGCGTACTGCCTGCATTCATTGAGTACTCAGTATAGGTTCTCCAAGATCATGGGGAGCTCTAATGGTTGTATAGGCCATTTTAAAAAAAAAAAAAAAAAATCGGAACTAAATTGTAAATTTCAAAGTCCAATTTTGACTAAAATTTGATGTTTCAAATTTTAAATCTCAAAAAATATGTAGAAAATACTATCTAAGTCATCTGATTTTTTGAGATATAAAGAATTTTGGTGCAAAAGATTAATAAGAAAACACGGTCTCTAATGATTACACACAGTCAAAGGTCATAAGCTTTTCATCTTCAGATCTTCGATCATGAGCTTCAAATAAGACGTCTTTGATAGTGTTTGCGGAATAGATGACTCAAACATGATCCTTTTGCTCCAGCCCAACCACCTAAGACCAACTCGTTTTAAAAATAAGTCCATTGAGGTATTTGAAAGTTTGCTCTATTGGCCATAATCTGGACGGATGTGTATTTTTTGTAAATTGTAAGGGATAAATATAATGACTCCTAACCAACATTTAAACACTAAAATGATTTTTAAGTAATCTTATACCATCAAAATTATATTTTTATCTCACACCATTGAATTGAGATTAATCACTTATCATTTTCATGTGGTGCACGTCTGTGATTAATCTAAATTGTCTATGTGGCAATTATCTCAGCCCAAAGAGACATGTCTATAAGTGGATGTGAACCATCCGATTGATGAACTTTAATATCAGCCATTACACCAAAAAACAACAGTTGATATCATAGTCAGCAGATCGAATGATCTAAATCTCCATAAACCACAATTTTTCGACTAGTTGCATTTCAATTTATGATCTATCACTTTGATGGTATGGATCACCAACATCTTAAACCATTGACAGTGTAGGATCATTTACATGTTGGTACTTAAATGACGGTCCGGAGAGTCGGGTCCTGTTTTTAACGGCTGATACTATAGAGCTTTTAATGAATTTAACCGAATTTTTGGTGTTTAGTTTACCCAAACCAAAACCGAACGAAACCCATTCGATCTGGTTGATTCGGATGAATTGATTCGATGTAGGTAAAATACTTACTTTTTTATTTTTTTTAGGTATTTTTTTCGATTTTTTTGGGTTTTTTTGGTTTACTCCTACCCACTCGGTTTTCGGTTTCAAGCCACCCAAGCTGAAACTGAACCGAATTGGGGTTCGGTTCGATTTGTGTCGAGTTTCAGTGCGGTTTGAGACCCTCAATTTTTTGTTCGGTTTCGGTGTTCAGATCAAAACTTGCATCCCTAACGGTGGGGCACTAATCAGATGGTTTCAATCCTCTCGTAGGCATAAGTTTTTGGTTGAAATATGTCTCAATGATGAGCTGCTAATAGGACTACTGTTGATTGATCAAATATGTACACAACGTGTCATCAAACTACGTTGACACGTTGTATATGAGCTCAGCAGAGTCGGTTTCTAATGTTAATCCAAAGTGTTACAAAAGAGCGGTATGCAAATACGTTGTCAAGTGCGGAATTTATTTCCTGTAGACACATATGTTTAATGCGTCTCCAGGAACTCAGCAAAATAGTGTCATAACATCAAAAGAAGACTGTAGGGAACTGCCTTTACATAGTACACACCACAGTGACCAAAAAGTTGAGATTTTTTTGAAAAAAAAAATATAATTATAATTATTCTTTCTTAATTTTTCCGAATTTTGACCCTTTTTTTTGTGAATTTGCCAAAAAAAATTCAAAGTTTTTCCAAGCCGATTGAATCCAAACCACAACTTTCTCCCAATTCGATAAAGAGATGGGTGCCTACTCACAAAGAGGTGATTTTTGCGTTATAAGAAACTTCTCTCGCATGGGTCGTAGTCTAAAAATTTCATCAATCAAACGATCCAAATCATCTGCTGAATGCAAATTATCTAGACCCCATAATACATTGTACTTCTTTTCCTTCCATCATATTGAGGTGACTTTTGGGTTGTAGGACACCGAAGAGGTGGGCCATATAATGGACGGTTGGATCGAAGTGAGTATGCAGAGATTGTGGTGCAAGAGACAAGGTATTCTTTCTTTTTAGTGATAATAAAATATGTCGAAGTCAATGGTTGTGGGATATGAAGAAACCCTAATTTTTAATAAAACGGTGTGTCCTCTGTGGACCTGGTGATAATTGAGGTAGGCTCTTAGTGGGGATCATGGTGAGGCCCCCAAGTTGACATGATACTGTTCTCATTTATTTAGAGAAGTGTTACTGCCACACTCTTTTTTTTCAAATATATATGCAAAGCAAGAAAATTGTTGACTGTTTTGAATCAAACAATGAAGATAACTTTTCATCCTAATCTTCCACAAAATAGATCTTGAGATCATGGACTTACCATTAGACGGTCAGAAATCAATTCCACATAGCACACATTCCAAACAAGTGTATGTGAACAACATATAATTGTATGTCAGCAATCACTTTCACTTTTTGGGATGTTTGCCCTGCGGAATCAACTGATGGTAGCCCATGACCTCAAGATTTATTTGTAGAAGATAGAGATGAAAAGTAGTCTTTGGCGTTTGATTCCAAGCAGTCAACGATTTTTTTCTTTCCTTTTAAGTGTTAAGGCTGCAAGAAAAAAGGGCTGTGGTAGTAACAGTTCACTTTATTAATTGTATCTTTTGTCACCAAAAGATGCAAGCAAAACACACACAGATCACATGCCTTATGTTACAAGTACAACAAAAGGATTACAGAGGAGACAAGAACTTAAGGGAAGGGGTGGCTCAAAGAAGAAGAAGGGTTTAAGGAATGATTTCAGGGGCTAACTCATGCTTCCAACAAAGCTCACAAGGCTTGCAAATGTATAATGCCTTGGAGGACATGCTATCAGCTTCCTCGGCGGCGATGGCCGACACGAGCTCGAGCGCGGAGACTAACTCGAACGCGCTTCTCTACAATCTCTCCATCCTTAGAGAGAAGGTCCAACAGGCGCAATCCCTCGTCGATGTCATCGTATCCTCCGATCAAGCCCAACATGAATCGATCACAGTGGCAATAGCTGGCACCGGTACCATCGTGCAAGAGATAATCGTCACCGCCTCATCAATGATGTATACTTGTCAGAAAATGGCTCTTATCATGGTGCAAAACAATGGGTCGTCTCTACGTAGCCACGATGAGATGGATAGTGTGATTCAGATGGTAGGGGAAAGTGGGAGAGGCTACTATAATGGTCAAACACTCCATTTATACCACAGTAATCCGGGTAATGATACTACTAATGAAGAGGCATTATGCGGTGACGTCGAAAAGAACGACGGGTTCCCGGATTCTCAACCGATGTCGTGCGATATTATCGAATTGGATGCCACCGAATTACTGGCAAAATTCACACATTATTGCCAAGTATGCGGGAAAGGGTTCAAGCGGGACGCGAATTTGAGGATGCACATGAGAGCTCATGGAGATGAGTACAAGTCCAATGCTGCTTTAAGTAATCCAATGAAGAAGGGTAATATAACCTCAATTGGGTATGAGGATTGCTACCCTTTGATCAATTCTTCTAGAAAATATTCATGTCCACAAGAAGGGTGTAGGTGGAACAAGAAACATGCCAAGTTCCAACCATTGAAGTCCATGGTATGTGTGAAGAATCACTACAAGAGAAGCCACTGTCCAAAGATGTATGTGTGCAACCGGTGCAATCGCAAACAATTCTCCGTGCTCTCCGATCTCCGGACACACGAGAAGCATTGCGGCTACGCCAAGTGGAAGTGTTCATGCGGAACGACCTTCTCTAGGAAGGATAAGCTTATGGGTCATGTCGCGTTGTTCATCGGGCATTTGCCGGCCGATGATTGCTATGTGAAGGTAGGGAAATCCGATCGTAGGACCATCAGAATGTGATTAATTGAGAGGTGAAAGAGGAGGATTGTGTCATCAGGAAAGGAATTCAAGATCTCCATCCTAATATTGTAGTGGGAATCCCCCCTAATTCACTTGATCTGTGGGGGTAGTAATAAACATAGGCTGGTGATACTACCACACCACTTTATGTTATAGACAATTGGTTTGAATCAAACGATGGAAGCCATTTTTTGTTCCAATCCTTCACACAAGGGATCTTGAGATCATGAGCCTACTATCAGACAATCATATGTAGATTGCTGACGTCACACATCTCAAAAAGTGAATGTTATCATGGCATATCATCAAACGTGATTCACGTTCACATTTTAGGATGTTTGCTACGTGGAATCAACATTTGACCGTTTGATGGTAGTCTTATGATCTCAAGATCTATTGTTTGAAAGATTGGGACAAAAAACGATCTCCATTATCTGATTCAAAGCAATCGAACGGCTTTTTATTTTGCTTACGTGAGGTAGCTATAAGATAAACTGATGTGGCAGTAACACCAACCTAAATATATGCATGTCTTGTTTATATACTGAATATATATATAGGAGTAATTGAGGTTATTGAAGCGTTTTCTGAAGCCATTTTATTGTTAGAAATTTTAAAGTTTTAACAACTGTCACTTTGAGAATAGTCCTAAATCTTGTTTGTCAGTTTGTGAGGTTTGGTCTCTGCCAATTCATCCAAATCCTCCATCAATGAAGTGGTTATAGAAAAGGTTCAAATCTCGATTGTTTGGTACGTATAGTCCGATATGTATCAATTTTGGACAATACATTAGTATGTATCGGACAATGCATACCAATTATGGGCCGATACATTGAATGTGTCATCCCAGTGAACCATGATTATAAAATGCAACTATAATTTGATTTCATCAGAGCAAGCGATATCTATCGCAGAATCATCACTGGCCGACTTCTTGAGATTTATGCTTCAATTTACAACAATTTGCATATTTCTTATTATTGTCCTATTCTTCAATTATGGTTCTTCAAACAGCAATAGAAATCAATCATATCATCACAAGGACAATCTGGGAGATTTTAGCTTTTAGAAAAAGAGATTTCCCTTCTCTCCAAACATGCCGCCCATGATTATGGTCACAAGGTCTTACTGCAATAATTTGGAAAGGGGTCAATTTGGACAGATTCGGTAAAATTCAGGAAAATCCGAGAAAATAATAAATATAAAATAAATGATGTCTTAAACTTCAGGCATAAATCAATTTCTCTCTTTAATACGATATTCGCCCTGTCTTTTGAAAAAAAAGAAAAAAACATTCGCCCTCTACTTTGGTATTCCTAACTTTTTCAGAGGGTTCCATCGATACACCTCAAAGCTACAATGAGCCCAAAATACCCTACTAATGTTGATTGATTAGTCTGCAACAGAATAACCAACCACATATTCTACACCCTTAAGCCTCAGAAATGTAACTATTAAGCTCTAATACAAGGCCAAGAGAGTGAAAATAAAAGGAAACAATATTACCGATCAACAAAAATTATAGATAAAAAAAAAAAACACTGCGCTGCACACTTGGACTGAAAGGATAACAAAAAAATAGGTAAAATAAAATAGTTGGTACTAGATGAATGGTGTTGGGTGCTCCAGAGGGGTCAGAGAAGAAATAACAAAGAAACTTTATACAGATTCTCATAAAATATGTTGGTGTTTCGAAGATAAATCCGTTTTGGGTTGATTAGCATGGGACATGTGATTTTACAAAAAAATATTATCTTTTTTGACAGTTTTGCCCTTCATTTGATGGATCAAAAATAAGTTAACGCCCTAAAACTTTGGTCCATCGACTTTTTGGAACTTTTGGAAAGTCTTTAACATTTTTTTCACTAGGATCTGATCGACCTTGCCTAAGTTGCCTTAGTACCCAATCGTCAGGATGGACGCCACATGATGGCCAACTGATGGTGGGTGTAGAGATTTCTCTACACCCACGCGCATAGTCCCGAGCCTCAAATATCTCTCTACACCAACGCGCATAGTCCCGGGCCTCAAATATACTTTTCCTTATGATTTTTTGACTATTTATCTAAACAATGGATTTTGATTTCTAATACATTTCAGGCCATCCAAACAGTGAAAACGAAGGAATCCTGAAATCTCAGAGCCCTAGGATTTACCGTGCGATCCAATTCACTCCTTTGATCCTTGAAACATATAAGAAATAAGTCAGGATCGTGATTCTAAATTTCACCCAAACCACAACGCTCTGGCAAAACTGAAGTCAAATTTTACATTTTGATGAGAAATACCGTAGTACATGTGAAGAACTAGTATTAAGGTATCGTATCAGAGCAACAGAGTCAGCTCTCGGGTCGATCTCAAACCATCCACCTTGGAAAATGTAATGACATTTTCAACCACCTATGTTAAAGGTCAAAAGTGAAGTTTCACTGATTTGTGTGCCTGCAAATAGGCGTACACCTCCCAAGTATGACCATTTGGACAAAACGAGATTGACCCGCAAGCACCACTGCTAGTGCTCTGCTAGGGTACCTAAAATATTGCACACTTATGTCTCATGAAATGGTTCTTATCGGTCCGGTTTGACTTGTGGAAAGAAAAGGTGGTACAACCAATTGTACAAGTTCAAATTCGTGCAAACATTTTATACTTACTAGTTGCAGACAAAAAATTACACATGTAGTTCAAGAGGGGCATCAAAATTTACGATAAGTGTCAGTAAGCATGATATATTTTAGATCTACAGAATCCGATACATGGTTAAAAGTATTGGCCACTCAATAATAACTAATTAGATTCTCAACAATAAGAAATGCAAACAGTTACATTGCCTATGTGAACCTGCTACAACAAACTCTTCATTGGAGCCTCAGAACACCTTAAACCAACTCCTTTTCTAACCAATTTTTTTAGAGGATCGGTTTCCTTAGACAGAGAAAACCCTACAAAGTGTCTTCTCAACGAGATAACCAATCTTTGATAGATTAAAACCTCGCCCATTTTCCCTTCTATGCGTTTAACTTCATACGTCACTACAATTGGTTTATCGAAATTAGATTTGCTGATGCAATCCCCAAATTTGTTCATATGAAAGAATTGCCAATAATCAATCACAGAGGACACTAGCATCAAGAAACATTCACTCTAAAAGTGATGAAGAAGAAAACATCAATCACCTCTCAGAACTAGAAGAAACCTTATTCATGATCATTGTCTCGGCTGAACGAATAGCTGCCTGTGAGCCTGTGATGGTTACTTTCCTGCCAAAAATACGGTAATTGTTACTTTTATGAGGCCAACTCTTACGACTGTGTTACACAGATATTGACCATGAAAAGCACCCGGTTAGCCGCTGTGGCATATATCTTTGATCATTTTAAGTGGTTCATGTGAATGCTCATCACTTGGTACCACACAGCGAAAACTTATGTATCAGGAGCGTTGGAACCATCCGATCAGAGTGCTTTAATATCGACCATTAAAAAAAATATGCACAACCATCCATATTAGATGGTTTATAGATCGGATGGGCCCATAGTAGCTCCCAACATGAACTATGACCTTGATGACTTGGATTGTTCAAAATATGTGACACATGGCCTAAAATGGGTGCTTCTCATGGTTTTCTGTCCATAAATGCTTCTCATAGCCCCCATTATTCCTTTCAAATTTTAGGAAGCTAGATGGCAATAAAAAGTACTATGAGTATCTTTAAATCCACCCACAGAATCTTTGAATTCGCCCACGCTGAAACACATTGACTACGTTGAATCAGATGCTGGAGATTGTTTATCCTCCCAATCTTTCACACGATGGATCTCGAGATCATGGGTGTACCATCAGACAGTCAGTGTTTTATTTCACATGGCACACATCTCAAAAAAGACCTCAACATCACATGAAAGCTCAAACTTGATTTTAGGTCACTTTTTTGGATGTGTACCACGGGAAATAAGAAAATGACCGCCTGATGGTATGCCGATGATCTCAAGATCCATCGTGTAAAAGATTAGAATGATAAATAGTTTCCATCATCTGATTCAATGCATTCAATGTGTTTCAGCGTGGGTGAACTCAGATTTGGTGGGTGGATTTAAATGTACTCAAGTACTATAAGCAGCTATTTTTGAATAAGAGAATAAAGGAATCGTGAGACCTGGAAGTGGAATGAACCCCGAGTACAAGATTTGTGCACCCATTAATCAAGAATAAAGCATATTCATATCCATGCAGCCAGAACATAAAAATTGGGCTTAGCAAGCATAAAATGCTTCCATACCTGTCAGATGTCCCAGACATGAAATCACCCCGATCAGATATCTTTATCCTTGCCCCGCTTGCCTGCATAACAAGTAATCCCAGATTAGCTCTCAACAAGAACTGATGGAATTAGCAGAATTAAGATCTAAGATTTTTATGAGCAAAACCTGACTAATCTCCATTATATTCCTTCCACCCCGACCAACAACAGCCCCAATATGCTCGTCTGCAATGCCAATGGTCAACGAGTTGTCACGGTCTTCATGAGATCCACTAGATGGCCTCGGACCCTAAATGAAAGTTTAAGATGGTTCCCACATTCAGCATAACAAGTTCAACTAAACTAAACATTAAATTCGACCATTCCAATATCTTAATAGACCAAGTAGAGGAAACTAGTTTTAGATATTTTCAAGTAAGAATTTGTATAAGGTGCACAGGCTGTGCACCAGCAGTGGTGCATGGGTATTCAAATTATGTACACCTGGCACACCGAGTTCATCAATTGAGATGTTGGGTGGCAGGGTATCATGTAGATTGGGCACAGGCGAAGATTCATGATTTTCAGAGATTTCCAACCATCTGAAACGGACACTTTTTGTGCGTCAATGTGGAATGTTTCCCTCATTTTGTTTAGCCATCCATTTAAAGGCTCTTGTAAGCTTTTGATCAGACAGAAGAGATTATTCATGGCACAATCATTGGGATCAATCCAACGTAAACAAAAGAGAACAAAGCCGTTTTCAGGATTAAATATTGTAGCTTCTTAATCAGCACAAACATTCCTACATTAGTGAGGTATTGCATTTGTTTAGCAAGTACGTTAAACCACAACCAGTATCACAGATCACTTTCATTTTCGACTTCAGTAATTACTTCTAAGGATCTATGACATAAAGCAGTACTTGACTCAAGTGATCAGGTCTCATCCAGAGTCTTGCCTTCCTAGATTAGAGATTCAGAAAGGACCACTACGTCCATAGTTGTAAATAGCATGAAAGGGCTCTAAAATGAATTAGGCAAATAATGGACTAAATCTGAGATCAGAAACAACAGCGGGGAATATATGAACCAAGAGGTGGAGGTTTTAATAACGGGAAACAGGAGTAAGGGTCTGACATGAGAGTTGGGGTCTTAGGCAGCTGCACTAGATGGGTGAAAGAATCTGGATTCATGACCAAAACAAATAAAGAAACATAAGGAGTAGAAGAGTTTTTTTTAAATTTATGACAGTAATAACTTTATTAAGGAAGTTGTAGCTAATATGAACAAACAGAAACAAAGCCACATATGATCAGTGGGATGCGTTTCTTGGTTCCTTAAGGATGCCCTCAAGGTTCCTACCTTAGCTAAACAGACAGCTACTCTCCTAACGTTTAAACAAGATGCCATGCCCCTCTGTAATGGCCAAAGATCCGTCAAGAAGTAGGCAGACTCCAACCCCTCCACTCTTGTTGGCCATCCAACTAATGACATTATCCGAAACTATCTTGTCTAGTTGACCACCAAAATGAACGAAAAAAATACGAAGGCCTTCCAAAAGAGCACTATACTTCTCTTCAGTTGAGTCCTTAAATCTTATTGGACCCATCGCGCCTGCCACCATGCTTACCAGTACTGGGGACTGGTACAAAACTCTTTTGAAACTTTTACGAAACGCTTCTGAAAAGCGTTTCAATGTATAATTGAAACTCGTTTCATTTTGAATAGAAACTGGTTTCTATCATAGAAGAAACCATTTTAATTTAGATAGAAACTGATTTTTATTTAAAAAGAAATTTGCTTCCTATTTAATTGATACTTCTATTCTTAAATATGAAACTAATTTCATATTTAAGAGCCATTAAATTAGGTCAAAATCCAACCTTTACAAATGTTTAGGGACATTGAAATCATTCTTTTTATAAATTAGGAAATCGTGGAATGCTAGTCACGTGCATATGATTGACAATTATATGTACACTTTAGATATGTTCCGAGTAATATTTTTTAGTAAGTACTTTAGATTACTTATTAAACTATATAAGAGTATACACTCCTAACAGTATAAATTAGGAAATCGTGGAATGCTCGTCATGTGCATATGATTGACAATTATATGTACACTTTAGATAAGTTCCAAGTAATATTTTTTAATAAATACTTTAGATTACATATTAAACTATATAAGATTATATACTACTGACAGATAAATTTAACCATGTGCCTTTACACCCATTGATATATGAATTCAATGAATCATGTATCCAAACTTTAAATTAAAATTATAAATATTAGTACATAAAAATATAATTCTCATATATATAGTCATGCAAAGGATGCACCAATGTTATACCAATATCATAGAGATGTCATGCCACATCCATTATAAATATTAGTACATAAAAATATAATTCTCATATATAGTCATGCAAAGGATGCACCAATGTTATACCAATATCATATAGATGTCATGCCACATCCATTTCGCATCTACGTCGCACTACTATTTTTATTACGAATCCATCTCGTACCAATGCCGTATCTACTTCGTACCTATAACGCATCTATTACACTTCTATGTTATACCAACATCGTACCGAAGACGTATCAATAAAAGTACCCGAAACTTTTTTCACCTAACGTACTAGTACCAGTACCTGTACCAACTCGTGGAAACTATGGTTTAAACACAAATTTCATATTATTGTATATTTAAAGTTATGTTATGATTATGAAATTTTAGTACTGTGCGTGTATGTGGGCGTGTGTGTGTCAGAGAGAGAAAGAGAGATGTCCAAAGAGTCGGACAAAAGAACTATTAGCACTCGATGTAATGAGGCAAGTCAAACTAATTGGCCTGAGTAATTAGATCTTATTTCAGAAGAGAACCAAAGAGTCCCAAGGTACACCACATACCTGGAGTTCCAACAAACCATACAATAACCTTGTAGTTGATGTCTCACCACACAGCAATACATGACACAAATATGAATGTTTTGTTCATATAAATTTCATAGTTAAAAAATAAAAAAACTGGAAAAAAAATCCAAAAAAGAATCTGAAAGGGTAGCAATAACAAATAAATATAAAATTAATACATAGCATCAATAAAATATAGGCCAAAGCAGACTCCAGAGATTAATTCAAGGATAGGCTGGTTTGATATCTAATTTTTTTCGAATTGTATAAATATTAATCAAGATTATAAAATTGGATTCTTTGATCAATCAATTGTTCGATTAAAAATAAATGTTTGGCTAAAAATAGGAAAAAATTAATTCTTTGACCAAAGTAGCGGTTTTGAAATATTCATAGAAAAACCAAATAAATATTCAGTTGCCAGATTACGTATTCCTTGCTTCTTTCCATTTCCAGAAACCAGTCTTAGACAGCAAAATCAGTGAAGCCCCAGAAATAAATTAGGAGATTAATCACCATTTTCTCCAAAATTAGCACAACTAATGGATAAAAGTAAAAAGTTTTCTTTTTTTTCGTAAGTACGTTAAAAACTGTAGATTTTGGCAGTAAACTTAAAAATTATGCTAAATGTTAATAAAAGAAAGCTGAACGAAGATTGAATGTAGCCAGTAATCTCAGTCAACATAACTTGGAAACTTAAAAAGACTTATTTATGCCCGTGGAAAATCATTAAAAAAAATGACAGAAATTATAACAAAGAGAAATAGAGATAAATTATTTAATCTACCCTTCATGCTAGTCAATCTCAAGTCCAGCTACATTGGATGGTCTACGATAGGCATACGCATGATAAGTTAAAGAATAAGATATAAGTCCAACGCGTGTGAATTTGTGAAAATTAAATTCTGAATGTTCCCCGGATATCAATGTTCTGTGCAATTACTACAACATATTCAACCGGTTCTGACATACCTCAAAGGCTCAAAGGTATAAGGTTCGATTTTACTCACCTTCCCGGATATCTCCTAGACATGCACAATTAATAATATAGAAATCAACAATTATAAATTCTCAAATTCGTTCAGTAGAATCCACGTCTGAAATTTCATTGAACTCACTTCTTTTATCAAGTCAAAGTTTTATTTATTTAATTAAAATAGGTATGTTATATAATTTATCAGCCTCATTGCAAGTACATATGTAATTTTAGATTATCAAAATAATCTCAGCATAAGTGTAAAAAACTGCCCTACCTGTGAGCAATGAATAAATACAGCTACAAACTTGAATAACTATAAGGAATTTTGTTTCGTATCTGTTTTGTTACATCCATCAAGAAACCAGTGAACACTCACTGTATCCATTTTACCAATAAGATTTTAAAATAATGGAGTCTCTTTTTTTTAGCAAAATAATGTAGCAATTTTTGCATGGGGCTTATTTTTCTATTCTTAGTTATCCATGTAATTTTTATTCTAAGTAATTGTCTTCCTGCATTTTAATTTCTCAAATAAATATTTTTCAGTTCTTTCTATCCTTGAAATAAAAGTGATGGGGACATCCGATTGAAAGAACCGCTCATAGTCAATTGAAGGCTAACGAAGCCTGCGAAAGTATCATGAAGGCTTCTAACCAAAGAATAAGACATTCTGAAGAAGCGATGCACGGACGTCTGTGATTTGAGAGGCTTTCTGTTTTGTCCACAACGGACGTCCGTGAATACTGGACGGACATCTGTGAGCACAGGACAGACGTCCGTGATTTGAGTTGGCGGTTTTAGTTGTTCTACTATTTCAAATTTATGGAACTGTTTGTACATGAGGGACGTCCGTGAATACGGGACAGACATCCGTGACCACAGGACGGGCGTCCATAAATCAATTACTTTCTTATTTCGAATGTATGATTAGTTAGGGTTGTTTGCCTATAAAAATGGATTATAAAAACTATTTGGATAATTAATGATTATTGAACATTCCTATGCAAATTGAGAGCTTTTTATAAAGGTTTTCCTCGAGGGTGTGATACTCTCAAACTTAGAAGAGTGTGTCTTTTATCCGCGTGCGGTTTGGTGCGAGGCCAACTTTTCTCATCTTATAATCTACTCTTATCTTAACCTAATGTGTAAGTGTTTGTTTAATTGCCTACTTAATTCTATTTGGAACCTTTGATTTCTACATACCTACAATCATTTTGTTGTTAATTCCACTTGTGAGTTCGTTTGAACCCCTAAACTGTTGAAGATCTAGTTGTTCGCTAAGAACCCTAGTCTTCCAGTTCTTATAGGGAACGTACGGCGAAAGTAACACTACTTTGGGCTAAATCAAATTATTTAATTGAAATTCTCTACATTTTCTGTGTTAATTTGTTAGGAAATTTATATCTCAATTACTCGTATTAATTTTCGATTAATCTCAGCCCATCATTTCTGCATCATGTTAGTTTCTACATCAGATTTGATATCAAAGCTTTGTCAGTTTAGGAATTGTCAGTGTTCATATAGGTTTTAGGTTTCAGTTTCGATTGTCTTACATCATTATGGATTCTGCTAGGATCGAAGCTCTTATTAATGAACTTGCAACTAAGTTGACGACGAGTCAGGTAGATCTCCAAGCCCAAATACTTGATCACCATACTCAATTAAAAAATCAGTTGTGGGATCAACAAACCCGACATGAGGATTTGGTGACCCGTGTCGAGGAAATGAATAGGGTTATCACTGATGACCACTTTCGAGTCCACATCAATGAGCATAGAAGAGACGTTTCTCACTGTCGTGATCTCCCACCTAATCAGGATGACAAAATCATGAAGTCCGTCAAGATTGACGCTCCTATTTTTTATGAAAATAGACAATCTAAAGTCTATCTAGAATGTCAGCATGGAAACATATTTTGATTGGTATGCCATGTCCAAGGAGTGCAAAGTCTGGTTTGTCAAGGTTAAGCTTAGTAGTTGCGACCTTATAAAGTAACATAGGTCGATTCGTCATCAATCCCAGTTTCATACAGGTGTCAGGTTCCTATCAGTTTGGGTCCTATAAGGACACCCTATGGTGCAATGTTGTGCCTATGGATGTTGGGCATATCATCCTTGGGAGACCTTGATTGTATGATAAGGACGTTACATTGTTCGGGAGATCGAACGTGTGTTCTTTCATGCACAAAGGAAATAAGATAAAAATAAATCCTCTACCTCCTAGAGCACCTACCGTGAAAACAAGCAAGCCAAAAGAGAAAGGCCTAGTTGAGAGAGAGAAGACAACTAAGGTCATCAATATTGTTAGCCCCTTAGAGTTTGAACAAGGTGTTATGGAAGAGGACATTGTCTATGTTCTTGTTACAATGGAGTCACCCAAAGAGTCAAGTGTTAAATTTCCTAAAGAGGTTGAACCTATGATGAGAAAGTTTCATGATGTCTCTCCCATAGACCTCCCGAATGAATTACCACATTTAAGGGACATTCAACATGCTATTGATTTGATTTCCGGTTCTACTTTACTTAATTTGCCCCATTATCACATGAATCCATCCGAATACTAGGAGTTGAAAAAGTAAATTGATGAACTTCTCCAGAAAGAATTCATTAGGGAAAGCATGTGTCCATGTGTCGTGCCTGCACTGCTCACCCAAGAAAGATGGATCTTGGAGGATGTGTGTCAACAGCCGTGCCATTAATTAAAATCATGGTCAAGTATCGGATTCCTATACTGAGGATGGACGACATGTTAGACATGATGGTTGGTGCCACAATATTTTCAAAGATTGATTTGAAGAGTGGATACCATCAAGTTCGAGTTCGTCCCAGGGACGAATGGAAAGCTGCCTTTAAAACCAAAGATGGTTTATATGAATCATTTGTCATGCGTTTAGGGCTCTCAAATGCCATGAACACATTTATGTGAATCATGACGCGGGTGTTAAGGCCTTTCATGGGCAAATTCTTTGTCGTTTACTTCGTAGATATCCTTATTTATAACCGCAACAAGGAACAACACTTTAAGTCATTTAAAGGAAGTTTGTTTGACTCTCAGAGGAGAGAAGTTATACGCAAACCTAAAGAAGCGTACTTTCATGACAACAAGTGTTGTCTTCTTAGGGTTTGTCGTAACCTCAAAAGGAATGACTACGAACCCGAAAAAGGTCAAGGCTACTGTGGAGTGGCCTGAGCTTAAAAACATTCACGAAGTTCGTAGCTTTCATGGATTAGCCACATTTTACAGGCGGTTCATCCGTAATTTTAGTAAGGTAACGTCCCCTATCACTGATTGCATCAAAAAGGGGAGAGTTTAGTTGGACACCTGTTGCGACAAAGGCATTTAAGGAGATCAAGTTCCGTATGACTCAAGCTCTCGTTATGCACCTTCTTGACTTTTCCAAAGTCTTTGAGGTGGAGTGTGACGTGTCAGAAGTAGGTATTCATGGAGTATTGAGTCAAGAGGATCGCCTTATAACTTATTTCAGTGAAAAGCCAAATGAGGCCAGGCAGAAATATTCTACGTATGATAAGAAATTCAATGTCGTGGTACAATCTCTCAAGTATTGGAAACACTACTTATTACCGCAAGAATTTGTTATGTTCTCAGATCATGATGCCCTAAACTTTTTGAACTCCCAAAAGAAGCTAAACCCACCATATGTGAAATGGGTTGAAAAACTTCAAGAGTTCACCTTTGTGCCGAAACATTGCTGACGCACTTAGTTGTAGAGTGGCGACGTTGCACTCCATGAATGTTGAGGTAACTGGATTCGAGCGTTTATTGGATCATTATCCTATGTGTCCAGATTTTGGAGAAGAGTACACCTCACTCGTGAGTGACAAGTCTGAAAGAGTGTCTAAGTATACCCTACACGATGGGTATTTATTTTTAAAACAGCGCTTGTGTATTCCCCGCACTTCTCTACGAGATTTCCTCGTTTGGGAATTACACGCTGGAGGTATCGTCGGGAATTTCAGTCGTGAGAAGACATTTACATTGGTTGAAGATAGGTTCTACTGGCCCAATCTCATACGAGATGTTATCAAAATCATCAATCAATGTCGCATTTGCCAATTGGCAAAACAAAGGAAGTAAAACACAGGATTGTATACACCTTTATTTATGCCACATACTCCGTCTCAAGATCTTTCTATGGACTTTGTGTTAGGGCTTCTTAAACTCCACAAACATGATTCGGTATTTGTTTTTGTGGACCATTTCTAAAAAAAATTTCATTTCATAGCTTATTCGAAAACTTCATGTACATTTTTCTTTAGTGAGGTTGTTCGTTTACACGGCTTGCCCAAGACCATTGTGACGAACGGAGATTGTAAGTTTGTCAGTTATTTCTAGAAGACATTGTGGCATAAAATGGGGACAAGACTTCAATTCTCATCAACATATCATCCCCAAACCGATGGACAACTGAGGTTGTTAATCAGAGTCTAGGAAATCTCTTGAGGTGTCTTGTAGGTGAGCATGTTAGGAGTTGGGATTCAATCCTACCTATTGCAGAGTTTGCATATAAACACCGACTACAACTTGTATCTGTATATACTGTTTATACTGGCTGGTATCTACCGAAATATGCTGGTACCTTTGATATTTTAATTTAAATAATAATAATAATTTGTTTAAAATATCAGAATATACTGGCATATTCCAGTATATAGCATTAATCCTGTTTTGTAATAAACAGTATAGTGAATATCTCAGTCAGTACATTGTCTAGATTTTCAAAACCAAATATAGCATACGGGCCTCCTCTGCTACTGGTATATTTTAAACTTTGGTCTCTTCAGGGGTTGAAAGGGTCTCTCTTCAGGGGTTGCAGAGTTTGCATATTTTGAAAGATCATATTGTATCTACAAATCAAGGGGGATTTCAAAAGTATCTTGTCAAGTGAAAAAATAAGCAAGATTCGGAGAATACATGGATTACAAAATAAGAGTTCCAACAAATTGATTTGGATCTCTTCGAGCACTATCACGGCTAATATTCATCAAAGATGACTTCTTCTAACCCGAGGGTAATTGATGGGGACATCCAATTCAAAGAACCACCCATAGTCTATCGAAAGCGAAAGAAGTTTGCGAAAGTATCACGAAGCTCCTAACCGAAGAATAAAGGCGTTCTGAAGAAGTGAGCACAAACGTTTGTGACTTCAGGACGGACGTCCGTAATTTGAGAGGCTTTCTGTTTTGTGCACGACAAACGTCCATGCATACAAGACAGACATCTGTGAGCACAGGACAGACATTCGTGATTTGAGTTGGCGCTTTTAGTTGTTCTATTATTTCAAATTTATGGAATTGTTTGTGCATGACGGACGTTCATGAATACAGGACAGACATCAGTGATCAGAGGACAAACGTCCATGAGTCAGTTACTTTCTTATTTCGAATGTATGATTGGTTAGGATTGTTTGCCTATAAAATGCATTGTAAAGACTATTGGGGGTAATTGATGATGAAAGATATTGCTATGCAAATTGAGAGCTTTTTATTAAAGTTTTCCTCGAGGGTGTGATTCTCTCAAATCTAGAAGAGCGTGTCTTTTATCTACGTGCGGTTTGGTGCGAGGCCAACTTTTCCTATCCTTTTATCTACTCTTATCTCAAACTAAAGTGTAAGTGCTTGTTTAATTGCCTATTTAATTCTATTTTGAACCTTTGATTTCTACGTACCTAGAATCCTATTGTTGTTAATTCCGCTTGAGTTCGAAAAAATCCACTTATGAGTTCGTTCGAAACCCTAAACTATTAAAGATCTAATTGTTCGCAAAGAACCCTGGTCTTCTAGATCTTATAGGGAACGTACGGTGAAAGTAACACTGTTTTGGGCTAAATCAAATTATTTAATTGAAATTTTCTATATTGTTTGCGTTAATGTGTTTGGAAATTTATATCTCAATTACTCGTATCAATTTTCAATTAATCTCAGCCCATCTTTTCTACATCGTGTTAATTTCTGCACCAAAAAGTCAAAACTGTTTTTTTCAATATGTCAGTATTTTCATAAAGTTTTCTTATCAACATTACTAATTAGTTTTGTTCGCTTGCTTTTCTCTGGTACGAATCAATCCTTTTCACAGATAACCTCCATCCAATCTTTGATAATTCCAGTAATGGTAGAAACAAATCTGCTCATTTTACGTTGAGTCTGCAAAGGATAATGACCAAGGGTGCAATCCCAGGTCCACATAAACAAAAAGTAACCCATATAAAATCATCCTTTCCAAAAGGATGTAGGACCAGAGGGGGAAATCAAGGTATCAAACTCGGTAACGGTATCGGTCCATCTTGTACTGATACGTATCGGCCGACAGGGATACGGTATACCGATACTGTATCGGTCAATTTTATTTATTCTTTTTTTGAAAAAAAAAAAAAAAAAGGCAAAAAAATAGAGAAAAAAATATTTGTATTGGTCAGTATGGGCCGATACCGAGGTAGTATCAGCTGATACCGAGACAGCATTGTCCAATACTGACCCGTATTGGTCCGATACCGACACCACCCCGATACCTGTATCAGGGTGGTATCGATATCAGTTCTCGATGAATCGGTATCACCAATACATATCGGTATCGGCCAAATTTTGATACCATGGGGACATATGGCAGTGTCGCTTGAAATTTAGAATATCTTATGTTAGGTTATTTCCACTATCGTCTCAAAACTCATTCTGTACGGCATCAGATTATTTGGAAGATCTAAAAACAGAAAACCAAAGGAGTTGAACAAAGTTTGAGATTGAGGTACAGTGGCAAAAATAAAAAGCTTCTGAGAATAAATAAGATTCCAGATCAGTCCAGCTCTAACATACTATTAGAGGAGTGCATCTTATTTCATAACAATAAGTCCAGATGTCGAGTTCAACAACTTTATTAGAGCAAACAATATCAAATGCATGCAACATTATTTATGCTGCATCTCTGCACATAACAACAAATGTGATTCCAAAAAATATTCTGAATGGGAAATTTATCAGGAGGGGTTTATGCTTGCAACAAAAACAGAAAGATAGTAAAGAACGGGAAAAATAAAAATAAAAACCTTGTTATTCTGAAACCTTCCCCCAGCGCCATTTGGACCATAGTTTACTGCATTGTACGGTACTGCTCCAACGGAAGGAAGCACATAGCCAACTGGAAGAGCATGAAATCCTGAAAAATAACATATAAAAATCCAATTTAAGGAAAAAAAATTCAAAGCAACAAATTTCGTATTCAACAAATGCACATAAAATAACATCACTAACCACATACAATGAGGTTATTGGGAAGTGAATGTTCCTTCTTCCCAAAAAAATACATTTAGGTCAGTGAGTTGCATGGAAATAGCCAACCCATTCATTCTCAAAGTGTTAATGGGTCAATCCCCTATGCTGAAATGGTCAAAGGTTGGGATGTGCACAGCTATTTATAAGCATGTAAATTAGATTAAGTACAGGTTTGACCATTTTAGCATTAGGAGAATGACCTGTTCACACTTGAGAGTGAACTGCTCTGTTACTATTCCAACTCATAGAAGTGAGTTGTCCATTTACTTCCCCAGATTTGTCCTTGCAAGTGGTCAAGTACTCATAAAGGCGTCATAACATAAATGGAAATTCAATATATGTCAAACTCCTCCACTGATGGGAAAAGGGAGCATTGACTCAATCAGAACGAGTTCTTTGCTTGCTATCTGAAACTCCTTAGAAGTTAACCCACTAAGCGCCTTTGACTCTGACTGTCCAGCCCAATGTTACCTGATTCGGTGATTCGCTTGGTTCGTATTCAGGTTCGCAATTCATGGTTCGCCACTGTAGAGTGAACCTGGTTCACTATGGGTAGGATGATTTTATGTAACAATATTTAATATATAAAATAATATTCTATATTTATTTTTTTTTAAAGTAATTATTAGCTTGTTCGTGTTAGCCTTTCCTTTAAAAGTAAGTGGCCAGTTTTCAAATTGAATAACAACATATGAAATTTTTTAAATTTTAATACATTAATCTGATCAGGCGTAAATTATTATGATCGAACCGGTTCGTGAACCGGTTCGCAAGCCAGACTGAACGGAACCGCGAACCGGTCCGCTACTTACCATTTCAAAGTTCGCTAGGGTGGAGGGCGAATCGGGTAACCAAGGTCCTGCCTGGTAAGCATTTGAGTTGTTTCATGTCTGGCCTGATTAATAAAACATACGCCCAAACCAAGCCCTATGAGCCAGAACCTTTAACCAAGACCCAGCATGTGAAGAGCCTACACAGGCAGGCCATTGGCAACGTTAGTTAATAGTTAAACCCAAGGAATATGGGAGAGGAAAAATAGAAATGGAAAAGGTAAATTCGCTGAAAATTTACTTTCCTTGACCGCTGAGAAATGGCTTAATCCAATAAAATACCACATGAAATTTGTAATAAAATCCTACAACATATCTTTTGCCAAATTGGAATTGCGTTTGCCCCCTACATATAGACAAATTATTTACTACTCTCTACCCAGATGTAAATTTCAATCTTCTTATGACAAATTACAATAAGAATTTCCCCAACCAATAACCAGGCCATATGACAAACTACTTAACAGTGTTGTCAAAAGCGCTAGGCGCATCCAAGGCAACAAGGGTCCCTACGGCCTAGGTGAAGCCTAGGCAACAAGGCTTTCTCTTTTCAAGGCGCATTTTAATTTTAATTCTTTTATATATTTTTAGTACATATTTTTATATTTAAATATTTATATATTAATATAAAGTAATATATTTTATTAATAAATTAAATTTTACATTTCTATTAATAATTCGTAACATTGAAAAGTTTCAAACATGTTTATAAATTCAAATTACATAATTTGCAATCAAGTAACCAACAAATATGAAATTTAAAAAGTAAATAAATATCATAAACAATTGAATGTTATGTATTTATGCGCATTAAAATATAATAATTTAAGAAACTAGCAAGTAGTTGTCTAAGGAACTAGCAAGCGAGCGCTAAGTCTCGACGACTCTCGAGTGTAGCATTGTAGCTCTAAACTTGAGAGATATAAGTTTTATGAGTGAAGACTTGAACAGATGTAAGGTTAACTTAAAACTCGTGTACAAGTTCTGTTATATAAGATTTTTAATCTTTTTGTATTCAAGTAACTCAAGACGCGCCTACGCGCACTTTTGCGCTTTTGTGCCTAAGCGCAAAAGGTCACGCCTAGGCGTGCCTCACTGCACCCAAGCCTAAATTGCAAGGTGTGGGCGCAGAGGGTGAGCATAGGCGTGAGGCGCGCCTTTGGCAACACTGCCGCTTAAAACTCATTGTATTCCCAATAAGCTCAACATGGACTAGCAGCCCTTCACCGTATGGCAACAACTGTTAGTGCTCACTGCTCAGATACCCCTAGGATGCAATCCAAGGTCAATACAACTAGAAGGGTAATTGATTTTATTGTACAAACCAATGAAAACTGCAGAAAGACTCAGATCAGGTTGTTTAGTGTGGTTGATTATAGATATCCACCAGAAATCTCCTGCAATGGCCAATCACATGTAGGGCTGTCAAGAGGCCGGGCCAGGGTCAATCTCAGCCCAGCCCTAAGCCATCCAGGCTACCATGTACTCAGCCGTGTCCCGACCTTAGGACAGGTCGGGCTGCAGACCAAATTTTTAATTTGCATATGACTTTTTAAACAATTTTTTTAAAATAGATGTGCATTAAATCTGTCTAAACAGATTTTATTTCAGGAGTTTTATAGCCTCGCACTAACTTCAGTTGACATTTGACTAAATGCCCCTGAAATAAACCGTTCAATGGCTTAATTTAGGGCATTTAAGTCAAACACCAACTCTTATCTTAAGTTAACAATAGTAATACCACATAACTTATAATCTTCAATATATATATATATATATATATATATATATATATATATATATATATATATATATATATATATATAAGATCGAGCCAGGCCATGTTGTTCTAGTTCTACTTCAAGCCCATCCCGGACTAGTCCGGGCCAGGTTTAAACAGCCAAAAAAACCTACTTTTTCAGGATCGGGTCCCATCCGAGTTGCAGGCCAGCCCGGTCCATTGACAGCCCTATATCACATGCACACCAATAATCCTTCACAGATTTCAAGGCTAAAGAGCTCTCTGAAATATTTCTTCTTAATTTCAAACTAAGGTTTACATCAATGGAGGGGCTTTAAATAGTCTTTATAATGACTGAAATAAGAATCTTAGTCTAAATCAACTTCCTAATTTAGATATAGAACTATCCTAATTCTAACAAGTTTCTTAAACCAATAAAATAAAGCCTTAAATTATAAGGAAACTAAACCTATTTCTAATAAAAGAAATGAATCTTATTGGCAAGTATAAAACAATAATAAAAACTAATCCTAATTCAGCCAAGACGTCCTGAAATTCATCATTTTGTAATACAACCTCTGAAGACTGGCTATGGCTTTTTAAAACTCATCAGAACTATGCGTTTTGGCTCACTAGAGAGCTACTTCAATAACCTTTCAAATAGGAAACATTGCACATCAATCAAATGTCATTTGGAACTTGAAAACAGGTCAAACATGAAGTGAGTAATGGAAGTTTAGCACTCCATGAGCATCCGGTTAGGCACTTTTTTGAAATAATATCTTCTTTTCCTTTGTCTTTTTGATGCGGGACAAGGCCCTAAACTACGTGAATGCTTATGAAGTGATGATTTGACGAAATTAAATTAGATTAATTAAACGATAAACATGAAAATAAGGCGGATACCTTAGGGCTTCGTAGTTTTCCATCGGAGAATCTCACTCGATTCGAGTAGGGTCCAGTCCGTGCGCTAGATCCATAAGATTCGTGGTGTAGATCGATTCTAGAGGTAGAACTCTAGCTTTCCATATTAGGGCGCCGCTCGAGATTCAATGATGGAATCACAGGTCCTCTAAGGGGTTCTGATTCGGGTGGGGTAACGGCATGTATGGGATCTAGGGTTCGAATCAAATTGAATCAATGGCTCTAATGGAGGCTAGGTTTATGGTTTGGGGATTTTGGAAAAGATAACAGCTGGATTTATGGTTATGGGATCAAAATAAAGTAGAGAAAGAAAAATAAAAATTGAAGAAATAGGTAGAAGATAGACTTTGGGCTTCACACCCAAGGCTTCACACTAAACCCTTCTCGAGAAGCGAAGAAGAATCACTCTTCAACAATGGCTCATCTCAAGCACACAAGCAATAGCTTTCATTCATAATCAATAAACTGTCAACATTAATTTTTAAAAAAACCTTATATAAGTCTCTAAAACATAAGGAAACCCTAAAACAACAATTAAAAAAAAGACAAGTATGCCCCTAAAATTGAAATTTGAATCCTAAAGAAAACCCATGTTTGCGACAGTCAATCGATCGAGCAACAGGTCTTGATCGATTGACAGTATATATATATATATATATATATATATATATATATATATATATATATATATATAACTTGGTCTCCGGTCATAGCACAGTCAATCGATCGATACTTGTCATTCGATCGATTGACTCATATATAAATAAGACGCCATATTAATTCCTCACAGGCCCAGTCAATCGATTGAATCCCCGGTGTCAATCGATTGACTGTGCATTGCTCCAGCACGCTGAATCTTTAAGTTTGACTCTGGTTTCCGTTTCCGTTCCGCTTTTTCCGACGCCGGTACACGCGAAATGGTTCGTATCCGATGTCTACAATGTCGGTGTCCCCGTCACTTTCCTTCCAACTATTTTACATTTTCTCCTTGATTTGTAATCGAACACCACCCTAGATCTATAATTTCCTCCACCTCTCTATTTCATTCAGAATTCTTTGACGACTCTAACATCAAACATACAGGGTTGCATCACCTGAGCTACTTTCACCAAAGCTTTCATTTTTTATCAATAAAAATAATATGCATTAAAAGTATAAGAAAAACACAAAGAGGCTTCACGACGAGCATGAGCACAAACAACAAGAAAAACAAGGAAGAACAACCAATACAGGATACAACAAAGGAAATTCCCCATAACTCTTCAGGAACGTCAATGAATGATCAAATCACTCGAAGATCCTAGGTCAACTTGCGTTGCACCCATCTTAGCCACAGTCAGCTAGGGAGTTAGCTTGCCTTGGGATAAGTCCCAAATAAAATGTCATTTTCCTCAGTAATTAATGAGCTTGATTAAGAAATCCTAGGAGCTTCCATGACCTACCATTTTTCTTATCTAATTAAGCATTCATGGAGGAGCAATCCCCTTCCATATGAGTATTATGGCACCCCTTTTCTCTACACAGTATTAGCGTCTAGAGTACTGCACGAGTTAAACCCCCAAGCTAGTACAAACTCCAAAGTTTAGTACATAATCTAGTACCATTCTCCCTTCATCATCTCTGACTACCTCTCCATCTACACATTCCTTCGATTACTAATAATGTGAAGCTTTAATAGCCCTAATAGCGGGAGTCTCTAACCTTAAAAATTAATTACAAGTAAATAACCAAGAGACACAATTGTAACATGATATATAGGTTATCTCCTAGCATCTCATAGGACTCCTCACAATACCATAGCACTTTCAACACATGTGTCCCCAAAATCGTGGAAACTATACGACCTCTGCAAAGGAAATATCACCACCAAAAAGGTGAGATTCACAATGACGTAAATTTCTTCCTTCCGTGAAAAGGCCTCCAAAGAAATGATTGTGACAATCAAACTATACATATTGAAAGAACTGCACTCCTTAAAGTAAGTACAATTTAAATATGTGAAGCATTCTTTGCCAACGTGCAAAGAGGAAAAGATGTTGCATAAGTCTACGACTCAAACAAATTAAAGGTCAAAGTCCTATCATGATTTGCTTAACCACAAGAAGAGAAACTTACAAATCATCCATAGCAATGACATGCCAAATAGATCTTGGGATTATATATATATATATAGATGTGCGTGTGTGTAGGCAAGGGTTGGCTAGGGGGTTCGCTGTTAAGCGATGATCAACAATGAGCCAAACTCTCCCCTGTTTTAAGCGATGTGCTACAACGAATTCCAGTTGTAGTGAGAAATAGGCAAGGGTTGGCTAGGGCGTCCCCTGTAAGTGCCGTGCTACAATAGAACCATGTTGGGGTGAGTAGGCAAGGGTAGGCTAGGGTGTTCCCCGTGAACAACCGCTACAATGGAGTCCAATTACAGTGAGAAATAGGCAAGGATTGGCTAGGGCGTTCCATGTAAACGATGATCAACAACAATGTCAAATTATTGCCAATAGTAGGTTAGGGTTGTACATCAACATAGATAGATGTGTGCGGGCAAAAAAGGGATCAAAAGCTATGTATGGCTTCTTGGAATGTAGGTTCGTTAACTGAGAATAATATCGAGCTGATAGATATTTTAAGGAGAAGGAAGATTAACATATTGTGCTAATAAGAGACAAAGTAGAAAGGAGAGAAGGGTAAGGATTTGAGGTGGGAGAAGGGTTCCCAAGGAAGAGTAACTCTCACAATGGGGTAGGCATTGTAGTAGACAGAAATTTGAAAGATAAGATAGTGGAAGTTAAGAGAAAGAATCATCGAATTATGATAGTTTAAATCGTTTTAAATAAAGAAATATTAAATGTTATTAGTTCTTATGCACCCCAAGTTGGACTATGTGAAAACATGAAATGAAAATTTTGGGAATCGATGGAAGAATTAGTACAAGGTGCACCCAATAGTGAAAGCATAATGATTGGATGTGACTTTAATGGACCTGTAGGGAGGATAGGGAATGGATATGAAAGAAATGAGATGGGGGGACTTTAATGGACATGTAGGTGTACAAAAAAAATATGCGGTGGAATGCAGGCATTCAAAAGTTAATTCCCGAGAAAAAGAAGTGTATTAAAGAAGGACAGGAACTATAGATGATCTTGAAAGATATAACCTCGCTAGAAGAGAAGCTAAGAAACTCATGAGCAAAGTTAAGTACGAAGCATACGACAATTTATATACTAAGCTAGGAATGAAATGAGAGGAGATTATAGAAAAGAAAACTAGACATGTCGACCAAGTAAGGTGCATTAGAGAAGAAAATCAAAGGGTCTTGGTAAAAGAGGATGAGATCTAAAAAAAAATAGATAGAAAAAAATACTATAATATCTATTGAACATGAAATATGTGAAGGTAGTAGTAGATCAAGAAGAGGAACCAAATCCGGGATGATCAATAAACTATCAAAAGTGAAAATAAAAGTAGCTTTAGCAAAGATGAAGAAAAGAGGACCAAATGGAATACCTAATTGACTAAATTATTCAATAAGATATTAAAAATGAAGAAAATGTTTGCGGAATGGAGGAAGAACATTGTGGTCCCTTTCTATAGAAACAAATGAGACATCCAAAATTGTTCTAGCTATCGAAGCATTAAACTAATGAGCTAGACTATGAAATTTTGAAAGAGAATGGTAGATCAATGACTAAGGCAACTATCAAATGTATTAAAGAACTAATATCTTGCAATACATAATCAGTAGCATTGTTATAATAAGTGGTCACATAAGGTTATAAAGTCAAGCCATGATATTTTTTCATCATTCCATAGTGCCTGAAAATAAGTCTTTAAGACCCTAATTCTTCTAAGAAATAAGGCAAAAAAAATAAGGGCAACAACAAAAGATATTTTCCTATTGAGGCAACCTATAGAGAAGTTTAGAGAGAGAAGGAAAAGTTGCATATGGTCTTTACTAGGAGAAGGCTCGTGATAGAGTGTCAAAACAGAACGTTGAGGAAGAAATGCATTCCAAACTTTGAGATTACTCAAGACATGTATGAAAGGGTGGTAACTAGAGTAAGAACGACATTGAGAGAGACGAGTGAGTTCCCTATCAAAGTTGGGATGCATCAAGGATCTACCTTGAGCCCTCATTTGTTTTCTCTGGTCATAGATACGTTAACCACAAACATACAAGAAGGGATTTCATGGTGTGTGTTATTTGTAGACGACCTAGTATTAATTGCCCAAAGGAGGAAAGAAATAAATGATAAGTTGTATCTGTGGAGAAAAGTTTTGCAGTCAAGAGGTTCGAAATTAGTAAAATAAAGACAGACATGAAGTGTAAATTTAGTGAACATGATAGCATGGTGGAGGATTTAGTTAAAATAGAAAATAATTTAGTGCCACATTGCTATATATTTCGTTGCTTATGTTCTATTTTACAATCAGACAGTGGATTTGAAGAGGACGTCTCAAATAGGATTAATGCAGGTTGGATGAAATGGAGGCAAGAAAGCAGGGTATTTTGCAACCCAAGAGTTCCACTTAGATTGAAGGACATTTTTATAAGACGACAGTTAGACCTGCAATATTATATGGGAGGAAATTTGGGCTACAAAAAAGCGACAAGATAAGAGGACATGAGTACATAAAAGGAAATTTGAGAGTCAAACCTATAAAGGGAAAAAAAACATAATGTTGCTTCAGGTATGGACATATTCATCAGAGGCTAGAAGAGCACCAGGAAGTAAGAGAAGAAGGCCAGCGAAGACCTAGAGGGTAGTCGTGAGAAGGTACACAAAGGATTTCGAAGTTACAGACAGATTAACGCTCATCAGAAACGAGTAGACAAGTAGGACATGCAAATTCGACCCAAAATAGATGGGATAAGGTTGTGATGATGATATATAAAAAAAGTTCTCCCTCCCTCCAATGATATCACCTTTTTCTCCCTTATTTATTCATTTATTTACTATATTTGTTGTATTCTCAAGTTGGATTACATTGCTTTTTTTTAATATGAGTGCTGAATTACATCATTTAGTATCAAAGCAAGTTCCTGCTACATCAAACTAAAGGTTTAAGTTGCAAATTCTAGTCTCTTCAGAATGAGGGGAGTGTTGGTTTGTCTACGAGTCGTCGAACTAGTGAAATGGGAACGACGTGAGACTACCCAATACCATTATGGATGTGATATCCATGATGGATGAGGGCACGGACATGGCCACAAAATTTATAGAGGACTTGTTTACGTGATGAATGTGATCATTTAAGTGATTCCAGATGAGACCATGACGACTGTCAAAACAACTTGAAACTGCCTGAAATTCCTAAATTCAATGGACAGTTAGATCGTGATAACATTTTTCATGAGTTTGAAAAAGTTGATATCATTTTTAAACTATTTTGCATGCCCGGCCTCCGAAAGGGAAAGCATTTGCACTCGTTTTACCGCCTATGTTTTTCAATGGTGGTTGAATCTCCAATCATCACGGGCTCGAAAAGGAGGAAGATAACCTTCTAGGCGAAGATGAGCTGAGATGAAGGTATACTTGAGTACTAGATTTATGTCGATGTCTTACCGTAGATATCTCACATGACTATCATAATCTAAAACAAGATATGGACGTCATCACGTCATCTCCAATAATGAAGAATTGCATACAAACAGCTAAAAATAAAAGTACAGACTAATCCTACCTGGTTGACCAAGTATATTAACGGCATCAATCAAATTATTTGGAAATGAATTGGCGTCAAATATAGTTGGGATATAGAAGATGCATATGAATTGGCTCTTAAAGCAAAAGATCATTTGCAGAAGCCAACCAACGGCTTCTAGTTCAGCAGCAGTAAAGAGAAATTGTCCTTCCAGCAGTCCTAAGGATTGAAACTTCTAGGCAAGGACCGCATGTCCTAAGGTAGCTCCCAATAATAGTCGAAAGGAACCAGGAATTGTTGGGACACCCAAAAATAGAGCTACGGAGAAATTTCTTAGGTGTCAATCATCCGAACACCAAGCATACAAATGTCCATCATGACAGAATGATGACACCGAACATCAGAATCACATAATGTATGGTGAAGAGGAATAGCATGCCGAAGAAAGTGATAAAAGGAGCCTACTCACGATAAGTATAAAGAAGAGGCTGAAGGAGAGCAGGTTGAGGATAACGAATCTGGCGAAGATCTAATCTTGCAAAAGGTGATGCTTAAATCACCTAAGATTGTTGAAGAGGATAGTTGGCTATAATCAAATATCCTCCGAATACATACTTTGTAGGGTAAGTTGGTGTAACATCATTATAAATAGTGGCAATAGCAAATTATTGTCTCTTAAGGAAATTGTCATGAAGTTGAGATTGAATAAGGAGAAGCATCCCCTTTCACATCGTATAAACTGTTTCAAGGAAAGAGGTGTCAGTGAATGAAACATGTTTGGTGACCTTCTCTATTGGACCCAAATAGCAAGATAAGGTGTGGCGGCATTTAGTCCTAATACACACATGCCACCTTCTACTAGGTCGTCTGTGGCAGTACGACAGACCTCACCAAGTATGGAGACAAGACACGTTGGTACCGATCCGAGACACTACCATTACTAAGTTAAAAAGGAAGAAAGAGGAGAACTTATTGAAATTGAAGCAGTTCGAGGCAGAAAGTACAGAATCGAGTGGCATGTATGGGTTGGTCAAAAAAGAGACAAGTGACTACGCTTCCATGCCACTCCATATATGTGTTGGTCATAAAAGAGACAACTAACTTGTCATGTATGCATTGGGATGTTCTGCCAAATTTGCCACATTATCGAATGCGCCCTCCTAAACATGAAGGGCACCAAGGACAAGATAGTTAACTGTGTGTACTATCAACTTTACTGACACGAAAGGACAATTCGTGGAGGATGTGCATTGATAGTAGAGCTATCAACCAGATCATTGTAACATACTGTGTCCCAATTCTGAGGCTGGGTGATCAGTTAGATGTGTTACATGAAGCACTTGTGTTTTCGAAGATCAATTTGCGCAGTAGGTACCATCAAATTTGTATGAGACCAGGGGAGAAGTGGCAGACAGCATTCAAAACATGGGATAGCTCATAAGAGTGGCTGGTCATGTGCTTTGGATTGTGCAATGCACCTAGCACATTCATGAGAAACGAACTCGATAGTCCATTGTTTTATTGGTAGAATTGTCATAGTTTAAATTGCCGATATATTTATTTTCAGCATGAGCAATGACGAACATCTGAACCATCTACGAAGGTATTACGAATGGATAAGTTATATGTGAACAATAAGGCATCTTCATTTACGATGGACAGCATAGAATTCATCAGGTATGTAGTTCCTTATCGGATAGACCAAAAGTCGATAAAGAGACAGTGGACATGATAGTTAGCTGACCACGAGGTTCATACTTTCCACGAACTTGCAACTTTCTATCATAGATCATCAAAATTTTCAGCAGTTTGATAGCTCCAGTGACAAATTGTTTAAGAAAGGAAGACTGTCCCGTGGACTACACAGGCTGACAAGATCTTTCAATTGACCAAGCACAAGATAACTGAGGTTCTAGTGTTGGCTATACCTAATTTCGGTAAGTTATTTGAGGTTGAGCGTGATGCTTCACATGTAGGCATGTGGGCTGTCCTTTAGCCAAGAAGGGCGACCTCTTGCTTACTTTAGCGAGGAGTTTTGTGATGCTCGTATTCACTAAACTACCAATGATAATGAGTTTTATGTCATGGAGCGAGCTTTGAAACATTAGAGACATTGTTTGATTCAATTGGAATTCGCATTGTACTTGGATCATGAAGCTCTAAAGCATATTTCCAGTCAAAAAAGCTCAGCTCGATGCATATGAAATGTGCAGCATTCCTACAGGAAGATACTTTCAATATAAAACATAAAGTGGTGGCAGATGCACTCAGCAAGAACTCTGTGTTGCTCCAGACTTTATCAGTTGAAGTTCTGGATTTTGATTTCATTAAAGAGCAATCCAGCTAGCATCCTTATTTTGGTTTGATATGGGAAGGGCAGCATGTTTGCAGGGATGACAGGCAGATGGGCGATTCATTGTACTTGGCATGTTCTTGTTTAGAGGTAATCGGGTATACATTCCAGAGGGATCACAAGGAACCAGTTGTTATTGAGTTACATGGAGGAGATCTTAAGAGGGCATTTCGGTATGGACAAGACCATGTCTCTAGTATAGGAGTGTTACTTTTGGCAACGGATGATCGTTGCGAGGTGTCAAATTCATCAGATGTCAAAGTCAGAATACAGGATTGAAAACACCTTTACCAGTTCCCACGATACCATGGGTAGATAGTAGGATGAACCCTGTGTTGGGATCAAGTAAGACATGAGTTGGCTATGGATATGATCCCATCTTCTTTGTAGTTGACTAATTTTTGAAGATGGGCAATTTTCGGCTTTCAAAAAGACTGCAGATGCATCCTATGTGGCATTGCTATTTTTCTGAAAGATAGTTCGCTTATATGGCTGCCTCATCCCATAAATTTGGACAGGCAAGCAGCTTATGAGACATTTTTGGCGGACATTCTGGAAAAAGATGAGAGTACCTCGCTACAGTTTTCAAGTGCTTATCATCCACATTCCATAAACAGATGGATAGATAACTATAGTAACCCAGTTGGGTAATTTGTTGAGGAGCATTGCTGGGGATCATCCTAATCAGTTGGACCAGACATTACGACACGCTGAATCTGCATCAACAGTTTAGTCAACCGCAGTACAAATTTCGACAGACACGCAGCTTATGAGACATTTTTGGCGGACGTTCTGGAAAAAGATGAGTACCTCGCTACAGTTTTCAAGTGGTTATCATCCACATTCCACAAACAGATGGATAGATAAATATAGTGAACCCAGTTGGGTAATTTGTTGAGGAGCATTGCTGGGGATCATCCTAATCAGTTGGATCAGACATAACGGCAAGCCGAATCTGCATTAAGAGTTTAGTCAACCACACTACAAGGCAATCACCATTCAATATCGTATATGGAGTCATATCCACAGAAGCTGTGGATCTTTATCTTTGCAAGTGAGGTACAGTTTATGCTGATCACATGCGAGATTGACAAGCTAGTATTCATCAGTGGGTCGAAGAAAAAACAGCAATAAAAAGAACCTGTGGATAAACAACGGTACAAGAAGGGGGTTTAACAAAGGCGATTAGGTTATGATGTGCTTGAGGGAAAGATTTCCTACGAGAACAGTTGAATGGGACCTTTTCAGAATAAATGATAATGTCTATAATCTTCAACTGCCCGAGTAGTGGAACATTTTACCTACATTCAATGTTGCGGAGTTATAAAAATATAAAGGGGATGTTCCACAAGGACAATCAATATCACAGGATATGGAGGTTCCACAGAAGCTGGAAAATGAACTGGAATGGCTAGTAACTATAAAAGAGTTAAAGGTGAGGCATACTATCGAAAAGCACTTTTGGTCAAATGGAAAGGCAAACCACAGTCTGAAAGCACTTAGGCTTCGAGAAGAGCTGCAAGGTTGATATGATGATCTTTTGGACTCATGATTTCTCCAACTCAATAAAGTTGAGTTTTTCAAAACCTGGGGAGGATGATGCATCCTCGGTTCACTATGAGCATTGGATGGTGCTAATCGGAGTAGAAAACAGTATCAAATACCTTTCAGTTGAACCCACAGTGACAAGTCAGCAAGTCAAGAATGAATCAGTGAGGGAAAAAAGTCAAAAAAACTCGAAAAAAAATCAGAAGAAAGTCGGAGGAAAAAATCGGGAATTACTATAAAATTATAAAAACATATGATACAAAGTTCAAGCTTAGTATTTATATATTTAAGCAATAAAATGAAGTATATCAAGCATCTAAAAATCATATCAAGTCACAATTCACCAGTCCATGAACATTCGAATAGACTTGTCCGATCAACTATCATATGTTTAAAAGTTCAACATCGACTCAATACTCAACAGGTTGCACAAATCAATCATAACCATCAAAATTATTAAAGTTAAATAATAAGTCAAAGACTGAAACATAAAAAATGTCTTGATCAACATCATCATAAAGTATGTTACCATTTTTTTTCTACTACAGCATTAACTTCTTCAATTAAACAGGAAAAATAGGAGAAAGTCGGCAATTAATCCGGAACTCAGAACCTTGGCCAATTAATCAGCGAGTTAATCAGTCGAGAAAAAATCGGAGATTTTCTTGGAATTTCTATATGAACAACAAATCCAGTAAATGTTACATTCAATAATTTTTTCTTTGTTGAATTTCAATCCTTGTGTTTTTTCTATTATTATAAAATTTTACAGGCTAGGAAATCAAGCGCTCAAAACCACATGAAGTATAACAACATAGTAAAAAATGAACAAGAAAGAAGCATTTAATCACATTATTAGGGTACATAACTGAATGGATAAAAAGCAATAAATATATTTCTGCACGCAGTGCTTGAATATATAGTGAACACTGAAATGCTATTAGCAGAAAAAAAATGCATAAGTGAACCAGAGATTATTGCGGGAAGCAACACCTGCGTATGAAAATGGAGCATTTATAGATTGGGAGTAATGGCTATCTTCTATTAATTTTGACAATATCAAAATGATTGCCCGCATTTGCTCCTCCAAAGACCCAGTCAGAGTAACTAGTCTATCATTCAATCCAACGTATTGATGATCCTGAGGTGATATCTTGATGCCAGCTTGGGAATCTTCAATAAATGACCTGCTCAAGTGAAAAATATATATCAATAGTTGCCAATAAATAGCTCGCTATTATTAAGGACACTCGAAAAAATAAAAATACCTGATAAAATTATCTTTCTTCCAAGAAAACAAGAATGAAAGTCCATATTAAATTATATAAATATTATTTCTCAAAGAGTTTGTTTGCATGCAGTACAAAGATGAACAGATTGTCAAAAGCCCCAACCGCACACTTCCTCTTTATTACAGCCACAGCTGACACACATATTATTAAATTATCGTATCAATAAATCGGTGTGAATTTTTTGAAAAATTATGCAGGCCAAAAGCTTTCCTCAAGAAACATATTAGAGAAAAGTTCTCAATTCACTATATGGTAACAAGGAAATTTCCCCTCCCTCTGAAACAGCCCAACTCCACAAAAAGCACAAAATAAGCACTTTTCCTATTTTCTTGTGGATAGCTTACACAACTTCAGCATCCACAGAGTTTAGGGATAGTAACGCAATTAGCTAATGTTATTATGATAGTTTCATAGTAGTCAGTAGCTTTCTGATTGTGAGTAGCATCCTAATTGAGGCATGGAATTCGCTAGTCCTATATGTTTGTGTGACAATTGTAATATGAAATTGTCAATCATAATTTGAGACACAAACATTCAATTACGTTTAGAGATTCTTGATGAAATCCTGGTGGAGCTTTCAGTTACCCTGAAAGGAGAGATCTCGATATCTCCTTACAACATCCTCTCTTGCAGCTCAATGATACTTTTGGCAAAGGAGGCCCAACTTCAAACTACAGCCTCATCACCACTACAGAAGTTAAGGAAATCAACTAAACATCACATAAGTCTAAATTCATATACAATTGTCACTCAGCTGGCTCCAAGTGAGAAATTAATGTTTGGCTCATCATCTCCTGTTTTCCCCACTGGTGCAAAGGGGTTTCAAGATACGAAACGGTTTGAAAATTCCTAATGTCCCACTTAAAAACAGTCTGGTACTGTTTCTCCAACCATGCAAAACTGCTACCATCCAAAGATAACTCTCCTATTCTAAAAAGGTAAAGCAAGTTGCAGAGTGAGTTAGACTTCTAATGAAATTAAAACTTGAATTACTATACCACACAAATTTTCAGTTTTACGAGACTACCACCACGGCAACACCCCTTAGCTACATTACCCATTGAAATTTTTACAAGAGAATTTATATTAAAATTGTCAATCTTATTGATTTCTGCATAGGAATTCAGTATCAATGAAAACAAGATATAACCTCAGCACATTCAATGATTTATTACAACAAACACTTTTCAGTCTGCTTTTTATTGGTAAAGAAACTGATTGAAAAGAGAAAAAGCAATACAAGAAAGGCACGGCCAAGAGCA
Organism: Chloranthus sessilifolius; assembly: GCA_021018995.1. NCBI lineage: Eukaryota > Viridiplantae > Streptophyta > Magnoliopsida > Chloranthales > Chloranthaceae > Chloranthus > Chloranthus sessilifolius. Next base: position 119,853,705 of record CM037587.1, on the reverse strand, counting down.
AATGAAAAATATGACTGGCAGTGAGTTAAGCAAATAGAAAGGAGATCCCCGCACCCCACGTTGGCTAGGAAATCAACAACAGTATTTACCACCCTCGGCACTTCTGGCTAGGAAATTCTTAGTTCAATAGTGCCCAACCACAATGTGAGACTTATAAATTGTAGGTAAAAGGTTCACCTGTCAGAAGCATGCTCTTTATCAACTAACTATCAAAAGTTTAGCATGTAAAATCCCACCATAACCATATGTAATAAAAAGCAAATATCACAGTAGATTAAAAGTATACTTTATGATTGATCCTCCCTTCCCAATAATGCCACCGCAAGAGCTGTTGGGAACAATGAGCCTCACTTTTGATCTTGGGTCAACATCATCACCTTCTTCAGCATGCAGCTGTTCAATGCAACGAAAAGTTAACTTTTTTATGCAAAGGAAAGTATAACATATAACACCATAAATAAACCAAACAAAAATATTACCTCACTCAATAATTTTCCAAGAATAAGTTCCACAGCCTTAATTACTTCACTAAATGCTCCACTAACCATAATAATCCTATCAGATGTTCCCGGGAAAAACTCTTGATTACGTGATAACTGAATGCGAGCTCCAGATTGTGACTGAAAGTCAGTAATTGTTGAACCACCCTTCCCAATGACAGACCCAGCTGCAGCATTTGACACAAGAAACCTAATGTATGTAGGTTTCTCCTTATCATCTGGAAAGAGCAAATTTGACAGCCAGCAAGTACTTAGCACAAGAAAGACAACCCGGCTAGGTATACATTAGGTAGTAAATAATACAGAGATTTTGCAAAGAACCAAGACAAAAATGCCAGAGTACATAGTTGGAGCACGTAAAAAAATAGAAAAAAACTGGAAGAAAGATCAGTAAAATTTGATGAGGCCACCCACTTTTTTATCGATAAGGTGCAAATATATTTATTAACAAAGTTGAAGTATAAAGATGCAAAAGGTCAAAATATACGAGAGGGTGATTATTACTTATCTTAACTATTTAAAATAAGAACGCTCAGCATTACTCAAAGACATTCAGTACAGCTTTTCAAACAACATAAATATAAGCAGAACTTATATAAAAGAAAAAATCGTCTTTTTAAAGTATGTAACCACAAGAATTGGGTTTAACACATTCAGACTGCTCTAAACAAAGAATTTAACTAAATCATAACAGTTAGCATCACAAAAATTGAAGTGCTGCAACAAAAAAAAAGGGTATATCTGTTCAAAAACAATAGTTTTCAATGGGATAAGAAAAGGAATACGTACTACAATAATTGTTAAATCTTTCAGTTTGTGTGCATTTATGTGTGTGGGGGGAGGTGGGTGGGGGGTTTCTTGGGAGCAGAAGTTTGCAAAGCAATAGAAGATAAATCCTAATGAGAAGCTTGAAAAATGACTTGAAGCTCAACAACTAGTGCAACAAGCCTGGTGCAAAGGAAACCCTCCATTGCATATTACAAGACGTGAAATTAAGATCCCGTGACCAGATGTTAGATGATAATCAAAACATGGCTGACGTCGTGAACCGAAAGATGGCCATATTAAATACAATATAGATGAATATTTGGCAAAAGAGAAGGCAAGTACTGATGGTGTGCTTAGCTTATGAACTTTCAGGGTCTAGTCCTTCAAAAAAAAAGAGAAATCACTAAGATGGAACTACAGGCCACGTTATGTTGAATAGAATTAACAATTTCAAAAAACGTGCATCTTCTGAAGGTCAACTCAGATCCGCTTGCTGCTGTCAACCATATCAATAAAAATGGAAAATACCCTGGAGCTACATTGCAACAGTTTCTCCATAAATTTATCAACACTAACTAATTCAAAAGTAGTAAGATCAAACAAATTCCTGAAAACCTAGATCAGTAGCCACAAATAAGTACGGAAAAAATTAATGTCACCAAATCAAATACAAGCCTTTTTTTCAAAGATCCCCAATTCCATAAACACGGAATAATTATAAACTAAATTACTAAAACTACTAATTATTTTTCATTTACGAATCTTCACATTTCCAATCCATCATCTATATGTAGCACTGTTACTCTGAACTAATGGCCAGGCAATCAATCAACTCAAATTATTAATAACAAAGAATACATCAATTCCAAGCGTTAAAAAAAAATCTAAAAATTGTCAGATCCAATAACTCGAATCGCTAAAAAATACTAAAACAAAGTAAATAATCAAACTTACAATCAGATAATCACATATTCAAGAGTTCGACTACACTGCAGTTCCGAAAAAGGTCAAATTTGCATAATTTTTAGCCACCGGTTTGGAACTAAGATCTGCATTATAAATCGAATTTTGTAACAAGAGAAAATATAAATGAACTAATTTCATGGTTATTATTTTAGCGAAACTACTATAGATCGGGGCCATGGATCTTGGTAAAGCAAAATGGGGGAGGGTGGTGCGCAAGATAAGAGGATGAGATTCGGAAAACTTTAAAGGGGTGAAGGGATTCTCTCACCTGCCGTGGGAGATTGGGGGCGTACGGAACGCTTGGGGGTGACGTCGGGAGACGAGTTGTAAGGCGACTCGGGCGATTCCATGTTAAAAAAGGGCCAAAAAAACACCTGCAATCTCTTCTTCCCTCTCTCTTGCACCAGAGGCCTCTCTTATTGGCTTTGGGAATAGGTCATGGTGTGATCCTTGTACAAAATGTATCTTATATAAACCCTGTCCGGAAATCCGTGTACTTCTTTAAGTCCAGTTTAGTACTGATGGGCCATGAAATTTAGTAATCTCTTTTTCTTAGTTGTTTAAATTGGCTAATCATAGAAGGTTACCAGCCAGTAGTAATCAATGAGAGGGTTTTCCTCTCAAAAAAAATAAAATATATATATATATATGTGTGTGAGAGAGGTTTCCTTTATTTCCTTTATTTGAACCTACTGAATTCACTCTGCACCCATATATATATATATATATATATATATATATATATATGTGTGTGTGTGTGTGTGTGTGTGTGAGAGGTTTCCTTTATTTGAATCTACTGAATTCACTCATATGCTTAGCTTAAAAACAATTTAATACTTTGGATTAAACTATAAAAGTTGTTTTTAGCCCTAATCTTTCAAACAATGATTGGTTCACCTTTTTTTTGGGTAAAAGGTGACCTAAAAATGACCTAAAAATTAAGTTTGGGCGTTTTGTCAATCCCATGATATTACTTCTTTTTTTTTTTTTATGTATGTCATATAAAATTCAGAATTGACGGTACGATGTAAACATCTCAAGATCCATTTTATGGAAGAATTGGGAAAATGAAATAGCATAGGTGCCTTCAGTAGATTCAGTGGTGCAAATAAAGGTCTCCTATATCGGATGGCTGTGATCATTCCATTGGCCGAGACTGCTGTTATTGGTGACGAGCTTACCTACAAAGGCATACACTATTGCCAGTGGACGGTCAATCTCACTCTGTTTAGAGATTCACAGAGTAAAGAGCCACTAAATCTCTATAAATATATATTTGACTGGGCAGATGGAGTGAGATTGGCCAGTGTACTGCATGACTCGTGCATCGTATACCGGCTCTTCCAGTGCAGCTTCGTTAGTACATACTTTTAAACTAGTATTGGAGAATACAAGATTCAAACCCCAAGTTCATACGGCGTATCACGTGTGGCATGCCCATTTGATATCTGAGAACTTTACATCTTTTGGAAGTAAGAAATTATTATGTGTTTCGTGGAATCACGTTATGCTGTTGTACTCATTATCTCTCTTGACTTAATCAACCATTTACTAGTGAATAACTCATGCCTTCATGTGTCGATGCGGTAATAATAAAAATATTATTTATTTATTTATTATTATAGTTATAAAATGGGCAATAAAAAGAAAGAAGACGAAATTTGATAGGGAAATTTACTTAATCAACCCTGTCAGATGTACCTTTTATTGCAGAGACCCTATAGTTTAGCCTTTACCCAAATCGACCAACTCGAAGTCGAGTTGATCCTAAGGAGAATAAAAAGTTCATATTACCCCCTTCTCTGACTTTCTTTAACCCAAATACATCCCCTTTTTTCTCATTTTAATCTGCGCTAAAGTTACAAGAAGTTAGAGGTGGTGAACGTGACAACGTATTCTGTCTCAGATCTACTAACTGGAAGAAGAAAATAGAGGTTTGGGAGAAGAAGCTCCTGCATTTTGTCATTGGGAGTTGAAGATCCTGCAGTTTCTCATTCCGACGCGAGGTATATTCAGATCCAGTGTTAACCATATCGAAAGTTATTTTGGAAAAGGTGAATCGATATCGATTATAAATAAATGTAGGAGTTGGTCGATTGTAAATATCTTTGCATATATTTATTGGGTAAATATATGCAAAGAATCGATATTGATTGCATAAAATCGTCATTGACTGTTAACACAATCGATATCGATTGTAAATAAAATCGATATCGACTATTAATGCAATCGATATCGATTGTTTATCCAATCGTTACCGATTGTTTATCCAATCGTTACCGATTGTTTATGAAGTCGATGCCGATTTGATAAGCAATCGGTAACGATTGGATACGCAATCGATTACGATTGGTTACTCAATTGGTAACGATTGGATATCAGTTGTTTTGCTATCAATTTGTCATATTCATCCATCTTATGACTCCTTTCTTCTCCTTCTTAAACAGGCGATGTCTTGTGTGAAAATTCCTCTTCTCTGTCACTTTGATGGCTATATTGTAAACGATAATGGTTTGTATCAAAGTGGTCGCCGGAGGGTTATTACAATTTCGACGAGTATATCTTATGAACGGTTCAGAAGGTAAATTTCTGCTGTTAATTTTGCGAGAACAGATGAAACAATTTCTATAAAGTTCTCTATGAAGATAGTGAACACCCCTGTGCTTGCCAACGTTTTGGATTCGGATGATTTGGCCACCCTATTTTCGTTTTATAAATCCGGGTCGGACATTATAAAGGTATTCATTATTAAAGAACCATCCTCCTTCTGATTCGAAGCTGAACAAGTACCTCTAGGTGAGACTGATTTTGTGAGTAACCATTCTTTCCAGTCATATAAGTTTGAGAAGGAATGACTTACATATGATACTATTCAGTTAGGTGATGGCGGCGATTTTGCGACAAACATATCCACCATAAAGACAACTATTTATCTAAATCATGCCCCAGTTGAATCATATGATGACCCACTACAAAATATGCATGGGGTACATTGTAGTCAAGAGTTAAACTATACGTCTCTAAGAGTGGGGGATGAAGACGATTTTCATCATATCTTTTCCGGTGGATTCACAACTTGGATGACTCACGAATTATGTTCTACTATGTCATCGATGGGGATTAACGAAGGAGCTCAACCCTATTTCCATACATATAATCACCCCTTCGGTGAAGGGACTAGTCAACCATGTCAGAACCTGTTCGGTGAAGGGCTTAGTCAGCCATGTCATGACCCGTTCCGTGAAGGGCCTAGTCAACCACATCAGAACCCTTTAGGTGAAGAAGGATCTAGTGAACCACCTCAAAATGCTGCTAGTGAAGAGAACATCGAAGATTATAATGATGAACTAGATGGGTTTATAAAAGAGGATCCGAAATATTTTACGAGAGGCATTGATAATCCATTAGTAGATGGAGCTTACGAAGTGTCAGAGACATCGGACGAGTCTTCCGATCAAAATGTGGAAACTGAATATCGGAATTGGACGTTTGAAGTTGGAAAGATCTTCAGAGATAAACAAACATTTCAAAGAGCATTGAAAGAGCACGCGGTGGAGAAAAACTTCCAAATTCGGCCTTTGAAAATCGCTAATTACCGAGTGACAGAAGCATGCTACGAACCCGATTGTTTATGGAGAATACATGCGTCTAAATTAACTGGGCTCGGCACGTTCCAAATCAAGACATTCAATAGTACTCACACATGCGCGGCCGCTAAGATCGGACTGCACGGTCAACGTAATGCAACAATCTCGTTCGTAGCCAATTATCTACGGGAGAAACTTATGAAAGGATTCGACTACACTCCGGCGTCGATAATATTTGATATTGCAAAAGTATATAATATATAAATCTCATATGCTAAGGCTTAGAGGGGGAAAGAATTTACCCTTAATGATATTAAAGGCAGTTGGGAACGACAATTTATGGATCTACCAGCCTACGTGAAGGAGATGGAGATGGTAGATCCTAATGTACGAACATCCTTTCAACTAACGCTTGACGGTAAATTTCAAAGATTTTTTTGGAGTTTCGGCCCGTGCATCGGAAGCTACCGTAATACACTTCGTCACACACTGCTTGTAGATGGCACACACCTGCGGGGACGTTTCGAATGGATCGTACTTATTGCCTCGGGGCAAGACGGTAATGGCCATATATTACCGTTAGCATTTGTCGTCGTCGAATTAGAAGAAGATGATACGTGGATGTGGTTTCTTGAACGAGTAGGTGTGTTCGTGATCGGTGAATTTATCGAAGATTTCGTTTTTATGACGAATAGGTCAAAGGGTTTAATTAAGGCGGTCTAACATATTTTCCCTAACGCACACCACAACTATTGCGTGCGACATATGACACAAAATTTGTAACACAAGTATCCCAAAAATAATGTGAAGGGTTTATGGCGGTGCGCCGTGCGTGCATATTCAGTAGAGAAATTTGATTATTTTATTAACAAAATTAAGGAAGAACCTGCTGATCCTCAATCCGTAGAGTATATTTTGAAAATAGACCCAAAGCATTGGGCACACGCACACATGAAAGGAAGGCAATGTAATTCTCTTACTACGAATAATGCCGAAAGCTTAAACAGCGTACTAAAGATAGCTCGAGAAAAATCAATTGTCGACCTAATCAGAACTACTAGAGAGAAGGTCATTGATCATTTTCAAAAGCGCAGACAGATATCTGAGAAATGGACCACCCTACTCTCCCCAAAAGCAAAAGAGCACATGAAGAAGGTACTGCAATGGGTCGGTAAGAAGAGAGCTCAACCATACGGGCGTGATCAATTTCAGGTCAATTCCGAAAATTTCATTCATCACGTCGACTTGGAACACAAGACGTGTACTTGCCGTAGTTAACTTATTCATGGCTTGCCTTGCTCTCATGCCATGGCAGCTATCAATCGGAGAAGTTACGATTACCATAACTTCTGTGAAAAATAGTCTTTCACTACTTGCTTTAGACAAACATACGACGAACAATAGCTTCCCACCCTTGATAAAAGCCAATATGCATTCCAAGCTGAGCAACTGCCTGAAAATATGAAAGTAAGACCACCCTACAATTGTCGAAAGCAAGCCGGCCGTCAAAAAAAGAGAAGGATAAGGTCTAAGGGTGAAGTTAGGGCCCTACAGTGTGGCAGGTGCAGTGAGTATGGTCACAATCACAAGAGTTACACGGCAATTGGGCTGATGGGTTGATACAGTATAAGAAGTCGGCTAAATATTCAACTACACCCCACAATCCACTAGCTGTAAATTTCCCAAAAAATGTAAAGAAGTGTTGGTAGATAGCCCTGGTGAGAATTGGGTTTAACTTGTAACTTCATTGGGGTTGTATCCAACCTGATTTTCGAATTTAAGGCAAGCTTGGTACTTTTAAGAATTTTTGAAACGTTATGTCACAGACAGTCGATATCGACTGTAAATACGGTCGATACCGACTGCGACACAATTGCTTCTGCAATCGACTGCTTGAGCACTCTTTAATAGGGTCTGCGACAAGCCTAAAACCATCCTAATGTTAACCAGCCAATATAAAAATTTTACATACTTGAAATTATAAATTAAAAAAAATAATGATTGTTTTACAATAAAAATTTTCATTTACAAATATCCTTGAATGTTCTAAGATACAACTATATACAATTTTAACTTTTGAAAAAAATTAGGGTGCTGTTGCATCAGTTGTAGGTTCTTCATCGGTGGCTCTCTCGGCTTCTCCATCAGCAGTAAATTTAGCAAGGGCTTGGCCAATTTCTGCCCTGATCTAACTCATATTGTCTTGGCTGAAGTCGAATTTCTTTTCCAACGTGAAGTACTCTATGTACTTCAAAACAAATACCCCACAGTCCCAACCATTGCTTTGTCGGGGCACAGATTTGACCCTGCAATCAGAACTTGACCACGGATAGGTCCCAGCGTCTAATGCAGTGGAGTCTCTGTGTATATGTAAAAGCATGGAAAGATATTTGGTCTCTTTTGAAAAGTGCAATGTCAGATAATGTTTGATAAGATAAGTAGCTAAAATAAGCAGAAAAAATACCTACAGATAATGTGTGATCGATTTCCAAAACAATCGACAACGATTGCATAATCAATCGTTAGCGATTGTATAATCAATTATTAGCGATTGTATAAGCAATCGTTAGCGATTGATTATGCAATCGTAGGCGATTGTATACGCAATCGTAGGCGATTGTATACGCAATCGTAGCGATTGTATAATCAATCGTTAGCGATTGTACAATCAATCCCATTTGACTGCTTACACAATTGTCTGAGAGTGATTAAATAAGCGTAAATTAGAAATTAATTGATTTGAAGGTGTGGACAACTCTTACCAGGAGGTTGATTTGTATAGGATACTTGTCCTTTGAGGGCCTATCCAAAATTGGATCAACGATCATTACCGATCGTTCTAAAACCTTAACGATCGCAAGGGCCCAATGTAAAAGATCGTGACTATGGACTGGGACAAATATCTGAAATGAATAATATATTAGAGGGCACAATGGTAAAAATTATAAACAAAGTTTGTAGAGACCGTAATGTACCGTGTTGCATTGGTGAGCCCACAGATTCCTCAATCTATTGAAGAAGTTTTTGAGCACCTTCTTGTCTGGGTTGGTTTCTTCCTTAAGGGAAACCCACCGTTCAATTTGCGTGGCCATCGATTGGCGGTTGAGTTTTTCAGTATCAACAAAGAATCTGAAATCGTTATAATCCATGGCGATATATAACAAATCGGTGGGGCTCATCAGGAAGAATTTATCCCCATCTTCAGGATGAGCAGCGTCATCCATAACTTCCAAAAGTCTTAGGTAGGCTCTAATTATCTGAAAGATAATAAATTTCAGTAATCGACACACACTTTATTCGTTATCGATTCTATACAGAGTCGTTATCGACTGTTAAGACAATCGTTAACAATTGTCTAGATAGTCGGTATCGACTGTTAAGACAATCGTTAACGATTGTCTAGATAGTCGGTATCGACTGTCAAGACTATCGTTATCGATTTCCTAGACAGTCGGTATCGACTGTTAAGACAATCGTCATCGACTGTGTACACAATCATCATCGATTGTGTAAATAATTGCGATAGACTATCTGGGCAATCGTTCTATTTTTTTAATCAATCGTTACTTTTAGAAAACTTGAAAAGAAAATAACTTTGGAAAGAAAGCATTAAGAAATTGAATATGAGAGATTTAGTTACTTATAAGATTGTCTAAGTATGTCGTGCCTTCCTGACATTTGAACGTATGCATCCAGAGTGTATAATCACCCACGGAGATTACGTAGATGCTGCATGAAACATAATGGCCAAGTTTTAATTCAAAACGAAATTAACTTCTAACTAACAACTTACTATCATCGGAAAAACGAACAAATTCGTAATATATATAACTTACTCGGCATCCTTTTCGGGAGCTGTCCAGATGGCATTCATGAACCTCTGCTCATCTGTCAGCTCAACTGTAGGAGGGGGCATCATCTCGGTTGGCGGTTTTTTTATCGCCTGCTTTTTTCCTGTCTTAGGCTTCAAGGCAACATGTTTGACTTTAATCCTAGGCCTCAGGCGAGCATCTAATGGTTGCTCAGATTGCTGATCACCAGTCGGAGCACCCTTATCATCATAATCATGGGATTGGTTATCAGCTGCTGCCAACTCCTCTTGGGCGAGAGGAGCTGGTGCCACATCTGCTGATCCCTGGTCGGCTGGACCAGCAAGTTCTGGTCCCATATCGACAATGAGAGACACTTCCGATTACAACTTTGAAACAGCACCATCATGAACATCGAAAGACATAAAATTAATAAATAAGAAAAACTGAGAATAGAATGACCTCTAAAAATAATATAAATCGATTCCGAATCTAAATCGATCGTAATTACAATTGATACCGATCGTATTTACATTCGGTACCGATTGCCTAACGATTATATGTACAATCGATAGCGATTGCATTTACAATCGATAACGATATTTTCGATTGTAAATGCGATCGGTATCGATTGTACATACGATCGTTATCAATTATACATATAATCGGTAAAAAATCGAATCAATAAAAAATTAAATTAAATTAAAGTAGACTACACTGCCAATCATACCTTGGGTGTCACCTCCATGATCGTTTGAAGGAGTTCTATAATTTTTCCTTGCTCTTTCCGGATCAACCTGTTGAAGTGATCCGCCGTTTGCAATTGAACATCCGTTGAATTGAGCCGTTCTTCAAAGGAGTTGCATTGTGTCTGGAGAAGCCTATTCTCCTCCACCAACCGCTTATTCCCTTCCACCAATTTATTAACTAACTCTTCCAAATGGCTGGCTTTTTTGTTGAGTTTCAAGTTGTCCAACTCCAAACCATCAATCTTCCTCAACAACTCTTGATTAGAAGAGGTTGGTTTACTGCTGCTTGTCTTCGCAGCGAGCCTTTTAGGCCGATCTAATTGGACTTGGACCTCATCCGACGAAGAACCTTCGTCAGACGTTGTTTGGTTCTCAAATTCTTCCTCTTCAACTTCTTTGACCGAAATATTTCTTTTCTTCTTGGGCCACAAATCAACTTCCACAACTTTCTTAACCTCCTCAACCTCTTTCCTCTTCCCTCCAATTTCTCCCCCAACAGCCTTTAGAACCCGCTGATAATCCCTTACGAGGGGTATGTCCAACTCGAAGGTAACAGGTTTGAGGGGAGCGTAAATCTGTTACAAAAAAAATAGGTTGTAAAATAAAATAGAAAAATTACAGAAATTGAAAATTCGCTATAATATAACGACTGCTTAACGAGTGGAAACCGATTCCACTTACAGTCGATACCGATTATGTAGGAAGTCGATACCGATTGGGTAGGAAGTCGATACCGTTTGTGTTGGAAGTCGACACCGACGGTGTTGGAAGTCGACACCGACTGTGTAGGCAGTCGATAACGATTGCTTAATTAATCGATTCGATTCCGTAGTCATTCGATTCTGACTACGTAGGCAGTCGATACCGATTGCTTAATCAATCATCTGATTCCGTAGTTAGCCGTTTCTGACTACGTAGGCAATCGATATCGATTGCTTAATTAATCATCCGATTCCGTAGTCCGTCATTTCCGACTACGTAGGCAATCAATATTGATTGATTTGGTAATCAGAATCCTCCATATTACTCTTTAAAGTTCTTACAAATTTACCTTTATAAATTTGAATTAGTTAAAACGACATCATAACTTGCTGTCGACCATCCTCGTAAGAGTGTAGCCTTTATTCATCGTTTGGCGCTTCTCCGCCCACTTCAACAATCGGGGGAAAGGATTTAGCATTGACATTCTTTGAGGTGAGACGTCAGGCAGCATCTCATAGGCCCACCACTGAAATACACACATACAGCCATAAATATTATACGGCTTAAGGGCTTTATTGTTGTCGACAGTCTTTCTATTTGCCATGCCCTTCTCTATATACTCTAACAAGTCTTTGAAGGCGTAGAGACCCTACGGAATTTTTTTAAACTTTTCCACGTCATTGACGAGTTCAACATGGGCTTCCGACAATTGAAGATGGGACTCGGGAAAAAGGAATGTACATAGAACAAAAAGAAGAGCCAACTTGACAAAGTCGTCATCACTTTGCGCTAGCCTCAATCCACTATCAATATGAGACCGAAGAATTTTCCTAGTCGGTAGTCCCCAAAAATATTTGTACCGAATGGTTTCCACTTCAAGTGCTTTAATGGAAGGAGAATACTGTTGGAGTTCAACAACCACAAGCCCCAGTATTAAGGCAACGTCCATCTCCCGAAGATAGACATCTCTCCTCCCAATTTGGAAGTGGTTCTTCTCAACCCAAAAATTTAACATGGCATCCACAACATCTCCAGCAAAACTAACACCCTTTGGCATTTGGAATATTTCCCCGAAAACTGATGCACTTAGCATCTCCTTCCGCTGCGGGCTAGCATCTTCATAGATCCTCGAAATGCCAGTAGGAGAACATTAGCCAACAACACGTTATACAATTATTTTGCCGGCTTCTGTATATGAACTGTAATAAAATTGAAAGTGACTGTTTATAATCAGGGTATAATCAAGCTACATAAAAAATCACTGATTCCCTAAACAATTGTCATCGATTGTTTACATAATCGTCATCGACTGTGTACACAATCGTCATCGACTATTTATACAATCGATATCAATCGCATTAACAATCGACCGTATATACAATTGTCCAATTTCTTTTCCCTTTTTTCTTCTTTTTCTTTTTCTTTTTTTTTTATTCTTTTATTCCTTCGTCAAAATTTTCATTACTTCATCATTTTTTTCCCAAAGGAACTGAAGAGGATCTGGTTCTGGTGGTGGTGGTGCGTCCTCTCATATAGGATCGAACTTGATTGGGTTATAGTAATTTTTCGTCGTCATTTGACATTAAGAAATATGGGGGCTGGTATAGATAATAGGGAAAATCATTTGCTGGTGATGGTGGAAAATCAGTTGTTGGTGATGGTAGAATACTTTTAGGGATAATATCGATAGCGATTGCATATACAATCGATAGCGATTGCAGATACAATCGATATCGATATTATCCCTAAAAGTATTCCACCATCACTAGCAAAAATCATTTTTCACCATCATCAACAAATGATTTTCCCTATTATCCCTACCAGCCCCCATATTTCCCAATGTCAAACGACGACGATAAAACACCTTAAAACCTACTATAACCCAATTAGTTCGATCCTGTATGAGAGGACCCACCACCACCAGCAGAATCAGATCCTCTTCAGTTCCTTTGGGATGAAAACGATGAAATAATGAAAATTTTGGTGAAATCGGTATCAATTGTATATACAATCGATATCGATAAAAATTACTACAAAATGGACACCGACGAAAAAAGAAAAAACTCAACAGAAACTAATGAAAATTTACTAGCTATTTACAGATTTGGTAGCTTGAAGATCGAAGAACGGAATGCTAGCGACTCTCGACCGACTCTCCACCGACTTCGAACGAAAAAGTTAAAAATTAAAAAGGTAAATAGTTAAGGGTTTGGTGAAGGTGGCAATTTATTACATTGGGGGTAAATCCGATATTTCCTAAAGGCGGAAGATGGCTCGGCGCACAGCGGGTCGATTTGGGTAAAGGTGAAACTATAGGGTCTTTGCAGTAAAAGGTACATCTGACAGGGTCGGTCAGGTAAATTTCCCAATTTGATATCTTTGGACAACTCTTAAAACAATATTTTATAAGGACCTTTATTTGCAACCCAATTGCTTCTTTCACATTGAGTTTTAAGTGCTTAAATTGTTGTCTATTTTGAATCAGGCGATGGAAAACATTTTCCATCCCAATCTTCGACATAGTAGTTTTTGAGATCATGGTCCTATCATCAGACGGTTGAATTTTAATTCCTCCTAGCACACAGCCCATAAATGAACATGATTGTGGGCATGCATCAAACTTGGTTCTCAAATCACTCTTCAAGATGTGTGCAATGCAGGATCAAAATCTAAGTGCCTGGTAGTAGGATTATGATTTCAATATCTATTTGTTGAAGATTAGGACAAATAATGATCTCCATTGATTCAAAGTAGTCAACAATTTAAGCATCCGAAGAAACCCTGGTTGAGATTGAAGAAGCTTGGGTTCAAAATAAAGGTACCCTTTATTATGCACTTTAGCATATTATATAACATATATTTGGGTAGGGTAATTAATATGCAACCTGATACTATTTTCTTCACAACCAGAGTTTACTCATGCGAAAAATGTTGAATGCTTTGATTTACATGATGGAAGGTAGTTTCTTCTACAAATCTTGCACACGATAAATGTTGAGATGATAGTGAGGCCTACCATCAATCATTCATATTTTGATTTCACATAGAAAAAATCCCAAAAAGTAACTTGATAATCATGTCAATGGCACGCCCATGATGCTACTCACTTTTTGGGTTGTATCACAAGGAATCAAAATCTGACATTCTTACAATACGACCATCAAGATCTGTTGTTTTAGAGATTACGATGAAAAATGATCTCCACAATTTTCACACGTGCAGACCTTGGTTACAAAGAAAGAATATCTGGTTGCAAATGATGATACGTGATATATTTATTCTCAATTAATGTTATGAATAACATGATGGACAATTTTCAATGCAATCATCAATCCCACAAATCTTTACAGTGGATTCTTCACATCACACCAACATTTGATGAAAAAAAAATGTCACTCGTCTTAAAAATTCATGTTCCATTTCTAATTTAGAGTATGAATGGGGTAGTGGCCCTATGAAAAAACAATTTCTAAACGAAGGTTTCCTAGCATGATCTCCTTTTCTCTTCTAGAACAAAGAGTGATAGTTGCGGGTTTGTGATTTTAGGTTGCGTTTGGGTTAGGTCTTTCAAGTCAGAGAGCATCCCTCTAGCGTTGTGACTCCAGCATGAAGCTGCTTTTATGTTTGGTAACATAGGTCCTTACATTATTTGCTTTGACGGAGAGTTGTTTTAGTGATAAAATTGCTCTTTGCTTGTTTTCTACCAGAGAAAATTTTATCTGTTCCCGTGGAGAGTGGGCAACCCCCACGAGGTAACTTTTTTGACACCCGTGCGGCACCTCGTTGCCACTGAAGTGAGGCCAATCTGACCATTCATCACTTTGATACCACCCGCCTAGAGGACGGGAACTCTTGTTCATGATTTCCTTCACCTAAGGTAAACCATCTCAATTCATCTTGTCTACTCGCGACATGCATGCCAGCACCTCAGTACCTCGCTTGGCCTATCCAACTTCACCCTGTATCTGACACTAGTTCCTCGCTCGCGACAGTAGCATGCAACTCCACATACTGTAACATTTCATACATATCTCGTCGACATACTGAAAAATCAAGTCTACCATCGTGTGTGGCCCATGCGACCAGCACACATCCGCTTTGGTCCCTCAGCTAACGTACACTACAATATCCCACGTAGCCCTCGAGTGCCTAGGAGAAGTGTCAAACCCACATACACCGTGATGCGTAGCTCGGGTCATATGGCAACCTAGCCTAGGGTGACACATGGCATCGCCGTTGCGGCGTTCTAGGCCCACCCATTAAGACCTAGAAGACCTATACGCTTCTCCAGCAACGCATGGCCTCATGTGTAGGGAAATAGCTCCCGAGCTCCCTTCCCCCAAGTATGGTATAAATGCCAACTTGGGTCATTCAACAGAAGAACCTCAAATCTATTGGTTTGATATACCACCATGGCACACGGCTCTCGACCCGCGGCACACACCTTCAAAGGTAGGGATTTGGCATAAATTGTGGCATACGAACCTCTGTCTGTGGCACACAGTGCTCTCCACAATTACAACACCCCCCTTGAGGTCCCGCATCCTCATACCGTGCGTTCGTATCGCGGTCATGTCGTGAGGCCCTCATCGCCTCATATCGCGTGTCTTTTTGGCACCACATGGTGCATCCTCGTGGCACCAGAATGTTGCGTGCCCTCTTGACACCACATCATATGCTATCTAAGTTAGATATTGCATACCCTCTTGGCACCACATCTCGTGCCTTTATGGCATCGCCTCAAGTGCCTCATGCCACTAAAATACCATGTGTCATCTTGACACCACATCGCGTGCCGTCCTGACACCTTATCACGTGCCTAATGACACCAGAATGTCGCGTACCTTCATGGCACCACATCACGTGCCTAATGGCACCAGGATGTCGCGTGCCTTCAATGTACTACATTGCGTGCTCCCGCGCAGAGCATTGTATTCTATGCCCCACGTGTGTCTAGTCACCACAATAGATTGACACTTAACTCGAGTCACCGTCGCAGCATATATAAGGGGAACGCACACGCATCGCAAGGCCACGTGCTTCAGTACTCACGCGTCATATAGCTAGCTACAAGGTCCGCCCGCCTTCTTGCTAGCCAAATGTCCAACTCCAAGGTTACCATGTTTTCATGTTGGCGCCTAGATTAATGAGACCGAGAAAAGTTATCACAGAAAAGGTAAACCGTGCGTTCTGTTTCGAAGTAATTTTTTCTTATAAAATAAAAAAATAATAATAATTTCTCCTTCTATTAAAAGAAAGAGACAAACATGAGAGAGAAAAGTTGTCACATAAAAAATAAATCATACATTCTGTTTTAAAGCAAAAAGTTATCATAGAAAAAGTAAATCGTGGCTTCTCCTTCTGTTAGAGAGAGAGAGAGAGAGACAAACATTAGAGAGAAAAGTTGTCACATCACATAAAAACAATCCGTTTTGCTATTTTTTTATTGACAAGCTGTCACATAAAAGACCATCAGTTTTATTATTTTTTATTAATCATAAAATTTGTTTGAGCGTAATGTTTTGTTTTGATTTGATTTGGCTGGGATCCCATAAAAAAATCATATGTTTTTATCTTGTCGGGCAAAAGTTTTGTTTTGATTTGCTGGGATCACATAAAAATTTTACCGAAAAAGGAGATCATTAAAAGTAAATCGTACCTTCTGTTTTGAAGCAGCTTTTATATTTCGTAACTATGCTTTTCCCCCTTGGATAACTTAGTATCAGAGTCATGTTAAGCTAAATCCATGGTAATTACATATTGCGGGTGAGAAATGTTGGAATTTTGAGAATTAGTAAGTGGTGATTAGGAATCCTATTAATGCACATATTAATTACGGTTTATCTTCTTATCTGAATATTTAATGGATAACTTATAATAATCTATTTAGATTTATTACTAGGTTCTTTAACGCGCTATTAGTCGCGTTGGGATGATAGGCATGTTACAGTGATTGCGCGTTTGCCAATTTTGCCCGTAAAAGAGAATCGTTGACGGACGCATTTTCAAACAACTATTCAGTAGTAAAGCTAAATTGATTTCTGTATGAAGTCCATAAAATTATTGCGCGGAGTATCACATTCTATGCCCCACGTGTGTCTAGTCGCCACACTAGATCGACACTTAGCTCGATTCACCATCGCAACATATATAAGGGAAATACGTACGCGCCGTAAGGCCACGTACTTCAGCGCTTATGTACCATGCAGCTAGCTACAAGGTCCGCCCACCTTCTTGCTAGTCAAATATCCAACTCCAAGGTCGCCATGCCTACATGTTGACGCCCAGATTAATGAGGCTGAGAAAAGTTGTCACAGTAAAGGTAAACCGTGCCTTATGTTTCAAAGCAGCTTTTCCTTATAAAATAAGAAAAAAAATTAGTTTTTCCTTCTATTAAGAGAGAGACAAACATGAGAGAAAAGTTGTCACAAAAATAGAAATCGTATCTTCTGTTTTGAAGTAAAAAGTTATCACAGAAAAAATAAATCGTAGCTTTTCCTTCTGTTAGAGAGAGAGAGAGAGAGAAAAGTTGTCACATCACATAAAAATAATCCGTTTTACTATTTTTTTATTAACAAGCTGTCACATAAAAAATCATCAGTATTTTTTTTTTTATTGACCATAAAATCTGGTTGAGCGTAATGTTTTGTTTTGATTTGATTTGGCTGGGATCCCATAAAAAAATCATATGTTTTTATCTTGTCGGGCAAAAGTTTTATTTTGATTTTGTTAAGATCTCATAAAAACTTTATCGAAAAAGGAGATCATTAAAAATAAATCTTACCTTCTGTTTTGAAACAACTTTTATATTTCGTAACTACGCTTTCTCCTCTTGGATAACTTGGTATCAGAGCCATGTCAGGCTAAACTCGTGGTAATTATATATAGCGGGTGGGAAGTGTTGGAATTTTAAGAATTAGTAAGTGATAATTAGGAATCTTATTAATGGACATATTAATTACTGTTCATCTTCTTATGTGAATATTTAATGGATAACTTATAATAATCTATTTAGATTTACTACTAGGTTGTTCGACGCGTTATTAGTCGTGTTGGGATGATCGGCATGTTACAGTGATTACGTGTTTGTCGATTTTTCTCATAAAAGAGAATTGTTGACGGACGTATTTTCAAACAGCTATTTAGTAGTAAAGCTAAATTGATTTCTGTATGAAGTCCATAAAATCACTGTACGGAGCACTGCATTCTATGCCCCACGTGCGTCTAGTCACCGCACTAGCTCGACACTTAGCTCGAGTCATCGTCGTAGCATATATAAGGGGAACACGCACGCGCCATAAGGCCACATGCTTCAGTGCTCACGCACCATACAGCTAGCTACAAGGTCCGCCCGCCTTCCTGCTAGCCAAATGTCCAGCTAAAAGGTCGCCATGCCTTTATGTTGGCGCCCAGATTAATGAGGCCGAGAAAAGTTATCACAGGAAAGGTAAATCGTGCCTTCTGTTTTGAAGCAACTTTTCCTTATAAAATAAGAAAAAAAAATTATCTTTTCTTTCTGTTAAGAGAGAGAGACAAACATGAGAGAGAAGAGTTGTCACAGAAAAAGTAAATCGTAGCTTCTCCTTCTATTAGAGAGAGACAAATATGAGAGAGAAAAGTTATTACATCACATAAAAATAATTCGTTTTGCTATTTTTTATTGACAAACTGTCACATAAAAAACCATCAGTTTTATTATTTTTTTATTGACCATAAAATCTGTTTGAACATAACATATTGTCTTGATTTGATTTGGCTGAGATCTCATAAAAAAAACATATGTTTTTATCTTGTCAAGTAAAAGTTTTGTTTGATTTGGCTGGGATCCCATAAAAAATTTATTGAAAAAGGAGATCATTAAAAGTAAATCGTACCATCTATTTTGAAACAACTTTTATATTTCGTAACTACGCTTCCCTCTCTTGGATAATTTGATATCAAAGCTATGTCAGGGTAAATCTGTGGTAATTACATATGGCGGGTGGGAAGTGTTAGAATTTTTAGAATTAGTAAGTGGTGATTAAGAATTCTATTAATGGACATATTAATTACTGTTCATCTCCTTATCTGAATATTTAATGGATAACTTATAATAATTTATTTAGATTTACTATTAGGTTGTTTGACGTGTTATTAGTCATGTTGGGATGATAAGCAAGTTGCAGTGATTACGTGTCTGTCGATTTTCCCCGTAAAAGATAATCGTTGATGGACGCATTTTCAAACAGTTATTTAGTAGTAAAGCTAAATTGATTTCTGTATGAAGTCCATAAAATCATTGTGCGGAGTATCGCATTTTATGCCCCACGCGCGTCTAGTCGCCATACCAGATCGACACTTAGCTCGAGTCATCGTCGCAGCATATATAAGGGGAACACATACGCGCTGTAAGGCCACATGTTTTAGCAATCACGCGTTATACAGCTAGCTAAAAGGTTCGCCCGCCTTCCTGCTAGCCAAACGTCTAGCTCCAAAGTCGCCATGCCTTCATGTTGGCGCTTAGATTAATGAGACCGAGAAAAGTTGTCACAAAAAAGGTAAAACGTGTCTTCTATTTGGAAGCAGTTTTTCCTTATAAAATAAGAAAAAAAAATTAGCTTCTCCTTCTGCTAATAGAGAGAGACAAACATGAGAGAAAAAAGTTATCATAGAAAAGTAACTGTACCTTCTGTTTTGAAGTAAAAAGTTATCATAGAAAAAGTAAATCGTAGCTTCTCCTTCTGTTAGAGAGAGAGACGGACATAAGAGAGAAAAGTTATCACATCACATAAAAATAATCTATTTTGCTATTTTTTTATTGACAAGTTGTCACATAAAAAACTATCAGTTTTATTATTTTTTTATTGACCATAAAATCTGTTTGAGCATAATGTTTTGTTTTGATTTGATTTGGCTGAGATCCTATAAAAAAATCAGATGTTTTTATCTTGTCAGGCAAAAGTTTTGTTTTGATTTGGCTGGGATCCCATAAAAATTTTATCGAAAAAGATAATTAAAAGTCAACCGTACTTTCTATTTTGAAGCAACTTGTATATTCCAACTACGCTTTTCCCTTTTAGATAACTTGGTATCAGAGCCATGTCAGGCTAAACCCGTGCTAATTACATATGGTTGGTGAGAAGTGTTGGAATTTTGATAATTAGTAAGAGATGATTAAGAATTTTATTAATGGACATATTAATTATTGTTCATCTTCTTATCTGAATATTTAATGGATAACTTATAATAATCTATTTAGATTTACTACTAGGTTGTTTGACGCATTATCAATCGCATTGGGATGAAATGCGTGCTGCAGCGATTGTGTGTTTGCTGATTTTTCCCGTAAAAGAGAATCGTTGACGGACGCATTTTCAAACAACTATTTAGTAGTAAAGCTGAATTAATTTCTGTATGAAATCCATAAAATCACTGTGCGAATCACTGCATTCTATGCCCCACGTGTGTCTAGTCGTCACACTAAATCGACACTTAGCTCGAGTCACCATCGTAGCATATATAAGGGGAACACGTACGTGCCGTAAGGCCACGTGTTTCAGGGCTCACGTGCCATACAGCTAGCTACAAGGTCCGCTTGCCTTTTTGCTAGCCAAATGTCTAGCTCTAAGGTCGTCATGCCTTTATGTTGGCACCCAGATTAATGAGGTCGAGAAAATTTATCACAGAAAAGGTAAATCGTGCATTTTATTTCGAAGTAACTTTTCCTTATAAAATAAGAAAAAAAAATTAGCTTCACCTTCTGTTAAGAGAGAGAGAGAGAGAGACAAATATGAGATAAAAGTTGCCACAAAAAAAGTAAATCATACCTTCTGTTTTGAAGCAAAAAGTTGTCACAGAAAAAGTAAATCGTAGCTTCTCATTCTGTTAGAGAGAAGCAAATATGAGAGAGAAAAGTTATCACATCACATAAAAATAATTCGTTTTGCTATTTTTTTATTGACAAACTATCACATAAAAAATCATCAATTTTTTTTTTTTATTGAGCGTAACGTTTCGTTTTGATTTGGCTGGGATCCCATAAAAAAACCATATTCTTTTATCTTGTCAAGCAAAGTTTTATTTTGATTTGGCTGGGATCCCATAAAACTTTACTGAAAAAAGAGATCATTAAAAGTAAATTGTACCTTCTATTTTGAAGTAGCTTTTATATTCCGTAACTACGCTTTCTCCTTTTGGATAACTTGGTATCAGAGTGTAATAACCCGAAAAATCACGCAAAACTATGACCTCGGGATCCGTGTCCGATTGGTCACAAGTTGACCAATCAGGAGATCAAGAGTTAGCATAGGATGTGATGAACGGACGAGATGTGACAGTTTGAGTGATTATGTAGTGTGTGATGTAAAGGAGAAGTCACTTACACCTACTGTGGTGTATGTGCTTAACACACAATGAGGGAGATAGATAAAAGGGTTTAATAACCCTAGATGTGTATTTTTGGTTGTTGAAGGAGAGTAAAGAAGAGAAAGAAAGAGAGAGAAGTAGGAGAGGAGTTATTGCAACTGATTGGAGGGGGGATTCAAGAGAAAAAAGCCGGATTCAACGCGGATCTGTTAGAACAAAAGCTGGAAACCCTAGCCTTCCAACCATTTGATTGAAATCAACTTGAGATCTATTCAAGGTAAGATTTTTGTAAATAAAATGCATAGATTATAGGGGTTAAGTTGTGGTTAAATGTGGGTCAAAATCATAGGATAATGGCTTAGAAAAATAGAGGAAAAAGTATGGAAAAAGATTGGGAAGAACAGCTCGAAAGGGGCTAAATCTGACAATTTCGATTAATCGAAATTGGGTTTCGATTAATCGAAATTGACCAGGAAGTTGAAAGGTCAGAGGACCCCGATCTCGATTAATCGAATTTGATTTCGATTAATCGACTTTGGATTTCGATTAATCGATTTGGGGATCGATTAATCGGTGAGAACCTCCAAAGTGGACCCGGGGTTGGAGGAAATGACGAGAAAATCGACTAATCGAAATGGGATTTCGATTAATCGATTTAGTTTTCGATGTCGATTTGGAATCGATTAATCAACTTATGAAAACTCATTTATTGAGCGAGAGTCGACTTTGCGAAAAGAAGGATTTCGATTAATCGAAATTGGATTCGATTAATCGAATGAAAACTCGACTGTTCGAACAGTGAATTTACTTTGCGAAAAGAAGAATTTCGATTAATCGAAATTGGATTCGATTAATCGAATAAAAGCTCGACTGTTCGAACTGAGAATCGACTGTGCGAAAAGGAGAATTTCGATTAATCGAAATTGCTTCGATTAATCGATATTGACCTTCGATTAATCGATTTTGGAATTCGATTAATCGACTGAGATAAATTATGTTGACTTTTGGGTTTGACTTTAAGATTCTTGGAGGATCTTATACCTTCTTTATTACATCTTTTGTGATGTGTTTCACCTGTTATGTAGTACCATAGGTGGTACGTGTGGACTAGTGCACAAGGAGCCACGCGGGACCTTGATGCATTGAACAAATGAAGACTTGAGGTAGGGAACACCTTGAACATGTACTTTATTTTACAAGAGCATGTATGTAGTGATATAGAACTCAATTCAAATGCCTATTTCTTAAGAGTTTGTGAAAAGTGTGTGTGTGTGACACCCATAAGAGTAATCATAATGAGCCATCCCCAGGGGATGAAGAAGTAAAGAGATAAGAGCATCAGGTGTGATGCAAGTAAATGGATACATCCCAGGGATGTATCCAAGGATTGAATCATGTTTGATAGGGCCTAACTGATATAAGATAGCACAATTACACGGTGAATAACTATATGTAAGGCACCGATATTTTTGTTATTTGAGGTTTGATAGGGTACCCCACCGACGTGGCGGGATATCCACGACTGACACGGCAGGATATCCGTGACCGATAGGGCGGCGAAACCGTAGGCCAGTGCGGAGGCTTATCCGTACATAGTAAGCACACCCCAGGGGTGTTGATTGAGACAAGTGAAACCCCGCCACCAATCCCCAGGGGAAAGGGGCTTGGGTACTATTTGTATTCGTGGAATACGGTTAAAAGCTCTATATAGATGACGATGATGGGTATCTCATCGGGCTCGATGCTATATTGCTCGGGGATTACTTAAGTTGAAAGTTTAAGTTTTGCTTTAGGCCTTTTCGATCATTCATGAGTAAATGAAAATACAAGTAATCAACAAAAAGCAAATGCTTTTTAACTGCTTGTTTCATTAACAACCGCATAGACACATCATGCATAGCATATCATGGAATATATGTGAGTCATAATTTATATGTTCAATTGTTTGTTCCCTATTGAGCTAGGATGTAGCTCACCCCATAGACTATCGTCGCAGTCCACTACTAGCTGCCACGGCTTGAGGGGAGGCGATCCCGTGAGTCGGACCTTGCGCCTCGGAGGACTTCTTCTTGAGGACTCCGTTGTGCCACTTTAAGGGATTTTGGAGAGGTTTTGTACGGCTTGGTATGTCAAGCCTTGATTGTTGTTTAAAACCATGTACATAAGGAGTTGGGATTATTCTTTTGGGACGAACCATCCGTGATGATTTCTATCATCGATGGTTCGGATCGGTTCTCCATTCATGCAGAGGCATGAGGGTAGAACTGTCTTTTGGAAAGTTAATTAATATAGATTTAAATTCTGCAAACTCGTATATTATACTTTTCTATGCTTGATATACCAGTGTTCCGTGCTTAGCTAAAGGGCACGGTCAAGATGATCGTGCTGATGGCACGGGTTTCGGGGTGTCGAAATCCGGGCTGTCACACAGAGCCATGTCAAGCTAAACCCGTGATAATTACATATGGCGGGTGGGAAGTGTTGGAATTTTAAGAATTAGTAAGTGGTGATTAGAAATCCTATTAATGGACATTAATTACTGTTCATATTTTTATCTGAATATTTAATGGATAACTTGCAATAATCTATTTAGATTTACTACTAGGTTGTTTGACGCGTTATTAGCCCCGATAAAAGAGAATGGTTGGCGGACGCATTTTCAAACAACTATTTAGTAGTAAAGCTAAATTAATTTTTGTATGAAGTCCATAAAATCAATGTGCGGAGCACCATATTTTATGCCCCACGTGCGTCTAGTCGTCATACTAGATCGACACTTAGCTCAAGTCATTGTCGCAGCATATATAAGGGAAACACGCACACGTCGTAAGGCCACGTGCTTTAGCATTCACGTGCCATATAGCTAGCTACAAGGTCTACCCGCCTTCTTGCTAGTCAAATGTCGAACTCCAAGGTCGCCGTGCCTTCATACTGGTGCCCAGATTAATGAGGGCGAGAAAAATTATTATAGAAAAGGTAAATCGTGCCTTCTGTTTCGAAGCAGCTTTTCTTTATAAAATAAGAAAAAATTAGCTTTTCCTTCTATTAAAAGAGAGCGACAAACATGAGAGATAAAAGTTGTCATAGAAAAATAAATCGTACGTTCTGCTTTGAAGGAAAAAGTTGATACAGAAAAAGTAAATCGTAACTTCTCCTTCTGTTAGAGAGAGAGAGACAAACATGAGAGAGAAAAGTTATCACATCACATAAAAATAATCCGTTTTTGCTATTTTTTTATTGACAAGCTGTCACATAAAAAATCATTAGTTTTATTATTTTCTTATTGACCATAAAATCTGTTTGAGCATAGCGTTTTGTTTTAATTTGATTGGCTAAGATCCCATAAAAAAAATCATATGTTTTTATCTTGTCGAGCAAAAGTTTTATTTTGATTTGGCTGGGATCCCATAAAAAACTTTACCGAAAAAGGAGATCATTAAAAGTAAATCGTACCTTCTGTTTTGAAGCAACTTTTATATTCCGTAACTACGCTTCCTCCTCTTAGATAACTTGGTATCAGAGCCTTGTTAGGCTAAACCCGTGGTAATTATATATGACAGGTGGGAAGTATTGAAATTTTGAGAATTAGTAAGTGGTGATTAGGAATTTTATTAATGGACATATTAATTACTGTTCATCTTCTTATCTGAATATTTAATGGATAACTTATAATAATCTATTTAAATTTACTACTAGGTTGTTTGACGCATTATTAGTCGTGCTTTGATAATAGGCGTGTTGCAGTAATTGCGTGTTTGCCGATTTTCTTTGTAAAAGAGAATCATTGACGGACGCATTTTCACACAACTATTTAGTAGTAAAGCTAAACTGTTTTATGTATAAAGTCTATAAAAATTTTTAAGAAGAAAATAAATAGTATTTTATATGTACATGAATAGTATTTTAATTCAATATTTACTATAGTAAAACTATTCCAACATTACTATTCTCATATGTAATTACACTATTATTGGTAATTTTCAAAAAGTTCTTTTAGTCATTATTTACTCTTTTAAATTTTAAAAAAATATAAAAAAATAAAAAATAAAACAAAATTTAAATTTTCATGTCTATATTTAATTTTACAAAAAATAAATCAATTAAAAATCATGAATTGGTCAAATGGCCTAATGTCGATGACCAATTAAATAGATGGACAATTCTTTCCATCAATCCCAAAACTATTTATCAATATGGATGGAAAGATTAGTCCACTGATATGTTTATAAAAACTATTGAGAAAACTCTCAGTTTTAATGAAGAAAGTGAAGGTTTTCAATTATTATCTAATGATGATTTATTATACGACCTGTATCAATTTAAATTCCTACATCTTGGATGTATTTAAGTTGCATTTAAATCCTTGACCCTATTAGGTATGAACAATAGTCTATTAAGCACTCTCAGATATGCTAGATGCCTTAACTGGCATTCCTCTTTGATGACAGTTATGAAAACCAGCCTATGTCATGGTTCTGCCTATTATAATATTTTCCCAATCTAACTTTATCATTAACTGATAAAAATATTTTACATGCTTGTACCTTTAACCTATAAACTAAAGGATACAACTTTATGTCAAGCTCTGAGACTATTGCTCTGATTTATCATTTTCATTATAAGGTGATGACTTCACTGACTCTTATGATTAACTATCATAGTGAATCAGAGAAGACAGTCTTAATTGAGACCAACAATATGACTACTAATGTGGCTACTCCTAGATTAATTTCATGAAAAAATATTACTTTCCTAGATTCATGGAGTATTCCTCAAGATATCCCTTCTAATCCTATCATAAATAAAGATATTGAACAAATTGTTCAAAGTATTAGAAAAGATGTAATCTTAACATTTGATAGATCTACATCTCATAGAACTTCTTATAAGAGTTTTTATTATGATTCAAGATCTCGAGGTCCTTATAGAGTTTCTATACCCTCGATAGCTCGGTCCTCTTATTCAAAAGTTAATTATTTCACTCATTCTGAATTTGACCAACAACCTAATCTTACAGGGATCCATGTTTCTGAGCAACAAATTCTTTATGGAATATATAGCCAACAGTAGAGGGAATCTCCAATTGCTAGCAAGATGAATTTTTTACTCTTTTATAAAGTTTTTATAGATCATAAAAAACCTGAAAATTTTGTTATTGACCATCAATAAATAAATTCTGAATTTCATTAAGATAAATATGCATAATTTTGTGCATGGTATTTTCAAAAGTTTTCTACATTAAAATTACAAGAATTAAAAAAAAAATTCTATCAATATATAGAGAAATCTTACCAAATCATTTCCTTTGTTACTTAGTTTAAAGCAATCCAATATCCTGAAATGACTCAAGAATAAAGGAGAATATATTTCCTTGAAGACTTGTAAAAAGTTTGGCAAAAAATGGATGACTCAATCGTTCAATCGATTCATCCTCCTGTTGAAATTCTAAAACTTACTCAACCAAATTCAACAGCAACGCTGGAAGCCACAACTTTCACCAGACCTATTAATCCAATACCTCATTCAACAAAAATAGATTTATCTAATATTTACAAACAAAATAACTTTACTAATCTTAATCTTCAAATAATTAGTATCCTATTAAATAGAATTGAAAATATTTTTTCTTTATCTTCTATCAAAGAATCATCAACTCTTAAGATAGAACAACCTAACCTAATATAAAACCTCCTCTTGAAATTATTGGCTTAAATTTATCATCAAAATCATATATAATGAAACAAGATGAATTTCTTGATAAACTAACCTCTAGGTTACAAGCGTTATCTCTTAAACCTGAAAACAAAAATAACTTACAAATTAAAATTTTAACCGAAAATAAAATTAATAATATTCAAGAATTTCACGATAATTTTGAATCTTTACAAAATAATATGGAGTTTAATAAACTCCAATATAATTGGGATGGTGGTAATCCTAGGTATTATAACCAAAGACTTACACCTTAGTATCTTCTTTATGAAGAAGATCATATGAACATTCAAAGTTCTTATGATTATTGATCTATCTATGAATGAAACATTGATGAAAAATCTGAATATAGTATTTTTATTGTATTATATAAAATATTTATGTATAGTACTATCTTAAAATAACATCAAAATACTGATAAGCAAATTGTTAGATACATCACTACTGAATCTTCTGGTATGTTGAAAGATTGGTGGGATGATGTTCTCTCAGCCACTCAACGTGATGAAATTCTGACTTCAACAAAACCATTAAAAAAGGAACTTACTAGTCAAATTGAATCTCATGAAGATGCGGTTTATACTTTAACCCAAACTATTATTTTTCATTTTATTAGTTCCTGGAATCATCAATATGAAAGAAGTAGAGAACAACTTTAAAGTCTTCGCTGTCCATCTTTAACCCATTTTAGATGGTAGAAAGATATTTTATGACTAAAGTCATGCAATGCAGTGATGACAATACTGAATATTGGAAAGTCAAATTCATTGAAGGTCTTCCCAACTTATTTGCTGAAAATGTTCAAAATAAACTTCGTGATCCTGATGATCAAAGTATAACTTACAATCAATATACTTATGGACAACTCCAAAGTATTATTGTTAGAGAAGACTTAACCTTATATAATGATTTAAAATTATATCAACAATTAAAATAACAACAACTCACTGATTGTAAAGAATTAAGAGAATTTTGTGATCAATTTGCTTATGACACAAAAATCAATTTCCTTCTAAAAGAAAAGGTAAAGTTTCAAAAGAAGCTTCTAACTATGACCAATCATCAGGAAGAAATCATCGTACTTCTAAAAAAAAATATAAACCCTCTTATTCTCGACAAAATTAAGAAAAACGATCAAACTGACCAAAAAGAGAGGTCAAATGTTATAAATGTCATCGATTTGGTCATTATGCTAATAAGTGTACAACTAAAAAAAAACTAAATCAAATTCATGATGAAGGTTTAAAATTAATCTTATAAATTTTTTTACTAAACTCTAATTCTTCTAATCAAGAAGAATCTGATTCCGACGAAATCAATAGTGTTCATTCAACTTCTTCATCTAATGATAACAATCCTATTAATTGTAACTACAATAATATTAATACTTCAAAAGATACGTGACAAGCATTTGCTGCTATGAATAATTTAAGTATTAATGTTCTTATAGAAAACTAAAGATCCTCTAATGAAATCTAAATTAATTAAAGCCTGTATTTCTACAACTCAAAAAGAAAATAAAAAATTTCTAATAGTAAAAAATCCCCATTCTATTAAAGAATTATTTCATTGACTTGAAACCCATGG
Source organism: Chloranthus sessilifolius (assembly GCA_021018995.1). Classification (NCBI taxonomy): domain Eukaryota; kingdom Viridiplantae; phylum Streptophyta; class Magnoliopsida; order Chloranthales; family Chloranthaceae; genus Chloranthus; species Chloranthus sessilifolius. Next base: position 119,824,981 of record CM037587.1, on the reverse strand, counting down.
TTAGACCAACCAATTGGCAAATTCTACCCATGTTCCACCTATTATTGCTACTCTTAAGCAAAACATTGAATTGATTACTATTAAACATCATTTTGACAAAGATATTGCTACCATCAATACCCGGATTAATCTTTTGGAAAAATAAGGAGCTTCATCTAGTTTCCCATCAACCACTTACCTAAACACTTTACAACAGATATCTTCTCTCAAATTATACATCAAAGTGAATTTAGTTATCAATCCTGATTGTACTATTCATAATATCATTACCCTTATTGATAGTGGCGCTGACATAAATTGTATTCAAACTGGATTGGTCCCTTCTCAATATTTGAAATCCACTAATCATAGTCTTACCAATGCTAGTGGTTATCAAGTACCCATCCATAGTAAATTTGACCATGCTGCAATTCAGTATAATGGAATTTGTATTTCGACTACCTTTATGGTACTCCACAACTTAACTCAATTCCTTATTTTAGGAATTTCTTTTATCAATTCCATCTTTTCATCCACTAAGGTTGATTCTCAAGGCATTTCTGTCCAATTTCAGGGTAATGACCAATTCTGGTGGCCCTTACATATTAACCACAATGACCAACTTCACAATAATCGAATTGCCCATTACTCTCAGGATCTTATTAATGATTTTCATAATATTTTTATATTACCCACTAACCTAGTGATTTTATGTTTATTTGGTGACTCTACCAAACTAGTAGATAACATACTAACCATTACCTTCTATGCAGATAATGACCAACAATACAAGTAGCTCTTCTAACCAATCAATGGAAACTTCAGAAGACAATTATCCTCAACGAAAAGTTTATGTTGTCCTCAGAGGATTCCAACCATGACTTTATTACTCTTGGCAAACTTGTCACAACCAAATTTATAATTTTCCTAATTCATCATATCATATGCACAATTCCATTAGACTAGCTCAAGATGCTTTTGAATTATTTCAAGCCACTCAGCAACTTGCAAAATCTAATATCAAGGAGGTAAAAAAATATTTAAGATCTGAAATATTCAATATCAACCACATACCTGATTTCTATAATCCAAGCATTCGTGCTGACCTCTATCAGGATATAAATGGAATATGAAAAAACCATATTATTCATAACAAGAAAAGAGTAAGACAATATATGAGTTTTCTTACAACTAAAATTCAGGCTCAATGATCCAATATCAAACAATTATATGATGGTTTGATTTCATTGTTAAAAGATTTTAACTGAGAAGATGAAATTTTTACCATTAAGAAGATTAATCATTTTCTTAGCCTAATTGAATTAATTGAAAAATATTTTCATAATCCTATTTTCAATTGTCTTAAAAGAATCTGTGTGTTTGAAAAACTTAAACATAGCCTTCCCATTAATATTTCTCAAAATATTCTATCTCAAATTGAAAATTCTGCTATCGAGATTAAACAAATTTTATTACAGAATTATCAATTTATTAATCATATCCAGGGTTATCAACCCCCTAAATTTTAATTTTTTACTCCTGAATATCCTCGTAATCTATTGATGTCTTGATTGGGGATTGATTAATCAAATTATTTTCTCACTTTCTAAAATTCTAAATTTCTCAAGAATAATCAAATCCATGATCTTTCATATCTCTAAATAATTGTCAAGAGACATTCATCTTACTTTCTGGATAACTAGTACCCTTGACTGGAGATCTAGAGAATAATTCTTCTAACCTTACTAAGTTTGGATTCTTTGCAAAATCAGAATGTGAATTTTTATATGTCCACATAACATACCCTTCTACAACATCTAGTACTCAATCAATCTCTCCTAAGTCATATTGGATCCATACTTTAATGCATTTCTCGCAAGAAATAAGAGGAATATTTTTTTTTCAAAATTATCGATGGTAGAAGACTTTTCTTCACTGATCTACCTATGGATTATATGACTACTTCGCAACAAGATACTGAAGTAGAAAAGTTTTTACAACAAATGATAAACAAGATTAATCTCCATATTCCTGCAAATCTGGAAATTGAAGCTATAATTCAAGAAGAAGAATTGCTACAAAGGGTACTTGACTTAGATTGTTCCTTATCTGGAGATTCTATATTTTATCATAACCTTGATAATCGTATGGACGATTAAAAATTCAATAAACTATAAATAGCATATACCGTTGTCTCCGATGATGCAAGCGCATACGTCATTCCACCTAATAATTTATCAGTGACGCAAGTCATGATGTCACCAACCAATGACTTCGGGGCGAAGCGATTGCAACCACTACATTCAGCACACGTGTCCCACTCATCGGCGAATTTTAATCAAGTTTATGTCCGCAATTATCTATAAATAGGTAAGCTTAGGGATTGTCCAAAACACCTAAAAAATTATATTCTTTGCTTTCTTTTCTTTTTTTTCCGCAAGTATATCGAAAAAGATTCCCATATCGGTGAGCTTTTCCTTTTCTTTGTTTATATTTGTTTATACTATAATAGTAGTGTAATAGTGTGTAATAGTTAAGCTTTTGTACTTGTGTTTATTTGTTCCCTTGTATGTATTAGGCATTAGTTTTATGAAATAAATGGCTTTCATTCTGTGTTTCTTTTATATTCCGTAGCATGATCTCCTTTTCTCTTCTACAACAAAGAGTGATAGTTAGGCGTGTTTATGATTTTAGGTTGCGTTCTGTTAGCTCTTTCAAGTTAGAGAGCATCCCTCTAGCGTTGTAGCTCCAACATTAAGCTGTTTTTACGTTTGACAACACAGGTCCTCACATTATTTGTTTTGACGGAGAGTTGTTTTAAGTAATAAAATTGCTCTTTGCTTGCTCTCTGCCAGAAAAAATTTTATCTGCGCTATCTTCTCAAAAGGATATAAGTTGTGTATAAAAAACATCTATGATTCACAATTTTATTTTGGTTTACTTACCAGACAACTCCCTTTTAAAAATAATACAATAACTGTTTTAAAATGTATATATGACGGGATTTATTCTTGAACATTTAGAAATTATTTATCTTACAAAGAACGTCATCTCGTAGTAAATGACTAGACTATCCTTATGAAATATTTGAGAGGTATAAATAAATTGAGATGTAAAAGTATTTTTTTGTTTTTTTTTATAAGAGATGTATCAGCATTTTTACTATAGACAATGTTTCTTTGCTGTAATTTTTTTTTCTGAATTTATAGGGTATATACCCTATAACGCTATTAGTAATAAAATAATAATTTTCTTTTATATTGGTGCGCTATCTGTGCTTAGTTTCAAATCATCTTGAAACTGTCGATTTTTCAGGTTATATCTCACTGAATCAACGACCCGTTACATGTCCCACATTGAAAACAGTGGATGCCTCACATTCAATCTATGGATGACTTGTTTTGATTAAGGGAAATTTACCTGATTGACTCTATCAGATACATTTTTTATGTCAGAGACCCTATAATTTTACCTTTGTCCAAATCGATCAGCTCCAAGCCTAGCCAATTCCAACTACCACAAAAAGTCTTAAATACCCCTTCTTCCACTTTTTATGGTTTTACATAGTTTAAAATTTTAAAATTTTGTACTTTTTTTATAGAGTACCTTTAAATCCATCAATTGAATCTTTAACTTCACCCACGTTGAATGTCGTTGACTGCTTTGAATCCGATGATGCAGATCAATTTTCATCCCAATCTTTCATATGATGCATCTTGAGATCTTATTCTTACCATCTACCGTAAGTGTTTAATTGCACATGGTATCCATGCTAAAAAAGTGATCTTAACGTCGTGTGAAATTCATCAAACTGAAATAAGGTCACTTTTTGGGATGTTTACCACAAGAAATCAAAAACTTATCGCTTGATGGCACACCTATGATCTCAAGATCCATTATGTGAAAGATTGGAATGAAAAATGATCAGGACCATTGGATTCAAATCAGTCAATGGGTGTCAAACTGTGTAGCAAGTAATGGCTCCCGCGGTATCACAATGGAAAGATCAATATCGCTTTCTTTCAAACACCATCTATGTCGTCTGATTTGAAGACTACAATGTAAAGATCAAATGTGTCAAAGATAGGCACAAAATATATTCTCTAATATCTGTTTTTTCACAGTTGACTATCAAATTTAATCATTGGCGCAACTAATGAATTGTCACCGATAAAATAATCAATCGTTATCGCTCGATTAATGAATCGCCACCGATCAAATAAACAATCGTCATCGATTTTATAAACAATCGCCATCGATTGGATATGCAATCGTCATCGATCTAATAAATAATCGCCATCGATCTGATAAGCAATCGCCATTTATTAAACACTATATATAAAGACTTATTAAAAGAGTAATAGCATTCTCGTATGAAGTTCAGGGTTTTGGGTTCCGCATCCAAAATAAATGCTAATAAGAATTGAACTCAAATCTTTCCCATCCAAATCAAATAATCCAGCCAACTCAACTACAGTGCATAATGTGAAATAAGCCAATAATTTTATATTATTAAATTACTTTTCATCTAATTTAAGCAAAGACAATTCTTTATCAGATCGATGGCAATTGTTTATCCAATCGATGACGATTGTTTATCCGATTGATGGTAACTGTTTATCAGAGCGATGACGATTATTTATTTGATTGGTGGCAATTCATTAGTCGAGCAATAACGATTGATTATTTGATCGGTAACGATTCGTTAGTTGAGCCAATGATTAAATTTGATAGTCAACTGTGAAAAAACAGATGTTAGAGAGCATGTTTTATACCAATATTTGGCACATTTGATCTTTACATTGTAGCCTTCAAATCAGATAGCATAGATGGTGTTTGAAAGAAATCAGTATTGATCTGTACATTGTGATACCGCGGGAGCCATTACTTGCTACACAATTTGAATGAAAGTCGTGACTGCATTGAATCATCAGAGAGAGATCATGTGTCATGCAAGTTTTTTGCATTTAAAATATTTAGCTCATAGCCTTTGAATCAAACGGCCTAGATATGGTATTTCCACATGGCACAGGTCCCCAAAATACTAAGGCTTTCTTTTAAGGGTACCTCTTTATGCGCCCACGAATGCTCTGAATCTGCTCACGTCCCAAACCCCATGAAAGCCATTGATTGCTTCTGAAATTGTCATCAACTGTTTAAAAAATAAATAAATAAAATCATTATTATTATTTTTTTCGACTGTGTAGATAGTCGATTTTTTATTATTTTTATTTATTATTATTATTTTTTTAAAAGAGGCAATATCTCCTTTTTTCATATCTATTTTTGGTGTCATCGATTTTATATTATGGCCTTCAAATCAAACGACATAGATCCCGTTTCACACCGCATAAATATAGAAAAGTGCAAATATTTAAATTTTAAATCATGTAGAATGAAAATAAGTGTAAGAAGGGATATTTCAGACTTTTTGTGCTAGCTGAAAATGGCTTGGCTAAAAGCTAGTCGATTTGAGTAAAGGTAAAAATATAGGGTCTCTACATAACAGGTGTATCTGATAGGGTCGATCAGGTAAATTTTCCTTTGATTAAATGGTCAGAATACTCCAATCAGATTGGTTTTTTGGATTGTGTCCAGCCAATGGCTATTGGTTAGACATACGAAATTTGGGGTGCGACTTGGTTATAATGGATGACTTGAGTATCAGACTTGGGCATGTGATACCTATTCAGTATACATTCAAAATTTGTAATGAGGGTGTGACTTGGTTGTTGTGGACGACTTGAATAACAACCTCGGCCATGTGGTCCCTATTCAATAGTACAATGCACATGCACATTTGGCGACAGATAAAGTTTCATTATACTCTAAGGCCTCGTTCAGGTGTTTCCTGGTTTTTCCCAGAAAAGCTCAGATTTTGCTCAGATTTTGGACAGTCAGAATCTTGGCAGATTCTTAGCAGACTCAGATTCTTGGTTTTCACCATATGCGTTCTTAAACCACTCAGATTCCTGACAGATTCTTACAAAATACAAAATCCTTTGTTTTTAAGTTCCTCTCAGAAAATCCTCAGAATAGATTCAATCAGTGGTTATGCTATGACCGTAGAAACGTGATCTAATCATCGGTTTATGTGCCGTATTTGAATTTCTCTAAAAATTTATGGGCAACCAATCGAGATGGGGCTGAATATATTTGACGGAGTGTTTTTTCGAATTTGATTTAATGCCTATTACTTTTAAAATGAGCCACTAATACGATGTTCTTGAGCTTTTATATCATTGACAATAAGTTTCCTTTCCGGCTTTGTATGCTTGGGAAAAGGTCAATCTTTCTAGCTACAATAGTTAAACATTGCCTACTTCATGCGGTTTAAAACCGTCGAGAAAATTGTGATCATGAACCAAATCAAGAGAGCGGGTTTGAATCCTCAAACCACTTTACCTAACACAACCATTGGTGGTGCAAACTAAGCAGGGTTATCTAATGAAGAAATGAAGTATTTGGCTACACCACTCTCCATCCATAATGAAATCCCATTTGGGAAAATAATATGTTGGTTCGCAAAAAGGAATAATCAATAATGGACATCTGGATCATATGTTCCCGTCATAATTTGTGTCGGGTTTCGGTGTGGTTCGGTCCTCGAGGACCCTCGGGTTTCGATGCAGTTTAAATTTAATATAACTTTATTATTTTACTACTAGAGTAGATAAGAGAGAGAGAGAGAGGAGAGAGAAAGTGAGTTACTCTTAAAAAAAGTATTATTTTAATGTTTAGCTACTCCTACATTAATAGCTAAATTTACCTATTATGTGTAATAGCTATATTTGGTGATGGGATGGCACTCTTGTTGGAGCTCGATTTTGCAATTTGAAGCGCTATAATAGGCTTGGCGTGTGGGATAGCTCCGTCTTTGGAGATGCTCTAATCTTGGTTAATATATACCACACGATCACATTAGCACCTCACAATTCTTTGGGGCACCTACACTAAAACCATTGATCGCTTTGAAATAAGCGATGAAGATTTTTTCATCCCAATCTTCCATACAATGGATCTCCAGACCATGGACATACATACCATCAGACGGTCTTTTTTTTATTTTATTTCAATTGACACATCCCAAAAGTGTCCTAAAAATAGGTGGCACACACCACGTCCAAATGTGATTTTTAAGTCACTTTTAGAGATGTATGTCAAATGGAATAAAAAATTGATTGTCTGATAATCCGTGCTTCCTAAGATCCATTGTATGAAAGATTGGAACGAAAATGATCTCCATCCTCATACTCAAATGTCAATATTTTTGATATAGGCGATCATTAATTGATACTTTTTCAATATAGAGCGATCATTAATTGATGCGTGCTAATAGATCAAATCAATTATATATTTTTATTTGTTCCACTTCCACTCCTTAGGATTCGAGATCATAGTGACATATTTCATTTTCGGCAATATTTTGATAGGGGGTCATTTCGGATAAATTTTGAGAAAAATTTGAAAAGTTTCGAGAAAATTTCGGGGAGTACAAAAAATATGAAATATAAATTATATTTAAACTTCATAAATTTTTTTTATTATTTTAAAAATGACAAAAATTAGAAAAAATTTATTAATTTCAGTGAAATTTCGTTAATTTTGCCGAAATTAATGAAATTTCAGTGATTTTGGAGAAATCATCGAAATTTCGTTGAAAGTTTCACCCGACCCCTGTTTTGGTAAATTCCGAAGAAATTTTGGAGAAATTTGTTAGTATGTTCGAGATGAGGCACCGTGCGCTTCAAATTTCCTGGATTGGAGAAGAGCAGATTTAACCACAAATTAAAAAGGCCTACCATTCGGGCAAAAACCTCTGTTGCTTCTCTCCGACCTAATGGCCCACACAACCGCATAAGCACAGATTTTCCATAGGTCCCCTTTGATGTCATAAAATCGGACTCCGTCCCACTGTCCAAGCATTCTATCCATGTTCTCCGAAAAAAGTTGACCTAAAGGTATATATGAGCATCCCCATGTCTGCCTAGTGAACGAGCAATGAATGAGAGTCTGGCCAATGGATTCTCACCCCTACAAATGATCATATCTCTTAAGTACATAAAATGTTAAGAGGAGAGACATCTGCTATGTGACTCCCTTTGTAAAAAATACAAGGCTGCTGCTGATGTTCAATTGACACACCAGAAAATTCTCAAAAGTTGGTCAACTCACACTACGTGAAAAAGCCCAAAAAACTACTGCCTTAAACAGTGGTATCTTCAAAAAACTACTGTCTTTGACAGTGATTTTTTGAAAAAAAACCACTGCCCTAAACAATTGTAAAAAAAGGAGTGGTTTTTTTTTACCACTATACAAGACAGTGGTTTATGAAGTTCATAAACCACTGTCTTGTATAGTGGTAAAATAAAATCACTCCTTTTTTTACAACTGTTTAAGGCAGTGGTTTTTTTATGCAAAATTTAAAAAAAAAAAAAATTACGTCGACAATTATTTATGTAAATTTTTTTAAAATAATATTTTTTTTATGCTTTTTTTTAATACAATATTTTTTATGCTTTTTGTAATACTTTTTTTTAATATAATTTTTTAATGCTTTAAAAAAAATTATATAAAGAAAAAAAGCTATTAATCTCATATTCAAGCACATCCATAAATAAAATAGATGTCCAATTCTTTTATTTAAACAAAATATTGCATCTCAACCTATGATCCAACCTTTCAAATCAGCCAAACATTTTAATCTCTACATGCCCAATCCTTTTATTTAACCAAAAAGAAGAAAAGAAATAGAATTAACAATCTAAGGACCCCATGACCCATTTTCAAAATAAAAGAAAAATAAATTAATTAATTTGCTTCGCCTCTCATGCCAAGTATCTCCGTCCCCTAGTGATCCGTTTGCGGTGAGCTTCAAATCGGAAAGCTTCGCCTGAAATAAAAAAGAGAACATCATTAAACTGAGATATTGATGACTTCTATATAAGGAATCCCCATCAAATATTTTTATCATATTTTCATTTCTAAAATACCCTAACCTGATTCTAAAATAAAAGCGAGTTCTAATTAATTTATGAAAGTGATTCCTATTCACTTTATAATAGTAAATCTAACGTATGATAATAATTCCTAATCACTTTATACTAGTAACTAGAGTCTTTGAATATGAATTTACCTACATTTTGGAGGCGATTTCATGGGAAAGGGAGAATATATGTATACCTGGTTACCTACATTTTGGAGGCGATTTCATGGGAAAGGGAGTATAAGGATAATTACATTTTGTAAAGGCAGTAAATCATCATTGAGGATTAAATCATTGAGGATTGAACTTTCTATCAAGTTTTCTTCAAAATTAAAGTTAGAACCAAAAATCATTGAGGATCGATTTAGCAATCATGATTGATGAAGCTCATGGTTGCATGTTTGATCATAGTAGTTTAAGAGATTATAGTGGGGTCTAAAAACTACGTAAATGCAAAACATTCAATGCCATTAATAAAAAAAAAATAGATGCCCAATTCTTTTATTCAAACAAAAGGTTACATATTCAAACAAACCATTGGCAAAGTGGGAAGAAAAAAAGAAACGAAAAGATACCGCATAAGTAGAGATTTGGACAAAATATATGGCCAAATTGAAAGTTAAAACAAATGGCAAAAACTGTACTCTGTATAGTATTCAAGGAAAAGGAAAGTGGCATCGACATCGTTCCGGAGCACTCTTGTTCCGATCCAGTTGCACAAATAAGAGGATTTCCTTCAATACTGCAAAACAAAACAAAGAAAGATTGGGCATTAAGGGTTTCCATTTTTTGCTGGAAAAACTGAGGGGGGAAAAATGTACTAGAATTATTACTTGAATGTTCTAGCTGGAAACCTTGGTATAGGACCACTCAAATTGTTATAAGACAAATCCCTGAAACCAAAAAACAATACTTTCTTAAACTACAAATCTCCATTAGAGACAAAAACTTACTGATTATGCATCAAAGGGTTAAGAGAATCACATAAAAGCAAGTTGTGTGATGTTAGCCAAAGGCAAAGGAAATGCTCCTGATAGACTATTATTGTTAAGCCCCCTGATTTGAATTCAAATACCCATGATTAGATTCATAACCAAGAACCCAATAATTGAATAATACATAAATGGATTCTCCTAAAGATTTAAAACTTAAAATAATTTAAATGTTCTACTTACAGGTATTCAAGGCTTTTGAGGTGGCCTAGCGAAATGCAATATCACGATAAAGAGGTTATTAGAGAGATAAGTGTATGAAGCTTGTGAGCTTCCCAAGCTCAGTGGAATTGGTCACGATATATTGTTATTCGTAAGAGCTTGTAAAATGAATTGGATAAACATATAAAAATCTGATTAAAGAACATTAAAATCACATTATCCTCTTGTGGGCACTTACGGTCCGAAGATTTGTTAAGTTCCCTATACTTGGAGAGAGTACCAACTAAATTGACTTGGAGCTCCTCGCAACACCACCATTAAAACAACTTCACAAACATAAAGATGGGTTTCTTCTTTGGTTTTATTTTTCATAACATGTAGCCAATAAGAAATATTTAAAATACCCATAAAAACTTCGATGTCGGTGATACCCATAAAAACCAACTAGTCACTCGGGGTTCTCGGAGTGATGAATTGCTATGTTACCTTGATTTTAAGTTGTCTTCTCCCTTCTTCAATTCCATAGATCTTCTAGATTTGGGTTGCTAATTTGTCGCAAAACAATTGGAATCCAAGCCGTTCAACTTGAGGACTATCGGTTGCATTTTAAAATATTTATTGATGCGGGGCTTAAATGGGCTAGCTTTGTAGTTGTTTCAATGCGTAAATTATGTGAAGAAGAAATTTGGAAGTGTCATAGAATTCATGGGTTTGAGAAGGCGGATATCGACAAAAGGAGACCATATTTGATGCTAAAATGGGCCTAAAATAGGACCTTAATGGAGCCTAACATTGAGCCAAAACAGAGGAATGGAATGTGATTTATGTTTGGAATAAGAGTCTTCTTTGAGTTCTCTTTGAGAAATAACGTGGTTTTCTTAACTCGCTCTCGCAGAGGTTTTGAGTCTCTGCTGATTGCAGATCTTCGAGGGTTTTGATCCTCAATGCTGCCTGGAAATTAGTTTTTTTAGACTGATTTTCTTTTGAAGCATATTATGCTGCTGAGCCATTGTTTAGACGATAGTCTTACTTTCTGATTCTCAATGCTGATCCTCAATGCTGATCCTCAGATCGCTATCAACAACTAGCACATTTAAACTTCCAAATCTATGATGCGAGATTGGTCTCTCAAAATATCATTCCAAATCGAAGTTGGCGCCATCTACCCATTTGAATTTTATGTATTGAAAAGTATCTCCAACCAAGCATGCACTCCTCCACTCGGATCCTCTCCCAATTCCACCCAGTTGATTTTCCACCTCCTCGATACCCTCATATTTGACCCTTAAAGAAAAAAATAAAATAAAAGATATTTATTACTTAATAGAAGTGTGAGCATTTAAAATTAGAGCTCAGGATACTAAAGAAGCTATATCTTGTCTAGGTGGAATATGCTTGACTTGGGCTAAAAAAATATCGAAGGTTTGAACATTTGAAATGGATCCTTGAGACTAGAACATTTTTTAACATATTGATAAGGAGATATAATATATTCAAGGTAAAAGCATTGATTATATGGTTGACCACAACAATCTTTTATCCATTGGGCCCACAACAAAGTTTTGAGAGGCACGAGGGATTTTCAGAAAATATTTGAATGTCTTGGAATATTGGCGATCAATGCTCGATTATACAACCTCATATTTGTTTGTGTCGAAGATAAAAAATCAATATGGATCTTTTTCCCATCTATATCTGCAGATACAAGTTTGTATTGGATGATATAATACGTAGAGTATCGATACCAGAGTAGGATTATAAAAGCTTTGTATTATATTTTTTAACCTTTTCGATTTGAGAAAGGATTCAGATTAAAGTTGTATTGTAAACAGCGACTTTTCAAAATCTACCTTTTGGGTTTATTTTTACTTAAAAAGTTGACTTTTACTTGACATGGGAGAGATCACAAGGTCGCCAGATGATCCATGCTTCTTTCCTGGTAAGTTTTCTTCAACTAATGTATTAATGCAAAAATGAGAGGTCCACATTTAGATATCACACAGAGATTCAAGCTTCCTTTATAGTATTCTAGATACAGGTGTAAATGTCTGCACTTGTCCCATGTGAGATTGAATTGACACCATGTGAGATTGAACCGACAAGAGACAAAGATGGACAACCAAAATATAAAACAAGGCATACAGTAGAACTTAAAAAAAGCTAAATCTGTATCCTCAACAATGCTCGAGATTAATTCTTGACTATAAAAGTTACTTATATCCATTGAAGACTTCTTAAGTATTATATTTGTATGCTCAACAATGCTCAGGATTGATTCTTGACTATAAAAATTGATTATCTTCATTGAAGTTTTCTTCTTTGACACCTTTTGCAAGTTTTTGAATATATAATTCACTATTTCCATTTCAATTAAACAACATTTATTGAGAAAACAAAATGCACAAAAATAGGTCCAAAATGACGTTTTCCTACTCAATCTGCACGATTTCCTTGTGCCAATGGCCATCCCTACCCTCAGAAGCACTTTGAATCCACCCCTTGTTCTCATAATTGGCAGATGCTAAAATCTACCTTGATCCGCCAAAAAGCGATAACAATTTTGAATTACTGTAGTTGTTTGTCAATTTTAATATCTACGGTTTGATGAAAGTATATGTTCGCATTATGTGATCATCATATCAGATCACTCCACTATCAGCTTAAACGTTCTATTATCTTTTTGTTCCATGTTTGGATACTACTCATATATGAATGATATAATTTATGAGAAAAAAAAAAAACCTTCTAACACCTAGCATTTATAGTAAAGTCAAATTTCTTTTGCATGACTCGCTTTCCAATATAATTGCTTACCCAAGATGAATTACGAAAAGATTTTGGAACCACCTTGTGATGTGTGTTCGCCCGATAGCATTAATCACAATCATACGTATGTTGTTGTTGCACTTACTCGGAATAGATTCGGTAATCTATTTTGTGCAGATAGAAGTCAGAAAACAAATAGTGACTGCCCGTTTAAGAAGAGATGGTGGGTGAGTAAAGATTTGGAAGAAATAACCTCTGTGATAGGAAATTTGCTTTGGCACACACTATATCGCATGTATGGAATGAAAGGAGATAGCAGATCTCCCAAAGATACTACGTAACACAAGGAGGAGAATTGGGTGCCTACAAGCTCAGATGGAATTGACAAAAAAGGATATGACAAAGTTGCTAGCATGTGGGTCTGCAAAACAGAGCAAGAAGGATTAGTCTAAACTGGATTTGTGACACCTTCAACTTAATATAGATGTTACACTTAATCCTGACACTACAGGCTGCAGAGGCCTACTTTGTAATCACAAAGGGCGTCCAATACTTATTATGCCGATCAATTCAATGCTAACCCCTTCCATCTATTTGACCTGCAATCAATCAGTTGGGACCTCCTCATTGTCTTGAATTATGATCTCAAGTATGTGTCAAATGAATTTGCTTCTCTCCTCGAAGTTTAGTGTGTAAAATACTGAAAAATGGAGTAAAGTACCCATAATTGGTTGAAATGTGGATAATTCAGATCAAGGAGTGGTTTGATGTAGTATCAAATCTCAACATAACTGACTACTCTTATGTTAATATAGCAATGAGCTGTTCACAAAAGAAAGATCATGGCTTCTATCTAACATCAACCTACATCCTCTTCTTATTTTACAGTTTATTAGATAAAGATTGCTAACCTTTCTAATCCTCCAAGGTACTTTTCACAGATTCACAAAAGAAAGATCATGGCTTCCATCTAACATCAACCAACATCCTCTTCTTATTTTACAGTTTATTAGATAAAGATTGCTAACCTTTCTAATCCTCCAAGGTACTTTTCATAGACGGAGAAAAGCCGACCTCCACTTGAAGTTGTAAGCACCTCAAAAAGATCAGCACTAGTAATGACATCAGCAATTGTTGGTATTGCAGGTGCTATTCGAGAAAAGGCCCCTTTCCCAACTGTACTCTCTGCATCCAACTGTCATAAAGATGAGGACAATGAACGCAACTAATCATTCAAATTATAAGAGCTCAATTGTTCCATTAGGCTGTGTTTGGACGCACAATTGAACTAAATTCCATAAATGATGCAACAGCGAAGTGGAAATATCCAAAGTTAAGATATCTTATGTTATTTTATAGTGAACAATTTGCAGCTAACCATAATAACCTTTGTTTTAAGGACTTAAAACAAGAAACCAATTGTAAAAATTCTCATTATATATACATTTTAGAAAAGAAATTGTGGTAATTCATTTCACTTTGTTGAAAGATCAATTTTGTAATCTTATTCGATTACCGTCCAAGCGAGCCTTAACAATAGCAATAAGTATTATCTGGACCGTTTTTTGCACTTGAATGTAGGAGTTGCGGTTATATAAGTTTTAGGAGCTTTACCTTAAATCTGAGTTGGTCATGACGAGCTTCCATAAAGCATCATGTCGAAGGTTAGGCGGAAGTTCTTATCAAGGTGACCAAAGGTGACAGGCAGCGCCAAACAACAAGATACTACAAAAATTTCTCACGTACCAAGAGGCTTCTTTTATGGAATCGAAGCCTCCATGTCAAAATTCTTGAAGCTCATCCATGGAAATATCGAGTGCATTGTAGAAGTGAAGGCAGATCCATAAATAAAATAAAGAACCCAATTATCGCAGAAGATCCACATATAAAATATTCACCCAAGACAATCGAATTGGAAAGAAAACAAAAACCAATAAAATCGAACTTGCAAATTCAATAAGAATGAATTCCAACTCTATACCTTGAGCATCTAACGACTACATTAGCCAGGAGAAAGCTCAAAATCCACTTCCTTGAGGAAGGAGACCTACCCATTTCCTCAATTTCCTCATCGAAAGAACACAAAGCACCCATTTAAAAGATCCATCTCTCACAAGACCCTCTATCATATTCCTTGTTTTACTCATCGTCATCTTTACAACAACAAAGGAACGAACTACAAATTTAATTTCCAAAAAAAATAAAAAGCAGCTAATTCACAACCTTTCCATTCAAAAACCCAAATCTTTTTCAATTTCTTGACAACGTCCAACAGATGGATGAAACCCCATCTCAACCGTACATGCGCTGGACTCTAGTCAAGGACCAAGATCTCAGAAATTTGGGGAAGAAGAGTTTCATGACCGTTGGCAGCCATGGGATCTGATGCAAATCTCAGATCTGAAGCATACAACGCCCCTAGAATCTGAGATCAGATTCTGAGCTAATCTTAGTTGCAAGCTCGGACGATTGCCTGTCGTTTTCACTCGGAAACGACTCGGATTCCCACTTCCCTAGGACGTCTCTCGAACGGCCGACTCCTCCCAAAAGAACCCCCTATCTGGCTATAATCTGAGTAAATACTCAGATTCTGCGCAGTTCTAAACTCTCGAACGAGGCCTAAGAGACTTTGGCGAATATTTGCCTCCTCACATATTGAGGCTTGTTCTCACTAATTTCTCGCTGAGTAGCATATAATATTAGCAATGCAATTCTTCAGAGTAGCTCATATTTGAAATTCATAATAGATCCAAATATTATCCTCATTAGAGGATTTGAATTGTTCTATATATTTAATGTCCGATATAAAAGTGTATTAATTGACAGGAAATATATCGGATTGACCCTATCAAATACACCTTTACTGTCAGAAACCCTATATTTTCACCTTTATCCAAACCGACTAGCTTTTAATCAAACCATTTTCAGCTAGCACAAAAAGTCAAAAATACCCTATCTTATACTTTTTTCCGTTCTATATAGTTTAAATTTTATTCGCACTTTTCTATATTTACGCATGTAAAATGGGATCTATGTTTGTCTGATTTGAAGGCCACAATATTTACACTTTTCTAAAATCGATGGTGCCAAAGATAAACACGAAAAAAGGCGATATCGCCTCTTTAAAAAAAATAAAAATAAAAATAAAAAAATTAAACAGTCGATGCTGACTCTTTAAACAGTCAGTACTGAGTGCTTAAAGAGGCGACATCAACTGTAAAAAAATATTATAAATAAACTTAATTTTTAAACAGTCGATGGCGACTGTCTATACAGTCGATGAACTGTCACCATTGACTGTCTAAGCAGTTGATAGTGACTGTTTAAACAGTCGATATCGCCTCTTTAAGTAGTTAGTACCGACTGTTTTAAGAATCGCCATCGACTGATTAAAGAGTCGTTATCGACTGTTTAAAATTTTATTTTATTTTTAAGTGGCGATATCGCCTTTTGTTTGCGTCTATCTTTGGCACCGTCGATTTTATATTGGGGCCTTCAAATCAGATAGCATAGATCCCGTTTCACATTTCGTAAATATGTACAAGTGCAAATATTTAAAATTTTAAACTATGTAGGGCGAAAAATGTGTAAGAAGGGATATTTCTAACTTTTTGTGCTAGTTGGAATTGGCTCGACTTGGAGCTGATCGGTTTGGTTAAAGGTGAAAATATAAGATCTCCGACGGAGAAAGTGTATCTGATAGGGTCGGTCCGATAAATTTCCCTTTATTTAATTTAAGTTCCAATGTCAAGCACAAATTTGACCACGTTTTTGTTTCACAAATTTAAGGGTGACCATAGGACGTACTGCCCAAGTAAGTCTAATCAGATTCTAATCATTCGAATTGTTCATGAAAATGTCTGATAAGACCTCATTGCAGTCACCCATCGTGGGCCCTGCTTATGAGGGCAGAGAACAATGCACAGATTCAAATTCTCATTTATCTTCTTTTCACATGATAGTTTTTTTAAGGTGAGCCAGAGAGCCTCTAAGTTAAGGAAAGGCGAAGGTGGTGTAGTAGCAATCATTTTGAATTGGAAAATTTACCAGATTGACCCTATCGCATACACCTTTTCCGTCAGACACTCTATATTTTTCACCTTTAACCAAACCGATTAGCTCTAAGCTGAGCCAGTTTCAGCTAACACAAAAAGTCTTAAATACCCCTTCTTACACTTATTATAGTTTTACATAATTTGAAAATTTAAAAATTGGCCCTTTTTTATATTTATGCAATGTAAAGCAACATTTATGTTGTCGGATTTGAAGGCCACAATATAAAGATCGATGGTGCCAATGGTTGATATAAAAAAGACGATATCGCTTCTTTAAAATAATAATAATAATAATAATAATAATTTTAAGAGTCGGTACCGATTGTTTAAAGAAGCATTTTTTTTTTTTTTTCAAAAAGGCAATATCACATTTTTTCGTCTCAATTTTTGATACCATCAAATTTTATATTGTGACTTTCAAATCAGACGACATAGATGTTGTTTTATATCGCGTAAATATAAAAAATGTATAAATTTTTAATATTTTAAATTATATAGAATTATAAAAAGTATAAAAAAGGGTATTTGAAACTTTCTTTGCTAAGTGAAATTAGCTCCGCTTAGGAGCTATTACGGAAAAGGTGCATCTAATAAATTTCCCTTTTTAATTCCTAAGTTGCTAATTGTTCCAAAAGTCAATTTAATAAAAAGCGGTATCTTTTGACAAGATCTTTATTCAAAGTCAATTCCACTGCCATTCATTGAACCACGTTGTGGTTCAGTTTTGCTATTATCCAAAAGTTTGGATTTTGTTAGGGTTGGCCCAAAGGTCCTTTTTCTTAAAGGAGAATTAGCACCCATTCCTATACTTTTCACTTACATTGTGTTGTTATATTGGGTTGCCCCATGGAAATTTCCAATTCGGAAAGTCGACTTAAAAAATTCACCAAAAATAGTAAACTCCTCTAGATGATGTTCTTCCAATTTTGGGAAGAGCCAGATTTATTCAAGTTTAATCTCCATTCTCCAAACGACATTATATGAAAATTTCACATGTGCTAAGACTTAGGGCACATTTGATTGAAGACGTGTTTTCTACAAGCGTCATTACGGGACGCAACAACCGCATACGAGGGTGCCCCCTCATATCCAATTTTCGTATCTGTAAGTCAAAAAAATACTAAAATGTATTTTTTCTATGCCAATCAAACGACCACTTACGATCAACCTATCCGTTATAACCAAAAAAACGCATTTGCTATTACAATCAAACTTGCCCTTATACTCTCTACTCTCCGTCTCTGCACTGAAAGGTACAGTTGCATCAACTATAGGCTTCAACATCAACTACAGCTTAAAATTTCTTAGGCATCAACTATAGGCTTCGGCAAAAAGGGCATGCCTAATAATCTGCGTAGGAAAGTTGTTTAAATCCTTTCCAACTTTGTATCTCATGCGATTTACCTAATTCAGCCACTATAGGGATATATGGGTCAAAAAGCCGTCAAGATTTAACTTGTCCAATGTTTCTAGGCTGACAAGACGAGTGCTCAATCCCACAATTTCCATGAATTTTCTAGAATGATCTTAGGGATGAAAAGTTGTGAGCCTTTATGACATCCATGTGATGTCTCACATGTTTTTTATAGCCCTGCCTGTAGTACAAAATTTATGAGCAACATGGCCTGAAACTTTAGTCTGTTTAAGCCTGATTTTGTACTTAGAATGGAAAATAATTTATCTCATCATATGGCATGAGAAGGCATTTCATACACCCCATTTTAGATAACAATCCTTATATTAGGATCTATGCGTCTATACTTGATGAAATGAATGGGCAAAGACTAAATTGCTATATAATTGATGAAGTGAATGACAAAGATTAAATTGCACAAATCTAAATTAAGAAGTTAACAAGATAATGTTAGATATTCTACCTTAAATTGCACATCGTTGTCCTCCAGGAAGGTCAATTGGTTGGCTAAAACAAGTTTCTCATGATAAGATTAATTACGTTGAATCAAATGATGGAAATCATTTTCATGCCTATCTTTGACACTAAAGATTTGCACATCATGGCCTTCAATTCAGATGACAGTGATCTTTCAATGGACATATGTCTCAAAAAGAGCAAGACCTCTTTTTAAGGTATGTGCAATGATACAAATCTTGTGTGCAAGTAGTTTCTCCAGCCAATTATTACTACGGGTACCTTCACCAATTTACTGAAAGCACCCACATAAGTCACGTTGGAGAAGGAAGAAAAATGAGTTTTTTTCACTCTGATACGAAAGAGGGCACCCACTATTACTTTGTGGGCACTCACCTATATAATCCTTTTTTTTTTCATGCTTCCTATTTATTTCTTTCTTTTTCTTTCGGCAATCTCAACAACGATGATAGCATTACTAAATCACCCTCTTGTTTTTCTTATTCCTCTTTTTTTTCTTCTTCTTCAAGGCCGATCAATTGCAAAAGATGATGCCGACATAGCCAAATATGAGAATCAGACCATGGAAACCCATTGTAAGTTTTTTACAACTAACAGTAGATAACCACCATCACAAATACATATTATTTTTTAGCGTTAAATTTTTTTATCCTTTTTTTAGGTTTCTTGTTTGCTTTTTAAACTAGAAAGTTTGTTTGGTTTTTAAAAGTGTTTTTTTTGTTGTTTTTTGGGTTTTAAGGTTTTAGTCGGAGTGACATCAGTGACACCGACGTAGTCGTTCCGACATACCGGATTTGAAGAAGAAGATAAAAAAATGGAACAAAAGGAGAAGAAAAAAGAAGAAGATCGTGCTTGAAGATGTCATCGAACGATTGCCGGAAAAGAATGAGAAGAGGAAAGACTGTGGGTGCTTTCACGGACGGGAAAGGGAAAAAAAGGGTGGACGCCCACTACTACTTGTGGTTTCATAATTGGGCACTTTCAGCATGTGATGTGAGTGCTTTCTGTAAAAAGGTGGTGCAAACAGAGGTACCCTATTGCTATAAGTAACCATTTAGTCTTATATATTTTTATTTCCTAACAAGGAATACAATCATTTTGATCGCACTTTTGTAATTCATGTGGCTTCTAAAAATTGCACCATGATGTAAAGATCTATGCGTGCAAAAGATTGAGATGAAGAACTATCTTAATTGCCTCATTTAAAGTAGTCAAAAGCCAATTAAAGTTAATTACTTTCATGTAAATTTAGCATATCATTAATTTTAGATGACATTGGAACGCATTTACTAAGATGATGCTATATCATCTTTTGACCCAATGGTTCGCTTACCTTTAGATTATAGGCGTCAAATCACATCCATGGCAAACATTCGAGGAAGTGACTCAAGCATGGTATCAAAAACCAGCCGATACGGATACGCATCTGGCCCGATAAGTATCGATATTCCAAGGTTCACGGGATTCGTTCAAGGTTCACTGGATACAGGGGCTTCGAGACCTGCCTCAGCTCCATAGTTCCAACATCGTGGGGACGATTTCGTTGGCATACAAACAATAGCGATTGGTTCAATCAGCGGGTCGAACACGGGGATCTTGGGGCATAATGACGTGGGAGGAGCAGATAATGGCTATTTTTGAACTTGGGAGGCCGGTTTTAGAGAGGTTGTCATTTATAAAGGAGGATGGCGAACTAGCAAAAGGTTGGAAATGGTAGAGTCATGAGTGCTTATGATCTTGAAGGGAGATTTCTCTCTCGGACACAAGGAATGTCAATTCAGTCTCCCATGTATCAAATAAGTAACACCACTTGTTTCTCTTCAACGCACGTGTCGAATAAGTAATACCACTTGTTTCTCTTCAACAGGTGGCGCTCGCCCAAACGGATTTGAGAGAGAGGACACTTGGCTTGACAAAATCGGCTTTTCTTCTTTGATTGGAGAGAACATTAAATGCTCCGAATGATTTCCTTGAGCCAGCAGATGATGGTCACATCCCTTTTATGATGTCGGAGACCGAGAAACTTAACCCTTGCATTAGAAGTGGGATTGCCTTTTCGGATTCAGCGACCTTCGAACGCGTGAATTTTTTATTTTCAAAAAAATAGGCCGATGCGTATCAGTCCTCCCAGGACTGATACCCAAGTCGGATACCCATTTTTTCACCTTGGACTCCAGTACCAAGAGCTTCGCTCATGTCGGGCACCTAATAGCAACTCAAACTTAAAAGAGGTTTTGGTAACCCATGTGCCTTATTTAAAATGAAAATGAAAAAATAAAATCAAGAGAGATAGAGTGAGAGAGAAGGGGCCATGATTTTAAATATTGGCTATATCAAATTTATATTGGTCAATATATATCAAGTGGGCCTGTTGAATGCTATATACACCCCAAATTGATATAGGTTTGCATATCAAGTCAAATCGGTGAATATGAACCCATAATGAGTTATATCCAAGGTATAAAAAAACGGTCGATACCGATACGCATCGACAATACATATTGGTGTTATGCGAAAGCTCACAAACTAACCAATAATATCACGATGAACGATTAAATAAGAATACAAAATAAAAGAAAATCAATCGATTGATGATCACAAACACATAAGAGACAATATTTACATGATTCGACAATATGCCTACGTCCACGAGCAGCAATAATCCACTATATTGATGATCACAAAAAAATACAAGAACCATAGTATAAAAAATCAGTCGATACCGATACATATCGCAGCTGCAGTTGGTGCAAGTGGCTACAAACAAAGTTATCCCAGCACCATTGATTCCGCTTTCATCATTTGAAACGCTTGCAGTCACTTTCAATCGGTAAGCAGTACAACATAATAAAGAAATCAGATTATCAATTGTCACTTGTCAGAGACCTTTCAATCAATCAGAAAGACAATCATTAAAAGAAATAATTTATAGTAAATATCTAACTTAGTTAGTTGTCAGAGACCTTACATTCAATATAAAAATTATAAAATACACATTGTATAGAAATGATTTATAGTAAATGTATAACTCAGTCAGTTCACTTTCATCACAATCGGAGATCCCCTTGTCTCCTTCAAAACTCCACCTTGAGCTGCAAACTTGAGCCCGTTAGAGTCTAGTGTACCAACCGATATGAGGTTCTTCTTTAGTTTTAGAACATGACGTACATCGTTAAATGTTCTCACAACCCCATCGTGCATCTTTATTCTGATACTCTCATTTCCAACTGTTTTACAAGCTATATTGTTGTCCATCAAAATTGTTCCACTATCCACCTCTTTATAAGACGTGAACCAGTCTCTATTTAGACACATGTGGTAGGAGCACCTTGAATCAATTATCTATGGATTCTGCAAGTATTTATCAGAAATCACTGACAACACGTTTCCATCATCATTCAAAGTTTTTTTGGCTATATCAGCCTTATCAACGACCCATTTCTATTGTTTTTCTTGAGCATTGTTCCTCTTTATTTGTAACTGTAGACAATGTCTTTTGATATGACCATTTTCGTGACACTTATAATATTCTACTGTCTTTCTGATTTTGGATTTAGATTTGGACTCTGATATATCATTGTTTGATTTACGGTCTTATACTCTCTCCCTAACCAACAAGTCATCTGCTAATACATCACTATTCGAATCTTTCTTTCATATGTCGTTGCAAAGCAATGTCGCTGTAACTGACTCCAATTCAATAATATCATTTTCATAGAGCAACATAGTAATCGGGTGCTCATAGGAATTGGGGAGAGAAGACAAAAGTAATAGTGATTTGTCTTTATTCTCAACCTCTTCTCCAATATTTAATAATTTAGATATTATTCTATTGAATTTTTTACGATGTTCGTTGAGAGAAGTACCTGACTTCATATATAACTTGAATAGTTGCTTCTTGAGATGTAGACGACTCGTCAGAGATTTCGCCATATAGAGACTCTCCAATTTTGCCCACAACGAGGCCGCCCAGTTCTCCCACATTACGTTATACGTAATCTCCTTCGTTAGATATAGTTGAATCGTATTACACACCTGAAGTTTGAATTCTTCTCAATCACCATCGGACATATCTTCCGGCTTACCCGAACCCTTTCAATGTCTTATACAACCTTGTTGAATTAAGATATCCCGAACTTGTACTTATCACAAATCGAAATTAATCTTCCCGACGAATTTATTAACTTTAAACCTCACATTCAAAACTTTTATGGACTTCAATATCATCTTAGATAATAGAACAAAAACCTTTATCTAATATTAATTTATTGCGCGAAAGTTCACAAACTAACCAATGATATTATGATGAACAATCAAATAAGAACGCAAAACAGAAGAAAATCAATCACAAACACACAAGAGACAATATTTACGTGGTTTGACAATATGCCTACGTTTACGGGCAACGATGATCCACTATATTGATGATCACAAAGGAATACAAGGACACTCAAGCCTCACCAAAGCTCTCCTCAAAACCCCAGATATGTTTTTCAAAGCTTTACATCTCAACTTTCTTCTATAATTTGGCCAAGAGTTTTCCCTTTATATAGAAGACATAAATTCTACTTCTAATCTAAGAGAAACTAGCCCTATATAGAGTCTGAATATAACCAGGCCATTGCTAGTTAAAATCAAACTATATTTCAACATCCAGGTTAGAGCCAACCTCCAAGTAAGAGTCAAACTACAATTCAACCTCCAAGTTAGAGTCCAACTACAATTCAAACTCTTAAAATTAGAGTCAAACAACAATCAGCTTTTCGGCAAACCGATACATATCGACATCGATACGTATCGGTGCTCCAACTTGGTATCGGTATCCGTCTCGGTTGATATTTATCGGTTTGAGCCGATACATTATTTATTTATATATTTATTTTTTAAAGGGTCGATTTGTATCAGTATTGGCCTATACATATCGGCCGATTCGTATCAATGCTCTATGTGCCGATACCGAAAATCAATTTTGATACCTTAGTCATATCAATCAATTTGTATTCGAATAAATCTTGCATAATAACAAAAATGCCTATATATATATATATATAATGGTGCTTTAATTTCAGCTGATTTAACCAATTCATAGCTAATATATCAACATACATGCTTGGGACCCAATCGATGTCAATGTGGGCTGAATTTAAATACTTGACATGATTTTAAATATTGTGCTCAGCTAATATTATCATCTTTATCTCAAAGGGAAAAAATGTTGTCTGACTTGAATCAGAAGATGGAGATCGTTTTAGTCCCAATCTTCCATACAATGGATATTCAGATTATGCCCGCCTATTAGACGATTATACCTTGATTCAACATGACGTGACACATATCCCTGTTGTGAAAATTAAGTTGTACTAGTAAGTGCACGAATCGTGATGTAGTCAATGAGTGCAGAGTACGAGATCGTTCCCACGAGGATCGGTTAGAAAATTTAGAAGAGAGAAATAGTGACTAATTAGAAGAATAGGCACAGATTTATCACAATAACTACTAATCTAACACTTTGAAAGCTTTTGATGAATGAGATAAATACTAGTGAAACTAAAGATATAAACAAATAATGAAAGATAAGGATTGAGATAACTAATCTTCCCATCGTAGATTTATCATTTACGATATACAAATTTGTGATGAAGATAAAAGATTTATAAAAGATGCCTGAGATTTGAACACCTACGAATTTTATAATACAGATCCGAGATCAAAGAGATGTGTGATTAACATCTCATGAGTGTATGATTAACACTCACACCTCAGCAAAGTACTTAGAATCAGATCTCAGAGTAAAGTCCACATTACAGATCTGAGATCAAGGAGATGTGTGATTAACATCCCGTAAGTGTATGATTAACACTCACACCTCAGAAAGTAGTAGAGTTTATCCAGAGGCAGAATAGATTAGGATAACATCTCCATTGTAAATCTGAGGTTACTGGGCATGATTAGCTCTCGTATCTTAGAAGCCGAGGAAATATTATCTATGGAAAGATAGAATCAGCGTCCATTACAAAATAATATCTTCATCACATATTTATATTATAATAAATGAATACCTCAGATGGAAATTATTAGATCCCTATCCTTAAATGAGATTAGCCACTCATAATAAAAGTAAATGACATAATTAAAAAATACATTAACATCAATATTTAAAATACCGTAAAAAGAGATTTAACAAATTCCACAAATAGCTTTTATCCAAGCTCCTTATGGCTCCTCGTTTGAATGCAAATAAATAAAACTATTCTAAAATCTAACACACGGAAATAAAAAATGCTCTCACAAACTTAAAGTGAAAGAACATAACTTTGAAAAAAATGCAAAGACAAAAGATCCTTGTGAATCCTCAGATTTTTCTTTAAATAACATCTCCATTCGTAACTAAAATTCAAATTCAAATTCAAATTCGAACTTGGTCGATTGATCGACCAAGTTAAATTTGTAATTTTCAACTTTAAATTCCTTCGGATTATGTCGATCAATCGACCAAAAAGGGTCGATCAATCGACCTAGTCAAATGGTCAATCTCCTCTGTTTTTGCTTCACTCGTCCAGTTCCTTTCAGCTTTTTGCACCATTTTACCCTTCTTAATGTGTTTAATGGCCACTTTATCCTGAAACTTAGAAAACTTGTTAAATCATGTTAGATAGCTTTCATCGGATGATTAAGTGTAAATTTTTAGGGGTGAAATATCGTCATATTTCACTGCACATCAATCCCCAAAAGTGATTATGATCGTGGCATACCTATCGGACAATCACTTTTGAGGACGTGTGTCATGTGGAGGCCTCATTCGGGTGATTATGAGTTTTTCTCAGAAAAGCTCAAAATCTGATATACTAAGATTCTGAAAGAATCTGAGTGCACTTAGATTCTTGTCAAATCTGGGTGTTGTTCTTGGGTTTGGTCAAAATTTGGCTTTTATTAGTTATTTCGAGAAAAGCCAAATTTTGTATGTTTT